>OZ005617.1:20954192-22383567 GCA_963930655.1 Myrica gale | reverse complement strand
AATTACAAAAAAAATTAGAAAAACTAAAAGTCACATTATTTTAGTTTTGATTGACGTGTATTGGAACTAGCATGTGAATCGTTAACTTTATACATATAAATTAATTAATGAAATGACTTGTTTGATAAAAATTACAAACTCAAAGACCTTTATGATCAATTTCAAAACTCAAAGACTATTCATTAAAATGAGTCAAAACCTAGAGACTAAATAGATATATAACCCTACATTTTTGTTCCAAGAGACCTATTTTACTGCTTTGCAGCCCCTAATCGATCTTTTCTTTACCCAATCAAAACCCTACAACCACACGGTACTTTCTACCACTTCTGACACCAATTAACTATAAAAACAAACCCTAAGATGCCTAATTTCCTTTGCCACCAGAATTTTCATATAGCACGTGAAAAAATTTACCATGAGAAGTAGTACTGCTCTATTTCTAAAAAAAGCAAAAAGTGTGGGAGATGAAAACTATGAGCTAAAAACTCTCAAAATCTTTTCATCGATTCAGATGAATTGATCAAGAGATCAATATGAATTTCTCTAGCAATGTTGGAAGTCTCACATTGTTAGAGAAACTAGTCAATGTGCTCCTTATAAGGTTGTGACATCTCTCACTCCTCAAGGTGTCTTTTGGAGTTGAGTTAGGTTCACCTTTCACATATTGTGTAAATTCTAATATGGTATCAGAGCAAGGTTCTTAGTTTGTGGTCTCATCGTCACCCCTTTCCACGTGTTGGTTTGGATGTCCTCCCGCCACAAGTGAGGGGGCGTGTTGGAAGTCCCACATTGTTAGAGAAACTAGTCGATGTGCTCCTTATAAAGTTGTGTCATCTCTCACTCCTCAAGACGTCTTTTGGAGTTGAGTTAGACTCACCTTTCACATGTTGTGCAAATTCTAATACAATAGGACCAGTTTTTTTTATTCATACGGGCCGAACACTTCCAAAGTTTAACTTAGCTTGCACTATTTAGCACTCTCGTAGGGATCACACTTCTCCTTAATTCTTTATCCAAATAATATGTTACAATTTGAAGAAAAATAAATACAACAAGTAAGTCTTATAATATTAATATTGTCCATATGAAGCTTCAAATAATATGAAGCTTACAACAGTATTTATTGTGTTTATTTCTTTCTTGTAATTCTGGATAAAAATATCATTGTAGCTGAGTAGGTCATTAAAAGAGACCAAGTGTAATTATCTTACTTGAAACCAATCACAGAATAAATATCATGACTTTGAACATAAAGGACTGTTCTTTTTTCCTAACATTACGGTTCGGTCGATATATCTTCTAGAAAAAGTTGGAAAGGAAGAGATGCTCGATCGAGTCGTGTAATTGCACAAACAGGTCAATTGCTATATATGCGGATCACCCTTTATCTGATCATCTAGCTCCTTGCCTAAACCCTCCATATTCTAAAGGATTTTGTTATTCACAGTCTTCACGCGTATTACCCATATTTCCTTGTTTAACGTGCGGCCATATCACGAAGAATTATAATACCATAATTTGGTTCGAAAGGATGCTTATTAAAGAACAGGGATCTGGATGAGATATATATATAACTACAAGCAAAGTCTAATCAAGGACTAGCCAATACGTGGAGGAATCCTAGCTAAGTCGATCGCTTTCCGCGTCCTATATTATATATTTCTTATTTCAATATAGAAGGCCATCTGGCCAGCTATTGAAAGACCCATTTGATGACATCAGGATTAACCATGAAAGAACAGATTCTCAGATCGAGCAAAAAAATAATCAATGACCTCGCAGAAGAAGGAAAAACGAATATCAATTCATCAACAAGCAGGAAAAACGAATATTAATTGATCATAAATATATATATTAAAACGGGCTAATTTAAGGTAATTGAAGCTTTATGCGAGATCAAAGTGAGGTATTTTCTCACAAACAATAGAATATTATATATATAATATTAATAAGTTTTAATTATAATAATTTTTCTAACTTTTTTGAGATGCAAAATTATTTATCAAAGTTTTATATTCAAAATATATTAGTATATTATTATTTCTAATTGATATTAGTAAATCTCTTATATTTATATCAATTACATTTATTGTATTAATATTAGCAATAAAGTGTAATATTCATATTGTCTACAATTTTTCATGAATGTAGAAATTGTTAGTGTCATTTTAATTTGTTATTGTTATCTTCCAATTCTATAGAAAGGGAAGATTTCTCATTTGTTAATCATTTAGTAGAACTTGAAGTAATATTTTGTTAATTAATAACAAATTTATCAAGAGTTCCATTTTGAGATTGAACTACTTTATCTATTTTTCATTTCTTTTTAGCTTTTCATATAGAAATCCGAAAATTATTATAAACCGAATAATAAAAACTATGATAAACACAAATACAAATTTAGAATAAAACTACAATACAAGTTTTAGACTAATCTCTATTTTCTCATTGAGAAAATAACGATAACTAGTTCAACAAATGCAAGTTAAAATAAAATTTAAAATAATAACACCTACGGCCTTAGCGACGAGTGATCTTGATCATAAAAATAACTAAAAATAAAAGTTGAGAAACACCAAGAAATAATATGGATAAAAATAGAATGAATGAGAAACAATTTTTCTGATTTTTTTCACTTAATAAAAAAATAAGTACTTTCTCCCATAATTTAGCAGATAGTTTATTAAGTTAAGTTCTTTTAAAGATGATTTGTTACTTTGTTAAGTGCATGCTACTAAAAAATTAAGTGGATGCTAATCTCCTTCAATTTTTAATTAAAAAGAGTTTATATGGCCTTTCGCTTGGATCAATATTTAGAAGTTAATTGCTTTAATTAAGGAAACTTTAGAGGATGATTAATTTAAAGTGTCACTTAAACGTAAAGAGGAAATGGTTCCATTACCTCTGCACAAATCATTAAATAAGGTAATTTTTAGTCTTTTAATGGGGCCTATTTAAAAAAAAAAAACAAACTGATAATTTGAAGGCCTACTAATTATTTTGAGAGCTTTAGACAAACCGCCAAGGCTGCCTAGCTATGCTTAGGACCGGCACGGCATCAAAAGGGAGTGACAGAGAGCTATGGATATCATTTGGCCCAGAGAGGAAAACCGACACAAAACTGAAGAGCAAGCATGTCAGTTCTATCCTAGCTAGTTATTGCCTCATGAACTAGTGAACAATAGAAGAGCTGCAGCAGATCCCATACATAAATCTTTGGTTTCTTCAATACATACGTTTATCTCTAAATATCCGTATAGGAAATCCTCTCTGCAATTTCTTGTTCGAAAGTCTTGTTCTTTGTTTTCGTTTCTCTCTACACTGAAGCTTAATTAAACTTTCGATTTTCGATGTAGATCGGTTTATATCTATAATTAACTTCGAAACCATTGTTGATCTATATTACTCATTTGCAATTATGATCCTTCAGCTACGGGTGATCATTTGTTTAATGTAGCACTACAAATCAAATTAAAAGGATCAAATAAATATAGTTTTTATATTCTTATTGTATTTTAATCGTAGAAGTACATATTGGTGTTGTTAGTTGAAGAGCAACTAACAAAGAACAATTAATTGACTCCAAGAACATTAATTGTGGGGGAAAAGCAAACAAGCCAATTGGTCATAAAATATCGATAGATTCGATCTGTTTCCTTTTATCTGTTTGTGACAACAGATGGTTTATTCCTTTTTCTTCTACGTGGTAGGTGGCCGGGATATATGAAAGCCTTAGGTTGGTTTCGAACTGTTACAAATATATATGGCTCGTGGTGACTTTAGCTATATATCACATCATTTCTCTACTGTATTCTAAAAGGTCAAAAATAATTGTGAAGGAAAATTAAAAAATTAGCGGATAGTAATAGTTCAATAGTTAAAATGACAGACTTCTACTCTGATACTCGAGTAGGGGAATTGGTTTCAAGTGTCGGGTTTACCAAAATAAATAAATAAATTACATTATAGATACAACTTCTGAAAAAACATGTATTTTTTGGGTCTGAGCTTCAAGATAAAAACGTGATTAGTTTGCCACAGGCTAGGTAGCTGATAACTGATTAATGCTCAAGCTGCTGTCGTTTTGATTCTACACCATAAGTCGAGTACATGACGTCTGACAACAAATTAATTGTTTTAATGCCACTTGCATGCTTTACGTGTACTCATGACTTGGATTAATTCAGAACAAATTAAGCTAAAGATCATGACGAGCAACCCAGTATGCACCTTGTCACTACTTGATTCTTTAATAGTTTCCAAGTCTTTGAATTGAGCCAATTAGAACTTTGTCAATGGTTCCTTCTTCTATTTTTATTATCATTAAGTTTACTCTGATTCGGATGCCCACCTCCTTTAGTAGGTAATGTGTTTCACCTAATCTATAATTATTTTCTGAAACATGTGGCATACCAAAGTTGTGCACTGAATTAATGTATAGGTTGGATGTAGTACTGATTAAGGTTTTTTTTTGTTGCATTAATTCATAGATAGTGCGTTTAGGGCTTTAATTTTAGGAATGAGGTATGTATATATATATAGTCTAAGCTACTAATTAGGTCCTCTAAATAGAACCCTCTTATATATGTAGAACTTAACAAATTTCTTATAGATTCAAACAGAAGACGTACGAAGTACTTGTTCTCTTCCTTTAACTATATATCTATATATTCTACTACGTTAGTCTAAAGAAAATTTGCTCACCATCCGTACAACATAGTAATAAGAACTTAAAGCTAATATTAAGGTGGTGTTCGGCCCCTCAAATTTTCACTCATTAAAAAATAATAAAATAATCTATCTCTCCTCATCAAATCTTTCTTTCATTTTTTTTTATCAAATCTCATAAAATATCTTTACTTTTTTACAAACTACAGTACCCAAAATTTCCAATCTTCAAAATTTTTGCTGCGAAACACCCCCTAAATATTATATACCCAATGTACATAAACAAGTTGCGTCCGGGACGGAAATAAGAGAATAAAATAGAAAGTGTTGAGAATCTTTTGGTTTCCTTAATTAATCACAATAGACCTAGCTACTATAGGTGGTCCAACGAATCTCCCACAGAGATATTCTCACAGATCTCCATAGCTAGAGAATAAATCATTGACTTGATGATTGCCGGGGAACCGATAAAGAAGTTGGGAAATCCTTATATTTCCAGTGGGCAGACGTCGTACTGGTCTCCGTTTAGATTCTTATTGATGACGATGGCAGCAGCGAGAAGCTGTCTAGGAGAAGACCACCTATCGGGTTTTTGTTTTTTCCTTTGAATTTGATCCTGCTAGCTTCTAATTAATGACCTTTTCTCAGGTTTTTATTGTCTCCTTCTTTTTGATTGGTTAGGGGTAGGCCTGAGCAAGGAACAAGCAAGAGCGTGTGCTTCTAGTGAGTTGGCAGCTTAAGCACGTGTAGAAGATAGCACGGCCTACGTTGGGCTCATGGAGGCCAAACGATTTAACTAAGCTAAAAATTGAGGAAAGTAACTAATGCGCGCGACAATCAACTAATGAAAGTAGGGGTTGATTAACTAATGAAAGTAGGGGTTGATTAACTAACGCGCGCGACAATCAATTTGAAAAAAGCTACGGCGAGGGCAGCCGTTTTCCTTTACTTGTATGAGAGATCCTCTCTAGCATTTCATAAATTTTGGCGTGTGACAATTTTTGACTCTACCGATCGAGCGAGAAGGTAATTTCTATCAAGGGGATTTATGCGTAGAAGTCTAAGCCAAAGAAGGGACAGGCAAAACCTAGCAGAGTGCGTCAGTTAAGAAATTGATGAAGTTTATAAATCTACTGATTGTATTCAGGGGATAACAATCGCTTACGGTTCGGCAGCCAAACAAGACAGCTTTGGTTAAACATTGTATCCGTCACAGATGCCACGTCCTCTCTCTCGCATACAGACACGCACGCGCAGAACACAAGCCAGGGAAGATAAAGTGTCATTTTCTCGGTGCCACTCACAATGCAGTTCTTAATTCCAATATGGAAATTGCTGATCCTAGAACAAACACATGCTGAGGTTGATGAGCTTTTCCTATATATAGCTCTCGCGGTAATCTCAATTTTCATACAAGATCACAAATCCTCCTCGACAGCTACAGATCACAGACAGACTAATCGTTATCATGTTGGCATCACCGCTAACTTCCTTTTCAACCATTAATGCGTGGCCTTTGGAGGATCCCTTAAGGCATGATCGGCATAACAACTACATCTACACAGAGACTAATGAAGCTTCGGAGTCCTTTGCGCACTACCCTTCATCTCAGCCAAAAGTCGAGCTCAATCGCTCAGCGCCATCCTTATCGATTATCAGCGACCCCACGATGTTCAAGAAGCTTTACCACAATGCTAGCGAGCGTGATCGTCGCAAGAAGATCAACTGTTTGTATTCCACTCTGAGTGCACTACTTCCGGCGGCAGATCAAGCGGTACCAGCTTTTTGAGAAAAACAACTTGGTATCGAAATCACATTATATTGTACAGGGGCGTTTGTTTCCCCAAAATTTCCAACAAAACAAACACACTCCAAAATTTTTAACTTTTACACACATACACTCTACTTTTCACAAACCCCAATAAATCTCAATAAAGTAAAGATTCCCAAAATTTCGGGAATATTCCCCGAAATTTCCACAAACAAATGCCCCCGTACATATATATTAGTAGAAGTTGAAAGAGGATAGTATAGAGAATGGATTGCCTCCGAAGGCAAATCCATCCGGATGACCGAATGGATGGCTCGGTCATCCAAGGGTCAAAAACCAAGGAGGAGTGTGGGTCCCGCCCGGGACCCACACCTGCCCGAACAGGGCTGCCCCTGATTGCTGACCCTTGGATGACCCAGTCATCCATTCGGTCATCCGGATGGATTTGCCTTCCGAGGCAATCCATCCTCGATAGTATAAACCCTAGTCACATGAGTAGCAATTGACACATATATATCCAAGGCCTTTGATCTTCTTCCCGTACATGGAAATCCACTTCATTTGTTGTCTAACAACTTTAATTTGGTGGTGGTGTTGCAGAAAAAACTAAGCATTCCGGCCACAGTTGCACGCGTGGTCAAGTACGTACCGGAGCTGCAACGTCAAGTGGAGGGACTGATCCAAAAGAAGGAAGAGCTTCTATCAAGGATTTCAAGGCAAGGAGAACAATTTCATCAGGGAAATCAAAGAGCACAGATTCCAGCTCGAAGCTCTTCGTCTTCTGTTTCGGCAAACTGGCTTAATGACAGAGAAGTTATGATCCAGATATCCACATATAAGGTTGATAGGAGTCCATTAGCTGAGATCTTGCTTGATTTAGAGAAGAATGGGTTTCTATTGCAAAATGCTTCTTCCTTTGAGTCCTCCGGTGGAAGGGTCTTCTATAACTTACACCTCCAGGTACGTACGTTCATCTTTTGCTTACGGTTTTTACTGTCTCAAATGAAATGGACAATGAGAAGAATAAAAATTTCTCTCATGCGAAAAGATATTTTGATATATATAGGTATAATTAATGGTCCATTTTGGATATATACTACAGGTGGACAGGGCTCTCAGATTAATGGACCGTGAGGTTTTGAATTAAAAGCTCCTATCATTGTCTGAAAAGGGAGAAGATCAGTTTAATCACCAAAATCTTGGCTCTATATATTTCAGTGATATGCCTATCCAGTATTGATGCATGGGATCACGTCTCACGAGGTGTATTCCTATACAGATCTAAGATTACCATTGTAAGTACGTAGTAGGAATTCCACTTGCGGAAAAGTAGTATTTTTTAAACCAAATGTACAAGATTAAAAAAAAACCATGCAATAAGATCGTACTACTAAGTATTATGTATTTGCACAGCTAATTAACGACCGATTACCTTAATTTATAGCCGATATTAAAATATATATGTTTTAATTGATACTGTAGTTAATTTTATCCAGTTGGCATGCAGTTGTTATACCAATATAATCACTCTAAATTTAAACTATAATATTCTTTGAGCCACCGGCCGGACTATATATAGAAGCTCCCTCAATTAATGAATAAAGTCGTTGATTACGGAATATCCCTCATGGTTCTATGAACTTTATATTATTTAATGTGTATAGAACCTAAAAGTCTTATTTAAGGTACAAATTAAGGGGTGGTTTTAAAAAAAAAACGAAACTACATTGTGGTATACATGTCTGGTCTTAGACTTCTTCTTTTTTATTATTCTTTTTGGAAGAGGACACGTTTGTATTGAGACTGCATATTTCTCTATGAAATTATTCGGGATCGATTATGTGCTATATACATGCATGTGTTAGAGCGAATCAAGGAGATACGCATATATATTCCATTAAAATAATAATAGATCGATGGTCAAATCGTATTAAAATAAAAGTCAAATGTTTTTAGTAACAGAGGAGACAAACACCCCGATTTGTGCGGGTCAACGTTTAGTTCACTTTGGTTCGTTTGCAGTAGAAAATTTTAGGCCGAGGATAATCCCGATGGATACGAAGTATGATATGGGCCTAGCCCATTCATTACGGATCTCCCCAGAGATTAGGTTGTCGATGGTTTAGAGCGCCGCCGCATTAAAGTTATTGCAAAATGGAGGTCCAAACTTGGATGGGCCCCCAACCCAAAAGCTTCCGATCATCGGCATCCTTTTATACTTCGATACGGTACGAAAAGAGATTCCTAATGGAATCTGCTATATTCCACAGAACAGGACCACATGTACGGACACAGTCAGACAGGTCTCCTTGTAAGCATTTGGAGGGGTACCAAGCTAGAAAAAAAAGTCATCAGAAGCTCTGCAGCTCTTTCCTGGAAACCAACGATTTTGAATGCGGCCAAACACAAATTTCACATCGGCTACGTTGTGAAGGAAACTGCAACCCGTGATCTCAATCTCCATGCCAGTTATTAAAGTGGCCCTTTTCTGTACGGTGATGTCACTTATCTTGGAATTTCTATTATTTCAGAAGCAGCGCTGCAGCAGTGTCCTTCTATTAATCGATCTGTTCCATGCTTTGGGGCCTGCAAGGGAACGTCAGCTTCTGCATTCGGGGCTAGTTATCATTTCACAATCAATCAGCGAATACGTACGCATTGTCACTGATCTCTCTCCTTCTAATTTGATGCTGAAACAGCAAAATCAAATTCACAAGGAACAAAGAAGTTAGCATCCTCCCTCTGCGAGATCATACATACTACCTATAATTCCATAAAGAATGCTAGTGAGCCAGCCTAGTACGTACAGTTGCCACTAGTTTCTCACGTACAACCACCATTTTCGTATTAAATTGCTTCTTGTCGGTTATAAAACAAATTTAAAGGGAGGCATTATTTATATATCAAAGCAGCAAGAGCTGTCACTACCTCATGAGGCTCTCCTTTCAGTACATAATATATAACCAAGCATTATGCATAGTAGCTGTCACAGACTCATTTGATGGAAGTTCTCCTTGACATTTATTTGCCACTTGCTCCACTGCTTGTGATCATTATCGAGCTTCTTACATAATTTTGGTGCTACAAGTTGAAAGCTCCTGCTAGACACAGAGCCGCCCTTCGTTGGACTACCCCTATACCATCACACCATGGGGACTTTGGGTTGCCGTGTTAAACTATGAATGTCCCATTTTTTTCTTTCTTCCACAACATTACGGATGCAATTTTGTCTAGTACTGTAGCCATTCTTGTATACGATCGAGCTAGAGATCAGAGAGAGAGAGAGGTTCCACGTCAAATTTCAGAAGGTAAAAATGCTCTAGTGGCTAAATGCCCACGACAGGTCGGGCGGGGGGCATCTTTGATTGGTCAAGCAATGCATTTATGATAATTGATAAGCAAACAAACAAGACAACGAAGTTGCATCGAACCTGGGTTTTTTGAACTTACATGTGAATGAGATCACACCTCTGATTCTCTAGTCCCTTCCGCTACCCTCCTTGCCCTACCCATTCTCATGTTCCGGAAATACCCTTTTTTTTCTATTTCCCTCTTAATCACGGCACCTCACAAAAAGACACGAACGATTTCCTAGGCTTCCCTAAAAACATAAAATATCTCTTTTCACTGCTATTTCTTGGATCTGAAACCATTTCAGGGTGTGTTTGTTTTGTAAAATTTCAGGGTATGTTTGTTTTGTGAAACCATTTCAGAGTGTGTTTGTTTGTTTTATATTATAATATTTTATTATGTTAAAATTTTAGAGGGTGTAAAATTTTATAACACAAACGCAGCCATCAGACCACCGTGCTGGAGGATGGGTGTGCTGAGTACCATTTTCCTCTCTAAAATTTGGAGAAGCAAAAAATCATTATTGAATGATCATATATTATATTAATTGAAGCTTGATGAATTATACTTTTCACATTTTCATATAGTATCCGCGGGCCAACCCAGGTCATGTTCGTTTTAGTAAGATTTTTAGGATTTGAAGTGTTGAAAATGTTTAGGTGATGTTTGAATTTTATTAGTGTTTGTGTAAAAAATGTTTACTTGTATTAATGTTTGTAAAAAAAATAATATTAAACTGTATTGATATTCGTGTAAAAGTAATATTGAGATTGTAATTTAAAAAAATTGGATTCTAATTTTTAAAATTTGACAAAACTAACATATCCCCAGTTTAGAAAATGAAAAACTCACTAAATTTTAACAATTTAATTCCAATATTGGCTTCAGTGAATTTATAATTAATCCGCGGGCCAGCCCAAAAAGTTTCTTCAATGTATAGTAAAATGGTTATGGAGCCAAATCACCGTTAAGGGCGGCCCTCTTAAGGAAACTGCATGGTTGTAAATTGGGACCCTCCTAATTAGCGGTGATAAATGTGGACGTCGTACCTCTTACCTTGGCATCGTGGGATTTAAAAGGAAGAACAAGAAAGATACACTACACATGATGATGAAGCTCAATCTTTGTATCCGTTAAAATATGTGCTGTTTTGTTTCTTGCTTCCAGCTCAATGATCTCAATGTGGTGTTCAATCTTTTTGAAAGTTTCCGTACAAGATTCGAGTGAAAAAATAAGAGAAAAAATTTGTATGACTTTTTTATATTTATTTTAATTAAAAAATTATTTTATTTTACCCAAATATTTAGATTAATCAAAATTTTAGAAGCCAAACTCCACCTAAATTTTTTCCTTAATAACATAAACTTACACAAATTACCTGGGTCTACGTTGTGACAGTTCTCCTGCAGTTAAAATGAAGCAAGCTAGCTAGCTAGTGCTCGCCGGTGGTGGTCAGTTGGTGCAAAAGTAAGCGAAGGTTGTCTTGTCATTTACGCTTTAGAATCAGGGATGCGTTCGTGTTAGGTAAAAATGTAAAATTTTAGAGAAGCTGTGAATATTTATGTTGAATAGTATTTTATTGGTGTTTGTGTAAAGTAGAGAGATAAATAATTTGATGTAATTGTTTAATAAAAAATTATTGGAGTTATGTGAAAAAGTATAGAAAGAGAAAAATAGTGTTAAATAAAAAAATAAAAAAATTGTTTGAGATTGTATAAAATGTATTGATGTTTATAATCACCAATTTCACTCCGAATCTTCCTTACTTCTGATTGCATTAATGACTCAATGTGCATGCATGTATCAAGAGCGAATTTGTCTGAGACTGTAATTTGAAATTTATAATGTGCTCTCACACACTAATTTGAGTATATAATTAAATTCATATAAACTAGTTTAGTTGAAAATTAAATTGCTGGAGTGGATCAGAATTCAGAACTGGAGGACAATCTGGTACATGCAAATAAATTTTGTCGTCTTCCAACTCTCTCTCTGTATCTTTCCCGAGTTCCACCTCTCCAATTATTGTCTTTGATACACTTAAATCAATTCGCTCCTGCCCTGTAAATATCCTTGCTCTCTCAATTTCGCTCAAAAATAATCTTCTCTCTCTCCATGGCTAGTGACCATGAAATCTCACATGCTTCTCTCATGCACCACATGACCGACGATGACAACAGCGATAGTGAAGAACAACTCGCAGAAGAAGCAAACGAAGAAGAAGATGAAAGTGAAAGCTCGCACGGTGACTGTAAAAACATGTACTTCATGTGCGGGCCTAGCCGGAGGGGAGGGTGCTCGCTAGGACAGGTCTTGGACACTAGGGCCAAGTGGGTTCAAGAATGGAACAGGGTGTTCCTCCTGGTGTGCGCGACGGGGCTATTCGTCGACCCTCTCTTCTTCTACGCGCTCTCTATCAGCGATACGTGCATGTGCCTCTTCATAGACGGGTGGTTCGCCATCACGGTCACGGTGCTCAGGTGCATGACCGACGCCTTGCACTTGTGGAACATGTGGTTGCAGCTCAAGATGGCCAAGCGGTCCTTTGCCGCGGGGCCGATTGGGCTCAGTGACACCAGTGCTCGCTCGGTGGCTCTCCGGTACTTGAAGGCCAAGAAGGGCTTTTTCTTTGACCTCTTCGTGATTCTTCCTCTACCCCAGGTGAGAATTATTCTATTGCAAAAAGAAGCTCCTTAACAGACGTACCATCGTCATTTATCTTATTAGATTCACTGCCGAGGGGAATCTGAGTTAGTAAGTTACAGCCACACATACAAACCATTTTGGTTAAGTGTTTTCGTAGGCTAGTGTTCGAGGGGATGACAAGTGCAAGACAATATTACTTGTTTTATCCATGCAGAATGCCCCTCATGCACTGCAATCACAACATGTGATGTACCCATGTCTTGTCCTCATTTTTAGCAGGGTTAAAATTGGAAATATGGAATTACAGAGTGTAATTATATGTTGAAGACCCCGACTCCATGGACGGCTCTAGCTTTTAGTTATTTGTAAAATTGGATTTCTTTTGATCTCCCGATTTTTTTTTGTTTGGAAAATACACTTTTCACCCACAAATTACCATAGGTTTGACACTTTGCACCCCAAACTATCATTTTTAAGACATTGCACCCTCAAACTACCAATGTTAGACACTTTGCACCCTAAACTACCAATTTTGACACTTTACACCCTCTATTTGACAATAATACCCTTGATAAATTAATAAATTTACAATAATATCTTTACTATATACAAATGGGTCAAGGGCATTATCGTCATTTTAGTCTCAAATTTTGAAAAAATGTGCAAAGTGTCAAAAATTAGTAGTTAAAGAGTGTAATGTATCAAAATTGGTAGTTTAGAGTGCAAAGTGTCAAACCTATGGTAGTTTGTGGGTGAAAAATGTATTTTCCCATTTTTTGTTATTCCTTCTCTCACTTATTCGTGTGTGCATTAAGTTTCAGAAAAAGGAAAAATATAGGAATTTCTCTTTCTTTTCAAGGTGTACTATTTTTATAGATCCTGAAATATTCTTCCATAATTGATTATATTTAATTAGTAACTTTCCAGTGCAATTTGATCTGAATCATTTAAGTAGTAGAAATACTATATAATTACGAATATTCCCAATTTTTTTATAAAAAAAATAAATCTAAAAATCTCTTGATTCAGAAGTAAAGGAAGAATGTTTGCAGAATTGCATCGCCAATGCCTGGAAACTACTAGAAATATCTACTCAAAGAAAGTTAACCGTAGAATAAATATTTTAGCTCCTGTAAACTTAACGCTTGGAGATTCACAGTATTATTCTTCCAAGCGAATGCTCATGCAGATTTCTTAACTAAGTGGGCTGCGGATAGGAATTAGTTCTTTGTTGCGTTCCTTTTAATTATTTACCTGTTTTCTTGTCAAGACAGCCCTTGGTGTTTGATCGAGTCTCAGCTTTCTTATTATTTGCTCACAAAATTTACGGTCCTAATTTCATTCTTCCAGGTTCCTTTTTGAAAGAGAAAGTGCCTGTGAATATATAAATGCTTGTTTTTACTTGTTAATGTTCAGAGAAGAGAAGCTGGCCCAGTGTTTTCAAACTAGCTAGTAACCCCTAGGTTTGAACCCTTTATGAGCTAGATCCGGCCAGAAGTACTGGGATAGGCTAGCTAGCTCGTATAGATCAGTCTAGTACTCAGCCCCACCAGTATTAATATTTGATAGGGGCGACACATGTACTTGGGCCTACCTACTGTGTGTTTGTGTACCAAAATTTTACCCTCTCTAAAATTTTAACACAATTAAATATACAACACAAACACAATCCTAATATGACTACTGTTACCACGTGAGGACTTAGATCGTAGTCCTCAAGGATAAGGAATTCCCTAATTGTTGATACTAGGAAGAAATTTTCCTTCTTGAATAAAATTTCTTTCTTGCTGGGTACGGATCAGCAACCCTTATTTATTATAACTAGTTCGGATATCAGGATTTGGCAAAGGAATGGAGATCATAAGATAAGAAAATTGCTCCGAAGGTATGAGAATTAGGAAAAAAAGATGAAAAATATTTTAAATGTTCGAAATTAGCATATTCTTAATTTCTTAATATTATATTTAATCTAATTCCATTCCTCACCTTCTTTCTTTTTAAATTCAAATGGTTTGGACTTGTTAGGCGTAGGATGAATATCTGGCGCCACTTGATCAAGGCTGGTAATGACGGAAATCTTTAACGTAATATATATGCAATTATATATATATACAATATGGGGAATTATAGTTTGATGGGACAAATCTCTGTGCGAAAAAGTGGTAAATCCCTCTATCACTGCCTATTAGCCACTAGCTAGTTCACCAAATAATATGTAAAGAGGACTTTGTTGGTGCACAATCACTTTCATATATAAAATTAAACATTTTTAGTGTTAAGTTTCCTTATAAGTAGTGTGTATTTTAAATAACTCCCCCCCCCTAAGAAGTTAAAAAAAACTAAATTACAGTTTATTTTATTAGGATCAGAAACTATCAATAGCTAAGACATGAAATATATATATATATATATATATATATATATATATATATATATATATATATATATATATATATATGACAGTAGCTTCTGTCATTTTCTTGAGGCTATATACACTGCTCATTCACTTAGTACGCTCCCATGATATCTTCTCATTCAGATAATTTGGTTTTTCTTGATCATGCTTATGCCTTTTATACGTACTGAGTACTGACAAAAAATGAACATATTGCAGGTCGTTTTATGGGTAGCTCTTCCCTCTCTTCTGGAAAGAGGACAAGCAACGGTTGTGATGACAGTGTTCTTAGTCATATTTCTCTTCCAATACCTACCAAAGATCTACCATTCTGTCTGCCTCTTGCGTCGCATGCAAAATCTCTCTGGCTATATCTTTGGAACAGTTTGGTGGGGAATAGCCCTCAACTTGATTGCATATTTTGTAGCCTCGCATGTAAGTTTACCTTTTCCTTTTCATTATCCTATTTTTGGTGAAAGTTGAAATTCCTTTCGTCTTTAGAATTTAAGGAGAATTAGCTAAAATAAAGCGCTAGCAGACAAAAAGATTAAGGAAGATTGGTAAGTACAGATCGAACAGTATATCCAAAGAAGAACAGTAAAAGTGAAAGACTGACGAGTGGACCCAACTCAAGTTAAAAGCTAACCTCATCTTATATCCATAGAAGTACTGTAGATTTGTTTCTTTAATTGAAAGGATGATTACACTTCTCCTAAAGTTCAAGTCTAACCTAGGGAATCAAAAGTTAAAAAGAAAGAGTAGCCAAAAACAGAGAGGGGAGAAAGTCTCGCAGAAGTGAGAAAATTCTCACAAGGGGTAAAAAAACAAAAAGCCTCATGAACATGATGGGAACCTTGAGCCCAAAAAGGACTTATCAATGTTTATTCACATACAACAGCTTTATTTCATAAATTCGCATGCATGTTTACTCGATCTTGGACTCTTAATGGTGAAAACATGAAAATCGGCACTAGAGATTAAAGGCCTCAGTAAGTAGAAAACATCGTGTTTTAGTATACTGTTCATGTCTTGCCTCTAGGAAAAATATTGTTCGCGTGTATGTATGTGTGTCATGAGTACAGTTCATTAGCATCGATTTGGAAAGAACTTGATCATGGACGCAATTATCGACCAAACCTCTGGTACTTCAGAAAGATATTCATAGAGTAGATTTTTCAGGCTCAACTTCATTCCTTTGTCTCAAAATAAAAAGGAACGGATTTGGGGCCAAAACAGTGTAATTTTGGAGTATCAGCTCCTTATAACACTTTCAAACTCATTGCAAGATCTAGTCATTTCTTTACGAAAATTACCCCCCAAGCTCAAATTCTTGAGATCGTATATCACTGGCTTTTACATTAACCATATGTATCAGGCAGCGGGAGCATGTTGGTACTTACTAGGAATCCAAAGAGCTACGAAGTGCCTGAAAGAACAATGCACAGCCGCAAATACTTGTGGTTTAAGAATGCTATCTTGCAAAGAACCTATATACTATGGGACAACAAGTATGATGAGAGATGGTGCTAGATTGGCATGGGCAGAAAACAAAGCAGCAAGGTCTAGATGCTTAGAAAGCTCCGAAAACTATGAGTATGGAGCTTATAAATGGACAGTTCAGATTGTCACAAACGATAGCCGCTTGGAAAAGATTCTTTTTCCCATCTTTTGGGGCCTAATGACGCTAAGGTACTGTTTTTTTTTCCGCTTCCTCTTCCTTTTCCGCTCTAATATTATTCAACACTAAGCACTGCCAAACGGCTGAGTTATAATTTTTAAGTCTTTTCAATCATGATTTGGTGGGTAGAAAAGGATGGAGCTTAATAATTTAATTTGTCGAACTTCCTGGATACCGGACTGATTACAAATAGTCAAGCGTGCATAAACAATTTTTTTTCTTGGCGTGCATAAACAATTATTTCAAACAGTTCTTGATGTAGTGGTAATATTACTTCAAAGTAAGACTATATGTGCCTAAAGATTTGGCTTATATATGCAGGTCGCCCTTTTTCACTCTCAAATCATCTCTCTATTTATGGCTTTTTCACATGTGGATATATATTATAACCACTTTGGCAAAAAAAGTTCTTTTCCGAATATGTTGATTACATTTTTAGTTTTATCAGCAATTGATATTGCTCGTCAATATTCATTATGTTGGTCATGAGCAGCACCTTTGGGAATTTAGAGAGCACAACAGAATGGCTAGAAGTGGTTTTCAATATCATTGTCCTTACCAGTGGACTCCTCTTGGTCACCATGTTGATTGGAAATATAAAGGTAACCCCAGAATTTAATTATACAGTAATGTTTCTTTTCTGTAATTCTTAGGCGAGCAAGTACATGAATATATATTGTGGGCAAGATGAGGTTTGGTTAATCTGGAATAAACAGTACGAGAGACGGGAGTGGGGAACTCCAACACTTTCCTATACCAAACGATCCTTTATATTGCACATAAATGCCTAAAACGACAGTTGAGGCAAGTCAGCCTGTGGGTTGCCCTGACCCTGAGAGATATCTACATAAGCTGCAAGTCAGCCTGTGGAGTGTGGGTTAGCACTAAAATCACTTGTTCTATAGAGTTAGCACATTAATATTTTTTTTTGCTATAACTCGATTTGGACTGTTGATTTCACTCATTAATGTATTGGTTGAATGAATACCGCTTATAATTAAGACAAGTTAGGACTTTACTCTCAGGACTGAATCCGTTCATGGGCTAATTGATCTCCAAATCTGAACAATTAAAAGCCCTTAAAAAATTAACATTCTACTTAATTGGTAAAAAATAGATTTATAAAAATTACAAAAAATTATTAAATTGTTTTTATTTTCACTAATCTCCCTTCAAAAAATACATTCAGCTTTAAAAAGATAGGGCACAGGCATAGGATGATGATTGCTAGCAAGTAGGTTCATTTTACATATTCTTAACAATATTTTCCCTTTTTTAATTTTCCTGATGACAAATGCAGTCAGACTTTTTGTTACGCATGCAGGTGTTCTTGCACGCAACGACGTCAAAGAAACAAGCAATGCAGTTGAAAATGAGGAATATAGAGTGGTGGATGAAGAAAAGGCGGTTGCCTCAGGGTTTCAGGCAACGAGTGCGCAGCTATGAGAGGCAGCGATGGGCTGCAATGCGCGGCGTTGATGAGTGCGAGATGATAAGTAACCTCCCTGAGGGCCTTAGGAGAGACATCAAGTACCATCTCTGCTTGGACTTGGTTAGACAGGTACGTAACGCCATATCGACAGCTCCCATTCATTAATTAACCATTCAGTAGGTCTCATACTGTCGGCAATTCCATTTCGCACAACCTGCAGGCCTAGTAGACCATTGCCAACAACGTTGTAGGAAGTATCCCTAGCGCAAATATATCTTAATTACCCCAATATTTTTAACACTCCGCATGTCTTCGACCCTCCTTGAATCTTGGTCCTGGTTATTTTTTGTACCAATATTCTGAAAATTAAAGAACAAAGGAAATTGTTGGAGGGCCAGATTTGGAGGATGAAATTTCTGGCAAATGATTTGGTCCCGAAAACTAAAAACGCGATCCAAGGGGGAGAAGGAAGTATGGGCGGAAGATGTCGCGACCAAATTAAGCCTGCCATGCATAAGTGTCACCCTTAGTAACCAGGCCAAGCCGAGTTGTATTGTTTAAGCTTTGTTTTCTTGACGTCCTAGTGGACCAGTTTGGGGTGGGCCAAATATGGCAAAAACAGAAAATTAAGAACTTAGCAAAATCATTGACAATTAACGCCATTGAAGAAGGTGCTAAAAAAAGCCAAAAAAGAATTAACGGTCGCATGTGCTAATTAATTCATGGAATCTGTTTCAGGTGCCACTGTTCCAGCACATGGATGATCTGGTCCTAGAGAACATCTGCGACCGTGTCAAGTCTCTAATTTTCACCAAGGGAGAAACAGTAAGTTCCAATCCACCAAACTGACAATACTTGAATTGCGGTATGAATTCAAAAAGGATCATTATTAAGGGAAGAACTGGAGTCAATTTTGATTAGAGTTATCCTACTTGATCACCAAGCACCCTTAACTCTTACGTCTGAGTGTTATGCAGATAACCAGAGAAGGGGACCCAGTTCAAAGAATGCTGTTCATAGTAAGGGGTCACCTTCAAAGCAGCCAAGTTCTTCGGGATGGTGTTAAAAGTTGCTGCATGTTAGGGCCTGGGAACTTCAGCGGGGATGAGCTTCTTTCATGGTGCCTCAGACGACCCTTTATCGAACGGCTACCGCCATCTTCTTCAACGCTAGTAACTAATGAAACCACTGAAGCATTTGGCCTAGAAGCAGAGGACGTGAAGTATGTTACGCAACACTTTCGTTACACATTTGTGAATGAGAAGGTTAAGAGAAGCGCCAGATATTACTCACCTGGATGGAGAACTTGGGCAGCCGTGGCGATTCAATTGGCCTGGAGGAGGTATAAGCACCGGTTGACGCTAACTTCTTTATCATTCATTAGACCAAGGAGGCCTGTGTCTCGGTCTTCTTCACTGGGGGAAGACAGGCTCCGGCTTTATACTGCGTTGTTAACTTCACCAAAGCCCGATCAAGATGACTTTTTCGACTATTGAAAAGAACTCTAAAGCTGTATTGGTCCGTTTATGATTGACTTTGCTTGGCACAAAGTTTGCGTTATGTTCGTTCATTAATGCTTGGAAGGCGTGCAATCGTTTATTCCACAGGAAAAACGAAACATGCGGTACTAATTGGTTCCTAAAAAGTACTCATTTGGTTACAATTAAGGGGATGTCCATAATCCACAGAAAAAGAAAAAGAATTGGGAGGATCTATGCATGAGACAATAAACAGTACTAGGGCACAATCTCTTGAGGCAGCCTTTACAATTCATGCGGTTGCGTTCTTCGGGAAAACACGGCAAGTTTCATTTACATAACGTTTGCCAAACTACAATTTTAACACCAAAATTTTATCATCATTACAATTTTTTCTCTCTTTTCACTTTTCATAGACTTTTTTCACTTAACATGACAAATGTCATGTTAATCCAGGTGATCACCTCGTTAATGACAAACACCATTACAATTAACATGACAAACGCCATGTTAATCCAGGTGATCACTTCGTTTCAATATTTATGTCTGTTTTATGCACCTTGAAGCTAATTCTTGGCAAACAGCTAGCTAGCCAAAATATCCATCTGACGTTCCTCTATAGATTTGTACGCAGGCGGCAGGCCGGGTTCAGGCCATCATAATATATACGGGTGAAATTTAAATACCCATTGACCTTACCATTTGTTCAAAGTTAGCTCCCTCTATTTGACTAATTTTGAGGTAAACCACATCCGGCATTTTCAATCGATGTCTGTTTTAATAGCCACTCACAGAATGCTATCGGCACGTTCTATAAACTTTTATCCTCTTCGAACAACAAATTACGCAGTGAATTCAAAGATTCCTCGTTTATTATTATTTTTTATCCTCTTTATATATAGGACCTCCGTTTCTTTTATGCGTGTCGCGCGCGCGTCTGCTCTTTTTACTGAAACTTCTGGTTCAAAGGAGAAAAAGAAACGTCCGAGAACTTGTAATTAAGGCTCTATATATATATATATACGCTTATCGACTAAAACTATGTGTATGTTATATCACCGACGTCTTCGAGTTCCAATTCCAATAGATAGAACAAATGCATGGCTTGGTCATTGCTAGTATCAAGCACTGACTTCCTCACTTCCCATGCCTTGGAGTTGGAGGCTTGGAATTAGTTGGAGTCTATGTGCTATGCTAGCAATCTTCTACTCTCTCTGACAGTTTTACGCTGAGAGCAAACCTCCCGGTAAAAAAAAATGCGACGTGAAAATAAAGATTGGGGTGGCTTAGAACTTCGGCCTTTTAAGATATCTTTTTCTTAATTTGTCCATTACATATCTAAGACAGGATACAGAAAGAGAAGTAATATTGAAGAAGAAAATATCATGCTTCCACTGCCTCTAAAGCTGCAAAGTGGTTAGTCTCAACTTCTGGACCCGCAGAGCCCCTGAAGAGCAGAAACGCAAGGCTGCCTATGCGAAAATAGATGAAACAGCCAGAACAATGGGTCACGAACGAACCAAAATCTGTCCCTACAATACATTGCCACCCGAGATAACCTTGGATGCATGGTAATATTTTGTCAAGTTCTGTTGTAGTCTATTTCGCATGAGAGTTGAGACTAATGGCCTTACTTGCTCCATCCAGAATTTCAGATTTCTGTAATACCACACGATCATGAAAAAAGAGTTCGTGTTTTTCAAAGTATGCTCAATCAGAGTGAAATAGCTGGCACCGTTAGTTTTCCCTGTCTATTATACGTTTCTTATCTGGCCACTACATTATATTTTCTAATGTTTTCTTCTCCCTCTACTCAAAGACTTTATATTTTCTAATGTTTTATTTGTATATATACTCGTGTATACGACAAAATAAAATAAAACCTTATTTTTTAGATTATATAATAAGGTGCAAATTTTCCTGAAATTTTTGGTTAAATTATATATTTGAGTACTCTTAATATATATTACGTGCCTTGAAAAAGAAATAAACAATTAATAGTTTTAGATTTGTGACTTAAATATTTTTCGTGCTAATTGCATGTATTTATTAATTTAGCTGATCTTCTCTGTTATTACATAACTTGTATAACTATTTATACTTTGATTGAAAGGTGACAATTTGTTATTAATTTAGAACTTCTTGGCAAATACATCCAGCTAGCTAGGCCCTTGAATCTTGATAAAATTTTATTTTTCCGGCCTGTAAATATTGGCAGCACGACGTGGCCGCCCGGCCACTGATGTGAGAGAGCTCCGGCCTGCAATGCCCCCGATTAACAAACAAAGTTGTCAAGATCGCCTGAATCAGTAAAAGATCCAATACTTAATTATTTGGTTCAGCTGTAGTTGTCTAAAGGATCGCGTATCAACTTAGTGGTCGGTCGACATGAACTTCTCACAATATATAGAATTCCATGAGGGAGCCAACACAGGTAAAGAAGAGATCTGAGACTCCAGAAATATTATAAGCGGAAAACTTTTGGCATGCTTTTGAAAGTAAAATTTGTGTTCTTTTTTGCTTCCGAATCCCTTTATTTATATCATTTGATATCCAAATTTTACTTGGAAGGGATAGGAGAAGAAAATGAATGAGGGATAATCAAGTCTTACATTAGGAGCTTCAAAAACAATCTTAACTAGTCATTTTGAAATTAAAGCAAGATGTAGTTTGTGCTCTCCTTAGACAACATCAGGTATCTTGATGCCTTCTTCAATATCACCATATAGTCTATTTATAGGTCAGACAACCAGAATGTAACTTATAAGACAACCATCCACTAGAAACATTTAATTATATTACTTGAAATTACTTGTTATTTTTTTTCTAATAGATTCAAAATAATATATGGAAAAGAAACAAGCAAACAAAAATTGGTACAACAAAGTAGGTATTAACCAAACTTTGGTGCATCAAATCTACCGTATAGATCTTTCTTTTGCCCATGGGTCGTGTGGCAAGAGAGGGTTGTAGACTTGTACCTACAACCTACCATGCACTTTGAACTAAATAAATAATACATGTTTTTTTAAGCTAATTATTATTTTGAATGCTTTTTAAAGTTAAGATTCCTTGTCAAACCCACCACCCTCCACGCAAAATGTGGTGGCGACAGTGATTTTTTGGTGTAGGTGAGTCGGTGACCCTCCCTGACATCCAACCCACCACTGAAAAACGACGTGGCACCGACAGATTCCCCTAACCCACCCAAGTCCCAACCAAACCACACCACCTTTCCTGATTCCTTCCCTCTAGTCCCCTATCCCCTGTCCTTCCCCTCCCCAAAACAGACTTAACCAAATACCAAAATAAGAAACAAATATCAAAAACCTCTCACTTATAACCTTCCCAGCAGCTTCTTAGCCACCTTTCTCTCCCCACCACCCCACCCGGCCATCACCCTATCTAATAATCCCCCCCGGCCTTAGACATTGTCTTCGTCATACTTCTTCACATATCTCTCTCTGATATACGTTGCACTTTCTCTTGTATAGCCTTCGGTTCTCGCTCCCTTCCTTCTTGGGATCTTTCTGACCACCCCCCGCGCCGACGAGACGACACGACACGCAATGGCGCCTCGTTTCTTCACCTGCTTCGGAGGCAAAGGAGGTGCGTCGAAGAGGTCTTCCGTGGAGCGGAACCGAGTGACAGCTGACGTGTCTACGGAGGAGCAGAGTCGCGCCGGGCCGGTGATGGTGGAGCTGTTCTCTTCGCAGGGCTGCGCCTCGTCGCCCGAGGCTGAATTGGTGGTGTCGAGGCTAGGGAGGGGGGACTTTAATGGACCGGATCTGCCGCCCGTGGTTGTGCTGGGCTTCCACGTGGACTACTGGGACTACACGGGCTGGAAGGACCCGTTTGGGTCCAGCCAATGGACTGTCAGGCAAAAGGCCTACGTTGAGGCCCTTAACCTGGATACCATGTTCACACCCCAGCTGGTGGTACAGGGTACGGCCCAGTGTGTTGGCAACGATGAGAATGCTCTGCTGGCCGCGATTAAGGCCGCACCCAGATGCCCTGCTCCCACGTTCCAGGTTAGAATTGCTCTTTGAGCTTTTTGTTCTTAGGGATAAATGCAAAATTGATACGTGTTATACGCAAAAATCGATTTAGTCTCTGTGATATGAAAAATATCGATTTAGCCCTTGTAATTTCAGAAAGTGATAAAATCAGTCTCTGATGAAGGACCAATAACAAACGAAAATAGAATCACAAAGACTAAATCGATGATTTTCATATCACATGGACTAAATCGATTTTTGCGTATAGCACATGGACTGATTTTACATTTATCTCTTGTTCTTATTATTAATCTTTTTGTGAATTTAGAAGTTACGCATCTAGATTTAGTAGTAATTAGTAATTTGAAAAAGTTCGATTGATAAATTAGGACATTTCTGAGCACTTTTACAGGGTGATTAGATTATCTAATAGCTAAGAAAAAAAATTAGATTATCTAATAAAGACATTTTCCTGTAGAGAAACAAATCCATGGTCGAAAATAAGAACAGAAATAGTACTTAATTAGAAGCTTTGTGCTTGCTAGCGTCGTGTGAACAAATTAAGCCTTTACCAGAGAATTGAGTTAGGATATCTCTTTGGTCATCTTTTACCAGTATGAAACTTTGACCACCATGCAAAATTTGATTTGAGCAGGCAAACTTCCAAAGGCCCACACCAGACTCCTTGCAAGTCTCTCTATCGGGAGCTCTGAAGACAAAGGTAGACAACAATGGTGCCAATGTCATGGTGGCATTGTATGAGAGCGGGTTGGTGACTGACTGCCCTAACGGAGCGAACAAAGGACGAGTTCTATCCAGTGACTACGTCGTGAGAAAACTTGAAAAGCTTTGCACCGTCAAAGACGTATCTGCCAAGAAGACCATTACAGGAACTATTAATTTCTCCCTGTGGGAAGGATTCAACGGCAGCAAATGTGGGGTCACAGTCTTTGTTCAAAACAGCTCTCATCAAATTTTTGGTTCGCAGAACTTCCGGTTGCCAGTTGACATATGAGATCGCAATAGCTTCGTCTGTTCTCTGCTATAAACATATTCAACCGCAGGAGTTTAGGCCATTATGTACAGGAGGAGTTCTATTTTAGGACATTGGTTTCTTTCCCTTTTTATTTGTTTCTTTTATTTTCTCATTGTATTTGGTGATTTTGTTTCTAAATACTGCCTGGACTTTACATCCGGGAGATGGAGAGAGAGAGAGAGTTGCATTATTAACTAATTCTTCTTTGTATATTGCATTCCATTTGAGGAGTGGTGTGAGTGAGCAACTTTGGTTGCTGTACTTTATTTCTTGGGTGTCGTTGTAAACTCTTCTTTTCTTCACCCGTCTTATGTATGGAAGAACTCGTGCTTCAGTCATCAAGACTAACAGAGGGGTACATCCTTATTGTAAACAAAACCCGAATGCGCATATTGTTGTAGCGATCAGACAATTTTTTTTTATAGAGGGTGTTTATGGAAGCCATCAGGTAGTCCTTCGCAAGGCTTCTCAACAAGAGGAGCTTTTGGCCCTACTAGCATCGGCATACATTTTAGAAGACAGAACAAAAGCCTATGCCCACGTAAGAGCCTGCAATTTCAATTTGATGACATGATCTTCAAGTCAAACTGAGCTCCCAGGTCCGAAGACAATAATAGTAACCTTGTTAGGCAATCTTTATTTTGGACTTTCTGAAAGAAAAATCACGTGGAAGTGGAGATAACCGTGCAGAAGGTCAATGCCGTACGTGGACCAAGATTACCCAATTGCAACGATCATTTACTCAAATGGACAAACTTGGCACACACAAAAACAGACCTTCGACTCAACTCATCCGTATCCGTTGCCGCAGTCCAAAATTTGTTTTCCTTTTCCTGAGGAAAAGATAAAAGGGCGGTACGAAAAACAAGTGGCCTTAAAGGCAGCAGGATGAGTTGTTCCCAACATCATTAAAAGCTACAGGCAAAACGTAGCAACCCCTTACAGGAGAGAAGAGAGGCTGGCCTTGTCCTTATCAAATGGGAAGCTAATGCGCTTGCCAGGGCAACAAATAACAACTTCATCTCAAGTGCATACATCAAGATGTCCAAGAAAATGCAGAAGATTCTAAATTACATTCCAAGGAATCCCATCAATTTAGCAATAAAATACCGATTAAACCGATCCAAGACTACAGCCTGAAACAAATTGGGCACCCTAGCCAGAAAGACCTGCACGCATCCCTTCTTTCCTTTTACGCATTCAGTTTCATTCAAATTAAAAAAAAAAAACACTATCTACAACTAAAAGACTCACTCCTGAATCAGGTATCTTTAGCCTCGGTTCTGCTCAGGTCAAGTACATTTGTCACATATGGAGCCACTTTTCTCGCCATGAACATTTGTCTTGCGAGCTCATCCTCCCTCCCACCTTCCCACAACAGATGCATATTGAGATACCTAATGAATGAAGGGTGAAGCTATACACCGAGACAACATTCCTCTCCCAGCAAAAGTGATCTACGTCAGGAGCAAAACACACACTACACCGAGTCTATTGCTTCAACCTGTTGTCGAGCCAGGTATTTCTCCCTTCGCTCTTTCTGCAATAGACAAGGTTAACAGGAATAAAACAAGGAATGAAAGAAGAGGAAATTCAAAATATTGAGCATTCATGTCAGAACAGGTATGAAAAACGTACCCATTCATCTATTACAAGTCCTTCACCCACAACCCGAGGGCCTGTGTCTACAGGAGGTTTCTTGCGCGATTCGAGTGCAGCCTCAGCTTCAGCTAATTGACGCTTCAGTTTATTCAAAGCCTAGGAAGTAGGGGCAAGCAGAGGGAGAACGTCAATATGGAACTTGTTCACAAGAGATACTCAGTTACTAAAGAAACTAACTTCAACTTACAGAACTAGGACGCTCCATGTCCAGAAATACAACGCGCAAAATTCGTTCAACTGTTACTTGCTCCTTTTGTTCATCGAACTGCATGACACAGATATCAGGCAAGCACCAGCAATTTACTGAAGAGAGCCAGAAACAAAAACATATATAGTGTTTGGGGACGAGATAAATAGGTTAAATCCTTCTGTTTTTTTCTTGGCTGGTAAATCCTTCTGTTTAAATTGGATGAACTTCTATCCGATTATTGTGTTGGTACGTCCTGCTTCTTAAATTGGATGAGCTGTTATCTGATACCTACTTCATCAAACGGTGTGAGAAAGGTCAAATGAAAATATTCAGCTTCAAACTACCTAGTGGTTAAAAAAAATACCTAGTGGTTCTAAAACCAGTGAACAAAGGAGGTACCACAGAGGGTCAAACTCAAAAATAGAATAATAAATTAGAGAAATGTGTTCGTAGTAGTGTCAATGGACTTGCGGTGAACCATCGAAACAGCAGAAGCAAACCTTAATCACCATCCTGATCATATAGCTCTATTTCTCATCATTAGCTTTTTTTTTTCTTTCCTCATTTTACCAGTAGCAGACTGAACTAATATTTTAAGTTACTAAGTTACACAAGTTCTGATCACTGTTCTGAAATCATGCAACATTCATATTTTCTTGTCAGTTGGTTCTTGGAAGACAATGCCAGCACCCCACGATCCAATTCTTTTCTTGATGTTCATTTCATTAGAGTGAAAGCTATGACTGCAATTTTTTGCAGAAACCAATATCAAAAGGTGTATTGCTTCCGCAGATGTGAACTTCTAAGTGTACTTTATCCCGCTAAAGCAACATTTTTTTTGATAACGTGGAAATCCTCCAAAGCCGGACCCGTTTGGCCCAACCCTGAAGTACAAACCACGGAGGGAAAACTACAAAGGTGCATATTCCCTGTTGTTGTAGGATAGACATTCCAAAGGAGGGGAAACTACAAAGGTGCCCACATAACTTCCTCCACATTTTTTCCAAATTATTCATCTGAATACAACACGTAAGAATTATCAGATGGATTGGAAACAATTTCAGAGTGGTGAATTATTAAATGCAATGCGAACAATTTCAAGCACCAGACCCCCCACCGTGCCAATAACGATTTGTCAAAATCCCACCGCAATGACTTGAGTCATTAAATTTTCCTTTCTTTTTTATTTTTTGGGGGGGGGTTGGGAGGGGAGGGGAGGGAAGGGGGGGAGGTTGGGAATGAAAGACCAACATGAAAAATTTGTTATAAATTTCAAATTCATCTCTATTATCTTAAAAACAGAAAATCTGAATAAGCTGATGATATAGTCCACCAGACACCAAAAATTTAGGACTACTGAATTTTCAACCAACCCAAATACACATAGTTTGCTTTTTTGTTTCATCATTTTCTTCTGTATATCATATATCAAAAGTAAACGAGTATCAAGCCCAAAAAATAGCATACATAAACTGGCATTATTGAAACCAGAGGGCATATAACTTACCAGCTCAGGTACATACTCCATTGGCCCTTTCACCTTCAGACTCATGATCTTGAACTTAATCTTACTCTTCTGGTCCAGTTGTTTTTCAGTGTTATCAGTATGCTCCACAAACTTGAACACTGTCCGCTCAGATGAGAGAGAAAGTTAAGAGAGATAATAAATGCTAAACAATTCCAGTAGGTATTAACAATCAGAGTCCAACCCGAGATTCCCACAACAAAGTGAAATTAGAACAACCTAAGCACAAGCGCAATACCAGTTGCAATAATACTTTCTCCAGGAGCAAGGATACCACCAGGAGGACGCATATAACAACTCTTTGGTGCCGTAGTTTGAAACTGAAGCAGGAGAAACAAATTCATTAGACCATTCGCTTAAATTATTGCCAACACAGAGAAAATATTTTTTTAAAAAAAATTAACCATAAAAACGAAAAACAGAGCTGTATGATGTATCAGACTCTAATGGAACTTAAGCATTATGGTCGGGCCAATAATAAATTAAACCGTGACTCCTCCGAATTGCCTAATAAATTCTCCTAATAAACCTATCAGACAGTTTATAATCCATGATAATGGCTTCTCCACATTGAGATGAATCGTGAAAAAAAGTCAAAAGAGAGAAGCATAGAGAAGAAACGAATACCTTAAATGCGACATGAGACCTGCTAGTGTTCTTCAACCTAATCGCGCTCTTAACCTGTTTACCAGGCTCATCTTCACCAAATACAAATCACATTATAAGGCAATGAGACGAAACTAATATCCAATTTGAAAGACAAAGGATGTTCGCACGTGTGCGCGCGAACAAGAGAAAACACAAAAATTCAATGGCTTATAGAATCAGGCTGACAGGCAACGACAATTCAATTGGGATTGAAAGAGAGCTAAAGACGGCGTCAAATTAACATCTTGAAAGTGCTTTTACATCTTTTCTTGATTTGCTATAAAGTTCAAACCTCGCAAAAGTCAATTTGAGAAAAGTTCTTTTTTTCACTTTCCCGTAACATCAAAGAAAACTTAAGAAAATGAAGCACAGAGATAATTTTAATAATAAGCCATCGAAAAGAAAACCAAAAAGCTAATCCGCAATCTGATTGAGCGAACCATGCAACGGGAAGTTCATAAACTGATCAAAGGTCAAAGTCAAGAGCTTGGACAAAGCAACGACGTACTTGGGAAGTAGAGATTGCTGGGGGGGTCGAGCCGGAGCCTGCGACGAGGCGGTAGCAGCGATCGCGCCACAGACGACACAGTTTTAGAGGACGACTTCGAATTGGGCCCCTGCACATGTCGGTTTCCCAGGCTCCCGTGGTTACTATGCGTAAGGTTCTGAGTAGACGAGGAAGAAGAAGACGAATTCCCCGATTGCCAGAATGGGCAGAGCCTGAAGTGCTTCGCATCGGAGGGCGGTCTGTTCTGATGGTGGAGGTGGTGGTCAGCTAGGGCCATGGTCTCGCCAAAACCTCACAAGTGGCGTGATGCTGGCAGTGGCGGGGCTTTTAGCGAATGGAAGTGAATTATCAGAGCTCTTATAATTTCTCTACTTTCCCCTTCGAGAAATGAGAAATTTCTGCGCTTATGGACTCCGTTGAAGAAGGAAATGGAAATGGCCGAGTTGAAGGAAGAAAGCCGGATTTAAGAGGAAGATTCTATCGGAATTGACTTTAACTTTGACGTCCGTGCGCTTTACGTACGTGCCAATCGGATCATTTAATACGGAGTCTCCAGATGGCACTTCGAGACTTGGGAGTTGGGAGTCATTAAGTTAGTTTTTAAGGGCGAACAATTGTTGTAACTCGACTTTGTTTGAGACTGGATTGCAGAGCCTGATGAAACACGACGCGGTAAAATTATCGACTCTCATACAGGCGCGTGTCATCCACCTTCAATCAGCATCTGGCGTGTAAAAAAAAATTCGACTTAATTGCATCATTCTATCCCCGTATTATTGATTTGTTACCAAATAGTCTCTAGTTATTAAAGTTAAATATTATATTATAATTATTTTATTACGTTAAAATTTAATAAATAAAATATTTATTCTCAAATAAGTTAAAAAAACAACGCTAAGTTAATTCCATAGTTGCAACATGATGTCACGCCATAGTCCAGGAGCGTGAGAGACACTGTAATGGCAACTTTGTTAATTATAATAGGAGTAGATAGATTTGGTCGAAGAATTAACCGCGTACTTGGGCGGAGGGGCGCAGATGGGTTTAATAGGTGGGTTTTTTTAGATTAGTTAGGTATGATGTTAGTTTCGGCATTTACAATGGTGGGCTACGTTTAGTTGGGGAAGCTAGGAATTGATTAGGAGAATAATGACATTCCCGTGTGAATAAGTTGCTCGAGTGGGAATTTTATTTTTCTTATTTAAAAAAACTCTTATTTGACACTTGGCAGTAAAAATTAGGTGGAAAGAAATCGCAGAAGGATAATGGATTGTGTAAGACGTTACCTAAGTCCACGTGGAATAGACCCATTTGCTATTTGCTGTTGAATCTTAAAAGTTAGGTTATGTTTGTTTCATGTCTCAAAACGTTTTCTACTTACTTTTTCATCAATTTCAATATATTTTCATCCATCACAATAACTTTTTACAAATTCCAACAACTTTTAACACATTTTTCACTAATCCCAAGAGAATTTACACTACTTTAAAAAAAACAAAAACAAAAAAACATATCTCAAGACCTAAACCAAACATAACCTAAACTTCGGCGATTTTGGGTTAAGGAGTTTTGTGAGGATTTTTTGTGTTTTGAGAATTTTTATGTGATGTTAAATTTATTGGTATGCGTGTTGTAGTTATTTTTATGTGGTGTTAAAAATGATATTTGGTTGGAGAATTGTGAGGATTCAAAAAATTCTGAAGATTTTTTTAACCGAACGTGTCTTTACTTTTCTTTTCTTTTTGTTTGGCATAATATAAAGACGTGGGCAGCTTCAAAGTTCAAGCACAAGGGTTTGGTATTATTGTTCTAAGGGTGCGTTTGTGTACCAAAATTTTACCCCCTCTAAAATTTTAACACAATTAAATATTACAATATAATCTCTCTCTCCCCCATCAAATCATTACTATTTACTACAAAAAAATATAAAAAATTATCTCTCTCTTCACTTTTTCACTAAACCCAATACCTAAAATTTTAACAACACTAAAATTTTACAACACAAACACAACCTAAGTCGGGTTCTCTTGGCCCCTACGGCTACGGCTACGGCTACGGCCTACCCAATATATCAACGTGGAGACATATATTTGTTAGAAGTCGCAATTAATACTAAATACTTGGTGGCGTTAGGGTCAAGGGGTCAACATTATTGTGGGTATAGACGTGCATGCCACCATGCCAATTGACTTGCTATATAACTCATTGCAACAAACCATTCCCACCATTCAATCGGGTGGCATCAAAAAATATTACATGGGTCAAGTCAATGCATTTAGAACCGCATAATTCTCAAGACTCAAAAAGTTTTAAACAGAGATGTACCAAACCAAAGATAAACAACACCAAGTTGAAGAAAATATTTGCAGAGTCAAATTGAAGGTGTTCGTCTTGCATAGTTGGCTTTGATTAAATTCTCTTTTTTTTCCAATTTATTATAATGTTACGGGGAGAAAAATAATGGGAAAAACAAGAATCATTTGACTAAAGGAAGAGAGCATCAGCCATTGAATTAGGGCTGCGTTTGCCAACCTAACAATTCCCAACATTTTATCTCTTTCCTAATAAAATACTCCAATATAATCTCTCTCTCTCCCATAAAAAAATATAAAAAATTACAAAAACTATAAAAAATTATCTCTCTCTTCACCTTTTCACTAAACCCAATACCAACACATATTCTCATACCAAAAATATTACAACACAAACACAACCTAGGTTGGGCCAGAATGAACAGTCGTTACGTTGAAGCTGTCACATCCAACAACCTCCATCAACTGTATTGATTATGTCCAACTTCTTTACGAGCAAAACTGCCGAAAATAATTTGATTTGGTGCATTTCAATCAAGATGGTAGCAAACCAACTACCGAAATAATAATATTGTCAATGAATGAATTTGTTTTTCTGTCTACATCTCTGTCCCTATTGTTTTGTGCGATTTTTGAGACAAGGAATGGTATAGGAGAAGAGGGATTGAGATTCTCTCTGATATTCAATATTCAATCATTTTAATGTTATATGTATATATGAATTTAACCATCAAATTTGAAAAACAATTAAAGAGGGATCTGATTCTAATAAGATCGAGTGTAAGGAAGCTCCTATACTAATTCATAATCCACTTTTACTCTACAATCCAAGTAACTAACCGAGACTAGAGAGAGGGCAAAAAGAAAAACTATCAAGGAGCATAAAAGTTTAAAGGCATGTTCGTTTTGGTGAGATCTTTATAATTTAAAGTGTTTTAAGAATTTGTAGGTGTTTGTGTATAAGTTGTTGACTTGTATTAATGGTGTGAAAAAATAATGATGATTTTAAGGTTGTTGTTTTTAGATTATCTTTATTGGGATGTGTGTAAATAATAAAATATAAAATAATCTTTATATTGATGTTTATTTATATTATTTATTATAATTTTGAAAATTCCTTTTATTTTCTAATTTGTTATTATGATACAAATGTTGATGTTTATTTATAATATAAAATTCCTTTTATTTTCTATTATGATACAAATGTTGATATTTATAATATTTTATTTTCTATTTTTATATTTATTTATTTATTATAAATGTTGGCATACTGTTGCTAGGTTAGTCAGGGTAAAATTAGAAAATATTTAACTGTATCCTCAATTTAAACATGTTCGGTAAGAATTGGTAGGAAATTGAATATGAATTTTAAAAATCTAATCAAAATGAACCTGCCCTAAAACTCGTGTGCCCATTTTTCTAGTGAAGTATATATAACATGCCCCTTCTCTCTCTTTCTTTCTTTATTTTTTTCTGTTTTCCTTTTGAAAAAGATAGCTGTTGTGAGGGAGGGACAATGATTTGGTCTCGGTCAGTGTAGTTTTTTTTTTTGGGTTAAAGTGGGGCTTTGATCATCGTTCATGTGAATTGTTACATTGAATGCTCGAGACATGTCATATACACAAAAATAAAATAAAATATGGCTACGGGGTTATATTACAAAATTATTTATTTATTTGTTTTTTTTTTCTAACTTTGAGGGTAGAGGTTTTAAACCATCCGCTGTTACTTGTTTTTTTCAAAATTCAGAAAGGGGGCAAGGTTTTAAAATATTATTTAATTTAAATTTTAAAATATTATTTAAATTATATTCTCTAATATTTTCTTATTACTAGGTATCTCCTTTAAACATAATTGAAACGAAGATATGGAGTTTAAATTATTATTTAAGATATATTCTCTAACATTTTTCTTAATTTGACGCTTTTTAATAAATACATATTTAATTGAAATGAAGCTATAATTTATCTTAAATTGTTTTTAAAAAATAGATTTGATATTTGAATTATATTATGGAGCAACAAATATATATTCAGGAGGCCCCCCCCCCCCCCCCCCCCATCCTGGCTTTTTCTTCCTGGGCCACTCAGATCCGTTCCTAGAGAGAAAGCCATTGGCAACGTTTGCCTTCAAAAAGGGAGGATTTTTTGCCACCGGTGACAGGGTTGTGGATGCTTTGATGGGTCCACGCGTTATCCACCAGGAGACTGTTGCTTCGTCAGCTCCTGTTGCTGCACCAGCACCGACCACGAACATTGAAGGTTCTGATGCTTGTGTCGGTCAATCAAAGGCCTTCAGTGAGTGCCTGGCCAATTATAGTAGCGACATTAGAAAGTGTCAGTTATATATGGACATGCTACAAGAGTGTCGCCGAAACTCGGGAACTACATTGAATGCTTGAAGTTTTAACATCTTGGAATCTAATTAATTTATACGCCTTCATTTTTCAGTCCCTATGGCATTATATTAGGTATCAAGTTTTCAGATTTCATGTTGATTGTCTCGTGTTTAGTCAAGATATATTTCTACTGGGCCTGAATGTTCTCAGGTAGAACTTACCATGTGGTGTTCTGAAAAACTACAGCCAGAATGTACCTGATCTGTTTTGGCATTTCTAGTAATAGGCTTTTTGTTGTTGAAAGTGGTGTAGCCCCATGTTGCTCTCACTTATCAAAGTTTAAATTTTTATTTCTAACATGGTATCAAAGCAAGGTTTTCGGCTTTAGGCCAGTTACCTCATGGCGACCATCCGGCTTAGTACCGACTTTCTCTCGTCTTAGTACCAGCAATTTTTCGGCTTAGTACCGGCAACTTTTCCGGCTCAGTACCAGCTTTTTTCCGGCTCAGTACCAGCGACTTATCGGCAATCTTTGTAATTATTTTTTTCTGTAATTATTTTTGTAACTTCAAACTCAAGGTTTGTCAGTTTGTCCACCTTGAATTTGCGGGGGAGTGTTGAAAGTGAAGTAGTCCCACATTGCTTAGCAATGTGGGGTGTGTGAGTTTTTAGGCTTATAAATATAAGTCCCCTTGTAATGTTTTAAATCATAAGTGAGTTAACACAATTAATCTAATTGAGTATTTCTTAATGGATGTCTCGCTTATCAAAATTTAAATTTTTATTTCTAACATGCCTTTTGTTGGTTTAGAAATAAAAATAAAAAGTGGATTGAAAAGAAGCTGTGGCTTGAGTACTGGGGCTTTTAATTTTGATATTTGATCCTATACTAGGGGTGGGCATAAACCTGTGAACCCAAATTCCCAACCTCGGAATTGACCCGCCCTGACCTGATCAAATCGGGTTACAATAGATTTGGAATTGGGTTCGAATTTAGGAAATATTTTCCAAATTTATCCGGGTTCGGGTTGAGGAGGTTCACCCCAACCCGAATTATTTTAAGTTTTGTTTTTTTTTAAAAAATTATACATTAGCGAAAAGCCCTTATACTAAGGGTAAGGGCTTTTGTCTATTGGCGACGTTTGAACGAAGAAAATGGTAGCCAACGAGGAAAAATTACAAATAAATGGTAGCAAATGAACCAAAAGGATTTACTTAGGAAAAAAAAAACCAAAAGGATTTGGGAAATGCACCCGGCCCGCGTGGCTTACGGGCTTCTCTCGGCCTCAACCTCTCTCCTTCCCAAAAAGCAATAAGCATCGCTCAAAGTTATGGCAAAGAGGTTTCGCTAATCGCTAAGTTATGATCTCCAGAGCGTATCTAAGATAATGAAATCAGAAAGACTTAATTGGGTCCCCAGCAAATCAAGTGATAGAGGTTCTCAGCCTTCTCTTCCCTCCTCTTCTTCTCATCGGTGTTCATCCTCTGAGCCTGAATCACATACCCAGCAATGCGCCTTGGATTGTTTCCGTTGTTGCCTGCAGCTTCTGCCGCAGCGTTTCTGTTTTGTTGCATCGTCTTGAGCGCCATCTCATATTTGCACACCGTCTTGTTGCCCCCCATTTAGTCTCTCGTTCTTCTTCTGATACTTTCTGAAAATTTGCAGAGCCTTAGAGAAAGATATTAAGCTGGTTTAAGATCACTCCAGAGGCTGTCTGGCTTAGTAAAGATTGTCAGGTTGGTCCGTAAATATAAGTCGGGCAAGGAAGAGAGGGGGCCAGAAATAACTTTTTCTGGAGTTTTCTGGCAAAGTGGTTTCTCACGAAACTGGGGTTAAGTTGTACAATCCTCTCATCGCTCCCAGATTTTTGAAACCGGTTTCTGAAATTCCAGCGGTGGTGCTTTAGTCTGGTTTTCTGCGTTAATTAGATCACGTGTTCAAGACTCAAGAGGCTGTCCGGATGGTAAATGATCTTTTTAAGCATTGGATTTGGACCAGTGTGTGAGGGCTATTTTGGCAATAGCAAACATTATTTTAAAGATATTTATGCAGTAATTATATACTTAGTATGGGAGACTTGTTTGACCTCAATTATTGACTTGTTTGAGCCTCAATTATTTAAGTTTAATAATAAAAAATTCATCACATAATTTTTAATTATTATAATATTTATTAAAAATCTTATCTCACTTTACTTTTTTCACTAACTTTCATAACATATCTTTACATTATAATATTTCTCAAACCCAAATACCCAAAATTTCCACACTCAAACATCCCCACAGATTTCAGGTGTGCACTTAGACTGGTCGGGACACCCGAGTAGGAAAAAAAAGGGTTAATATACACGCGTGTCCCTGTGGTTTAATGTTTTCCTAGACATATCACTAGGGTAATTTTTGTTGTCCCGCCACCCCTCTTGTATATCTCTTTTTCCCGTTATACCTTTCCGGCAATATTCCGTCTATTTTTTGAAGGAAATTGATGACGTGGACTAAGTGACCACGTCACATCCAATTAAAATGCAACACATGTGAGGCTATGTTGACTGGACGAAATTCTTTTTCCAATTCTCACTCCTCTCCATAGCAATTTCGTCCAGTCAATAGAGCATCACACATGTTTCATTTTAATTTGATGTAACGTGGTCACTTAGTCCACGTCATCAATTTCCGTTAAAAAATAGACGGAATATTTCCGGAGGAATATAACGGGAAAAATGGGTATAATAGAGGGGTTGCGGGACAATAAAAATGATCCTATGGGTATTTCTAGGAAAACATTAAACCACATGGACACGAGTATATATTAACCCAAAAAAAATTAAATAGAGGATAAGACTGACAATGTCTTGGCTAGTGGGGAGTTCGAGGACCAACCGTTTATTGTTCCTATTTTTTTTCTTCTAAGCTATTCATATCTTGTTATAACATAATGTGTAAATTGCTCCGTACGTCCCTAGGGTATGGCTCTTTCCCAATTTCGTCCTCAGGATACGTTTTTCCCTAAAAAGAACCCTGGGGTTTGGCCATATTTCCAAAAGTGTCCTGCCGTCAACTTAATGGACGGAAATGCTGACCTGTCTAACAGATTACACGTGGAATGTCTTTTTACCCACTAAACAAATTAAAAAATACCGTGAATTAACACGTGTCCGTAAAATAAAAAATAAAAATAGTCTATCTTTCTCTCCTCCGGCCCCTCGCCGTTGCGGGTGTGGTCCTCCGCTTGGTATCTCCAGAGACGTCGTTGAGAGGGTTCGCGATGTGCGCGACGTTGTCCTCACTCATTGATCTGAACCCCAACTGGTCGAACCGGCCCCCCAAGGAGACAATCTTGCTCGACGGTTGCGACTTTGAGCACTAGCTCGTCGTGGTGGAGAAACCCGAGGGAGACCTAACCAAGGACGAAATCATTGATAACTACATCAAAATCCTAGCCAAGGTAGTCGGAAGGTGATAGTTTTGTTCTTTTAGCTTATTTGATTTCTGGAATATATGCTCTTTTTGGTGAAATTCGTCATCTTGGAGAATCTGTTGCATGCCAGCTTCCAGCTCCAATATAGAAGAGATAATAATGTTGGCAGATGATCCCGATGTTGACAAATCAATACAAGGAAATCCAGAAGCTAACAATAAGCACGAGAACAATATTGGGAAGTCAGCTTCGGAATTGGATGACATAGATGAGCCTATGTCTTTATCTGAACTGTCATCAAGCTTCCAGAAATGCTTTGAGTCAATTAAGCAAAATGGGAAAGCCAGACATGTTGACAAATCTCAACAATCCGACTTCTTCCAGTTGAAGCCATTTGATTATGAAGCAGCTAGGAAAGTGGTCAGGTTTTGAGAAGATGCACAGGAAGGTTCGGGACCAGGACATGGCAAAGGTTTAAAGAATCCTATTGATTCTGGAGGTAAGAAAAAGGTTCAGTTGGTGGTCGAGCCCAAAGAGATGATGGGACGACAGAACTTGCACAAGGCAGACGACGACAAACTTTTCCAGCAACAGGGAACCGTAGTTCAACTTTTCATTGAGTATCTCACGACAGATTGAAGTTTTGCATGGATACCAAAGATGGGTGAAGAATCATCTGGGCGGCCAGACTACCCGACTGCCGGTGGGGGGGCCTCCCCCGAGGAAGGTCCTTCCTTCTTCTTCTTTTTTTCTTAAAAATATATTTTTATTAATTTTAGATCAATATTTTATTTTTTTATTTTATGGACACGTGTTATATTGCGATTGGGCGATATTTTTTAAAAAAATTTAGTGGGTAAAATGACATTCCACGTGTAATTTGTTAGCCAGGTCAGCATTTCCATCTATTAAGTTGACGGCAGGACACTTTTGGGAATATGGCCAAACTCCAGGGTTCTTTTTAGGGAAAAACGTACCCTGAGGACGAAATTGGGAAAACGTCATACCCCAGGGACGTACGGAGCAATTTACCATAACATAATTATTCAATCACTTCCTCCCATGGAATTGGCATAGTAAGATTAACATTTTATGTCTGTTTTATTAAGTCGAACCAATTTAACGATGAAATTTTACTATACAATTAGCCCGATGATCATATAATTAAAAATAATATAAAGGTTAGTGTAACCGTTATAAGCTATAAATCGATGAGCCGCCGAACTCTAACGTCATATTATACCCAATCTAAAATACCACAGGTCACGCATGATACACCACCGTAGATAACATTTTAAATGTGACAGTTAATTAAATGATGATAGTTATAATACTCCTACGAAACATGTTACATTTTATTATTGTACTTTAAATGAAAGAAATCCCAAGAAGAGTAAAATAATCAACTGTGGGTAAGAATCATATAATACGTACATTAAATATGGTGATTAACTTGTCCTAAACCTGCACAATTTGTTTTGATCATTAAAGATGTCATTAGGTGAACATATCGGAAGATGACATGGCTGATTTCGTGAAGTTTGTAAATACATGCACGGACACAATTCGTGCACACATTCCTATCAATGAACAGACAGTTTAGTCCATTGTTTTAGGTGTCGGAGGACATTGGGAAGTGCTAAACGACCGGCTGAGAAAGTGAAAGAACGAAAAGACCTTCCGGGCTTCAGTAAACAAGTTACAAAACCATGACAGTGGCCTAGGCCTAACCTTGGTTTGGCTGCGAGAATGTCAACAGATCGGAGATATTTTTGAGTCCGACAGGACGAGTAAAGTTTCTTTCGTGTCGTTTTAGTCCGCTCTTCCTCTTCCATCTCGCCTGATCTCCATTCTCTTTCCTTGTGACCCGCGGTAGTAGTAGCTCATTCTCCTCCCACCGTCCTTTCCTTCCTTTTCTCTCTCTTCTCTCTCTTTTAGATGGTTTCTACCTAAACCCTTCATTTTTGGTTTCCCTCTGTGCTTGTCTTCACTGCCAGATCCCTTCGTTCCAGAAGGACTTCGGTGGCCACGCTCAGTAGAGTAGGCATCAACAGCTCCAGGCGTTCGACTTCAGCTTCTTTCGGTGGTTGTTGGGCGACGCGTGGTCTCACATGCGCGCCACGCACAGGCACGTGGGTTTCACGCGCCCACGTCTTTTTGGATTTGCTGCATTGGTCCTCGGTGGGGTTGCGGGGCTCTGTTTTCAGGCCGATTTCCGACCGGCCAAGGGCTTTTCTTTAATGCATTTGATTGTATTTTCTGTTTGAATTTTATTTCATTGGGATTTTGTTGTAGACCTTGTTGTCCTTTGTTGCTGGTTTGGATGCTCTTTTGAGGAAGTAGGAGTGTGGTGCGTGACTACCCATTCATTCGACGACCGTCACTCTCGGCGATGTTACCTTTGGGTCTTTGGACCCGTTTTAAATCCACGACACATTGGATCCGTCTTGTTGTGGCCTTTACGGCCATTTGGAATCATGTCTTTCGTTGTACATCCCTTAGGGCTTTTATTAATGTTGTTATGGGCTTTATGCCCCTGTTCTTTGTACCCGGCCTCGGTAGGTCGTCTGTATCCAGCATGTATATTTGCTTCCCTATTAAATGAAATTCACGTTTTCTTAGAAAAAAAAGTGTAGATTTGGTATGCGTTCTCGAATATGTAAATAAATAGCAACCCAATTGCATATATTTCAACTGTGCTTAATTTTTTTTTTTGCTCTGGGGGGATTGCAATATTGCTTTGTTATGTTTCTTAATATGTAATAATAATAAAGTTCATTTAAAAAGTATTATTCTCGGCGGTCTTTTTTGTGACAAAGTTTGTTTAATTTACATATTTCAATGCCTCCTTTTAGTCTTCTCTGCATGTTTTATAGCGTTAAAGTTAAATTTCAGCTTATATTTCGCGTGCACATTTCTTCAATAGCTATTTCTATATCGGTCTGTATATTTGTCTATATATACAAACTAGTTTTTTGAGATTTTTACAACACCTATTTATGTTTGAGACCCCAAATATTTGAGGTCTCAACAAATCGGACAAACCAAACAAACTTCAAATTTTTTAACTTTTACACCTATACACTTCACTTTTCACAAACCCCTATAAATCTCAATAAAGTAAAAATTCCCAAAATTTTAGGAATATTTCCCAATATTTTGACAAACAAACATCCCCATTAATATTTTTGGAAAAAGAGTAAACATTCAAACAAAGGGTCATCGGACGAGGATCTCCTGTGTAACTGAATTGCAGAAGCAATTCGGAGAGAGGCTAAGAGAGTGAGTGATGTGGGTCCCGTCCGAGACTCACATCTGCCCGAACAACACTCCTTTACCCTGATAAGTGTCGGTCTCGGGCGAGACCCACACCACTCTCTCAGCCTCTCTCCGAATTGCTATGCCATCGGGATCCCGGCCATACTGCCGTCAAAATTTCTTAGAAGAAAAATGTAGAATGCTAAAATCTAACAATAAGTGTTAAAATTTAAAAACATCTAGTTAAAATAAATAACACGAAAAATTAAAGGCTTCATCTTGTTCTGCATTTTTTCTTATAAACAATACGAGCTTATTTAATAAGCCTGTAGAAACTTGTACTTAAATTCTAATAATTCACAAACTATAATCTCACCAATCAATTTTTTTAGGAGATTGTTGTACTTCTGAATTTTATTCAAAATATCACTTATGGCAGAGGGATACGGTACTTATATTCAAAAGCAAGGACTCTAAAAACTAAACAAAAGACTCAAAATAACAAAGAACAATCCTAAGAACCCAGGACAGACCCATAAGCCTAAAAAATATAATTTTAGCAAAGCTTAATTTATCAAAACATAGAATACCACGTGCATACCATAAGACAGAGCATCAAAACTCAACATTGAAACCGCTTCTTACCAACAGGCTGCATAAACTGATAAACTTTCCCGCTACAAAAGTTAACATTCCTTCGTAAACCCTCTCTTTATCTAATAAATCTACCGACATATTACTCTACTAAATATGAGATATCTGAAAATCAGGTCATGTAAGATCCAACTGGTTGTATAAATTCTTATGTGGTGTTTTAGTGACAAGGAATAAGGAAGGGATGAAAAGAGAACAATCTGATTTGAACTACTAATATAATATCTGTTCAAAATTTGGCAACGTGTTTACAATAAGTGAAGGGGATCAGTTAGGACCCCAACAGCTCAAGTACATGATCTTTCTCAAAGACTCTTCGGATTGCTTCAGCTTCTCGTGAGTTTTCTCTTTATTGGATATAGCAGACGAAGACTGAGCTGATAGTTTCTTGGCCTGACTGTACGATCTAATATTGCTCTTGGCCTGCTGTTGGAGACACCTGAGAGGGTAGTTCCACCTGCAGATCCCATGGTCTTTCAAGACTTCCACTGCTCCGACACTTGCTGCCACTACCCAAGCTCTGGTTGCTGCGCTCATGGTTCTTTCTAAATTAGAGACGGAACTGAAACAAATTGGAATTGGTAGATACAGAGGGTTGGTATTTTGATGGTGTTGGATTTGAGTAAGGCGTCTCTCTCTTATATAACGAGGGTGGGTGGGGAGAGATGCGCGATGAGAAATGGTTTGCAAAACTAGTGGCAGCGTTTCGCCAGCAGTTTTGGAGAGAATCCTCTGGTATTTGGGTCCCAAAACCACTTCTTACAGCCCATATAATATTAATATGCCTTTGAACCTGGACGCCCAGAGGGCGACAGCATTGCTAATTTGCTAAGCGTCTGTATTCGAAAACGACATAACTTCTCACTATTCAGTCAAAAAGTTTTCCAAGTTTTGATAGGTTTTCATTGGGTTAAGAAAATCCCTCATTTATTGTTAAATAATATTTAGAATTTCAAAAATGTAATTGCTATTTCGAAAACAGAGTAATACTATTGTCAGTCCCCTGAGACAGCCTAGTGCTCGCTCCTCTGTTTTGTCTAAAATCTAAACAAACAGAGTTAGAAGACAGTAATCGAAGAGATCCGGGCTACTAGTTTGGACTTATCTTTTGGGCGTTCTCAAGTTCAAACAGTGGAAGCTCCCGCCCAGAATTAAAAAGAAAAAAAAAGTCTTCAATCACTATTAATGTTTTTTTTCTTGGAACGCAAGGCTAATCACAATGTAACTGGTCTGCTGCTGATATATATATATATATAGTTTCACTGCACTTGTTTCTTACACTGAAAGGTTTGGAAGCTTGATTATAATGTGTAGGTTTAATTCATTTCTTGTGAAAGAAAGGAGTCTTTTACTAAAGCCCAAAACTCATTAGAATTTTAACTTTTAATTGAAGATTTTAAGCAGTATAGATGGAAGAGAGAAATTGAAGAGAAAGTGACAATTTTTTTCTCATTTACCCCTAGATTTCATCAAGTTCTTGATCTCGCTTTATCTATGGTGATAGAGCTGAAATTTGGAGGAGACGTCTTGCATTTAGATATAAAAATTATTTCGTTGTCGTTTATCGTTATCTCTGTCGACACACTCTCTCTCAACAGAATCTTCTACGGTGACAAGAAAATAAGCAACTTTGAAAAAAATAAAATAAAATAAAGACAAGAAAATAAGCTACCCGCGAAATGGTATTTAGATGATAGTACTCTCTTTATCAGCCGTTGCAAATTGATTTAAGAAAAGAGTAGATTCATTAGGCCAAAATCCATTAGAAAGCACGGTCTTAACAGCTTATCTTGCTTCATCGAGGCCAATCGCCATTCTTCTGTGTCTGGATTACTAGATTCACCAGCCTGACATCTTAAGAAATTGAACATAACTTTAGACAATGTAAATCGTAAAGAAACATCCACTTTTGGCATCAAGGGTCGGTTTTTACAAGGAAGCGAAAACATTAACAAAAGAATATAGAACACCCGGGGGTTTTATGGTGTTTCCTAAATTGCGAAGAGTGGGAAGAAAGACAAAATCTGATCCCATCTTCGCATCGCACTCTAAAATCTGATGGTATTGGGACCCCAGCAGCTCAAGTCCTTGACCTTTCTTGCTGAGGCCTCCTTCGACCGCTTCATCTTATTGGAAATAGCAGAAGAGGACTGAGCAGACAGTTTCTTGGCCTGGTAATAGGATCTGATATTGTTCTTGGCATGCTGTTGCATCGACCTTACGACGTAGTTCAACCTGCAGACTCCTTGGTCTTTCAGGGTATCCACAGCTGCTTTGCTTGTAGCCACAGTCCAGGTTCTGCAAGCTGAACTCATATTGATCGTTATGAAACGGGGTCTGAGAAATTGAAACTCGAATTTGATGGTGTTGTAGGTGGATGGGAGGGAGGGCCTTTCTTATATCGAGGAGGGTATTTTGAAAGCGGTAAACCTTGGACCCTGGTGAGAAGGAAAGCCGAAAACCACAGGCAGAAATGATTGTTTATGGGAAGCGGCCCTCGCTTTTTTGGTTTTCCTGGTCAAGTGGGCCGAGGATTCGCTGGAAAAAAACCTGTGCATGGCTGCGCAGCTTGTAGGAAAAAAATTAACACTACATTGAATATATATTTTTTTTAATCAATCAAAACATGAACTTTATTCATAACTGGAACGAAAAAACAGAAAACACTATAAGAAAGAAACAAATCAAGGAGCGTCAGTCCCCTCGTACAGCAAAAAAAAGGGGAGCCTCCGTAGCTCAAATAAAGATCTTTTAAGGTATAGCACATAGGCCAACAGAGTATAATGAGGTTACTATTCCAAGTTAGAAATAAATTTTGGGTTAAGCACAGCCTGCCCGGGTGATAATTTCAATTTTAATTAAATAGCAACCCAGTTGGGTTTCTCTTTTTAATTATTTTGCTTGCGCTGGTGGGATTGAAATGTTGCTTGTTTCGTTGATTTCGAATAGTCAATAGCAGTACAGAAATCCCGTATATCAAAGGAGAACAAAATGAGGAGAACTCCTAATTTTGGATATTCATTCAAAATTGGGCAACATATTTACAAGAAGAGAAGGGGGATCAGTTAGGACCCCAACAGCTCAAGTACATGACCGTCCTCAGAGACTCTTCTTGCTTCAGCTTCTCTTGAGTTTTCAGAGACGAAGACTGAGCTGAGAGTTTCCTGGCTTGACTGTACGATCGAAAATTGATCTTGGCCTGCTGTTGAAGAGACCTGAGAGGATAGCTCCACCTGCAAATCCCTTGGTCTTTCAAGGCCTCCACTGCTCCAATACTTGCTGCCACTACCCAAGCTCTTGCTGCTGTGCTCATGGTTCTTTCTTACTTGGAAATATTTGGAACTGAAACAAATTGGAATGGTGAGTGAAGTAGATATGGATCGAGGGGTTGTATTTTGTTGGTGTTAGATTTGAGTAAGGCGTTTCTCTTATATAACGAGTGTGCGTAGGAGAGAGAGCGCGATGAGAAATGGTTTGCAAAACTAGAGGCAGCTATTCGCCAGCAGTTTGGGAGAGAACCAGTGGTATATGGTTTCCAAAACCATCTTCTTTGCTCGTAGTTAATATGCCTTTGAACCTGGACGCGTAAAGAAGATGTCACAAGTGGGTCACCATTCAAAAGCGACAAAAAAAAAGTTATTCTAGTTTTGGTTTCTTTTTTTGATTCCTGTTTTTCTTCTTTGCGAGTTATGAAACGACAAAACTTCTGTAACTATTCAGTCAAAAGTTTTTCAAGTTTTGATTATATTTATCGGGTTGATAAAATCGCTGTTATTTATTGTTAAATAATATAAATAGTTCCAAAAGTGTCATTACAAATAGATAATACAATTGCCAATAATTTAAATTAGGGTGATGTTCGTTTTGAAGGTTTTTGTAGAATTTGGAGAATTTTGTGAATTTTTAGGTGATATTAAAGTTGTGTTGGTGTTTGTGTAGAAGTTGATGAGGTGTAAAAAATTGAATGATGATGTTTATAGTTTTTTTTTCGAATTTATTATTATTTTTATTAAAATAATAATATTTTTAAAATTATTTAAAAAATAAATAAATAAAACACAAAACCGACAATAATTAAGTCAAGACTGGCGCAAAAAATCAAGGGGAAAAGCATGAATTCGACGTTTAAAGTTTCTGCTGCAGGAGACATGTCAGCGTTTAAAGTTTCTGCTGCAGGAGACATGTCAGGCCCCTGGCAGGCCGGATGTAGGGTCGGCAAGAAAATTCTAAATTTGCCCTTTGCTGTTTTTAGTTGTGCTGGAGGGTGTTTTAGTCATTCAATATCAATTTTTTCAGGGCAAAAAAGAAAAAAAAATTCCGAATCCATTCTTTTTTCTAAGACTCGCCGAACATGATGCATTTTGGATTCAAATCCAACAAAAAATCACAAAACAAACATTGCCTAGGGTTGTGCATCTTGGGCAGAAACCGACCGGTCTGACACAAAACGACCCGAAATCGATTGGGCTAGTCAGTTTAGGTCCAACCCGGTTCGACTGTTGGTCCTAATTTTTTTAGAACTGACTGGGTCGGTTCGGCCCAATATTCTGGGTATCAATGGGCTGAATCGCACCAAACCGACCCAGTCCACTTGCACTTCACTTTTTTTTAATATTAACTGAGAGTCTGAGACGAAGTCGTCGTCTTTCCCCCTTCCCCTGTTAACTTTTTTCCCTAAAGCCCAGGGACAAGCTATTACTATAATATGCAGGGCTGAATAGGGGCAAAGTGTGGCTGATTGGTGCCGCTGCGAGCTATGAGTCGTATTTGAAGTTTTGAATACATTTTCGAAGGTCTGGGACTTGCAGCTTTTGCCCATCACTTCTCTCAGGTCATCCTCCATGTCTGAATCATACCCCAAGTCTAGGTAAACTGATTTGGTTTTATTATTTCCAATGTACTACTGCTCGTGTTGGCTTGTATTATTATATTGAGCTCTCAATTTTTTTTAGGGAAATTGACATTTTAGTCCCTAGGTTTTGGGTACTTTTTCATTTTAGTCCTTGAGTTTCAACTTTCAAATTTTTAGTCCTTGAGTTTTTTTGTTTTGACGAAATGGTCCTCGTCAGTCTGCCGTCCATATAGTTAACGGCACATGTAGCGGTCGACCGGGTATATGTGTAAAAAGTGAGCGGTCGACCTCTACATCAAGCGGTCGACCGCTACATATAGCGGTCGACCGGGTCAAAATTGCTGACGTGTCAGAGAGCTCCGTTAAGTATATGGACGGCAGACTGACGGAAGGACCATTTTGTCAAACAAAGAAAACTCAAGGACTAAAAATTTGAAAGTTGAAACTCAAGGACTAGAATTAAAAAGTGCCAAAAACCTAGGGACTAAATAGTGAATTTCCCTTTTTTTAAGTCAGTTACATGAATGTGTTGCCTTCTCCTATGTCTCTTTCCATCAACAACTGCCTGTAAGTTCATTATAAGTTACAAGAGATTCACTTTCTTATATCCTCTCTCTCTCACACCCCCTCTTTCTCAATTTCTCTCTCACGGCCCGTCATCTCTCTCGGGTCGACCGAAGCTGATTGTCGCCGGTCCGGCCGGTCTAGAGATTCATCGACCCAATCGTCGACCATGATTTTTCAGCAACCGAACCTCGATTCGGTTGCCGGTAGGTGTGCCCAGCCTTTTATGGCTTCTGATTGCATTTCCAAACGAAAGTTCAATGAGTGGGATCGCTCATGCACTTTTTTTTTCTTATTCTAACTCCCCTGTGCACTTTGCACTTGGCCTATTAATAACACATTATTATGAGACTTCCAAAAATATGTATTATTTTGATCAAAGAGTTTCATCCACTGGAAAACAATAGAGGCTCCTTCGCATTGTTTTACTATGAAACTCCCAAAACTAGCAGCAAGTCATGCGAAGTCCCTCCATGCCTACATTTTTTTTAATCGAAGATTGATCCTAAAGTATTACTTTATTGCAATGTGTCCCAAAATTACTGTCTTTGAAAATTGGCAACTTCAAACTACTATATATATATTGTAAATGATGTCTTAAATCAAGATCTAACCTTCTCAATTGTACCACATTCATATATAGAAATTATCATATTATTAATTCCTTTTAATCTCATATCACGTAATGGAGCCAATTAGGGGTAACTTTTGTTTATATATATATAAAATAGTTTGAGAGTTCAATTATTAAGGATGGTACTTTGAAGATATATTACTAATGAGGTGATAGTTTTATTAATTTTAAAAATATATTTTACATTTAAATAAATAATATAAATATAAATTTAGTATATATATAATTTACGTGAAAAATATATAAATTCTTAAGGATAACAACAAAAATTGCTCGCCCAAAATCCCGTCCACTAGGAAGTTGACCAGGCCATAGTCCGTGTCTATAAATTGTTTGAGAATTTTTGGCTTAATAAAAAATTTATAAAATAATCCCCTCTTGGTCTTTCTAATTTTCCTAAACATTTTTTTTCCAGAATATCTCTAGAAATTAATAAACAATTGCAAGTCGTAGAAAATGGTTTCCGAAACTTTTTTTTCCGACATCTTCTTTCTATTCACGAGTGTTAACCCTTCTCTCTAAACTCTGGTTTCCGCGTTTCCGCCCGCACACAGTGCCCCTACGGAGGAGGGAGGAGCTCCGGCTCCTTCACCCCTCCTCCTTTTTTCTTATTTTTTCCCCTCTCCTCTTCCTCTTCCCTTTTTTCTTCTCTGGTCCGGTTGGTTGTGGTTTGTTGGATGGTTTTTTGGTTTTTCTTTGCAGGTGGCTTCCAAGCGGTACTCGGCGTTTTTCGTCTCCTTTGGACACGCACGCGCTGGCTGGTTGGACTCCGCACGCCAAGAGCTACCAAGACCGTCTTCCCCGACATTCAACAGGCGGTGGGTCTTGCTCCACGCGCACCACGTTTTGCGCGAGGATCTGACGCGCCGAGGCTATGGGTCGCGCGTGTGAGCCCCTCCAACACCCGAATCACGCTCTCCTCCTCCGGAGTGGACTGTGCGGCTTCTGCCCTACATGTTTCACTAAGGATCTTCTTCTCCGTCTTCCACGCGCCGCCACCTTTGCTGTTGCCGCCGATTTTCGGGTCTTCTTCGGCGTTTATGTTGCACTTTCACCCGTTTGGGTCAGCACCTATGTTTAGGGCTTGTTTCGGTTTGCTTGTGTTTTTTCACTGTTTGTAATTACAATTGAGACTGTATGGTTAGTTCTAAAAGGGCGCCGGTCCTTCAACTCTGTCGAAGGGCCTTCAGCGATTGATTTGTTACTTTCACGGGTTTCTCGTATATCCTAGGACCCTTGGATCCTCTCGCTTTGGGCTTCGAGCTCGACTCATCCGAAGATCTTGTATTCTCTTTCCAAGCCACTTTATTGTTGGCCCCTCAACTCGTCGCTTGTAAAGTCCCTTGAGGGTATTTTCTTTGTTTTTCTAGTTTGTATTTTTTTAAAAAATATATAAACATAAATGTTAAAAAAAAAGTCGGAAACAATGCAACTTGTAAAATCAAGAATAAGTTTGATGGGAAATTTGCTTTTTAGTCAGTGAGTTTTTACCTCATTTTATTTTTAGTCACAAAACTCAATGTTTCAAAATTATAATCCTCAATCTTTCAATACAATTAAAAATTAGTCCTACCGTTAGGTTCTGTTAGATTAATTAACGGAATAGTAGTCCACGTCAGCCCCACTTTCCACGAACATCACCCACTTCCATGTCAGCACCTCAGTAATTAAAATTTAGCTCAAACGGCATGTAGGTTAGCGTTATTTTTTTCCCCGTGTAACGCCAAAACCGAGCTTGGCTTATCCAAGCCGTCGGTTTCTGCCCCCGTCTCACCCTCTCTGGTGAACCAAGTACCGGTCTCAGACCTTCCTTTACAGTTCACACCCTACTCGCCGGCTTTGCTACTACCAATTTCTTCTCCAACCACTCTACGAGGTCGAAGTACCTACTGGGAACCCCAAGTGGTTGTTGATCATCAACCGGTGCATAATATAGATTACGTCCCACCAGCTTATTCAGATTCGACTGTCGATGAATATTGTCTCCAGAATCAAATGCAGTTCTTGACTTTGGAAGATCGGCTAGAATCTGCCAGTTTAGTTGGTTCAGATTTTTCGAACAATTATTATTACCCAGAATCTACATATGGTGTGAGAACTGGTCGGAGGTCTCCAAGCTTGCCTGAATTTCTCGTCAAGGTTTGTCATTACTTCAATAAGGGGTTTTGTAAACACGGGGACAATTGTAGGTACTTCCATGGCCATCCCATGCCAGAAAGCTTTCCTCAGATTCTTAGTCCAACTTCCAATGAGCTTGCTAATGACGATCACATCTCTTAGGTGTGGATGATGCGGATGGTAGTCTCTGCTGGAGGGAGCAACGTCTTTCCTGTCAATGTGGAGAGGGAAGACTCATACCAGTCCTTATGGGTAGGGAAAATGGAAGGCTTGGAATCGGGTTGCACTTGGACAATGTAAGTAGTCTTCTTCTGGGCGTCGTTACCAGCAAGAAAAGAAGCAGAATTTGCGTAAGAAGTGAGTATGAGGGAGGTAAGGAGATGTTGTGAAGAAAGATGGAGGGGTCAGAATGATCTTGGCTAATGGGGTTTTTGATGGCGAAGGATTGGTGGCCGATTGCCACGTGTTGCCTGCCACGGCCGTCGGTGCATCCGGCGGTGACGATATCAGGAAATACATCACGGCGGACTCGAAGTCGCCGCCGGTGGCTACGATAATCTTCAAGGGTACAGGCTTGGAGTGAGGCCTGCCCCTGTGGTGGCGTCGTTTTCGGCTCGGGGTCCTAATCCGGAGACCACGGAGATACTGAAGCCCGATGTGATTGCGCCCGGACTGAACATTCTTGCAGCTTGGCCCGACAAAGTCGGACCGTCTGGCATTCCTTCGAATAAACGTAGAACAGAGTTCAACATACTGTCTGGAACTTCAATGGCTTGTCCTCATGTTTCTGGATTGTTTGAGTTACAGGCCTCATGGGCAGCACTCATGAAACGTACGGGAAAAAAAAAATAACGCTAACCTACATGCCGTTTGAGTTAAATTTTAATTACTGAGGTGCTGACATGGAAGTGGGTGATGTTGTGGAAAGTGGGGCTGACGTGGACCACTATTCCGTTAATTAATCTAACAGAACCTAACGGTAGGACTAATTTTTAATTGTATTGAAAGATTGAGGATTATAATTTTGAAACATTGAGTTTTGTGACTAAAAATAAAATTGGGTAAAAATTCACCGACTAAAAAGCAAATTTCCCTAAAAGAAAGTAAAAAATTCAAAAAAAAAGTTTCGATAATGATAGAGATTAGAGAACACGAATCGGGAGACAAGCTCAGAAATTGAAATAAGAGAATTTCCTCTTAAGGCTCAAGTCGCAGTGAGATAAAAATTAACAACAGGGGGAAGTATTGGGACCAAAATCTGATTACATCTTCGCAACACAGGCTAAAATCTGATGGTGCTGGGACCCCAGCAGCCCAGGTCCATGACTTTTCTAGCTGAGTCCTCCTTCCTCCGCCTCAACTTATTGGAAATGGCAGAAGAAGATGGAGCAGAGAGTTTCTTGGTCTGGTAATAGGATCTGAGATTGTTCTTGGCGTGCTGTTGCGTCGACCTTATGACGTAGTTCCACCTGCAGACTCCTTGGTCTTTCAGGGTCTCCACGGCTGCGATGCTTGCCGCCACAACCCAAGCTCTGCAAGCTGAACTCATATTGATGGTTATGAAAACTAGAGGTCTGAGAAATTGAAACTCGAATAGCTTTTGGGCGAGGATGGGAGGGAGATAAAAAACTAGAGGTCAGAGAAATTGAACTCTAAGTCTCTAATGGTGTTGGGAGAAGATGGGAGGGAGGATGTTCCTTACAAAGGAAGGGTATTTTGAAAGCGGTAAACCTGGGGAGAAGCGAAGCCGAAAACAACAGGCAGACCCATGGAAAGCGACCCTCGCACTTGTTTATTCCCTGGTCAAATGGGCCGAGGATTTGCCAGCAAAACTATGTGCTTGGCTGTGCGCTTAGATTCGGAACGCGGAACTCGTGGAAATGTGACTACTTTCCGTGTGCGTCCATCAGTTTTTCTCTAAGATGTTCATTTCATTGTGTTTTTTCCTACCCAATGTTTATACTCTTCTACGTCAACTATTTATCACTACCAGCTTAAAAAAAAATACAAATCAAAAATATGTTTTCAAAATTTTGTACTTATTTAAAAAATCCCATTTTAAAGTTAATAATTTTAATATCGAGAATTAGTGGAAATTCATAGTACCATGGCAAGAGATGAGACGCATAGCGGAGACATCCCACTTCCCGCCTACACGAGTTAGGCTACGTTTGCAACCAAAATTTTACCCAAAATTTAAACTCTCTCCTAATAAAATACTCTAATATAATCTCTTTCTCTTCCATCAAAAAATATAAAAAATTACAAAAAATATAAAAAATTACCTCCCTCTTCACCTTTTCACTAAACCTAATACCAACACATATTCACATACTAAAAATATTACAACACAAACACAACCTTAATTGGAATGCCCTTTCTGTCTGACTCTAGCCGAATTACTTATATGAATTTTAAAATTATCAAATCAGAAAGCGTGCTTTTAAAGAATAATCTTTTTTAATTAAGGATCATATTTGTTCGGTATAAACAATTATGCAAGGAATTTATCCGATAACATGAGAGTGAAAATGCTTAAGGCTATGTTTGCATACTAAAATTTTGGTCACTTAAAATTTTATCATCATTAAGAAACACAATCTCTCCTCATTTTTTCATCAATTTTCATATTATTTTTCACTTTATCACCGCCTCCCATTAAAATGTTCACTTTTTCAATAACTATTTTAATCAATTTTAAACCCTAATTTTATTTATAGACACCACCTAAAGAGTCCTATTTAAATTTTTTGGTTTTTTTGAGAAAAAAACAATGGCGCCGCGTGTAAAGCAAATTTCAAAATAATTTTCATGCCCGAGAAATATATATACAGTGGACATTTTTCTGTCCTTTTCCCGGATCTTCCGGAATTTCCCTCCAAATCAAAGGGGGTTTTGCTGCCGAGGGTTTTTTACCACAGCAGCCCATTTGTGAGCTTCGGATTTCAAGGCTTTTTGGCGAGATCTCTCGAACGGCAACAATGGCTGCCTCGTCGTCGTCTGGCGTTACCAGTTCCGACTACGACATGCCATGGGTTGAGAAGTACCGGCCCAACAAGGTCGCTGACATCGTGGGCAACGAGGACGCCGTGTCCAGGCTCCAAGTCATCGCTCGCGACGGCAACATGCCCAACCTCATCTTAGCCGTACGTAACTTTAACCTTGATCACTCGCTCAGCCATTGGATACCTTACGGTAATGCGGATATGAAATTTCTGTATAAATTCGTTTATGCTGCTTTGTCAGTTAATAAAACCCTAATGTCAGTGGAAGCTTCGTCTTCCGTCCCTACCGATAGGTCCTGATCATGTTTTAGTTGGAATTTTAGGCGGTTCCCGGAGAAAGATAGCGAAGACTATTATTCCTAATCAAAATTTCATTTTTCGACAATTTGGAATGCTTTGCTCCAAAATGCAGAGAGACGAAGGGAGAAATTTCTGAAACCTATCATTTGCCTAGTTTTCCTGTTATAGTTCCTAGAGAGAAGAGACGCAAATGGTAATCCTTTTGTCCCACTAGAAAGTTGCCCTTCTCTACAAGGGGCTCATGTACTCCACGACTTTCTTATCTAACGGGGTCCCTATGATTGAATTTAGCTGCCAAACCCGACCTAGAACCTACTATTGGAAATACTGCTAAAGTCGGCACTTTTATCAGCATCTCACTCTCTTGAGAATTGCGTTGCTCCCGGATATAGCACGGGGATTCCTGTTAGGAACCCACTATCACTGCCTTCTCATAAAGGCTCTCCGGCAAGGGATTAACCAGAAATTGAGTGATTCATGCTGCTGGCCGCCCACCGTTTTCCTGTCCCATTATCCATGGAAGTACCGTATTTTCCCCGAAGGAAATAAGGTGAAAAATCATGGTCTAAGTTTTTTGTAGTTGCATGTGCGTTTGTTTGTTTGTTTTTGTTCTTTTCTTATGTGTGTAAGTGTGGTTTAATGTGCAACATTGTTTGGTGTATTAGACTCAGTTGAGGGATCCTCACGTATTTGGGTGTGGGTTGCGTTAGATGGCAAGAAAATGGATCTGATTTTTTACTTGTCTCGGTACAAAATTTGGATATGAGTTCTCTCTGCTGAGATTAAGAAACCTATGCTGCTGCTGATTCCCTGTACGTTTCCTTTTTCCAGGGTCCTCCTGGAACCGGTAAAACCACAAGCATTTTGGCACTTGCGCATGAGCTTGTCGGACCAAATTATAAGGAGGCTGTTTTGGAGCTAAATGCATCAGATGACCGGTGGGTAGCATTTATGGGCTTCAGGGTGTCCATTCTTTTCTGGGATCTCTTTGCTAATGGTTAGCTTCTTATTTTGTTTCTAATTGCTTTGCTGTTTAGAGGAATAGATGTTGTAAGGAACAAGATTAAGATGTTTGCTCAAAAGAGAGTAACACTTTCCCCTGGGCGCCACAAGATAGTTATCTTGGACGAAGCTGACAGGTTAGTTCCAATCTTGCTTATTGAAATTGGTGATTACTCATCCACTGTGTAGTTGTTCTGTTCAAGTGTCATTATATTTTGGTGCTGATATTACGCCTTCAAATTTCAGCATGACATCTGCTGCACAGCAAGCTCTGAGGAGGACAATCGAAATATATTCCAACTCCACTCGTTTTGCTCTTGCATGCAATACATCTGCTAAAATTATTGAACCTATCCAAAGTAGATGTGCTATTGTTCGATTTTCGAGATTATCTGATCAAGAGATACTTGGTCGTCTCTTGGTTGTAATTGAAGCTGAAAAGGTACAAATAGCTTCCTTCAGTAGTATGTATGAAGGCTGCATAGTCAGCATGATTGTCATTGTGTGTTAATGCTAAATCGTTTCATTTATTAGCCTAATATCCATTAAGGGTTGACATTTTTTTGGTGCTTGAAAATTTACTTGTTCTCTTCGCCTGGTTTGTTAAGAACCATACATCCCCTACTCAAGGAATCCTTCAAAAAATTCTTAACAGAGTTATTCAGCTCAATTTTGCCCCCTTTACAGCAATTGTAGTTGGAAACATGAAATCTGTCATGTTTCAGTGCAAGCGTCTATTTTCTCTCTGTCCCTCCCTTTACAGCATGCTCATATTTATATGATTATTTACCTCATCCCGAGATCCCAAAAATAAGTTTCTGACCTATCTATCAGTGTATAACATCAGTCTTCTTGATAGATCTGACATGAAAATTTTGTCTGATCCATATGCCCTGAAGCTGGAACTCTGTTAACACATTTCTAGGTTGTTTTTCAGGCTCGAGTTAGCTCGTGACACATTTTAAACTGTGTGCTTCACTTCTTAAGATTAACTTTAAATTTGAGCATTGGACCCATATATTGGACACATTTTATGGATTAAGACTGTCAGCTTAAAGCATGGACTAAATAATTTTCCATTCTCCCTAAGCCTTTTTAGATCTTGTTGAGCATCAGTGTTAAGTGTTACTAGCTCAACTTTCTTCGGAAGGAACATAGGTGGGCAATCGTTTTGGTTATTTCTCCTTCAAGTTTAGAAACCATTAGGATATTTTACGAGTTCAAAAAAGATTATCTTAATTCAAAGACAGCAGGGATAGTGTGCATGGGGGTTTTGCTGAAATAGATGCACTTTTTTTCATAGAGTTGCCAACAAAATTGGCTTGGGGAAGATGGGCAGTAGTATTTTTCTGTGTCGTTGAAAAAGTACTTATCTTACTCCCACTGACATTTCTTTTTGTCATTTTTCACGGATATATCAATAAAACAATATCACTCTACCTCTATAGAAGCGTAGCTTTCTCCAAGTTTCATGACCTCTATAGATATTACAGCAGGGTTTCATTCCATGATCCTTTTGGTTTACACCTTAAGACATAAACCTAGATTATCTAGGACATTAGTCATAAATTTTCAGCTTTAGGAAATTTGTATAGTTGTTTTATGTCCTTTTAGTGAGGAGCTTGGTGGTCTTCCTTGGATTGAAATCCTAAAGTAGGAGGACTTTCAAGATTGCAATTTTTAGAGTCCTGAACTAGGTAAAGTAGTTGGTTGCTCCAGAACTTAACTTTATTGTATGGTCGATTCATCATCATAAACTAGTTGAAGTATTCCTTGGTTTCTGGTCTGTCAAGTGTAATGTAGTGGGATGAAACCTAGTTCCCATAGCTAGATTTGGGGGGGGAACATAAATAAACAATAATTGTTGGACAATGTATGAATCTGGTTACGTATCCTTTAGAACGACTTGATTAGTTGATATTTTGAATTATTTGTTCCTTTTGTTTGTAACACTTGCGGGAAAAATGAGAGTAGATGGTAGTTAATATTTCTCTTAGCTTATTGTTTTTTTAACTCTTATTTAGTTTAGCAAGGGTGGTGGAAAGTTATAATGGATCTCCTTTTGTAAACAATGTAGGTTCCCTATGTTCCAGAAGGTCTTGAAGCCATAATCTTCACTGCTGACGGTGACATGAGGCAGGCATTGAATAACTTGCAAGCAACATATAGTGGGTTTCGTTTTGTCAACCAAGAGAATGTTTTCAAGGTTTATGAATGAGATATACATTGGCATTACAGTGTTGTTTTTCCAAGGTATATATCTATAATCTATAATGCGTATGATGTTTTTCAGGTTTGTGATCAGCCTCATCCGTTGCATGTGAAGAATATGGTGCGTAATGTACTAGAAGGGAAATTCGATGAGGCTTGTTCTGGTCTCAAGCAGCTCTATGATTTGGGCTATTCCCCCACCGACATAATCACCACCCTATTCCGAATCATAAAAAATTATGATATGCCGGAGTATCTAAAATTGGAATTCATGAAGGTACAGATACTGTGCCACATTTAGTATTTCTTTCAATCTCCTCAGTACTCAAATACATGGACTCTTGACACAAATATTTACTGTTTTCCTCTTTGGTTTTCAGGAAACGGGATTTGCTCATATGAGAATCTGTGATGGAGTTGGTTCATATCTTCAGCTCTGCGGTCTTTTGGCCAAGTTTTCTGTGGTTCGTGAGACGGCGAAAGCAGCATAGGTAGTGGTAGCTACATCTTTAACCTGCTCCAGGTTTACTCTTTGATGGTGAAAGTTTGTGCAAACATGAGCATTGTTCTTATGCTTGGATTCTTTTTGCAATGGGGTATCAGAAGTTTACCGCTCTGAAGGGCAGTCCCTACTCTTATGTGAAATGGTTACTAGTAATAGTCAAACATATGAAAGCGATTGCATGTGGCAATTGACATTGTATCTGCTAAATGAGGAATGAAACCTCAGTAGGGAAGGGCTTCTTTATTTGGGCTTTAGACTTGGCTATACCTCTGTAAGTTGCAATTGTTGAAACGATTCCTTTTTCCCGTATTTGTATGATACATCCTCCCCTTACCGATGATCACAAAGACAAGATGTTATATCCAACCAATAATACTAACCTTTTAGGTCTAAATAAAATATTAATACTAAGTTTCCATTATTTTTAAGAGACCATATGATCATGTCACCAAAATAAACAAGATAAGTAACTTTGTTTCGATCTTTTATTCCGAAAATCCTATTTATGAAGAAAACAAACATCATACGAGATGGCCAACAGGGCTGTAGCCCAGTTGGCATCACCCATCGTTTATTAGCTTTGAGGTTCAGTTTAAGTTGAAATCGCTTCCCGAAGTAAAACCGGATTGCATATGGAGTCATTGCCATACTCATCTAGGCCCAGGAGCCCAATTGGTTTTTCCAATGGAAAGGGATTAAAGAAGAAAGCAGAATGGTCTCCTAAACGGCGTCGTTTTGATCTTTTAGAAAGATCCCTGGCCTGCATCTTTTTTCATAGCCACACTTTAAATTAGTTGTTGGTGCTAGGGTTTCTGCAACTTAATAGGGTTTTACAAGCGGCGCATCGGCATCGGCGGTCATGGTTCTCAACTCTCAAGTACGTCCCTGTCTGTCTCCCTCTGTCTCTCATTATCCGTTTATAATTTTGATATGTTTGATTTTGTACGTGATTGATTCAACTGAATCCATCTTGTCTCCCAAATGTAATGTCCCTTGGACCTTCGAGATCCGAAATCGAAACTTTAAAAGATAGGAAATTGCTCTACATTGTCATGAATCCTGGAAACTTCCTAGAGGTAAATTCTGTAGGAAATCGAACCTGTTGAGATTTCCAGCAAACATGTTCTAAAAAATCCGGTTAGAAAATGTAGAATATTGTGGATAATTAAAAAAAGAACAAATCCTTCAGAATGTTAAGAACGAAAAATCACATGTGATACAAACTAAAGAAGCTGACATAGGAATGATGTGCTATTACTAAATCTTGCAATATCTGTATAGTCGTATGCTTATTTCGTGGGGGCCGGTGACTTTTTAATTGTACTCTGGTGTTGTCCTATCTAACCCATTTTTGTGAAATTTTGTCCACTCGGCCGTTGGTTGTGATTTGGGTTCACTTGTGTCGTGTTCTGTTCAAAGTATTGGGTAATTGAGTATGTGATTTTGGTATTTTAGGACCGAACTCTGCCGCTTCAGTGGTGCCAAGATATACCCTGGTAGGGGTATCAGATTTATCCGGTCGGATTCGCAGGTAAGTTAAGTTGGCGTCTTCTTACTTGGTTTTTGTAGCCAGTTGTTTTCTTTTATTTCATCCTTTTCATCTCTCAGTAATGTATTTGTACTAAAACTCGTTTTTGGTTTGATTGTTGAAGGTTTTCCTCTTTGCCAATTCAAAATGCAAGAGGTACTTTCACAACCGCCTGAAGCCATCGAAGCTTACATGGACAGCCATGTACCGGAAACAACATAAGAAGGTGATTCTAATGTTGATTTTCTCCTTCCCACGTTTTGGACCCACTCGATGTAGTCTGGTGTTACATTATTGGGGACTTGTTTCATAGTTCTGGGATTCTAGTGCTTATTCAATAAGATGGTTGGTGTTACTCAATAGGACATTGCAGCTGAAGCCATGAAGAAGAAGCGCCGCGGCACCAAGAAGCCTTATTCAAGGTCTATTGTCGGTGCCACCTTGGAAGTCATTCAGAAGAAACGGGCTGAGAAGCCAGAAGTCAGAGATGCTGCACGTGAAGCTGCTCTTCGGTATGTTTTCAATGTGTATATATTTATAATTTTGCCTAGCTAAGTTGTCTAATGTTTGCCTAGGAACAAAAAGGTGGTCTAATGTTTAGGTATCAATGCTGCCAATTCTGCTTTAATGACTTCCGTTTTTCAGCGAGATCAAAGAGAGGATTAAGAAGACCAAGGACGAGAAGAAGGCGAAGAAAGCAGAGGTAATGTCCAAGACACAGAAGACACAAAGCAAGAGTAATGTTCCTAAGGCCGCTGCACCCAAGGGCACCAAGCTAGGAGGTGGTGGTGGAAAGCGTTGATCCGCTTTTATTGGAAGTGTATTCTTTCCGAATTGGTTTGCATTTAAGGGAAAACTTCACTTGGTAACTTTGCCAAGGACATTCTATTGGAACGGCGATTTTGTATCATTTTCGTGTTTAAGCATTTACGTAACATCTGCTGTTGAGTTGGATTTTAGCCGTGTTTGTGCGCCTGCCTGGATGGTTCTTGTTCTTCTCGTTGTGTTTTCATTAATGCCTTCGGCTTGATGCATATAAGAAGACAGCTCCTAGGAACAGCTGAATTAAGCTAGTATTTGCCGTGAATCCCCGGTTAAGTAGTCGTGCGTTACGATAGGAACTCCCAATTTTCTGGCAAATACAGCCCTTTTAATCATTTCTTCGCATGTACTTGCAGTAACATTCAGGTAATGTCCTTTGATTTTACCTGTTTCGGCCTGCGCTTTATAAATAGCTTCGGCACAAAATAGGAAACGATCTCCAACGCATAAACGGTTGGGAATTTACGTTCTTATCATCTTTGGTAAAATCAAGTCCTCCGTAATTCTTAGCGGATAATCCCAATTTGGGTTTAATGTTTGGATAATTTATTTCGTATGTGTTCTCAGTACAGTCGTCCGTTTGAATACTGGATTTCGCATCTGAAGTCAAATCAATTCTCCCACTTTCACTTCGGAGGCTTTTTCGATTTTCTCTCGCTTCGTTTAGGAAAAGCCTTCACAAATTTTCCACATTGCCAACAAATTAACCACATCGCAGTGCTCGGAACATCATCGACCTCAATCCCATCTATCTCCTTAGTCTTGGATCTACCCACTTGCTCCGATGTTACCACAGGACGAGAAGTTATGGCACCTCTAACCCGCAGTTTTCTCGTTGTCAATAAAACCAGACTGAACCAGCTCCATGGCGATCGAGTTCCAGGAAAACTGCGCCCCATCAGGGCCATTTATTTCAAAACTTCGCAAGGCGCACAATCAAAGGACCCACAAACCGCGTACAAGCCGAATAAGTAAAGAAAATTGGGGAGGAACTGATATGGTTTGGTTTAGACGTCTATAATTTTTTTTTCCTAAGTTTAGACGTCTATATCAACTGACTATAAAATTAAGGAGTTTCATCTTTATTTTATTGGCTTCATATACTATTGGGTATTTGAAAAAAAGAAGATAGAACTCCATTAAGAAACAATTATAATACAAAGGGTAGAAGTGCGGTAAGAGTAATACGATTGGGGTTTAATGCCCCTACCATTCCTTCCAACTCCACATGAAAACTCGAGTTAGAAGTCAGCATTTTCTGTGTGGAGGCGTGTTTGTACCAAAGAAACCGTGTCGGATACCTCACAAGGCTGGACTATGGGTTGGTTCGGGCCTTCTCTGGGGCCACAATTGGTTTTCTCAGGCGGGCTTGGATCTGCAAGGGCTGGGGCTAACAGACGTAAATCCAGATCAGTTGGAGTTTGTTGAGCTTGACTTGGGCTTGAGTATAGAAGGTGGTGTGTTTGTAGAGCTCCAAAAGGGAGTCGGGTATGTTTGGATTAGTGTTTAGAAGACTTGGGTGGGCATCTTGGGCTGGTTTTTCTGATCACAGGGAGGGCCAGAAGAGCGAGAATGACAGTTAAAACGTTCGAAAGATATTTGATAATTTGCTTAGAAAAAGAAAAGAAAAGAAAGATATTTGATAATTTAACTTTAGGGCACAGACACTTGGTATGATCTTGAAGTTATCTTTATATGCTCAAGTATCACATCCGATGTGTTCTGATCCTTTGAAATACACAACAGGGTATGATTTTGACCTTGTGATAAACACCAAAAAGACTAACATCAAGAGTCTCATGTTGTTTGGTAATCTGTTCCATGCGTGTCTAATCTATTATTTACCCATCAACAAACGTAGCCATTACATTAGCAACCCAGACAGTTCGGTGCATTTCGCTGTCAAAAGCATGTGGTTTTCTCCTGCAAGAGAGCCGTAACCCGAATGTGAAATGGCAAACGAACAGACGGTTGCTTCTAAGCAACTTGTTCCATCCCCCTCAACAACCGTAATCCCCGTCGCCATCGCCAACTCACACCACTTGCCAGCAGAGTGGCTTACGCTGGTGACGGTTCCTCTGCACAGGCTGACCCGTGTACGCGTTTACTAAGCGTCACGATTATCCACGTCTCCACTTCCCACAACAAAAGCGGGGCCGTCTATCTGAATGCGAAAAAAAAAACTAGAAACTCGTTTTTTTTCCTAATAAATGACCAATTACCCTTCTTTCGCATATATATATATATAATCCTCGTATACTTTATTGTCGTGTCTTTCTTCTCGTTATATTACCTGGATTTTGCTAAAATAAATAAATAAATATTACCTGGATTTCAGAGTAATTAAATCTCGGAATCTTGACTTTATATGTTTTCCACACGTTGCTTTTATTTTTTGTTTTTTTAATTTTTTAATTTTTGGAGCCAATATAGTGTTGTTGGATTGACTTCGTTCACCTTCCAAATAAAACGTTTTATAAGTAGCAAGTTGTGATTATTAAAAGTGACTGATTGATAAAGGCTCAATTGATTTGGTATTTAAAAACTTAAAAAAGCATACGAGATCCTCTAATTATGCTTTGAACCGTCACAAAAATTCCAAAGTTCCCCTTTTTCCTTTTAGCACCTTTCAATCACTAAATTAGAGATTTCATATGATTCTAAATTTTTGGAGGGTTTTCTTTGTAAAAATTAAATTAAATAATTAAGTTTTCTCACTTGAAAAGAGGCATGGCCAAGATAAGGTGATTTTCTAGTCACTAATTACTAGAAGAGAGAATAAGGAAAATAAATAAATAAACTTTGTTTGTAACGTGTAAAGTTGAATGAGCGCAAATACTTAAAAAACTTTTTTGTCTGCTTCCTTGATAGTACCATACTTGACTTTATACCTCGTCTTTTTTAAAAAAATTGAAAGAATTGACGTGATAACAAAATGGAGATGAAGACCTAAAGTATGGCCGTCCAATGGTCGGTCCTATCCGATCGGTCAAATCGGTATGTTTATAAAGTGAATATATCGGACCGGACTGATCATTCTAATAGAACCGGTTCTGTTCGGTCCCCGATTTCACCGCTCCGGGTTGGACTGTTTGAGTCATGTCATTTTGGGTCTTTTTGGTTTGGACCTTTTAGCATTTTTTTATTTTTTAGGCCTTTTTAGGTAACCCGGAACAGGACCGAAGTACGCCGATTTTGGTCCAGATTGGCCAAAATCGGTCCAGTTTCGGTTTGGTCCGGTCGATTTTTTGGACAACCCTAACCTAAAGTATGAGTTTACAAGGATAATTTTTCAAATTATTTATTAAGTTTATTATTTGGTTTTCACTCTACTTAATTCTAGAGGGAAAATAAAAAAGGAGAAAGTTGGGAAAGATAAATTATGGTAATGGTGAAAAAATATCAATAATATTAGTTTTTTCTTAATTACTTTTTGACAATAGAGAGTTATTAATAGACAATTTCCTTTCGTTTATTTTCTATACGGCTACTTTTTATTATTATATATTTTTAGGCTTTTACCTGACCATTTTCTTATGTCATAATTTATATAAGAGAAAACACACAAAATAATTAACTTGGTTTAAACTGTGTAATGTTTTTATTATTACTTTTATTTAAATACGTTGCTCAAGTTGAGGGCTATATATGTAATTGAAGGGCGTAAAAATTTACATCTCCAATCTTGAAACCTACGGTTTATTTTATCAGGCTCCAAAACCACCCCCTCAAGAAAGCAGCCCACGTCGGGGTCGAGACAGAGCGGTTAAAAAGACTGCTCCTTTCCCACTCAAAGACCGCGTTTTTCACTTCCTTCCAAGCAACTTCTCAATCTGCCTGCTCGCTCTTATTTATTATTTGTACACTACGCAATATAAAGGAACTCTCTGAAGTCTTCAACTCCTCATATCCTACAACTGTCCTCATAGAAAAATAGTTTCCGAGTGAGAGAGAGAGAGAGAATGGCCAGCTCTGATCTGGAGAGAGGAGCGGAAAAGGCCGGAAGGACGAACGGCAATTACCGTGTTGATACGTCCGATAACGAATGGACTTCGTGGTTGATTCCAAGTTTTGTGGTCGCCAATGTTATTGTCTTCATCGTGGTCATGTACGTCAACGACTGCCCGAAGAACAATCTGGGCTTTGAAGGGGGTTGCGTGGCCAAAGCTCTGGGCAGGTTCTCTTTCCAGCCTCTCCGGGAGAACCCTCTCTTTGGACCCTCGTCTTCTGCGTGAGTTTCTTTCGTACCCATTTTTCAATTTTGGTTTTCTTGGCTCTGTTTTGAAGCGGCTCGGATTTGAGTGTTGGTTGGTTGCGTCTGCTATATGTATCTGGAATTGTAGGTCCATGATTGCTGTGTTGATTAGGACGTCGTGCCTGTGGGTTTCTGAGAGTCTGGGATTTTATTTGTTGGTCACGAGTCATGAATTTGGGATATTGTTTTGTCAAATATCAATGAGCGTTTTGGGAGTTCCTGAAGTTTCGTCGAGTGTCATGGCGTTTGTCTCAGTAGTTGTTTGTAACGTTATTTCTTGTTTTTGTTATACGCGTCTTTCTGTAGTTTCCCAGTCCTCAAACTCTGCTTTCTCTTATGGCGTTCCGGTTCTGGTGATCCGTTTCGTCTATCCTAATAAAGGAATGCTTTTTAGCTAATTTAGACGGTGCTTCCATATCCGAGTTAATTTAGGAAGATAGTGGAGTTTGAGGCTGCAAGTTGTTTGAGACCCATGAAAACTGATCCTCGTTTGTAATCCTTTCTCGTCATCCTTTATCCTTAAGACAATGCAGTCATGTTGGTAAAAATTTCCGCAGTAGGACCGTTTGGTTGGATTTGAATGGCTCAACTTAGAAGTGCAAATCATTTCATTCCTCTTTCTCTCCTCTCTCTCTCTCTCTCTCAAGTAGGTAATAACTGGAGTTATATCTTGACTTTGATTTCGTTCCACCTTTGCAGATTGGAAAAATTAGGAGCTCTAGATTGGAACAAGGTTGTGCACCAGCATCAAGAATGGAGACTTTTCAGTTGTATCTGGTTGCATGCAGGTGTTATTCACCTGATTGCAAACATGTTGAGCTTGGTCTTTATTGGGATCCGCCTAGAACAGCAATTTGGTTTTGGTATGCCATGTTTTTCCTTGTGCCCTTTATCTAAATCTAGACCTATATCAACCGAGAGTAAAAATTATGAAAAAGTGGTTAATGGTACATCGATCATTAGGTTCATTGGAATGGACTTCTTTCAGGATGATTGTTAAAATCGAATTGTCTCATGTATAAAATATGTCCACTTTGTTTGCCGTTGAAGGCTTGAAGCTCAAATCACTACTTTCCCACCCAGAAAAAATAAATCATCCACGTTTTATGTACTTTTGCTTTGACAAGATGTCAATATTCTCATTTAGATCTTCCTTTTCAGTGGAAGTATTTTAATCAATTAACAATGGCTTTGCTTAGCTGGATCTATCTGTGCACTCCAGTTAGGTGAAAAAATAAAATATAGGATCATTTTTCCCAAGGCTGATGATGGTCTACAGACCCTAGACATAGTTGGTCCCTTATGGAGTTCTTATTCATGCACTTTGTTGTTTTCACAATTTTTTTGTGATTTTAATGCTTCATAAGATAAAACTTTGGTTGTTATCTTGCAGCACGAGTTGGAATACTCTATCTGTTGTCAGGATTTGGTGGGAGCATATTATCTTCCCTCTTTATTCAAAACAACAACATCTCTGTCGGCGCGTCTGGTGCTTTGTTTGGCCTTCTTGGAGCAATGTTGTCAGAGCTAATAACTAATTGGACTATTTATAGCAATAAGGTTTGGTCCAAGTTCTTGCTTCTCGTAGTTGTTGTAGCTGCTAGTGTTGATATTAAAAGTATCTTGCAGTAGGATTCATTGCCTCTTGTCTTTTGCCTAGTAATGAAGTTTTCACCCCTGAGCAATATAATGACTAATGAGGAAGTTGATGTTGATACATTGTATTTCCACTATTATAGTACGGTTTCTTCTTGTTCCCAACACCTGAGATGGGCACTCATTATTGGGGAAAAGAAAATATTTGGGCGAAAGGGGAAAACTGAGAAAAATATGAAGTTGGTAGTTGGGGAAAGGCTTTACTGTTGTGATGGATTGTTTCTGTCTGTGTCGAGTGTTTTGAATTTTATACAAAATTTGGTGAGGTTTCTAACCATTTACTTTGCCTCTTCTTTTACCATTGTAGGCTGCTGCTCTATTTACCCTTACAGTCATCATTGTCATTAACTTGGCAGTTGGAATTCTTCCTCACGTCGATAACTTCGCTCACATTGGAGGATTCTTAACAGGACTTCTCCTTGGCTTTGTTTTGCTACTTCGACCCCAATTTGGGTGGGTTGAAAGCCAATATCTTCCAGCTGGTGCCCTCGTCCACTCTAAGTACAAGGTTTTCCAATATGTTATGTGGGTGGTTTCCCTGGTGTTACTGATTGTTGGGTAAGCTTCTAAACCTCAATTTCAAATTTAGCATTTGAACTTTGCGGGCGATTGGATTTGTACATTATACTTGCTCTAGTTCTTCCTGGCTCTTGATTGGTATTGCCTATTGGATGGGAGTCATCACATCAATGAATGAAGTGACCTGAAAGGAAATGGGAAGAAATATACAAGATAAAAAACAAAGTTGATCATTATTCTTGGGCTCCTAGAGTGATTATAATCCCCATAACCATCAAGTGTCCTGAAAAACAAAAATGCACTTTCTTCAAATGTTTTCTACTGGTTGCCCTAAGCCTCTCCGATATAATTAAAAGGCATACCTATTTATTTGTGTCAATGGGAACATAATCTTACATTTTATTGGCCTTCTACTTTCTTTTACTTGTGGTGTTTATGAATGGGACTTCTATGGTAAATAGCAGTCTGTATGATTGAAATCTTTGAGAAACTAATCCCCACTGCTCATGTTCAAATTTGCAGATTCAGTGTGGGATTGGTGCTGCTGTTTAGAGGAGATAATGGAAATAAACACTGCAGCTGGTGCCATTATCTTTCCTGTGTGCCTACCTCGAAATGGAGCTGTGGGAACTGAATGAAGTTGCTAGCTCTCCTTCTGTACCCCTACTGATCGTCGTCTCCAATTCTTATTCTTGTCCAATTATTATTTTTTCATATTCCTTTTCTTTTTCACTAGGATTTTGGCACTCATGTACATCCACATATTATATCTTTGTAGAGTTCTCCGTGAACATGTAGTGTGATGTTACGTACAGACTACAGTTTATACAGGAACAAGTCTTTTCAGTTTTTTTCAATCTATAATCAAGAGATTTTGTCCCATCCATCCATTTACAACATAAAGGTCTTTATATTTCGTTCCCCCCCCCCCCCCAAAGTCTGCTCGAACCCATTCCATTCGGAGGATATTAGATTAGATGAAGCTGTTAGCTTTAGCAGTTTTAGTCAGTTATTCTTTGATTAAGTTCAAAGCTGTATGCATACTCATTCATTTCTTCGTAAAATAACACAGATATTATTTCAATTCAATAAATGGAATCAAAGCACTTTTCGAAGCTTCCGCCCAACTAACTTTCTTTGAGCATCTCTTATGTTCTGCTCTTCCGTTGAGCAAACGTCATGACTTCACCGGACGAATCGGAAGAAGAACCACTTCAACCTTCACTTCACCCATCTCCTCTGTTTCAACAACCTAATCCCATTCATCGAACTTCATCTTCTGATTTTATGAATGATTCTAATCCTTTCTATTTGCATCACGCTGAGAATCCTGGTGCAATCTCTTCTTGGAACTCAGAATTATTCCATTTGGAATCGCTCCATGACTATGGCTCTCACCATCAAGAACAAGCTAGGATTTGTTGATGGTTCAATCCTGAAGCCAGATCCTGACCATGATTCATACTTCCCTTGGGATTCGATGTAATCTGATGTTAACCTCCTGGTTGTTCAAATACATCTCCAAAGAAATTGCCGCTTCGGTGATGTACAATGATTCTGCTCGACACATTTGGAGAGATTTATGTGAGATTCACGCAATCAAATGGCCCAAGACTCTTTCGTGCATGTAAGAATTTTGCCACACTTAATTAGGACAGTTCCTCAATAAGTACTTATCTCACAAAATTGAAAATGCAATGGAACGAGCTACAAGCATACTGCCCTCTAGATGCTTGTGTATGTGGCTCTGAATGCAAGGCCACAAACTCTATTCTTGCTGAACAAGAACATGAATTCATTCTCTAGTTCTTAATGGGCTTGGATGAGAAGTTCAATCATGTTAGAGGCCAGATTCTTCTGTATGATCGCCTTCCAGAGATTAATAAAGTATTTTCTCTCATCATACAAGAAGAGGAACAACTCGGTGTTACTTCAGTTTCCATAGCCGACCCTGCTGTGATGGCTGTTAAGACTGATGCACGTTCTTCTGGAGCAAAGCTTGGTTCTAAACCAGTTTGTACTCACTGTGGTAAAACTGGCCACACGGTAGAGAAGTGCTACCGTTTGCATGGTTTTCCTCCTGGTTTTAAATTCACTAAGAGTAAAACTATGTCCTCAACTCATAATGTCAGTGTTGATCAAGACCAGAATTCACTGCCCGGGCTATCCAATATTCAAGAACAGTGTCAAGCTTTTACATTTGTTGTTTCTAGTCATGTAGAACCTAAATTTTTTCATGAGGCAGTAAAGTTACCCGAATGGAGAGAGGCTATGAGAGCTGAAATCACTTCTCTTGAACTTAATAACACCTGAATTTTAACTGATCTACCTCATGACAAAGCTGCTATTGGATGCAAATGGGTCTTCAAGTGCAAATTCAGAGCTGATGGCACTTTTGAAAGGCACAAGGCACACCTTGTTGCAAAAGGGTATACCCAACAAGAGGGAATTGACTATTTCATACATTTTCCCCCATTGCTAAGCTAACCACTGTTCGTTGTTTATTGGCTTTGGCAACAATTAACCATTGGAGTTTACATCAACTTGATGTCAACAATGCATTTTTACATGGGGAGTTGGATGAAGAAGTTTTTATGAAACTTCATCCAGGTTTCTCTCATTCAGGTGACTCTCGGGTATGCAAGTTGCAGAAGTCCCTTTATGGCTTGAAACAAACAAGCCAACAATGGTTCAATAAATTCTCCACTACACTGATTTCCTATTAGTCTAAGTCAGATTATTCCCTTTTCACCTTGAAGAATAATTCTGCCTTTGTTGCTTTATTAGTGTACGTAGATGATATTGTCATTGCAAGTGATTCAGATGAAGTTGTCAGTGCCTTAAAAGTCTGGTTAGATTCACAGTTCAAGCTCAAGGATTTAGGTCCACTGAAAATTTTTCTTGGCCTTGAAGTCGCACAGTCTGCTGCTGGAATTTCTTTATGTCAAAGAAAATATACCTTGGAACTTCTTAATGATTCTGGTCTGTTAGCCTCCAAACCAGTCAAAACACCAATGGATAGTAATTTTCGGCTCAATGTTTCAGATGGTGTTTTGCTTGTTGACCCGAGTGCTTGTAGAAGACTTGTTGGTAGACTGTTGTATCTTACAATCACAAGGCTAGATGTGTGTTTTGCTGTCAACACTTTAAGTCAATTTCTTTCACAACCAAGTCAACCTCATCATGATGATGCACTCAAGGTTCTACGGTATCTCAAACTCAGTCCTGGTCAAGGAATTTTCCTTTCCAGTTCATCTTTTCTCCAGCTCAAGGCTTTTTGCGATTCGGACTGGGTAGCATGTCTGGATACTAGAAGATTTGTTTATGGTTTTGTCATTTTTCTTGGAGTCTCTTATTTCCTGGAAATCCAAGAAACAAGTGACAATCAGTCATTCTTCCGCAGAGGCCGAGCATCGGTCTATGACAGTCACTTGTTGTGAGATTGAATGGCTTACAACTTTGCTCAAAGATTTTCTTGTTGTTTCTGCTCAACCAGCTCTGTTGTTTTTGTGATACTAAGGTTGTTTTTCACATAGCAGCGAACCCAGTCTTTCACAAACGCACAAAACACATTGACATTGATTGTCATGTGGTTCGTGACATGGTCCAACAACATCTTATTAAGACACTTCACATCACAACTGAGCATCAGCTTACTGACTTTTAACTAAACCCTTGTCTTATTATAAGTTCTTCATTCTTGATACCAAGCTTGGCCTCTTGAATATACATAGTCCAGCTTGAGGGGGCTATTAGATAGATTATGTTCAAAGTTGTATATATACTCATTCATTGCTTAGTAAAATAACACACCAAGATATTATTTCAATTCATGAAAGAGGAATGGAAAGACGTGTCAAAACAATGAGACGCAGAACTATTTAGATTTGAGTACCGTTTTTTTTTTCTTCTTTTTGGGTATACTGTAAGTTTAGATCGAGTACCGTTCCTACGTAGAATTCGACACCAGTACCTTTCGTGGGTCTGAAGTCTGGAGCCCTCTAATTCAGATAAAACCAATTTGACCATGGCTTTTCAACATTTTAATGCAGGAAATAGGTGAACAAAAACAAATGGAAAAGGACTTAAAAAGGAATAAATCTGGTTAAAACAATTGGCGTCGCCCGGGCTCGAACCGGAGACCTTCAGTGTGTTAGACTGACGTGATAACCAACTACACCACGACACCAACCTCTGCTTGTGCTGGTATACCAAGTTTAACAAAAGAAAACAATGATAAATGATATCACTCTAACCATCTCTCTTTTCTTTTTCTTTTTTCGAGTCCGCCATCCTTGTACCAAATGACTTTATTGAGCAGAATAACAGTAGGTTTGAGCCGTTTAAAACAAGCAATAACAAAATAATAATAATAATAGAGAAGTAGAAGGCAATAGGAAAAGGAAATGATACGCGTATATTCTGTTGTGCCTTAAAGCAATCTTTATTTATAAAACTATGACACAACGTGCAAGATATTTAATATAACACAAGAAGTGAAGAAGACCATACATATGGCAAACTATAACTTTCTATGAAATTGCAAAATCAAATTGCATATTCGTTGTAACTAGGGTTGTAAATAAACCGAGTTGTTCATGAACAACTCGAATTCGGCTCGTATAAAAGCTCGATTCGAGCCCGGTTCATTTAATAAACGAGTCGAGTTCGAACATCATTTCTAACTCGAATATTAAAGGAGTCAAACTCATTTCGACTCGATTTAAACTCGCAAACAAAAATACAAAATTCATATAAGCTCGACTCGACTCATTTGAGCTCATCTAAAAGCTCGGTACAATTGTATGTATTATAAGTTTCTTATTTATTTGTTATTTATATTTAATAGTCACATATTAGTAAAATATGCATTTGATTATATTGATATATGAATGGATGCGTATTATCCATAAGGATTTGTTATGCTCTCTATATATTAAATATATGTTGTAGGTCATTTTTGTCCATTAACATAGGTTATATATGAATCTAAATATTTTTTAAAATAAAGTTTATATAAATTTCAAATGTTTATGTTATGTCGTGTATAATGTACTATGACACCTTATGTCGAGGCTTATGTTTAAGTTTTGTTTGTAAAATCTGTATTTTTTAAACTCATATTTTCTTAGTTGGGTCGGATTTGAACTCGAATAAGCTCAAACTCGAATTGTATATGTATTTTTAATCAATTTTGAGCTCGTTCGAACATGAAAAATTTTAAATGAGCCGAATCCGAATGCTTCTACAAAAACTAGATTCAAACAAAACTAACTTAGGTTATGTTTGTGTTGAAAAATTGTTGGTATTGGGTTTAGTGAAAAAGTGAAGAGAGGTAATTTTTATATTTTTTTATGGGAGAGATAGATTATATTGTAGCATTTTATTGTGAGTTGGTGAAATATTTTGTAAATTTTTTGGTGCAAACGCACCCTTAAACACTTAAACTCGTATATATATCTAACCAGCCAAATTTAAACTCTTAATACTCGATTATACTGTGCTCGAATAAAGCCCCAGGAATCGTACCTATCCAGTAGTTCGCTTTTGCTATATATATTGTTTCTGCTTTAAACTCTTAATACTCGATTATACTGTGCTCGAATAAAGCCCCAGGAATCGTACATATCCAGCAGTTCGCTTTTGCTATATATTAATTGAGCTCAAAATTTTAGGTTTACTATTAAAAAATTCACCACATAATTTTTTATTATTATAATATTTATTAAAAATCTTATCTCTTCACTTTTTCACAAACTACTATAACATTTCTTTACTTTATAATATTTCCCAAACCAAAATTTTCACCCCAAATATACCAATTGTTTCTGCTTCTTTTAATGCTTCGTCGCTGATGAGAATAAGTACTTGTATTGGATAGCGAGGCGGGCTCCCCAATCTGATCTCTTGATTCTAAAAACGGCATGTGGGGCAAGTGTCTACAGATTGACAGTACGGGTCTCTCCTCTCGTCAGTCTGTTCAGCACTGGTGAGCCAGCCACATCTGTCTACCCAAACCACCGACAGTCTTTCCAAAGTACACCCTTTCAGAACTTACTGAATTTCCCTCCTAATCTGGTCCTTCACGTGGGCTATCCCCACCGACCATATCACCAAATTGTACAACTCAAACGACGGCATTAGCCGCCTTCCTTGAACAAGTCTCCTCTCCTATTTTTTCTGTCGCGCTCTTCACCACGAACACCTCAGAATTATACAATTTTATACTATCTTCTTTAGGTAATGCGAGTAATGAACGATCTTGATCTTTTAGTACATTCCTGCATGAATGGCGGCCCTACTCAGGAAACAACCCATTAGGTTCTGAACCTTAGCTGTATCTTTACTTGCGTGCGTATTTCTTCTAATTTTTGAACATGGTACACTCGGGAAAAAGCTTTGGGAAGCGTTAATGAACAAGATTTTTCATCGGTAGGAGGAAAAAGGTAAGGAGCGTCAAGAAGGGAAAAAGGATTTGACATACCAACTACATTTTATCATATCTCTGACCAGTTACCATTTCCTTAGGAAGGCATTGATTGACTTTTCAACTCAAAAACACTCAACTTTAAGACGTACTCGACATCTTTTGCATTCAAGTCACAAAGTAGAATAACCTAATCTAGAAAAAGAAAAACAAAGTAGAATAACCTAGACATGAAAGACTTAAAACACTTAATAAGCATATACCGCTAATTAGACTGGATTACCAAGTACAACCGTTAGCCAAATGAGATCATAAAGTTAGAAGTGGGATCTCTATAAGTACTTTAGTATCTGTAGCCCACCGGCATCCCAAGCCTGTCCAAGCGACCAGATCCTGGGTAAGCTTTACTGGCGAAGTTCGAATGTAAATTTGAGACCTTTTGTGCGCTCCATCTTGATTCAGCAAAGCCATGAACAGTATCTCTCTTGGTCGAGCTAGACCTCTCATATTGTGGCCTTTGTCTAGGAGCACTGAGAGATCTCACTTTGGCTATTGAAGATTCTGTGCAAGCCATGTAGTTTGGGTGGTCTGAGTAACCACTCAAGTAGCTTCTTGAGCCATCACTCTTTGTTGGAGTAAAGGGACTTCTTTTCGAAACACCACCTCTCGATGATGCAGAAAAAACTTGTGGGCTATTCTCAGCAGTGCAGAAAGAGCTGTCTTCAACTTCTTGAGAGAGTTTCACTGGGCTTAAAGATTGAACTTCAAAAGAAGATGGACTTGGAACTGTTGGATGGGTGGTTGAGTCCTTTGAAGTAGTAAAGCTATGACTATTTTGATCAGACAGTAAAGATGAGTGGAAGAGGTTTTTCCGTTTAGTTGTGAAGTGAGATTTCCCTGTATCAATCTCCACGATCTTATCACTCTTTTCATCATCCGTGGAGGCAGTCCTTATTGAATACCCCCGTTGATCCCATGATCGTTCATCCCTCCTACTGTCAGACCTGTTCCGACTCAAGTGTGCTTTGTCTTGTTCGCCAATGAGCCTTCCATTAGATTTGGAGACAATCCTCTGCATTTGTTGGGATGACACATCTATCAAATATTAGCATGTGGAATTATGCGAGAATTCTACAAAGAAAGGGATCAAGATTTTACCCCGAGCACTGGCTGCTGATCATACTTCGCACTCTTGTGCTTGATGGCATGCTCAAATTTTTCAGGGGTTGCTGGACCCTGAATGTAGATTAATGACATTAAACAGGAACAATCATGCAAGTATGAATTGAACAAACCTCAGGAGAAAGCAATTACATAAAGGTCTGCATGCATCTTGTTCTCAATTGAGAAATAAAGAAATAGAAGTACGGGTAGATTTTAGATTGCATAATACAAATGATTCACAGGCCAATGACCAACCAGCCACAAACACATTGCAACAATAAAAACTTAAAGCAAAGGCTTTCATTTGATTACTGACACCAAGTGGGCAGCAGCAAGACTGGAGTAGAATGACTAAACTGCCCTCTAAAAGTTTTTCTGGGAGTCATGGAGAGAATGATAAGAATGGGCTTAAATGTTGGTGTAGTCGCATAAACCTTGAAAATTACTTCTTTCGAAGCAACAAATTATAGCAAATATTGGAGGTTGCTCTGAGTCATTTTCTCAGAGTTTCTAAACGGTGGATCTATTAGTCATTCTTTCCTAGCTTCTAAAAGCTGTATTTATTTATTCTACATCATATTATGGATTCGCTAAAAACTAACTTACAGATATGCATAGATAGAAAAGAAAAGGTGGCAGCAGTCCTCAGAGCCAGAACACTTTATCAAAAAAACCTCACAAAAAGCTATGAAGAAAAACAACAAAACTATTCCAGGGGGAAAGGTTCTAATTTTGCTTACAATGTGGAGGAAATGTGAAGACTTGCCACTCGAATGCGAAACCTCTGAAATTTGGGCACGTCCGGCACGCGCTCGTGTCTGAGCTCGCAATAATGCTTGCATCCTCTGCAGCCACTCTGCCGTCCGCTTCCTTTCAATGTGACCCCTAACCAGTGCCTGAAGCTTCACTAATCCTTTCAGTGCTCGCAATGCTCTCCTTGCCTTCAAAACATCAGCGTCAGCCACTCAGGCAAACTCGCAAGTATAGAGCAATCAAGAACATCAATAAGTCAAAGGGCAGCGACAACAAAATTCCAGTCAAGCATAGAATACAACACATGACCGTATTGAGACTCATCTCTGCTACATGACCTTTGTGCCCAGAAAATGGCAATAAGATAATGACCAAACAGAAGCCCTTAATTAGCAAACCATTACTCAATAACGATCCAAGGTTAAGCACAATCACATAATAGTTACGAGATATTGCAGGAGCACACTGCTTCAATAATTGATACATCTTCAAATTGAAAGGCACTCTGCAAAATTATGGCGCCAAGTACCAGAACCTCATGAACATTTAAACGCAACAGGCGCCTAAAGAAATCAGATTCAAAGCCCGAGCCTTGAGCCTTCAACGAAAGTCTGACATGTTGTGAAGACGACAAGGACATCTCACTAGCCGCACCAAAAAAGTTGATGCATTCTCTGACCACGAGTTCTATACTATTCAATACAATATTAAAGCCACCTACTAACCCAACTTTTTACCCAGAAAGTCATAACGAAGTCTCTTAAGGAACCGCATTCTAAAACCATAACTTTCTGCTGGTTTGGACCCACCCACGGCGGGCCTAAAACGCTACAAGCAGGTACTCTGGAAAAATCAAAACACTACCCTTTGTTTACTTCCAAGCCAATTTCAAACTCCGCTTTATTCCTCTCGATCTGAAACCAAAACTTTCTAGTTATTCAATACTAGTGGCTGTGTCTGAGTATTATAATACGATGCAAATAATAATAATTTATTTGACCGGAAATTATTTCCCCTATATTTAGAGAAAGAGGCACCATAAACATTAACTCAGCTTACAGAGAACACATTCTGTGTATTGAAAGGTGAAAACTCCCGAACGACGAAAACGAGATCTGAAGGGTCTTCAGTGGGTCCACACGGGAACTGGGGCAAAGTGGGTTTACCGTCCCTAACATTAAACAGGAAAGAGTGAAAGTTCCGTTTACGTACTATGGTTTTGAGCAAAACGACAGGCGAGAACAGCTCGGATGAAGCAAATAAGAATTAACTATTGAAGCACTAACTTCGGGAGGACAGAGAGGAAGACGACACTGCTTTGCAAGATACGTTTTACCCTCTGAGGTAAGAAACTGTAATGGGATGACCGGATGAGTTTCCTCAAATCCAGGGAAACGACGTCGGAGGAACACTAGTTTCCTTTTCAGGAAGCTTTTTTTTTCTCAATCTTTTACAGAAAACTTGAATCTTACAGGAAGTGAAATCAAACAGCAGTCCTTTTCCCGTGAGCAGTAAAAAAATAAGCTTTGGAACATTGTACATAGAGAAGAAACGTTCTTTCCACTCGGAGAAAAGAAAAAAAAAACGTTCTTCGAAGCAAAATCCAGGAGCTCAGATGGAGACGAAGGACACGTGTTATCTTCTGAACCAATACAAGCATTACTGTGATCCACAATGATAATCCCGTAATTTCATCGAGATTAACGGCCAATTATATAAAAAGAATAAGCATTTAACGAGGAAGAAAATAATAACGGAATAACATGGGAATGAGAGGGAAAAGAATACCAACCAAGCAGCCTCGAAAAGCGGCTTGAATCTTCAGAGAGGCCCACTCTTCACGAGCCCCGACAAGGCTCCCTCTAGCGTACGTCGCGGTGATACTAGTGCACCTTCCGCTACTGGTCAGCCTGACCACCGCGGCAGCCGCCTGTGCTGCCGCCTGAGCGGCATCCGCCACAGCGGCCGTTGCGGCCGCCACCGCCATGGCGTGTTTGTTGGGATCCACCACGCTGTCCTCATGCTCCGAGACTTGCGCTGAAACCTGCCCGTACGAGGTTCGTGTGGTCGCTTCTGTTTCGTCTCTGTGTTTGATAGTCTGGTGCTGGTCTTTTTCTCTGTATGACTTTACGAAGCTCCATCTTCGTTTCTCTTTTGGAGGCTTTGGAGCTGCTGGAGTTGGAGAGAACGAGTCCGGCTTCTTGAGGCCAAGTAGACCCCGAAACCACTGTGCTGCTTTCCCCATTTCGCTAGCGACGGTGAAGTTCAAGCGTTTTTAGAGCTTGCATTTGCAAGAGAGAGAGAGAGAGAGGAATCGAACGACTGTATATATCTCTACAGCTAGAGGGAAGAGAAGTTTTTTTTTTCTAGGCTAGAGGGAGGAGGAGTTGTTTGCATATATACGGAAAGCGTATGGGTCCAAATCGCGAGGGGAGAAACTAATGCGAATCTTTGAAATGCTAGCCCAGACTCTTGATTGTGCGTGGCAATCACATTCCGATGCTCGCAACTATTGAAATAGGCTTGCAGCATTCGGCCCAAAATGAACCCAATTAGTCCACGTCTTACCCATATATGTTTTCTTTTTCTGTTTTTTTATTCGCAACCCATTTATGTTTTCACTTTTCACTCCTTTTTTTTTTCCTGCAAATTGGCATATATACTTCATTTTTACATTTTTCTTTTGGTTTTTTTTCTTAGGATGTTAAGAATAAAATAAAAGAGAAGAAAAATATTTTAGCCTAAGAGAAAGAAGATATAAGTGAGACATGAGATTTAAGTAATTCGGTATATAGACATACATCCATGTGTGGATGAGAGATTACAAAAAGGCTTATTTATAAGCTTTTGATTACAATAACACACATCGCTAAAGTAATGTGAGACTCTAATAACTCTAATACTTCCCCGCAAACTCAAGGTGGACACACGTCGAGTTTGAACTTCCAGAAAGAAATTCCTATAAGAGAAATTTAGTGCTGGAAGATAGTTGGAGAGGGTCGCCGGAATGAGAAAATTGTCGGAATTTGTCGAAAGGGGCGTCGGAAAGCCCAAGAGAATATGTTGAAAGGTCGCCGAAGTGATGTCGGATAGGACGCCAGAAAGCCCAATAAAATAACTAAATGAGAACTTGGTCATAGGATCAAAATGATTCTAATACCTTGTTAAGAATAAATGAAAAGTGAGAAAATTAATTTTAGACTAAGATATAGAGAAAAGTGAAGTGAGACACGAGATTTAAGTGGTTCGGTTCATAGACCTACATTCAATGTGGAATGCTCAATTGCGCAGATTTGTGTACTTACAGATATGTAGATGAAAAATTACAAAGAGACTTATTTATAAGCCTTTAATCAATAACCTATATTGCTCTAGCAACGTGTGACTCTAATAACTCAAGGTGGACACACGTCGAGTTTGAACTTCCAGAAAGAAATTCCTATAAGAGAAATTTAGTGCTGGAAGATAGTTGGAGAGGGTCGCCGGAATGAGAAAATTGTCGGAATTTGTCGAAAGGGGCGTCGGAAAGCCCAAGAGAATATGTTGAAAGGTCGCCGAAGTGATGTCGGATAGGACGCCAGAAAGCCCAATAAAATAACTAAATGAGAACTTGGTCATAGGATCAAAATGATTCTAATACCTTGTTAAGAATAAATGAAAAGTGAGAAAATTAATTTTAGACTAAGATATAGAGAAAAGTGAAGTGAGACACGAGATTTAAGTGGTTCGGTTCATAGACCTACATTCACTGTGGAATGCTCAATTGAGCAGATTTGTGTACTTACAGATATGTAGATGAAAAATTACAAAGAGACTTATTTATAAGCCTTTAATCAATAACCTATATTGCTCTAGCAATGTGTGACTCTAATAACTCTAATGTCGGATAAGCATTTTGCGTATTTAATTTATAGGGTGATAGAACACTCAAAAAATAAAAACATAATGTAACCTTATTTTCAACGTTAATGATACAAGCAAAACCACATGAATAAGATGAGCAAGTAATTTATATTTTCACGTTGTAGATGTTTAAATACATAGAATATTTGGATTACATTCTACATTGATAAAATAGTAAAGAAGGGAATTCATCACAATCAATCACGCCGGTTCAATCAATAATGGTATCAATTTCCATGCAATTAATACAATTTGATCAACCGTTGACTAAATAATCTCTACGTTACACTCAAAATAATGATTCTTTTTCTTTAGTTGTCAACATGATGACTAATGAAAATTATATAAAAAATAATAATCTCGTGACCAATGCTATAAAATTACAATAATTCCAATTCAACATCAAGCTTTAGAGAATTTTTTAAAAATGTTGAATTTTACATTGAAAAAAATAGATTACGAATAAATGTTTTTTTACAAGGTTGATGCATTTTATTCTATTTAACCTCTGAATAAATCTTAGAATTATCTTTACTAGTAAGATGCAAAACTGCTACATATAATAGAAGTGAAAAAAACAAGTTCAAAATCGATACAATATTATAATTATAGGTTAATTACATTTTTGCATTCACGTGGTTTTGGGATCTTGACAATTTGCACCATGTTATTTCAATTTTGACACATTTCACCAACTTGATTTTGGCTACTTCGGTTTGCACCCAATGTCAATTTATCCGTTATTTTAAACGGAAAAATCAACCATGTGCAAAACAAGCGGGTACAAAGTGTCTCAAAAATAAAAGAACAGGGGTGTAAAGTGCAATAATCTTTTTTGAATATCAAGAAAAAATGGGCAATTGAACCACATACAGAACATATTGAGATTTTTGTTCATTTTAATATATAAATAAACGGTGTGATCCAAATCAAAGGAACCCAAAATTATGTGAGCGAAAATGTGTCAAATTGAAAGATCGGTGCTTAGGGTGTCAAACCCTCCAAACTATGCGGGTGCGAAGTGTAATTAATCATTTTTGAATGTCGGGGGACAAAATGGGCAAGTGAGTCACGTGCATAACAGGTGATTGAGATTTCAGTTTGTTTTAACGGATAAATAAATGGCAGGGGTGCAAATCGAATGAACCCATAACCATGTGGGTGAAATATGTCAAATTTGAAAGAACGGTTTGCAAAGTGTCAAACCCTCAAAACTGCGAAGGCGCAAAGTGTAATTAACTCCATAATTATCATAAACTATTAGAGAAATTGTAGTACAACAATCAACTTTTGAACGTATGTTTTAGGCATTGATGGAAATTTTGTACAGCAAGTTCATATGGATTGGTCCTATTTAACATACAGGCAAATTTTGGTGGGATTAGTGCAGGACTCATCCACCTGCATCTCTTCTTAAATTAGTCCCAGTATAATCTCCATGTTGTAAGTTAAATAGAGTTTATAGTCATTGTCTTGTAGTGAATTAGTAAAGACAAAACTGGTGCGCCTAATTTTTTTTTCCTCATTAAACGATGGTGCGCCTAATTCACATAGAGAGAGATCTTTTTTTAAAAAAATTGTAGTTACATGAGAGGGGGGGGGGGGGCGTTACGTTGGAGCGCGTATGACCAGTGGAGAGATGGGCAGAGGATTTTCGCCTCCAGAACTGACCCGAGTCAATTATTCTAAATTACTTTCTTACCCCTAACTGGAGAGGCCATTAGTTTGGCGATCCTCACGTGGTCGTTGGACTCGTGGTCCATGGAACTGGTTTAGATTTTCACGGGCGTCAAAACTTATTTGGTAGAACACAACATCCAGCAGAGTCAGCACTGAAAAAAGACTGGGAGGAACCATCTGAGACGGTATCTATAGGATCTCCCGGAGATCTTCAGACTACAGAGGGGCAGATAAACATGACGTATCCTTTGGATTCGTAGGCTCCAGGACTAGAGTTGACGGGCTGATTTCTCTGGTCCCAGGGCTAAGCTCCCCCTATGCCTGCTGTCATGTCGCGTCTACTCACAGCCTACATATACGAGTCTCTCCGTACCCAAACCAAATGGATCTGAATGTCATAGCATTCTAATCTTCTACAAACAATTGGAAAGCGCCCTCGCCTGAAAAAAAACCCTCTCCGGTTTCCCCAAACACCCAGCACCCCTACGGAGGAGCCTCCTTTTTTTCATTTCTTTTTCCTCTCGTCTTCTCTCTCCCTCTCCCTTCTCTGATTTGGTACGTCCCCGATTGTGGTTAATTTTGACGTTTTTTGGTTTTTTTTTTGCAGGTATCTTTTTCTTGCTGTTCGACGATTTCCGCTCCTTTCTAGTGGACATGCGCCGTCTGGCGATCTTCAGCAGGTGCCGCGCATGAAAATCACAGTCGTCGGACGCTCCCAGGTCGGCGTGTGTTGATCCACGCTCCCCACGTAGTGCGCGTGGATCTCACGCGCCGACCACACTTGGAGCGAGTACAGCCTCCTCCGGACTTCGCCCTCTTCCCATTTTTGTCGGCCTGGACTCAGTGGCTCATGTCCTCCATTTTTCGCTATTCTGTCTTCCTCCGACTGCCACCCTCCGCCGCGGGTCCCAGTCCGACCAAAAATAAACCTGTTTGGGCCAGCTCATATGTTTATGACTTGTTTTATGTTTAGCTTTAGTCCGTTTGGGCCAGTCTATATGTTTAGGGCTTGTTTAGTTTTATTTCTTAGTTTTATGATAGCCTCTCTATTTATGGCTTATGTTGGTTTTTCTGTTGTTTTTTTCTTGTTATTAGACCTAATAGCTATATGCCATATGTGGCTTATCTGCAGTCTTAGACTGATATGCCCCCTGTGGGCCCTTGTAGGACCTTATGGTCTGTCTGTTCATTGGCCCGCTGGCTCTTCGGAATGTCTTATACGTCCTATAAAACTTTATTTTAACCTAATTGATCCTATTATCAATACAATCTCTGCTTAAAAAAAGAAGAAGATCTGAATGGTATGTGAAGATGGGCCATAATCGAAAGAAGGAAGATGTCGGTATTTTAGATTATACAAATCGAACGGCAGAGGGGGAACACCACCCTGCGCATCATTGCTTTTCCTCTAGAAGGCTACTATACATTAAGACATGACAGAAGTTTTTTTTAATACCCTTAATGCCGTATTTAGTTTAATAACAGAAAAGATCAAAATAATCAAGGGTCTTCTAAAATTTATGAATTTAAAAACAATAAAAACTTGAATTGTTCGTTAAATTAAAAATTTCCATTATGAAATGGAGTTATAGTGGGGCATAGGATTAGGCGAGGGTACTCAATTTTGGTCCATTATATTTTGGGAATGAGAAATGTTTGGGATCCTGCTCGAATCTCGCTGTGCATAGAGCGTTCGACGACAGCTCGAACGCTCGATGCATTTTGAGATTCCAGCGGGATCCGTAAGCATTTCTTGATGAGATTTGGGATACAAAAAGGCATTTGACGAGCGACACTCGAGAGCTCAATGTATTTTTGGATCCCAGCGGATCCCGCAAGCATTCCTCGGTGGGAATTTGGGGTACAAAAAGGCATTTGACGTATGGGTCAACACACATCGACAGCAAGATGTACGGCTCAAGGGAAGCCATTTGTGCCACCAATAGTTATCAATGTGGAACTGTGGATGTCGGCGATGGGTCAAGCTTCTCAGCTGTGGCTGTTACTCCTATCTACTCTTCCAGAAAGGGACATATCAGAGAAATGCCGCGCATGTTGAAGAACTTTGTATACGAGGGCACTGACCCTAAACAGTGAAAATCTGGGTAGATCGAGTGGTCGGCCCATTGATTGTTGGGCTGATCGAGTCCTGCTTCGTATTCCTGTTCTTCGTATCCGGGTTTGTGTTCTGGTTCTGTGTGTCTGCTTTTGTATTCTGGTTCTATGTAAACGAAGGTTCATGATTGCCTAGAAAAAAAAAATTCAACAACTTGCTGCAAGCCTGCAAGGGATCGTTTGAAAACTTTTCCAGAATGCTTGGTTCTCCTGTATATTCTATTTGGTTCCTATCGGCTATCAGTTTCAAGCTGGTTAACTTTGATCGAGAGCTGAACACCACGGTAACTTACAAGTTTTTACAGTAATTTCTTCTAAAAGATCACGCTCTAAGAACAATTTTCTTTCTTAAAAACTACCGTCTATGTGATTCAGTTCATCTGTTGGAACTCCTTTAAACTGTCGGACTACCTTAACAAACGACAGGGAACTGGATATTTAGCGTAGAACATATTGCAACTCTAGCTTTCTGTGCTCATCCGGGTCGACACTGCTGCACCCCCGTGGAGTAGTGCCTTCATTCTCTGGATCACATCTTCAAAAGACGGACGCTGTTTTGGATCACTGCAAAAAAAGGTTTAGCCAGCTCAACATGGAAGTTCAATGTAATACAGAGAAAATAAATTGGTTGAAAAGTGAAAAAGTGAAGTACCTTTGCCAACAGTCATGAATTATGGATGCTACTTGCGGATCAAGGCCTTCTGGTAGGTCTAATCGCCTATCCATAAACCCTACAACTCCAACAACCTTCCACCATAAAAGATAATGGCCTCAATTAAGCTTTTAATACAATAGAGTTTGAACTTATTTGTCTGCGTGTGTGTTTGGGGGGGGGGGGGGAGAGTTAAGACAGAGGAGACCTGTAAGGAGTTTAGGTTATCCCACGGAATGGATTCTGTCATTAGTTCCCACAGAATGACACCAAAACTGAATACATCAGATCTGCATGGAAAGATTAAAAAAAAAATCTCATTATTCAGTCAGCATCTTTACCGTTTGAGCATTTCAGTGAACCTTTTAAACGACTATCAATATGTCACTCCATCCCCAGTCCAAAATGAAGGAGAAATAAACTTTTCGAAGCTGAATTTCTGCAAATTACTTTTCATTTGAAGGTTCATTTCGAAGGATTTCAGGGGCCATCCACTGAGGCTGCATTGAAAGAATACAAAAAAAAAAAGTCCATGATGTTACCCGAGAGAAAGCCATCATCTTAATACAAGTATAGGGAAAACAAGAAAAAAGAAAAATAGAGAATACTGATCATTACTGTTCCTCTCCCAGATTTTGCAGTTATAAAGGTTGAGTTCTTCAACCTCGACAGCCCAAAGTCTCCAACCTGAGTATAAAATTCAATGACTTGAAAGCAACTGCTTATAAATGCTCAATCTGCCAGAATCATTTAAAGCTTTTAACAAGCACATTTTACCTTGACGGTCCAGTTTTTATCAACAAGAAGGTTAGAAGATTTTAGGTCTCTGTGTACTATCGGTGGATTCCTGTGATGCAAATAATTCATTCCTCTAGCCTGCAATAAAAGAATGGATTGATTTGTGTTTACCCTCAAGGTCCGGAATTAGGCGTACATGCAAACACAAACCCCCGCGCGAGCACATACACACCCAAAACCAATGCAAAATGGAGGGAGAGAGAGAGAGCGTACAGCATCGAGGGCCATCCTCAGACGCCTTCTAATGTCTAATGCCTGCTTGTTCTTGTGAAGTGATCTAAAAAGGCTTCCTCTGACCATGAAAACCAAGTTCTACGTAAAATAGTGGCATATATTTCTCAAATGAGAGAAAAACAAAGGAGAAGTGCACATAGATGGGCTCCTTAGTTTCGTCCTCAGCAGTCATGCACATGTCAAGAAGCATGAAGTATCTCCAGGATTAAGAGATTCTCACCCGAGGGGGGAACCATCAGTGAGACTTTTCCAGAAGACAAAAAGGATTTCCACTGAATAGCACACAAGGTTACAAGAATTTGTGTTTAAAGCACTAAAGGTAGCACAGTAGAGGGTGCTATACAATTTCGTAGGACAATTTAAATTCCATCTATCGCTGGACTTTCACTTATAGTTATTACCTGGGTAGGAACTCTGTGACAATTGCAAGTCGTTCCTGTGTATATACTGCTCCCATAAACAGCAGTACATTTGGATGTCTTAGTCTCCTCATTATATCAATCTAAAACATATGCAAATGAGACCCCAAAATCAGGCGCTTACTCTCATCACCAACATTTACAAGCAGGTAAATAGCCGAGTTCAGAGTACCTCCTTTTTGTAGTCCTGTAAAGTTGCCTCCCTATATTCATTCCCAAAGTAAACTTTAATGGCAACATCCTGATCATGTATACACAACAACTCCTCAGGTCAAAATATTGATTGAACACTGTTAATTGCATGAGGAAACAGAGGAATTTATGAGTTTAAAGATTTACTGATCCATTCCAAACTCCACGATGAACAGTGGCATAGGAACCTGCTCGGCAAGAAAACATACATATATTTTAATTCGAATTTACACCAAAACTTCTAGGACGCATTTAAAATCTATATATTTCCCAACTTTGAGGCTAAATCTTCTCAAAACAGGCAATTGAAAATCTTTCAAACAGTCAATACACATGCACTGATGCACACACGTCTTAACTAAATAAGCAATTCAAGTTACCTTGCCCAATCTCCTCAGCAAAATGTAGGAGTTCCCAGCGAATGTCGTAATCCACTATAGAATTCGACTCGTTATCCCCTTTGCTTGATGAACTCCCATGGCTGCCAATGCTCTCCCCTGGACTTTGGAGCTGTTTACCATCTTTTTGTCTTTGCATTTCATCTTCAATTTCCAAAACTTTCAAGTTTGTTTCTTCTGGTTCCAACTCCTCTGCATCAACATGCCTGGCTAATCTACAACACTCGGTACACTCCTTTGAAGAGGCCTCAACAGAAGTATCTACAAAGTCATCTGGAGTTCTGTTCTTGTACATTTTTGAATAAGCTCTTCTAGTTGCAAAGGAAGAATCTGTTCTGCAAGGCTCGTCTCCCTTATCCTCTGTGTCAAAAGTCAAGTCGTATGAAGTTGATGCCTTTGAATCTCTAGACGAAGAATCATTTCTTATCACTTTGTTTACTGAAGAATCGCTTGCACCATCGTCTTGAATACTTCCATAATCTTCTTTTCCACAATTGCCAGCTCCCTTAATGTGCAGCTTTGCCAAGACCTTTGCTGCCTATAGTCATGACAGCCAATTTGTACAGCATAAATATTAATCAAAAGCAGAGGTACATGTAGTGAGATAAGATAATTCAGATTCAATGATAATATTTCTTCTGTAGGTTGTGATGTGACAAAAGTTCACATTATTAGAGATAGATAAGCTAAGTAGTAAGAACAGGGATCAAAAGGAACCAAGCAATGACATTTCACTGGAAGATGACGTTTGGGAGAAGCAAGGAAAGTGGATAATTGACCCATGCTTTGGTTCGCTTCCCCAACAATATGAACGAACGGCTTTGGAACACTATTATGAACTTATTGTTTCACAAAATCTAGAGTCCGAAATTTGTGACAGTAATGAGTAGTAAATGGATCTTTATGAGTCAAATGCAGAAAAGTAATACAATCTTCGACGTCTTCTTGACAAAAGTACAGACACAAGTTCTCTCTGTTATCCCTTATAGAGAAGAGACTTACTAGCGTACTGGGCTTCTCTAGTCTAGGATCTTCAGTGTCTATTGCGGTTTCCTCCTTGTCCAAGGATGTATCATTGCACCTATCATCTTCATGTCTCCGCAATAAAACTTTTGAGGCCTGATTGGTCCAGAGACACAAGTGTTACACCACACTCTCAGAACCATAATTTAATTTGATAAGATAATTATGACAGTAATGGAAATTATTACAACAATAGCAGGAAAGAAGAATGGAAGGTATTGTGACTTATAAGCACCAGATTGGAAACAGAAGATGCAATCTGTGGCACTGGTGCAATCGGTGGACGTGGGTGGCACTGAATCCTTTTCAAGTTTAAACTCCGTACTCGAGGTTGGTCATTAGCATGATCCTTATGTGTTCTCAGGTTTTCTGAATCTATACTTTTCAATAATGCAGCATCACTTGAAACAGTGATAAAACCAGCAAGCTCCCCATCTTCATACAATGGGCTTTTTGTCACTATCGCCATAAATATTTCACCGGACTTCTTCTTAAAAGGATACTGACCTGACCATGATTGCCCAGTGCTCAACCTGTCCATGATTTTGTGAAGAAGTGCATAATATTCTTCCGTAACTAGGAGTTCAGCAACTTGTCGCCCCAGTACTTCATATTCCTTCCATCCATAGAGTTTTGCAGCGGAACGATTCCTGAAATAGATATTTTTCTTGAGACGAGAGCAATATTTGATAGTTCTAACATTCACAAAAGAACTCAAGGAAAATAACTACTTTCTTATACCAAGTGGAACATCCTAACACTACATACCCTAGGAGGATCACGTGGCTAAAGAGGAGATGGAATATGCATTTTCACTGATCCAGAGCATGTAGAAAAGATCCCAGCAACTTAACGAGCTGGAGGCCACTGCTCTCTTATTTCCAAAAACTTTGCTTTCACAATTGTTAAAAAGTAAACACAAGATTCTCTTGTGATGCAATGTGCCTTTAAGCATTTCTCAAACATGCTAGGAAAGCAGGACAAAATAGTCTGTCATCCCTTCATTCACCAAATATTGCATTTCCAAGTATCTCATACAATTACAGGCCCAGAACAAAACTCTTATGATTAATGCACGTAAGAAAAGATCAACCCTTCAGCCCTATATGAAGAGTTTGATCTTGAGAAATCGTTTATCAAGTCAAGATTATAGAAATACTAGACAAAAGTTTCTAACAGAGTAGTTACCATACAATTACAAGTGATATTGCCATATTGGTAAATGTTGGTTAGAATACGGTATGGCATTTTCTGTGGGAGAAGAGTAAACTATGTTTGAACATGTTAAACATAAAAGATTAGTATTGAATCTCTTTGTTGTGAACAAGAAAAGATTAGGTCGGGATTGTCATTCACTCTTCCCCTTTGTCGACCCTTGAGACATTTAGCTTATGAAAGAGAATGACATAGCAAGCCTCAAGGCATATGAAGCTCGTTATTGAGATAAAAACCCTCTACCTTTTTTGACATATGAGACAGGCATGTAATGCGTACCACGAGCACTTAAGCATTAGGCATGAGAAGGGCAGGGCAAAGCAAGAGTTTAACAGGGATGTACCCAGTCAACAGTTTGCATGATCTTATTATCCATTGAGATCTGTCGACATCTCCTTTCAAGATATAATCACACATATAAAATATTACAAGCACAAAAGTGGAAAAATGATGTAAGAGAATATAATTAAAATAATAAATATCTATTTCTTCCTAATAACTTAAAATCTTAGGACAAGTGGTAGTTTTACATTCGGTATCAGAGCTAAAGTTTCTCTATTTCTATTAAATATTGCACGCTTGAGCCTACCAATTAAAGAAGTGTTCAATCACACTTGAGGAGCGTGTTTATCTACCTCTTCTTAACAACATAAGTTTTTTGAATTAAGTGTTTTTCACATAAGGTATATCTATTAATTAACACATTGGCAGGGTTACTCCTTTGAGTAATCAATGCATATGTTGACTGGAAGGCACACCCCGTCCCTCTTCCTAGTAAGAGAAACTCTCTCTGCTCTCTAAAATCCTTGGCCTTACAGGCCCCCTTTTCCAATGGCTGGAGGAACTCTGGCCCCTCCCGCCTCCCTCTTCCTTTTCGTTATGCTCTCTAGTGGTCGTGTCTTTCAATAAATTCCCACTCGACTCCTTTTCGAGGGTTTTTTTTGGGCGAAGTTTAAGCTTAGATCCCGACTCTTTAGGAGGTTTCTGACAGCCACAACCGGTATAGACGGCTTCACCATCCTCATGCGCTTTCATCTGTCCCAGCCTGGAGCCAAGACGACTGCTCGTGAGACCCCGCGCGCGCGTGGATCTTACGCGCCCGCACCATTTCCTTCTAGATTCGAGCTTCGGTGGTGGTTTCTGGCATGCACGCGCCGCGGGGTTGGCTTCCGCACCTCCTGGCAGTTCTATCTGTAGCAGCCCGACACTAGCTGGCAGCGCGTGGGGGCCCACACATGTCTTTTGAGGCGCGTGCATCTCATCTGTTGGCATTTTTCCCTCCTGGCCGGTTCCTCTCCTCCTCCAGTTGGTTCTGCCGCTTCATTTCATTGTTGGCTTTCCTTTTTTATGTTGGTTGTTTCATCTTACTGCCCTTTTTGGGTTCTCTGCCCCTTGTGGATCTATGTAAGGCCTTTCGGCCCCCATTCTCGTTGGTCCGTCGCCTCTTTCGAGGTTCTGACTACCCTTTAGAGCGTGTTCTTGAGATCTTTGAACCTCCTGATTCTTAATGAAAAAAAGAAAAATGAGCAAAAAAAATAAAAATAAAAAATCATTGCATATGTTGTGGTGGTCAATGGATCAAACTTGTCAGTGCCAGACCAACCAATGATGCGGGCACATGAATATAGTTTTTTTTGCTAGTGTATATAGGAAAGCCAATTTCAACGATCGAGCTAATAAGTTTATTAGAAAGCACCGATATTGCCTTTTCAAATATGCAAGGCAAGTTTTAACCTAACAAAATCCTAGCCTTACTCCACCGTTCCTCAACAAAGTTGAATTTGAAAAATGAACAGCTCGGGGTGTCCCATACTCCACCTCAAGCTTTGTTGCTAGCAAGAGGAAGATATTAATATGATCAAAATCATAAGCACATTTGCTTACTAAAAGCTTTTGGGGTAGCTTTATAGAGCACCTGAACCAACAAGCGCTAGAAACCGACCTTCATATCTTCCATTAAATTACTTTCCTAGCTATTGTTTCTGGAAGAAAACCAGAATACCATTATATGAAAAATAACGTAAGCCCAAGTCGCAGTTTATCGAATTTGAAAGTTAACTTCTTCAATATATCTGCACGATTTTGACTGAAAGATCGATATCTCCCTCCGAAGTGTACGATACCTTGTTATTTGAAAATCCAAATTCAGTTAATTCATTTAACAAATGCTTCAAGTTCGATTCTTTATTCAAACTGTCTATAAATCACTCTTCAGCGAGCCTATATCCAAGACAGCAGTCATCACATCAAACCATATCAAACAGTACTCTTTGGCCTTATTTCCACACAAGTACTGTTCCATAAAAACATAACGGCACAGTACCCATGAATCACTTTCGCAGTAACTCCAAGAAAGCAACATGATTAACCCAAAAAGCTCACTGGTAGAGAAATAAACCTAACTGAAAACTAACCGAATGCAGAAACGGCACATTCATCCATACATACCAGTATATGATCTCCCCGGAAGAAGCTCTGCATACGTGAACAGCGTGGCCCATATGTTCCAACACGCTCCTGTATGGACCCCGAGTCACGAAGCATCCCGGAAAATCACCCAACCAGGAATCCGAACCTGCCTCCTCCACATCTTTCTTCTTCTTATTATGCTTCCTCCCTTGCACCAGCTCATCCACCTGCTCTCTCAGCCTGGAGTGACTAGCCTCCAAACTCCGCAACCGACCCACCAGAGCTTGGTAAACACGCTTGTGTGACTCGTTTTCGGCCATGGAGGTACCGGAGGCTCGCCGGAGAAACGGTGCGCAATGCGCATAGTCGCTTTGGCCTTCGATATTAGTTTATATTATCGTCGAGGTGGTATCCACGGCTTTTGTGTTATATCGGATTATTTTTTCTTTTGTATACGTATCAGATTAATCTATTCGATTTTGGTGTACGGAGCGTGGGACTAATTAAGGGTGCTTGCCACGTATGAGTTGCCGGCCAGGGAAGGTATCGAGTGCGGACAGCTGTAGAGTCTCGGGCGAATGGGGACAAAGAACTTACCCAAAAAAAAATGGGGAAAGAAGGATGGAGCAGAGGTTAGGTTGCTTACACTCAACCCTGTCCAATTATTTTACAACTCGCAAAAGTGGAGATTGGTCAAAATCAAGGGGAACTGATTCTGGCACTTGATTCACCGAAAGATTTGTAGGATCTCCTTGACGAGTATCAGACGGCCACGAGAACGTGAGTTCGAATGTAATAGTAAAAATGTTCACATTTAATCCTATGGATGCTTGAGGGTGAAAATTTTGAGTATTGAGGTTTGAGAAATATTATAAAATAAAGATCTGTTATGAGAGTTGGTGAAAAAGTAAAGAGATAAGATTTTTAATAAGTATTATAATAATAAAAAATTATGTGGTGAATTTTTTATGATTAAACTCAAATATTTGGGCACCAAACATACCCATAGTATTAATTAGTTATATGATTATCTGAATCGAGTTATTTAAAGCATTAAGAATTAAAACTTTCGTAAAAATATATTTTTCACCCACAAACTATAATAGGTTTTGTACTTTGCACACTAAACTATCAATTTTGATACATTATATCCTCTAACTACTATTTTTTGACACTTTGCACATTTTTTCAAATTTTGAGACTAAAATAATGATAATGCCCTTGACCCATTTTGTATATAGTAAAGCTATTGTTGTCAATTTATTAATTTCTCAAGGTTATTATTGTTAAATGAAGGGTGCAAAGTGTTTAATATTATTAGTTGGAGGGTGTAATGTGTCAAAATTGATAATTTAGGATGCAAAGTGTTTAACATCAGTAGTTTGAGGGTGCAATGTCTTAAATATGATAATTTTGAATGCAATATATCACTACCCCGTTAGTTTGTGGGTGAAAAGTGTATTTTCCCCCTAAAACTTTTTGTTGTTGATGTTATAACTCAATTTCGATCGTTAATATAATTCATTAATGAGATGATTGGATGTGAACAATTTTATAACTCAAATCCGTGCAATTTCCGCTTTCAAAAATCCAGAATGACCAGTGAAAGAAAGAAAAACCGTTACTGGCAGTTTCAAAACGGCTTCCCTCTTTTTGCTATCCCGTAGTCCTACTCTCACTGTTCACTACCAGTTTCTGAGATCCCAAACCAGAGAGTCACTGCGTTTCACCTAAATCGCGAATCTAAACCCCAAGACATGGGGCAAACGATTTTGTTTCTCGTCTTGTTTATCGGTTTTCTTGGCCCTCGAAGTGATGCCGGGGTACAGATACTCTCGAAATCGAAGCTTGAGAAGTGCGAGAAGAGTTCGGATTCCGATAATCTCAACTGCACCAAGAAGATCGTTTTGAACCTGGCGGTTCCCAGTGGCACTGTAAATCTTCTTCCTTTACTCACTGTTATCTACCAACGATTTTGTCTATGCTATGTTTCTTTTAGTTGATAGTGGACACGTTTGTTTCTTCTGAGTAGTTGATGGTGTAATTTTAAAACCTTTGGTTGCCATTTTCCGTACTAAGAAGAACTAAGTGAGTGTACCTGATGTGAGTAAATAACGAAAATGATGTGAGCATGTAGCAAAATGGTGTTTAAAAGGGGGGAAAAAGCGAAGGCCTTTTGGATACTAAACGGCACGACAATACTTAATATCATTGCCTTACTGAAATTGTAGGAAGGAATTTTTGAAATTGATCGGATAATAGTTGCCAATTGGTATTTATTGAAATGGAATGGTTGGAATCTTCCAGATATTTTAAGGAACTCCTCAGCTCAGCATACAACTTCGGGGGTGCAATGAATTAAGAAAAAAAGTTAGGAGTCCTCTTAGGGACAAATGTAAAGGCTATAAAACTGTTTAACTTCATATCATCTGGAAATTTTAGAACTCCATCATGGAGTTATCCTGGAATATTTGAAGGATCTGAGCCATAGTTGTAAACTATACTGCTGTTGTACAGTCTATAGAACCTGTAGCAAAAGTAGTTTTGAAGTATAATTGGACAAAGAAGTAGCCAAGAATTTTAGGGAAGCAGCATTGAGCAATGTTAGCCTGTATAGACTCGAAATCCAGTGTGGGTTATTCTGCATAATGTTGCAAGAATATTATCCTGAAATGTCACGTAATTATCTTCTGATAATGCAGAGTGGAGGAGAGGCGTCGATTGTCGCAGAAATTGTGGAGGTGGAGGAGAACTCAACTAACAAGATGCAAACTCTACGAATACCACCGGTGCTAACTGTTAACAAATCTGCTGCATTCGCCATGTATCAGCTAACTTACATACGAGTAAGGGAACTACTTCATCAACTTTGAATGTGCTGTTGTGGGAGCATATGTTTGTTTTTGCTTGAGAAGATCCCGTTAGAGCTACTTTGTCGTATACCACGTCTTTAATTTTCTGCTTGCCCAAAATGTATAGATAGGAAAATTTTAGTCGTAATTGTGGCAGATCAAAAGCAAAGCAAAGAAAAAAGTTACTTTCCAAAGATTTATGTTATTGGAAACAGATAGCAAGAGAGGAGGTTGTTAGGAGATGTGTTTATCCAACATTTGAGCTTTTGCATTTGTTAGATTGTTTGAGAAAGTAAAACTCGAATTATTACATAGCCCGACATTGAACTAAGTTGATTCCTATAAGATTTGCAAACTCCACATTTTTCCAGGACGTTCCTTATAAACCTCAAGAGTTCTATGTTAAGACGCGCAAATGTGAGCCAGATGCTGATGCAAAAGTTGTGAAGATGTGTGAGAGGCAAGCAATCTTTATGTACCGCTATTTTCAGTTTTCATTCTTGATAAGATTTTTCAATATCTAGCTTTGAATGTTGTGCAAAATTTGTCGGTTTAACTAGAAATTGCGATATACCCATGTTTACACTTACACTTCAATTTTGCCTTTTGATTTTTATAGTTTGTCTGCATCTACTGGCAGAACAACCATGACTAAGTGGTGCTTTGTTAGAAATTTGGGTGAAACAAATACCGTAAATATGGTTATGAGAAAAGGAAAGTTAAGTGGTTAACTTTAGCTCAACTGTTGCTTCCTCCCCTTGCAAGAACATGACAGAGAGGGAGTTCATGAGTTCATAACTCACTGGATGTTTGTAACTTACATGGGTAAGGGATACGAAAGGTAACTTTTGGGATATTTAGTTTGTGTGGACAACTAAAAAGTGTTATTTTTTGCGGTTTCTTGGCAATAAAAAAAGTAACTGATTTTACAACCTTGCATGCAGAAAATCTGCTTAGACACCACCTTACTACAAACCTTGCACCATGCATCAAATTTCCTTTGGTTTCAGAAGTGTTGCTTCTGACTAGGTTAATACATTTCTCTTAGCAGTTTAATGATTCAGTACCCATAAGAAATGCTTTAATCTCTTTAATTTTGGGCCTTACATGTCTGTGTTGCTGGTGCTAGAGGAAGGTCAGTAACTTATTTCAGGTCAACATTAGATATAGTTTTTCCCTTCACTTGTAGGTCTGCCCAAAGCCTCACATGTAACTAACAAAATGGAGGTAACCAACGACCTGAGAGAAGGCCCCCACAAAAGAGAGAGAGAGAGAGAGATGGTGAAAAGATTCTGTAAAAAGCTCACCCTAATTAGGTTGGCTCCTATATGTTTGTTTATTTAATTGAAGTATAAGATTGCCCTTCCTAATGGAAAATACTCCATCAAGGTGCCTAGCTATGTAGCCTATTTTCATTTTTTACTTACCTTGGTTTCTTTTAACATCATTGCGTGTGCACTTAAAAGGTTAGATTAATATATTTTCTGGTGAAGTAACTATATGCAAATCTATGAGTTGCATTAAATTTTCAAAAAGTCAGCTGACTGGATTTTGTATTGGTTTTGTAGGTTACAAGATGAAAAAGGTCATATTATTGAGCATACACAGGTGCATTTATTTTCTAGTACCAATGATACTTGTGTTAGTGTTCTCTTACTTATTAGAAGTGTGCTTGCTATTTTTGTGGTTGCTTCCACCATTTTTTGCATGCTGAATCTCTGAATATGTAATCCACATAATAAAGATAAGACTCATAGCCTCATCTACTCTCTTCATGCTGAATCAGCAACTCTCTTAATGAATTTGATTGTGCGACTATAGCTGTGTATATCATGGAAAAGCATCATATATGTTATGTTTAGAATCTTGAGAATTTGAAGGCTCTTTCTAACTCTGATGGTTAAGGTTTGGATATGTAATAGAACTGTTCAAGGCTCCATGGAAAAGTGGTGATCTTGCTGGTTCTAAATTATAATTATATTGTTTACGTCTGATCTTTGTTCTTCCAGTAGTGATACTTTCGTTACTCTAAAGCTTTTGGCCCATTATCGGACTTGAATATCTGGCACTTAAGAGACTAGGGAATACGTATAGATACTCAGTTACTATACTTTCTATTTTGTGTTTTTATTCCTTTTTCCTCTTATGTCCTTTTTACGTAGCCCATATGTTGTCCCTGTGGGCCCCAGCGGCGCGTGCCTTCATCATGTGGAAACTTTTGTAAGTCTTTCTATATTCTTCACCATTCTTCAGCTTTCTATGTAGGATGCCTCTCACTGGTTTTTGGTAATTGATTGTGAATTTTCTTTTTCTTAGTTGACAAGTTGATGAAAGGAAAGGCCAACACTGCACATTGTCTTCGTTTTCCAGGTGATTGGTATGATTATTGTGTTAGCCTCTTGTTCGGTCTTGATTATATTTTTCTAGGCAGATTGATAAATTTAATAGTTACTCTACCAAAGCTCCTGTGTGACATATGGATTGGATGTTTCACATGCATATCATCTTTGACTGCTGTTTATATCAAGACATATCTGTAGTCCGCCATATAATCTTGTTTTTATTATCATGTGCTTGTTGTACGAGTACTTACTGCAAAAGTGGTTGTAATATGAGCGGTCTGTATTTTCTTGTGTGTTAAAACTTCTAATTTTTTTCTCAGGATAGTTTTTAAGTTCACGTTTTCAATTTTTGTGTCTACGGTGTTCTTTAGTAATTAACCACATGCGATACCTTCTGTTGGTATATGATCTACCAGAAAAAAAAAAAAACTTCCTTTGGAGAGGCTCATGATTGAGACCATAGCGAGTCTGATGTTATCTGTGCTTCTCATGATTGCCATTATGTACCCCTGGATGACAGATTGAATCTTCAGCTTTTACTAAATCCTGCATTATTACCGTTCTGCTTATATCTTATTGTTTTTGTGGAGTTGTATTCTATATTTGACAATCCATTTTACATTTTGACATAATTAATAGAAATTTTGTTTTATCTACTCAGGTTTCATGTGTTTGGTATTGGACAGCGATCATTGGGGTTCAGTATTCGTATCCAGGTTAAGACTGGATCTAAAATTTCGGTATGTCATTTTTCAATATCCTTGTAGTTTTTCTATGCTAGTAACAAGCATGTGCACTGCATCTTTAGTATAAGCAACAGATTGCTATGAACAGATAAGCTATATCGAGAGAGATACAATGGTAGGTAATGAAAGTTCAGTGATTCTCTACTGAATGGTAAAGCAACTTATCTTGTCCAATTAAATTCATTTTTGACTACACAGGGATTACATAAATGCAGGACTACAATGATAAATATATGATTTTGATTGATAAATATATGATTTTGATTGATAAATATATGATTTTGATTGATGACCGCTTGAGGAATTTTGTCTCCTTTCTCCCATTAAATGCAAAGAAAATATATCAATGGGCTTTTGTGCTCATATCCTGCCATAGACTTCCCACCACAGGACCTGAGTCAAACATCGACAAATTTTTAAAGTACAATGCTCAAAAGAAAATGCATTTTGTGGCTGGGACTTATCTGTTCCTAGATGTCACATACAGAAGGAAGGCAGCGAGACTGCATGCTAAATGACTTAAAGGCGTCCAAGGATGTGAACTAGCAGGTTGCAGTGGAAGGGCAAGTGGATTAAAGAGCACGATTCTATTATGTGTTAAAGATTATTGGAATACAAGGAAAATTTTCCAAGCCTAAAAACAATATAAGGGACGCCTTCTCTACAAGAATAGATTCCAAGCTTGAGAATCTATTAGAAAAAGCCAGCTGAAGTCAGCTAGGTGCATCGACCCTCCTTCTTTTCTATTTTTTTCTTGTGCAATTTGAAATACTCTGAACTGTCGATTCTTTTTTTTTCCGGTCTTACCTTCTAATGTTCCCACTGAAAACAGAAGAATCTTCATAATGATCTGGACTGCATTTATCTGGATAACCCTTCTATCTTTTATTTTATTTTTCTCCTTTTCGCCTTCTTTTTTCCATTTCCTTACAGCAGACCCCTCTAGAACATAACTGAATATGACTAGAAAAGGTAAAATATTAACTAAATTTCGTTCATTGGTCATAGTTTTATTTTTCTGATTCTCTGTTTATATTCTTGCTGGATTGGACATGGATATATCTCCCTTAGATTGACACCCCTTAGATGGATTTTAAAACTACTTGCATGAAAAATTAACAATTATCAAATCATGAATATGTAATCGTAAGTTTGTTGTTTGTTGTTTTGTTCTACAGAAACAAAAAATCCATAATTTAAATTTCTTTGCTGATACTTTGTGGAACTTTTTGGTAGCAGGAACTGGTTGTGGGTCCTGAAAACAGAACAGTATCATCCAAGGATAATTTCCTAAAGGTCAAAATTATTGGTGATTTTGCTGGATATACAAATATACCCTCATTTGAAGACTTCTACCTTGTCATACCAAGGCAGGTATACTTACTTCACAGATATATTATGATTAATATCCAACGAGCTCTGGTGATAGAAACAAAAATGTTGATCACAACATTCTTCTTCTAATTTTTGGCGTCTCAATTATAGAAAGTATTCCAACCTGCTTTTTAAGTGGGCCAGGCTGAGGAACAGTCCAATTTTCTTCTTTTTTTTTTTTTTTGTAGATATAGTTGCTATTTGTAGTGTTGCATTTTGGCACATCTTTAAACTTACAGCTCCAGAGCTCTTGGAACGTAAGCATGTCCTCGCAATACATATGAACATTTCAAGTCTAAAAAATCCGTCCTTTTCCGAAACCTTGGAAAAGAAGGTGTAGTAGAGCTTGAATTAGAATCTGATGCCATGTCCAGCCACTACAATCAAGTAGTCATAATTATATGTTCTTCAGACTAGTCTATATATTAAGTGGAGGTTTACATAGTGCACACAATGTGCATATATTCCAAGGGTAAGTGGTATAATAAAGGATGCATCTTTCCGGTTGAATTGCTCTGATATTTTTACTTACACCAACATAGGGTAAAAAAAAGAAGGAACAGCCACATATGGAAAAAGTATCTCTCTATATTGTACTGTATAACTCTTAGCACTCGGATATGGCATGAATTAAGCTGTACTCAACATTTCAGATCTTTATTACTGCCAGCAAAAAGAACAGGGAAAAAATGGCCCCCAATTATTATGTATTAGGGGAGCAGTCCTGTTTCTCCCGTCCCTGCATTAGTTCCAATACTGGATTGATTCTTGGACGAGATTTGCACATATATTGATGTGGCAAGACTACTGTGGTTTTCTGCCAGAATGTAGTGAATCAGAAGAAAACAGTGCCACATGTAGAAATTCTTGGGAGTTCTCACAAACCACAGTTGCATTTCAAATCTGCAAGATTTAGCTCTGGGCATGATTTTGAGTTCTTATTCTTTAGTTCCTAAGAAACTTGCTACATATTCTGGCATACATTCTTATTCTTCAGTCCCAAGAAAGCTGTTACTTCCCCAGGTACCAATTATGGGACACATTCCGATTTCAATGCCTAGGATACTTGTTAGGTGTTTTATTTGAGCTTAACTCCCAGGTATCAACTGTGGAACACATAAGGTGGTTGACCAATTTTAGTGCCCATGAGACTTCTTTTTGGTTGTCTCTGAAAACATTTTAGTCGATTGCTTGTGGATAGGGTACTAACGTACCTTTTTATTCATTGTTCAAATGTTTGTTTAAAATTCTTTTTACTTTTCTGGGTAGGTAAGTTTTTTATATTGTTTGTAGTTTTTTATACTACTGAAGGGTTCTTCACTTTTCTGTGGAAGGGTGATGCTGGTCAACCACAGGATTTAGGGAGGAATTTTTCTATGTGGATGCTCCTTGAGAGAGTAAGATTTACCTTGGATGGCCTTGAATGTAACAAAATTGGTGTCAGTTATGAGGCGTTTAATGGGCAGCCAAATTTTTGTGCTTCACCATTTTGGAGTTGCTTGCATAATCAATTGTGGAATTTTCAGGAGGTTAGTCAAAGAAGTCGCACTTCTTCCTGTTCATGTTTCTCAGGTTAACCATTTTTTATTTATTTCCCCCTTGATTACATTCCTTTTGCAGTTCTAAAAATATGTAAGATGAAATAGTCATATAATTATGGCCAATGCTCTTTCTCTATCATCACAAATAATATTTTCGATTTTTGTTTGTATATATATATTTTTTCATTATAACCATTATATTAGCCGGGGTTCCCTCTTTCTTCTTTAAAAATTATGAATATTTCAAAGATTGTGCATGCAACAAATTCAAATCCAACAAATATGGAAACTCAAGTTCGCAATAATTTGGTTGAGTACGTTTGATTACAACAGTGACATTCAGTTCTGTTTTATAAATGTGGCATTTTCTCTTCCTCTTTTAAAGTGAAGCACTTCAGAGGATTGGGAACCCCCCGACCCCCTAATTTGAATCAACATATTCTTATTTTAATCAAGAAGAAACTTTCTTGCTTCTGACAGGCTGACCAGAACCGAATTAAGAGGAATCAGTTGCCTCTATATGGTGTTGAAGGCAGGTTTGAGAGGATAAACCAGGATCCAGTTATGGCCCAGTAATTCCTGATTATACTCCATAAAACGTCTATCAGTTCATTCTATTTATCATTTTGATTTGTCTGCAGGATGCAGGGAGTCATTCGTTCTCCATAGGAATCACTGAAGCTCTCAATACGAATCTTTACATAGAGCTAAGTGCTGATGACATAGAATATGTTTACCAGAGGTTGATATTGTTTCCTTACATCTATGCCTACTGCAAGTGGAAGTGGTTATTCATGTCGTACTGCCTTCCATGGAAACATACAATAGCTGTTTAAGTGGATCTTGCCTGCATGGGCTCTTAGTTTATAGCCCTTTTTGTACTGTACTGATTCAAATAAGATGTTTTAATTTTTGAAAGAGCAGATGACTATGGGCCAGCCAAGAATAGTTAAGTGTTATTCCATTTGATATTAAGAAATTGGGGAACTTTGTATTCATCCAAAAGGCTGACTTTAATTGGAGCTTCTCAAGTTTCTGGATCTTAAAGAACAATTAATACTAGGTTTAGAACATCCAAAAACGTTTTCATACCTTTGGAAATATTTGAGAAGAATATTTGGTAGAATGTGATTTAGCACTGAGAAAATTTGAAATTTCTAGTATGATTGATATAATAAAAGATTTAGAATGTCCAAAGTAGTTAATACTCGACACCTCTGGAGATGGTTTGAGAGAAATTGAATCTATAATCAAGCATAATGCAAACTTGTGAATTTGCAAAATCAAATGAGATGTTCCTGTCACTTTTTAAGAAGATTATGGGTGTGTTTTTGTTTTATCAGGTATAAACCATATTTTTTTAAAACTTGATCTGTTACAGATCATCCGGTCACACAATTTTAAATCTTTGGTAGGAGTCCTGGAAAAATCTTAAGCGTCAGCATACCGACATTTGAAGCACTTACTCAATTTGGAGTGGCTACAATCACAACTAAGAATACTGGAGAAGTGGAGGCATCATATAGCTTAACGGTAACGCTGTTCTGACTTTTCTCATCACTTGCTGTCATAACACTGGCATGTTGTTATCACTGATAATGCTGAGTGAAATAGCTTTCTGTTACCTCAGGGATTTCTGCAACAGAGGAGGTAGGAAGTTTTGATATTTGCCATTATGTATAGATGTATCCATGAAATTCCAAATGCCCCTACTTGTATTTTAAGAACCAAAATGTTGTTCATACTAGTTTTAGAGTTCTTAATTTATTTTCAGTCCATTATCCTCGCATAACAATGTTTTCCTATTAGAAGTTCAGAATCCTGTGGTGTGTACTCATTGTTTTTTGGAGCAGTAGAGTGATGCTAAGATGGAAAATTTTGCCTTGAATATTGTATGTTTGTTCCTAAATGGTATTTGTTACTAAATGGAGATGGGCTATATTTCATTCTCTGAAGTTGTTTTGAAATTTTGGTTCATCGACGAAACTACAGGCTGACTGTGCTCCGTTTCCCTGCTAGTCAGTTCCTTCAATGCGTACTTGTGGTTTTTGACTAATGAAGAAGAAGAAAAATGAAGTTTCTCTGGACAAGAATATTCATTGTCTTTAGTTTCATCTTTTTCTCAGGGAGGGAAATAAATATACTTCATGGAGTGATCAATACAAGCTAATATATCGACTATAGAGATTTCTTGTTGGGTAACAAATACAGTAAGGAATCTTTAAGAAATTCAGCAAAACTGGTTAAAACATGGATCCAGATTCATGGAAAAGATTGTAGAGTTTAGCCATGGACTTAGTGAATGCAACTTGTGATTACATCTGATGGACGTTTCCTTCTTGCAGTTTGATTGCTCAAGAGATGTCACCCTCATGGAGGTACCTTTTTTATTTATCACATTTTCAAAGAATTTTTTACCGTGTGTTTAGTGGCTCTCCAGCACTCTTATCATATATCGGTGAAAGATACTGTTTGTGAAAGTTTAGATGGTTTTCAGGAACAATTCTTTATTATGAAGCCGGCTGAAACTACAAATAGATCGTTTAAACTCTACCCGACCACTGATCGAGCTGCAAAATATTTATGTGCAGGTATTATAAATGGTAGAAGAGGAAATTAGATCCCCCCCCCCAATCCCCCTCCTCCACCTTCCCCCAAAAGGCCACTCCATTTAAAATGTTCCTCCAAACTACCATTTTTAACAATTGTCTTCCTTAAACTCCGTACTTTTTTGCAATTTTCTCCCTCATTGGATCCCCTTAAGATAGATGCATGTGGCACAATCTTAATGGTCAAATCTTAACCAAGCACGTTGCAAAAAAGTGTTAGTTTAGGAGGTCAATTTCCAAGAGTGGTAATTTGGGGACACATTGTGAATGGTGATAGTCTGTGAAATTAAAATGTGATTTTCCAATGCTAGAGTTATAGGAAATAAGAGAATTATCAGTATGGTGGAAGCATATACTAAATTTGATCAAAATTCTTATACTTGACTGCAGCAATACTAAAGGACTCTACTTTTAATGAAGTCGATAGAGCTGAGTGCCAATTTACCACTACAGCTACCATTCTTGACAATGGATCACAGGTCTGGTGGTAGTTTCATTGCAAAATCGCTAACTCCTTTACCCCCCATTTACTGCTTTGTTTAATGTCTATTGATGTGATGCATATAACCTCTTATGGACCTGGAAGAGAAAGTAAGAGAAAAGCTGCTTTTCTTCCAAATTTTGGGCAGATGAACACGAGGCAGCTTTTTCTCCTCTGCTGTGGAAATGGATCCGGGATTGTGGTCCTGGCCCCAAAATACGTTGCAAAAAAATAAAAGCAAAAATAAAGGAAAAAAGGCGGATCTCTGAGTTGCATTTCATTGATAAAAATGTCGGGATAATTTTTTCAGTCTCTCTGAAAGTACAGGAAAAGAGGTGGACCGCCAAGTTCCATTTCATTGATAAATTGTCAGGATAATTTTTCTCAGTTTCTCTCAATTTTTAGATTTGAGTGGAACAAATCATATAGTATTTTGTTCTAGTGACGCATAAAGGAGCTTTAATGACTGTGTGCAACCCAGAGCTTGAAAATACTATCCAATTCTTGTTTGGGAGAATTGGATTGTTTGTAGAGCAGTCATTTGTCTGTTGGTGGTGAAACTACATGCAGACAGAAGATTGTTATATGTGTTTCCAAACTGAGAGTGTGAGTAGACTAGCTAGTAGTTGCTTCTGATTCCGTAAACTAGGATGTGTTTATTTAGGAGTCTTATTAGGATATGAAACTTAGTCATAAATTTCACAATAATGCTTTTGAGACCATCTGAAAAGTCGATTGTGACCCAATAATTTTTTTTTTGCGTGGGACTGACTGTACATACCCAGAGGATAGTTGGTGCAAAGTTCCAGATACCATCATCTGGAGAGGGAAAAAAAAGAATTAGTTTGCTTCAGATCTTTTTAATCTATGGAATTTTTGGGTTTGAAAAACAAACAATCAAAAGATTACAAGTTGTACTTAGGAGTTACCATTGATTTTCTTGGCAATATATGCAATAATCAAGAATCATTGGAATCATTAATTTGTTGCAGGGTGCTCCTTTTCAACCACCCGCAAGCAGTATAAATGGTTTCTTCGAGTCCATTGAAAGCATTTGGGACAAACTATGGAGAAGTTTGGTAGACTTCATAACAGGAAAAACTTGCAGGTACTTGTTCTAGAGGAAAACAAGCATAAACTGTTTGAAGATTTATTTCCATTTCCTGAAACCTGCTGATCTTTGAGGGTATTTTTTTTTCTCGTTAAAATGCATGGAAATGAAGGAATCTTTGTTTCTTTTTTGGGGAGGGGGGGATTATTTTAATATCGCTTGTGAATTGTATCTCTGTGGTTATAGGTAGTCACATAGTTTTCAGCAAAAGAAGCTTCATGAGGGGGGGGAAAAGTTGCATGTTATAATCCTCTGTCAGATAACTAATTTGTGCTTTTCAGATTGAGTTAGACTGAACTAAACTTATAAGATTGGGACAGAAGTACTTCAAAGGGTGAACATCGATGAAATTAGTAGTTGGGACTCTAAATAAGATTGACACTATAGTCTAGGGGGTGTAAAGTGAAGTTTTCTCAAAACATAATTTGGGTCTATCTAGTTTGCCCTCTTGTATGTTAGAGATTGGAAAATCTGGATATGAAGTACTTCATCTGTTAAACATTGCAACTGTTATACTACTTTCTCAAAACAGTCCTATATATATATATATATATATGTGTGTGTGTGTGTGTGTGTGTGTGTGTGTGTGTTTACAGCTTACAGTCTGTTTTTTCTTTTTAATTTTGGGAGAGCAGGAGGAAATGCCAAGGGTTTTTGGACTTCAGGTGCCACATACAGTATATCTGCATCAGTTGGATAGTGATGTTTGGTCTGCTTTTGGCAATTTTTCCTACGGGTAAACCTTTTGTTTCCCCTTCTCTTTAAAATTGGAGAAGTGAATTAACCACAGACACAGCAAAAAATGCATGATACACTTGTATTCTCGGTTGCAGTTCTTGTTCTACTTTGGCTTTTACATCAAAAAGGATTGTTTGATCCGCTTTATGACTGGTGGGAAGATCATTTTGGGACTGACGATCAGAGTAGCAGTGATATTTGTAGGGAGAGAACTGATCCTGACCGCCCTCGTATGCATGTCAATAAACACCATGCACATCCAAGGCACCACAGGCATGGTTCTCAATATAAGCGAAGAAACATCTACAATGAACAAAGGGATAACCGTTCTGCGAGAGAAACTGACTATTATTACTATCGCCATCACATTCGTAAGGACAAACATAAGCATGGCCACAGTAAGAATTTAAGCAGCATCCAGCAAGGGAAAAAGGAGAGAGAGACTATGAATGGACTGTCGAAAGCAAGCAGACATAATGCAGAGAAGCAAGATGAACTTATCAAGCAGAAACATGGGCTGCTGAATGGCACTCAGTTTAACCTACATGCTCCTAAATAGTGGAACTTGAAGTAATATTACTTTTTATATCACATTGATTCTTTTCATCCAAACTTTGTAGCGCCTCCATTATCATAGGGTTTCCATTTTCCGTCTTCCTCCTATTTTCGTTGTTTTTTTTCTCTTCATTTATGGGGTGAAGGAAAGGAGGGGGGATGGGGGGAGGTTGGAAGAATTGTAAACCTTCTGTCCGTTGTCTTATGTTAGGATTGCGAGTTGAGTTTCAGTTCCTGTTTCTTTTTCTTTTTATCTTTCGTTTTCATGGAGGATTGCAAGGAAATATTTACTGTAGTTCTTACAAGTAAATCATCATTCTGATGAATTTGTCGTATATTGGCTCTTACAGATACCTTTAACCTTTCTTTTCTCTTCAACAATTATATGTTGAAATTTCAAAGCATAAAACTTCCTATGTGAAACCCTACAGCACGACCGTTATCAGTGTAGATACCATTATAACTGTTTTCCTCCTGCAATCAAACTGTATTGTTGACTAATATCCTCTGCAGCTTGAGACCAGCGATCCTGATGGATCTGACACCAAGTAACCTTTAGTATAATAGAGTCTCTAGCCACACAGACGACTGCCTGCGGATTGTTCAGCTTTGCTTATGTAGAGTTGTTTCCTGTTTCGTCGTATCCTTCTTTTTAAGCTGAATGTAAAAACCATCTGGAAATTGTAAACCAGGAGTTCGAACAATATTTCCTCCTTTGATTGTTTTCCACCTGGATGTTCAGAGGTAAAATAGGTTAGTATCCCTAATTTTTTCTCCCTTTTTCACTCCTCGGTACAGATTTTAGGACAGTTACCTGTATTTCGTTACCAAACAATGGAGAAACACAGCCATTTGCACCTTAGTAAAGTCTGTTCCGACACAGAATCTCATGCCTCCACCGAAAGCCATGAAATGTTTGGAGGCACCATTTAATTCCACTCCCTGTAATCCGCCATTTTTTATACAATTGAGAAATAAGAACCACTGTGGTCTAAATTCAGATTCAAGCTTATTTATGTATAGCAACAGACTGCTAGCAGTAAACTGCTGCGCATAGTTCTGAAAAATTATGACGCACCTCCCATCTCCATGGATTGAAAGCAAGAGGATCTTCATATTTAGCTGGGTTCAGGTGGACAGCTGGCGGACAGACCATGATTGCCCAACCTGCTGGAATGGTATACCCTGCATCAGCATGAGACATTGATATTAGGCCTACTTTTCTTTCCATGACTCGCTTTGTAGAAACTGTATATTATGAACATTTATATATATACCTTTAAACTGTATATCTCTCAGTGCTTTGCGGAAGATCCCCGGAACTATATTTGCCAATCTTACTGTTTCATTTATGAACTGCAGGTTGAACTTGTTAATACAAACTTGGGAATTGCATATAGGAATGATGTTTAGCATCGTCTAAGAGAAAAAATGGAAGTGCTTAACCCACCTGGAATGTAAATGTCATGGATTTGTATTCTTTCCAGGTAAGTCCAGAATCAGCGTTTTCCCGTTGGTTAAGGATTGCCTCATGCTCCTCCTGGCAGAAGATGGAAACATTTAGAGCATATCAGTTGGTGCGTAACGACAAAGATTGTTAAAACAATGGTAATGTTCTTCCATTCAAGAGTTTTAATGTGTTACGAACCGTCAATTGTCTCAACACTTGAGGATGGTCTGAAAGAAACTTAACGGCTAAAGTTAGAGCGAGGGAAGTTGTTTCAAAACTGGCAAAAAGCAGCACAAACATCAAATCCAGCGCTATTGCCTCTGTGAGAACTGTTCCCTCCTTTTGAAGTTCTTCTAGGACATAATCAAAAAAATCACGTTGCTGATTCCGGCGCATTGTCCGTCTTTCCTGTAGCAAGCTCCTCAGCATCCTCATTGCTCTTTTCCTACCCTGAGAAAACAGAGTAGTCAAAATCCGAGATTGTTTGGGAAATTACTCTGTGCTTCCAGGCTATCCAGCTTCTGCGGCTAGCGGGGACAAATTCAGTGCATGTGAAATAATAACCTAAGGGTTTGTATAAAGTACCGAAGTTGAAGTTGGTCCTTGGTTAGCCTGATTTTCTACTTTCCCGTATTGCTAATGAGTTGAGGAAAGATTATATGCACGTTATACATTACGATCAACTGTCATCGGAGATTTTCGTTTACCTGTAAACATTTGTAACAAGCCGTTCCGGGAAGGTACAACGGGAAGGAGATTAATCCCTGAATGAATGAAACAAAGTTCTCCCTTAAATTCTCCGAGGACTTGTCCACGTCGTAACTTATAAGTTTCTTTGCGGTAAGATCAAAAATCATCTGCTAATACCAAATTGTTAGTTGACTTGGAAGAAGAAATCTTGTATCGGTTCTATCAAAAAACAACAAACAAAAACAAGAAGAGTAATGTCTAGACAAATTACACTTGCAGTGGCGTCTTTTAACTCAACAGAGTCCTGACATGTCCATTGGTGTAATGTTCTATTCGCTGCCTCTTCAACTTCTGGGAGCATCTTTTTGAGGCTTTCGGGGCCAAAGAGATATAACACCATGTTCTTGAGGTACTTGTACATGAACCCATGCAAGGAACCCACATTCTGTCGTCCAAAAATCTCTGTAAATGTATCTGGGTACCAGCTTTGAAACAATTGCCCCTCTTGTAGGAAGACAAAGTAATTGAGATCCGGGTCTGTTGATACCACAATTGGTCGTCCCACCAAATTTGTCTTGAATATAGTTCCATACCTGGAAAGTAAAATGTGTTACGAGAAGAAGAAGAACAACAACAACAACAAAGGGAATGCAGTACTCGTTCATTGAAGAAGTTGGTGAGTATTCAGTGTTTTACCTATCCATCCTTTCTTTGATAAAGGGAGGAATATCAGAAGAAGTGTTGGGAGTGAAGAACTGAAGGGTCTCGCCAAGGAGTGGTAAGCCCATTGAGCCTGGTGGAAGTTTCCCTTTGCATCTTGGATTTCTCCAGCTGTAAACCCAATGTGTGATGCTTATGATAACTAAAGCTCCAATGAAAAAAGCCCACATCTTAGCTAGATACTAATAGAAGCTCTGAAAAGATCTTGACTCTAAGAAATAAGCACAATGCTGTGATCGGTTTCGACAGGAAATGAAATGGGGGCAGGTTAAGATAATAGCCAGAAGGAGAAGAGTTTGAGGTAGGAAACGTGGGGCTAAATAGACAGGGAGGAGCAGAAAGTGCTGGCATGTATCTTAGCAGTTAGCAACCAGGAGATCTTAAATAGGCAGGCCAGAATTTCACAACTAGTTAGGAAAATATTATAAAAGTATTCCTAGTAGTTGGAGATACAATAGAATACAGTAGACTAACTCTGTCTAGACCATTCATTATCCTTTGTCAACGGCAGCTATAAAATAGTGTTTAGCCTTGCCTGACTACGAAGGTTAGGAAGATGCTTCCTCTCTCTCTCTCTCTCTCTCTCTCTCTCTGTGACACGCACACGGGATGATTTGTTAGGGTTTTGTGAGAAGAACATATAACAGTACTAAACAAAAGAAGCACGGGGCAGAATTATGGCCTTTTTTTAATAAAGAAGATTGCAGGAACAGAAGAGCTTATACCTCGGTTTGAGATGAGGTTTAGAGGATCTGTCTGACCAAACTAAGTATGAAAACCAATCTTCAATGGTTCATTAAATACCAAAAAGTCCAAGAACCTAAGGCGTTTCACCAACTTCGGAAATCTTCCAATATCCATGCTGAGTACGATAGTATCTCTATGATGAAGACGATGATGAATTATGCCACACTTATTCTTTCTTGTGTTATATTCTTTCCTTTGTTTTTCAGAAACATATCTCTTCCTAGATCTTCTGTAGCTGTAACATTATGTCATATTCTCATCTATCAGAATCTCAATCTAAAGGCATACATCACAACCGATTTCAAGGGGTGTTCTAGAAATGTATGCGAACACTGTATATGTCTCTGTTCTTACGCCGATCAGGTAACCCATTTCAACACATAGAGCACCTCCCTCATTGAGCCACGGACTCGACCCGCACTGCAGTGTAGGTAGGTCACTCAACACTCTGAATTATGACCCCCTCAATTATATGCAATCACCAATTAGATTATATAGATGGTACTATTCTTTTACCACTTAGTTAAGGAAGTTTCACGTGAAAGCTTGAAATCATGCACATTGGAATCCTAAGAGTTTGTCTGACTACGAATTTTTGAGGCTCCTTCAACATCTTGGATTGCAGTATCAGTTAACAGTTTTTTAAACCAGAACTTAATGGGAAACAAAGCTTTCAAATTAGTTAATGATCTTTCTACGCTATACGTGATGTTCTCAAGCCTCTGCGAGCTCGCTCTCTCTTGCTATAAACCCTTTCGTTTCTCTTTGTTAAAATAAAATAAAAGAGAGAAAAATTATTTAGACTAAGAGAGATAAGTGAGACACAAGATTTAAGTGGTTCGGTCTATAGACTTACGTTCATTGTGGGAAGGCCCAAATAGGCATATGTGTGTACTCATTGGTGTGTCTTTGAGAGATTACATAGAGGCTTATTTATAAGTATTTGATTATAAACTCTAATACTCTTTGACCAAACTCATATCTGTGAAGTCGTTTTCTAGGTATGAACACAGAATATCAACTACTTTATACGTAAAGGAAAGAGATCAGACTTTCCTGTCGTAGCTGTGAAAGAAAATACATAAACAATATGAGAACGCAACAATCACACGTAAACAATATCATTTAGCTGGATTTCACAATCTTGGGAGTTCAGACACCTCTAAAAGTATCTTTTCCGGCATGAATTCTGTCTACTTGTAAGGTTCTCTCTCTTTCATGCCGAAAGTTGTAAGTGTTTGAATGGGTTCTTTGAGTGGAATCAGTGGATGACAAAGATTGCTCGACTGCTTGACCATGGGCTTGGAAAGGTGGTCTCCTTCAGTGGGTGCACACTACTGACAGCTCAATGTAGGCTCTCTTGTTGGAATTATAAAATGTCTAGACCATGTTTTATTTCCTTCAATAAAGTTCAAAAGTTACTAGCTCTAAACCCTAATTAAGATAAGTTTTTCTTTTTATTTTTCTTTTTTAATATTTATGACATGAAAAATTATTTTCTCTTATGGGGGGAGTGGCGGAGTGCTGGAAATTTGGGCGGTCCTACCTGTCTTAACTATACAACGGTGCAAATCTCAAAGGTCACATCGATCCAGAAGATCTCATGAATAGATTCCATTTGATGTGATTACTTCATACCCCCCCCCCCCTCTCAGCTTTGTCATCTGATCGGACGGTTCAAGATGGCGGATATTGCTGACTTGGAAATTAAAGTCTTCTTAAGTGCCAGATCTCATTGGTTAATTAATTTGTTGCTTCCACTACACGTGTTCGGTTCTGAGGAAGCCTTGTTATGAAACTGTCCTCTTAAACCACTAATTCAATATTGATCATAATTAGAAGGGGGCATTGCCCGTCCGTGTTACATTAATTAATACTTTTTGTTGGGAGGTTAGTATTATTAAGTTTAAAAGGGAAGCAGAATCCAAAACATTTCTTCCTGCATGTATTGTATATAAATTAATTAAGATGAAAATTAATTATACGGTATTTTGTTTCTGGGTAGAAAAATAATAATTGAGTATTTGGTATGATATTAATCATGGTGCGGTTTGTTTGAGTTGCCCAAGGTGGAGAGAATTGAGGAGAAAGTTCATCTTCCTGTCTGTGCCGTGCATGCGCATGGGGCATATTCGGTGGAATTTACCAACACAAAAACAATAGTAGTTCTAGCTAGCTAAATAATTCTTTGACCATTTTTCTTGATTAAAGATGGTCATATGACCCATTTTCTACTCCATCTTCCAACCCTCGTGGAGCTGAGAATTAAGTGATGTTTGGTGACGAAAAGTTTTCAATTTTTTAAGAATTTTTTAAAAAAAATTAAAAATTTTACGACCAAACATTAAAATCTTAAATTTTTCACACAAATTTTAATATTTTTTTTCACATTAACTTCAATACTTTTTTCATAAATTAAAAAAAAACATTTTTCACCCACGAATTATCGCGTGTTTTACACTTTGCACTATAAACTACTACGTTTAAGAGATTACACCTATAAATTATCCATCTCTAACAAAAAATTCAATTTGAGGGTATAATCGTCATTTCGTGCAATGTATCAAATGTGTAGTTTAGGGTGAAATATATATATTTTAAAAAAAAAATAGGGCATGTTTGGTTGCCCAAAAATTCTAAGCAAACAAAAATACTTCAAAATTTTCAACTTTTACACATACATTTCAAACTTTTCACCAACTCCAATAAAGTTCAACATTCAAAAGATTACCAAAATTTTGGTATACAAACAACCCCATATATTTATCTCTCTTACTTTTTAAAAAACTTCAATAAAATTATTCTACAATCAAATATTTTTAAATTTTTTCACCAACTTTTTACAAATCTCCATATAAGTCAAACTCACCAAAAAAAACTATTAATTCTTAAAAAAAATTCTTGTTAAATACACTTAAATATAATTAAGCACATAGAAAAATGAGTCTGAAGCTGCTTAAACGTTCATACAATTAATAATTGGTACAATCATTCAATATGTTTATGAAACCCAAAAAGACTCTTTTACACGTTATTTTACAAAGGAGCTAACTTCGGATATGATTGGCTTAATTAACTGGGTAGAACTAGCTTAATTAGTAAATCATAATGATCCAAGTTTGGAAAAGGAACCATAAGCATGAACTTGGCTTTGGGTATGGCTTAATCAACCGGACGGATCGAACCATCTTGGTTACTGATAATTAAATTAACCATCGAATCCAGTTGGGTTCAGTTAATTTTTTCTATTTCTTTCTCATGAGCAGGTTCAGTTCAGTTTTTTAATTTAATAAAATTTTTACACTGATATTATTACAATAAAACATTTATCATCAACGCAAAAAAAAACTTCTAATTTTTTTTAACTCAGCTAGATCTAGTACTTTTTAACCTTATTTTAATGAATTATCTGTCCAAATTATATGGTAGAATTTAGAAAAAGATAGACATGCATAATAGGTGGATAATACACTATTTAATGTTGTTTATATCAAGTTTCGGGGATAACATGTGCCCTACAATGAGATTTACATGTTGTATATGTCTATCTATAGATCTCAAAATTTTACCATGCAATTCGGAGAGATAATTTCAAAGAATCTTAATCTCAATTTAATAAGATTGATAGATGAAATCTCCACATCCCGCCTTCTGATCAGGAGAATTAATACGACTAAAAAACTGGAAATAATCATGCACATTGCGTGATCTTGATCAGATCCGCTTCCAGGAGAAATTCGATTAAAGAATTGGATATAGTCAAGCTAGTTCTTAAGATTTTAAGTTTCCAATATCAAGCTCAGGACACTTGCAAAGCACGTGGCAAACAATATTCATTATATATGCAAAAAGCCGACATTTTTAATTAAGTGTAACTTGCAACAAATCCATGCACTTTACATATATAGATATTTATAAAGAGTTCCTTCGTTTGTAGACGCCAATTTATGTGTAAATTAATTAAAAAACATAGAATTTGCCAAGGTGATCTGAGAGGGGGACCATATAAGTGAACAGTATTAATTCTTTATCTCCTAAGTTCTCCTAAGAGCTCGATCATAACCTAGTGGTGCATGTTGGCACTCAGGCCAAGGCAATATTGCCACCGTGTGCACACTTGGCAAGCATGCTTGATCAATTATGCTGTGAACTTATGGGTACAAAATAGGCTACATGGTGCGCATGCCAATGCAATATAATACCATTTATATCAGTACTGCAACTAATTAAAAAGCCGCAAGTTGCAGTACTTTGTGTGGGGAATCAAACCACCATTTTGTAAAGAGAACGAATGGCGATACTGGATATAAATTATCTCTAAGAAAATTAAGGAAGAAAAAAAAAGGACTTTTTCCCGTCCCGTCCGTCTCTTACTTACAGAGAACCAGTTATTTTCCCCTTGAGAACCAGTTCTTCATCAATTGTCCTCGAAAAGTGTAAATTCAACCATTTTACTCGAATAAGGCATTTAATTTGGACGACAAATGCATTACATGCACTATTGCCAGTGTTCCCTTGTCACGTGAAATTGTCACGCTCTTGTAACAAATTAATGACAACAACTACAAGCAAAGATCTAACCAAATGAAGGAGTACTGAAGAAGCAAAAAACTCCCTCGCAGTAAACAAAGTATATCCTTCCCGTGAATCTTTTCTTCACAAACCATGATGTTTTTTTCTGTATCTTTCATTTGTCAAGTCTTTTGGCGTGTAATCTTGAGACATGTATAATTTCTTCATCCCACATACATCGGACAATTATCGGGTCAAACAGGTGACTCCAAAAATTTAGTAGCACTCATGAGATTTTTGAACTCAAGACTTTTAAAATAACAAACTACCAAAGTCTAAGCTATAACCATTAGGCCAAGGTAGGTCGATGTCTTAATTGTAAGCCTGTATTAGGGTTTGGTTTATCAATGAACAACTTCTGGCCTGCATGTGGTGGCGTATGAATTAATGAAGAACACTACCTGCAATATTGGAGAATCGCGTCGTCGGGGTTTGTACTTCAAAAACTTTTTCGTATAACAGAGAGCCGATCGAAGATTACATAATTATTATGAAAAGATACTCTTGATACCTTGTTAAGATAAAAAGACAAAAGAAGAGAAGAGAGGGTATAAGAGTATATATTTCTAGTACTCCTAAGTGATAGTTGTGGACAGCAAGTGACAAATTTAAAATACAAGAGTCTATACTCTATAGTATAAAGAGAGTATATATAATAATAACATAGCTGATAGCATAATAGTATAAGATATAGATATAACTGGATCTATGGTTTTGTGAAACCAAAATCCCCCTCGCTAGCACACAGTGACATACTTTATTTATTTATTAAGAAATTAAGTATTAATTGGAAAGCAGGTATAAAGCTGACATATCCTGCAGAAGTGATTAATTAGGACTTGCATCCCCCCTGTTAAAGCCGTACTCCTGTATAATCTGAGAGATAGTGGTAATTAAGTATTCTAATCCAATCCTAATGTATTCTAATGACCATATTATAATTAATGACGAAGTTTATCTGTTGCTAGATTTAGAAGTATATAGTACTGTATTGGCTTGAAATATACGTTCTTAATTAATCTCTCTTGGGTCACCTTCAGGTGGTCAAAGAGCTATTTTCTCTGATTTATATTGTATTGGCAAGGGAGCCTTTATTTGGTGGTCGTGGGTTAAGCCTAAAGGGTTGACCTTTTGTTGCAGTGCAAACAAGCCCTTCAAACTAATTTACACACAAGCGGGATGTCACGTTCGCGTTTAATTTGCTGATTATTTTTTTGACAACTAGATGACGAGAAGCTAATTAGTTAATTAACAAAGGGGGAGAATGAACTAATGATGTTGGAATACGTAAATTAAGCCTACTGGGTTTGTTAATTTACTGATCAGAACACAAGTTGTACTCAGCTAAATTGTCTACAAGTTGTCATGACATGCTTTATCATGTCCCTTCTTGTGCCCTAATTGACAATATCTAGTGGGTATAAGATATTAGACGTGTTAGCTAGCCACCTAGGTAGTCTCAAAGAAAAATGCTTTAGGAATGTAGAAGAATTCAACAACTGATTGGTCAGTCTTAGTTCTGCATAATTACGGGTTCATTAATTTTTCTTTATTATTTTTCTGTGTTTATATAACATTGTGTAGAGAATTTTATCAGAGGTTGATAATTTCATAACATTTTGAACTATTTAATTTGTTTTTAATGAGGAATTAGAAACTGGGATGAAGAGGGGTTCCGATCCAATTCTTTGCTAAAATCCTAATCTGGATTAAGCAAAATGTTTTGAAGAAGCTTTCCTGGCTTCATAACTTGTGCCTATTTTTTCTATAAGGCGTATTGGCTAGGGTTAAGTGTCAGCACTATCCTCGTCTATATGTTATTTTTATTAGGGATAACAGAATTTAGACCTCTATTAATCAATGTTTAAATGTCATCTCAGGCCAACTCCAACTAATATAATTAACATTTAAAGAGTGTTAAAATTAAATGATCTAGGTTATTTATAAAATAGTATTTATTTTTTCTTCTGTTTTAGGATCACTACTAGCTAGGTTTTCTAATATAATAAGAAAGCCTCCTCTCCTCTTGTAATGGGTTTGGACCATAAAGTTGTACTTTTTTTTTTTGCTTTTTCTAGTTCTATTGAGTTATACTTGTTTCAACAAAAAATATTTTTAAAAATGTTACCAATAGCTATATATTATGTTTCTGATAAATGAATAATGATAATATATAATTAAATGAATAATATAATATATACATTTAATGATAATATATATATATATATATAAAGATAAATGAATAATGATCTTGAAAACCTTTTCAGGTATTATCGGTCTTGATAATAAATATTTACCTATCATAATCAACATCTAATTGACAATAAGTCGAGAACTCCCTAAAATTGACAACTAAAGTGGATACAACTCCAAAAATAGGAAAAAAAATTTAACACAATCATTTCGATTGCAATCGACCTCTTGGATTCTAATATCACAGCAATCACTCATAAAAAAATTAATAATACTAATAATAAACATTATAACAACAATCAGATAATCCCCCCCCCCCCGACTTTGACTTTTTAAATTTAGGGACTAGAGCCTACGACCAGAGGGATGTTATTGAAGGCCACGTTTGTTCATGCAAACTTGACTCAATTGATTAGCTTATTTAATTGCCCTTTCAAGACCAACAATTTAGTGATCATGGAAAAAAAAAATCCTCCCCTCAAAATAAAAATACGAAATTATTTTATTTTGATAACTTAAAATTTACTTTCAATTTGGCGTTTTGAATTAAAGAAAGAAAGCTATTGAGCCAAGCAAGCTGAAGATGCGGTCATCCATGACCTACTACCACCTTCATAGATTATTGGGCCTCGGGAGCATGACCCACCCGGTTGCCTTTGCACTTACAGAGCCTAATTCCTTTTTAAACAACCAAAATTCAATTCGGAACCCTTCATTTATGACATTGGCTTAGTGCCCAAGTTTCCTGCTTCTGGTCGCAGTCTAGGGCACATGATACTAATGTAAGCACCCAGATTTCTTGGGTTAAAAGCACAGTCTAGGGCACATTATTTTGACCACCCATACCTTTTTTCCTATTGCTTTTTGACTTTTCCTTTTTGTTTCTCAAAAGCATGTACGAGATAAATTCCACAGTAAATGTGGGGTTTGTGCGATTAAACTATGTTGTATCAATTGTCCAAACAAAAGGTTCAAGAAATTCAAGTTCGAGGTGCCTCCAAGAGGGGTGTGCGTGTGTGTGTATATATATACACACAGAACCACAAGAGGGGTGTGCCCCCATTCCTGCTTTTGGTTTTGGTTCTGTAAGTTGGACCCAGGCTCAGAATGGGGTTTTTCTGCCGTCACCCTGCGACACTCTGTTCGACAGCTTCATTAATTCATCTGACATCACAAAAAAAATTCTGAAATTTGTTTGCAAACGTTAAAGGCAAACTTTTACGCGCGCGCTCTCTCTCTCCTTCTTTCTCTGTTTTCTTTTTCCCTTACCTCACCAACGTCAAATACACGCAGGCCCTCATTTCTCTCCGCCGCGGGAACCACACCAAAGCCGTTTTCGAGAAGACTTGCTCTGAAACACCCGGACGAGGACATTTCCAGGATGTATGTCGGCATGAATAAAGTTATCCACCTGAAAAAAGAAATTATGTGGATAACTCAAATCTTTGAGAGGATGTTATTAATGTACGGCAGGAACCACCGTCCTAAATGCCATAAAAGTCGTTGTTGACCAAAGCACTCAGGTGGTCTTCAACGAGATCCCTGACCCTGCCTTTGTGAAGTCCAGCAGATTCTCATACGCCATTGTGGTAGTACGTGAGCTACCATACGCCGAGACGAATGGTGACAATCAGGACCTCACTCTCCCTAAATCGTATCTTGCATCAATGGATGCTCTGGTAGCTGCAGGCTCCCGGATAGTGAAGGTCAAGGTGTGGCTGATGTTCTTTTTGGTGACTATGGATTTACGGGCACCCTGGCTCGAACTTGGTTCAGGCGAGTTGATGAGCTCCCGATGAATGTTGGGGATCCACAGTATGATCCTCTTTAACCCACTTGGATTTGGGCTTAAGACTAAGCCTTCAAGGCAAAGATGAAAAAATTCAGCCAGAGAATGTATGCTCTGGTAGCTGCGTACCTCTAAATTTCTGGGCTGCTACAATCTTGTTGTCCTTTTGTCTTGTACTTGTCAAAATGGAATAATAAAAATACTTCTTTTACAAATTTCCAGCAAGAAATGAAGTGAATACTCTTTCTCGTACCACTACTTGAGTTATCGGTAACAACTCAAATCTTTATCCCGTTTATACCCAGAACCTCTCCTTGCGACGATGGCGAGCTCCCCAAGTAAGGTGACAATTATCTCGGCCTTGGCTCGGTTCTGTCTCTTCTCCCTATTCCTGATCCTGACCATCGGACTCATTCACCAAGTGCTCACCCGATCAAAGTCCATGTCGAAGACGTACCCTCAAATGCGGCTTGGCGCACCGTTCAAGATCGCCATCTATGCTGACCTGCATTACGGGGAGATGGAGCAAGACGCAGGCGAACGCGAAGTCCAGAGACGTCGCTGGTGCGTTAGTGCCAGCGATCCTCGAGCGAAACAAGTCGACGAGCTGGGGGTGTGCATTTCCTGCTGACTGGCGCGAGCTCGCGGACGAGCTTCCCGCTGATAGTGGTGAACAGCATGCAGTAAGAGTGGAAACAGGAGAGTGAGATGAGGCCGAAAGCTTTTTTTTCTAGATGAGGCCGAAAGCTTTTGATCGAAGAGGAACGAAACATTTTCATCGTCGTCTCGTGTAGGGGAAAATATTTGTGTTTTGTCAACGAGAATGTCAGAAGCCAGAGTACGTTACCCTGTTTTTTTGTCGGAACAGCAGATACGTTAAAGCTACTTTTGTGCCGACCAACCCAATTAGTAGATGACACCTACGTATATTGCAGTAACCCATAACCCAGCCAAACGTAGGTTCAAAAAAATTGGGTTCAACTCCTGGTTTGAACCCCAGAACCAGGACTTGAACCCACAACCAAACAGGCCCAAGGTAGTCCAAAAATACTGCTCAAAGTCTCGTGATTTGGCGTGACATGTCTGACAAGGTAATAGTATATATTCTTAAAAATTGAGTTGGACGGTTTTACTTGTCTGAAACTCAAATAAATAGTCACAATTATTTAGGATTAATATTAAAAAATTCATCAAATAATTTTTTTTTATTATAATATTTATTAAAAATCTTCTCTTCACTTTCTCACCGACTTCTATAAAGTATCTTTATTTTTTCACAAACCGCGATACCCAAAATTTCTAACTTCAGACAACACCTTAATCGTCCTTGCAGTTTACGAAGTATGCAGAGATCATACCCAAAAGGAAAGGGCATGTCCAAGTTAAGCAGTGGGCTTGGACCCCTCCTGTTATGAGGGCTTTTAGTCTGTCTCGCTGACATATGTCAAACACTTCCTTTTTAAGGTCTCAGGAATTGAGCATGAGCACTTAGATTTGATGCATATTCCAATCCTCCTTTTGGGTTCTCTCTATGATAAAAGTATCAATTATGTTTTGTTTCTTCAATTTCTCGAGCAGCCCCCTTCGTCTTTCTCAATAAAAAAATGAAACAAAACATTGTCTCCGGCCATCATCGCCCACGAAGTGTCTCATTTGGTTAATGCCCTAGAAACAACAAACCTTGTTTGCAACGACAATTGCAACCCAACAACATTAGCCATGGATAAATAAAGGCCAGGAAGATTCAAGGTGCATCAACCTTCTGCTTCTCTCTTGTAAACAAAAGAAACTACTAATATACAGTGGAAGAATTCTCTGAAGCGTTGTTATCTGAACACAAAAATCCAACATACGCAAAAAACTGATAAAAGACTTAAAACCCAAAGATGAAAAAAAAGAGCATTTAAAGAGAACGGCTATACTGTCCGACCCATCATAAGATGCTTTGCAGTTGCATCTATGCAAGGTTAAAACAAGGCTGTTGTAGCTGTACGACAATTCCAGTTGCTGTGGAACTTTAATGAATCAAGCTCCAGTGATCACAAATATGCAGAGTTGCAAGTGCTTAAGCTTTGCAATCTTGAAGCTCAGTTATAGATAGCTTTCTAAGTTTCCTGTCATGATTGAGCATGGCACTTACACTCTCAATCACCAAAATAATCTGCATATAACTCAAGAAACACATTGTCAGAGAAGTGAATCCAAAGTATTTCAAGGATTACAAAGTCTGATAACTTCTTCAGAATCATTGTACGTTTATCAGAATCTCATATCTTAAGCAGGTATTATAGTATCCAACCGGAGCAGAACAGCACATTTTACAAAAGCTGTAGGCAAATAACTAAAGATCTATCTTTTGATCAATGCTCCTTGAATTTTTAATCTCGAAGCACAAAAGAAAACAAAACAAGGTTCATGTGAACAATGCATCCATTCAGATTTTTTATTATCTTTCTATGGTTCCAACTACTAATCAAGGACCAGGCGTATTCAACAAATATTTGCAAGTGAATCTGGCATGCATAATGACTTGGGACAAAGAGTTCCCACTTTGATTCTCAGCTTTAGCATCGTCATTCCATAAGAAGGCGATCTTATGTTCGGTCTCCTTTCTCCACTTATGTTACTTGAAAAATTTGAAGAAGCGGGCTAGACGTTGGACTTGGAGAAATCATAAAATCAAAACATCAATTATTGCGCCCATATTACTTTTTTGTTAATAGTCATTGGACATACTTGAACTTCCGTAAGGAAGGGGGTGAAGGTTGAGTGGTATGGGTTCAATCATATATGGGCACATTAATTTTTTACATGTCTATCAATAAACATTTTTCAGTATTTTTTTAAAACAAAAAATCAACTATTAATAAAAAATTCCTCTAAAAATTCGCCCAAACATGTATTAATAACTTGAGAAGTAAAAATCAGTGAGAAAGAAGGAATAATATAACTTCTACAACATTAGCATTCTAACAAGACTAATGTTTCGATTTTTCTAACAAAAACATAGAATCATGATGGTTATGACCAACTCCCCTCTCAAGCATCGACTCCTCTACAAATGACCATTATGAAATAAACTATGTCAGCTCTTCCACCTAGCAACTGCAAGTTTGAATTATCTGCTACAACCAGTTTTATGTCCTGTCAAGAATATAAGTGCGGAAAATTAAACAAACCTGCAAGCATGCATAAGCCATTGCAGTTGCAAAATAGAAATTTGCGTTGCCAGTGCCCTGCAATTTTAATAAAGTCAATTACATTTAAAAAAGAAATATATTTACCCATTTGACTATTTAGAGAAGCTCCAAAAGCCATACCCTCCATATCCATAGGTTGTGCATCACAGGGCTAAGGAGAGAAACCCCAATGTAACCACAGAACAGGAAGAAAGAGAATTGCATATCTGTGTGTCATGGAAGTAGAAAGTTTAGATACCATACCATATTAATCAAGTCAGAAACAAGAAGAACTGGATAACTTGCCTACAAGTTCGTTAACAAACAACCCGAACAAACCCAAGTATAGAGCTGAATCTCCAACCTAATCAGAGTCGAAACAGAAAATAGGCAAGGGAAGCACAATTAGCTTCTTACTATAACATAAACTCAGAAACAGGAGCAATTAAAATTGAAAAGGAACAAAAAACAAAAGTTTTGTTGTAAAGACTAATAGGTTATTGTCAAAAACACCACAACAAGGAGAGCAGCTTGCAATTCTGTCATATGTGAGCAGCTGTTCCCCCCCCCCCCCCCCTGTCTTGTATTAAGCGTAGTAAGATATGAATAAAAGTATATAACAGTGAGGGAGTTTACAGGACAGAAATCAATATCAAGCATTTGAAGTTTCATCAGAGTACACACACATGTACTGTACAAAATAGTCACGTTCTCATTGACTGAAGTAACTTCAAATGCAGTAAAACCTACAAATTTCTAGTTCAGGATCTTCTTTCATAGTTTCAATTGATCTTCATACATGCATAAGATTTGAAATGATGGTAAAACTTAGCATTCCAAGTGTTAAGGACCTCTGCTTTCCATAATTCAGGCTTTATAGTTTTTGTCAAGTACTTCAGTATTTAGTTTGGATTATACACAAGTATTAGTCATTTCTTATACACGGAAATTTCTAATCGTAGTAAAAGATCAAGCTTCAGTAAGGGAGAACTTACGGAGGGATAAGACTTCAGCATTGAAGATATTGCAACGTAAACAAAAGCAAGAAAGTAGGGGCGATGTTTCAGCCGTATGGCTAATGGCAGTATCATAAACAGAATATTGCCATGGAACACGATCAGAAAGAAATCTCTGAAAAAATCAAAAACTTCTGCAAAGAAATACCTGCAATAGACCATCACACAGATGACTACATAAGTTTGACAACTTAAAAATGCAGGATTTGGCATCACTACATCATAGTTATTTTCAGGCTTACCATAAAACACCAATATTAGGAGACAGATCCTGCACGGTGAGCATGAACCCATATGTTCTGAAAAAACAACCATGCGAATAGGAATAATTCAGACAGCTTATTTAAGCATAAAACAACAGGTTTTTACATCAAGCAATCCAATTTAAGCAAAGGGACAAAGAAATATATTGTATACCATCTCTAGACATGAGACAAGGTATAGTAGATAGGAACACATATTGCTGGAGGCTGAATCTCAAATGTAAGCACAAGCTTAGTTAAGAAGTATAAACATAGACACTGATTGGGATATCGTGTTGAAAATAAGATCAGAAACTACAAAGAAGAAGTTGATTTGGTGTAGCAAGAATCCTCCTGTTATTCTGTGAGCTACCCCCAAAAAATAGCTTCAATCTTAAAGCAATACACACTGGGGCCGGAAAAACCCACGCCTGAAAAAAAAAACAGAGAGAGAATATGCCCAGGAATCCTGCGCATGATTATATCTTCATGCTCTTGACTCAACAATGCAAACTTTTACTAAGTTCACTCGAACTACTTTCTTGCTAATACACAGAATTTTAGATATCTTCATCAGTCAAGCACCTCTGAGATGTCTGGATCAGCCATGCTAAATGCTTGATTTGTTACTCTTATCACACTGGCGAGTCAATCTAGCAATCAGGCTACTATTTACTTCTTGACCCAGAAAACAAATCAGACATCCACATACCCTATTTTGTACTGTTTAAAAAAAGTACCACAATATCATGAACTGGAGCAACAATGTAGAGTCTATGATATTGATTTAGATACCTTTTAAATAACTCCCAAAGACCACCATACTGTTTAACAGATACGCCACACAGAACTAACACATAGACTGACCACAAAGAAGTCCAGAGTAAGAAATGTATGACTGGTCTCCAAGAGAAAACATGTGGCACTTCTGGTCCATCCACCACTTTCTCTTGCTGAAAACTTGTATCATTTGAAGAAATATCTCTAACTTCAACAAATCTTCTTTGCAGGAACAATTTGCTAGGAGGAGTATCTGGACCATATCCTAATAAAAGGATCACCTGAAACAAAGATGAATGATAGAGAACCAATTTGTGTGTATTGAAATTTTCATGCATGTTTTTTTTTTCAAAATGATTAACAGTTTTCATCAAGCACAAGTCAAAAAAGGCATACTGGAATAATCAGAATCGCAGGATACAGGGAGAGATGCGTTGCCAAGACCCATCCAAAAGCTGCCAAGGGAGCTAATCCTGCATTCCATCAAGAAAAACAGCTTCAAAAGCAAGTGAAAAGTTATAACAGAAACAAGCCTCAAATAAATCTTCATCCATATACCAGTCAATTGTTAATTGTCCCACTGGGAAAAATTATATCATGGAGAAGTAGTTTCACAGCAGCAATGAGAAAATAATACTAGCACTTAGTTCATCTTGTTTTGACGTTCTTGCATGGCATAATTACCACATGATACGGAACCTCAACTTCCTTCAATGGATCAATCGATTATTAGTGCCTTAGTTAGGTTTTACAGCAACGCTAGAGACAGTCAAAAACTCCATGAAGTTATAAGACAATTTAAATCCAATGCACCTGTGTGCTTGTTTTCACCTTTATAATCATTCATTACTGCACTACGAGGCAATAGAAACAAATCTTTTGTGATAAGATCATACATATTTTACAACGTTTTGCCGGCATGGCCTCTTGCATTGGAAATGCCTATTCGTGTGAGTGCCTATATCATTTGAATGAATAAAAGATACTTTCAACTAGTTGAGCCTTTAATTGCTACTCAAACCAATTTCAGCAAGCAAGGGCACAAAGTGTTCTGAAGCATACACTTTGAAGTCCAACGGCACAACTTAGAAAGGAAAAAAAAAAGTCAAACATGCACAAATATGCTAGGAAAACATTGAAAGAGGTAATGACAAATGTTATGTGCAGACCAAAGTGAAAACATTTCGAGCACACAAGCATTACATCAAAATAAATTGCTACCATGTCAAGAAAATACAAAAATGAGAAAGGCAAACATACCCGCAGAAACCAGACAATAAAAACACTAATTTTAAACAGTAATGGTTGTCAGCAACTTACGTTTACATGCTCCATAGAGGGACAAAATGATGGCCAAGTTTTCAACTGGGGATGTGGACAAACCCACGCATGTGATTATTGTGAAAGGATTCCATAAATAAACAAGAGTAGCAATATCTCCAGAAGAAATGATCTCTGAAAACAACCAGAATACTGTAGTCCATCAGCTTGTAAAAGATGAGAAGGGATAATTTGAACGAAAATTGTTAGTGATATAGATGGCATGGAAATGTGTGTAGGAATAAAGAAACTTTATCAACGTGTACGTAGTTTCACATAAAAGTACCAATGCCAATAGGTCTATTTAGAAGGGAAAATTCAACTCTCACAATGGTCACTTCCAACAGGAAATTCTCAACTGGTAAAGGATTGCAAATTTTAATTAGGTTTTGTTGGCTAAGGATACGTGTGTTTATATTAGCCCAAGATCATAAACTACAAATAATGACTTTTCTTACATTGACTATTATCTTGTGAAGATGCATGTAGAGATCATAGAAATAGATACAAACAAGAAAGAGTTTCAAAAGACTAAAGGGGAGGAGAAAACTCTGATACTATATTTCGCAGAACATATAGATTTTAACCTTCAGAACTTTTAACTACTCAAAAATAACAGTTTTAAGAAATATTTTGAATCTTGAAATTTTTTTAAATCCTATTTAAATATACTTTTCAGCTCTCGAAAAAAAATTATTAAATATTCGAGGTAAAAATGGATGTATCAAATTTTTAGGATGTTAGAGGGTGTTTTCTTGGAGGGGAGATTTTTTCAAATTTTTGAGGGGCCAAGGGAAAGTTTTTTCTGAAATAGTTGCAGCATAGGGGCAAAAGGGAAGGGGGGGGGGGGACCGCCCTAGTCAAGATGCTTCACTAGCATGAAGCATGAAGCTTCCAGTACTATTTATGCTGATCACTATCACATTGGAAAAACCAACAAGCCCAGAAGTACCAACATTCCCTTTATGAAAATTTTCCTGAGCAACCTATACACACCAGAGCCTAAAAGAAGTATCTTGCCCTTGAACTAGTACAATTATTACCTGACTTTTCCAATAGCTTAACAAGGCCTAGAGATTTCAAACTCTGAGTATATGCCATCTGAAGTTTACGACCAGTAGAACGAATGAGCAAAGCACTGACAATATCTGCAAGAACAAAAACCAAGCTGTATCCAAAAATGTGTTGATATTTACTGCCTTACCAAATATGTAATGTGAGCTAAATAAGGAAAAAAGAAAAAGAGTAACAACCAAGTCGCTTGGAAATGGAGATGTAACAAACAGACGATATAGAAATGCATTTTTGTTTCACCTATCTCAACTATGAGTGAAAAGGCCCAAGTTGGTCATTGACCGCCATGAAATAATCCAGGTGTCTATTGATGTGGAACAATACAAAAACACAAAAACTGATGTCAGAGACGTTGAAGTCTGGTAAACTGCTCCACTTCAGTTAGGATAGATGAACACCACCTTTACAGCCTCGAAAGCTGGTTAACATGTTCAAACGGTTCATATTTGAAAAACAACATACAGACAGAATATGCAAACACAATTTAAGAGAGCAAGGGCACCAAACCCAAAAAACTAGCCATTAAATGAAAGAAAAACAAATGGTTGGCAAAGTAGAACTACCACAAAGATCAGGTATAAACAGAACACTCCGTCAAGTTGACATGACACTTTCAAGCGTACTTGAAGTCTCATTCTATAAACCAAGTGGTTAGAAAAAAATCTAAAACTCAAGTGAATACTGACTAACATAGAGCACAAGTATCTTTCTGAAGAAAAATATAAGAGCCATAAGCAAAAGAAGAAACTATGTTACCTGCATAAAAAGTGATCAGGTTGTCCTTCAATTCTGCGCCATCCGAAAAATGGTTCAATAAATTTACCATAACATAATTACCCCTTACATCCAAATCTTTTATTCAAGTCAAGCACTATATTTCAATATTATCTGAGGCTCCATTTGGCATCCCGGATACGCATTTAACTAGACATTAAGTTCTGTGGAATTCAAGAATCTAGTATTTTCACAGAAAAATGTTTTCTTGTACAATGTCCTTAAAATTCATCACTCAACCTTGTTCGAAACAAACCACACATCAGAACTCAAAACGAACCAGATTTGACATTGGGACCTCTTTGAACCACATAGAAGCATCCTAAACCATGTGGATTCATTTTCTCATGATTGAAATAAGTTTAAGCTAATTCGGTACCTTTTGACAGTGAGTGGCCCGAGCAGGGACAATAGCAATGGAGAACCGTGGTACATGGATCCTGCAAAAGCAACTCCATGAAAATAAATAAGAAACACAAAAAGAATAAGCTAAATTAACACGATTTACTATTGAAAAAAAAAATAAACCTGCATATGGAGACATCGATGACTGCTTTAGCCAGTAACCCTCGGCCACTGCGAAATAGAAAACACATAAGTGAACTCAATTAAGCTAGAGATCTAAGAATGGAGCTAACGGTGTGAGCTACAGCGAGGGAGAGAAAGGGTACGGCGGCGAAGGCTGGTGAGAGGGGTGGAGACTTCGGGGCGAGAAGCGAGGTTGAGGTTTTTGGGGAAGTATATGAGGATGAGCCTGAAAATGACTGAGGCTATGACCCAATTCCAAAACCATGGCTTCGGCTTCGTCTCCTTCTCCTTCTCCTTCTTGCGCTCCTCGTTAAGATCCATTTTCCGCAGTGTTCTCTCACTCTCGAATCACAGCCGATTTTTGAGTTCTGGGGACAAGCTGGCTTTGCTGCAAAACGTCATCGCTTAGTGGAACGACATTGTCGTAGACTGACAAATACTTTTAGTTGCCGGTGAGCTTGTAGCTCAGTTGACTCTTCCTCCCTATTGGGAGGGTCTGATCTATGGATCGAATCTCTCAACTCCTTTCCCCAAGTTACCTTAAAAAAAAGAAATACTTTTCGGTTATAGTTTTAAACTACCCATGATAGTTTGGTTACAACAAATTTTAAAATTTCAAACAAAAAAAAAATTTATCATCTAGTAAAGGCCTAAATGTATAAAAAGGGCACGATAACATTCATAAAAAAAAAATGTATCATCTAGTAAAGGCCTAAATGTATAAAAAGGGCACGATAACATTCATAAATTTTGATAATTTAAGACTAAAGTTGATGAATTTAAGTGAAATGGTATTTGGATAATAGTTTGAGAATTAAAAATAAGGTTTTGATTCTTTTTTTCCCCTTAAAAAAAAAACCATTGTGATCTTGCGTCAGTGTGTCTGTTTTGAGAAATTAGTGAAACGCAGATTTGCGGCAATTACTACTTTTAATTTGAAACCTCGTCCGCTAAACGTTTTGTACGTTTTATCGTATTCCTAAACTTACATTTTTAATAAAATAATGTGACTTACATTTTTAATAAAATAATGTGAAGTCCACTTTTTTTTTACAATCTAAACATCATAAAATATACGTATTTTAATACAATATTTTATTACTTTTTTACAAACATCAATTCATTTTAACAATTTCTGCACGCATGTCAATACAACTTTAACATCACCTAAATATTTACCAATTCTATCATAATCCTATAAATTTCTTATAAACAAACATCCTTTAAACTTGTCCACTAGATAACTCTACCTAGATTAAAAAAATAAAACAAAAACATAAAAATGATGGCTAAAAGAATATATAGCGAACAACTCTGAAAATGATGACATTATATGTCACACCTTAGACCCGACAGGGTCCAACAATAGACTTTTCTCTATAAGTTTTAAACAAACACGTGCCATAAAGAGATTCCATTCCTTTTACAAAATAAGCATCAATACAGTTCTCACTTTTAAAAACCATAAACATAACTAAAAGTATCTTAATAAAATAAAGTTCGAAAATAAAACTTCATTCTCAACTATCTCAGCCCGCATGTCATCTAAGTTTGATCTTCAGCATGCTCCTCTAAATTTTCTGAAAATAAAAACATATTAACGGAGTGAGTTCGATAACTCAGTAAGCGAAAAATAAAAAAATAATATTAACAATATAATCTTTTTAAGAACTATTTTTTTGAAAGGATGATTTATCTGTAGTTCAAAAAAATTCTCTTGCCAATATCAGTAAGTCATATTTACCCCCATGGAAGGGTTGTGCAATGACTTATTCGACGGTCAACCAAAGTAAGTCAACAGTGTGTGAAATCCACACAAAAGCCACTCCAAAGAATAGGTGCACAAGTAATCAGTAATAAGTTGGTACCAACAACAACAGTAACAGAAATCAGTAATAAGCATTATCATCGGGATTTGAAGACATAAACAGTATTTTATATTTCAGCATAAACAGTAAAATAAAAGAATCCATGCATTTCAAAACAGACTTCGGTAGGTTTCCAAAAATTTATCATTTTCCATTTTTGGGAAAACTACATTGTTACTCCGCTTACCCGACTTGCTTCGATAATCGAACCCTCTTAAAATCCATGTATCACAACGATCCAAAAGAACCAAAGAAACTTGCAATTACCCAACAATGACCGAATTTATAGAGAGAGGGAGAGAGAGCTCAAAAAATGAGAGAAAAATCACGTTTTGAGAGGTGTGTTTGACCTCTGAACGAACTCTTCCTTTTATAGGTGAGGAGAACCCAAGATTTGGCCAAAAAAATTCATTGCAAAATCTTGAAACTAATGTCGTTTCGAAATCCCCCATAAAACATGATAAATCCTATTATTGATGAAGAATCTTCGAGATATTTGCAAATGAGTTGAATATGCTTCGAAATCTAGGCAAAAAGAGATATAACGGGAGAGAAAATGAAGAGAGAGGGGGAGAGAGAGAGAGTGGTTTATAAGAGAGAGGCGGCCGGTCAGCGAACAAACATGAAACCGATGAAAAATTCGAAGAGCTAGGGCTGAGGAATAAGAAGATTCAAAACGCAACGTTTCATTAAAATAAATTCTGACGAAAAGAAGTTTAAGTAAATTAAAACTTCATTAAACTGAATAAAAGCGTCAGGCGCCTCAATGGTCATGAGTTGTGCGTCTCTCTTCAATGGAAGGTATATTGAACCTGGAGTGATTTTTTTTTTAAAACTGGGTTATCACATTATATATTCTATGATTGTAAAAGGAGGCAGACCTTTTCTATTTGAATTCTGACCAAAATTCACTCCAGGTTCAATATACCTTCCATTGAAAAGAGAAATTGTAAGATAGTTAAACGAGACATTCATATGTTCCTGTTTTTGTTTTCTTCAAGTCATATATCAAAACATCCAAACACAATGAATTTAAGTTAAATTTAGGGCAAAACCTCACTTTTTGCACATAAAAATATGGTACCAAGGTAAATTTGGGATTTAAATGATCAATTACGTCATATTACACTTTTAAACTGACATGATCTAATGATCATAATTATGCCGTTCAGTGTATTTTTATTTCATTTTAATCTTAGAATTTAGTTAAATATTTTTTTTAGTAGTTTGAAAACGGAATGTGAGAAAATTGATAGATGAGATCTCAAAATGATATTGCTCAACAGTTTTTAAGGATACAAAGTGGAGTTTTCCCATGACTTTTATGAATAGTGCACTTTTTAATTGTTAAAAGAGTTGAAGAATTATTGTGAATCGAATAAAAAAAATATGCTTAATTTTGATGTCTTTTAATCCGGACCTAAATTTAGAGTCTGTTCGGTTATGAAATATTTTGAGAATTTTTTGTATTTTAAAATTTCTTAGGTGATGTTAATTTATTGGCATGCGTGCAATAGTTATTTTTAAGTGATGTTAAAAATATGTTCGGTTTGTGTATTCTCAGGATTCAAAAAATCCTGAGAATTCAAATAAATCGAACAAGCCCTTAAACTTTTCTCGTATTTTTTGGTATACATAAAGTCTTAAGAATTAAGTTCAAATTTGATTCTTATGTTTTCAAGCAACAATTTTAATAATTTTAAATTATAGGAGAAAATTTTGGAGAGTTTGACATTTTTCAGAGGAGTTGTAAAAAATTAGTGAAAAAGTTTAAGATTATTGATTGCAGAATAATTTGTATTGGAGTTTGTTACAAATTAAGTAAGGATTGAGAATATTTCTTATGATTTTTTTTAATAAAAAATATTAAAGGTTGCGTAAAAAGTTCGAAATTTTCATGGTCATAAAAATTTGAACTTTTTTTATATTTTTTGAAAATTCAAAAGTTAAACTTGTAGTTAAAATTAGCAAATAATATTTAAGTGATAATTACGGGCAAAAGTTTCTCTAAATTTTATACTGCATAATCACAGTGTAAATATCTTGACATGTTTGTTTGCCCAAAATTTTGGGGCTCAAAATTTTCAACAAAACAAACATATTTCAAAATTTTCAACTTTTACATATATACTTCAAATTTTTTACAAACCTCAATAAACTCCAATATTCAAAAGATTCCCAATATTTTGAGTATTTTTGGATACGACACTCACGGTGAACAAGTTAAAGTTTAGAGGATGTTCGGTTGGGTAGTTTTTTGAGAATTTTTAGGTGATGTTAACTTTATTGATATGCGTGCGGTAGTTATTTTTAGGTGATGTTAAAAAACATGTTCGTTTTGTGTATTCTCAGGATTCAAAAAATTCTGAGAATACACAAATACCGAACATCCCCTTAACTCATTTTCATTGAGGTGGGCAATTAGAGGTGGGACCAGCCAGGGTGATACCTAACTTTTGGTCTCGTGGAAGTGGTGGGTTGGTAAACATGAGGTTACCCACTTCCTCACGTTGGGACAAGGAATGTGAGAATCCCCAATGGTTTCGTCAAACACTCAACTAAATGATACTGTTGGGTTTTTTTTTTTAAAGTAAAATGAGGAAAATAGTTCAAAATGTGATTTTTTTTGGTGTTTTGACATTGAAAATGTTGGTGCTTCTTTGGTATTGAAAATATTTGTAGAAAAAATTAAAAGTTTAATATAATATTTTAATATTAGTTTTTTTATCCAATTTCGTATAAAATAATAAAAATAATAGAATATTTCATCATTTCCACGATGAGTAAAAATAATATAATTTTTTTTATAGTTTAATTAGCAATATTTCTAACGACTTCGAATTCGAAACGGGAGGTACAATAATTAATATCCTTAAATTTTAGAGTTTAATTAGTAATATTTTTAACTACTTCAAATTCGAAACGGGAGGTGGAGAGTATCCAATCTACCAAGGAAGCGAGGAAAAAAAAGAAAGAAATAAAAATAGGTAATAACATAGTTCCCATTTAATTATAGATAAATTTCAATCTCGTTCCTTTAACTATAAAAACGAGATTTATATTTTCTAAAATGACCAAAATATTCTTTCAAGATAAAATTATTAAAAATAAAAAATGATATTTCAAAATATAATATTTTTTTAAAAAAACTATTGAAACTCTATATTTATAATTTAATTATTAATTTTTTATTTATTTATTTATTAAAATTGTCTTGGTAGGGCATTTCACTCATTTTACTTGTGTTTCTGTTTGACTTAATGACAGTTTCATAGTTAGAGGGTGAGTTCGAAATTGACATATAGTTAGGGGGCCAACAATGGCATTACATCTTAATTGAGAAGAGAACATGAGAGAGACGAGCTCAGAAATAACTTTCTCTTAAAAAACAAAGATTAAGGTTTTAATTTTTTATTTACCAATATGTTATTTTCTGTTGACCACAATTTTTCCTCCCTACCAAACAAACTCACCGTTTCAACAAAAACAACACAATATGTTATTTTCTGTTGGTACTGAGCCGGGAAGATTGCCGGTACTGAGTCGGGAGGTTGCGGTACTAAGCCGAAAAAATTGCCGGTACTGAGCCGGGAGAAAGCCGGTACTAAGTCGAATGGTCGCCAGAAGGTAACTAGACTTAAGTCGAAGGAAATAAAAAAAAATTTCCCTATAATTTTTTTTTTGTAACTCCACATTTTGAATTTACGGGGAAGTGTTGAACTCCACTCCTCCTTAAATTTCAAAACGTCAAAAATGATCAAATGCCACTCTAAGACAAAATCACAAATATATATATTAAAAATTCATTAAGAAAATGATATATAAAATTTTGAAACTCTATTTATTTTTTAATTAATTAATTTTGTTTGAAGGCTATTTTTGTCATTTTGTATATTTGTTTCGAATGACCGTTAAGTCAAAACAAATCGAAGTTGAGAATTGATCATATTCGAAATACAAGAGAGTTTTGAAACTTAGGAGATGACTATAATTAGGGAGCCTATTATGACATTATCACTAAAATTTAAATATTTATATTGAATTTAAAATAGGATAAAATCTTGGGATTTCTCAAGTAATTACTCCTAAACATATATCTTGGTGTTAAGGAAAGGTCACCTTTTTTTTCCTATCCTTTTCCCTGTTCGAAAGCAAAGAAAAAGAAAAAAAAGCATCACCAAAAGTTTAAGAGGTAATAAAATGGGAAGAACATTATGCCCAATAAACTAATTTAAAAGAAAAATAAGGAAACATATAGCAGGAGAGCCATTTAACAGCTAGTTACGCATTAAGGTCAGCCGTTTCCGATATTATTTTCTTCGAGAGTCGTAGAAGTCTAGAAGAAGGGAGAAAGTCCAGGCACGATCAAGCTTAACCGCACCGTATCGAGTAGAGTATTTGGTATAAACATCTTTTAACTCCCAAAGTATATAAAGCATCTTCATTCCCCGATATGTTTTGCCGTACGTAATATCTCTCTCTTATGTGGTAAACCGAAAAAAGACCACACGAAACTGTGAAAATCTTGAGCTCGCAAAAATTTCATAAATGGCGAGACATAATCAAGAAGCTATAGATACCTTCATCAGCATCACCGGAGCGCCCGAAGCCGTCGCTGTTCAAAAACTCGAGGTAATTTTCCTCGTAGTGAGTAAGTACCGACCGAATTTTGGGATTTTATTCGTCGGATATCTGAGGATGGTCGCTTTTTATTTCAGCGTGATTAATGCTATATATTGCTTCTTGAAATGTAGAAGGATTTGATAATTCCGATTTCCGTATTTGATTAGGGTTTTATCTATGTAGACATTCTGTTTGGTAATACCGTGGCTCTTTGTCGGTCGATGATATTTGAAGTTTCATCTAGATGATCTAATATGTTGCGCGTAAAGTTTATCGGATTAGGTATTTTGTTTGTTAGGGTGTTATTCAATTGTTCTTGATGGTAATTGACTTGAGGTCAAGGCCGGTTCAATAAAAATAGAGGCCTAAGGCAAACACTCAAAGTGAGACCTTTTTATTTATTAATATGATAAAAAAAAATTTAAACAGATGTTTACTTAAAAATGCTCTTGTTTATAATAAAAATTACATAAGCTCTTTCACAAAATAGAGTTACACATGAATTTTGAGCCTAACCAAAGTTTGAGGCTTTAATACAAAATTTATTTCACAAAACAAAAGCTTTATATGCATCACTCTTACTTGGGGCCTTGCTTGGGGGTAGGGGCCTTAGGCGGAGCGGGATTCAGTCCCTACAGTACGGGTCCGGATACGTTTGGACCCATGGTCGGGATTGAATCCCGAGAGAATGGACGGCTCTCGTCCATTCTCGGTCGGGGTACCGGTCGGACCCCTACAATACCGGTGCGACCGGTACGTACCGACGAGAATGGACGAGAGCCGTCCATTCTCTCGGGATTCAATCCCGACCGTGGGTCCGGACGTATCCGGACCCGTACTGTCGGGACTGAATCTGAGTCCGCCTTAGGCAGTCGCCTAAGCTGTCTACCCCTTGAGCCGGCCCTGCTTGAGGTGATTCGGTCAGTTCTGCGGGCAGAAAAAGATAATTTCTGATAAATTGCAAATGCTGGGCTGACCTAGATGTCATTGATACGCAAATGAACTAAGGAGCTTGTAGCAACAGTAGTTTCTATCTACTATATTTTAGGATGCTTTAAGCAGGGCTCTTTTCCCTTTTTAGAGCTAAGTTTTTCAGCAACTTTGAGTGTCGCCCTCAACTGACATCATGGTTTTTACATCTCCATTCATCTGTCATCTGCTTGCAATCAGGAGCATGCCGGTGATCTCAATGAAGCTGTGAATGCCCATTTTAGTGAAGGAGATAGAAGCTCATCAGCAAAGTAAGCTATATTATGTCCTATTCTTATACTTTAAAATTATTTTGTTCTGATTCACCAATAATTACACTTTGCACTATGCAATGTTTCATGCTTCCTGCTTTATTGTTGATGTCTTAATTCATCTTTCATATTCAGCATGCATCAAACTTCTGTTGCTGCTCCAGAAGATGATCTCATGGATATTGATCAAGTCGAACCACAGGCACCTCATTTTCCATTTCCATCTGCAGCTAGGACTATGAATCCGTTTTCTCTACTCGATCCAAGCTTTAGTAGAAGCATTTTTGACAGTCGTTCTGATTTCACCAGCCGTGCCCCTATTGTGACACATCCAAGAGAACTCAGGGAGATTCCCATAGAGGTAAAGGACGACAATCAGCCATCTGGTCAGCCTCGCCATACACCTACTATTGAGGATGTCACTGGAACTGTGCATGCACCCGGCCTAGATATTCATGGGACTGTTCTAATTGATGACGAAGCTGACGAGGATATTTCAGCTGCCTCAACAGTGCAGGCTACACAACTTTATGGCGAAGGTCATATTGTGGGTAAAGATCCTCTTGACAGAAACTTTAGACCCAATGCTCCTGAATTTGATAGTTTGCCAGACTATACCGATGACATAGAAGAAGAAATGATTCAAGCTGCCATTGAGGCTTCAAAACGGGAGGTTGAGGTTGCACATAACGTATGTGATGTTAACCTTCAATGCCTGCAAGCATGTCCTCCATGTTTTTTGTCAATACTAAATGCATTCCTATCTTGACACAGGACTTAGCTGACCCAGAGCCTCAGCAAAGGCAATCTTACTTGGAAGATGCTGAACTTGCCAATGCGGTTTCATTGTCCCCGAAGGTCTGTTCTTTTACATAGTGCATGTGTATGTTTTCGGGTTTAAAATGGATTCTTGCTCCCATTAACATGGAATAAATTCAGACGGCAGAGAAAGAGAAAGCATTGCGTGAAGTAGGGGAAGGTTCTGAAGCATCAGACCTAGGAGTTTCTACGCCAGCTGAGGTGGAGCTGGGAATATTAGCTGCATTGAATGGGAGGTAGGTGTCCTTTCCTGGCTAATTGGTTTTCACGCAACATATGGTGTCTTGCTATGTCATGTTTGGCCTTTCCTCAATCCAGCCACTGGGGTCGTAAACATGCAGTTCTCGATTCCTGATGTGTGATTTCTCCTTTTGGAGGAGGGAATATGATGAGGATATTGTGATCAATCTAGGTTGGAGCCTGGAAGCTCATCCATCCAAGAGGAAGTTGAAGATGTGGAGGAGCAGCCTCTTGTCAGGCATAGGCCCCGGCGCATGTCACCTGGCTCTGTTGAGTCTGCCAAAGATGTTGTAGTTGTTGAGGCTAGTCCACCGTCAAGTCCTGGACAGCATGATATGGGTAACCTTTCACAGCACAATGAAAATGGCTTCCCTTCTGATGAGGTATCTTACTTATGCAATAGGAGTTCTCATCATTAAAATCTAGACACAAATTCCAGTTTGCATATGATCTTTTGTGGTAGTTACACATATATTCCCCCCAACTATTATTTTTGATCTTTTTTGCAAAATGCAGTGGGGAGGGATTTCTTCTGAGGAGCACGATGAAGCAGTCATGCTGGAGGCTGCAATGTTTGGTGGAATTCCTGAAGGGACTGGATATCGTTTTGCATATGCACCTCATCAGTTCATGCAAGCTGAGCGTTCTTTTCCCCAAAGAACACCTCGCCCTCCATCACCTTCTCTGACTGCACAGCGCTTGATACGGGAACAACAGGTTTACTTTGGTCTTTGGCTATAAATGTGGGTTTGATATTTGAGCTATCAGTGTGATTCAACTTTCATTGGCTCTATCATTCTGATGCTTGCAGGATGATGAATACCTTGCTTCTTTGCAAGCTGATCGAGAAAAAGAATTGAAGGCCATGGAGGAAGCTGAAGCTCGTCGTTTAGAAGAGGAAACAGCTAGAGAAAAAGCTCGTGAAGAAGAAAGACGAAGAGAGGAAGAATCTAACAAGAAATTAGAGGAAGAGCAGGTACAATTACTCCCTATCTCTTTTTTTTGATAAGTAAGGAAAGCTTTATTGAGATAGAAGAGAGAGTACAAAAGAAAACAAAAGGGAGTGGGACAGTACAAAAGGCCGTACTAACCCAACTACAATAAATAAGCTAAAAAACTGATAAAATCATTGAAGTCTACAAAAGGAGAACCCAACGCCCCGTTAGCCCACAGGAACAAAGTCTGTAACATATTGCCTTTCAAACGAGCTAAGGGCAGCCTCAATTCCTCAAAGCACCTTCTGTTCCTCTCCCTCCACAAGCTCCACCAAAGACATAAAAGTATCATATTCCACACAGCCAACGCCAAAGGATTGTTGAACTTCCTCTTCCAGCACCGTAACACCTCGCCCACCCTCTTTGGCATCACCCACTGATAGTTAACAATGCTAAGGACTTGCACCCACAAGTCTCTGGCCACCGAGCAGTGGATAAGGACGTGATCCACAGATTCTCCATCATCTTTGCATAAAAAACAGCAGTTAGTCAAGTACATCCCCCTCCGCCTTAGGTTGTCAATGGTTTAGTAAAAAACAGCAGTTAGTCAATTACTCCCTATCTCTTTGGTTAGAGTTGTGCCATACAGCAACCACACAACCCCCTCCAAAAAAAGAAAGAGAAAAGGGAGCTTAAACAAAAGAAGAATTGCCCTTCTTCCCAATTCTTGTCATTTTAGAGGGATCTGGTGATCTAAGTTAGGGGAGACACAAAACATGCATTTCTTTTCTGTTGGATATTGGAATATGCGAGTATTTTGTATATTGACAGGTGGACCTAGAAACATGGCATTCTTCTTTGATGTTTTTGCAGAAGAAAAATGTTTGTTGATAATAACTATCAAATTACCCTAATTTTTTTTAAGGTACTGAGGTTTGAATATGTATACTTGGTACTGAAGTAATGTGACTTCATGTTTGAAGTTGGTTATAAATTTACAGGTCTCAAATTCTCTTTTCATATAAGAAGACTGCAGTTGGGAAACAAAACTTTTAATAAGTTTGGAAGTTCTCTGTTTAGGTTATGTTTTGAGATGTAATCCTTCTGTTGTAAAATGTGTATGATTTGATTGTATGTATGTTACATAGAAGGGTTGTGTTTAATAGGTGACCTCAAAATAAGCGTCAGTACTCTTTTATTTTTTCCCCTCCAAAGATGGTTTAAGGTGTTTCTTCACGATGTTATGCTCACAATAATTTGCATAGTATGACCACACCTTGCTTGTTTTGCATCTGGACATCCCTCTTGATTTTCTTTTGTTCTGTTGCAAATTTACACCGTCTGCTGATTAATTCTTTCTGCCCCATAAGATAGACATTGAAGTGAATGCTGTTTTCCATGTTGTGTACTGTTGTAATCTCTATGATTATTACTGGCAGGAATTGGAGAGACAACTAGCTGCAAAGGAAGCTTCTCTGCCTCAGGAACCAGGATTGGATGATGACAATGCTGTAACCCTTCTAGTAAAAATGCCAGATGGTAGCCGACGTGGCCGCCGATTTCTCAAGTCAGACAAGCTGCAGGTAATTCTGTGGAGGAAATATTGTTTTGCTCCATTGCTGGCTAGTTGCTAAACGTTCAGTGTTATTTGCTTTGCAGTTTCTTTTTGACTTCATAGATATTGGTAGAGCAGTCAAACCTGGTGCTTACAGATTGGTAAGTACGCCTTATGCTATATTCCCTTTTTGGAGTTCTGTGAAAAATACTATGCTTCTGGCCACAACATTTAAACAAGGACAAAAGAATAATTCATCCTAGTGCAAAAAAATTGGCTCTCTTGTTTATGCATGCTACAGGAAGTGAATCAAGGTTGTGTCATGTATTTTCCCTTGGTGTACCCGTTCTAATGTCATTGAAATTACAGGTGAGGCAATACCCAAGGCGTGCTTTCAGCGAGGGAGAGAGTGCTCTGTCTCTGAATGAACTCGGGTTGACCAGCAAACAGGAAGCCTTGTTTCTGGAATCTATTTAGCAAACAGATCCAATATGTAGAGAACTAGTGACAAAAACTTTTAGATTATTGATTATGAAGTTGATACGTGAAGTATGGGATTCAATTTCTGTTTGTGGTCTTTGGGAGGGAGACAGGATTCGAGAACATGAATACCAATATTCATTACCATACTAGCAGAAGAACATTACCTTCAAAAGTTGTTTCATGTAGTTGTTAGTGGTTTTTAACCGTTCACGGGGGAATTTTACAATGCGGACAGTTAGAAATGATAACTTTTAGTAAGTAGTAACGAAATTATGTCTTCTTTTAGTTGGGTGTTAAAAAGTTTTTGATTTAATAATTAAGATGGGTGAAGAATAGTTCACCACCGCCAACATTGGTAGTTGAATTAAGGAAAATTTCACTGATTTTCTGTAATTTTGTGCTTGAATTATATGATATAATTTGAAGAGAGATAAATATATACTATTTAATATTATCTATATAAATTTTCGAACTGCATGATTTAGTTTTATAATGTGGTCTATTTGTTCTGTTGTACTATGCAATTCAGTAGGCATATGATGCAATTGGGGGTGTTGGGGGCAAGCTTAACTTCATTGAATTTTCAAGTTAGTGCAATGGAATCGCTTAGCTGGAGTATGGAAACTAACATCGTCGAAAACGAACGAACCGAACCGAACGGCAAAAGCTCGTTTGTCCTTTTATTTAACAGTCCGTTGTAACACTAGTGCTCTCTTTGCCAACTCATCGCGGCAAATTCCTCGAACCCATGTGGGATCCCATGTTTATTTTTGATCACTCAAGTCTATTATTTGGCGCTCGTCTAATAACGCTAGCCACTCTATGAAGTAGGCTTTTCCTCACGTAGATATAGTGATGGAGGCGTGGAGTTGGACAAAACATAATTATAGACTCCGCCGCGTGTCCATTAGCTTTGCTTCTGCTTCGCCGTAGAAGCCCTCCAAAGTAAAAAAATTAACAAAGCAAAATGATGATGCAACCCAACGGTCAAGTGAACGGACACCGGGGTGGGGGGGACAGGCACGTGCGGACTGCGTGACTGACACCAGACACTGCCCGATTCCCCGAAGCCCAGCATTTACCCAAAAGAGGAATAAAATCCCAATCACGCTGTCCGTACATCAACCCCTCCCAACGGTCATATTTCACCGACATCCTCCAACGGTCATATTGACTACCGCTCTTTACCGTCAGATCTCCATCCAATGGTCGCAATACCGAGTTTCCTCCGACACCCTTTTCAAGCGCCAGTACATTTTTTTCCTCAATGTGGCTTGGTAAATCAAATCAGTCGTAGAACCCAGAAAAAGCAATGGTAGGGACGGCCGTTGAAGTGGTGGTGTAGTGGTAGTGGTAGCGGTATACAAAAGCACAAATCGCTTATGGTTTATGGTTTTTTGGGTAGTGAGCGCTGAGAAGTACTTTTGCTGATAAATTTTCCATGCATGATTGAGGGGTTCTCGGGCTTTCTGGGTTTTGCTTCTGATTCAGTTCCAGCTATGGTGGACTTCATGGATTTTTCAAATGTTGCTCTGCGTCTGAAAATTTCTCTGCATGTCATCCACCAACTTGAGGAAGCATGTTTCGACATTTCCGTCAATGAATTCAGTTCCAATGAGAAGAAAAACCGCAGCTTATTCCAATGAGCTTTCTCTGAAATTACGGAATCCGATGATCATTTTCTGGTAGGTCTTTGAATTAGTTTTAGATTCTTTCATTCTTTTGGGGGGTGGGTTTTTCATATTCTTATTCATTGCATATTCATACTTATCACATAGGAACACTGAAACTTTGTGAAAGCTTTTGTTATTCATCGGATTCCAATATACTGGGTTTATTCTTTTGGTTTCTAAATATTCACACACTCACACAGTCTGTCTCTCGGGATTTCTCTTTTAAACATACATTCCGGTTTTCATAAAAATCCACAGAATTCATATAGTAAAGCCATACATTTCATACTTCGAAAATATTTAAAGAAACAGAGAGAGATAGGTGGGAGAAAGAATAAGATAGGGTGAGTGACTTCAGGTTTAAGAAAACAAAGAAAAGAAAATAGGAAGGTTATAGAGGATGTTGGCTGGGTGTTCTAGTTCTACATTGCTGTCACCAAGACATAGGTTGAGGAGTGAATCACCTGCACAGTTGCAAGCCTGCCATTTTCAGCTTCCTTCAATGAGCACACAGAGATTGGATTTGCCATGTAGTTTCTCCCGCAAAGACACCTCGCGCTCGCAGCCTATTAGGCCGGTTGGGCTTTCGGTGGAGAGGCCCATCGAATCGAAGACGAGCAGTTGTTCTCTTAAGAAGAACATCCGACTTCCACCTCTGGCGACAAGCGCTCAATCAGGGAGTGCTCAAACCACATTTATCGAAGCGAAGAGAGAGATCGAGGATGAGTTTTGGAAGCAAGGAAAGAGCCTGAAGAGGATAGCAGAGCAGGGCTCGGCCGATGATTCTTGCATTAACAGAGCCAAGAGGAAAAAGGGTGGTAGTGATAATGGGAAACCCGATGAAATTGTCGGAGGTGGCGGTGATAGTTTGAGTTTAGGCCAACTGGGTGCAGGGAGCTTTTGGTTTCAGCCAAGTTTTGAGGCATCTCGGTCAGTTCAAGGTATCACAGGTCTTAACCCTTCTTGTGTTCCTTTCTCTCTGACATGTTCAGGGGACGAAGAAAGGGTCTGTTATGTGCCTGGTGAAGTCATTTCCCCGCCTTTGCCACTGTCGAACAATCCGTGGTTGGAGTCCGTTGTGACTGAGGTCACAGATCTTGGGGAGAAGTTCGGTGAGACAAGCCGCGGGCTGGTGAAGGAGGCCTCTGGTTCCAGTAGTTCCTCAGAGAGCCAAAGCTTGGGCCTTAGGCTAAATGAGAATGTTTTGGAACAGGAGATGGGAAATGGGTCCAGGAATCCTTATTCACACGAAGACATTGAAGTGGAGGCAGGGGAGGAGGGCAACCAAGGGGAGCATCAGGGGTTTGAGCTTGTCGGCTTACTTACAGCATGTGTTGAAGCAATTGGATTAAGGAATATCGCAGCGATCAACCATTTTATAGCCAAGTTGGGTGAGCTTGCTTCGCCAAAAGGAAGCCCTATTAGCCGTTTATCTGCTTACTATACCGAAGCTTTGGCTATACGAGTTACAAGGCTTTGGCCTCATATATTCCACATTAATACTCCTCGGGATCTTGATCGGGTGGATGATGACTCTGGCACTGCACTGAGGCTTTTGAACCAGGTCAGCCCAATTCTGAAGTTTCTTCATTTCACTTCAAATGAGATATTACTCAGAGCTTTTGAAGGTAAAGAAAGGGTTCACATTATAGATTTCGACATCAAGCAAGGGCTTCAGTGGCCTAGTTTGTTCCAGAGTTTAGCGTCTAGGACTAATCCTCCAAGCCATGTTAGAATCACGGGTATCGGCGAGTCCAAGCAAGAACTAAATGAGACAGGAGATAGGCTTGCTGGATTTGCAGAGGCATTGAACCTACCTTTTGAGTTTCATCCTGTAGTGGACAGGTTGGAAGACGTGAGGCTGTGGATGCTTCATGTGAAGGAGCAAGAGAGTGTGGCGGTGAATTGTATTTCCCAAATGCACAAGACGCTTTATGATGGGAGTGGGGGAGCATTAAAGGATTTTTTGGGACTCATCCGAAGCACTAACCCCACAATTGTCCTCATGGCAGAGCAAGAGGCTGAACACAATGACCACAGGCTCGAAACAAGAGTTTCCAATTCACTGAAATACTACTCGGCCATATTTGACTCCATCAATTCTAGCCTTCCATTGGATAGCTCGGTCAGGTTTAAGATAGAAGACATGTTTGCACGCGAAATTTGGAACATTATTGCTTGTGAAGGAAGAGACAGGTTCGAGAGGCATGAAAATTTTGAGAAATGGAGGAAGTTGATGGAGCAAGGAGGGTTCCGGTGCATGGGGGCGGGGGAGAGGGAAATGCTTCAGAACCAATTGCTGTTGAAGATGTACACCTGTGGGAACTTCAGTGTTAAGAAGCAAGGGCCAGATGAAGCAGCTCTTACCTTAAGTTGGCTAGATCAGCCTCTTTACACAGTGTCAGCATGGGCGCCCGTAGATATTGCAGGAAGTTCTCCATCTTATTCTCAGCCAAGTTGATTGTCCGGGTTTTGTTTTCTCATGCATTTCAATTACCTTTCATTCTGTTCATGCATACAAAAAGGGATACAAAATTCTTTGTAGGTAGCAAAGCTATTATTATTCTTTCATTCTTTTGTTGCAGACATGATTGTCAGTCAATAGTGTCAGAATTATTTGTATGAATACTGTAGTTCGATGCTGATGTCAGCGGTTGCAGGCCAGATTCCTAGATTTCAGACACTGGTATTTTGAGTCCCTTGGTGTTTATTCATTCATTCTTTATGTAATTTGAAAATGTTGGTTAGTCATTTTTTATTATATTTTCTCTGTTGTCGGAGGGTTGCTCATAAAGAATGTAGTTGGAAACTTGATTGTTGTGAATGGAAGGCTTTCGTTGATTTGTGAGTGGTTAATTTTATTACTTTCTGGCTTAGCTGTTACTTGTATTGGAGTCACTTTGACATTACATTAGAGGGTGAAAAGATATACCATGGAAGAGAACCTGTGATGAATAAATATGCACCTTATGTATTCAATACTTAGATGTCAGAACTAAACTGGTCAAAAGCTTAACCATAACAAGTGCTGCTGGAATAATCAACGCAGGATTTCTCTGTATAAGGTCAGCTGATCAAATGGTTTTTTTAGCTGTACAGCAGTAGTGGTGTATATACAGATTTCTGTTTCAGGCCCCTTCTTGCTGCACAGCATATGAATCAAGTTATGGATTTTCTAGTACCAAGGAGCTCTTAAGCTGATGAAGTAAGGCAATCTCATTGAAACCAGGAACTACGTTTTGAGCAGGGGAAACAAAATAAACCAGCTTTGGAAGATACAGTCAAATTATAACTTAGTAATATAGAACACTTCAAATAGACCACACGTTTATCAGCAGAGGAAGTGAGAAAGGTAGTAAATGCGAGGAGACTGGATTAATGCTTTTCTCTAGTCTCTAGCTTTAGGAATGAGAAGTAGAGGTTGGTCTTTCCTCAAAGTTACACCAAATTTCTCTCATGTCTAGCTTTTCAGGATCATTTCCGCGAGGCAGAGACCAATCAAAGAAGTGAATCAATGAGGCAAGAACTAAGCTTACCAGTGTTGCAGCCATTGGCAGTCCCGGGCAGATTCTCCTTCCTGCACTAAAGGACAGGAATTCAAAATCATTCCCTTTGAATTCCAGAGCAGAGCTGAGGAACAGCTCTGGGTTGAATGCTAGTGGATCTTCCCAGATCATGGGTCCCGTCCAATTGCCCAAAAATTCACTAACACCTGGGATCCCTTCGGAATATTGTAGCTTATTACTTTGCAGGGTTCTAGAGCACAGTGAGGTAGGAGTAGTGGTGCAGGAGGATGCAGCCTTAAGGTTTCTTCAACACTTACCTGTAGGTAGTTAAGCTGAGGTAGGTGGAGTTCTTTGACCACATTTTGTTCGATTTCTTTCTCAAGCTCTTCTTTACCAGTTCTGCCATAGCCCATTCCATTGTTGAACTACTAGTCTCTGTGTCAGCAGAGAAGAGCTCCAGCCAATTTATGATTAAAACCTATGTCAAGAACATGACATAGGTTTGCATGGATTTGGACTCTGATGACCCTGCCTGGATGAATGTCAGGTCCACATTTTGCACGAAAAGCAAAGGGTGCGTTTGCACCAAAAATTTCACAAAATATTTCACCAACTTATAATAAAATACTACAATATAATCTCTCTCTCCCATAAAAAAATATAAAAAATTACATATCTCTTCACTTTTTCACTAAACCCAATACCAACACTAAACCCAATACCAAAAATTTTTCAACACAAACATAACCAAAGTCAGTTTCTGAATCGTTTCTCTAGTGAGCTTACGCGAGTTTGTGCAGAGTCTCACTTACCGTCAAAAGCCAGTGTATACATGTGCAGAGGATCAGAGAGAGAGAGAGAGATCAAACCAGAAGCAATTGATTAATTTGCTTGTCTGAAAAATTAGCCTCAATCATAACATCAAAGAAGTGTCGTTTTTGCAAAACAATATTTCCGTTTCTTTCTCTTCTTTCTTTGATGATACCTGCCCACATAGAACTGATCCTCCCAAATAACCCCTTGATCTTCTTTTTTTCGACTTTGAAGATCTAATCCAGCTAAAACCAGATAAAGAACAGATATATCTGGGGAGGAACTCTCCTCCATCATTGTCCTTATGAGTCCCTTCAACCCGCCATGACACTTACATCCTTTCAAGCTAACTAAGTCTCTTGATATAAGAACATAACTTAACATATTAATCACTTCTAGCAAGTGCGCTTGAGATTCCATGGCTTTGCCTGAGAACAGCTCTGTCCGACAAAGGGTACGAAAATACCTCCACCGGGTCACTGCATTCGATAGCCCATCCAATAGACACATTATTGAGTTCTGACCTCCCAATCGGTAATGCTTGGGGAACAACATAGCGCCCAGATAAGACTCGATCATGGGTCTTGAGAATTTCCTTGGCAATGGAAGGTGATGATCCCACTACCATGAGTTGAGTTCCGAGCCTCAGAGAGATAAGTGGACCATAACTTTTGGCTAACTCGGTTAGAGATACATGGGTTTGTTTCCAAATTGGAGAATATTACCTATGATTAGCCATGGATATGGACCTCGTGGCAGTGGTGGGGACCTGAGCGGAAATAACTTTATGACGAGACTGAGGGAGAAAAAGACTAGAGGTAGGAGGAGGAGGAGGGTAGGAAATAAGATACTGGTTCCTTCTATTGCAGTAGGTTGAACCATGATTTTCATCAACCAGAGCTGGTTTTGTAACCACAAGATGATGCAGGAAAAGTGTCTTAACAACTGAGATTTCTCTTAGCCTCTCCATAAATGGAAAGTTATCCCAGTAGTCTAGATGATGATGTCTAATTGTACTGGCTATCAATAATGGAAAAGTTCAAAGAAATTGACTACGAACAGCTTCTTCTGGTGGTCTTACCGCGCGGGATGTCATCTCAATTTGCTAATTCAGCAGAATGATGCCGGTTCCATATGCTAAGATAAAATGAAAAGATTTTGTCGATGAACAGGAATGGAAAAAACCAAAAATTGACCTTAAGAAAAGTTATGTTGGCGGAAAATACAGATGATATGGATGGCTCTATTCGTTTGGACTGAAGTGAAACCTTGGAGAAGTTCAGGTTCTGTGGGCTACAGGCAAATGCAAAAGCATCGACGAAGCGACTTGTCCAGCTGTTTCAGGGGACTGTGGCGTTCTCTTCATGAATGTGATGAGCTTACCGGTTCTATTGCTGGATTTTCATCAAATCCTCAGGGGCTTATCCAGCTGATTTTCCTCGATGCAGAGCTCCTTCGGGTCAGAGGAGGTTCTCAAGTGTCTTGTTAAGCTAGTTATGCTGCAACATTTTAGTTCCATTCTTCTGGCCACCGTTGAGTAGGGCTGTACAATGCCACCGGGAAATTCCGGTGGCACGGGCACCGGCACCGGTACCGAGTTTCCGGTTTTTGGTCTAACCGGTGCCGGTGTAGGTTTGGTTTTTTGAAAAAACCGGCGGTTTCCGGTTTAACCGGCACCGGGTTTCCCGGTGTAGGTTAAACCGGGATTTTTTTTTTAGTTTTTTTATTTTAATTTCTACTCAATAGTTTAAACTTTAGTTTTACCTCAAGACATAATATTCTAGAAGCATGACAAGGTTTACTCAATAATTTAGTTTCACTTGAATATTTGAGATTTGTTGTTGGTTTTGTCTAATCAAATGCTTACATTCAAGTTACCAAGAAGCTTGCTAGGTGAATGAACTAGTTATTTAGAATTTTGTTAGAAAAATTACAAATTTATTGTATTTAAAAGGGTCTATATGAAGGCATTGGAATCATAATTAAAGAGTTTAATGTCAAACTTTGGTAAGTACATCGCATAATATAAGTCAAGAGGTCGAGATTCTACCACAAAAAATTTTAAATCAATGTATTAGTTTAAGAGTTTTTATGAAATATTAACAAATTGTCTAAATTTTAAAATTGACAAATCACTATTAAATTTATATCATGCTTGCAAAATCAGTCATTCAATTACATTTTAGTTCAAATTTCTAATACATTTTAGTTCAAAAATTCATATAGAGTCATCACGTTTGACCAGCGTTTGACAAGCGCTCGAGCGCCCTTTGAAAAAATTCAGACAGAGTTATCACGTTTGACTAACGTTAGACAAGTGTTCGAGCACTCAGTGCAAATTTCAGACAGAAACATAAGCGCTCGACGAGCGTTTGACCCGCGCTCGAGCGCCTTAAAAATTGTCGAATTTTTTTTATTTTCCTTGTGAAACCAAGGGAAACCCTATTAGGTTTTGAACATGTTTTAAAATTGTTATTGTTTGTTAATTAGAGGGAAAACACATATTCTCCCATCTAAGTGTTGTTAGGGTCTAAACTGGATTTTTCAAAAGATAATAGTTTCTATTTACAGTGACGTCTCTATTACTTTGGACTTTAAATTCTTATCTTATCTTTTAAGATGATCTTTAATTTTATTGATTTTGGAATTTGGATTTCATTAGTTTAGATTTTATTGATATGTGATTAATGGATCAAAAGAAAAAAGAAAAAAATACATTGGGTCAAGTACGTAAAATGCTAAAAAAATGGTTTAGTATTAATGTAGGATAACCGGAAACCGCCACCGCTAAGGACCGGTTTTTGCCCTTAACGGTGTAGGTGTAGGTGGTAATTTTTTCAAAACCGGCACCTACACCGGAGTTGTACAGCCGTACCGTTGAGAGCTTGGTGAACGATTTCGTTAAAAAAAAAAAAAAAAAAAGATTCCGACTTGACAGAGTCAGAAATATTCGGTAATGATTTGACACACGAGCTTTAAGGAGATACACTAGGTTAGCAGCCAAGCTATGGGAAGGCAAAAGAAAGTCCCTTATTCTAGAGGCAAAAGAAGGTTTTGGTGAGATTTACGTGAATCGTTTTCCTTTTCGAAACACCTATGACAAAAAGTCCGAGCGGATTGGGGGCCTGCTGACACTGGACTTCTCACAACGCTATTTCAGATTCAGCCTAGTAGGCCTTGTTCTTAAACTGGTTTCCCTTTGGATTGCAAACTAATATATTAAACCAGAGAGCATCGGGAGCACAGCACCGATAGACTTGGGCATTTGGGCGTACAGTTTTCAATCAAACCCAGTTATAAATGGTAATTAATTAACCATTGATGGGCTCTGACAATTGACAAAGTAAAATATTCAGCCAGGAGAGAGCCCCAGCCTTTGGCGTGGCTGCACAACATGCATGCTATTCCATAGGGTATTCGTAGAAGCCTATAGTGGGGGTAGAGAGAAGCTTTACTTGGATATCAAAATAGTCGGCATTTTGGTCAATTGATATTGAGGATATTTGTGGAAACACCTACCATATATATAGCCTATATAAGAGATATATATATCTATGTTTACGAGGTAGCTTAATAATGCCATCATTAAACTGTGGGCTAGCTCATAAAAAAGTTGGTAGCAGATTCGAATACTTTATTCTATCACGGATATGATCTTGTCATGATTATTTAAATTATAGAATACAAATATAAAATTCTAATGATCTAATACGATTGGTACTACCTTACATGAGGCCTGGCTATGAGATAACTAGAGCATTTCAAGTCATATTAGAGTTAAACTTTTATTCTTCTTCCATATGATCCCTTTCCTCGACTCTGCCTAAGGTTAACCATAATATATAATTTCGTATGGCGCACATATATATATATGTAAAACTATAGTTAATTTTTATTATGGATAATTGTAGGGTAGATATGGGGTGAATTTAACCTGCCTCGTGACCCTTACCACCGTCGTTATGTCGCAAATGCAAGCTGATGTTATATAGGCTAATGGAAATTTGACTTTTTTCTAGAGATTGGACCAGTCAAATCGAGGAAAAATAGTTTATAATATAAAACAAGATAGATATAACTATTACAAACGGTAAACCAACTCATTAGATCAAATCTCTCTTGTTTTTTTCTCAGATGCAATTTTAAAAATAATAAGAGCAGTGATAAACACTTTTTTAACAATACCTTTTTCACTTTTTGGTTTCAATTAATTAGTACACCTTCTTTCTTTTTCTATTCAGGGATAGGGGAAACAAGACACAACCACGAAGTGCTTCGCTGGATAGAGAGGAGGCAGACTTCTTAAGTTGGTAGTTCCCCTTCAAAGGATAGGCCCTTTTGAAGGTGTGTTCGACTGACCGCTGAGAAGTTTGTCTACTCTCTCCCAGCGAAGCACTTCGTGGTCGTGTCTTGTATTCCACTATCCCTGAATAGAAAAAAAATAGTACACATTCCGTTTATAGAAACAAAAAGCTTATAAATTAACATCCCGTACTACTGTTCACTACCGTGACATGCGATGGTTCTCTCGAGGCCGTATGCTACATAACGTCTAACCCATGCAGGTGATCGGTAGGAGGTTAGGTTAGTGTCCTTCGTGTATAAGCAAATAACTTGATCAACAATCTAATATAACTCTATGTTACTATAAGCCTGTAGTGAATAAAGTACTTTAGATTCGATTCCTTCTACTTCAAAATGAAGCTGAGTAGTGGCGGACTGATTCGATATCTTTTTCATTACGTGTACGTCTTGTTAATTCTCTCCTATTTTCTTCGTCTAACTTGATGGATAAATATATACTTTGCCGTGTAAATTGTAATTCGACTTCTTCCCCTTAATAGCCGCTTCTGACTACAGTCCGTAGCCAGAAACATAGAAAATAGTCATTGAAGGTCTTCGTTGTTGTCGCCCGATGATCTGTGGAGGCCTAAATATCTAGGTTAGCAATGTATAATTTTTAAGGGGAAAGATATATGGGCAACAGAAGTGGTATGAGACTCTCCTCGTGTTGAACAGAGTCTTAACGCCAAGAGGAGAATAGAGGCAAAATATTGATGCAGCCATTTACAAAAAATAGAAGCCGCTCAGGGCTGCGCATATATGCGTGCCTTAATAATTAATTAAAGTTTAAAGAGTAATATTTACAAGTTTGAGAAAAATTAAGAAAAAAATTTAGAGTTAATATGACTTGATATAAATTTATGCTAATTAATTAAATAGTATATATATATATATATATGACTCTTCCGGCCATCTTGGAAGTATGATAATAATATTTGGAGAAATTCACTTTTTAGTCATTAGTTTTTGAGCACTTTTTCATTTTAGTCATTCACTTTCAAATTTCAAATTTTTAGTCATTGAATTTTCTTTGTTTGACGAAATGGTCATTCCGTCAGTCTGTCGTCTATATGCTTAACTGAGCTATCTGACACATCAGCAAATTTGTACCGGTCGACCGCTTCACATTTGCTGACGTGTCAAAGAGGTCCGTTAAGCATATGGACGCAGACTGACGGAAGGACCATTTCGTCAAAAAAAGAAAATTCAAGGACTAAAAATTTGAAGTTTGAAACCTAAAGACTAAAATGAAAAAATGTCCAAAATTTAAGGACAAAAAAATAAATTTTCCTAATATTTGGATTAAAGAAGGAAATCCTAATTATATTCTTCTTATAAAATAACGGTATGACGATTGACCGACGTCCATTTACAATAATAAACTGAATAGTATATATGCCAACTACAACTACTCATACATGACTCTTATGGATGACCAGGATGAGGCTGACAACTCATCAAAACGTGGAACGATTATCAAAGGCAATAGCCCAAGAATTCATTAGGATATATATTTTCAACCTATTATTTGTGGAGAGGAAAGATGTTACACTTCCTGGTGACAACTGACAAGCATCGATTGATCTCTTTCGAATCTTTCTCGAAATAAATACGCTTTAAGATTTAGTAATTATTAATTTCAAATACTTCATAATCTCTTATAAAATCTAGTAATCCATCAGATCAGTTTCCTCAACCAACTACTGGAAATTATATACATAACACATGAAAACAAAATGTAACGTATATATGCTAATTTGATATGGCATCTATCATGTTTGACAAATTTCGATCTAGGGCCTGCTGCATGCACCATGCATCCCAGAAATCACCCGAACAATTCGTGTCCGCCATTGACATTTTGTACATGTATTTTTAAGGTTTACCACGAGTGAGAAGTTCCTTAAAGAACTGTCTTAACAATAATTAGATTTGACTTGAATTAAAGAAGAAAAAAACGTACTGCAGCAACAAGAAGAACGCGCGAGCACACAGAAACTCTTAACTTGTTCTTCATGGGTATGGTTTCCAACTTCAGTACATTTGAAATATAATAGGGGGGAAACATACATTGGAATTGGCTGCAGGTTTACATGCAAGGTTGCATGCGCCACTGGTATTTGACTGAATGCCCGGCAGGCGGCAGCCTGCCTACGACTAGGGAACCTCCGAACTTGCTCACAGACACTGTGTCTCTCCTGTTGATCTCCACTTTTGCACGCTCATAGCGTCCAAATTCTACTTTCCTTCGGAGAAGTTGTATTTTCTCTCTTCAACTATTATCTAACAAATTTTTATAAATTCTAAAACTTTTTTCTCAAATTCCAATGAAATCTACATTACCCTTCAGTAAAAAAAAATACTCATCCATACATAATTAATTTTTCGAATTTTTATGTTTCACTTTTATGTTTTTTTAGGTAAACCCTTCATGGAACCAAGGAAAAAGAATTATATATATATAGAGAGAGAGAGAGTTTACCTGTTTTCTATCTGAAGGAAGAAAACACAGAGAAAGAAGAAAAAATCAACTTTGCATAATTTTTAAATAAAAAAAATAAAAAAATAACAGGCCCATGTATAAGTTTTGTTAGACGTTGTCCAGAACAGACTACACCAGTCACCAGCTAAACAGATACTCCAATTTTCCTGGTACGAAGCATTACCCACGGATATAAATCTACGTCCCTAAAAACCAGCCAAATCTGCTTCCCCGTGTCATCTCTTACTGTGTGTATGTATCTGCATTTATCGGTGATATTTTAATCCAGACCACCATCACCCACACCTACCTCATACTCTGCTTTCCGTCCAAATCATTCTCCGCTGTCGTCCTCTGTTTCTCGGGGAACGAACAAAAACAAACCAAACCCCCCCTCCCCCTAACTGTTACGCGTCCTCCTTCGGATGCCTCATGTTGCCACCCCACTATCCCTCTATGTTTCTATATGATTCCTTCTATTGAAAACTCAATCTTTCAGAGGATTGTCCTAGTCTCTCTGTTTCTCGTTCTTTCTGTTTGTTTCATGGGTGCCAATTTATCTGCTTTTTTCTCTGGCCTAACCTGGTCTGATCAATCTAATTGGTCGAGCGGGTCTTCGTCTTTGCAATCGAAACCCAGCTTGGGGGACTTACCGGAGAGCTGCGTCGCTTTGGTCCTGGGTTACTTGGACCCGCCGGAGATTTGCAAATTGGCGAGGCTGAATCGGGCTTTTCGCGGGGCTTCCTGGGCCGATTTTGTGTGGGAATCGAAGTTGCCATCGAATTATCAAGTTCTTGTTACGAAAGTATTTGGTGAGTTGCCGGGGGATTTGGGTAAGCGAGAGATTTATGCGAGGCTTTGTCGGGCTAACACTTTTGATGGGGATACTAAGGTATTGTTCTTTCTGTTTTTCATTTTTTTTCCTTTTTGGGTTCTGGGGAAGTAGGAGAAATTGACAGTTGTCCAATTTTAATTTTTCAGCAATTGTTTCAATTGGTTGTTGTGCGTTTATGGATTATGGGGAGACAGACACGGAAATCTTTTTTGGGGGAGTAAATAGGGCTTTAGGTCATAAGATTGAGAATCGATTTTCTTGGTTTGGTTGTATCGGATTCGTGTAAAACAGTTTGTCCTCTGTTTTGATCATCAGAAAAAAGGGAAAAAAAGAAGTAAAAGCGACTCTGAAATTTCAGACTTCTTTCACATTAATTGTTCGGGGACTTGTCTGATTCTTTTCGTGCACCTTGTGAGCACGCTATTCAGTTGCGAAGTGCGTTTCCTTCGTTTTTTGATTTAGGGCACTCTGGCTTATTTCCCTTTTGAATTCGGATAAAACTTGTGACATGATCGAAAATTAACATCTTTCTAATACAGACAATTCATTTGTCATTATTTTGGCCCTGACTTGATTGGTATTGGGTTTTAGACTAATCAAATGAAAAAGGAACATGTAGAATAAGACTCGATATCTTTTGTTCTGCGTTATTGGTGGCCAAACAGGAGCTCTGTCTTACTGATGATATTATTTTCTTGATTTGAATCTTCATCTAATGAAGTTGTATAAAATTTCGAGGTTTTGCAGAAAGTTTGGCTGCATAAAAGTACTGGTGGTGTTTGTTTGTCCATTGCTTCAAAGGGGCTGACAATCACTGGGATTGATGACCGCAGATATTGGAATCACATCCCCACGGAAGAATCTAGGTGAGTTTCATGCACCTTTTTGTCTTTAATATATTGAATCTTGATAGAAAAAGGAGAATTTTATGTTTCTTTGTCACTCATATTTTCGATCGTACTTACCTGAAAAACAAATATTTTAGATGGATGATAGAAACTCCAACCGTTGGGGGAAATCCTTTGGATTTTGTCAGAAGTAGGTTTTTTTCTTTTTTTCTTATCTTTTCATAAAGAAATTTGATATATGTTTTTGGTTTCATAAATATCTTTATTATGCAAGTTAATGCACTGCATGCTGTCTGCTTACAATCTTACCTCAGTTTAGTTTCATCTTGGATAAGATTTCTCTAGAGATAAAAGTTACGTTCTGTGCAGTAGCAACTTTTTGTTAAATGGGCTTTATGTGAAGTAAATCCTATAAAAACTCCCCCACACCCCCCTCCTGCAGAAGAAGAGTTATTTCACCAAATTTATGCGATTCAGTACGCTGACCAAGGATTACCACGCACTCTCAGAACTCTAAGCAAGAGTATATTTTACGAATTAAGAACTCATGTAATGAATTTAATTGAAAGAGGAAACCAGGATAAGAAACTTATTCAAGCAATGGAAGGAAATGACAGTTACAGGAAATACCTATCTGATTTAGTAGCTCAAGAGAAACACAATTCCTTTTCAGATTGATCTAAGAGCAAATGATGAAGAACAGGAGCAACTACCAGCTCCCAAACCGGAAAAGAGGCACCAACTAATAACATGCATCACTAACAGTTCGAAGAAATTGCAAACGGGAGATCATCAAGTAACTTAGACAAGAAGAGCAGAATTACTAATGAGATTCTTAGAGAAGCAAGCTAAGTTCAAATCTGGGACTTCAGACTAGATTGGAATGATGTCAGCTCATAAAGGATATTGAGTGTAGACAATAATTGCAGATAGATTTATCAGAAAAACAGAAACTTATTGAGAATCAGAAACTACATTACAGGAACTGGTTTCATGGTTACTATTGAGCAGAATTACAAAGCAGCTTTAAGAACAAGTGAAGAAGTACTATCAAAGTTTTGAGGTTTTGGAACAAACAAATTGAATCCTCTGCTCCAATTTTTTCAGGCAGCACCAGTCAGTGTTTCAAAGATTTTTTGGATACTCATTTTTTTCCCTTTTACCTTTTCTTGCATCGTTTTTCTTAATCTGAAAATAGGCATGTAGCCCCCAAGTTATTAATTGTTAGATTGATTAGAAATGGTTTGAGAAATTAAAAAGCTTCTGTTGGGTGGTGAAGGTCGAATCTTGCGCTTGTTTGGTACATAATCTGCCATAGAACTTCCGTTGCTGAGTGACATGGCCACAATTTTTCTTGCAACATTTTCCCCAAACTCAGGCTCTCAAGATTTCCGCGTCTTACTTCTGATAAGGATGCTTGGGTTTTCAAGATTGAAGAACTGCCTAGCTCTCGTCTGTTTTGGTGCTCTAGTTGTGATTGTATCACATTTCTTTACATATGTGGGTAATAGAGTACAGGAATTGATTTAGAGTTTTGCTTCCTTGCATGTAGATTCTGCACTGCTGCATACCTCCAGCAAATTTGGTGGTTTGAAGTTGATGGGGAGGTAGAGTTCCCATTTCCGATGGGAACATATAGCTTATTCTTCAGGCTGCAGCTGGGACGGACATCCAAGAGGTTTGGTCGCCGAGTTTGCGATACCATGCACGTTCATGGATGGGACATAAAGCCTGTGCAGTTTCAGCTATGGACTTCAGATGGTCAGCATGCTGCATCAAAATGCTTTTTAAATGAAACCGGAAAATGGAATTACTACCACGTTGGGGATTTTGTCGTAGATAACAACAATTCACCTACCCAAATTAAATTCTCTATGACCCAGATTGATTGCACGCATACCAAAGGTGGCCTGTGTTTAGATTCTGTAGTTATATACCCGAGTGAATTTAGAGAGAGGTTAAAGCGTTTTTGACTTGACCCTCTGTAGGGAAGAACTCCTGTATTATAAAGAGGTAGGAAAAGAGAGCTCTACGAGCACCAAAGGCTAGAATTTTTATGTAAGCATAAAGCAAGGCGATGTGTATATTTTATGTATTCTATTTGTTTAATCAGTGTGAAGGTGTGCACTTTAATCTCCCTAAAGCGGTTCTGGCATGGAATTTTGGCAATAAGTGCTTGTTGGTATCCGAGTGTTCTACTATTCGTTTTTTTTCCTTTACCCTTGGGTAGCATTTTAATGTTCCACTTTGAGTTTCAGTTTTACAGCAATACTGCGATCGAGAGATTGCTCCGCGTGCCAACGTCTGCAATGTGCCCCTGTTTATTCTGTTGAAGACTTGAAGTCCAGTCTCAACAGAGTCGACGTTCCTGTAGTTACTGTGTCGATCCTTCGTCTTAATCAGAACCCCAGAGATAAGAGATTCAGCATAGATTCAAGCTATGAGAACGGTTCCAAAAGCAGTGTATCCAAATATGTCTTGGAAAGCCGAAAAAAAAATGTCTTCACTTCCATTGGTTTCCTGGAACCTATCCATTTTGTTGAAAGTCACTATATGCTACTGAATTCCGTATATAACGACTCCCTATGTTGAGGAAGATGAGAAATGAAATATAAAGGCGAAGCTCGTTATCTGATACAAAGTAAATTCCTAAATAGACAGCTTAAGGCTCGTATCAAATGCCAAAAACAAAAAACTTTTTAAGTTTATCAATTAAGTAGGATATAAAAAATTCTGACTCTCTCGCTAACAAAAAAAGTCACTCCCATGAGATTTTGGAAATCCAATAGTGTCCAAATTTACGAAGCAAAAAGAAACCTAAACAGCATAAAAAAAATATGCTTTCTTTTCTTTTGCTCTCTCGTTCTGCAACATCTTGACTAGTTGTGTACCTCCTCCCTAAAGGAGCATCCAATGGATAAAGCCCAACAAGTTACAACAGTCATCCGTGCAAAGTGGAGATGTTGATCAGTGGTGAATATACACCTCTGAAGCAGCAACCAAAACTTAGGAAACCATTAATTTTGCTGCTCACTGGTCTGGGATCTGCGATATGGCATGTATCTGTGGTCCTTTGCAGCATTCTTCCTTCTTCTCTTCTCAATAAAGGCATCAAGCTTGCCAGATGCCTGAGCAAAAATCAACAAGAAAATAGAAAGAAATCAATTAACTGACACCAGTAACAATTGTCACGCCTGACATTTTCTGCATCAGATCGAAAGTTGAATATATATCCCTTGCAATCTCCTCACAAACGAAAAAAAAATCCATACCTTGAGATCTTCATATTTCTCAGTAAGCTTTTGCTTCCGAAGGGCACCTGCAAAAGAGATAACCAAGTCGCTAGGTGAGCTTATGCACCATCTTTACAGCATCTTAGAAGTGCTAATATGAAAAAGAAAGACAATGCAAAAGAATGTGAAGGGTAATGCACCAAGAAATACATAAGCACAAACAAATAAGTAGGAAACATAATTTCTATCACTTACCACCTCAGAAAAGCAGCATTGACCCATTTGCGATACTTTACCATCACCATCCCCAAAAGCACCACCATTAACACTTCTATCAAAACCAGACATAAGTTCACAACATGTGAACCACCAGAACTCTACTACCATGTCTCCACCATCATTATTAATACTGATGCAAAACCACACGCTCCCACTAGCATACCCCAACCACCATTATTCTATGCCCCACGTCCCCTGTATTTGCAACAAAATCCTTTTCTCGGCAATTAAAACCGCTAGAGTACAGATTGCACAGCATCAGCACTCTGATTCAGAGGCTTAAACTACAAAAATAACCAAGGCTAGAAAAGTAGGAATCATCATGTAATCTAGGGCAAAATGTTCGTTGTTTCTTCTTTTCTTTTCAATATTCTAATTTTCAAAATATCTACTAGTCCCCTTGTAACAAAGCTGAGACAGAGAGGTCATCAAAACCTGGCAAGTAACTTGCTTTTCTACAGTAAGTGTGACATACTCTCCAGAAGCACAGAAAACTGTGCCCCCAGAGAGAGAGAGGTGGAGTCGGGAGGAAGTGACATTACCTTTTGAAAGATAAAATGGTTGTTTCCCTTTCTTCGCTGCTTCTCTCTCTTTCTTCTTGTGCTCCGCCAGAATTGCAGCATCAGTACGCTGACCTGAATCAGACTTTAACTGCTTGTCCTGAAAATAAGATGAGCCACAGGAAGAGAATTGATACATGCATAGAGACCAAGAGGGTAGTAGCATTTGTTTCCAAAAGGCCCATCACTTACAATCCAAGACATCTGGTTCTTTAATTCATCAATCAATTCTGGATTATTTGATTTTGCTAATTGCTTCCGTAGTTTCTGTTATATGCAAAATAGAGATCAGAGCAGAAAAACTAACATACAAGAAGAAGTAAAGAAGACATGTTTCTCCTAGTTCATAGAGTGAAGAGCTTACCTCTCTTTCAGCAGGAAGATTACCTCTCTTTCAGCAGGTGAAAAAAGAAAGAAAGAGAATTGGTAAGTAAATGCACTAAAATTTATGGTGAAAATCTGGAGGAATTTAAAACATGGTGAAAAAGAGACTAGCTAATGGCCTCTAGGACAAATGGCACTCCACCACCCAAAAGAATGGGCCGGTGGCTAAGGTCATGGGTTCAAGACTTGTGAAGGATGTGAATCACATTCCAAGAGGCAGGCACTCACCATCCAAGAAACGCTGTTTCTAAATCTGCTGATGGCATCTGGATCATTGGAGTTGTCTAACTTCTTCTGCTCTTTCTGGCATATAAAAAATAAAGATCATGTAAGAGAAATTAATGAACAAATTAGTTGATTGAAACAAATTAACACACTTCATATATTGCATGCCTTACCTCTATTATGTCAGGATCATATTTCTTAAAGAGAAAATTATATCTGCTCCTAAACCTGTAAAATCCAATATATAGTGATACAGAACCGAAAATGCTTATAAACCAACATTAAAGAGACCATTGGAAAATGTAAAAGTTGTCTGAACTCGGGAAATCCAGTGCTGGAACAAAACCACCAACATGTGAATGATCTAGAACACCTACGCGCGCACGAATTCAAAGTTTCGGTCTTTTAACTTCTCCTCCAAGAATAAGCATGAAAAACACTAAAGTAGTATCCCTAAAAGCTCAGAACACTCAAAAACAGGCAGAGGGCGCTGGTGCTGCTAAAGAATAGCTTATTCCCTCTCTTCCCCCCCCCCTTCTTTCCTCTCTCCCTCCCTTCTTCCAAATAGAAAAAAACAATGAAAATACAGTACATATTTATATACACACAGATGTTCATCCAGAAACTTGATTAAAAGTATCACTTATAGTATACAAAGAAAACTATATAACTTATAACATTTGTGAAAATATGAATCAAGATGCCAACCAGAAAAGGGATGACATTCTCCCATCACTTAAGCAAGCCAGGACTTATATCTCAAGGTTTACCTAATCCTGACACTAGCTCTCGTTAACTCCTATGGACTTAAAGGCTACCTCATTTTCCCACTAACGGAACTCAAGGTAAGAACCTTTCTGAAATTTGAGCTGGGCCACAAATTAAAAAAAGGTAGCAGTTGGAAAAGAAAACAATACACTTGACATGATCGCGCGCACACACAAAGGGAGGGAGGGAGGACTAGAGCCGGTGGAAAAGGGGGGGAAGAGAGAGAGAGAGAGAGAGAGAGAGAGAGGCTTACTGGTTGATATCAAATGTACCACATAAAGATTCAAAACGGGGATCAAGCGCAACCTGTACATGAAAAAATGCCAATGTCATCTGGCATGCATCAACATACAGAGCTTACAAAAACAAATATTGAGATTTCCAAACACGACATCTTTCTTTGAGGTAAGTTACAAATGCGCTGAGTGAGTTTGAAACCAACAGTTAATCCTCCACCCCATTCTTACAATGAGAGGAAGTGTTGTTTGAGCTAGAGCTCAGTGGCAATTACTAAGTGAGATAGAATAACAACAGAGATCGCTAGATAAGAAGTTGTTGATCGGGTGATGATTAATTCAAGCGAGAAATAATTGCCATCTCATATTACAAGATCACAAAGTTTGAACCATTACAAATCTTTGTCCATCATGGCAAGAGGGATAAGATCTTTTCAGAAAGATAACGTCGACAGATATGTACCATTACAAACATGCTATAGCCTTTGAGCATGAGTTGCTATGCATAAAATCCAATGTCAATACAGCCCATGGGCTGTTTATTGTCGTTTTAGGGAGTACAATGATACGAAAAAACAAAGCCCAATCGCATTCAGTTCCACTTAATAATGTATCCCTACACCTAACTGTTTCTTTAAACAATACTTTCTACCATGACATACATTTAAATCCCCGTTTGCCCTCAGATTTCACAAGTGAAACATGTAAAACCTCAAATCCAAGCAGCAGATCACAGTTGCTTAGTATCAAGTTTCAAACGTCTCCACCTTTATTTCCCATAAAAGCTTTACAAGTAAACATGTAACAAAGCACTAAAGAAAAAGGATACTCATTTTACAAAATTCCTAAATTAGAAAGCCAAAAAATCTCAGTTATTCAATTTCAATAAAAAAAATACACAATATTGAAGACTGCCCTGACAAAATCCCCTATCAACCAACAAAAATAATTCACAAAACAAACTTTTTACATTAGCCCAATCAAACTCACCTTCTTAGGAGCTTGAATCACCTCTCTAAGCCTACCCACAGGCTTCTTGCTACTTGCCTCCATCGGCCTTCACACAATTCCACAAAATCAATTACTTGCATACACTACTTTGAACCACTAAACGAACAAAACTAAATAACTAAAGCAACCTAATGTTCAACCATAAGCCGATAATTACCTATTCTTGTTGGCCCTCCCAGATTTCTTTTCTTCATTGTGCTTTTTATCCACCAAATGCTTTTTATACCCCAAATGTGACCCATCTGAAAGAGCCTTTTGCAATTCTTCGAACGTCACATCAGCGAGCTCCCGCTCTATTTCCTTCTCCTCCTCTTCCTTTCCGAAGAAAAAAATAAAAAATCTCAACATATAAACAACTTAATTGGAATTGGAACAATTTAAATTATAAACTCAAAAAGAAAAAAGAAAGTGCGCGGCCCTGGGCCTGGAAACTCACATGGTCAGAGGAGGACGATTCCTGTTCATAGCTGACCTCAAACTTGGTTTTGCTTGAATGGGCAACTGTATTATCGGGTTTCTTCATTTTCAACCTCTGAATCGGACGGGTCTGTTTGCCCTCAAAAAATGCAGTTCAATGAAGATTCAGATCGCAGTGCTCATAAATTTTGTAGTTTGATCAAACGGGAAGGAGTTAGAGAAACTACCACTCGAAGCTTGGTGGAAATTTGGACTGGCAGAGTGAGCTGCTAGTGGAGAAGTATGAATGGCAATCCAGGTTCAGTCTCTGAAGCTCTTTTGATTACTGCAGCCCACAAAAACAATGCCAGTTTTTAACTTGTACTCAAAATATGTAAAGCATTTGGTAGCCGACAAAATATATGAAGTATTTGGTGAAGTAGGGATACAAAATTGAAGTTAGTAAGGCAACATTTTTGCTGCTATTTAGGGCTAAATCATACACAGAGAGCTCTGAAGTGAAAATAGTACACTGAAAAAACCACAGACAAGACAAAAAGAATTAAAACCGGTAAAACAAAATCGAAGATTAAACCCGCGGATCAAAAATCAAAACATAGATTTTACCCAAAGATTAAAACAACAAAGAACCTGTTCGAAGCCGGAGAAGGAGAGGGGACCGTCACGGAGCAGCAGCGGCAGGACGTCACGTCGTCGAGGAAATCCTTACGTTTCCAGGGAAGAAATAGTATGGAGCTTGGAAGGTGGCGGAAAGGAAAAGACCATTCTTCTCAGTTCTCTGTTACCGGGCGTGGAAGTTGGATGGCAGAAAGAAAATAGTCCAACTGTCCAAGGATTTGCCGAGGACATGTGACATGTCCAACTAAAAGACATTTTTATCCTTCACCCTAGGAATTAAGGAAGAACGGTAATAGCTTTAAATACAAAAAAAAAATGCGGTATTATAAAATCAAACAGTTATTCCAATGACTTTCCACAAAAGAATTTTAATACCTTCTTAATTTTTACAAATTTTAATAGAATTTAGATTACTATTTTCCCCATCCAAAAAAAATTAAATAAAAAATGTTAATTTTACTTCAATGCGTTCCATATTTAAAATATATAGTATAGATGTTCTCTAAAAAAATACAATTTTGTAAGCTATGTGTGCAACAGAAATCCTTTTATTTTCCTCGTAATCAAAAACAAAAAAAAACATTAACAAATAGACTCTAGGTGTAATTCGGGGAGGTTGTTGACTTGATGGAAGCAATAAGAGGATGTTCGGTTAACGTGTATTTTGAAAATTTTTTGTGTTTTGAAAATTTTTAGGTGATGTTAACTTTATTGGTATGCGTGTTATAATTATTTTTAAGTGGTGTTAAAAAACATGTTCGGTTTGTGTATTCTCAGGATTTAAAAAATCCTGAGAATACAAAATAACCGAACAAGCTCTAAAATAGCTTCTCACTTGGCTGCTTTCTTCAACCAATCTACCTTTACGGCGCAGTTCAGCTAGAGTGAGCTCCGTGGTGATGATTGTGTAACTGTAAAAGTGTAGACTTTCATTTCTTTTTTTCCTCTCCATATATGAGATAGGTTCGTTTTTAAGCTTTTTGAAGGATTCTGAGTATATTTCACACTACTATCATCGAATATATTCATAATTTAAATATAAATACCAATACATTTTACACAATCTCCAACAATTTTTTAATTTTTTATTCAACATAAATTTTTTTTCTCTCTATACTTTTTCACATAACTCTAATATTTTTTATTAAACAATTACATCAAATCATTTATCTCTCCACTTTATACAAACACCAATAAAATACTATTAACATAAATATTCACAACTTCTCTAAAATTTTACATTTTTACTCAAAACAAACATAACCCTGATCTTCACATCACTGCTAGGTTGAGATCTCCTGAAAGCCCTTCCTGGACTGCTTACTCAACAACAGAATAGGTTTCAGGCAAAAACGAAGAAAAATTTGACATTTTGGTCACCTTGGTTTTGTAAAAAATTTTGAGATTTTAACATAAGGGTGAATATTTATATATGTTAGAGTTTTATAAGTTTAATGAAAATTTTTAAAGATATTTAATTTTTGTTGGAGTTTGTAAAAAGTTGTAGAGAGATGAATTGATGTAATTGTTTAATAAAAAAATATTAGAGTTAGGTAAAAGTATGGAGAGAAAAATATTTATTATAACTTTTTTTGAAAAGGTATTTGAGTTTGCGCGAAAAGTTACTGAAGATTGTGTAGAAAGTATTGATGTTTGTGTATGAATTTTTGAGATTTTGGATGTTCATTTTATACATTTGTTGAATCATATTGTATTCTATAATATTTTTGCAAACAAACATGTCCTACGTTTTAATACCACCGACAAAATAGTCAATAAATTTACTTTTTATTTTTTATTTTTTGATCACTGAGAACATATGATTATAACTTTTCACTCATTCCGTCAATCCTCCGTTACATTTATAACGGAATAAAGCGACACATCAGCACGTTCTTCACCTGTGTTATTAATCCACGTCAGCAATCCCAGTCAACTTGGAGAGCTATAAAACGATGCACTTTAGTCTTCCTAAGAAATAATATAAACGACTTGCACAAACGGAGCACATCTAAATGAATTGCAATCCACAGGCTTAGACAAGAACGACTTACATTGCCTCTGGGTCCTCTGTAACGGCCTACTAGGCAAGCAGTTCCTCTTGTCACTGAAGGCAAGAAGGCTCAGGCAAGCCGGTGGCTCACCCGTGAAGAAGTTATAAGAGTAGGTGAAGTTCTGAAGATTCGGCAATTTACATATACTAGTGGGGATTTTCCCTGACAGCAAGTTGTGAGCCACATTAATCTGCTCAATGCTCACCAAATTCCCGAAGGAGTCTGGCAATGGGCCCAATAGTTCGTTAAAGCTCACATCGAACACCGTCAAATTTTTGAGCAACCCATTTTCCGGAGGCAAGCAGGATCTCAACCCATTATTCATCAGAATGGTTTCGTTGAGGTTGGACATGTTGCCGAGGCTTGACGGGACACAACCGTGGAACTTGTTGTTGGCCAGCACGATGACCGACACCGGCTAGTTCCCAAAATTGTCGTGCAGATTGAACCTGAACCGGTTGTGATTGATGAAGATTGCATCCAATGGCTTTGTCGAAGAGCTGTTTGGGTACAGTCCCTTCAATCCTTAGGAATTTTTTACTCTCGACTGAAAAAACAAAAAATTTCAATCCTCATAATAAAATGGTGCGGTTAAGGCATTCCACCTGTCTGTCTTAACCTATTGTAAGCTGCAAGTCGTTTATATTAGGTTGTGTTTCGTAAGAAGACTAATTATAGCTCTCCAGGGATCGCTGACGTGGATTAATGACACCGAGGTGGAGAACCTGCTGACTTGTTGCTTTATTTCGTTAGAAATGCAATAGAAGATTGTCAGAAGGAGTGAAAAGCCACAACAATATATGTTCTCAATGACAAAAAAAAAAAGTTTAGTGACTATTTTGTCAGATACTAAAACTTAGTGATCAAAATGACAATTTTTCAAAAAATAAGTGGTCGCAGTGGGACTCATATTGAGCATGAAAAGTTGCTCATCTTTCGGAGTACTAGCTTAGTAGTTTAAGGGGAAAATATATAAATACTTGATGAACCGAATTGAATGTTTGAGTATGAATTCAAGTCACTCAATTAGATGAGCTCTAGACTTAGCGCACATGAACATGAAGAGTTGAATTTTGTGCACCGCTTAAGCGAAAGTTACCTTGTGGAACCTTATGACATAACTGACAAGGTAGCTCTAGTAATAATTATACTTTGTATTAAATATATTTTGCACCCCTTATGTTTGGGGTATTGACACATTACACTATAATTTATTTTTGAGACATTGAGCCCATTATGTTATCTTCCCCAATGATTTGCACCTCGAAGTACAGTTTGACGTCAAATTAGATGGTAATCGTTTACACATGACCTCAGTCCCTGTCAGATTGTCGTATTACCCTTAAATCTCAAGCAAGTTATGATTAAATGAGCTTCAAAACCTAATAGGAGAAAATCGTGACTTGTTTAAAGCTTATTTAATCATGACTTGTTTCAGATTTAAGAGTAATACGGTAATCTGACAAGAACTAAGGTCACATTAGAGACACATGTAAACGGTTATCGTTAAATTTGATGCCAAATTTCACTTTGGAGTATAAATCGTTAGGAAAGATATCATAATGAGCTCAATGTCTCAAAAATAAAATATTAAATTGTAATGTGTCAACACCCCCAAACATAAAAGGATGCAGAGTATATTTTTAATCCTTATACTTCCTTTATGTTTTGTCGGGGCCTTCCCACAGGTGCTACATTGTATAGTATTATGATTTTATAAGACTTTTCTAATGTTGCATTGGATGACCACAAATTACGATATACCCTCACATTGTATGCCACCATTAAATAACCTACAAAATATGATTGAAAAACTAAAAAATAGATGGATAAAAAAGGTAAAACCTCGAGGGATATGATTGAAATAATCCTACACACAAAATGGAGGACAAAGTAAATAAGTTCGATTTTGCGCCTGAAAAAATAACTAGTAAAATCTCCCTTGCACCACTTTGTACGCGACCGGCCCGAGAGAGGGGTGGGAAAGAGTAGGCGACAGACCGTCACTTTAGCGGCTTAGTCAGCGATGGATAGATCTTTCGAGTTTCGACATTATCGAAGTAGGATCAAAGAAAGCGAAACTCCCCCACTCGCAAAATACTGCGCGTACGAAGCTCGAGATTCTCAACTGGCCACCTAACACGCAATTAGCCGCCGAAAACAGAGGGTTATTTTGGTATTTTCATGTCATTGTACCCTACAAATCAAATCCAATCACATTAGTCGCTCATTTAGCGCTTCGCCATTTTCTTCCCACCCCAAGTTCAAGTCCCTGAAATCCACGCAGAGATTTTGATTCAGTTAGTCAGACTCTGACTCAGGCTCAAACTCAATCCCGAACCGAGTCGGTTTGATTAGCCATGGACCTGGACATGGAATCCATGGCGGCCGCGATGGGCGTATCTGTACCCGTCCTCCGGTTCCTGCTCTGCTTCGTCGCCACCATACCCGTGAGCTTCCTCTGGAGACTCGTCCCCGGTCGATTAGGCAAGCACCTCTATGCGGCCGGGACGGGCGCTCTGCTCTCGTACCTTTCTTTCGGGTTCTCTTCGAATCTTCATTTTTTGGTCCCCATGTTGTTGGGCTATGCTTCGATGGTTCTATTTCGCTCCCGATGCGGGATCATTACCTTCCTCTTGGGATTCGGCTATCTCATTGGCTGGTACTTAATAGTTTGCTTGAATTTGCCTTCGAATTGTGTAAAATTAGTATCTTAAAATACTAGTTATATTTGGTAAAATTTGAACGTCGAAGGATTTCGATTTGCAATATCATAAAAAGGCTGTTTTTTTTTTTCTTATGGAAGAATTCCCACGTCGCCTTCTAAGCATCGAATTGAGCATATCTTATGGAAGCCACAGAAACTGCTTTAATACTGACACCACCTTAAAAGAATTTTGGAATATGTCATGATGTTAACGCCCGGAGTCCATAAACTGTACAGCACTTTAAACTCAACTATCTCCGTATGGAGAACAAGTAACCATAAGGGGAGAGTCGAGTTTAAAATATTCCGGGTTTTATATATGAGGCATTAATTGCTCTAGTTGGCATGCATTGGCGATTATAATGTAACATTTTCATGGATATTCAATTCGATAATTTGGGGGCTTGATGGATTGATAGTCAACTGCACTTATGAATCGCTTGCAGCTCTGTTCGTCCAAATTTAATTGTTGAATGGAATATGGTAACGCTTACTTTCTAGTTGGTGGAGTAAAATTTGAGAAAGTCTATCACTTTTTTGTTTTTGTGTCATTTGCATTCCCCTCTGTTTTCATTTCTGTTTCCGACTCTTTCCAAGCTTTAAATGCCAACTCGATTTCTGAAGAAAACCAAATAAAACCAAATAAATTTCAAATTCCAAAAAAGTTAATTGGATCCATAAATTACCTACCCGAGTCGAGGGGTTGTCCACACATCTGATATTTGCCTTGTGACCTAAGTAAGTTGTGTTGTTGTTGTAAAACTTGTTTAGAGACATGCATTTCATATCTTTTTTAAATGTTGGATGCTTGGGCTAGCTATTCCATGTGCCCTAATATGGGGATTAGGTTTGGACCTACTTAGTCAAGATTCATGATCCCTCTGCTGGAATTTTAATTTAATTTACTCAATGTGTTTAACTGAAAACATTGCTGCCTTTTCTTCTTTTCCGTTGTACATTGATTTTGGCTTTGACAAAGTGCTTAAGAATGTTTAAATATATATTTTCCATCTATGAATTTGGAGTTGTAATTCTTGAAGATTCTTCAATTCGGAATTTGACTGGTCATATACATTTGTAGCCATGTGTATTACATGAGCGGCGACGCATGGAAAGAAGGAGGAATTGATGCCACTGGTAAGCACAATTTCAACCTCGGTACTCTCTTCCTATAGAGTTGAAGATCATAATCTTTGTACTTTCAATTTTTTGCTTAGGTTCAGGGTCTTCTGTTTTGATAACAAATATAAATATAAAGAGCTAATCTTTAAACAAATATATAGAGCTTCCTTTCTTTATATTTCGCCTGATTCCCACTAAATACCATCTTTGGTTTTCTTCTTTTTTCTGGGCAGTAATGAGTGTAAATATGAGAACTAGAACTTGTTTGATTATTGACTGATAACTTCAACGATTCTTTTCCTCGTTTGTGGTTATTAAAGCTATCGACAAAAACCATAACGGCATGTTTCAGAATTTTTGTTTCTATCTTTGTAAGAACTCATCTATGCTACTTATATGCCAGTTAATTGTGGATTTTGTTCTACTATTTAGGAGCGTTGATGGTGTTAACACTGAAAGTCATCTCCGGTGCAATTAATTACAATGATGGGCTATTAAAAGAAGAAGGCTTACGTGAGACGCAAAAGAAAAATCGGTTGATCAAGTTGCCCTCATTGATCGAGTACATAGGCTACTGCCTCTTCTGTGGTAGCCACTTTGCCGGTCCAGTCTATGAAATCAAAGATTATCTTGATTGGACTGAAGGAAAGGGGGTAGGTCCATTATACTCATAGTTCATGTTTCCGTATTCATTGCAAATAGAGTATAGCCATTTTGTTTCTATACTTGTCTTTTCAAAATTATGAAACGTTCGCAGATTTGGAGCCGTTCAGAGAAAGGACCGTCACCATCACCATATGGGGCCACAATTAGAGCCCTTCTTCAAGCTGGTTTTTGCATGGCCTTGTATCTCTACCTAGTACCTCATTTTCCTTTGTCCCAGTTTACTGATCCCATATACCAAGAATGGGGATTCCTGAAGCGATTGGGTTATCAGTACATGTCTGGCTTTACAGCACGCTGGAAATATTACTTTATCTGGTCAATTTCTGAGGCCGCTATCATTATTTCTGGTCTGGGTTTCAGTGGCTGGACAGAATCATCTCCACCAAAGCCACGCTGGGATCTTGCCAAAAATGTTGATATTCTAGGTGTTGAATTTGCAAAGAGTTCAGTGGAGTTGCCACTTGTATGGAATATACAAGTCAGCACCTGGCTGCGCCATTGTGAGTTTCTATTTTCCTGAGCAATTCCATCCATTTGTATCCCATGTATTTCTTGGTTATCTGCAGAGCAATATAGAATTTTGATCACCCATAAAAGTTGATTTGGCAACAGCAGACCAAGAAACTCCATGATAGGCTTATGAATATTATATGATCTGAGGAAAGTATATGGAACTCTGATTTGTATGGTTCTGCTGTTTATTTCCTTTTTCAAATAATTGGATCCTAAGACGGAAAATTATACATGTTATAGCAGTCCGGTTAGGATCTTGATCTAATTTATTAACTCATCTAATGCTAACTTTTCAATGGGCCATAATAAGTCAAAATATCTCTTGTAAAAAGACCAGACATTTTTCACAAGTTTACAGTTTGGGTGTCTTATGCCATCATCATAATACAATAAGTTAGTGAATGCTGAAGTGGTGGATAGATGACTATGAAATGAACATTTACTGTTTTGTGCTTTTGTAGATGTTTATGAGAGACTCGTTCAGAAGGGAAAAAAGCCTGGTTTCTTTCAGTTGCTGGCTACACAGACTGTCAGTGCTGTTTGGCATGTGAGTAGAGTTTTGCCTTATGCTATTGTAATTCTCCTGAATATGTTGTTATCTCCTGCCATTATTTGTCCCATTCTTTGGAGGTTTCTCAGACGTCCAATATCCTTGCCAATGTATCTTGGGTTTTATTATTTGTGTCAATTTTTTCAAGGTCTTTTAAAGAAGTTGGTGTTTGACTGCCAAAATTTTGGGGTATGAGAGTTGATGAAAAAGTGAGGAGAGAGAAGATTTGAATGAATATTATAGTGAAAAAGAATGATTTGATGGAGAGAGAGAGAGAGAGAGATTATTTTGTAATTTTTTTAATTAGGCCAAAAATTTGGAGTGGCACTCAAACACCATGGGTCGAATTGGTGTATCTTATGTTCTTTGTGTTAGTGATTACAAAGCCCTTTCACCATATCCAATCTAATCCACAGCAATTCATTTCATGGTATTAGTATCATGTAGAGTAGTTGCGTTGCTTCTGCCAGCTATCAATTCTTGTTTGATCTTCCCAACTTTCTTCTTTGATTGAGGCATTCATTGAATGGTAAATGCAGCTATAACATGTGGTTGCAAATTAATGTAATTCTATAACTATCTCTTTCATGAACAGCCATTCATAGTGTTGAGTCTTGTTCTGTCCTTATAATTTTAAGGTGGTTTGTTTCATCCTCACCAAACACTAAGGGTTTGGTTCCTGTTTAATAAACAGTGTTCTGCTTTGACTGTTCACAAAAAGGGAACAGTATGAAGACATGCTACTAAAGGTGTTCTCCAAAAACAGAAAACAAAACCAAAAGGATGTTTTCTCAAACTGTTTTGGTTATCAGTTGTGGAAAAAATGAAACGATTGAAATATCATGTTTATATACTTTGCTTTTGTTCCTTGAAAAGAGCTTTCGACAACTGTTTTCTTGAAAAGAGTTTTCATGAATTGTGAACTAAACATGCCCTTAATTTTCCTGAAATATGCAACATGGTTATTTGCGGTTTTATAGTTTTCCCTGTTGCTGAACAATATAATTACTTTTAGGAATAAATACATTTTTCATCCCTAAACGTTGGGGGGGGGTTTGGCACATTGCATCCCAAACTTTGAATTTTGAGCTGGTCTTTGGGCTGGACTGATAGGGGTCTCGTTTGGGTGCTTTTGTTGAGCTGGTCTGGAAGGGGTTTCGTTTGGGTGGCTATAGGGTTGAGGGTTGGATGTTGGTTTGAGGGTGGGAGGGTGCTTTTGTTCTTGACGTTCTTTGGGCCTTTGTAGGCATGTTTAGGGCCTTCAGTATTTTCTCGTGCACTGTTGATTTCTCTTTAATAATATTGGCTTACTTATAAAAAAAAACTTTGAATTTTGAGATATTTCATCCCTGAACATTGGAAGTTCTGACACATTGCACTCTGCATGTGATTTTTTGGCGTGCGGTTTTACATTTAGACTCTCAACTCGTTCTTTTATGTTGGCCCTTGTGAGGGTATAAATGTAAAATCACAGGCGAAAAATTGAGTTGATGGCAATGTGCAATGTGCTAGAACATCCAAAATTCAGGGGTGAAATGTCTCAAAATTCAAAGTTTGGGGTGCAATGTGCCAAACCCCTAAAAGTTCCGAGGTGAAAAATGTACTTATCCCTTACTATTATTTCAGGCATACATGCTTATTTGCAGTTTTATGGTTTCCCTATTGCCAAAAAATACAATTACTTTTATTACCTGCATCCGTTGACAAGTATTTGATTTCACTTCATCACACACTAAATTGTCCCAGTAGTGCAACGTACTTCTATGCTGTTTTAGGTTTTTTCCCCCTTCCCCATTATGTCACTCTTATCTTAGACACACGTATGAGCATTGATTAACTTGCATGCTTGGTTTCATTAAGAGCAAGTGTCTTTGTGGTTCTTTTTTATTTTATTTGATCAAGTTGCCATGTCAGGTTTATTAATGGAGGCATAAAACATTTTTCTTCATCAATTTCAAATTCTAGACCAATTTGACTCTTTTTTCCCTTGTTGCAAATTACAGGGATTATATCCTGGGTACATCATCTTCTTTGTTCAGTCAGCATTGATGATTGCAGGTTCAAGAGGTATCCATCAATCCCCCTTGTCTCCTACTTTGTGAGATAATTAACCAAGTCTTACTATGCTTTTACTAACTGTTTCTGGCCAAGCAGTCATCTATAGGTGGCAGCAAGCTATACCTCCTTCTATGGGTCTGGTCAAGAAGATAATGATCTTTTTGAACTTTGCTTACACACTTTTGGTTCTGAACTACTCCTGCATTGGTTTCATGGTTAGTCCTCTCTCTCTCTCTCTATCTGCAACACCCACTCAGTCGATGTGATGGCAATCAAAGGTTGTTGCTTTCAAGTTTCTAACGGCTATTTGCTTGTATTGGACAGGTATTAAGCCTGCACGAAACAATTGCCTCATATGCAAGTGTATATTTTATTGGGACCATTCTTCCGATAATATTGATTCTTCTTGGTAACATAATTAGACCTGCAAAGCCTGTCAGATCTAAAGCTCGGAAAGAAGAGTGAGGTATAAAGCATGTTTTCTTCTCTTTGGAGTGCTTTGGATGAGATTGGGAGAGTGGAAATGACTATTCTCCATGGTTTCTCCTTGATGATCTGATGTAACGTCTGCTTGTTGCTGTTCTACTTGAATTTCACTGTTGAACATTTAATTTAATTTTTTTTAAAAAATTAGAACTACTTGGTTGGGCATTTTTGCAATTTGCTAGTGATTTTGAATCATTAGTGTGTGTGTGTGTTATGAGATAATACGGACCCCTCCACAAGTGCAGCCCTTGCTGCACTCTTCATGGTATCTGAAGTTCCAGGCTCAACCTCAACAAACTGATCATGGTATCTGATGTTTGAAAACCCAACCATGACACAGGAGACTCTACTCACTTTCATGGCTTTAAACTTGTCATTTCCACCCAACAATTGGCAAACCACCCTATTTTCAGCTCCATCAAGAAATTTCCTAACTTGAATCCAGTTTGGTCCATTCACAGTGGAAATTTGAAAATGCTCCCCTCCCTTATGGCCATTTTTTGTTCTATTAACCTTGCCAAAAAAAGAAAAGAGCTATTCCATTGCCTTTGGTGTATTTTCATAATTTTTCATAGTCCGAGTCTCGTAATATATTTATTTTGATGCACATGTCTAAGCAGCCATTCATCTATTGATCTGGCATTCGTTTCTACACATTTTCCAACCCAACTAATTTCTCCTTATTAAAGCACCGAATAAATCAATGTAAAAAGTAATGTACCTGACTCTGTTTTCCCCCCGAAAAAGAACCATTCTCGTTTGTCTTGATTCTTTAAGGGAAGCATAAGTGTCCAACCTCGTTTAGTCTTTCTTCTACACTGACTTTTGTTGCCAAGTGCTTCTAATTAGGGCTAGAGTTCGGAAGGGATGCTGAGGAGTAGTGGAAGGAATTGCAAAAAAAGAAAAAGGAAAAGTAAAATCTGCTTTCCACTTTGTTTTTCTTTATTTGAAGTGTAGGACCCTCTAAACATTTCTCTACGAAGGAGGGTATTGGGCTGATCTGTGGAGGGGTTCCATTTCACTAACAGAAGGGCATGTCTTGCATCAAGGCCAGGGGGCAAAATCGTTTTGACTTTCTTTTGGGGAGATTGCCCGTTCGATTCTTGGTTCTACCACATTATAAGATAGGAAGTTAGGTCATAATATGACTTATAAAATCTGAGAAGATGGCGCAACGTCCATGAAATATGACACCTTTTCTAATTTTGTGAGCCAATTGTGTCTCAACTTGCCATTCTTTGCCGTCTGGATGATGACAGTAATACAGGACAAGGGTAATTGTAAGCTCAAAGATAAAACTGAATTATCACACATGGTGCAATGCTAAAATCCTACTTGAAGAAGAAAAGAAAATGGAATTTCATCTAGTCCAAGGCTCAAATGGAAAATAATTTGGAGAAAGTAATGAAGCTTAATCATGCCTGTTGCGTCAGATTCCTGAGAACTCCTTGGAGCGTTGCTCTGTCCTGTGGAACGAGGAAGAATGAAGAACTGCTTAACAAGAACTAAAGACCTTTTATTTGGAACATGTCTCTTACTTTTCCCATTTGGTCTCAAAAGTGGATAATGATGCTTACCTTTGGCAGATTGAGAAAAAGGTATGGCTTTTTAAATATTGAGTGGGCAAACAATTCCATCTAACTCACGAATTGAATGGACAAACAAAGAATAAACATAAGAAACAGAGATTAGGGGATGTCAATGATGCTCTGTCCATGCCGTTCCTCTGTACCCGAGATACATGTTTTTACATTGGACTTAATATGTAGGGACATAACACAGTTACTTCAAAAAAAAAAGATTCCAAATTAAAGGCAAGAGGTGGATTCTTTACATTCTTTAGCAATCCTCTAATAAACTACACATATTCTTTTTTTTTCTATCTATAATTATAATTGAATTTGAGATCATCTACCATGATAGTTTTGAGGAAAATATTTTCTTTTCCAGAAGCCGAACTGTGCGAACGGATTTTTCGTTTCTTTAATTACAGCACACGTAGGGTATTCCTTCAAAACCAATGATTTCCCTTGTCGGCAGATTCTGGGAAAATTCGGATGCTAGATTTTGGCATTTGTTTTAGGTAAGTAGTCTTTGTCTTAGTTAAAATGAGTTTCTCTTTATCCTTTTCTTCAGTTTTTGAGTCAGGGAATTACGGAAAAACCAATTCGGACTTAAATAGAATAAACTGCAAAAATTGTGGACTGCAGATCTTGCCGGAAACGAACAAAAGGGGCTTTGTCGCACTATAGTCCCACTTAATTTATTGTGCTAGGTTAAAAAATTGACAGCAGTGTCCCTCTTTTCAACCATTAGGCAACCAGACAGGTGCCAACTGGCCATAGAATTTTCCAAGTAGAGCGGGCCTTAACGTGTTCCTCTTTTGAGCGTATCTAAAGCTTTCCAGTTGAAAAAAATGATAGCCCCCTTAGGATTTTTCTTTTCTTTTCTGCGTGTTTGGGTGTGTTTTCTGTTCCCTTCATTTTTTGGATTAGGTTTAGAATAAAGTCTGTTTATGCAGAGCTGCAAAGAGGCATCAATCATTTTTTTATAATGCAGAAAGATGAGTATCTTCTCTTTCTGCAATGCCTTTCCTTTTACTTGCATATTTCCTAATCCTTGATTTTGTGATGTGGGTTTTAAGGGGGCCAATTGTTGCTTCTCTGTCTCACTATTTTTTTTTGTTCCGAGTTCTTTGTCTCACTATTCACGTAACTATGTTTCCATGTTATCTTTCTTTGTATACGCTGATTTTTCTCTTTCATTCGCTTTCTTAGCTGGCCATTCGTTTTCTTTCCTTTTCTCCTTTTCCTTTCTCTTCTTAAGGCTTTTCTGAATGTCGGTTCTCTCAATTCCTCTCTCTCTTTGTTGTTTCTACATAAACGATTCATTTTTTTGTTCTGCTTCTCATTTGTTTTTGTGATCGCTGTTGGATGATGAAAACAAGTACTTAAAAATTTGTGTCCTTCCAGAGGATATAAACAAAGCCTCTAGTCGCTTGTGATGGGAGTTTGTAGTTCAAAGATTTTCTAACCCATCTTCGTCTCTCTCAGTGGGTCACAACTGGGTTCCATTCCGCGTCGCAAGGAATCGAATTTTTGAGAGGCCTAAGGTTCTTCTCCATTTCCGGGTTTCCTCTAGTACAAGGGAAGATCTTGAGAAATCTAAACTTTTGTGGCATCTCTCGCTCGGTCGCTCCAGAAGGTTTTCATTATCTTGAGCCTTTTGGAATCAGGACCAAGAATTCTTGGATGAAGCCAATGAAGTCGAAAATTAGCAGTAGCTTTTCGCTGCCAAATAAGAGCTTTGTTGGTGATGGAGTTGGTCAGGGTGTGGCAAAATTGGAAATTAGGCCAGGAGGAATGTTGGTGCAAAAGCGCGATACAAATCAAAGTACTGTATCAACCCCAACCATTCTAGTTAGAGTGAAGTATGGCTCTTCGTACCACCATATTCGTATTTGTTCCCAAGCAAGCTTTGGTAATTACAAATTTTGTTCTTCCATTCTTTGTTTTGAGTAAGAATTTTTCCTATATAGTGTTCAATAGCGAATTTGCTATTGAGTATTCGAAAGAATTGGAAAGGGATTGAAATTTTATACTGGAAACTGAACTTTTGATTGCAGGAGAATTGAAGAAAATGTTGGCAGAATCTACTGGCTTGTACCCTGAGGATCAGAAGCTAATATTCAAGAACAAGGACAGAGATTCCAAAGAGTATCTTGATGCAGCAAAAGTCAAAGATGGTTCGAAAATTGTGCTTGTTGAGGACATTGCAAGCAGAGAAAAAAGGTGCCTTGAGCTATTAAAAAATGCAAAGATTGAAAAGGTCTCGAAATTCTTAGCAGAAATCAGCTTGGAAATGGACAAACTTGGTGGGCAGGTAAATTCTACGTAAGAACAATATTGAATTGATTCATGAAGAAATTAAGTTGAAGAGGTTAAAAAACTGTTCTCTTACTGCAATTTGCTAGGTCACTGCTTTGGAAGCAACAGCCTCTAGAGGTGGGGAAGTCTCGGAGATGGATGTGGACAATTTAACTGAACTGCTCATGGCAAACTTAGTCAAGCTGGACGGAGTTGTCGCTGAGGGAGACCTAAAATTGCAGAGAAGGATGCAGGTGCTTTTGGCTTTGTAACTACTCTCCAGCTTTAGTCACACATTGCAATGATTTATATTTCTGTATAAGCCAAGCACCTAATAAATACTGGAATGGTCATCTTAAAGGTAAAGAGACTTCAGAAGCTCATTGAAACTCTTGACGCATTGAAGTTGCAAAATTCCAAACCCAGCAGCAAAGGAGGCAAAATCCCGTGGCAGACACAAACACATTCATCCGGGCAAATTTCTATACCAATGCAAAAGCAGCAGGTTCAGCTGAGGCAGAGGGAGCATACAGGGAAAATGCCAGTGCCGCAGCAACCTTCATGGCATTCTGACTCAGTTGTGGTTACAACACAATGGGAGACCTTTGAGTGATAAATAGAACTTCAAATTGGAAGCTAAGCACAAATTTGGAATTCTCTCAAGGAGATCAGATCATCCTAGTTCAAAAAGGTCAAAATTATGCAGATTAGGTTATTCAGGCATGGATTTCAGTTTTGTTTTCCCTGCTATTTGTTTTCTTCCTCGTCTCTTTGCTGTCTCCGGTTAAAGATTTCTCTTTTTTTTTTCCTGAAACGTGATGCATGTGTGCATATTTTACTTATTTTTCACTTTCGGCACCTTAAGGTTGTGTTTGTGTTGTAATATTTTTTGGTATTGGAATATGTGTTGGTATTGGGTTTAGTGAAAAGGTGAAAAGAGGTCATTTTTTATATTTTTTTATGGTAGAGAGAGATTATATTGGAGTATTTTATTAGGAGAGAGATAAAATTTTGGAAAATATTACGAATGCAAACGCAGCCTAAGTTCTCTACAATTTGTATATACTATAATGTGGATAGGAAAAGGGGGATAAGGGAAGGATGGGCGAGTACAGTTACAGGGTTTTTTTAAACTTGAAAGGGTACTTGGATATCAAGGTGTGATGCATAATTTGGAGATGATGGGATTCAATTGGAAGAACTGTTGCAACAGCTGTTATTGTTGACTCTGTGTGTGCCTGTGTTGTTGGGGCTTGGGACCATATAAGGCCTGGCCAATGACAGCTTTAACTTTTAATTCAGAATTGATGAGGTTTTAATTACTGTCTTGGGGCCCATTCGGCCAACCTATTCTTTCTTTGATACTGTATAGCCTGTTCTATATTCACAAGTGGTTAATGCAGGAAAAAGTTTTGTTATTTTTTGTTCTGTTGACTTCTTGTGAGGCTGCAGCCATAAGAAATAACTAAAATAGTGTTGAAAATGCTATTCTCCTTAATCAGACCATAATGACAGAAGGCAGGTTTGACTTTTGAGCCGCTTACTAAGATGGGAACCCAAGTGGTTTTTCAAAAAAGGAAAAACTAAACATGATCGCTTTAAAATAACAAAAAGACATCTGCATATTGAGAAATCTAAGAGTGACTTTTAGCATTATATTCATTGCATTTTCCCTTCTTTCTGATAAATGTTAAGACAATTGTAATTGATAGCTTTTCATAGGTTCAAGATTTTCAGTAATTTTTTGACAGTACAATTCGGAGAGAGATAAATACAACAAGTGAACCAAATTGTGTGATTGATACTACTCGAAACTTTATATGTGTAACATTAAATAATGTGAAGGAAATTGCGGAAGATCCTAATTTACTTTTAAGGATCGTAATTTTGATTGAAACTGGAAAAAAGAGACTTCACAATTTATTTAAACACAATGCACGTTGGAAGAAAGTTCCAAAATTATATACTAACATAACCAACTTAATTTCCTCATTCAATGCTATACTCCTTTTCATTTTTCAAGGAGTGGAAGGCAGAGCAAGGTTCTGAAAATGTTGAACATGTGTCTGGAAAACAGCATCAAGGTGGGGGAAATTCTTATCAAGGAGTCATGCCGATGAAATGGACCTTAAGGGTGGACAGGCATACAGCCATGATATATGGGTCTACACATAACAAACAACTCACGTCATATGGGACCGATTAGCCAAGAAAGGCAGGCGCTATTAGCAAGCTTATCTAACATAAAAGACAAAACATAATGAATTGCATACATATAGAACTATAACCCCGGGTCCAACACGAATTGTCGTGAATGCTTATCTATCTGCCGGCAAAAACACAAGGTAGCTGGTAGTGGTACCTAACACGAGCATACTAAGATTTCTGAAGAAATGGTTCTGGTTCTCCCGTTTCTTTCGGCACCAATGACTTTGAGCATCGGTTTTGCATGTTTGAATGTTTTGCTAAGAAACGACAATTGTGCCACTAGTTTTGTCTGCGAAACCACTCGATCATCCGTTTTACATTTTTTGGATTATGAACAAGGTTTACGAAGTGCAACATATTCTCATACCAGGGGTGTTGTTTTGGTCTGACATGTATTTCCTACTACGAGATATTCGGAAAACTCTCGTCGATTTGTTAGTAAGTGTTCAAAATACCCTTTTTGGGAAAGATAAGAAAGGAAAAAGCTCTTCAGAATACCTCTCTTTTTTTTTCTAAGCTCTTTAGAATTGAAAGGTAATCGACAGTCATTGAAAGGTAATAGATTATCCACTCGCAATTAAAAAAAGAAGAAGGTAATAGATTTGGTCCACTTACCAAAAGAAAAAGGGTAATAAATTGGGCCTGTCTATCCCTTAGGGCAAATGGGTTAGCCTTAGGTCTTGACACCTTCGAAGAAAGCATTAATGGATTGCGTAAACTCCACCTCTCTCAAATTCTTTTGGGCTTTGTGGTCCAATTATGGATGATCAAAGTTGTGGATTTCAAAGCAGATGAGTTATTTTTTCTTCCCCCAAACCACCCACCTCCACTTTTTTTATTAGCAGCCCAGCATCTAAACATTGCACACTGTCCACCTCGGTGGGACTAGGAAACTTCTGTGCAATGCCATTAGATCTAAAGTGACCAAACAACCTATGAGACACAGCCCAAGGAGAAAAATTATGAGCTAGAAAGCGATATCTTGTTTGGAAAGAACTTATTCCAATTGACCCATTAATGTATAGACATGTTTATCTTATGTTAGAAGAGGGATATTAGAACCAATTACAAAAAAAGCGTGTAATAAATGCACACGAATAATGTATATTCAATTAATAATAATTCCAACGTTCCCATGGCGGCTCTAAGAGAGCTGGAATTATTATGACATTGACGAATTTCTATTGTTCATTGACCCAACATAAGAAAAAATTGAACACTTAATTATGAAAATTTATCTAGGTGCCTGCATTCAAAGAATTTTGAGTGCGATTTATCTGTAAAGAAAATGCAACTAGAAGTTGCATTTGTCATGTCACGTGACACGTCCTATAGTTTTCTCCGATATTTTTGCATGTGATTTATCTGTGAAGAAAATGGAACTAGAATTGAAGTTGCTTCTGTCATGTCACATGCTATGCTATGGTTTTCTCCGATATTTGTTTCGGGATTTTGAAGATTCATTTGGCCACGTGAGCGATGGCTGTGTTGGCCAGTGTTGCCAAGTCTAAGAGACTATATCCTGTCAGCTGAAATTCATGACTCTGCCGGGTAAGATCACTAGTACATGCATGCAGGAAGCTACATCTTTTACCAGCGTAATTAGCTCCGTCATTTATATGCATATGAAGTCGCGTGGTGTATTCAGACGTAGCCTCTTTCTTGTTGCTGCGTCAAAATAAATATTTAGGATGGTCAAAACTCTAGAAGAAATTATTATTTACCAGTAATCAAAATATATATCAAAATTTAAGTGATTCCATTTGAATGTAGCTACATATTAACTGGAAGAAATTTATTTTAAAAAGAAAATTGGAATTCAAAAAAGATAACGAAGGATTCAAACCCAAGGCCCTAATTCACTCAATTCTCTAATTCAAAAGAAAAAAGAAAAAAACATTCGAGAACCCGTCTTTTTTTCTTTTTGATCTCCGGCCACTATGTTAAATTTTCTTCTCCTTTAAAATCCTTCGCGGCGTCCATCCGTGCATTTAATTAAATGCAAGAGGCAATATTTGCGACAGTAGGATGGGTACGTACGTAGCATTGTGGCGGTAGGACGGGTAATAGGAAGAGAAAAAAAAAAAAAATCTAACATTCCAACGTATTAAATGCATGTCATCGATCGTTGGATTTTTGTTCAACAACGTGAAATATTGTGAGTATGTGGTTCTTGACTTTTGAGAAGCTAGCGAATTAAGCCACCCACAACAACATATATACATAATTTTTTATTCTTTAAGATTGCCCGACGTAGGAACAAGATGCATCTTTGATTCTTTAAGATATATTAGTTTATGATCATTCATTTAATGTACATGCAGATGGATATGGAGTTGTTTTGGCTAGCTAGCTTCTCTTTTCGTTTCGCAATTATTAGAAGACAAATTAGCCACAATGTTTCGTTGGACCGCATTATTGATGTAACAACCTACACTCTCAATACTGATCTTAACAAAAAAATTTACAAATTAAGTCATATAAGAAGACTAATAGGATGGCTTTAATTTGAAACTCATTGAATTGTCGTTAGAAGGCTCAATTCTCCTATTATAACTCCTTGCTGATTAATTCTTTCTCCTTTCGCACCTAATTAAAGTGAGATTCAGTACATACTACATTAAATATATATATCTGAACATTAAAGAAATAAGTTCATTAATTGGCACCCAACGACAGTCGTACTTGTTCCCCCTCCTTAGAGAAGCAGCCCACATGATGAATTATTAGAAAATAAAATAAACAACACATTGGAGAAGAAGAACATGCATAATATATATAAGATATTATAAATTAATCAGTTGGTTTGGTCTATATATATATATATATATGATCCACAACCTATCAAGCGCGTGCGGAAATTAACACTCATCCATTGTGCATTACTACAATGTGGAACAATTTAAGGAACGTATTAATATTTTGCATACTTGTGTACGTATGAGTGTATATACATTAATTATAATATATATATAACGCAAGCTAGCTAGGGCGTGGTGAATTAAATAAAATACACCAATAACGTGCCTAGGTGAAATACGCTCTAACACCTGCAGATTTAGCCATATATATGAATATGATGCAAGAATAATCAAGATGATGTGTGTGCCTGGACTTTGGGTTAAGTCGGCGCCGAGACTACTTCCTTGTCAAAATTTCAGACAAGCGAACAATTTCCGGCGGCATTCGTACCAGTCGGCTCCATGAATTGCTTCTGATCAAGGTGCATGCATGGAGCCATTTTTCTGCCTCCTGGAAAATACTTCAGAAAAATAATTCTACACACAGCCATTCAGATTATAAGACCAATAAATAATTAGAAAAGTCAAATTCAGAACTTGAGGGGCAATTAATCGAAACATTCAATACTGGCGCAAATATTATCAGATTATAGGCTAAAATATATCAGATAATATATAAAGGGGCACGGATCGATCGATATCGTAGTCGCCAAATAGGTATTTTTAATCAATTTTCCCCTAAAAAATCTTAGATAAGTTAGAAGAAAAAAGAGAAAAATACTGCAAGTTGGGAAGGAATTGATTGAATATGGGTTGCAAGTTGAGCTAGATGTTGAGTTAAGGGTGATTAAAAAAGCTCCTAGATGAGCCATATATGATATATCATGATAGTTTGGTGACGATGGATTCTAGATATATATATACACAGAGATACAGCCTGCAGTTTCAGTTTTGCAAGTTACACACCCATGCGTTTTTTTTTTCTAAGCACACACCCATGCGTTAGTTTACTTAATTAGGTATTTATGTATGGCTACACATCCCGGCCCATACCTTAGTGTCTGATCATTTCAAGATAATACATTCCAATTCAATTAAACCAAACATTATTTGGTTCTGTGGGACACGGTTTAGACCCTAAATTTACCTAGAGGAGGGTGAATAATAAGTTAAAAAATTCAGCACAATCTATTTCACCCTTATGCGGAAGACCTAATACAAATCTTAAGCTCAAAGAATATATTGAATATGTCCAGATCTGAAAAATATCATATAGTCATATTACTGGCAGGAATTCAATATATTTAGTCAATATAAACACTTCTAAGATTACTAAGATAATATCACAAACACTTGGAGTGCAGAAAATCTTTGATGTAATCTTTTAAACCAAGATGCACAATCAAGCTACCAAGATTCGAATATATATTATGCTAATCAATTACCAAACAAATATAAACGGAATTGAAACACAAACAATCACACAACACAATAGATTGTTTACGAAGTGGAAAACTCTTTGAAAGAACTCATTCACAAGAGAAAAATCACTTCGGGCTCACCGCCAGTTAACCAATCCACTAAATGAGAGATACATTACAGTCGGTGACTTTGTTTACCACAAAACCTTTGCTATATAACAAATCCCGAAAGAAGCAATTCGAACGACACGCTCGAACCCGCACCAAGCGGTAGACTCCAAAACCTTTGGATCTCTCTCTCACTTCAATGAATCTTGACCAAGCAAACTTGCCTTAGGACGATTGGAACTCCAATCGACAAACACCGGAACTCCGATGTTTACCCACTACCACAGTGAGGTTTTCTTGGTGGTGATTAGTTTCTTCAACAACACTTGATGGAGGACTACCAAAATCTTGACTCTTTCTCCTCTATTTTCGTCGAAGTCTGCGTCCAGCCACTCAAAGTGCCTTTTTATAAATGACTGGGCAAGTCCACACGGAATTAATTATTATTTCTCCCGTGTTTGGACTTGAGCCTCAAGCTAGCTCCAAAGTTCAACGTGTTTTCTCCAAACTCGTCTCAGGCTAGCCCAAACAGCACTTAACCACTTTAACAACTTTAACAACTTCCAGATTTCTTTACAAAATAATTCTTTCATCTGTTAACCACTTTAACAACCTTCAGATTTCTTCAAAACTGAATTCTTTCTTCTGGAAACCACTTTAACAACTTTCATAATTTTTTACAACTGAATTATTCAATCTGAAACATACTTTAACAACTTCTAGATTTCTTCACAATTGAATTTTTTCATCTGAAGCACATGTACTTGATCATCCATATTCATCCACATCCAAGACACGTTTTTTTACAACATACATGTCACGGAATAAAGCCAACATTGAACTTTAGGAACTAACAAACTCCCCCTTTGGCAATTCCGTGACAAAACCCAAAAATCAACCAATTCTTACCAAATTCTATCAATCACCGTAACATACTTTAGTTTACAATTGTACATAACCTATTCTAAAATAATAGGACTCAATGAAACGTGTTTTGGGTCTTTTGGTACCTGCAATTATACTTAATACAAAATGATTATAAAGGACAAATATCAACATAATCCAATAAGTGTAACATAGTAGTTATATCATCATGAAAATCTGATGAAAATCAAATAAAGTCCGAAAAATTATCCACAGATTTTCATATCAAGCAACAACCAGAAATATGTAACTACAACATAAGCAAAAGAACAATAACAACATGATCTATATAAAAAATATCCATATCATAAGTAGATTACCAACAACATCAAATTTTGTCACCTAAAGTGGCCTTTCCATGACAAAACATTAATTTTGTTACCCAAAATCATTCAGGAACACAAAAATCATCCAAATAGGTCCCAAAACCGTTCAGACGAATTTCTGGTGTTACAACATACACCTTGTCGTGAATGATTGACGATAAAAATCGTCACAAATACATAATTTCTGTCCGGACTCATAATTTCCGTTCGGATGATTTGCTCGGTGACAAATTCCAAATCTTCGTAACTAAATGATAATGAGAATCGACACAAATTTTACAAGCCCGTCCGGACGTCATTTTTACAGAGTCTGCACGAATAATACCTAACGAATAATAATCGTCAGCATATAGTGATAAAATTAAAAATCGCCATGAACACTCAATCTCATCCGGACGTAAAAATGAGCGTTCCAACTCCAAAAAATAACACCATTCGGACGCTGAAAACATGTACGCACAGGTATGAATGCTTCTTCCTTGAATCGTGTGGTTCTACGATGAAAAATTTCACACAAGTGATGTCGAAACCGTTCGAACCAAGATAGACCGTCCGGACGATGTAGGTTCTAGAATATTTTCAAATCGGGCATATTATGTTATGTTTTAAGAACATGTTTTGATGTTCTGTATTGCGATGTTATTTTGTTTATATTATGTTTTGAGGATATTTGATATATTTATGTTATTTCTATTTATTCATTCTTAGTACAACATGTTAATTAATGTTATATTTTTCATTTCGTTACACTCCTTCAAACTTCGAAATTACTATCTAATATCTAACACACTTAAGGTTATTTATATTATTAACACACTTAATTTAAAACTTGGTAATAAATTGAATGGTAAGAGCTTTAAAAAAGAGAGATAAATACTGTCATGATCCTTTTCAATTTATTGTCATAATTTAATTTAAAAAGAGATAAATACAATATATGAGTTACACGTTAATTAAGATCAACAAAAATTGAATGTCCCGTGTCTATTTTTCTCCTAATTGAGACATTCAATTTGGAGTGTACTGCATCTATATTTGTTTTGTTTCTCCAATATTTCTACGAGTGTTTGTGGGGGCGCCGGGCGCGCGGGGGTTGGGGGTGATGTCTTTTGCACTACGATCCTTCTTCAATTTGCATTCAGAACAAAAGATTTACAGAAAATGGAATTTCTCCTGCGTTGGAATCGAAATTAATGTGCATGCAAAACAAGGAAAAGAGAGGGAATGAGGAATGTATTTATATTAATTGTTGTTAATGTTAATACATAAAAAAAAAATGCTGGTCGAGTGATTAGCGGACAAGATTTGTACAAATAATTATAGAATACTAAGGAAAACTCAAACTAGAGAATCATGGCTGCTCTCTGTATCATGCGACGAACTGGAAAAATCCTTGATTTCGTTCTTCAATTTCTCATCTTCGTGGTTGTCATCATCAAGAGTGGTAGTAGCTCCAGTCAGCTCCTTAGCTCTCTGGGCTTGAAGATCCCAATCGGTTCGAGCCAAGACGACCAACATGGTCACCACACACGAACCTTGCGCGGCTAAGAGGCCAAGCCATAGTCCTTTAAAATCAAAACCAACGTAAAAACTCAACCACACTGCAATTGGCATTCCCACAAGATAAAAGCAACTCAGGTTGATATTAGCTCCCAGTTTAGGCCGGGCTGTTCCTCTCAGAACACCGCAACCTGTTGTTTGCGGGCAGTTTCCGAGCTCGCAGAGACCGATAATGGGCAAAACCATAGATGTTAAGGCTATGATCTCGGTGTCCTGGGTGAACATGGTAGCCCATATCTTCCTAACCATCACCGCAAAAAGCAATGCTGAAAATCCCAACGTGAAGCTGAAAGAAAGGCCTACATATGCGGCAAGTTTTGCTTTCGTGGGATTGTTAGCACCTAGTTCGTTTCCAACCCTTGTTGATACGCCGAAGCTGAGAGAAGATGGAAAAATGTAGATCAAAGCCGTGGTTTGAATCAGAATTCCCATTGAAGCAACCGTTGCTTGGGGATTGAGTAACAGCCCGCACAGTAAAATCATGATTTCGTACCACCACCATTCTAGGCAAACTGAAATGCAGGTTGGAATGGCTAAATTCAGTAGAGCTTTCCACCCTTTGAGGCACTCGGAGGAAATCCCACCCCAAGTTTTCTTATGCACGCCGGAGAATATAATATAGACGATCAATGATCCTACTAGTGTGAAGTTAGTCCAGACCCCGCTTAATGCAACTCCTTTGGTTCCAAGTTTGAGCACATAAACAAGAAAGTAATTGATAGGCACGTGGAGAAGAATAGAAAAAGCTGCACACAAGGTTAGAGGCAGAGTTATGGATTGGGATCGGAGATATATCCGAATAGGGTGCAAAAGAGATTGTGCAACGAGGTCCGGGAGCGAATAAAAAATGTAGGACTGAGCTTCGGTTGCAATATCGGCTTTCTGACCACAAAAAAGCAGAATCTTCTTCATGTTCAACCATAGAAATGAAATTGGAATTGAAGTTAACAGAAGCAGAATCACAGTCCTTTGCATGGTGAGGCCAAGAAGTTTGAATCTTTTGGCTCCAAAGGCCTGACCACAAATGGGTTCCATTCCCATGGCAAGGCCAGAAAGAACAGAATAACCAGTGATATTAGCGAACCCGATTGCGAGTGAACCACCGGCCAAAGCAAGCTCGCTGAGGTGGCCAAGGAAGAGCATGGAGATCATGGAGCGGAAATAGAGTAATAGTCCTGTCAGTACCATTGGGAAGGAAATCTTGGCTATCCATCTGGCTTCCGTGACAACAAGTGAGAGATGGGTTTTCTGGGGAGGTTGGTTTCGATGCTGATCATCAGGTGTTGGGTTTTGGGGGATCAAAGGGGTGAACATGTCGGGATCTTGTAGTTTGTTTGAGGGAAGGCTTGGTTGGTCTGAATTGCTTTCAAAGGATCTTGTAGAGGATGATTGGCACATGTCGTTTTGGACTTTTTGAGAGAGAGAGAGAGAGTTGGGGGATCTTTGAGAGTGTTCTGGGATTTAAAGGCGATTAGCGAGGTTACTTTTGAGCATCTGGGACAGGGGCGTAGATAAAGAAGAAAATATCTCTAGAACAAGTGAAATTCTTGGAAACCTTTCAAGCGTCCTTTTATGACCGAGTTACATAAATGAAACCGAAAAAAAAAGGTCCAAAACGACCGAAAATGTTACTTGTGGGGCCGGCAGAACCGATTCACACGTAGAGGAAGAGACAGAGAAAGGGTAGATAGATACAACTCTAACGTGGTGTTTTTGTTCGTGAAAATATTGAGTTAGTGGAAATTTAAGAATATTGGATTCGATAAGAAAGTGAAGATATTTTATGGGAGTGGGTAAAAAATTAAATTTGAGTAAATATTATAATAATAAAAAATTATTAATTTATAATTTTTTATAATATACTCGAAACGTTGATGCTAACAAACGCTACCATATACTGTCGGCACTTGAGCTTTATACAGGTGAAGACTTAAATGTCGTCAGTAAATTGCGGATATCTTTTCTAAGGCAAGCAATATTTGACGGTGCTGTAGGAGGTGAGAATAACGTTTTTGGTTTGGGTTTTGCCACCGTAAGCAAAATAAAGGTAGTGGACGGTTTTTATGCTTTACCCATCTTTTGAAAAAGAAAGCTTGACTTGCAGTTAGGGTTTTAAAGTTCGTTAGTGCACCATTAAATTAATTAAATTCCTTGTCGGACGTTTCTGCTTATGGAACTTTCAAATCCCATTTAGTTGATGGATCAAAATAATCTTAAATTTTGATGCCCATGATTAAGGAACATGTTACAAAAAAAGGTTTTTTTTGGGGGGGGGGGAGTAATTAGCAGTTGACCCTAAATCTATAGATCAGAAACAATATCCTCAAAAAATAAGACCATTGATAAAATAAAAAATAGAAAAGATAGAGAGATATAAATAATTCCAACTAACGGGACATGTTATATATATTGACTGCTTTTTCTTGTTAAATCAGTGTCATTTACATCTGCACATTTAAGTAATGCATATATAATGTTTTTGGCAGCTAGTGGGTTCATATGATCTTATCCTTTTAGCAATTTTGTGAAATTATTCTTTTGATCAAATAGGTGGGCTACCCAAAACTTTCAGGTGGATTACTAAACGAACAGTGGGCATACAAGAAAAGCACTCAAAAGTTTAGTCCACTAGGCTGCCTTTGGTCGACTTACATGTCGTGCTGTTTATAATTGGCACACAATTGGGAGTGGATTACATTTAAAATGTTATCAACATGAGTTAGCTATAGTAAAGATCTGTCTTCGCGCGCGCTAGGCTGCTAGCTAGTCGTCTAAGCTCGATGATGGTGCGATTGAAACATTAAAAAAGAAAAAGCCGTGTGCATTGGGCGGTGGGAAAAGATGAGCCATAGGCAGCCTTCGTGTACGAATCTTCCTTTGTCTCCACCACCGTCTTCACCTCCGACTCTATCCCCATCCATCTTGTCATTGACAGGAGAACGACATCCATAGACACAAGGAAAGAAATTTTCAAAGCGAGCGTGTGAGACGGGGAATTAGGGGAAAAGAAAGGAAGAGAAAAAGTCCAAGAATCCAACTGCTAATTAAACAGTGAGGAGGTTGTTGTATGTGCTAGAGGGAACTCACGAACCTCATTGTCTATGACGTGTGGTAATTGATATTCAGGACAGCCGTATATATAATTCTTTAAGTTGGTAGCTTCCTGCTTCTGAAAGAAATGCCAATTACTTTATGGGTTGCACCGAAAGGACAGACTACTTGCTTACATACCGCAATGTGTGAACTCGATCGTGTTGACTCAAGCAACTTGAGACGTTAGTGAGAGAGCCACCTTAATTTTGATGAACACATGAAGGTTTTGGAACACAGATTTGACTATAAAGCAATATTGGGTTATTGGTGTCAAGATCTAATTAGCCATGCGAGCCAATGGGGTAATCATAGCTTCTTCTTTTTTTTTGCCACGAGGCAAGTACTATATATACGTCACACCTTTTGTCAGTTCTTCAAAACTCTCCATGATTAAGGCTTTGAATAGACCAATAGTGATTACTTGTTGACCGATCCAAAAGGAGGGCCAAGTCTTATGAACGCGTAAAAGAAAAATCTTGGACGAGTGTGTACGTTGGACAAGTACAAGAGAATGTCACTTTATAGGAAGACTACTATTGCATGTAAGGAACAATCAAGGGTCAAAAATGTTAATTACCTCAACTGCACATATCACTTGGAATATAATTATGCCCCAAGCAACAAGTACTTGCTCATGATCACATCAAATCTAACTCCGTGTCGGCAATCAACTAGTCGTGCTATTGTTCTTAACATGAAGACTTTTTCTTCAAGATGTAAACGTAAAAAACACGTAAATGGATGCTAATTCTTCTAGAAACCGCGGTCATGTCTGTATCGCAGTTTGTCGAGTCTGTTAATGTTAGTACAGTCAACAGTCTGTAGTCTGGAGAACAACTTGCTACGTAGAGAAAGAAAGAGAGAGAGAGTCCAAACGTGCCATGACCGTTTTTTATCTGTGAAAAGTACATTTGCCAACTTGGAGAAGAAAGAGTTTGTTGTTCAGTACGGGAGCCTGATATTTTGACCTTGTAATCTTCACGCCGGACTTTTAAATTTTTGAGCTGCTCTTTCTTCCCTGTTTTCTTAGCTTTCGAGCTGTGGTTTCATACTGGAGTGTCAATCGACTTGTAGGGCCCAGCAATGTTTTTTATCTAAACATGACTGGACTCTACTATGGAAACTTCCTCTCCAGGATCGGCTTAAGCTTTTGCTGTGGAAAGTGGCGTCTGAAGCTCTTCCAGTTCGAGCTCCGTCTTATCATATTGTTGTTGGGGGTAGTTTGCCGCTTCAGGCTTGTGCTAATTGTGGAGCTCGTTATGATTCTATCCTACATATTTTTCACGATTGTTTGGCAGTCCGGTATCTCTGGAACTCTTCTGTTTGACCTTTGGATATTTCTTGTATACCAGTTTCTTCTCCTGCAGCATGGGTAGGACTTTTACTCAATGCTGACTCAACCTTGGGGATACCTCGATCCTGTATCAACAAGTTCATTCTCCATGCCGCTTTGCTTTTTGATGTTTTATGGTTTTCTCGCAATCAAGCCTTTCATGAAGATAAGGTGGTGGTGTATCCAGATTCTCAGATCATCAGTCGGCTTGGTTGGTTTGTTCTCCCCCTCTCTCTCATTCATGGTCGCCTCCGGATATGGGATGGATTAAGATCAACTTTGACGTTGTTATACGTCATAATGGATCGTATGTAGCCGTCTCTTGTCGAGACTCCTCTAGTTCTCTCTGTACAATGTACATGGAACGTATTCAGGCTACAGACTCTTTGGTGGGTGAAGCAATGGCAGCTGTTCGTGCAGCGGAGACTGCGTTGCAGCAATATCCGCTGCAGCATTGCTGGTCTATGGTTGTTTTTTAATCAGACTGTCGCCCCCTGTGTGAAGATATTGAGCATGATGTTACTCCTCCTTGTTGGAAAATTGAAGATCTTGCTTTCTCGCTTCGACGTTTGTTCAAGGCACAGTCAGCTTGGGCTATTCATTGGGTTCCTAGGAGACTCAATCTTGAAGCTCATTTGCTTGCTCACTGGGCAGCTCTCTTTGGACTGTCTCATTTTATGAATTCTGCTTGTATTCCTTCTTATATTATGTATTGCGACTCTGGTTCTGATTTGATTTAGTTTTTATTGGAAATGTTGGTTTATTGAAAAAAAAAAAAGAGGTATATATTCTACAGGAACTAGCTAGGAGGGAAAGTAGCCAAGGTCCTCAATCCAGCACGGTCCGCAAATTAGGAACGCATCAATTTTAGACCTTAGATTAGCAACTGATGGCCCAAACATCTGAGACAGCTCGTCAAACGACGAGTCAGTCAGATTCCAATGAGGCCCAATTTGAAGTGGCCCTTCCCTTGGCCTTGACAGGGAAACGAAATAAATACTTTACGTAACCACAGAATATTAGAAACTGATTACTAAATACTAAGTGGTGGTGAGAGGCCGGGCTGGGCTCCAAGGATCCGGGACCAAAATTTCATATATATTTTTTCCCTCAATCTTGCAGAATGGGCATGCAGCTTGTATTCTTAAGTCAGCAAAATTCCTATAGCTAGCCCAGCTGCCCAACGGCATCCTATTCCTAGAGCAAACCTGAATTTATTACTTCTTACCCCGCTAGATGGAAAGATGACGATAAGAAAATAATTTCAGCTCTAAATATTTTCTGTGTTCGGCTGAACTCTTAAAAATGGCGTGAAAAAACTTTTAGTTGGGTTAGAGTTTATCTTATACTTTCACGGTAATGTAATCGGAGGCTCAGAAATAAAGTCTCTTTTGTAATCTTATCTTCTGGACGTAGATCTGTCAAATGTTTCACTTATCTCTTTCCTCTATCTTAATCTAAATTATTTTTTTCTCTTTTATTTTATTCTTAACACAGTTTGATTCAAAGTAGTTTTAAGATTTTATAGTGACCTGAATTTCATGATCCTCCCAAGCATACAAAGTTGCACAAACATTTTGGTCCAAAATAAATTCATTCAAAATAAAGACACCCTATATGATAGACGAAAATTAGTCGCCAATAGTTTGATCCAAATACAGGCATAATTTTCCAACCAAAATTATCAAGAATATATAAATCAGACGTCATCGACGCCTTTCCTCATTTGAATATCTCCTCCAGGGCAAGAAAGCTCTTCTTCGGAACAAACGAACTTGCGCCAGTAAGGGTGATTTCGCCACACAATAGCCATTTCTTCAATTGGGATACCCTTAGTCTCCGGCAAGAACTTGTAAATGAAGAAGCTCATTATCAACACCCAACATGCGAAGAAGATGAACAGTCCGAACTTCAGATGGCACAACATCGCCGTGAAGACTTGTGCAATTGCATACGTGAAAATCATGTTGACGGAGACATTGATACTCTGAGCAGCTGACCTGACTTCGAGTGGGAAGATTTCACTGGGAACCAACCAGCCTAGAGGACCCCAAGACCATGCAAAGCCAGCAACGTAGACGCAGATGAAGAACACCAATCCAAAAGCATAGTACTTCGGCAATTCACCAGGGTCCCCACTCGTCCCAAATTTAACAGCAATTGCAATTGTAATTATAACCTGTCCATGAATATTACATCACATAGGTGAATAGAAATTAATTAAGCAGAACACATATCATGTATACGCAAGCAAGCTGATACAATAGAACGAAAAGAGGCTTAATTAGCATATAGTATACCTGACAGATGAACATTTGAGCACCACCTTGAAGGAATAGCGTTCTTCTTCCCCACTTATCAACACCAAGGATCGAAACAATAGTTGCAAGACAATTAACCGAACCGGTAATCACCGCAGACATGAGCGAAGCACTGCTTCCAAAACCAATTGTTCTGAACAACACAGGCGCATAAAATGTAATCACGTTCATTCCTGTGAGTTGCTGGAAGAAGGGAATGCAAATGGCCATTGTGAGTTGCGGCCTATACTTTCGCTGGAGAATAGTAGCCCAAGGGTTTTTTACTAATTTAGAAGCTTCACTGGCCTCAACTAGATCATTGTATTCGTCCTCTACGTCATCCACGCCACGGATCTTCACAAGTTGTTCCTTAGCTTCCTTAAAATGGCTGCGCTCAATCAAAGAGTTCGGTGTGTCAGGAAGACAAAAGGAACCCACAATGATTATTAGAGCAGGGACCATGGCACCTCCCAAGCTCAAGCGCCATCCCCAACCACCCTCAATCTTAGCGAAGAAATAGTTCAGCAGGTTGGCAACGAGGATACCAACTGTAATTGCCAATTGAAACATCATGTTGAGAGCGCCTCGGAATCTATACGGAGCCATCTCCGAGACGTAGATTGGAACAGACTGTAAAACATATACCAATAATTTCTTTTAGTTGAAGTTAGTTAAAATAAAAGGAAAAAATGTAAATCCCGTGCTCTTTGGCTAAATTGATTTTAAGACCTATATATGCTCTCAAATTTTGGGATTTAGGTCGATGTAAGGTGCCAGTACCCTAAGTGTACTAATTAATCAGGATGTCAGGCCTAGGTGGAATATTTTGGTCCCGTAATTAACTGAAATCACTGATCTATTCCACCTATCCTGAATCCAAAAATTTGGAAGCATAGATCTAAAACGTCTAGTTTTGTGCTTTACCCAAAATAGAGATCATGCCGAAGGCAGAAGTGTGAATATCAGTCACATCCCAATTACTTTTTTTTTTCTGATCAGTCACATCCTCATTACAAGTACGTAAATACTGTATATTTGACCTGATTGGCGCATCCGATGCCGAAACCAAGTAGCATACGACCAACAATTAGCATCCAGACCCTTTGAGCGAAGCCATTGAGAAGTGCACCGGCACAGAAAAGTATTCCGCCCAAAAGCATCGTAATACGCCTCCCAAAATTTCGAGTGATTGCCGATGCAAAAATGCAGGCCACCAAAGCAGCAAGATACAGAGAAGAAGTAAACAGCGTCAATGTCTGGCTGTCAAACTTGCAGTACTGATTATCAGAAGGTTTGGCGGATGCCTCTTTCCTGTACACGGCTGGGAAAAACTTCTCCAAGAACGAATCCATGGATGTAACTCCACCTACAATATTACCGAGAAAACTCTATCAGCTGTGACTCGATCGAATACAAACACTAAGAATTTTAGAAAACACAGTTCAATTGGTATATATCTCTTTTTTCATGGATATGCGACGTCTTCCGTTCGCTCATAAACAACAAAGCAGGTAGATACAGTACTGTTTTTTTGCACACCGCATATGCTAGCTTCACTTGCGTGTGTATAGAAAAAACTAGGTAAACTATAAACTGCAAGGAACTGTGTTAAACAATGGAAATACAGATATCTATAGAGATCATAGATAGTCATGATGTTCTGCTCTAAGATTGTTACCAGATATTCCAAGATCGTAACCAAAAATTAAGCCACCCATAGCTGCCACTATACATGTCACCAAGACCTTGCCAGTGAGTTTTCCTGGATATTCCCTTCCATCCGACGTAGCGATAACACCTCCAGCCATTGTAGCAGATTTTGTCACGTCCCTAACTCGGAAGGCAGTGGGGCCAGTATATATAGAACCAGAGCCAGAGGCGTACTAAGCGGATAAGGAATCCAAAGAGAAGTGAAATGTATAGAGGTAGTCTCCTACTATATCTACATGTCTGCCTTATCCAAATTAAGAGTATCCCGCTAATATCTGAACATGCAGCTAATCTGTTTGTAATACAAATTTGAATTGACTTATTCCTAGGTGCAAAAAATTAATTAAATAGACATATCAAAGAGTCTGATAGTAGTTAGGATTTTCGGATAGTAAAAGATAAAGAACTACTTATTAAATTAATGAAATTCAATTAATTTTAATCATATATTTAAGTTAGTCTACTTTAGTTTTTTATCTTTTTATTTTTTTGAAAAAAGTTATGAAGTTTAATTAAGTTGTCTATTAGTTAGGGATTTTCTAATTTTGTTGATAATAAAATACTATTTTTATTAAATTCAAATTTTAATTTTATTTGAAGCAGTTATCCCTTTCTAAACGTATTTAAATTTTAAAGAAGAGATAAAACTGTACAGTTACCTGAAGTACTTTTGAATTTGTAAAATTCTAAAATTTGTTTAAATTAGTAACGCATCAATTCTAGACCTTAGATTATAGCTACCTGATGGCCCAAACATCTGATAGAGCTCGTCAAACGAGTCCCTCGTGTTCCAATCTGGCCCCAATTTGAAGTGGCCCTTCCCTTGGCCTTGACAGGGAAACGAAATAAATACCTTACGTTACTACAGAATATTAGAAACTGATTACTAAATGAAGAAGCTCATTATCAACACCCAACATGCGAAGAAGATGAACAGTCCGAACTTCAGATGGCACAACATCGCCGTGAAGACTTGTGCAATTGCATATGTTGCTTATTCTTTTTTTCCTTTCTTCTGATCCAAATCTCTCATCTATTATTTCGTCTGACGGTCTGACCCCCATTTACATATGTTGCTTCTGTTCTATCTTTTTTGTATGTATGGTTAGTTTTTCCCTCTACGAAAAGGTTGTGGGACATCTAAATTGTTCACAAAAACCTTTGCCCAACTTCATCGTGTCGCAAGAAAACATATAAATGGTAGACACAATATATCGAAAAAAGCTGGAGGATTCTATGGAGTAACTCAATATGGACACCACAGACCATGTGCAACCCACTCAGAGGTCCATGGTGGGGTCGCCGGCCATGGGTGACATATATAAAAGCTCCTTGTTGGCTAAACATCGTCCAAGGAATTAGAATCAGCTAGCTACCACGGCCCAGCAGTATACATGAATCAACCACTACATAAAACCAAAGGGTTGACCGCAACAACCATGCATTTAAAAAGAATAAATATAAATCTTTTATCCGTTATCTTTTTGGTTTTTTTTCTTTTTTGAATGGCTTGGAGAGGTAAACATGAAAGTGGTTGCTCAAAGCGAAATTCGGATAAAAAAAAGGTGACAGAGTCATGAAATATGAAGAAAGAATTCTATACAAAGGTAAATTGTGAGAAGTGATGTAAAGTGACGGCAGTAATTTAAAGATATAAATTCAATAGTTGAAGGCTAATCACTTAATTTAATAAGCAAGTTAAGATTGAGACACGTCATTTTATTTCTTAATTCATATTATTAAATAAGGTGGTCTTAGAACGTTAAAAATCACAATTGTCCTTTTACATGACTTTTCACAATTTATCTTTGTATAAAATTTGTTTTCTAAATGATGTATTCTGGACCTAACTGATCAACACTTAGATAAGATATACTTTTAGATAAGATATACTTTTTCATTTTTTTGGTTCTAAAAAAATTATCGAACATATATATATATATATATATAGAGTTGTCTGGGAAACAACCTAATTTTATGCTAATCAGAATACCATCGCTAGCTCCTAATATTTAAATGGGCTATCAATAGAAAAAGAACAAAAATACTGATATAGCAGTCATCAGTCATATCATGAAGTACTGCTGCTAATTGTATAATCTTGGATCGGATATTTTTTATTGTGATCTTAACCAGATGCTCGGTGAAGCAACGTCTGTACTCCAATCTGGGTTTACGCGGAGCACCAGAATTCTGAAACATACAGCTTGACTATATGGGTTTCCCCTAGTCCCATTAACCACTTCCAACCAATCGCAGTACTTGGCCAATTCACCTAAAATATTTTTAGAAACGAAAGCAATGAACATTGACAACTCAAAACACCTAAAGGTTCAAGTGGAAGATTGACGGCACACAAAGGGAGAGTTGATAACAGCTAATCGCTAGCCTGAGCCTAATGCGTGTGCCTCACCATCAACGTATTATCTTACACACCAACGAAACCCCTACGATTGAATCATTTAATTTCCACCTTTTTGTCTAAACCCCATTGATTGCTAATACCAAGTTGGTGGCACGTTTCTGAATTTCTTCCTCCGCGAAATCCCCACGCTTCCACCTTTTTATCAGACATTCAAACAAAAAGACGTATATATATTTAGCTTTCCCTTAAATCCAAACCATAACCTCTGTACGTGTCTCTCAATCTGTCGACCCTTCTTAAAATTCCCTTATTCCCCCATGTCCATTTCATTATAGAATATGTCTGTTCCTAACGACGACTCAACTAATTTCCACCAATTAGAACAAGCGCTTCAGCCACCAATACCTTCCCTTGACCCTCCTCCTCCTCTCACAGTACTTCACCAATTGGACCAAGTCCAACATTCTCACCCTGTTCACACATGTGAATCCCCCTCACCCAAGCCACTTAAATCTCCAAAACCCACCATGGCTTCAAGTTCTACCGGGAAACAGTACCCCATGTATCGTGGAATCCGGTGCCGGGGTGGCAAGTGGGTTTCCGAGATCCGGGAGCCACGCAAGACCACCCGGATATGGCTTGGCACATTCCCATCTGCAGAGATGGCGGCTGCCGCCTATGACGTGGCGGCACTAGCCCTAAAAGGTAGTGAGGCAGTTCTTAACTTCCCAGGTTCTATTGGTTCATACCCAATTCCAGCCTCTACATCGGCCCACGACATACGTAGTGCCGCTGCAGCTGCAGCCTCATTGAAAAAGGCCGAATCAAGTGACATCCCAGGGGTCGGGCTGGAGTCATGTAGGGATGATAGTACGATGCATGAAGGCGGTTTAACATCTGGGGGAGATCAGTTTGTAGATGAGGAGGCCATTTTTGACTTGCCAAATCTGCTAGTGGACATGGCAGAGGGAATGATGGTGTCCCCGCCTAGAATAAACTCATCGGATGACTCACCTGGAGATTCAGATGGAACGGGAAGTTTGTGGAGCTATTCTTAATAATGCTCCATAGTCATCCAATAACCAATTTTGTGGAAATTTATGAAAAGAGAAGAGAAAAATGGAATAGAAGAACGATACATGAACTAGGGCATGGTATAACATGTTAAACGTTTGCCTTCGGTTGCATTTCCTGCCCGTCATCAAATATTAGATAATGTAAGAAGAGTAGATTCACGGAAACTATTGTCATACTGTTGCAGGAACCCATTGCTTCACAAACGCATTTCATTTTGGGACGAAGGCAGTGAATTAGGGTGGTTTTGCTTCTTGAGTATGAGTGCATGTACAGTAGTTGTGATTTGCGGCTTTGCAAGATTATGTTGTCAACAGTTCTCTCAACTTTGTGCCGATAATTGTTGGATGTCATTGTTTGTATTTGTGGCTTTGCGATGTAAACCATATGCCTTTTATCTCAGTACCTAATGTAAGAGCTTCGGGTTTTTGAGGACCCAAAAGTGTCCTAATTGATCAGGCTGTAAAACAAAGGAGAGAGAGATCAGAGAAAGGGAGAGAGAGACAGATCGAGAAGGATAGAAATCTACTAGTACCCCTCCACCCACAAATCAGAAAGCTATCTATTTCGCATATTTTATCAATGTCAAACAAATTTGTGAGTGAGAAAATTTTAGCAGGAGCATATATATGTCACAAGGCGCGCTGAAATTTTTGCAACAAAATTTGAGATTATTATGACTCAAAACATTAGGGGTCCCGTTAAATGTCAATACCTTTTGACGAAATATTTAGAGTAAAGAATTTGGGTTTGAATGATCATGAGAGCGATGCAATGCCTCTATGAGTAAACTGGTACACTGTTCAATTGTCGAGGGATAATCATGTGAGTATGTGACCATGAACAGGTGTCTCCGTCTCTGTCTCTCATTTCTACGTGATTACTTTAACTACGCGGCGGAATCAAGTTTTACTGTGTAAAGTGCTGTTTTTTTTTCACAGTCGCGAGCAGCTATTGATTAGTTATCGTGGAAAAGAATTATAATCTGCTCGGATATAAACATCCTTACGTGATTAGGTAGAAAAAATAAAACACAATACTAATTAATTAAACATAATATAGAGATGAGATAAATATACAGTAGGAGACTAATTAAGTGATTTGGTCTAGAAATGTTAGGTTGTATTTTGTATTATGAATTCATACAGTATATAAATTAAATGTCTATTTATAGAGAAATGATATTCTACATTTAACTTTGAATATTTCTTATCTCGATAATGATATTCAACATTTAAACTTGAATCTCTGATAATTTTGATAGCAATAATATCATATTAAATCTTATAATTGATTATGATCATATATCTCTAATTTACATATTACAGTGTGCTTTTTATTATGGAAGAATTGGGAAACCTCTCTCAACTAGATTATATCCTCTAAAGCTTGATTTAGAGATTATATCTTAAATGGATTTATTTTAAAACAGTACTTTAGACAAAGTTTTTCCCCAAATTAGTATATAAACGACTTATAGAATCATCCACGGCGTGTGTGTGGCTATTATAAATGAGTAAGACCATCATGTGATTATATATCAGATGGATCATCTTATATTATTAATATTAATAATTATTTGAAGTGTCCCCGACTTTTACTGTGATTTATAATGTCCAAATTTTCTTTTTCTACCCTTTTAGCTTTGAGAAGCGAAAATTTTGAGCTTTTACTGTACATGCGCGTATCCACAAAGGTCCTGCAGGACTTTCTCTCCTCTTTAAGGGGGACAACATCTCCGGCCATATCTTGTAGGCCCGGAGGGTATATGCGCGGAGCACTTGACGAACCTTTTAGAGGCAATATAGATCTGTTTGACAAGATCAGAAAATATGTGCACAGACTAACCAAAATATTGGATGCAACCCAGCAAGAGAAAACTGCCTGTATTTGAATTAAAAGTCAGAGGTACAGTGACTTTTAATTAAGATTTACCACCCTAGAGTGACACATACACATGATCAAGCATTGGGTTTTTTTTTTTCACGAAAACCATGTTATAGAAGGAAATGAAGCAGGTCAGCCACGAACTCTGAAGGGTAGCCATCAATGTTGAAAAGGTGTTGTTAGTCCTTATTGGGTACTACTTTTATCCATCCGTAACATCAAAAAGGAAAAGGAAGAAAAAAAAATGTATGTGGGGCTTTTGTCTGATGCAATACAAGCGCAGCCGAAATCCTTTGAACTTTGAACGAGCTCAAAAAAAGGTTTGACTATATTGGATAACAAGCGTGGCCGACATTACTTACTATATGCTTTCCATCCATCCATCTTCACTTTCAAATTAGTTAGTGGTGCGTCTCTGTGAACAACAGTACTATATACGAATTGAATGACACGCAATTGGAATCAGCACCCAGGAAGCTGACGTCTTTAGTCATGTTCTTGGGGAAAAAATAGAAGGAGAACAATAGAAAATAGATCCTATTGATCAATTTGTACTGTCGTAGCCTACCTGTCTAAAAGATTATATCATCTTAATCTAGTCCAAATTGCAACCAAGGGTTCCCCGCGACCACATGCATGTTCAAGTTTCAAAGATCGATCGATCAGTTCTTTACCAAATGGCAATATGAACTTACACTAATTAAAAAAAACAAGCATGGAGTAGTTTAATCGCCACGATGTAACTACTAGCTAGTTCTGGAGATTAAAAGAAAAAGGTTCTTCTGCATATATTTTTACTTCAAATGATATTATATAAATATATCCTCCTTTGTATTCCAACTGATCGGATGCGGACAATTTAAAATATGGAAAAGTATGGAGTTAGTTTCTAAGAGAATTCCAATTTGTTTGTGAATCTACCACTCATCCTAAAAGCTTAAGCTGATAGAAAGAATGAGATTTTTATTATTTGAATTATATTCTCTAACACCCCCTCACGTGTGGGTCAGACTCTTTTATAATTGGGAGGCCCAACACGTGCAATATTTAATTGAAATTGGGATAGAGTATGGAGTCAGGCCTCGAACTTGGGACATTGCCTCTGATACCATGTGAATTTACCACTCATCCCAAAAGCTTAAGCTGAATTTTTATTATTTGAATTATATTCTCTAACCGTTTAAAGATAAGGATAAAGTAAGAGAGCAATTAAAAAAAACCGAAAAGAATCCGGAGGGGACCAAATCATCCAAATAGCTGCTGTTATCGCCACGAGAAAATATTTCTTTTGAAAGACAAGAACGATAAAGATTAAGTGATTCTTTTTTTTTTTTTTCTAAGTATAAAGATTAAGTGATTCAAAAGCGAAAGGGAAGGTAGGAGCAGCTATTTGGATGATTTGGTCCTCAAATCACTTTTGGTCACGACTCATGGAGGATCCGGAGGGGAACAAGCATCCAATGAGTTTGACAAAATTATATGCATCTCTTTTTGGACCGCTTATATCTCTTCTCTCTCTCGGCCCCCCTGCAATATAATATGGTAGCCGGAAGATCTCAAACTCGCGTTTATGGGGCCACCATATATACCTCCGTAATCATCTTGGTCTGTTCGATATGATTTTGCCTCTCTTTCTTTTATGGGTCTAATCATCCATGATCACTCGTTTTGACTGAATGTTAGTCACATTTTTCATGCACAATGGAATATATATATATCACACACCACATTTTAATGAGTTATTATCATTGTAAAATCATTTGGTGGGATTTATATTAGGCATAAATACAATTTGCACCCTCTAATTATGAGCTATTGACGTTTTACACCTCATGAAGTTATTATTTTTGTTACATGCACTCTCCAATTAAGGAGTCTTGACACTTTATCACTCAAACTATTATTTCTTTTCATTTACACTCAATAATTAGTGATTTTAGATATCTTGCCTCTTCTGTTAAAATTTTTATTTATCAATTTGAATATTTTTTAACAAGTGAAATGTCAATGTTATTCCCACAATTTTGAGATGGGGCTTAATTGCCGATGGTACATAGTGTGAGTGATGGTAATACGGACAGTAATGAAACAGGGGCACCATGCCCCTGATCTGATAGCAAATTTTGAAACCATACATGAACTCACGATTACTCGATAATAAATCAAGAAGTTAAGTACATATTATAGAACTGTTGCATATTTGGTAATTATTACTGTAAAAAATGCAATTTAATAATGCAAAGTTTCGAAGGCTTTGGGCTGGTGCATACGGGAATTTCTTAAAGTTGCCTAACTGTTTTAAAGAATAAATAGTTTAATTCTTCAATTTGCCGGCAAGAACGAACGGAAGACGGGGGGGAATGAGCCCAAAACTTTAGCCATTTCTTAATCATGGGCCGAACTCACTTTCGTGTATAAGTAACCAGTCCAGAATAAGGCCAGCCTGGTACAGCTAGCCTAGTTAAGAGTTGAAACCTAGACGTGTTTTATATATGGAAGCTCCCTACCACTATTCCTTTTCCCCCCCGAAAGAACAACAGTGGCTTGCAATTGTATTGACTAATTCAACTTTTAGGTTATTTTGCGATTGGTTGATCCATTGGTTATTGCAATCATCTTTCTCTTGATGGTTAAGCAAAAAATTAAATTAATGATTCTAGCCAGCAGAAAAAATTGGGATAAATTCATTTTTTCACTTTTTAACTATAAAAGTCTTGACATTTTACAATTCAAATTTTTTTATTTTTATCATATTGTGCAGATAACTATAGAATATTTCTTACACTTTCCATCACCTATTAAAAATTTTACATTAATTTTGATAAAAATTACTTTTTTTAGCTTCTGAAATTACAATTTAAACCCATAAAATATCATTGTAAACAAGTTATGGAAATAAAATTATTATTTCCCAAATCAAAAAAATAATTTTTAACTAAAATTGATGGAAATGTTAATATTGATAAGGCAAAACTGAAACATGTATTCATCCAAAAAAACAAAGATTAGAAGGGAAAAAAAACACAGCAAAAGAGTCTTAATAATTCATATTTATTGTAAAACTAAATAACAATATCATCTAGAAAGCGTAACAAAGAGAGAAAGACATACATAGTTCTTCAGGAATTATGATATATTCTAAATATTGGTACGTCTGTAATACATTTCAATACCCATTTATATAGGCATAGGGTCATACATAAAATTAAAATGAATTAAAACAGAATTAAAAAGATACATAAGGGTGAAAAAATTAAAGTTTGAAGATAATAAAAAGATATAATGGTTATACAGTATAACCCATAATTATAATATAAATAATAATATCAACTTAGTTTTTTTATATATAATATCAAAATTTTAAAGAGTCAAAAGTTTGATTACTGCATTCAGTAACCAAAATTTTGGCTCTCAAATATTTTATCATCACTTTTTATCAATTCTCATAAACTTTTTTATTATTTTTTTTTACCTGTTCTCATACTTACTTTTTCACCGGTTTTTTTAATCTCTCCTCACTTTTTTTTAAAATTTTGTCACCAGAAACACCTCACTCGTAAATACTTATGAAATTCACGCCTTGGAAAATTGGTAACAGAATGAGTCAATCATGCATGATTCAAAAAGTCGCAAAAACAGAAAGCATATTAGTGGCCACAACGTTCCTCTGGAGTTCACTCACCATCGCTTTTTCGCACGTGCTTTTAATAGAATACTAGGCTGTCTAGGCTGAACTAGTTCAGAAAGTTGAAACCACCGGGCTGCGTTTGCAAAGCTAATTTTATTCAAAATTTTATATCTCTCTTAATAAAATACTCTAATATAATCTCTCTCTCATAAAAAAATATAAAAAATTATAAAACTATAAAAAATTAGTTCTCTCTTCACTTTTTCACTAAACTCAATACCAAGACATATTCTCATACCAAAAATATTACAACACAGACACAACCCAAATGCGGCTGACCACAAAAACGTGCCATTTGGATTAAGTGCGTGACACTTGGATTCATCAGCTCGCTACACGTTCTCTACACTTGCTTCACAGTATAGTGTGAGCTGGCCCAACAAGTCTAAAGACATGCAGGTGTGAAAACTGAAAACGTCAAACTGGCTACTACAGCTGGCCTAGTTAAGAGTTATCAATGGCATATGGCAGGCACACGACCTTGGCCCGGCCCGCATAAATTTCTTCGAGAAAAGTACACTTGTGCCACGTTAAGTAGCGTAGCGTACATACATTACATCACAATGACACAAACTACGTACCGTTAGTGTAGCGAAGCAAAATTAGTAATATGACGTCCACATGACAAAATTGCAAATAGCGTGACATTTTGAATTTGAAAATTATATATTTTCAAAATATTTACATTAATTTTGATAAAAATTACTTTTTTTAGCTTCTGAAATTACAATTTTAAACTCATAAAAATATCACTGTAAACAAGTTATGGAAATAAAATTATTATTTCACCAATCAAAAAAATAATTTTTAACTAAAACCGATGGAAATGTTAATATTGATAAGGCAAAACTAAAACATGCATTCATCCAAAAAAAACAAAGATAAGAAGGGAAAAAAAACACAGCAAAAGAGTCGTAATAATTCATATCTATTGTAAAACTAAAGAACAATACGATCTATAAAACGTAATAAAGAGATAAAGATATAAATAGTTCTTTAGAAATTATGATGTATTCTAAATATTGTTGTGTCTGTAATACATCTCAAGACCCATTTAAATAGGCACAGGGTCATACATAGAATTAAAATGAATTTAAACATAATTAAAAGGATATATAATGGTGAAAAAACTAAAGGTCAAAGATAATTAAAAGATATAATGGTCATACAGTATAACCCATAATTATAATATTCATAATAATATCAACTTAGTTCTTTTTTGTATATATAATATCAAAATTTTATAGAGCTAAAATTTTGATTACTGTGCATTCAACAACCAAAATTTTGACTCTCAAAAATTTTATCATCATTATAAAATTTCTCAATCCTCACTTGTTTATCAACTCCCATAAACTTTTTCACTTTTTTACTATTTCTCTTAAATTTTTTCACTTTTTCACCAAATTTTTTACTCTATTCATTTTTTTTATCAACTTCTATATCCAAAATTTTAACTCACGCTCAAATTTTATCGCTCAAACACCTCACTCGTAAATTCGTATGAAATTCACGGACTTTGGAAAATTGGTAACGAGAATGAGTCAATCATGCATGATTCAAAAAGTCGCAAAAACCGAAGCATACTAGTGGCACGACAGTACTCTGAGTTCACTCACCATCGCTTCTTCGCCCCTGCTTTTAATAGAATACTAAGGCTGCGTTTGCGTCTTAAAATTTTACACATTCTAAAATTTTAACACAATAAAAAATTATAATATAATCTCTCTCTCTCCATCAAATCACTACTATTCACTACAGAAAATATAAAAAATTACCTATTTCTTCACTTTTTCACTAAACCTAATACCTAAAATTTTAACAATACTAAAATTTTACAACGCACTGTCTAGGCTAAGACTAAAATTTTACAACACAAAGGCTGTCTAGGCTGAACTAGTTCAGAAAGTTGAAATTACCAAAGGCGGCTGACCACAAAAACGTGCCATTTGGACTAAGTACCTGACACTTGGAGTAAGTTATGCCAGTTCATCAGCTCGCTACACGTTCTCTACACTTGCTTCACAGTATAGTGTGAGCTGGCGGCTGGCCCAACAAGTCTAAAGACATGTAGGTGTGAAAACTGAAAACGTCAAACTGGCTACTTAAACACTTCAAAAGGATATCTCTTTGCGGGACCCGTTGCTCCTTTTTACATTCCGCGTCCGCGTCTAAGCCGCACCCACGTGTCTGAAATTCCACCACACCAAACTATAAAAGACTCTTAACTCACTGCCTTCTAGTTTTAAAGACCAAACATCATCTGTAACCACCGAAGCACTTTGAACGAACTTGCTGTCGCTCCCAGTCCCATATGGATATCTTCAGCCAGTGCTCAGACCCTCATCCTTTTGGTTCGGATAGAATTTCCATCGACAAGCCAGAGACTTCTCCTCTGTCCGACGAAGGCTCCTCGTCCTACCGAGCTGCTCGTTCTGACGAAGAAGTTATCCTAGCTTCGAGCAGGCCCAAGAAGCGCGCGGGCCGGAGGATATTCAACGTAACGAGACACCCGGTGTATCATGGAGTCAGGAGGAGGAACAAGAACAAGTGGGTTTGTGAAGTGCGCGAACCCAATAAGACATCAAGGATATGGCTTGGGACGTACCCTACTGCGGAGATGGCGGCGCGGGCACACGATGTGGCCGTTTTGGCTCTTAGGGGAAGGTCGGGGTGCCTCAACTTTGAGGACTCGGTATGGCGATTGCCTATGCCGGGCTCGAGTGACCCTAAGGACATAAGAAGGGCCGCTGCAGAGGCGGCTGAAGTGTTTCGCCCGAGAGAGTTTGGTGGAGATCATTGTGGTGGCGATGTAGATCAGAAAGCGAGCCTGAAGGGTGGCGAGATGGTGGAGGAAGTAAAGGCTGTTCAAAAAAATGCAAAATACGTGGATGAGGAGGCACTGTTTAACATGCCTGGGCTGCTGCTGAATATGGCTGAAGGCCTTCTACTCTCACCACCTCGTTGTGTACAGGATGACATAAACTTGGATTACATGGAAGGCGAAGCTGAGGCGTCATTATGGAGTTTCTCATTCTAATGATGCGTTTGGAGTTTGGACAGAGTCAAAGTTAATCTAACTTTTCCTGTCACTTTTTTCTTCCTTTATTGGGCGTGGATTCATAGCTCTAGCTCCTTTTTCTTGTTAGAGGCCATTTATTTACTGTATTCTTGATTGGTAACACATAGCCAGATACATGCAATAAATGTACTTAACTCTACCCAATATTGTATCACTTCACTTCTTTCATAAATCATATGTACAAATTAAAGTCGTGTACCGATCAAAAAATTATTCAGAATTGAGGAATTCTATAGTATGGAATTTCCTCGAGTCTAACCATCATAAGACTTATAACGAATTAAAGAAAATTTACAATGTTTTAAAATAGTAATCTCAGCAATATGGTACTACTAATTGTAATGAATATCTAAGTATATAGCCACGCAAAGCCTCAAATATTATGTAGTTTGTAGAATAATTATTGCAACTATCCACCTCGTTGTGTACAGGATGACATCAACTTTGCTTACATGGGAGGCGAAGCTGAGGCGTCATTATGGAGTACTTTCTCATTCGAATGATGTGTTTGGACAGAGTCAGAGTTCTAACTTTTCCTGTCTCTTTTTTGTCCTAATTAATTGGTTGGAGTCATAGCTCTAGGCTTCAAGCTCCTTTTCTTGTTATAGGCCATTTATTTATATAATATAACATGATGCACTTGGAGCTTGTTCTTTAGCGGAAAAAGATGAGACGCGGAGCCCGTACAATTTTCTTTTCATTTATAGGGCGGCAGCACACGGAGATTACATATACAAGCTGGCCGGCCCATAGCCGACAAACCTCGGACGGAGTCTTGGATCTTTCGCGTTCTCAACTGCCTAACACAAAGTCATATGAGACGAGGAGTACTCCCGCATTAGCTGTTCGCAGGTTCCGAGTTTCTAGTGCGTCTTTTTCTGTACCGCCTCATGATGATACTCGAGAAGATCAGAAAGTGCTGGTGAGTGGTGATCAAATTCAAGGTCAAGCCCATCCAAGCAAAAGAGGCTCTTGAACAAGTATATATGTTCAGAACAAGCTACCACCTAATGATTGTTGAAATGCTATCGGCCTGCTGTGACCATATATTGACCAATTCCACGCTTTAACGTATTAAGGGGGCGTTTGTTTTCTCAAAATTTTGGGATTCAAAATTTTCAACAAAACAAACACACTCCAAAATTTTTAACTTTTACACACATATACTCTACTTTTCACAAACCCCAATAAATCTCAATAAAGTAAAGATTCCCAAAATTTTGAGAATATTCCCCCAAATTTCCACAAACAAACGCCCCCAGAGTGGTGGAATTAAGATCGAATTTGAAAGGGCCAATTCTTAAGAGAAAAAAAAAAATTAACTATTTAATGTACAAAATTTTTTAGAGTTAAAATATTCAAAATTAAATATTAAAAATATTAAAAATATATTATATTGAAATAAAAGTACCGTGTTATTTGTTGAGACTGATTAATTAAAGATTAAAAGCATTAAAAATATATTATATTGAAATAAAAGTACCGTGTTATTTGTTGAGACTAATAGATGTCAATTGGATCCTACGGTTCTCCATATTCTCTATATCGTGCCCGTGTACAAATAAAATATGTGACACAGTTCGTCGCTGATTTCTGAGTGCTTCACATTGTTTTCTAGTATCATTGTGAGCATTATTAACTGCATCAACATGATCACTAAATACCTCCACTCCCTTTTTCGAATTGCTAAACTCCATAGATGTAAACACATCACCCCCGGATCTTGATCCTCTACTTCGCCTAACTAGATAACACCACAAGCAATACGCAGCATCATCTGATACACTGTATTTCAACCATTCATATTCTTTGAACCATTACTCCAAAAAATCCCTCATTCGGTTTTCATATTTCTTCGTAGGAAAATCATGCCCAAGCAGCTGACAATGACATTTTAACAAATACTCCTTACGAACTTGGTCCTTAATTCCAACATCATAATCTGCAATGAGTTTACGTAACCCTGGATCAGCAATAATATCATCTGGATTAAATAAAACACGAGATTTTTTCGAGCTAATATTTTACTCAGAAGTAGCAGCCACGCTAGAAGTACTAGACGACCTCATTGGTTTTTTTTATCAAAAACTTCTCCATTATCTAAACAAAATCAAAACAAAATTTTTCAATTCAATTTCACAAGTCACAACCTATTGTCCTAATCACAATTTCACAACCTAAGGCCCTAATCACAATTTCACTATCTAGTCATAATCACAATTTCAATATAATTTCAAAACTTAATCAATAATCAACACTACAAGAAAAGCGGGTTCAGTCCACGACGGAGGTTGTAGGCGAAAATGGCAAAATTCGTCGCAAAAGCTGTGAAGCCACGACATTAAGTCGTCGAAGCTTCGTCGTGGTTGCCGCGTACTAGCTGCACTTCCTCGACGATTGTTATTATCCGTCGGCAATTTGAGGCTACGCCTACGTTGATTGGCGTCGGGAAAGCTCTATTATTCGCCGACGGTTTCCAACGGGATGGTCACCATTGTTATTCGCCGACGACCCAGAGGTCGTCATTAATTCTCAAATTTCTGGGTTTCTGTTTTGCACATGTTGAGTTTACATTGTTTTTTTCCCTCGTTTAGCATCGGTCAGTCTTCAGGTTTTGGTAATAACAGAGGAATTTTCGATTCTCTCACAGCAACTCTATCAGTTTTTTTCTCCCGAAACCAACCTCTAACTTCATGGAAAGCTCTGTTTCCAGTCTTCGATCTTTTACGCATTAGAGTCTAAACTCTTGGAAGAGTCTGAACTTCCTCAAATTCGTGTGCTGTTTTATTCCTATGGAATCTCTGTAATTGAATATCATTACATTGCTTCCAAAAGTGTGGTGCACATCAGGTGCTTGAGAATATGGCTGTAAAATATAGAAAACCTGTTAGCATAGCAAGATTGATTCTTAAATGAAATTCTCTCAACAGATGGTTCTTCAAAAATAACAGTGTCGAGGAAACAAAATGTGAGAACATAGGCCTGCAATAAAAAAACCCAAATATTAAGGGGGAGAGCTTTGAAGAAGAAGTTGTATCCCGCTTTTTGCCAACGAAAATTTGAGGAAGACCGCCTCCCACTTTAGCGCCTTCACCCCTCTTTTGAAGTTTGGTACAAGTTGTATCCCGCTTTTGCCAAGCTGTGTTTTTTTTTGTCTCCCGCTTTAACGCCTTCACCCCTGTTTTTTAAGTTACCGTCGACAGAGAGCCACTTTAGCCGTGGACAAAGCTTGTGCTCTGCTGACGAAAGCTGGAGATTGCGTGGCTGAAGCAGTATTTTCTTGTAGTGCAATAACCACAATAATATGAAAAAGAATTTGGAGTATAACAATCTTAAAATTAAATAAGGCTTGTAATGAGATTTAAGGGGGACCCGTTTAGTTAGAGTATATATATAAAATTTAACTTGAACCATGAGGCCAACCGGGGCTAGGGCCCCTGTTGGCCCCCCTTGCATCCGCCAGTGAATGCATATTTTTAGAAAATTAATTAAAATCTAAATGAATTAACCGATTGAACAGTTTAATTCCTTATGATAAATTCACAATAAACTAGTAAACCTTTCAGCGCTGGATGTAAGAAGTAAACAAGGAGATTTCTTTGATAGAAGATATATATATTATATTGGTAGAATGTACAATTTTGGCTACAATTGAGCAAGGTAATAATTGTCAGCATGACGTCAGATTTTCTGTAATTCCACGTCAACATGAAATTGAGCCCAGCTAATTAAGTTCGTTTGGAAAGAAAAACCTGTTCTACATGTATAACCTTTTTTAAACTCGTGATCAATTTCACTGTCAGCACTGCTTTTGACATCTTCCACGCCCCCAATCCCCATTTTAGCTTTCAAGGAAGAATGACATTTGAACCTATTGAGCGCGTTTGTAGTCCTCAAAAACAGTTAAAGCACCAGCATCACAACATTTTTAACATGCTGCAAGTACTGCAGGCTAGAGATCATGGATCGGCCTTTTCACGCATGTACAGTAGGTATCGTGTAATAATGAAGTTCTAGACCACCTGAGTTGAACTTTAGAGGCTCAACATCTCTGAGCCAACTATCTATAAACCCAACTATCTATAATCACTCACTGATAACTATGGGCTACCAACGTGGCATAAATGAATGGAACGAATCTTATTCAATACCCTGAAATTAGGAAGAGTTTTATTTTTCACAGTTTGAGATAAATACAAGTTTGGTCCATATAATTTGTGCGAAAATTAAATAAATTCTTAAACTTTAAAACTCATTAAATTAGTCCATAAAATTTAAAAGCATTCATATTTGAAGAGTCTCGAAATGACTAAAGTCTTGATGAGTTTAAAACATTAAGAACTAATTTGATGAATTTTAATGTATAAAGACTTATTTAATTTTCGCGCAAACCACGTGGATGAATATCGTATTTTTTTATGTAATTGTATAAAATATTAACTAAAAAGATAAAGGTTAGAAATTATGTGTCTAATGAAGCATCGCGCTACACATCTATAATCTAGGCAAGTTTCCAAAATATATATATATGTATATACATATTTTTTTTCTCATCAAAATATAAATATTTGTCCCATGTTATAAGAGGATTGTTTCGGTAAGTAATGCCATGTAAAATGCTTCAGTTATGTTTTCTCGTGGATCTTTTTCCTGAAAATTGGGATTAGATGGAAAATAACCAAGAGGGTGGCTTATGGTCTATGATAATGAAAATCCCTTGGAATTGTTTAACATTTTCCCAGTTCCGCGAATCCCACGCTGGGGGCCCGCTTCAAACCGTCGTTGTCGACACGTCGTGGGTGAAGAGAAGGAGTCCGACGCTACTTTTTTTTTTTATGGCTTTTAATTTTTATCGTAGTAGTAGGGCCGGCAAATATCCCGCCGCCTCTCCTCAACAACTCACCAGCCAAAGTTTAGGGGTCAATGGTTCGAGCTTTACCTCGGGAGAAAACGTAACTGAAATTGTATTATTATTTTTTGAATGTAAAGAGAATATATTATACCAAACCGCTGTACTGACTGCAATTATTCGGAAGCTGTCTCGATCAAACGAAGTGAGAATTGGTCGACGTGCAAATCGCATGACTTATTTAAGTGGAAAAATTACCCCACATTAGAATCGGACCAAACTCGTGACTTATATGTTCAAGGGTTCGAAGATTTACCCCCTTTTTACAGAGTTTATGTATGCATTGTGGCTGATAATATTTCTCTCATTATTCTAATAATAATAATAATAATAATAATAATAATAATAAATTTAGCTATTCAAAAATTGTCTATTTATCTGATCTTTTCTAATGAGTAAATGTAGCTCCTGAGATTTGCCTTGTTATTAAAAATAAATAAATATTTATATTTTGAATTGTAAAGGCAATTCGAATATTTAGAATTTGTTGTTGTGTTATGTTAGATAAGATGGGTGTGTTTTTTAATTAAGTCAAATTCATTCTATTTCAGTACACAAGTTAGTGCTCCAAATTTTCCTCATAAATTTGAAGAAAAAAAACTCAAGTACTTGCAGCTATTCATAATTTTGTGGATTTTTTAGATGATCTAATCGAATTCAGGTGAGAAGGCCGAAAGTGAATTTAAGGGGAGTGAAGTATCACATTTCCTGGAGACTCAAAATGTATAAAAACAACATGTTCGTTTTCAACATTTTTTTTTTAATTTGTATCCTACTTTTTAACATTACAATCTCAAAGTCACACAAACATACACGCATTCCAATACAACTCATTATTACATTTTTTACACACATAAATACAAGTCAAACATCTTCTGCACGCAAACCAATAAAACTCAGACATCACTTAAAAAATTCTGAAAACACTTTAGAATCTTAAAAATTTCACTAAACCGTAACAAGAGTTCTCCTTCAATAAAAATGGGTGATTAAAAAAAGCAAAGGAGATAATTGTGAAAGACAAGAAACTTACCAGCACTCAAACTAGACTATAACTGCACGAGGAACAAATTTACAACTTTGTAGCAAGAGTTTCAAGGAGATGATTCTTACTAACTCAACAATACAAAATCCCATTCTGGGCATCCAATGGGCATCGACATATCTATCAGAGACCGAGCTTTTTTTGTGTGCTAATTATCAGAGACTGAACATGATTTTGATGATTTTGTGTACGTGTAAAGAGAGAAGCCCAGATGGCAGCGAGTCACCGAGGACCCCGACTTTAATGGGATCCTAAACTTAACCAAACTCAAAGCCGCAGCAGTATTAAATCCATTGAAGTGGAAAAATTCAACCTCGTGGTATACCTCCATGTGGACTATTGGCGTGTTAATCGTGAAACTCCTCTGCTTTCAAGCCTTAAAGCCGGCTATGAAATTTCCAAAAACCTCACTCTCCCCCTCTTTGGCTCTTTCTCTCAACGTGTAGAGGGACACGGGTCAGGGACTATCCGAAAAGATTCGATTCCACGTCCGATACTTTTCTCTAGATGCAATAAACCAGCTCCTTTTTTGGTATTTTGCTTTCTTGGGGTTATTTTTCATATAAAGCGCCATGCAACGCTGATATAAGCAATTCCGCTCGGCCTCCTCTATCTGGTTTCGCTTATATGTTCGCTTCTGTTAGTGGAAAGGATTGGCGGTCGGTGTTCGAGGAGGAAAGAACATGAAGAGCGAAGAGCAAGCCAGGTCCCTATTTGGGATTTCCCTCTCCGATCGGCCTATATGGCACCAATTCCTCATTTGCTCCTCTGGGTTCTTCTTTGGCTATCTCGTTAATGGCATTTGCGAGGTTCGTTCTTCTTAGTTGACTTCTTTGGGGTTGAAAAATCTTTCATTTTGTCTAAAAAAAATTTGTTTTTCGCTTTGGTTTTGCGTGGATTTGTGGTCCTCAGGATTTGATTTTGATGGGTATTTCTCGTTTTGGTAATTGGTAGGTTTCCTTGATGGGTGTTTTGTCTTGCTCGTGTTTGATATTTTTTGGACCCTCTGTTTGGTTGCTGGGAATACGTGGGAAAAGAAAAGATTTTTTTTTTTCATATTGTTTTGGATTTTAATGGATAATAATCTGTGTATGCGAGTGGTGGTTTAGTGGTTTTTGAATGCTTGGATTCGATCTGACGCGGACTAAAAAATCAAAATTCTCTACTCCTTTCTTTTTTCCCTTGATTCCTCTGCAACCAAACAGACATATAAGGCTTCTGTACTTTAGCTTTCTGCTTAATTTCTCAAATTCATTTTTGTGACACAATTTTGTGGAGAGGGTAAATAGCAGATTTTTGCATTTTCTATTTTCTTTCTTGTCTGAGCGTTGACATGCTATTTCGGTTGATCCCAGGAACTTGTGTATAATCGGCTCCAATTCAGGTAATCCGGTTTACTATCACTGCAAATTTCAGTTTGTGCTCTACTTCAATTTGATCACCATGTCAATTCTATCACTATGTATGTTACTTACTGTCTCAGTTTGCAGCTACGGTTGGTATTTCACCTTTGTGCAAGGATTTGTCTACCTCATACTCATATACTTACAAGGATTCACCCCCAAGCAGATGGTGAACCCTTGGAGGACATATGTGAAACTCTCTGCTGTTCTTATGGGTTCTCATGGGTTAACAAAGGGTTCCTTGGCATTTCTGAACTACCCAGCGCAGATCATGTTCAAATCCACGAAGGTAAAAGAAAAGACATCTGCGTGTTTTAATCTTTATCTTCTGTAAGCTGACCGCTGACCGCTATTTGCTTTTGGATTTGTTGTTGATCAACTTTGTTTTTGCTATAATTCCTTGAAAATCAGAATGGTGAAGTTTTGAGATTTTTACAGTATTGAGTGTTGTTTGATTGATCATTGACGTACAATTTGGATTTGTCTATCTAATCTAGGTTCCCATGTGTTTTTCTAACATATGTTTTCTGCGATTGTGAGAATTCAGGTCCTTCCTGTTATGATAATGGGTGCCTTCATTCCTGGGTTGAGAAGGAAATATCCAGTTCATGAATACATCTCTGCTATGCTTCTAGTAATTGGCCTTATCCTTTTCACCTTAGCAGATGCCAATACATCTCCTAATTTTAGCATGATTGGTGTTGTAATGATAATGGGTGCTCTAGTCATGGATGCCTTTCTGGGAAATTTTCAAGAAGCAATTTTTACCATGAATCCTGATACCACACAGGTGAGTCATTGAACCTTGGGTTTATGAATGCGAAAATAAATAGTGATTCAAAAGAAGAACAATTATTGTTGTTGTTACTTAGGAGTGTGTTTTTTTTTTCCACTGACAGACGGAGATGCTATTCTGTTCAACAGTTGTTGGGTTGCCTTTCTTGGTTCCACCCATGATCCTAACAGGCGAGCTAGTTAGGGCTTGGAATTCTTGCTCATAAGTAAGAAAATGCGTACCTTATCTCTTATTATTTTCCCTTTCTAATCTCAAGGAACAATTGGGATGCTTTTGGAGTCTAAAGTCATGCATAAACGTGCCCTCTATGTCCACTTGAAAAAAGATTTTTCTTGGACAAATCAGCGAGTAGGTAGCTGTCCAGTTTATTGAATACCGAACCTCACAACTAAGTCAATGGGGGGTATTTTGTAATTTTAGATTAGGAATTGATTAGGCTTTGATTTCTGATTGCTACCTCCCTATTCTTCTTTACTGCTCATATTTTAATAACCCGATCAGTTGTGGCCTTTTTTTGTTTCCTCAATCTCCTTTGTTTTTTTTTTGGCTTTTTGAAGTAATGGGTTGTGAATGAATTGCAGCATCCTTACGTGTATGGGGTGTTAGTTTTTGAAGCCATGGCCACATACATCGGGCAAGTGTCTGTTTTATCTCTCATTGCCATTTTCGGGGCTGCCACCACTGCCATGGTAAATATATATTTCTCTTCCAGACTGCGTTTCAACAGATATTCCATGTTTACATTCTTAAGAGCAGGACTTGAGCTATGCATATTGTGTGTTTTTGTGGCTGGATGACTGTCTGTGTTGTTTACTGTACTGAGGACGTATCAGGTTTTCATAGACTGTAGAATCTCATAGGCGATCTTTCCCTGGAATTAACTATTGGGTATGGATTGATGCTGGCGTGCAGGTGACAACTGCTAGAAAGGCAGTAACTCTGCTGCTATCATACATGATATTTACAAAGCCCTTAACTGAGCAGCATGCGACAGGACTGTTGCTCATAGCCATGGGAATCATTCTGAAGATGTTGCCCATAAACAAACAGCAGCCACGTAAAAGTGCAGTGGCATCAACCATTGAATTAGATAGGAGTCTGGTAGAGAATGCAGATGGTGTAGAGGAAGAGAAAAGGCCGTTAGTTTGAAGATCAAACTCCCTTTCATTTCCCCCCCCCCTTTTCTGCTCATTTGTTGAGTTGGGTTGGCACAAAAGGCACAGAGAAGAGAGAGGAGTGAGGAATGTAGCAATTTGTGAAGTAAATTTATCTTGTGAAAATAATTAATTTCCCACTGGAAATGTTACGAAAATTGATTGATTTAAATTTTAAGTGGTGGAATTGGCTGAATTTTTTTCTTCAACCACGATGAACAAAACCTTCAAAATCATGAATATAGACAAAGAAAGATGGAGAGAATCCTTCCTATCACGGCAAAATAATCATATGAGTTTGCGTAGGCCCAGACTGCCTTCGGAGTCGGCTTGCAATCGAAAGGGCATTCTTCATTTTCTAGTGCCTCCCAGTTTTAACCTATTTCTAGTGATGGTTGTCGTTTTTAACCGTTTGACAATCACGACTGTCGTTTTTGACAAACTCTGGCTTTCGTACCTATCCAAACTGCAATCGTTTGAGCAAAAGGATTGTTGATTTTGGTTGTCGGCCCAACCCGGGTCCTTTCCGGACAATGGCCCACATTGGTGATTTTGGTAATGGTGGTGGGCCCTAACAGCAATGGGCACCCAAAATGATACAACTCTAACAGCACGTGGTCCATGTGGACGTTTCACAGTCGACCCGCCTGACAGCACTCCATCCAACGTCCCAAATTGAAAGTTTCGTTCCCCACCTGATCGGACGGGTCAAATCTCCCAACACATAACAACGAAATGAAAAATACGAAAAAAAAAAGCCTCTTCCTTTTAACACTGGACTGTTTTTTTTTTTGGGATGACGAGGAAATCCTCCAAAGTCGGACCCTTTTGGCCCAATCCTGAAGTACAAACTCCAGCCTCTTGGACCGACCCCAGAGGAGGTAAGTCAAAGCCGATAATGAGGTGTTGGGCTCGAACTTTAACACTGGACTGTTCTGAAACGAAAAGCAGAAATTCTCGAAAATAAACCCTAAAATCTTCGCTTTTCGAATAACCTTATGTCAACCATCATGAAAGGAACGAAACGTCTCGGCATATCCGACTCGTATCCCGACACGAACGACACGGCCGTGAGTATCCGTACTTTTCTTTTTCCGTCTCCCCTGGTTCCTTACTCTAGAAACACCTAATTTGATTACTGGGGTAAAAATACGCTTAATTTTTTAGTTTTTCCTTTTTTTATCAAGTTATTGGTGCAGGGTAGTGTAAAAATCTCTGTGCAGGTGATCCAAATTATCAGGTTTGAATTGGTTTAGTGACGAGTAAATAATCGAACCCTATCAAACGTTAACATTTCAAGTGTTTTGATTTTTATGTTTTTTTTTGGTTAGCGAACAAGTAGAGCATTTCGTAGATAGCTTAGAAATGAAGGTTGGGCAGAATTTTTAGAAGAATCTCTATCCTCTTCATGCTTTGAAGTAGGGGTAATTGGGTTTATTTAGAGTTGTGGGAGCATCTGAGATGTTAATATATTTGATGACTTTTCGTTAGTATATTTCGGGCTCAAACGTAGAATATTAACCCTAGTGTGCTACTTTTTTTTTTTTTGGGGGGGGGGGGTGTATTGAGCAAGACTGAGACACAGAGAAGAAGAAATGAAGATTAACATTATGAAGTTAAAGTGCTTGAGCTACAATCAATCCCCACCTCAAAGAAGTGGTTCATTTTTCGTTTACTTGAAATTGGATTTTAGAAGTTCTGATGTGTTGTATAGAACGTTTAGTGGATACGATAAATTGGTTTTAGCAGCAGATTTTAGAAATTCTGATGTGTTCTCGTTTGCTGATTGTTTATAGCTTTTGAATCACATGATAGAACAACCTGTACATCGACCATGCCCTACCGCTTCATGCTGTCCATGATGATAACTTTGGTGTTAAGAGGACGGCGAAGCTGATATTTTCCTAAAAACTACAATGGCAATATACATTGCGTTTTGAAATGTGCCTTTTTTGTATTGTTAGATCTTCCATAAACAGAAGAGGGAAAAAATGTATTATTATTATTATTATTATAATTGCTATGATTATTATTTTTTCCCTTGTGGATTTGTTTGTTTTGGTCCGACTTATTTGTATGTACCAATTGTGTTTTTTTTTTCAAGTGAGGGACTGTTTGGAGGCTTATTATAGTTTCTTTATATTAATGTGGTGCAGTTCCGTAATAAAAGAGTAATGGCAGAATCTACCTTTGATATTCATGGGGCAGAACCACCTCAGCAGTTGACAGAAACTGCTCCGTTGGACATGCAACGGGCTATCTCATCCTGGCAGCATGTGAGAGCTCTCAATACCCAATTTGCAAGGTCCACCATTCTTACATCAGTCTCCTTTTCTTTCTTTTTTTCTCTAGTTTGACGATGTCATTCATCATGTTGCATGCTGTTGTTCTGCAACTTTGATTATGCACTACAACATTAAGAGTATACATCCTTCACATCTTCTGTATTACTTACTTTTTTTGCCTTCGTATTTTGTAAAGTTTCTGTAATGGTTCGATGTTCTGTCGTTTCTCTGAGTTTTTGGGTAATTCTTGTTATTGTAAATATTCAGCTCATTTTTTCTTGATTGTGTTTACCCTGCAAAATCGATTCATATTTTTCCTACCCCTAAGGCTGGATTGGTTTATTGTGGACAGTTGGGTGCAAGGACAATTGAAGAACCACCCTGATGAGCTTTGGGATGATGGTATCCGGGACTACCTAGCTCATACTTCAAACATTATGGTAATTACAAATGAATTTTGAATTTTAATTTGTTTGGAAGGTGATTTGTCGTTTCTTTTCATGATATCTTTTGGTCCATTTGATTGTTGAAGACGGTCCATGGATGCATGTTTCACATATTTATAGAAACTCAATAATTTTTGTTAACGGTAGTGGCTTGGTTGACTAACCCTTTTAATGGCTTTTATTCGTTCTAATGCATGCATGTAATTTTATTTGAAGACAGGTATACCCCTTCTTTTTCACAGACTCGGGTTGCTCCTTCATTTTCTTTGTATCAACTCGGTTGCTTAGGATATGCACCCCTACTATGACAAGATTGAACATGTAATATAGTACACTGGGGGCAGTTTATTTAAATTTAGACTATGAACATTTCAAAAGTAGCCCTGAGGCGTCGTCTATTTTTTACTTTTTATAGGGGAAGTTCAGATGAAGAGATTGAAACCCATGTTTATCTTATACATGATTTGGTTCTTGAACTTGAACAGTTGGGCTTGAATTAGAATCCTTTTACAGTCTCCTTTCAATTGCACCACTGTGCACAGAAAAAATGATTCTGGGGGTAATGGGATACATAATTGGTGAGCATTTTAGATTTGGTTGTAATGTTTGCAACCTAAGAAAGAAAATTCTTCTCAATTCTTTTTCTGCAGGAAAAGTTCAGTGATGTTGTTAAGTGGCTCAAAGCAAACGCAGTGAAAGGGGGTAGCTCATCTGCTGTAGAATCTCAAACCATTGGAAGTAAAATGGTGTCTGAAACGAAGACTAATGGAATAAAATCATCTCATGAGAAAACTGGGTTTGCTCCATTAGGTACAACTACAAGCTTTCCAACATCTTGGAGTTCTGGAACATTCTCCAGCAGTCAAACCTCGGGGCTTACTTCAGTGACCAAAGGAACACCATTTGCAACTTCATCAAGGTCTGTAATGTTTTCAAACAGTCAAACCCTTGGATCTTCTCCAGCTGGCACAACCACAACTTTTTCAAATCCTTTGAGTTCTGGAGTATTTTCAAATAGTCAAACCTCAGGATCTACTCCAGCAGCCACAACCACAACATTCTCGAATTCATTGAGCTCCGGAGCATTTTCAAACAGTCAAATTGCTGGATCTACTCCAGCAAGCACAAACACAGTCTTTGCAACTTCACCAAATTTTGGAGTATTCTCAAGCACTCAGACCCTTGGGTTTACTCCAGCGGGAACAGCTGCAAGCTTTGCGAATCCATTTAGCTCTGGAGTTTTTTCAAACATTCAAAAGCCCATATTTTTTGGGGGTAATATGTTATTGAGTTTAACAGATGTTTTTCTGATCTCTGATGGAAGCAACATGCATATTTGCAGCTTTATGATGCTAAACTTCAATTTGGTGCTCTAATTCACTTCATTCCTCCTAAATGGTAACTGGAACAGAGTCGAGCAATAAAAAATCTAGTTGAATGGTAACTGTTAAAATTCTTTATAAGTTCTAGAAGGTACTGTTATGGTGAGGCAGATTGTATGAGCATGGAATTGGGAATTTCACGGAACCTGTAACATATTATATACCTACCTCATGTCTCCCTTTGATGGTCCTTAGTCATTAGATCTTCACAAAGAGTTCCTCAGACCGAGTACCTCTGTAGTAATGGACATATCGATAATTAGATGAAGAATATAAACAATTTCTTTGGGTGAATTAGCAATTCGAACTTAGATAAATGCTTCTAAATACCAACTGACTTCCATAATTATTTTTATCGGCTGTTCCCTTATAATCCAGAGCCGACGTGTCACTTAAGGAGTTTGAAGTTCATTTGACATCTGACTTTTTCTTTTCAGGGAGTCAAAGTTCAGTCACTGTTACACAAAGTCCCTTTCCTGCAAAATGTGATGCTTCAGATGATGCAGATGGTGGTGAGGCATTCTAATTTTACTCTTCTTTAAAATTTAAGTTCCAGTACTACCTTTGTATTATGCCGAGGAAGGTAGTGGAGTCTTTGCATTGTTGGAGGAGGAAGTTTGAGGATCCAATTGCGTTGGCAATTTGGAAGATGATTCCAGCCTGCTTCTGGTGGAGTCTGTGGCGGGAAATGAATGAGAGATGTTTTGAAGACATGGTTGTGTCTTTGGCTAGTTTGGGGGGGGGGGGTTTGTTGCATTCTCTGTTTCTATGGGCTAATTCAGGTTTAGGCAGTCATTTTGTGGATTTTCCGGATTTTCTCAGTTTTTTAGCTTGTATGCTTTAAGTTGGTGTCAGTATAGTCTCTTGTATTGTCTCCTTTCTTTTCTTTAATAAGATTGTCGTACTTATCAAAAAAAGATTATGAATGGAGAATAAGCAGAATATTGGAAAGCTCAAGAAAAAAAGAAATTGCTCAATTACTATTTAAAATTCTCATTGCTTTGAGGTCAGTGGAACCAATGATGGGTAATAGTTAATTCATCTTATTGCTTGGTCAGTTGATAGAAACCATAGGCTTGTATTCCTGTAATCTTTTAAAATTACAGCTTACTGAATAGGAATTAATACTCTATTGGGTTTTCTTTTCCTAGTGCAATTTGGAAGTCCATACATAAAGCACCGAGTCTTCTGTGTTCAGATTTTCGTTGTTAGTGTGAGAAAATGATTTGTTCTGTGCCTTTGGAACTAAAGGAATCAAGTACCATGGCTAGTTCAACACTTATGTTCTTTTAAGCAGAAGTTCCTTTATGAATTTGGTTTTCTATAATAGTATTGTATTTTCGTTGGTTCTTTCATTTGTGACCTTATGACGGTTCACCTTCATGGTCCAACCATGTAGACTGCGTAAAGCTTGTCATAGTCCCCTACTCATTTACCTATGTAAACTTTCAATGTGATGGTGTGGATTGTTTTGAGAAATTTGACTTCATTGACTTCTTTCTCTTTTGCTGATGTACACAATTATTTTCTTCTTTCTATAGAAAATGAATTGGAGCAGCCTAGCAGCCCATCCGTAAAGAAGACTGAAGAGAAGGGTATAGTTATAGTTCATGAAGTCAAGTGCAAGCTTTATGTGAAGGTATTCAGTTGTGGAACACTTTTACCTGCTAGGTGAAAACACAAGTTGCATGCCCGCACGGGGTTTGATCAGTAACCTCATCCTCTCTCTCACTTATGGGGGGAGGCAATGTCACTTGGTCTAAAGGCCATTGGCTTCAGTTGTAAAAGATTGTATGATAGCATCTAATTGAGACAGTGTCTGTAGATTTCTTTGTTTCACTATGTCCTAAGCTGTTCACTCATTTTTTCATTTAAGAAAAGCAACATCCTTCCTATATATGTTTTCCATCTCCTTTCTGCATGCTAATCTTATCTAAAAATAGATCTTACCATTTGACTTTGTGCAAATTGGTAATTTGAGGTGGTTTTATTTTTTTGGCTGCAGACCTCAATGCACCTTGTTTTAAGTTCCCTTATTAATAGTTGTGCAACAAGATAGTGATGCTTCATACGCATGGAAGCTTGCTTTTGTATGTTAGGCTAGAACTATATGCATATTCATGCCATTAATTGAAGTAGATATGTCTGTTTGGATATATGGTTCTTGCACTAATGCAGAGTCTGTAACAGTAAAGATTCATGGCTTTGATTCCTCAACGAGGTTCATGAACTTCATGGTGGAGTCAAAGGGTGGACTGACTCAGCTTTTAGAAAAAGAGCCTTTCATATGCAGTCGTTGCTAGTGTTGTCATGATCTAGAAGTCTACCATGTCTATCAACACGTACTTGTCTTCACAAGCTTGCTTATGTGCCAACAGTATCTTACTTGCTTTGTAAATATACAATTTTTGCATGAGTACACATGTTTGTTGCATGGAACAAGCTGTAACTTGTGTAAGAGAAGCCTGGCAGCTTGTCCGAAATCTTATATGGGGCTCGTGTGGAGGCAACCATGAATTATGCTCTCCCTTAGACAACAGGGTGTTAAACTGGATTCAGCGATTTAAATGAGTTGGAAATATTATCCACATCCACTCACATATCAGTTTGATAATGCTGCTGACAGAAAAGAAAGTTATGGTGATAGGGGCGCATCAATCATAAACAGTAATGTGTTTCAGTTGCTGGATTGCATTCTGTCTAAATTTAGATGAGTTTGGTAGTTTGTTATCTGCATAGTGCCAACTTAACTTTTGACTATTTTCCAGTCAAGTGACGGAGCGGATAAAGATGCATGGAAAGAGAAAGGCATGGGGCTACTTTCCATTAAATGCAAAGAGGGTGTTGACAAGGGTACAAGAGAATCCAAGCCAACAATTATTGTTAGAAATGATGTATGTTTGCTTACAGTAACTTGTTTTAAATATTAGATTTGGCACAAACCATTTTTCTGAAAAAGGACTTCTTCTATTTGTCAGTTTTTTCTTATGCCATTTGAGAAGTGCATTGGTGAACACTTATAGTGTGTCGATTGAATAGAAGCAAAGTACACATGTTAGCTGAAGATGAAAGAGCTCGTGGGTAGTCTTTCGTTTTTCTTTTTTATTTTTTTGAAAAAGGAAAGAGAGAGGAGGAGAAGAGGGAGGGGGGGGGGGGGGGAGGATTAGCACAAGCGTTCCAGTTTTTGGTCTTAGACCTGAGTGTTCATTTATAAATTGGAGGCGTAGACACAAAGCATTTGTTACAGAGACAGAAGACAACTAAAACGAAAATTTTCTTTCAAAAAGGTACCAATCCTTTTCTTAATTTCCCTTCTGATGGGGTTCCTTCCTCCACACCCCCCCCCCTTCCCGGGCAGCAGTGGCTGAAAAAAGGAAGGAATACAGAAAAAAATGTTATAACTATCATTGCATTTTGATTATGAAACTTGTGATTTCTTTTGACATTATTAAAACTTGCACATAAGTTATTGCGAAAAGGAACTCAGATTTTTCAAAAATCTCCTCCTTGTGAAACATACACAAGATATAATTCTCTCTTGTGATTTAACAATTTTGTCCTCCTTCAGAACTCTGTTGTTATAGTTTGATTATTGTTATTGTTGTATTTGTGTTTTAAAAGGTACTCCATGACATTGTCTTGTCAGCTGATTTATTCCTCTAGCAATTGCAACTTTCAGTTATTGTCTTTAAACTTTCTGTCACCTTTCCTCTTGTAGGTCGGGAAACTACTGCTTAATGCTTTGCTATATCCTGGTATCAAGACAAACATACAGAAGAATTCCCTTGTTGCAATATTCCATAGTTCGGTAATAACTTGATAAAACTGTGTATGTATGTATTTGAATTTTCAGTTAATTTAAAAATGGATACCAATGTCAGGGGTAGTAGGGTTAGAGTATCAGAGTTTATCCAACAACATTACGCGAGGGGGAAAAATTTCACCGTCAGTTCATTTAGCTGAGGTTGTCATACAGGTAATAATTTCTAGAAAGCAGCCTTAGAGGCGCTCAGGATATATTGTCAGACTTTATTAGATCCTTCTAGTTTGATTCTCCTGCAGAAAGTAAGTGGATATAGAAGGCTTTAGGCGGCATTTGTCACCTAGGAATCTAGGATCGGGATAAACATAGTTTGGAGTTCTTCCCCATCTCCTGGCTGTTCCCTATTTGGATTGGTTGATTCCTTTATTATAGATCAAATATTTTTGTAAGGACCAATCCTTTTCGGTCTTAACAAATCCTACAGTGGAACCTGCTGTGTGAATTTGTTCTGTAATTCTATTTCTTGTTCCAAAAAATAAGAAAAAATTAGGGTTCCTTCTAGCGGTTGTGTAGTAAGTTGTTTTATGCATTGCCAAGTGTTCAGTTTCTATCGAATTTTTGTAGGGTGATGTTGATGGAAATGATGGCGGCAATAACAATAATGTTGTGGCGCGTACCTTCTTAATTCGGACTAAAACAGAGGAGGATCGAAATAAGCTGGCAACAGCCATTCAAGAATATGCTCCTGCATCTTGAAACTACCTGTAAGCAACCGCTCATTGTATTACATGGAGCTTAACAATGTAATCATGGCCAGGATGGCACTCATTTTTACTGGCATGTTTACCTTTTTACCTTTGAAATTTTGCAAGGTGTGGCTCGTTAGCCACCTACTCTTTGGGCATCCAGGGGCAAGCGAGGAAAATGTTTTCCGTAGTGTTGATCTGATGATCTGAATGCATCGATTAAGCAGCCACTGTACTTGTACCATAAGAGAGGAATGAAAGTGATTATTTTTCTGCTGCAAAGTTGGAACTCGAACTCTTTCTGCCCTTTGCCTATTTAGTGGATGAGCGGATACATCATTCTTGTCCATTTATTTTTGTTGTCTGAAATGGCCTGAGGATTCCACGAGGAGAGGAAAGGACATCCCGGACTCGAAACCGTCAAGTCTAGTCGGCAAGGGAATTATCAAAAAGATTGGGCAGGAATGAGCATTGATTTGAGAGGCAACTGAAGAGAAGCGGACAGTACTGTAGTGGCAGGTACGGTTTGCTTTTGTGTAATATCATTCGAGGCCTCATGTTATCATGTCGAGTGATAAATTAGGCCCTTTATATAATCTTGTTTCCTGTGCTTTTTGTTGACGCCCCCTCCTGGACTTGGATTGAATTGCTTGTCCTAGAGAGCAAGGCCAGATGATAATAAATGAGCTCATTTCTTGGTCATTATATCTTTCTTTCGACCCTAGTTTTCTTCTCTTTACCCTCTAGGGTAGATAAGGAAAGTCGCCACTTAGGAGGATCCTAATTTATGGGTAGTGTAGCCGTGGAATTTTTTGTTTCAAAATTGAATTTTAATGTATTAAACATGATAAAATGACAAATACCAATTAAATACAAATCCATATACTGTGTTTAAGTGAGGAAATAATACCTTACGAAAAACGGATATTCGGGCAGGAGTGGAAATAATAAATAGTGTTTCAGATAACATGAAGCAGAAATAAATCCCATGAACAAACTCCCAGGAGATTATACTGTGTCACCAAAAGAAGAACAAAAATTAGTTTTGTCGGAGAAATTGTGCACCGAGAGGTCTCCCTCAGACTGAACAACAAACCTCAACTTGTCGACTTCACGGCAAACACAGAAACTCGTCTGGGATATGGCTTTGGACCTGACTTGTTGCTTTCATATGATAAACCACTGACGCAGGTGTCCCAGAGTGCCCAACCAATTCAATGGCACTTCTGACAGTTACTCCTTTCGTCTTTTTTCCCCTTTTTCCTTGTTTTTCTCGTGTGTATTTTATAAGACTTGTTTTTCTCTTTTTAGGTTCTAAAAGAGCTCTTGACCCACTGAGGAAAGTCTTGAAGCTTGGGGCTCTTTGGGGAACCTCTGACTAAATTGGAACTCAGAGTGAAATCCCATGCAGATCCAATAAGTTATCTTGTTTTTTCTTTATAAGTTTACGGCATGGGGGGTTGGTGAAGGAGTATCCCAGTCTAATTAAAAACCTTCAATCCTTTGTTTTAGAACCAGTTTTGCCTTCTAGCTGGGTTCCAATGCCCCCCAAAAGGAGGCTCCGCTTTATTTATTCCCTCTCCTAAATGAACAATTAAGATACAAGTATCAAGCTTAGAAAAAGACCAGGAAACAAACACAATGCAAAAAGAAATATAAGGCTTTGGAATGGCTTGAAACTCCACTCATTAGAAGATGGGAGGCAGGGATAGTGAATGAAATTTTTTTAAATAATAAAGCAAGCAAGCGAAGATATCACACGTTACACCCAAAATTTTAAGGAGGTAAAAATTTTGAAGTGTTTGAGTGGGTGAAAAAATGAAGAGATATTATTTGAATTAATTTTTTATATTTATTTAAAATTAAAAATGACAATTTGATAGGACTATAGAAAATTTTGTGTAGTTATTTTATAACAGTGAAATTTTAAGCTCAAAATTTGGCTCTCAAATATCTAAAGTCGATAGTATATCTCTAGTTTTTATCAATTTTAAATTTTATAAAGTATAATAATGTGTGTAATGATTTTTTTTAATATATAGAACAAGCAATAATATGTCTTACATATTTGCTTGATTCAAACCTAAAAAATAGACAAAAATTTATTGAATGTTATTTTAAATGAATAGTGTCATAGAAGAGTATGAGGACAATTAAAATGAATGAATAAAAAAATGCAGATAAAATGGATCACCGGTAGTCATCTTCATTCTGATGGGACAGCAGGGAAGCTCTACCCATTATTGGAATTTGGGGGAGAAGTGAAGCTCCATCTTAAGCCCCGAAAGGAAGCCTCCTCGCTTCTTTCTGTGCTGTCAGTGACTGACTGCATGCATTCCACGTTTATTCCTTTGCCTTCATGAAACCCAAATGACGAGACTGAAGTTTAAATGAGCTTGCAATTCATGAGATACGAAAAGTGATTTTGAGTCTTCTCGCTATTAAGATAATTTTAAGTATGGATTTAAATTATAAATCTTTGATACATTGAATTTTTAATTTTCACAATTAATTAAATTGTGCATTGAAATAAAATTTGAAGGTCAAATCATATCATCTGGCTTATTCACAATACAGATGACACATAGCAGGAACATTTAAATAAGATTGATTCTTTATCGTATCATAAAAACCTACTTTCCTAAAATCTCTTCCTTCTTTTCAGGATCGAACATCAATTGCAACGATTCGATAAACCGGCTATTGGGATAGATGTAGATAAATAATAAAAGTTTGATTGTTAGATTTTCTTAGAAACATAAATTAATGAAATTTGATAATTTGTTAATGTAACGTGTTAAAGGGCTCAAAATTAAATTTTCCCTCATGAGATGGAAGTTTATGCCTTATCTCTCCTGTTTAAATGTTCAGTAGATCTTTGGTAAATTGCAGTTTGAACAGCGAAAAAGTAGTAAGTAATTTTACTTGTTTCAGGACTCCAAACAACAAATCATTGATGGGTAAAGAATGAAATAAAGACTTTTATAAGGACAACTTTTCCTATTTATGAAGAATATCCACAGATCCTTTTCAAGCAGGGGAATAAAGGGTTTTCAAAAACCAAATAATTAAAATGGTTGCCCATGTCCCAGATAAATTTATGTTTGGGGCTCAAATATTTAGGCCCAAAAATTTAGATTTAATCATAAAAAATTTACCACATAATTTTTTATTATTATAATACTTATTAAAAATCTTCTATTTCTTTATTTTTTCACCAACTCCCATAACATATCTTTATTTTATAATATTTTTCGAACCCCAATACCCAAAATTTACACCCTCAAACATACCCACCAATACGAATATTATCCACAGAGAATAAATAGGGATTTATCCATTCAAATAATAATAATAAAAATGTTGCATCGAACTGTTCATCTAAAAGCTTCAACTTTTATGGAATGCGCTTTTGCAAAAGGCCGCATGGGAGTGGCTGTGGAGCGACCTTTCGGCTCCCAGTTTCAGAAAGCGAAACGGGGTTACGGGCGTATGCATGTCAAGCTGCTTAAAAGTGACTTTTATTGCATTTTGATGAAACGGATGGGAGAAAAATCTTATTTAGTTTTATTCCTAAAATGCCCTATGCGGCCTTCGATAGACACGTTGGCATCTGCTTTGACAGTTTTACCCTTTGACTGTAGTTTTAACCTCCAGTGACTTGTGCCCCACGACCTAAATTAAATGCCCTCCAAAACGTCCATCAATGTCTGAAGTGCCATCCTCTCTGGTTTGGTCAATGTTTCTTCACTTTCTTGTTATGGCAGTCAACTTCACCCCGACCCCTTGTTGCCAACATACCCCAACTAAGGGTGGGTTTGTGTGGTAAAATTTTTGGTATTGGGTTTAGTGTTGGTATTGGGTTTAGTGAAAAAGTGAAGAGAGATGTAATATTTTATAGTTTTTGTAATTTTTTATATTTTTTGAAGGAAGAGAGAGAGATTATATTGGAATATTTTATTAGGAGAGAGATAAAATTTTGGATAAAATTTCTGTGACAAACGCAGCCTAAATTATTCAAAAGCATTCAAAAAAATATTCAAAGGAAATCTTGGTTGGTGATACCTCTCGAGCATTTATTTTATAGTGAGGCGTTAGCTCGATGCCATTCCACCAGACTATTAAGGGAGAATTTTATAAGGCCGTAAGGCTACCATGGACTTAAAGGATGCTATATAAATATTGCAGCTCTGAACTTTGGAATGCGAGTTAATGATCACCACCCACAGCAGTAAACTTTGGAGATTGAGCTTAATAATCTCTCCCCAAATCCTCCCTCCCCTAATCCCCTAAACCCTCACCCTCCAATGGGAAAAATGTTTCGGTGGTCCACCCTCTTTTGAAGGGTCATTATGTGAGAGAGTTTAAGTGTAAAAAGTGTAACAAGAAATTTCATTTAGGTTTAAGTCAAATGGAGAATTTGATTCTTATGCCAATATGTTCAAGTTTCAACGGGTGGAACCATTGACAAGAACAAAAACCTTCTCGTTTTGGGTTTCTAATACATAGATTTCAGTTTTATTGGATTTTATAAAAAAAAATATTGACAATTTTAAAGTATATTTAAGGGATATTAATTTTTTCGAAAGTTTTATAAAGAGTGTGTTTGCACCAAATATTTCACAAAATATTTCACCAACTCCCAATAAAAAACTACATAATAATCTCTCTCTTCCATAAAAAAATATAAAAATAATTCTCTCTTCACTTTTTCACTAAACCCAATACCAACATTAAACTCAATACCAAAATTAATGAAGAGCACATAGGTGATTTGATTGAATACTTAGGGGTTGTTCGGTATTTGTATATTCTCAGGATTTTTTGAATCCTGAGAATACACAAACCGAACATATTTTTTAACATCACCTAAAAATAACTAACACACGCATAGCAATAAAGTTAACATCACCTAAAATTTTTTAAAACACAACAAATTCTCAAAAAACTACCCAACCCAACATCATTTTATATTATATTGTGAGCAATAATATTGTTTTATGTAATGAAATGACATTTTAATAATATTATTACACAACAATCTATAAAGTGGAGTGATACATCGAGCTGGTCACATCATGTTACATTCATAATATTATATCAGTACACTCTCTTTAGCTTTAACTCATACATTACCCTCAACAATCCCCCATTATTAGGTGCGTGTATATCAAATCAAGGTGCATATCCTAATGTACATTAATATATAGCAATAATTAAGTTTCTGAAGAATGTAGTATTTGCAATAACTTAGGGCTACCCAATGGTACAATCCCACTAAACCTCAAAAGTAAAAAAGAACCCACCAAGCCAAAGAGAAAGATTAAAGTGCTAAATACTCCAATTAAAACTTGTCATAGCCCCCCATATGGACTTCAAATGTGATATAACCCTTTTGCAATGAGCCAATGATGAACAAAACTTCTTCACAAACCCACTTCCAGTTTGGGACAACCCCTTACCCTAAGGAATCAACGACCTAACTTGATTGCCCACAAGACAAGTACCTCACCAACCAAAATTACTTACAAAGGACTACCTGCCATTATAAGAATTATGACTCGTAATAAATGTAGATAGCCTCCGGTCCTGAGTATTCAATGACTTTTGGAAAGTGTATAAAACATACAAGTATTTATTCTCTAAGCAACAAAACCTTGTTCCATTTCGTTTCTTTGTGGCTTTTAGTATCTTGCAAAAATAAAATGCCTTTTGGTTCATTTAGCGAGGACAGAGTCGTAGTAATACCAAAAAGTGGGGTGCCAAGAAAAAAAGAAAAGATTATAAAACTGACAACATAAACTCTTCGCTCCTGCCTGAGCTCTTCCCGAGTCCTTGTCGTACTCAACGTTTGTCTTTTGGTTTGTTGAAACAGACCGGCGGCGACACTAAAAAGTTATGTGAAAACTTCTCTCTCTCTCTCGCCGTGCTCTCTCTCACAGTCGGCCTCCTATACTTACAGAACTCCACTCTCTGGCCTGTTTGCCCTCAATTCCCTCTCTTTTTGCCATTCTCCCTGGTTGGTTAGTTTCCGTATTCTGTCTGACTGTCAGAGCAACCCCTCCCATACGGTATTATTTCGGTCTTTGACTCCCTCCTCTGTTTCACAAAAGTGGTCCTACAGAGTGCATCCATTTTACAAAAGCACATCTTTCTAAGACGTGAGTAAAGGTTTATTTTTGCTCTCTTTTGTTTTTGCTTGAATTCTTTTTTTTTTCCCACGAACAATGCGTGTCGATGTTCTGCTTGATGTATTTTGTTTTTTATTCTGTTTCTGAATGTGGGTTGTTTTCCCCTCCCCTTTTTGATGATCGTGGTATTCTTTGTTGTGTTGCATGCGGAAAAAGTTTCCGGGTTTATCAGGGTACCGCGAAATTGAGAGTATTTTTTTTTTGCAATGTGCATGAGGTTTCGTGTTCATTGTGTTGCCTGTAGTGTCGATGATTCTGTTTGAAGGGTTATAGGATGGAACTTCGGACAATGTGCATAGGAATTTTGAGTTTGATCATAAGTCTGATTACTACTTTCAGTAGATTTGCTCCGAAATTCGGGCTCAGATGCGTTATCTGTTGTTGCGGCTATAATCAGTGTTTTTGTTCACATGTCAACTTATGAGCGGATTGATACTGTATTAGCTACATGAAGTTATATGATATAATACGTTTGCTATGGCTAAGTTGTCAATGAGGGGTAATTGTGGTTTATGCTTGATGCTTTGATTGGAAAAGGCTCTTGTTTTATTGATGGTTGTTGATGAGTGTCGTGGATTAATGTTCGCAATATGACTAGCTAATGGATTTAAGTTTACACCCACTTCAATATTTGAAAATTGGTGGGTTTTTCACAATTGATTGTCATTGAGTCATACCTATGGTGGCTGTAACGTTTTGATTATTGGAGATGGAACTTGTTTATCGGCTGTGATTAATGGCGGTTTGTTGTTGTCTCACTGATTTCATGAGTTTCATTACTCTCATTCATGTTCAAAATTGAATATGTGGATTAAATTCAACAGGTTTACAAGAATTGGGCATGTCCATGAGTTCAATTGTCCAGCTCTGTTGTGCTCATTCCTTGTTAAGTTAGATTGTTCAGTATGTCATAGAGGGGAGACAACAACCTTTTCTGTGAGAATTGAACCCTATTGTCTGTTGTTCAGTTATTATCTTTACATTGCTTGTGATATCATAGAGGGAAGACAACAAAGTTAGCTGAGGATATGTAATTAGATTTTGCTATCCTGGAGTACGGAGGATTACACCTAATCTTTTCATGGCATCAAACCTTATCGTGTTGGACAATAGTACATGGAGCGAGTTCTTTAATGTGATATGTCTATTCCGGTCATTTTGAGCTGTAGTTGAGGCTTCCATGAGTAGTTGTTAGTATTTTGCCCGTCTAATTCTTTTGCGGTTTAAATTAGTCGTTATCCCTAAGATTCCATTGAAATGGTTTTCTGAGTGAGGTCCATGACTGTAACTCATTAGTTGATGTGGTTCACATTACATTGACACCTGCAAAGGAAAAATACAAAGTTTCCTATTTCAGAGAACTTGTAGTTTTAAAGTCGGTGTGAAACTAACATTGTATAGTAGCCACATCGTTTTCACTTCCCCGTTCCTTGTATGTAGGATACTTCATTAAATTTTTGAAATTTTTTTTCCTTCCATATTAAGTTCTCTAGTTTCTTGAGTTCTGTACGAGATTCAGAAGATCTGAAATCAGGCCTGTTGTGCCACCTAGAAGACATCAGACATCTTCAGGCAACCCTGTCTGACAGGTTTTGATTGAATGTGGCTTCTATATGTTTATAGGAGTATTACAAAATTTGTTTTATGCCTCATATATATATAATTTTTTTTTCATGTGTAATTATTAGTGTTTTTCTGGCAAAGGTTTATTGATTGGTGGTTAAATCTACTTTGGCCTGATGCACTTGGGCATGCCATGGTAGTAAATTTTGTTGGTCAACACAATGCATTCTGGATGTTTCTTGTCATGCCTTACGTTTACCCTTTTTTATTCCTGATAGTAAGTTTTATTCAAATAACTCTACTACTATGTTGATTTCTCTAGTTCGGGAATTTGAAAGGTTGTCCTTTGTTTTAATGCTATTAGTTTCTATACAGATTCCTGATTTATTTCCACAACCAAGCCCCATGGACTATGACTTCGATGAAGAACAACAAGTGCCATCGGCTTTCCTCACCAGCATAAGTTTTAATTTTTCAACTCAGAAGGATATAGTAAGCACTTTTTATTGATTACTGCTCTATTGGTTGTGTATTTGGTGGGGTGGAAAGGAGAAAAAGAAAAAGATATGTATATAGGAGAGGAACATTGGAGTAAGCTTGATCCAGCGCTTGCCTTTCTTCAGATTTTATTGATCTCCTGGATTTTCGATTGTAATAGTGGAGATTTTGTGGTGTCCATACATGCAATGCTCATATTTTTAATGACGTAAATTAGTTATAAGGAAAAGCATTGATACCAGTTCATTCTTGGAGTCGACAAATTGGATGCATTCATGTGAATTGAATGCCTTTCATAACTAAATTAAATTGTTGTACACATCTTGATTAGGGATAGCAATGGGTTGGGTTTATTAATTTTCCTGCCCAGACCTCATTTATCTGGAAAAGATTGGGTTTAAGCTAATTTTGGGGTAGTGTTGGAGTTGATAAATCAAAGATGAATCAGGTTTAGGTTTTGGTGAATTTTATTAGCTCAATGCCATTGTGTATAATTTTCATACAAACATGCGAATGATATGTTTGTAGCATCTCGGTTGGAATGAAATAAATGTACTGTTGAGGTTGAGGAGCTTATCTTGCTGGAGATTTTTTTATAAGTAAGCCAATCTTATTAAAGATAAAAGAACCAGAGAACACACAACAACGGAGTCGACAGTACAAGAGACTATACTAAAAACCCCAAACACGCTAACTAAAAACTTTTTTTTTTTTTTTTTGATAAGTAAGGAAAGCTTTTATTGAATGAAAAAAAGAAAAAGGAGAAGACAAAGCAGTACAAAGGCTGTACTCAACCTACTACGAAAAACAAACAAGGAAACTAAGAAAATCATTAAAGTCTACAAAAGAAGAACCCAGCACCCCATTAGCCCACAGAAACAAGGTCTGCAACATTTTTCCTTTCAAACAAACTAATGCCAGCCCCACATCTTCAAAGCAGCGACCGTTCCTTTCCCCCCATAAGCTCCACCAAATGCACGATGGAATCAATTTCCACACAAACGCCGCTAAGGGATTGGCAAACTGCCGCTTCCAACACTTCAAAACCTCACCCACCCTCCTAGGCATCACCCAAGGATAGTTGACAAGACGAAGCATATGCACCCACAACTCTCTAGCAACCAAACAGTGAAGGAGCAAATGATCCACCGACTCCCCGTCATTTTTGCATAAATAACACCAATTAATCAAGCAAAAACCCCTTCTTCGTAAATTGTCTATGGTTAAGACCTTCCCATGAACCGCTTCCCACACAAAGAACGAAACACGAGGTGGAGCAGCAGTCTTCCATATTTGTTTCCATGGAAAACCCGCCCTAGACCGCTCAACAAGGAGCCCATATAGCGACCTAACAGAAAAGACCCCATTCTTTGCACCCTGCCAAAGTAGTTTATCGTCATCCCTTCTCCTAAGTGTCAGAGAGGACAGCAAAGTAAAGAAAGCAGTAAAGTCATCAATCTCCCAATCGTTGGCTGTTCTAGCAAATTGGATATTCCACACCTCAAAACCGGAATCACTCTCCAAATAATCCGCAACCATCGCATCCTTGTGACTAGCAAGACAAAACAAAAGAGGGAAGACTTCCTTCAAAGGCCTATCACCACACCATAAATCATGCCAAAACCTCACTCTAAGGCCACACCCTACCAAGAAACGAGTTTGCCCACAAAGAAAGGGCCATCCCTTACTAATGTGCTTCCAAAGACTCACTCCATAGGAACCATTGATCGCCTCGGTGCTCCATCCTCCCAAAACACAACCATACTTGGTCTCGACAACAGCCCGCCACAAGCTATCCCTTTCCAATGCAAACCGCCACAACCACTTGCCCAATAAAGCTCTATTGAACAGATGGAGTCGCCTTATACCCAGCCCTCCACTACTTAGAGGAGAACAAACTTGCTCCCATCTAACAAGATGAAACTTGTGCTCATCTCCAGCACCTCCCCACAAAAAGGCCCTTTGGATCTTTTCCAATCTAGTAGCAACCCCTAACGGGATAGGAAAGAGAGATAGAAAGTAGGTTGGGAGACTAGAGAGTGTAGACTTGATCAACGTGAGTCTACCGCCCTTCGAAAGGTAGAGTCGTTTCCACCCTGCTAATCGACGATCCGTTCTCTCTATAATGCCATCCCAAATCTGCCTACTCTTGAAACGCGCTCCCAAAGGCAACCCAAGATAGGTAGTAGGCAGCGACGAACACCCGACACCCAAGAATAGTAGCCAACTCTTGAATATTGCCCACATCCCCAACAGGAATGACCTCAGTTTTGGAGAGGTTAACTCGAAGTCCCGAAACCGCCTCAAAGCACAACAATAAACATCGGAGATTACGAAACTGACTCACCTCCGCCCCACATAAAATTAAAGTATCATCAGCGAACAGAAGGTGAGAGATACTCATGCCTCCGCTCCCCCTGCCACCAACCTCAAAACCCACAAGAGACCCCCTGTCCACCACCCAACTAAAAACTAAAAACAAACAAAACAACAAAAGCACCCTCATCCACTAGCCACAGGGCAAAGCAACAAAACTCTCCCATGATACTTTTATGGTTTTCCTTTTCGAGGAGTAAGATGGAAAGGCACTTATGTTTCATATAATGTGGGAGAGACAGAGTCTACTCACCCTTTAAAGAAGCTTTCTTTCTTCTATTTCGGTGATTCCTTGATGTGGCGTAGTGTCTAATATACTTTTTATATTCCTTTTTCCTTTTCTGGTTCCCTGTTTTAGTTTCGCTGATGCGAATTTATTAGATAATACTACTGCTGCACTTTTTTACATACCATGATAGCCTTAAAACTGATGGGTTGAGTTCACTTTGTGCATAACTGATAGGTTGCAATCCCTTGTCTGTTGAGCTACATAATTGCCTATTTTTTCAAACCTTAATTGTCAAATTGCTGCATATTTTGTTGGTACTTTATTGTCTATATCAACCATGTCTCAAACTTCTATTTAGTTGGCTATTCAAGCATTCCTCAAGTCAATAATGCTGCATGTGAGTGCACTTTCATATAATCTACTTTGAATTATAGAAATTGAAAGAAATAGGAGAGGCCTAGCTGTATATTAATTGCATCTGCTACCAGTCTCACAACTTCACTAGTAATCTACATATACTGCTTTTTCTATGTGTCATTTTCTAACATACACCTGTTAATTCTCAGGCTCTTTAAAACTGTCCTTTTTCCTTCCCCTGTTCTCTTATGGGGCGTTTAAGTTGTATCATGACTACTATAATCAGTTTAGTCTATCCCCTTCTCCGAGTTTATCCCAAAGTCTCCAACCCTCTCCTTTGTTATGTCCTACTCTGAAGTGCCATTCATCTAGTCCTCCTTTGTCTGTTCCTTGATTTGCATATTTTGCTTTCAAGAAAGTATTTCAATCTTATTGAGAACCTGGAATTGAAAATTTTTGTGGAAAAGAACAGTTTATCTTTCCTGGAGTAATTTTGTTCCGAAGTACAGACTTATGCTTTCCCAGATCAAATAAATCCTTTTAACATTGTTACATTGAAACAGGAGAAGGTATCTGTAATAGTGATTGATGCAGCCAGTGAGGTCACTGATCCTAAGTTGGGAGTTCCCAATCCATCTCATCAATGCTCCACATGTGGTGCCGGAGAGTTAAAATACTGTGAAGGTGTAATGGCTATTTGATTGTAAATTAGATTGAAGGTTGAGTATTTTTTTTATGTAAATTGTACTAAAGGCATTGCTACTCTTGTTTCTTAAGGTCATTTTGGGGTTATCAAATTTCCATTCACCATACTCCATCCATATTTTGTATCGGAAGTTGCAAAGATTTTGAACAAAATTTGCCCAGGATGTAAGTCTATCAGGCAAGAACTGAGGATCAAGGTCAGGTACCTCACTCCTTGTGCTGAATAGTAGAATTGTCCTATTGTTGCCCAAGTCATAATTTTTTGCACTGCTCTGGAATACTGCTGGAATTACCTATGTAATGGATAATGGAACTTTCTACATTTTCAATTGAAACTTTTCTCATGGAGTTCTTATCTATCTCTGGACTCCTTTGTCAAACATCGTGAGTGTTTAGCGTTAGCTGTATCAACATTGACATCAACTTGAGAGCATCTTTGCCGGAAGACTTGTGTTTAATATTGCATTGACCTTTTTAGCAGACTGCATCTCTGTTCTCCGCTTTCCCAGGAAATTACTCAATTTTTCTAATAAATTCTTCAAATAAAATTTGTTTGTTGTGGAAGAAAAGAATAAAAGTGTTCTATTCAAGTGCATCAAAAAAATAACAAAGGTGCCCCAATAACTTATAGTCTAAATGCAAAAGTTCAGAAGAATCTGATGGAGACTTTAGTGTTTGAACCTCCATCATTTTCATATATTCAAATGTGATTCAGGAACATACGGTAAGGTATCGAGTGCAAGCTCATTAAAGATTCTCATTTTGTAGATCGATTCAGTGTAGAGTTTGTCTACTTTATGCAGATTGTTTCCGGTTAAGTATGTTTTGTGGATTTCAGTATGGTAAATTTCTAAGTTTTCAAGTTATCGATGACATATATACCGGTTCTTGTTGGATTGTATTGTGGGCTAGTTTAGTTTCTCTGCTAAACGCATGGCTCCTAGTTGTCTGGTTGTTGATGGTATTTCACATTCTTATTATGCATGTGGCAGGGTGGGGATTCAGTATCCAGCCACAATCAGCCTAAGGGTTGCAAATATTGTGCTGTGAGTGTGCTATGCTCTTGTTATTCTTCTTTCTTTTTGTGCCTTTGTGATTTTATAATTATGCTTCTGTAATAAACAGGGAAATTCGGTAGAATGGTATCCAAGAGTCAAATTTAGAGTTTCCTCTACTGAGCTCTTTAGAAATAGCTCAATTATAGTTGAGGTAAATGAGAGGTTGCCAAAGAAGTTTCAGCACAAAAGGTTCAGGGGTTTGCCTGCTGATTTTTGGGATTTTGTTCCCAAAGATGAACAACAAGAAGAAAGTTGTTCAAAACTAAACCGAAGAGTTCTATCACATGCGCAGGTAACCTGGCTTTCTGATATGGATCTCCTAATTACTCTTTGATTACTCAAATGAATGTAAATAGTGCATGGTTTTTTTGTTGTTTTAGAATGCCATATCCTTGATATTCATATTTAGAAACCATGGTAATTTCTTGATCAAATATCAAGCAATAAATCCCTATACTGTACGCACAAACTCTCATATACACCCAGCAACACTCGGCATATTTCTCTTGGACACTAAATGCGGGGAATTGATGATTATTTGCTTTGGGAAACCCAGAAGGAATGAACTTTGTTATTCATGACAGTTAATTACTTATATCATCTTGAAGAAGTTTGGCTTCCAAAGCATTTGGTAAAGGTTAAGGAATCCCAATAATTAGTTTGAGATTTCTGTTCTCTCTTTTTTTCTCTTCCAGAGATTATTTGTTCTCTTCTCTGTTTTTTTTCTTCTGGCGAATGAGGAATGTAAGTTCCTTCTTTCATATTCAAAGTAACATGGCTTCTATAGCATTTTGTAAAGGCGAAGGAATCCAGATCAAAGTAACATGGGCCTGCACAACACTTTATTATATTCATTTTCCATTCACCCCTTTGGAATGTGTGTTTTTTTCTTTTCTAATGCTTTACCAGTCAAAACTCAAATAGTTGCAGAGCCTTAGATGCGGTCCACTATAACAAATAATGCTATTGCTGGAAGACAGAACTTCGCCACAGGACCTAATTCCAGCCTTCTTGGCTCCCTTTAAATAGTTCCTGATCATGAAAAGGCATTTACAAAATCGATTCCAACATCTCAAATGATAATCCTGATTCGAAGAAGAAAGAATATTGATTCATCATCTAATTCCAGTTTTAGAGATAAACTACTTTCCCTTTTGGAAAACCACTACAAGCCACTCATTATTAGCTCCAAGTGCCGAATCTCATTGAGTTCAAACACTTTAAAAATCTACTTTGGATTCATTCTTTGTACCTAGTCCAACTTTGCGATCCTTTGGGGTGATCAATTCTTGAATCGATTGTTAAGAATCAATAGGTCTTCACTCATTCATTTGAGAATTTTGAAACTTTTCCTTTTTTTCAGAAGTCTGGAGAAAACTGCTATCCACATTGCAACTATGATGTAATTTCACCCGCTTCTTCCCCAAGCACTCCTAAGTGAATATAACAGAGTGACTCCCCACAACTCCAAGCCAAAATGTTCACAAATCCCTCATTAATGTAGATTCTAGAAGTGTCTCTAAATCCTCTGACATCCAAGCCATTTTTACTAGTTTAAGTTCTGTTACTATGTCTCACAATAGTACTTGTGGCCTCTGTTTTGCTATTTTTTGATGGATCCATCCAAGTTTACTCGCCCAATCTTCTGGAGGAGGAATCTACTAATTTTAAAGTATCTTTTCATTTTTTTTTCTGGAGTTGACCTCTTAAGAAGTCAGAGGTTATTGTAGGAGGTAAAGAAATTAATGCACATTCTTGTAGCTTTTGTAGGGTTGCATTGAGGATTAGGAAAACTAGACCCACAAATTAATCCAAAGTTACCATGCCTAAAACCACAACAATATCTATTGCAACATATTTGGCACCCTCAAGCATTTATTTGTTCAGTTTCAAGGTATTACTGTTCTGTTTGATTTGGTTTTGTTCTATGGTTGTCACATTTAGTCTTAATGTTCGTTGTTCAGATGAAAGAATTACTGTACTGTGTGATTTGGCTTTGTTCTATGGTTGTCTGAATTAGGCATACCTTCTTGTTCTTATGCTACCCTGATATGTATATGACTCACCTCTTTTATGATGGTTTTTCTTTTGGTTTTCAGGTCCGTTATTTGTTGAATGATATTGATCCTAAGTTCATCAAAAAGTTTGTTTTGAGGGAAGATTCACTTTTTCTCAACAGTTTTCCTGTTACACCAAATTGTCATCGTGTGACTGAAATTACACTTGCATTTTCTAATTGGCAGCGATTGATCTTCGTAAGAATTCCCTCATTCACTGCTCTTATTGTCTCGATATGTATGGTAGATTACACATCATCTTGTAAGATTTCTGGTTTTCGTCTCATATGCTGATTCTACCTGATTAAGCGTTGTAGGATGAACGGACCAGGGCCTACAAGAAACTGGTTGATTTTAGAGGGATAGCTAATGAGTTGGGTTCTCGTGTTCTGGAGTGCCTGAAAAATTCAAAGGCAAGCTGCACAACCTTGACATTTTTTGGCGTTTGAGTCAATTTTTCTGGACATTTTCATGTCACTTACTTTTGTACTTCTAATATGCAGTTAAGCACAGACAATTCATCAAATAAAGATTTGGTCTATGTCCAGCAAAAAAAAGGTGCAGATCCATCTACCTCTTCCGGGTTGAGATGGGTCAAAGATGTTGTTCTTGGGAAGCGAAGTGATCACTGTTTCCGAATGGTTGTTGTTGGTGATCCACGTATCAAGCTCAGTGAAATTGGCATACCACGTCATATTGCGGAAAGGTTGCAAATTTCAGAGACTTTGAACCGGTGGAACTTCGATCGGTTGAGCGAATGCTTTATACCGTGTTTCTTTCAGAAGGGAGAGGTTTATGTGCGTAGAAAACATAGACTGGTTCGCGTAAAGAGGATGTCTGAACTTCAATTTGGGGACACTATATATAGGCAGCTGAATGATGGGGACATAGTATTGATAAACAGGCCTCCGTCTATCCATCAACATTCCCTTATAGCTTTATCTGTTAAGCTCCTACCTGTAACTTCAGTGCTCTCTATAAACCCACTTTGTTGTTCTCCTCTTCGTGGGGATTTTGATGGTGATTGCCTTCATGGCTACATTCCACAATCGATTGATGCAAGAGTTGAACTTAGTGAGCTTGTTGCTTTAGACAGGCAATTGATTAATGGGCAGAATGGTAGGAACCTGCTTTCACTTAGCCAAGATAGTTTAACTGCTGCTCATTTGGTCATGGAAGATAGGGTTCTGTTGAACCTTTTCCAAATGCAGCAGCTGCAAATGTTCTGCCCAGATCAAATTTTGTCACCAGCAATTGTTAAAGCTTCCTCACTCAGTAGTCTTTTTTGGACTGGCAAGCAATTATTCAGCTTGCTTCTGCCTTCAGGGTTCAATTATGTTTTTCCTTCCAGTAGCGTTTATATTAACAATGGGGAGCTTTTATCTTCTGAAGGATCTTTTTGGCTACGTGATCACAATAGCAACCTTTTTCAAAGTCTCATCAAACATTGCCAGGGTAAAGTACTTGACATTTTGTATGCTGCACAGGAACTTCTTTGTGAGTGGTTGTCAATGAGGGGCTTGAGTGTTTCACTTTCAGACTTATATCTCTCCCCCGACTCATACTCCCGGAAAAACATGATGGATGAAATCTTTTGTGGTTTACAAGAAGCAGAGCAGACATGCAGTTTTAAACAGTTGATGGTGGATTCTTGTCGGGATTTTCTTGTCGAAGATGGTCAAGAGAATGCTGTGGTTCTCGATGTGAAGCGTTTGTGTTATGAGAAGCAAAAATCTGCAGCACTTGGTCAAGCTTCTGTTGATGCTTTCAAGCAAGTCTTTCGGGATATTCAAAATTTAGCCTATAAATATGCAAGCAATGACAACTCATTGCTGGCTATGTTTAAGGCGGGAAGCAAGGGTAATTTGATGAAATTGGTTCAGCATAGCATGTGTCTTGGCTTGCAACATTCTCTGGTTCCGCTCTCATTTCGAATTCCCCACCAGCTCTCATGTGCTGCTTGGAATAATCAAAAAGCACTTGGCTCAGCCCGGAAGGCGGACGATACTCCTGAACGGGCTCAGTCTTACATCCCATATGCTGTGGTTGAAAATTGCTTTCTGACGGGCTTGAATCCTTTGGAATGTTTTGTGCATTCAGTAACAAGTCGAGATAGTTCTTTCAGTGATAATGCAGATCTGCCTGGGACTTTGAACCGAAGGCTTATGTTCCTAATGCGTGATCTGTATGCTGCATATGATGGAACGGTGCGAAATGCATATGGGAATCAGCTTATTCAGTTCTCATATAATCCTAAGGATTCGTCTACTCCGAATAGTAGCACTCAAGAGTTATATGGTGAGAGTGTGGATGCTCATAATACGATAAGTGGCCAACCTGTCGGTTCATTGTCTGCTTCTGCCATCTCAGAAGCTGCATACAGTGCTTTGGATCAACCAATTAGTCTACTTGAAACTTCTCCTTTGCTGAATCTGAAGGTTCTCTCTCTCTCTCTCTCTCTCTCTCTCACTTGTACAACAGTTCAAGCATGGTTTCTTCATCATCTTGTTCTTGGGTAATATCTCGGGTAACCTCCAACAGCATTGACCAAATGTGGGTCAGTCAATTGTCATGCGAAATTGGCGGTTGTGTCTAGTGAGTTCTGTGAAATTGCACTGCAATCAATGTGTAGGTCACTAAATATACTTCTAGCAGGTGTTCCTATCCCATTCCCAAAGGAAACACTTGACCATGAAGCTGCGAGTCTGATCATCTGTATGTTGGTCCAGCTTTCTTATGTGATATTTTGTGTCCTACGTACCAAGAGTGGATTTGGATTCTTTGGATTGAATCTCTCGTCACTATCAGACTTAGCATCTCTAGGTACTTTCCTGGACCAAGACGTGGATGACAATGATATCTCCTTGGCATAAAATCTGGACACCTAAATTACTAGGAACCAATTGCTACTTAAAATAGACAAGGAATACCTAGGCTAAATCTATAGTGGGTTTCGAAGTTATACTCAGAAAAGAGTACAAATGTAAGATCTTGTATAGGATATCTGCATTTGGAATATTATGCTGACATCTCAAGACAGAGACATTGAACTTGTTTTCTTCTTAAAATGTACTAAGTGTGAAAATTCCAAAACTCCTCATATCGAGTGGTAGATCGTAGACAGAAAAGGCAATGTATTTTTCTGCTGGGCGCACACATGCCATGGTGGAAAAACCATGAAATTTAAATGAAAACAACATGATTTTGTGGCATTACATCTATAATTCACTGAGTTTCTTTATGTAATTAAGATATTCAAATGATTGCCTGCAACCATCCATTGTCCTTTAATAACCAAAAAAAGATCAGTAGCACAAAATCAGTGAATATGATTTTATCAGGTGGTCTAACTGCCCTCCAAATTAGCATGGTAGGTCCTATCAATGTTTCACGTATTCTTGTAGTCATCCGAATTTTATATAAATTGGTCACTGGTCTGTAGTTCAAGGTCTAGTAGTTGGTGTTCAATTCTTTTGTTTGGAAGTAGGCAGGGCCCAATGTGTAACTTGATTACATTTTTCCGTATTAGCTTGTATGCTTACAGAGTTTAGTTGAATCCTCAAAGAATGCTAGGTGAATTTTAAGTTTATTAAATGCAATTAATATAATGTCCTTCTGAGAATTCTTGACAAACCTGGAAATATGATGCAGACCTTGTTTCTGTGGGCTAATGGGGTGTTGGGTTCTCCTTTTGTAGACTTCAATGATTTTCTTAGTTTTCTAGCTTGCTTGTTGTAGATGGTTCAGTACAGTCCTTTGTACTGCTCTGTCACCTCTTTCTTTCAATAAAACGTTCCTTATAAAAAAAAAAAGAATTCTTGACAAACCTTGGTGTTCTTATTCAATTATGCAGAAAGTATTGGAGTGTGGTTCTATAAGTCGTAATGCTGACAGAAGTATGACAATATTTTTGTCTGAGAAACTTGGAAGACGGAGGCATGGTTTTGAGTATGGAGCCTTAGAAGTTAAGAACTATTTAGAGAGATTAGTACTTTCAGACATTGTATCTACTGTCATGATAATGTCAGTTCCGTTTCCCTCTTATTTTCTCCAACTCCTGTAACCCTGTTCCATGTTTTATTTCGAGTATGCCTACATTTTTTCATTTGATGTTGATTCATGTGTTCTGTGAACATTAGCTTTTCCCCACAGACTTGTGGCAAGATGCATTTCAGTCCTTGGGTTTGCCATTTCCATATATGCAAGGTAGTACAGTTTGGAAATTCATATATTTTCTGCATTTATGCTAGTCCAGCTCCTGGTGCGAATGTATTGTCCTTTCAGGAAACTGCAAAGAGAAGAGGATTAAAACTGCATTCAATCATCAATTCCCTTCAGAAGAGATGTGACTCTTTCAGAGCAGGATCAAAATTGAATCTTCCCAACTTACAAATAAAAAGCAAGTAAGCTGCTCGTTTCGTCTGACAAATTCAGTTACAGTTTTAATGGGGCACAATATATATACATATTTATATTCTGGGGCTCGAACATGTTCCTTGTTTTCAGTGATTTTGGTATGAAATAGGAATCGTTTCTGTTCATTCAGCAAACTAGAGCCTAAAGTTGGGTTATTGTTACATGTTACCGCAAACTAGTTGATGTCTAGAATAAACGCAGTTATGTATGTTACTTATTTCCACTCTTTTAGTGCCTAAATTTCCCAACTGCAAAGAATAATACAAAAGTGGGTTACTGTTTGCTGGAAGGAAAACAGTAAACAAACATCTAGCCAAACAGATTCTTGTAATTGAGGAGTATAAAGAAGTTTCTTACTTCATATGTAACCTTATTCACTATTTGTAATTGCTGCTAAAAATTGTATATTTTATAGGCGTTCATTAGATCGTGTCAATTTGTCATGCTGCCCCCTATGCCTATTCTATAAGTAATGGATAAAGATAATTTTGCTAAAATTGTATATTTTATAAGCGTTCATTAGATAGTGTTTGCTATGCCTAGAGGAAAACCATTTCCTCTTGAAGTGAGTCATGCATCACAATGCTAGTGCTCCATCATTTCTAATATAGCTGCAGCACTCACTCTGCATAATTCCTCTGTAAGGTTTCTTTTTTATCTAGAGCAAATCTTTCGATCCTTTGCTTTTTCAAGATTTAATTTTTCTGGTACCTTGAAGCTAGGAGAAATTGGACTTTACTAAACTACTAGTCCATTTGCAATGTGTCCCCAAACTACCATTCTTGGCGATTGATCCCATTAAACTATTAACCTTAATGGATGAAGATAAGACATGTAGCACAATTTCAACCATTTGATCTTCATTAAAGCGGTAAATTCTTTTAGAATTTTAGTTTGAAGGGTTCAATGGCCGAGGTCAGTAGTTTGGGGGGCATATTGCAAATGAAGTGGTACTTTGAGGGGATAAGATGTAAGTGTTCTTTAAAGTAAATTTTATTGGTTACATATTCTGAAGTACCTTGGCTGCAGCATGCTCTAATTTGTTAAGATTTGGATCCACAGGCACACAAATTGGAAACAAAGGGTCTCTAATAGTAGTATCTCATCCGAAATATTTAATTTTGCTTTTTTATTGTTCCCTTATCTCTCTTTTAGTAAGTTATGATATCTTTTTCAGCCCCTTCAAGAATATGTGGTTTTCTTTAATCTTCAGTTTTACATATGTTTCAATGCAAGAGTGAAAAATTGTACCCAATGCTTCTTGTGCTCTATTTTGATAGACTTGGGCTTTCAATTTTCCTAAAGAAACAAGGCGTGGTTTTGGAAACTTCTAATCAAAGACCTCTGCCCCTATTAAAATAATTTCGCTGATGATTTCTCTCTCTATCCTTTACCTCTCTCTCCACTCTATCACCCTGTCTCTTCTCTTGGTCTGTGAAGGAGAGAGAGAGAGACATTTAGAAGGGTTTGCGTGCATTTGGGGGATGCAGGTACCAAAGCCAAAGGTAGGTCTCTGGGGCTGTGGAAGGACTCCTGGTCTCTTTCCTTATTAAGCCCGTCACCTTTTGATGATTGGTTTACATTTTTACCCTGAGTCATCTCTGTAATGTCTCTCAAGAACAAGCAGAATAAATTGTGAAAATTACAGTAACTAACCAAAGGCAGAGGAGGGAGAGAGAGAGAGAGAGAGAGAGAGAATTGTTGCTTCAAGGAGACAGAGAGGTGGAAAGGGAAGAGAGAAGAGAGGACACAGGAGAGCGAAGGTATAATATAGGGGAGCTACAAGTGAGGGTATAATTGACCAGAAAGATGGGTAGGGAGGTCTTTAACAATAATGTCTAAAACAAGTAGAGATGCCCTGAGAAATATCGAAACCTGGGTCTTAAAAAGAATCAGGCCGAAGCATGAGAAATGTTGAGTACGATTTCCCTATGAAAATGTGATCCTGTTTCACCAAATTATTGACGTTTGAGTGTTGTGATATGCCTACGTCTTTTTTACAAAAAGGCTGATTTATTTATTAGTTTAAATATTGCAATATTGTTTTGTCCTTAACAACAATTAAGGCCTTCAAGTCAAACATATGTTTAAGTTTTTATTTTTTTGAACTTAGAGCTGGAAAGTTTATCTTGATTTTTTGTCTAATCAAGATTATCTTATGCTTTTAAGATTGGGATCGTACAACCATCCTTTTTATGCTTATGGTTTTGAGTCAATTTAGACTAACAAACAATCTTATCATAACATTTGTGAAGGAATGTGCTAACTGCAATTTTTAAAGTAACAGCTAATAGTCATGAAACTTATTGTTATTTGTCACACACTAAGAATTAGATCAAATTCATTTCTTCGTAGACAAAATACTTTACCCTAGCCCAAAGTTTGAAAATGAGTTCCAAAATTGTTATTTATGATCTTAATTCTTTTGGTTATATGGGTACTGACTTTTTATAATATGTGCCTTATTTAGTTGGATTGAGCACTTAAAATTTGTGACATTGCATAAGCGTCGCTGTTATTCTTCTGTGGGCTCAAATGAGATATAGTTATAGTTTAAGTATATCAAATTATAAATAATGAAATGAACACATGGGCTACAAGCTTGTTTTAGCATGTACAACATGTGTGATTCTTGGGCGCATCTGAGGTGACATTTCACCTTGAGCAGGTGTGCCAAAGTATCATCTTGAGACCTACGGTGCTTTTGACTCAGTACTTAAATGGCAGGGACTGCTCTGTAGCTCAGAAGGAAGATGGTGGTACATTTTGCCTTAGTGTCGCAATAGCTGATATTTCCAAGAATACTTTACCACTGAAGACAGTTCAAGACTTCATCATACCTTACCTTCTTGGAAGCATCATTAAAGGTCGGTAGGGCATAGAGCATATCTATGATCCTGCTTCACAGTTTCCATTTCTGCAGAAATGCTTGATCTGATTACGTTTGTCCTTGTTTCTGACTTTCCTTAAATGTTCTGTAGGTTACCCAGAGATCAAGAAGGTTCATATTTTATGGAATGATCACCAGAAAGTATCAAGATGTGATCACGGTTCTTCTGGTGAACTATATTTAAGGATTGCTATGTCAGGAGGCTCTTATACAACAAATCTCTGGAGTTTACTTAAGAATGACTGCCTACAAATAATGGAGATGATCGATTGGTCACGAAGTCATCCAGATAACATTCATGATTTCTGTTTGGCTTATGGAATTGATTCTGGAAAGAAGTATTTTCTCAACGTGTGTTCTCTCAGCTAAACTTTTGGTTCCTTTCTTGTTGTCAGAACACCCCTCCCCTTCTCCCTCCCCAGGGTCATTTCCTAAGTAAAAAAGCTTGTGCTTGCTGTTGCTTATTTTTACCTCGTGCTATGCCTTTTCATGTGCAGAGGTTAAGATCTGCAATATCTGATACTGGCAAGTCTACACTTCCTCAGCATCTGCTTCTTGTTGCCGATAGTCTATCCGCTACGGGAGAGTTTGTTAGCTTAAATGCAAAAGGCATTGCACGGCAAAGAGAACATTCGTCTGTCTCATCACCCTTTATGCAAGCCTGCTTCTCTGTTAGTTTCATATCTATTTTTCTTTGTTTTGGTATTACATGATCTTGAAAATGTAAGGAAAATTATGTAGTCGCATAAATCTTGTTTGTGGTCCGGTATTTGTGCAGAACCCTGGTGCATGCTTTATCAAAGCTGCTAAGGCTGGTGTTGTGGATGATCTCAAGGGCAATCTTGATGCGTTGGCATGGGGAAAGGTTCCTTCTACAGGAACTGCTGGCCACTTTGATATTATATATTCTGCGAAGGTAGATTTCATATTGTTACTGCCTGATCAACTGTCTGACAAAATCCAGCATTTCACGAAGTCAACATTTTTTATAAAATATATAGATTCTGGTCGAGTCAACAATTCTATATATGAGGTTCATCCTTTATATTGCTTCTGTTGAGTTCAATAATGGAGAGATGCTGCACAGCAGGGGTTTACCGTTGCGTTGAACCCAACTCGTGCGTATACTGGGTCAGGTCCGTCCGAGCTCGGTGCACGTGAATGGGTGCCCGGATTAATAATAATAATGGAGAAATTTTGAGGCATAAGTTATGGTATTTGGTATTCCAGTCATTATGGTGACTCCTTATGTACAAAAATATTGATATTTTGAAGATCCCTTCCAAATGTGGTAGTAGTATGCTCAGGATATGTCTGTGTTCAGTGTAGCTTTTGAGCTGATAAGATGATTATCTTTCTTTTTCTTGTGCTTTATTTTTGGGATGCTGAACAACTTCGTAGGAGGTCATCCATCCGAGTAGGTCCTTGTTGAAGCATGTTTAACAATGGAGTTCTATGTCCAATTCATTTGTCTTTATTGAGGCCAACAGGACTTCTATAAATCTGAAAATTTTAATGAATGAAGATTTTTCTTTACACTTTAAGATGAAGTTGCCTTATTAACCAAGTTTCTTAATCAATTACAAATCCCAAAATTGGCGACAGTCTGCCGGTTTTCATTTTTCTGTCACTGCCCTGTCTTTGAATTGGCCAGAGGCTTCGTTAGTATACATGTTTGAAAAAGATAAAATTCAACCAATTCTAGCAGCTGTAGTTTTGATTGTAATTTCTTCACATTTAACCTTGCAATTTTCTTTTTTTCGTTCGGTAGGAGGGGTGAGACAACTCTCAGTAAGTGATTGCATATAATCATGCAATTAGCTATCTGGAACTTTATATTTTTCTTCCCACGTATACCCATAATGGCCTTTTGAATATTTTCATGAAGTTACTTTTTTTGGGTTTCTTTTTCTTTCTTTTTTGGGGAGGGGGGGGGGGGACTTCCTGGATGAAAGCGGTAAGGAACTAGATTCTTTTTTTCATAGATGGACTTTTTTTTCTTCCAATTTATCTGAACCTTAAAATCCCATTATTATTCACCAGGGACATGAGCTTGCGAAGCCCATAGATGTTTATAACCTGCTGGGTAGCCAAATTATTTCAGATGGGGAAAGTGTAAAGATCGAAACTCCTGCTATCCCAAAAAGTATGTCTGACAAATGTGGCTCTCAGATTGTCTACAAGTATGCTAGTAAAAAGGGGGAAATCGAAACGAAACAAGTCTTAAGGAGTCTTTTCACAACAAATGATATTTTGAGGTTGTCCCATTTGTTGAAGAGTATATTACACAAGTAAGTTAAGACCTCCAATTATTCTCCTCTCTTTTTGCTTTGTATATTGTGTTTCAGTCACTCATTCTACTCTAAGTTGGTTCCTCATAGTAGACCTTGAGTCTACTTTTGTTTCATATTCTTGCCATATCAGTCTTTCCTAGCTTTAGCGTACTTTAAACAAGAATGGTTTTTGTGCTTTTCAATTTTTATGGCATTACCTTGTAAGACTCACGAAGTGAAATTTATTTTGTTTTTATCATATAGGGGATTTCCATACGGATTCAAGTCCCCGACATTCTATAGTAGTTCTTAACCTCAGTAAATAGCATTGCCATAAAATGCAGATAATTATTAGGCAGGAATCCAATTTAAGTGGCAAAGGATGAAAAGCATACATGATTAATATGTTAATGACAGATGGTAATCCTCAGATGTATCTCTTTCCTTTCATCCAGGAAAGGGTCCAATACTGGCTTAGTATCTTCTTTTACTTTTAAGCTGCTTGTGATTTCTGCAGTTTATTGTTTCTGGTTTTTATTACAAGTAAGAGTACATTGATCAGCGGGAAGGAGAAAGCTCAGGTATATAGAGAGTGCATAAGAATTGCTCTAAAAGAAGACGTGGAATGGATGCTGCCTAAGCCACTCATCCAATCCTAACAAGGATATCTTAAATTGAAGATTTGATTGAATACTGAGGAAGCTTAACATCCGCTAAAGATTCTTCCATTCCTCTCCAGAATTGTTCAACATAAGTGAATAGTAACTCGAAATGCCTACAGCTACACCAAACTACACTTGGCTCTACACGTTTAGAGATCTAACCCCTATCCAGTCCCTCGCTGAGCTGAGGGGGTTTATATCCTTATTAATTATCCCCATCTTCACCCAGGCTAGCGGGGCCTTATTCAATGCTTGGGTTTAAGGTTCATTAGATGCTAGTGAAACTCATTTGATTTAAAAAAAAAACAAAGAATACACTGCAGCACAATTTAACAGGCTTTTGTGTTTCTAATAACGTCATGGCTTCAAAGATTATTAGGTGTGCAAGCAACTTATCAATAAGGAAAAACAAAATGCTGTTACCCTGTCAATTCTCTAGGGTTGACTGATTATCTCTAGATATTGAGGCCATTATTGGAAACTATGGTGGAAATTTCTCTATTTAACAATTGACATGCTCGTACTTGCATTAGGTTTGCTAGCTGATATCAATTTTAATACTATTTCTTTTGCTGCTTTGCTTTTTGACATTAATATGATCTTCCCTGAACTCCTGGGTTGGTTACTCCCTTTTACGTTCACTTGTCTTCTTGGCTTCAACTTTTGCAACTTTATAGAACTATACCTGTTTTGGTTGTAGGTATCCCATTAATGACAAGTTAGATGAAAACGACAAGTCAACTTTGATGATGGCTTTATTTTTTCATCCTCATAGGGACGAAAAGATTGGAAGTGGAGCCCAAGACATAAAGGTATATAGAACTATACGGGAAAAACAAAAAGTTAATAAGTTGTTCTAACATTTGATGAAGTTCTGCTTTTTTTTTTTACTAGATGGCATCTCCTCCAAAAAAATAAGGGAGATAAGAACTAGGCATGGGTTCTTTCCTGATTGGGTGTTTCAAATATAGGTATATATTTTTCTGTGGGAGGGGGGGGGGGGAGAATGAAGGATTGATTGAAGTCAGTATTCTAAATTTATGCTTCAGTACTTTGCCTCGTGAAGGACACTACTTTTGCTGATCAATTTTTTTGTTCACATTCTTTCAAATATGAAGTCTGTGATCAATACTTGGAACTCAGAATGTCCAGGAAGCACAAAAGTTTTTTTTTAAAAAAATACTTTAACTCACTTTTAGATACATAAGGACTGGGTTTGGTCTCCCTGATAATTTCTTCTTGTACATATGCAATTATTGGGAGTTTGATTAGCTGTAGAGGGAGAACATTTTAATGGTATCTAATATGAGAGTTTCTTTTTCCGACGGTTTTAGCTGCACAAATATGACTGCTGTAATTACTATATATTGCCATCTTGTTGACATTAACTTTTTAAAGTATCCAGTCACATTCTCCGCGAGTTTACCCACATTTTTATTAGAAGTATGTGAATTTTTCTGTTGCATGTTCTCAGAGTCACATTAGCAAGGTCCCTTCCAACTACACCCCCCGGCGGCCAAACAAAATTACAGTGTACCCAATGGATAGCAAAATTTTATTGCTTTCACAATGGAAGATCTGTCTGTCATATGGTTGAAAAGGAGTAGGGGACCTAAACAAAGGACACACCGGGAGCCTGAACTGTTGCTTTTGAACTGCATGCAGACTCAAAACGTTAATTTCCTGTTAGATTATAATTTATATAGGAATGAATGCACAACTTAAATTTGCAGCTCAGCTTCAAATCATGCAAGATTGAAAAGATGGGAAGGTGTTCTCAAACTATGTGTTAATAAATGGTCACTATTGATATTCATGTCCTATTCAATCCGACAATGTTGGATCCTATCCTTCAACAGACTCGTGATGATTCTTTCCCCCACAATCTTTGCAGGTCGTGCGCCACCCCAAGTATCTGAATACACGCTGCTTTGAAGTGGTACGGAAGGATGGAACAGTTGAAGATTTTTCGTACCGCAAGTGTGTCCTTGGTGCTTTTGAGATGATTGATTCTCAACGGGCAAAAAGCTATAAAGCAAAATGGTTGCAACACAGTACCGTCTAAGTCAACTGTATCTTGATGTACATATTTCAGAGTTAAAACATGTAAAGTGACTGACATTGCGTTCAAGGATAAGTTCTAATGTTTAAGGTCTTCATATCAGCCAATCAAACATGCAGGCATGGGACTTACCTTCACAATGATCTGATCACCTGAAGCCTGACTTTGCATCCTGGGCATTTCCAAGAAAAGCTGGGTTGCTGGCAGCTGAATAAGTTCTAATGTTTAAGGTCTTCATATCAGCCAATCAAACGTGCAGTCATAGGAGTTACATTCACAATGATCTGATCACCTGAAGCCTGACTTTGCATCCTGGGCATTTCCAAGAAAAGCTGGGTTGCTGGCAGCTGAATAAGTTCTAATGTTTAAGGTCTTCATATCAGCCAATCAAACATGCAGTCATAGGACTTACCTTCACAATGATCTGATCACCTGAAGCCTGACTTTGCATCCTGGGCATTTCCAAGAAAAGCTGGGTTGCTGGCAGCTGACCTGTTAAGCAGTCTATCAAATTTGCTTTTGTGCACAAGAGAGCTTGTAGAGAAGTTGGAAATTGGTTTTGTTTTTATGTCAACAATATGGTTTTTTTGTAGTTTTGTTTTTTTTTTCTCAACTTTTGTTTTAACACATAGGATATCCCTTTACCCATGCTTCTTTTTGCTCCTTCCACTTTTCCTTTGTTTGCCTTACATCACAACAGGCCAAAAAGATCTAGTGGAAGCAGCAGCGAGAAGCTTGTTAAGGTCAGTACCAATTTTGTGGTGTATGTATATGAATGATGGAATGATTCATTTCTACAGCTGATCTCATGAAAAATAATCTTGGCATTTCAGCCAATATGGCAATCTGGTTTATTTGTCGCATCTCATTTCTTGTAATTTGTTTAGAGTTATGGCGTCAGATTCATCCTACTTCCATTCAATGATCATGGCCCAATCCAAACGCACTGGACATCCCGCAATGTGAAGTTTGGGTTTCAATAGCTGTAAGTTCCAGGATAGTTGGTGCATATAGGTGTCATCTTGAAAACACTTAAAATCATATTTGTTTCTGCTTCTCGATAAATCCTTTTGACACTAATTTTTTGTCTCTCAGTTCTGTTCATCTGTCAGGTTGTTATTACATTCTTTTCTAACGTACTCATCAAAACACAGAGCCTCAAGTGGGCTCACAACTAGATTCTGGCCAGATTTTTTTTCTCCTTTTCATCTGATTTTAATCCTGATTCTTCTCCGTCGATCATTTTTTTCCACCTTTTCTTTGTTTGGTTGGCTCAGGGGGGTGGGTTTGTTTAAATTTAAGGTCCACAGAATACCTATCCGCAGTGTCTTGTTTGTTTATCATAACGCAAAGGAGAATATTTGCCATATCGTGACACAAGACATTGCCGGCTGTCCCATCAACGGAACATGCCGCACTGGTCTCTGTCAAAATACCCACCCAGCTTAATTAGAGTCCCACATAGCTATGATTGTGTACTTATTAAAGTTAGACCTGCAGGATTATCAGTGGAGTTAGGTTTAGGGCCACAGCAGCCACGTGAGGCAGCCCAACATAAAAAAATAACAAGCTAATTGAGCAAATCATTCCCCCCCCCCCACCCAAAACAGTTTCTGCACCGCATCCACATGTACAGCAATCACTTCCTTTTTACATTATTATTTTCAACACTTGTTGGGAGTGTGATTGAGAAAGGAAATTATGAAATCCTATCACGTACGTACGTGGACGAATCGATTAATCAGATCAAGTACTACAGGTGGAGAAGAAGTTCCAAAGTAATATGATTACCATCGGTAGTTGAGAGGACTGAAAGAAGGAGAAATTTGGGAGGAAAAAAGCAGCAATATTGTCAACCAAATTTGCACCACAATTGTAAGATTCCTGAAAAATATCTTGTTTCTGTCAAAATTCAGATTGAATCTGAGAAAGTTCCATTGGTTTTCAGTCAATCATATTGCGCTGCATGTTTATAAGGTGAGAGGCTTATTGGTGTGGCACTTCCTATAGCACATGCTGCATGCGAGTTTATTTCTCATTATACAACAGGATTATTATATATGCAGGAAATTTGAAAAAAAAAATCGTACTATTTTATCAATTTAATAAAAAATAATAATAAAATATTATTTTCATCATATTCTCCACCTCTCCTATATTGTGGGGTGACACACACACATATAATAATAATAGATTTATTTTCATATTATTTTTCATCATAACTCCACCTCTCCTATATTGTGGGGTGCGCACACACACACACACACGTGTGTGTGTGTGTGTGTGAATGAGGAGGCGTGAAAATGCTGGCCTCCAAAAAGGAAGATGAATTATTGTGATGGAGACTTAATTGCCATGAGGGAAAACAAAAATTTGCCTTGAATTCCCCTTCACCGAATCACCTGAATGCGAAAAGGAATGTGTCCCCATGCATGAGTAATTGTCTGGGTCCATCACTATATGATAGTATTATTATGGCAGGTAGTAGCTAGTGAAAAAGAAAGAACGTTTATTATCCTACCGAGCTAGATCTACTCTGCCATATATACTAATCATGTATATTTTTTTAATGTACCTACAGAATTAATCTAGATATGTTTTACTTTCCTAATGAGGTTGAGTTTGTCGCATGCATGTAATGGCCGCTTCGGTTCTTACGGCGCGCATGATATGATAAAATTCCAAGCCAACGAGTCGAAGGTAAAAAATCTTACATCAAAAGATTGGATGCTACTAATTGGAAGTTTGGTTCTTTCTGGATAAACAAAAATCTTGATAGTCGATAGAGACGTTGAGTTTGCTCTCTTCCTGTTGAAGAAAATGAGTGGCTTAGCAAGGTTTTGAAAATCAAGGCATGAAGCATGATTACTTGTAGCATAGCCCATTAATGCCGATAGAGAGGAAAAGACTAAACCCATTATATGAAGCATTGAGTAAACAATTATAGTTTAAAATAGTGCTCTAGTAATCACTTCAACTAGTGAGATTAAGAAAGAAAGAGACGCATTGAAAAAATAAGATATTTAAAAAGGATGTATTGGTCTTGAACCTGGTCAAAGCGACCCCTTTTGAGACGGTATTCCTCCTCCTGAAATTCCTATGAGTCTAGAGATTAAAATTAAAATCTTAAAAAAATAATTACTGAAAATAAACTTAAACCAAGCTAATATCTTGGATTTGGGGTTGAATCCAATCATTCTTGCTCAAGTCTCGCCGCCCTAATAGAAGAAGTTAGATGGATATATAGCAACCAATTTGCATTGAACACGCACTCTACGTGAAAATCATGTTAGCTAGCTTTTTAGAATATGTTTGGCATCCCGGGCCGGCAACACAACGTGGAAACTGACTTTAACTATCTCTACCAATCTGTGATGCCATGTACCATTTGGTGGGTCACATGCAGATTGATTTCAGGGTGTCTACGGTGGGTCACACTCAGCTAAGCTGAAAAAAAAATCATGCATATGAGTTCACAGCTCAATAATTGGTGAATTATAATTGTCCTCATATTTATTACTTTATTTTTAAGAGTATCAAAATAGAACTATTTAATTTATTTGTATATCATGATATGTTCATAAATGTCTTAATTAATAATTCAAGCGCTGAATATTAAATTAGAACAAGGGTAAATAATAAAACTGACTTTAACTATCTCTACCAATGTTTTACAAGCACTTTGAATTGCTATTTATTTTAAAAGTTTTAATAAATAAAAGAAATTAAGTTTTATTTAAAAAAGTATAGTTATAAGTGCTTATGTTTCTTCAAACGTTTGTTAAGATAAATTAAAAATTTCAATCTGTGATGCCATAATTCTTCTGTCCATTCTAAAGACTCTGGAGGTCGTTTGATTCGGAGGATAAGGACGTACCGTTTCAAGATGTGGTAGGGATGTGTTGACGAGCAGCGGCTCGCGGCCCTACTTAGGTGGCTGCATCCGCGGTCCTCTACAAGTTCTGTAGCCTTTTGTCCCCAGGGACAGGGAACACGAAACAGTAAACAACGGAAATTAACGCTTAAATTAGAAAAACCTCAAGCCTTTTGTTCTTGGCAAATGAGATCAATCCTGCCTGTCTTCTGATTTCCCTACCGCTTATTACTGTCTCTCTTTTTTCTTTTAATTTTTATTTGACCGAAGAGATAAAACCCGTGCTAATATGTCATGTAGAGCCATGCTAAAAGGTTTTTAAGAGATGTATCATCATGAAGTCGATTTAAGCTTACCGACCCTTAAATTCTAAAATTTTACATAATATAAAAGACTATCAAAATTTAATGAGACTACCATAATTTGAATCATAATTTGAATTGTAAATATAAAAATAGAATGCAAATCTTAAAACTTTAGTGTAAACGAACACGCAGTTAAGTTCAAATCCATATTTGAGGCTTGATTCATCCACAAATATAATATGCACTGTTTGTTTTTATTGTGAAAAAATATCATATATGGGAATGACTCAATACACGGACTGCATATACTATCCCTCTCTTACATGTGCCAGGCTTTTGGGAATCTTTTGGTCAGAATTCTTTATCAAAATCAATTTGGTGAAACTATATGTAAACCATATAACTCAAGAATATCATATATTAAGCATGTGACACGTCTGATATTTACTTTGCAGGCTGCTTTGCAAAAGGCTCTCCATAAAGGACGCAACAACAAGGCTACCACTCCCGCATTCAAGGGTAACAGGATGAGAGAAAAGAAAGGCTTCCAGGAATGAACTTCCAAAATGTGGGTTGTGGAGGAGCCGACTCCGGCTGTGAATCTGTGATCGGATCCGGAGATGTAAAGTAGGGGAAAGGAGGAAGTCACTTCAGATGAAGAACTAAAGATAACTTCGAAATCTGTGGTAGGCACAAATCAAAGAGGAACATCGATTGTTTCTTTTCTTTCCGTGATATGACATTTCTTTTCCATGATGCTTTTGCTTTTCCTTATACTTTTTGTCTCACTCCAAAAGTAACCGCATTTGATTTCTAAATCATGATCACCATTTTCACCTTAATATTTTATCGAATGACTCTTAAAATTAGGCAAATGAGAAGTGGGTAACATAACAAGCAGTGGTGATGGTGGGTAGGCCTACCCAATTGCAGGTGATTAATGAATATTCTCATTTTGATGTGCCTCTCAACTTTGGGGGAAAATTAAGCATAATAGCACGAAAATAGACATTTACCAGAACATAAAGATATGATTCTGTGAAGTTCGATTTGGCTGAATGAGTAAAATAGAATTGATGTTAGTTTTCTACGTAGACGCGACCATATGGTACATTTCAAGGGTTCAAGAAAAGTAGAGATATTAACAAATATATTATCACTTTATTTTTTCCCTCTTACCATATTTGTCCAAATACAGAATGGGTCAAAATCTCCCTATGGGTAGAACATGCATAGGAAATCAATAGGGGTGAAAACTGACCCTCGCCGCGGTTTTCAGCCCCTACTGTCAATCGGTTGCTAAAAAAAAAGGAGTTGACAACCACGCTTAGACATCTTTAGACTGGCCGGACAGACGACAATCGACTTTTGTCGGCGTTCGGTCTGCCCAAAAGAGAGAAAGACGACGGCGACACAACGTGAGAGAGAGAGACGTGCAACGACTAGGGTTTTCAAAGAGAGGGAGATTGTGAAGGAGGAGGAGGGTTTCGAGGGGAAAAAACGTAAAAGGTGGGAAGGGACAAAGACATCGTCTCACATTAAAAAAAGTGAAATACCAAGTAGATTGGGTCAGTTCGGCTCATTAGACAACTAGAATCGTGGACCAAACTGATCCGATCGATTCTGAAAAACAGGGCCAACAGCCGAACTGGGCGGCCCAAAACCGGCCTAACACAGTCGGTTTCGGCCCAATTTTGAACAAGCCTAGAAATCAATGTGTTTTGTTGTCCCTTATACATCATTAACTCAATTTGATTTTACTCATTAAAATATGTTCCAGAGATCTCTTTCCAATAAGCCGCCACATACTTTATATAAATATTTATATACACGGATGTACGTACAGAGAGAGAGAGAGATCTGCTTGCTTCAAGAGAGGCTGACCTGGCTTAGTACCTAACTGGCTTATTCTTTTCCCCCTCATTTTTTTGATGGTTTTTTTTTTTTTTTTTTTTTTTTTTTTTTTTTTATGTACAGAACGAGCCATAGGCCGCAAACAACCAAAAAGACACATGCAGAGTGACGGGTGTTTGTCAAATAGTTGTAAGTTGCACACTTGCAGGGCCCTCCTTTGAAAGCTACCCGTATAAAAGTGTCCCGACAGACATCAAAGCGAGTCCGAATAAAAACTCTCCGATGTGCTCATAATTGCGTTATAAAGAGAATGATTTCCAAGTAGATTTCGGCCCCTCATTATTTCCAGTTCCTCCAATCAATCTTAGAACACTATTAGATTTAGGGGGCCACTTGATCTTTTCCATTGTGCTCCAAATTGCCACCCCTCTTTGTTTACAATTCCAAATTCCGTCCCCGAAAGGCTGCTACTACAAAAACAAAAGGATCCGGTTTCTCTGTGAACCAAAAGCTTAATTTTTCCAGCTCCTCTCGAATCCCTTTTGAGGTACTCTTCGTACATATCTTTTCTCTGAATCCTAGCCTCTTCAATAGCTACCGCATTGATTTCGATACGTTTCGAAAGCGATTCCTCTGACTCGAAAAAAAAAAGAGATGTCTTTGTTTTCTTCTCTTTCTTTGGTACCCGCGCGCGAATATGCTTCTTGAGTTTTTTCTTCTTGTTTTTTTTTTGTCTTTGGTGCTGCTCTAGGTGTTCGTTGATGGTCGTCTAGAAAGTTTCTTTCCGTAAGCAGACTGGTGAGCGAGGTTTCCGAAATTCACTTCGGTAATGCATTATACATGGAGGAATTCGTCGTTACAAACTATGTTGTTACTCTTTGTATTCCTTTTGTTTGGATTCATAGTCTGTTTGGAAACTCGGAGAAGCGAACAGAACAAAATGAGATGTTTGAAAAACCCAGTATGTTCTTCCACTCGATTCATTTCACTTTCTCTGAGTTCCTCGAAGGCTGGCGACCAAACAATCGGAGACCTCTAGCTGCCTTTTGTAGCTGTTTTATATAATTCTGCAGTAAAAAATTTCACTTTCGAGGACACTATTAATTTAATCGCAGTGTTGCATGGGGTTCCGGTAATTACACGTCATGGATAATCCAAGCCGTGAAGCTTTTGATTTCTCTATCTTTATCTTTTATTTCTTAATTAATTAGAGATTTCTTTTGGTTGCTGTATTTCTAATACGAGCATAGCTTGTGAATCTGGAAGGGTTAAACTTCTGATACCAGAACTTGACTACGGGATTGTCTAATGCTGACTTGGTCCTATTGGATGGTCTATGAGAAGATGGGGAACATGTTGGATGGTTTATGAGAAGATGGTGAACATGTTTTACGGAATTAAACTAAGCGGACCACTCGATGGCAATATCTTAAGAAATCACAGCTCTGATGATAGATGGTTTATTCTAACTTATGCATAAATGGCTTACACTAACCTTGTGAAGCACAAAAGTTGACTGATAAGCTGATACGCACTTGAATAAAAACCGTATTAGAAGACAATTCAAGCTTATCCTATTTTTTTGGAGCAGTCAATTCAAGGGTATCATGTGGGAAAATGTTATCCTTTCCTAAGGGATTGACTCTGACTTCCTATCCTGATTGATTTGGCAATGACATATTCAATATATAGCTAGTGATAGGTGTAGGGTTTTCAAATTAAGCGGAAACGTGATGTCTTGCAATGGTTTTAATTGGCAGTCAAGATCTCTAGCATTGTGTATAGATCTATGTAATAATGAATGCCTATGTACATGATTGATTGAGAAAGATTGGCTTCTCATTTATAATGTTCCTAGGTTAGTGACAAGTGTTTTCTGCGAGGAGGAGACTGCATTTTCCCTTGAGAACAAACTGTTGTGCAATTGAAGTTTCCGGGTTCTGTGTGTGACTGTCTGTCATAATATTTTAAGTGCTCTGACAAGGTCAAAGGTCTACAACAGCATCGTAGTTTATATATAGATTAACAGTATCTCCTTCAAAGCTGGATTTCTGGCTAGCAGAAGCATAGTGGTCCTATGAGAAGTTCTATGGCCAGATAATTCATGCAGTATAACTACTATAATTTTCTTTCTCAATCCTCTTTAACTGGAACAGTTGCTGGTGTCATTATTCAAGGAAGTGCAAATTTCTGCTGTGTATGCTTCTGTGGCCTTCTAGTTTTCTATTCAAGTAAGTACCTATTATTTTGCTGCAGTGAAAGATGGTCGCCTTCGGGAAGAGGTTGAAGGAAAGGCAAATTCAAGAATGGCAAGGGTATGTTTTATGCACAATTTGTGTAATTATAGTCTGTATTCCTTAGTCATTTGTTTTGATTGTTTCATGAAAGTTTTCTTTGACGAATGAGGAGAGAAATGAGTATTTGCTGAATTTTGGGTGGCGGCAAGCGTTGCATGTTTGTATAATCTTTTTTCAGTAGAAATGTACTGAGAAGAATATTGATACATTATTATGGTTTTCATTTATCATTAAGTTGTGGTGGTATGATAGCAAGATGGTCATCGTCTGATGGCCCTTGTTAATATGTTGATATATTGACTAGCTTTTGTGAGCACATTAAATCTCATGTTTTTTTTTATTCCAAAAAGAGAGAAACAGCATAACAGATTCATCAAGATGCATACCCTCGGTCACAAAACAGTTCTACACGTTCACAAAGTTCCCAGGGCCCTTCTCTGCCAACTTACTCTTCACAACTGCTACAATGCATTGTTCAGAACCCTTAGCTTCTCATTGCTAAACTTTCTCCGATTCTAACTGCCTCCCAATTTGATATATCACATTTGCTGAGACAATGTCTCGCTCCTTTCATTCCCTATAAAGGTGGCAGGTGGCAGCAACCCATCCCACTGGATTTAACCAGCCACTGATCTGAACCTGCAGTACACAACTTTGTTTAGCCATTGCCTAACTCCTTCTGTTAATTACTGCACAAAAATTCCAAATTTAGTTGCTGCCAATAAACCACATGAAACCTTCCAGATGATATCCTTCATAATCAAAAGCTTGTGAGTCCTATTCTCTCAAATAATATCTTGTTGTGTTTCAAAAAAGAAAAGAAAAGATCAGTGTTGTTTAATTTGGGAGATTTATGTGACTTCTTTCAAGATAATGAGAAAACATCACTTTTCGCCCCCGAAGTATAAGCCAAATGTCATTTTGAGCTCTCAAACTCCCAATTTCGTATATTAAGTCCGAAAACCACTGAAATTCATCAATGTTCTCCCTGTCATAGAATCCAACCGTGCTATTGTGCCACATACCCTATTTTCTGCAAATTTCAACCATAGAATCTTAATACAAGGCGGACAGTGATGCATTTTAGTATTTTGAGGGATAAATCTGATGAAATTCGTAGTTCAGACCGGTAAACGACATTTGAGTAATAGTTCAGGTCTAGAAGTGAAGATTCCCTCGAGATTATTATCAAACCTTTTGTTTGAAAGGTTCATGAATAGTTTGCACTGACATGACATTACACGATGCATTTCCCCAACTTAATGTATGCACAAATACAACACATGCTAAGATAATGTTTCCTCGATATGAGACTGCACAGCATTTTCATTTGACACAATTAGATTACTGTCTTAGATGCTCATAATTTGGGTTTGTTTCAGATATTACATTAATTATAAGCTAATGAAGAAAAAAGTAAACCAATATGCTCAACAAATTGAAGTTGGGGTACAAGATCGCCAGCATGTTCTCAAGGATTTCTCAAGAATGTTGGATAATCAGGTGCGTTATGTGCTCGTTTCTCTTCAGGAAGATATGATGGAATATAAAGGAGAAAGGAAGAATTCACATGTATCTGGGCTTTGGTTATGTATGTTGAATTTCTGTTATTCGCAATTTGGTTGTTGAATCATAGATGCATTGAACCAAACTGAGTGCGCATTGAAGTTCTAAGATGTCATTAATTTTGAAAACACCTATGGGTTCAAAAATTCTAGATGGTTTATATACAGTTGACTCTCAGATGAGGCATCCACCTTGTCATTATGCTCGTTAATTTAATGTGTCAGACATTAGTTAATATCTGTTGTTGTGATGTTGTAGGTTTTCTAATGGAAATAACCCAAGATGAACCACATTACCTTTTGGGAGTGATAATTGAAGATCCTTCTAATCTTTAAGCTAGGCAAAGAAACATCTGATGTTCCAGTAACAAATTAGAGGTGCTATCAAGCCTTGTAGATATTTAATGAACCAAGTGTTACTACCCTTGCTGGGGTTGAACTTAAGAATCAATTTTTTGATGATTTGATTTCACTTTGGTGCCTTTTTTACTGTCTTGGTAACAACAATGGTGAAGTTAGATGTAGCCTCAAAGGGGAGTATCCAAGACATATTTGACCTATGTCAGTGCTGCAAGCTGTAGTGGCTCTTGCGCAGAAGTTATACTTTCTATAATTGTTGTATAAATACATGTTTGTCTGTCTGTAATGCTTGGCTAATGTATCTAGGAGCAGGAACCTCACATGCCCAGTTAGTGTGGTTGATCTAACTTCTGGTGTTCTTTCCTCGAGGTCGATTTTGAAATGTGTTAATTAACTTTCCTATAATTAATGCAGATTGAGAAGATTGTCCTTTTTCTATTGGAACAACAAGGTTTACTTTCAAGCAGGCTAGCTAAGCTTGATGAACAGCATGATGCCCTTCAGCAACAGCCCGATATATCCCAAATATGTCACTTACGAGAAGCTTATAGAGCAGTGGGACAAGATCTGTTAAAGCTTCTCTTTTTTGTTGAGATAAATGCCATTGGTCTGCGGAAGATACTGAAGAAGTTTGATAAACGCTTCGGTTCTAGATTCACTAATTATTATGTCAAAACACGTGCAAATCATCCTTACTCCCAGCTGCAGCAAGTGTTCAAACATGTGGTAATGTGTCAGTGTTGGAGGCCACTTTTTCGATTTTATGCATGACACACCTTCCAAAAGATTTCTACAAACTGTTGGCCCTGGATGATTGGAACTTTACTGACAGACAATGGAACCTGCAGGGAATAGGTGCTGTTGTGGGAGCCATATCACGCAATCTTCACGAACTTCAGGACCGCCAGGGAAGCTACTTATCAATATATGATCAGCCTGCTCTTCGCCTCCAGGTTTCTATACTCAAAGCGAACTGTTGAAATTTTCATGGTTTCTTTTCCCTGTAAACATTTCTCATTCCCAGTGGCACTGCCAAGCGATCATTAGACTGGAGATTTCCTATGATATTGACTAGGTTTCTTCTGCAGGACCCCGTCATTGATTCAATAAATGCAGCTGTGGACAGGTTAACACACTCGACAAATTTCCTTAACTTTTTAGCACAACATGCACTCATTATGCAAGAAGAGCTACCTACTCCTGTTGAAGAACAAGTGGATGATCAGAAATACCATTTTATGTCGCTTCTCTTGAACTTGGCAAACACATTTCTTTATATGGTCAATACATATATCGTTGTCCCTACAGCAGATGACTATTCCTTAAGTCTCGGTGCTGCGGCAACAGTTTGTGGTGTTGTGATTGGATCAATGGCTGTTGCGCAGGTGTTTTCTTCAGTGTACTTTAGTGCATGGTCAAATAAATCATACTTCCGACCTCTTGTATTTAGCAGTATAGTTCTTTTTGTGGGGAACATCTTGTATGCACTGGCCTACGATCTTAATTCAATAACGGTTCTCCTAATTGGTCGTCTTTTTTGTGGGTAAGTGGTCTTCTTCTTCTTCTTCTTCCTTTGTCATTACTGGATAGAATTGGGCATGTTCTTTCAGTTCATTTTACTGAAACTATTTAGATCTTCACGTGTTGCGTATGGCTTGCAACATTTGAATTAGCAGGAAATCTACCCATTCCTTATTTATTGTCTTTTTCGCAATAAGCTGTCAACTTTAAATATTATCACACCTACCTAATAAATTGGCATGAATTCAACAACTTATGAAATTTTAAATTGGCATCAGAAGTATAAAAGTCCTTGAAAAATTGTTCTGTGATAACTGTGTATCCATGCTCACGCACACAAGAGACTGCACAAATTTCAGAAGATTTATATTGGTGTCAGCACTTTGAACCTGTGCAAAGCTTTTGCACCCAAATAATTGGCTTTGCACCATGAAAATGTTGATCATTGGAGGAAAAAAAATTACGACAGGACATAGCTCTTCCAAATCAAGCATGCAACATAAAAAAACTGATCAGATGGCAAGTAGAAAAATTTAATCTCATTAAGAAAAGGTTTGCTTTCTGATAACATTTTTTTTTGCTCTGTTTCTGTGGCACTCCATAATGTTCTGGGAAAAATAGAAGGTCATTTCTTGACTGCAGCATCGGATATTAAATTTTGAGCTTCTAGTCTCTTTCAAAACCAGGAAGTGGCGTTCTAGTTTCTCGTGACTAGACAGAATAAAGAATACGGCTTAAGGTGGTAGGATGTAGAGATTCTATTATTTATGAACTAACAGTTGTGCTTTTCAAATTGAAGACTGGGTTCTGCCAGAGCTGTTAACCGGAGGTATATTAGCGATTGTGTGCCTCTAAGAATTCGCATGCAGGCATCAGCAGGATTTGTTAGTGCTAGTGCTCTTGGAATGGCTTGTGGTCCTGCTCTAGCTGGTTTGCTTCAAACTGATTTTAAGGTCTACAAGCTTACGTTCAATCAAGACACTTTGCCTGGCTGGGTTATGGCTGTTGCTTGGCTAATATACTTAGTTTGGTTATGGTTCTCATTTAAAGAACCTCTTCTTGAGACTGAGGAGAATCATATGCAACGGGAATCTAATTCTGGTATGTTGATATATGGGGTGCTACTTTTTGGTTGATACGTCATGCATATCCGATTCTTCTACCGTAGCTCATCCATAGTCTGTAATTTTAAATACTGAGCAGCTATCATGACTTAAAAGAGGGAATGCTTTATCTTGTAGATGTAACAATTATTTGATTTCTAAAAGACACCATCAATCTCTCAAATATAGTGGTAATTTACATATGTCATCATTTATGGAGGTGGAACCAAAGTTATCTTGTCAAAATATTCAATTCTGATACTGGATTTTTAATGACAGAAGCAGTAGAGAATGGTGCACTTGAGGAAGGACTTAAAAAACCATTGCTTATTAGTTCAGAAGATAAGCAACAAGATGAGGATGGTGAGCAAGAATGTGATGAAAGTGAAGAGGCTTCTGAGAAATCTCGCCGACCAGTTACTTCAATTCGTTCAGCATATAGACTACTTACACCCTCTGTTAAGGTATATAAATGAGCCTTGAGTTTGAGCTAAATTAATGAACACGTTACAACACAGACATAGTTTTGTTGTTCTGCCTTTCAGAAAAACATGAATATTGGACCTCTGTTTTTCTGTCTCTTCGTGAAAATGGTCGGAGATATAGCTTATTTGCGTCCCATCAATATGCGTGTAATTTTTCTTTTCTTTTTTTTCCTCTGAACTACATTGCTTAATATATATATATATATATATATATATATATATATATATATATATATATATATATATGTCAATGAATTTATAGGCTTGTTAACCAGCTAAAATCAGTGTTTCTACTTTGCTTATCCAGTATATTGCAGCTAGAAGTCCAGTTTTGACATAAAATTAGGTGAACAAGTTGTTATACTTCAAACTTTGTCTGCTGAGATGCTTTCTTGGACTGATGGCTCAGATGAGTTATCTTATAATATTGTGCCTTATGCATCACAAATTTCTCTTCCTAATTTGTGAAGTGAGAAGTGTTTTTTGTTGAACACGCTAATGGACTTAGTTCAAATCTTTGAGGAGTTTTTCTTCTAAAAATCTTATTTTCATCTCATGTTTTCTGCTGTTAAATCTTTGGTTGGAGCTGAAAATCTTGAAACGCTAAAACCATCTCTAATTGAATTTCTATGTATCATCAGGTTCAGTTGTTGATATACTTCATGCTCAAATATGTAATGGAGATTTTGCTTTCAGAGTCTAGTGTTATTACCACATACTACTTTGAGTGGTCTACGAGCACAGTGGCAATTTTTCTTGCTTGCCTTGGGCTCACAGTTCTTCCAGTAAACATTATTGTTGGAAACTACATCAGCAATATGTTTGAAGACAGGTAATTATTTGACGGTAACATGCTTTTGATCTCTAGTTTCTGTAATATGTTCAGTATCAGTAGTATCTTTTTTTCTTGGCCAGTATCAGTAGTATTTGGTTATCTAACTGCCCTCCTCCCCCCTTTTTTCCAACCCAAAAAGGGGAAAACATCTGATCTAGAGTTTCTCAATTTATTTCTAATGAACTGCTGATGCCAGGCAAATTCTATTGGCGGCTGAAATTGTGGTTTGCATTGGTATACTCTCCAGCTTCCATATAATAGATCCATATACTGTTCCACAGTATGTCTGCTCAGGACTCATCACGTTTGTTTCTGCCGAAGTACTTGAAGGTGAGAGATTAATCAGTTCAATTACCTAATTATTTATATAATAAAAAGTATGTGTAGGGGAAAAACAGCACATCATGGATAACCGAATTCCAACTAAAGGAAGTATTTAAGGTAATTGATCCTCAAGAATTTTAAAATTAGGAATGTTTAATATCATGTTTCAGAAGCAGTAAAATATATTCAGTTTCACTTCTGCGCATTTGTGTCTTGTTTACACTCATCTTCAAGAAGCCGATGCCTTTTTATTTATCATTACTCTGACCTTGTTTGGCTATCGCTGCTTTGTCCCCATCCTCTCATTATTGACACCTTTTATGCAGATCCATTTCGATACTCCAATTTGGAAATTGGATGCTCTATGAATGCCTGCCGACTATAAGTTCAAATAACTTAAACTGCAAACAAGAAATTATAGAACTTTGTGATATAACCATAATGAAATACAAAAGACCAATCAATTGAGTCTGGATATTGTCCCAATACACATAATAGCCATTAACCTTATGATGGTCTGCTAACTCTCTTCAGTTGACGAAGGCTAAACCTTTTTCAATCTGTATATAGCTAAAACCTGGAGGGTGGCTTCTTCATTATTGTCTGTTTAAAATCTTATTCTTTCTTATTTGACAAAAAAGAACTGAATTGTTTTTCGTTTTCTCTCTTTGGTGAGCAAGAGTTGTATCTTATTGCACCATCATCTTATCAGCAACAATTATAAGGGTATTAGCTCTGATATTATGTCACATGGTGTATGAAAAACGTATAATTTGGATGTGAAGTGCCCTTTTTGAAATTGGAGAGTACTTCAAAATCTCTTGATAATTTTTGAATTAGAGTGACCTAGAATAGAATTTTACCAAGAAAGGGACAAAGACTCACGTATAGTTTCTCTGCGAATGTAAAAATATTTTTTTGCAAGTTTTTGGATCCTGACGATGATATCCCATGACTTTCCTCTACCATTGTTCCAGGTGTCAACTTGGCACTCCTCTCTCGGGTCATGTCATCCCGGCTCTCCCGTGGAACCTATAATGGCGGACTACTTTCAACAGAAGCTGGGACACTGGCACGAGTGATTGCAGATGGTACTATAACTTTGGCCGGATACTTGGGGGAGAATAAACTCTTGAATGTCACCTTGCTTCCTTCACTCCTTATTTGCGTGTCATCCATTCTTGCCACCTGCTATACCTACAACTCTCTCTATTAATGACCCCTAAAGTTTCTCTGTTTCTCCATTAAAGTTCTCTCGTGTATCATCGTTATGATCCTCAGAAAACCCGCTCATTGATTTATTCCACAAGTGGATTTTAATATATTGATTATCCGTCGGCGTCTACCATGGAGGTTCCTAGAGTGGTAAACATCTGAGCTGAGTTTCTCGAAAGTGAGTATTGCTTTCTGTTTTGATGAAATAGAGTGATTTTTTTTCCTACTAAAGTAAACGATAATTTCCAGGGTCTTAGCTATAGGAAACAAAATCTAGGAAACGAGATGCAATATTGGCCCTCGTGTGCCTTGGAAAGACTGAGGCAGTGTGATTGATCAGCTGCTTGAAATAATTTCTTTTTGTCCGAACGCCACCAAATCCACTGAGGAGTTTCGGACGCAATGTTGGTGGTCTTTGCTACTTTTAGGAGCATATTCTTTTGGTTCTCCTTTATTCGTGATGTATATGATGAAGACATAGCGGCAGAAATCTGTCAGAACTTTGAAAAGCCCCCATGACTTTGTGCTCCCGATTTTTCCTCTCTTCATTTAATGTTCATCAATCGCCCACTGTTTTAATGATATTAGTATTAGATGAGACAAGACGTACAATAGCAGCGGTTGCAAAAAATAACATCTAAAATAGGGGCGAGGATTTGCTGCAGTGTGAGGGAGGGGCGGGGACTGTTCGGGTAGGAACAGTGCAGGCGCTCGGGACCCACGCCCGACCCTCACACACTGCGTCAAGGTCTGCTGCAGTTCGGGACCCTCCTAAAATAGTGCTACAGAAATATTACATGAGTACTATTCCATCCGGCCCCATGGTGCCAACAAAATGGAAGCAGAGAGTTAAGATGGCCAAACCTAGAAGAAGGGCATATATTTATTTGACAATTTTTGTGACTTTTATGGCATGCGCGTTGGTTACGCTCCATAGTAGAAGAGCATATAAGCCTAAAGATCAGTTAACGGATTGAGAATTTCGGTCCAAATTTTAAATAGAGATAAATATAATTTTTGTCCTTATTGTTTAGTAAAAATTAAATAAGTCTTTAAACTTTAAAACACATAAAATTAGTTTCTGAAGTTTAAAATCATTCACATTTGAATGGTTTCAAAGGACTAAATTATTAAAAGGTTTTAAACTTTAAAGACCAATTTGATGAGTTTTAAAGTATAAAGATTTATTTGATTTTCGGTCAAAGCACAAGAATCAAAATTGTATTTATCCCTATTGAATTGGTAGCATTTAAATACTGTAAAGTTTACTTGTATTTATTTCTTTTCGAATTATATTTGGATATGTTTGTTTATCGAAATTTTAGGAAATATTATCAAAATTTTGGAAATCTTTTGAATGTTGAAGTTTATTGGGGTTTGTGAAAAATGTAAAGTGTATGTGTAAAAGTTGAAAATTTTGAAATATGTTTATTTTATTCGAAATTTTGCACCCAAAATTTTAGGCAAATAAACAGGTCCATTAATAGAATTTGGTGATCACATGTTAAAGATTCGAATTTCTAGACTTGTCTAAATTATAAAGAAGGGACGAAGCTGAGATTTAACTTTAAAGGTTACAATTTTTGGGGGGTTGGTGGGCCACGCCAGTCCCAACATGGTTTCGCCCCCGCTGTATCTTTATGGTCACGTTTGAAATATTGATTAATGATTATAACGCGAGCCTCTTAGATAGTACGAGGAGGCAGGATTGTCCTGGTTCCTGATGTTCATCATATATTGCTCTATCTTTTAGTTGAGTGGTTCATTAGGGCAAAGTCCCACCACTATTTAATCATCGCAAAAGAAGGTTTCAAAAAAAGAAAAAAAAATTAAACAAGAAATGCTCGACCAAATTAGTACGTAGTACAGAAGTCTTCTAGAAGATATATATGGAGGCAATAAATTACAAGGGAGCTGGCGAAACCTTAAACCCATTTCTTAATTTAGGCCAGGGTTTATGTTTCATGCAATTGGGAAAATATGCAGTGTCGGATTACGGACAACGGAAAGTAATCTTCTCTCAAGTTCCGATGTATATATGTTTAAAACAAATTACTCTACTGATCATATAAACATGACAAACCCTATGGGCTATGATTTATATAATTTCAGATATAAGTTTGCATAATTTCCAGATGAGAAACCAAAATATATATGTTTTTTTTTTTAGTTTCCAATCAGTTCGGTCATTTTTTTCTCCTTTTACAAATATTATGAATACAATAAATCAAAAGGAATGGATGAAAACGCACTACAAGAATATCGGGCTCACCCGACGAGTGCTGCCGTCACCAAAACTACACAAAATCGTCACTGGAGCCCTTCAGCCACGACTTTCGGTCGTCGAGCGTTGGTCGCGGTTGCCGCGTGGAGACAGCTCAACTGCGACAATCGCGCTTTTCCGTCAGCCAATGTGATGCTGCGTCGACCTGGAATGGCGTCGGAAAAGGGTTGACCAGTCGTCGGAGAAGGGCACCTCATTTTGCACGGATCGTCGTTGTTGCTCCGTGGCCTACGACGTTCAAGTCGTCAAGGATTGTTCATCCTTCAACGACGATGTGCAGTGCGTGAAGGATTCCTCATCCTTCAACGACGATTTGCAACGCTTGAATCAATTTTCGTCGCTTGTCAATTTGCTTTTCGTTGGTATTTTTTTTGGGTGCTCTGGTTATCAAAATGCTCTTTTAATTTTGTTTGGTTAATTATTTTCAATGCTCTGTTCTCATGCCGGAAAATTGTTGACTTATGAAAGCAAAATGAGACGAAGACAATGTATAAATCCATGAACTGTAAGTCTGTAAACATAGTTTTTACATCCATGGTGAGCAATCAAAAACTGTTCTCAGGCAACATGCCTCACAAATAATAAAAAAGCAAAGTTATGTATACAAAAACTGGACCAAAGCAATGCTCCTTTAGCACTTATCGTCCCTTTGCGCCAGCAGAAACTACCACAACAAAGTTGAGTAGAAATACAGAGGACCTTTCGTGGAGTGTCTTTGGAACAAAGTTGAGTGCCTGCAATGTCAACTGCTACAGAGAGTTAACCAGTGAGACACAAAAAAGAACAGTAGAAAATGGGTTACAAGCATGTTCAATGATGAAATGAATCTGGTCTTCTTCTTGAAAAGCAAAAATTCAAGTTTTAAGAAAGAATACCTCATCAAGCGTTGGTAGAGGATAGAACAGTGTTGCCTGTTGGCCATTGCTCGGTTTAAGCTGTGCGTCCATGTTGATTCGACCTCCCTATGCATCACTCACAAAGAAACTCGTTTATGAAAACCTACGGATGAGAACTAGAACCAAGTAAAGAAATGGACAAACAGAACTTGCCTCCAATGTCGACTCTCAAAGTTCAGCGGAGAAGAGAAGAAATTTTGAATTTGAGAGAGAAGGCATGAGTGGCGGGAGCAGTAACAAAGACTAAAATTTATAAAGTGTGAACGTGGTAGGGGTGAGCTGAGTCACTGGCCCACGTTAATCCTTTTGCGATAAGAGGACAATTCTTTTTTTTTCTTTTAGCTTTATACTTTATGTTTTACATTTTATGTTGTTTTATGATTCTTTTCAAAAATATGGGTTAGTATTTGCAACAAAGAGGTAGAATAAGCTAAAGAAGGAAATAATGTACGTACAAACAACTCCAGTTGTTAATATAGAATCTAATACCATTTAACAATTTTTTTATTACTTCAATATATTATTTGATTTTTGAAATATCGAAATTAGCAATAATAGTATATATATATGAATTTTATAAACTATATTTAATCACAGAATAAGCTAGTTTCCTCGGGGGGAAAAATACTAGTATAATATCCTAATAAATTGTCCACCTTGTTATTCACATTTCTCATTACTGCTAATATAATCTTTTAAGTTTCTACAGATGGGAACTAGAACTTAACAAAATAGGTATTGCTTGGGAAGCTGTTGTCTTTTAAGTTTCTCGCAATTTCAGAATGTGATTCTGTATTCGAAAATCAGAGAAGTCACAATTAATTTCGCTTGCTCTTTTGTGTTAGTTGGCTGTCGATTTGGTTCTGCAGGAAGGGGAATTTGTCCATGACTTTGATGTGCAGCAGAGTACTTGTAGGCGACGTGATTAGCAAATTTACAGCAGTACCTAATTACACCACCAACAAAAGTAAAAATGTCCAAAAGAGGTCAGACATCCAATTTTCTTCCAATGTGCACTCGGAAAGTGTTTATGTGCCTACTCAGGTAACCAATAAAACTCATCTGATATGCATCTTTTTCTCTTCTTATGTGATAATTGATAAATATCAGGAAGAGAAATTTCCTTCACAAGCTCATCCAACACAGGCAAGGGAGTCATCCAATTTAGGTAAGTCTCTGTAAAATTATTCTTTACATGCAACCTGAAAAATGGTTCCAGTTTTGAGACATGAAATATGTACACAACAGAATCCAATACTTTTGTTTTTGTCTTTCACTCTCTGTGGGCGTGTTTCCCATGGTCCTTTATAGCTTCCAAGTTGCATTCTCATCATTCCTGCATAACAAATGAGTCTGAGAAAAGGAGCATTTCGAGAGCAGTTTCTGTATGGACCTATTTATATGCAAACAATCAAAAATCTACTGCTGCTTACCACCATAATATCCAATACCAAATGCATTCTCTCCTAGAGCTTTCGGAAATCATCAATCCCTAGAGCTTTCTGTGTGGAATTAAAGGAACAATGATTGGTTCCAACAAGCTGCAAAATCGTTAAAGTATCCTGAGAAACAAATTCACGGATCTCCATAAAACCAATATATTAAAGTCAAGTCTTAGGCAATCTGACTGATTGAAACAAAGTGTTAATGGGTGTGTGGGCGTGTAGTTTGCTTATAGCACATAGTTAGAAGTCAACATTATGGAGACTGCATCTACAGAGAATTGTGATTAAAATCTGAGTAATGGATAAAAAGAACACCAACGTTCTTCCTAGCAGCCAGTCTGAAATCTCATGAAAAGGAACTGCAACAAAGTACAGATACCAAATTAGCAAGCAAACTGACTCAAAGTTGCAAACAGTCAACGAGTTTGAAGGTCTTCCATCCAAAAATCATTCTCTGAAATAACGAAGCAAATTTTCTTCAGCTTATTCTTTAGATGTTTACTTGATTCATTCACCTACAACATCTTTCACACCTTAAAAACCATTGTTGACATATACAAATTTAACATCTCCGACACGAAAAAACATACCTTTGGTAGGCATGGAAAACAGAACAAGAAAGGAGTTTCTCTCCAGACTCCACGGTAAATTGTTCAGCAGGAACATCTTGTTTAGGAATGGAAGGCTTGCATTTATGCACAAATCAACACTGGGTTCCATCCGCGGACCCCTTTCCCCTTATCCCCTCAACAGGGTACTAAAACAGCATTAAATACACTATATTTGATAGAACAAGCACAAATCAACAATGGGGAATCTCTCCCAAAATTAGAACATGCACAAATCAGCAATGGAGAATTTGGAGGGATAGATCGGATACCAAAAATGGAGAATCTCTCCCAAAACCAAAACAGGTAACTCACGCCTAACTGCAAATGGGGCAAAATGTATTCCAAATTATTGGCCCCTTAGCCTATAACCAGATTCATGGATGAAACAAGGTACCTGTTAATTGTGGAAATATTGCCTTCGTGCTGAGTGAGACTACCCCTATGATTGTCTTCGGGCTTCCTCAACGAGCAAGACAACCGAGATCAAAGAATGGATCTTTGCCCACGCAGATCAGATCGTCGGCCTTAATATCTAGCCATAAACCCATTGGCGACGACGATATTTCGTCGGTTCATCGTTTTTCTTGACGGACCCAGATCGACGCTACTGGTGACCGAGTTACCAGGGGATCACGACCACCCACACCGTTGCTGTTATTTGAAGATTCGTCGCTAAAGACCTTGCACCCCACAAAATCAGGCATTTAAAAGCGGAGGAGTTATTTTAATTGAACGTCGACGGATAGTTAGCAGCGGTAGACGAAGCTTATGCTCTACTGACGGGAACGAGGGGACCGCATTCTGCCGCGTGGCCACAACGTTGTTTTCTTGTAGTGACGGTTAAGAAGCATATATATATATATATATATATATATTTATGTTTGTCTATCTTACGTATACATATTTAAATTTTTGTGAAAAAGATAACAATGCTGCCGACGACCATTAATTGTGACAAAAAACTGAAATTAATTTGTTTGTGGTTATTAGGTACCCATAAACAAAACTCATGCAACTGCCCCCCCTATCTCTCTGTCTCTTTAGATCTCTCACATGCAGGGGCGGCTTTAAGGTAATTGGGACCTTAGGTGAAATTTTAAAATGAGGCCTTAAAAAATAATATATTTAAAAAATAAATTATAAATAAAAAATAATTAAAACATATTCTTCTAACTTTTTGAGATGCAAAATTACTTATCAAAGTTTTATATTCTAAATTTGTTAATTATCATTTTCAATTGATAATATGGCCAATCCACGTAATCTTTCTTGCGTCATAGTTGATATTAAGTAGGATTTTATTAGTTTTAGTTTTGAAAAACTTCTTTCTTAATGCCAAAGATTAGCGTTTGGAAACACTAATAATTGAGGAGACAAAATAAGATGGTTGAACTTGAGAGGATGCTAAAGATTAGAGTTGGGAAGCAAGGAGACAAAAATAGGACGGTTGAACTTGAGAGGATTTTTAAGTAGTTTTTGTGCTTAACAAGCAATCGAAATCTCACGTAATTGTAAAATGGTTTATAGATTAAGTCATTTTAAAGATAGATTTTTAGTTGTTAATTAATGTGTACAACGGTAAAAATATTAAATAGATTAGGTGTGAGATTTTAAATGAATTTGGTGTGAGATTATTTTTGTTTGTCAAGTAACGGTAAAAAAATTAAATGAATTGGGTGTGAGATTTTATAGGATTTCCCGAATCAATTGTCAACCCAATTTTAAGGAGATTTTATGGGATATTGATTTTATTGAATTTCGTTTAAATCAATTTGAAATTAATATCTTTTAAATATATAGACGTTATAGGGTTGATCGATGCAAGAGATTTTATAAAAAGGTGAAGAGTTAATGGTTACTTTAATCAAGGAGATTTAATAGGCCTTTTTATAGAATAAAAACTAATTAACTAAAATTCTATACAAATAGTTTTAACGTTAAATTTTTGAGGCCTTATCATTAAATATTTTTTAAATATATCTATTAAATAAATTTTTTAATTGGGGGCTTAGGCAACCGCCTACCCTGCCTATAGCTGGAGCCGCCCCTGCTCACATGGTGCAAATTATATATACTGGACTGCATAACTGTATATAAACGAAATTAGCGAACCAGCTAAATATCATCTCCTAGCTTTCTTTTACAGTGCCACTTCTATTTTTTGGCTAAAGCTTTGGCGATATTGCAGCTGTCACATTTTCTGCATTTCTTGAATCTTTGCATGCCTTGCCCTAATACATTATTTAACTACTTCGTGGGCCTATTTCGCCGATACGACCAAGACATCTTTGTACCTGCATGTCTTATCGCCGCTGAGATAGTTGGCGTTTCAAATTATATTAGGAAGAAGCTTTTGGCAAATCGACAATTAGTCGAGGCTTTTCCTGATCAGGAGATTTGGAAAGGGAGACAATGGCTACGCTTGGGTGGTGGAGTTTGTTTGGTGCTGCTTTGGCTGGAATTCTCGTCTTTCATGGCAGCTTTTGTGAGTCTGAAAAAGGTGCCAATTTTCCTTAATGCTTTGTAGAGTGTATATATAGTATACTTATCATGGTTTAATAGTAATCACTCCTACGCAGTGTAATGCAGGAAAACAGATAAGTTTTCCTTTTTATTTATCTGTTAAAAGAGAGGAAAGTTTGAATCTCTCTGCATATGACATTGGAGTGATACAAATCATCTCCTTCTCTTCCCAAGTGACGTATATAAAGACAAGCTCTGGTTCCTACAGTACATTAATCAGATCATACATTAGGTTGATCACTAGCATCGCTGCATCGGTGGCTTCTTTATGGGTGTTTGGAACACTCAGTTAATATTGTTGTCTAATCTCTTTTTGTAAGGTTAGCACATTACATATATAAGAAGGGTACTTTCGCAGTGTTGCCACATTTTGTGATGTGGTAAGAAATCCGTACTTGTGAGGTATTCTTGGTACTCTTGTGCTCACCCGTGCAGTCCTAGATTTTACTAAATAGTTCGAGTTCTTTTGGTATGAAAAGGCTTTGGGGATCATAACGTGTCATTCTGCATGCCTAGCTAGCTAGTGAGAGCCTAATTATAGGCCTAATGTGGAGAGAATAACCACATGGTAGTGATCAAATGTTCTCTTTCCGATCTACCTAGCCATTTCCTTAAATTCTATTTAACCACGAAAGCTGACATTGAAAGTGAGTGGATAAGGTTGGCATGTCGCCAACATTATCCTCTCAAGCATATGGGTAATTAGAACATGACTGAAGTAATTTCCTTGTGAGCTGGAAAGAAACACTGAAGTGATATCCTGATTCCTCAACAACAACAAAATATTGACTCTAAATAAATAGCTTCCTTCCGATATTGACTCTAAATATTGACTGAAGTGATATCCTGATTCCTCAAGAGAAGGCCCAAGAACGAGATTATCACATCATCTGGTGCATTAGGGAGCCCACAGCTACTTATGTTAAGTGGAGTGGGGCCTGCAGAGCAGCTCAAGGCCTACAACATCACACAAGTGTTGGACCAGCCCCTGGTTGGCCAAGGTATGTCGGATAATCCCATGAATGCCATCTTCGTACCCTCTCCGGTTACTGTTGAGGTCTCTCTCATTCAAGTCGTCGGCATCACCCACTTCGGAAGCTACATCGAGGCCGCCAGCGGCGCCAACTTTGCCGTTGGCTCTCCAAAAGACTTTGGGATGTTTTCTCCTAAGGTACGTATAATTAGGTTCTAGCATTTAATAAACTTGGGCCAAAATTCAAGTGTCAAAAGAGGGAAACCCACTTTCCATACCGTGTAAGAAATTAGCTATTTGGGCCAAGGAAGAAGTAGATAAGACTAATTGAGTACCATCTTTTAACCGGGCAGAAAATTATCCAGCTATCTAGAAGCCCAGGCTCGTTTAGCCGAGCAGCCAATTTGCACCAAATGATCATATCTGATTTGGAAATACTAACGTACTTCTATGCACATTTGACTTCACATACTGTCGTCACCATTTGCAGATTGGGCAGCTCGCCACAGTGCCACCAAAAGAAAGGACCCCAGAAGCCCTAGCCAAGGCTGTGGAACTTATGGACAATCTTGAAGAGGCAGCCTTTAGAGGTGGATTTATTCTCGAAAAGGTCATGGGTCCAGTTTCCACAGGCCATTTGGAGCTCCGGAACCGCAATCCAAACGATAACCCTTCTGTCACCTTTAATTACTTCAAAGAGCCCCTAGACTTGGAAAGATGTGTCCAGGGAATTCGAGCCATTGAGACAATAATCGAGTCGAAGCCTTTCTCTAGGTTTAAGTTCGATAATTTGAACGTGACACAACTACTCAACATGACCGCAAGCTCCCCAGTAAATTTGTTGCCTAAGCATGACAATGCTTCAAGGTCCTTGGAACAATTTTGTAAGGACACTGTGATGACCATTTGGCATTATCATGGAGGCTGCCAAGTTGGGAGAGTTGTCGACCACGATTATAAGGTTCTTGGAGTGGATGCACTAAGGGTTATTGACGGATCCACATTTAATTACTCTCCTGGAACTAATCCTCAAGCCACTGTCATGATGCTTGGAAGGTATTAATTCCTAGTCATTAACATCTTCATAACTTTCGCTTGGGATCAATACTATGAAATTATCTGTAATTAATGGGCCATTTTATTTAATGTGGTGCAGGTACATGGGTGTGAAGATATTGACTCAGAGACTTGCCGGGGATGACTCAAAGTAGATGAATCTGATCCGGTTTTTGTCTATCTGAGGTTGATCGATCGAAGTGTGCGGATCCGGAGCTTAATAATCCAGTTAATAGCCTAAAGAAATTAAATGTCATATCGATTCTTGTCAACGATCAGTTGAAAGAGTTCATAAAACGTGTATGATCTGAAAGAATTATAAAAGGTGTACACATGAGGATCGATCATGTACGTTTACTAGATTTACCTCTTTTACAGGAGTTTATTTTTCTATTGGAAATATATAATAAAGATTACCCTGTGAGGCTGTGACTATTATTTCATGAGTTATCCTATAATGAGTTGCCAAAAGGAGAGTATTAAATATTTCTTTCTTTGCTGTAAATCTGTGCAAATCCAGGTGATAGATTGCTTAAATAAACAAAGTTTAGAAACCATGGCTCAGAGTTGGAGCTTCACTATGTGGAGTACTGAGCTAATTAATGACAATCCAAACAATTTTACCTACCATGAGACCCTTTAAAGCAACTATAGAGAAATTTAAAAAGCTCTACTGTAGAGAAATCTAGGAAGCATGAGATTCGTATAGCAGTATTCGAGAGCCTTTTAAGGCAATTGAGCTAAGAGCCACAACAATGACATACAAGGTGAAGCGTAAAAAATGATCTGACACATAATCTACGGACAGTAATCCGTCAGTTGAAATCAGAAGCATCGAGTCTCGAGAGCAGGCTAAAAAGACAAACAAAACCAAGAGTACGAAAAACCTCACTAATGAGTTTAACCAGCTGCCTTAAAAGTTAAACCCTTGGAAGAAAAATTACCGGATTATATGTCTGATGGTGACGGGTGACCTTGAGTTCATTATAGTTACCAAAGAAGTACACTATCACTATATGATACTTTTTTAGAGGAGAGAGCAAGCGATTTATTTCAGTATCTTGGATTTCTCAAATACCCAAGATCAGCTAGCCAAAAGAAAATCAAAATAGAAGAATATGACACAGGATATACCTCTAGGCCCAGATTTTGCTGCAATTGTCTCCCAACATGGATGGAGAGAGAACGAAAGAGAGACACAGAGATAAAAGAAGGCATCGTGTATTGTCCATGGCATCTCCCTCTTGACCTTTTTTTTTTGTCTTCCTCCCTTCACCTCACGAAGAGGGCGATGAAAGAAAGATTCAGAGGTCGAAATAAAGCCGGCTAGATTCCCAAAACATTCGTAAGGAAGCTTTTTCTGATAAAAGTAGCCTTGCACGGAATGCGTAGAAAGCAGGCACTAAAGGATATCCATGGCATATGCTAATCCGCTTATCCACGTACTAGCTAGACGATGCTATAAGCCTATAAAGCTTCTGAGGACTCCCTCCACAAAAACCAGACATCGTTCTACCTGTCAACGCACTAGACTAGACAATTATGATGGGTGAGCGAACTAGTTGTAGGGCTTCTCTCCTTTGGCAGGCAATGGTCACAATTGATAGATATCATGGCAGCTCAGCTTGTATCTATTCTAGCCTGCTAATGACCCGCCAAAGGAGAGTTGCCCTTCAACTGCTTCAGCTTAATATAATCTGAAGGACCAAAGATCGTGTTTCAAAGCAATTAGAGGTATGCTCACAAAACTTAATTAATGCATGCGTTTTGCGTTTTTCTTATTAATGCTGTGTGCTAATTAATTCCCTCTTCATCCCAATGTAATGTTTATGATCATCACAAAGTACTTCTTTCAGTTGCAAAATCATGTGCGTGACCGTGTAAAGGGTTACTTGGCATCCACAAAGGATTTAGAATCACATTGTCATTGTGAAACATTCTAGTTTAGAACTCAGATAAGAAACCTCATGAGCTGTAGATCATACAGAAACAATGAGAAGAATGACCACCGCCATCGATCTGTCATGGAGTAATTATAATAATACTCTGCATTTGCTAATATTGTACGGCTGAGGAGATCTTTGAACACAAGTAAATATTGAGGTTCCAATGATGAAACATTCTTGCTTCAAAAACCAAAAGTCAACAGTATAAAAGAAAAAATAGTACCCGGTTAATCTCCCTCCTAATCATGTGATCACTACAATCGGGTTGACATGATAAACGGCTGCGAATTAGATCATGGAGAAAAAGAGAACTATTCATTTGTTACATCCCGTTTATTGCTTATAAATTTAGCTAACGTTAAAATTACCATTGAATCACTCGATTTCTTCTCCAAGCATGGATTAATCCAGCTCATGATTTATCAGCAGCCTTTGCAACAACTGGATTAAGTTTTGGGCTGTATGTGTCATGGATGAGGTATGGTGCAGGTGGGAAAATAGATCAAGGCATGTTCTTTCGATTAGAGAGAATGGACCTGAGCAACGAGTCAACCTATGATCGAGGCACAAAAATCTTGTTTCTATTTAATGCTAAGAAAAATGCACAAACTAAATTCAACCAAACATGTGAATCCTAGATCTTGTAAGCTTTTTGCTGCTTCGATATTACTGTTACCCGTTTGATATATATATACACGTGAGTAACGTAGACTCCCTGTACATGGCAAACCACATTTAGGTTGAAAATGTCATACAAAATGCTTTACGCACATGGCTATATATTAGTCCATATCTTGAAAATCAATTCATATGGTCTTGTAGGATTGTCTCGACTGATAAGTGTGTGTGCTCGGACTTCAAATGATCTCATCTCATCATTAAATTGGCTCTTGGGATTCATTTATGCCCCTGCACAGCGCAATACTTGAACTGCAGAATGTGTTTCACTCTTTAAGTAAAAAAACATAATTCAGTTCATATGATCTACCAGTCGAAAACACATTTGCAGAGCTTCACAAATGCATGATAGAAGCTCTTGCACCCAAAAACTGGGGGAGGTGGAGACGCTCTAATTTTCAAATATAATATTCCCATTCAATAGGAAGTTAGGAACACTTATTGCATGCATGAATTCCCTTTCCTTCCCTACAGTTGACTAGTTGAGACGAGGCTTTCAACTAAAAAAAACACTTTAATTTTTTATTATGTTTTGGAGGGCTTAGAAGATTTCAGTTCAATGTTATAGAGGTTGGACGGATGATCAAAACTAGCTTCTAGTGACTAAAATTTGACTCAAGTTATACGCACTGTATCTGCAACTTTTATTTTCGAGAGAACATACAGAGACGCATTTCGACATGGATGTTCAAATGCACAGGATGAAAAGAAATAATATAAAAAAGTAAGAGATAGAATTCTCAAAACCGTTGAGATGGCCGAGTTGGTCTAAGGCGCCAGATTAAGGTTCTGGTCCGAAAGGGCGTGGGTTCAAATCCCACTCTCAACATTAATTTTTCACTCAAATCCCTCCAGAAGATGCCCAAATTCATTTGTTCTCATACCTTCAGTGCCCCTCGAATGAAAATCACACCACTTTATTAATTAGTTGCGGCAGAAAATAAAACTGTATATTACAGTTTTATAGATTTTTTAAAAAAAAAATATTAGAATTTGTGTCAAAGTTATTAATATTTGCGTAGGAATTTTTAAGATTTCATCCCTGTTTTCGACTACCATTGCCTTGGAAATTATGCATGCCTCAACAACCATGCACGTGCCCTTTACTCATAATTAACGGATTTGCAGCAAGAAGGGCTGGTTAGTGCCGTGGTTCCTCTCACCGAACTTGGCCTGCCCTCTTAAGGGTTTGACACAAAGCCCGACGGCTTCTGACTAGTCCAACTCCAAAAGCCCATACCGGAGACTTGAGAATTTCCCTGATACTTCTCAAAAATTGCCTGAAGAATGATATCGTTGTTCTCTTGGCAAGAATGATATTCATATTAAGTCCAGATAGACTCTTCACTTCACATGGGTAAAAAAATTCGAGAAGAAGAAACCATGAGTATTTGGGTCTGGAAAGAAAGGGGGAAAAGAAAAAGGTTATCTGATATATCAATGAAATCTCTGGGTAGCTTCCCATATGGACCGAAAAGTTATTGCTCAGCAAGGAAGACCCATCCGCGAGAGTCAAGATGTACCCGTGGAATAGATTGACAAATGTGACCTGTGGGTGGTGGGGATGCAAAATGAAAAAGACTTGTCCATGTAAAAGTTTGGAAAATATGGCACCGATGATGACAGTATGCAAATACGAACAAGAAATTGGCAAAGGAAAAGCAATGTGGGACATTGAGAATTATTCTCGCAAGCTTCTAGCCTAGATTGATAGTGCTCCCCACTACAAGAAATCCCTCTTCGCCTTTTTCTGCTTGTTCTTTCCATATTCACCTCCGTTGGACGATGTTACCAAAATAGCCTTCATCCCCTTGTGAAACACCACAACCACTTCTTTTCTTAGTTGGCAGGAAGCCTATATTAGAAGCTCTTTCATGAAAAAGAAAGACAGTGCCATGACAATGAATTGGTTGTTGAACTTCATGAAGACTAAATCCAGTGTTCGAGAAGGCAATCTGGTTAAGCTATTCTAGTGGCGTGTTAATTAGGTAACATATAATTCTTCAAGCAATAAATTGGCAGCAAACTTAGCATCTTAACAGGTATGATATATGGTGCTTGCTTATTCGATCAACTTGTTTGATATCAGTCAGCAGACAGTGAGATAGGAGTATTTGGAGGCCATAAGCTTTCCATATAAGCAATTGGGTAGAAAGAACTAAGAAGGCCAATATAGTAATCCGTGGAAGACATGTCAAATAACTAGACTGACTTATTTCATGGTAAGGCATAAGACCTCATGTCTAAAGTCTACGATAAAGAAAACTTATCATTTACGCATCAGAAATGCATACTAAAATAGAAAAGAGCATGTGATCTCGTCAGACCAACAAGAATGGAAAGAAGCAAAGCCTCGAACAAATAAACTCCGGCTTGTGAGAAAAAAAGAGAGGAAAATGCACTCATCAAGCATTAGAGATGCCTGCTTCAGAGGATGCTGTCCAACTCCCATTCTCTGCCTTCTTGAGTCAGAATCACCTACTTCCAAGTCTACTGCCAGCACCACCGCATCTAGGTACATCTTGGTAGAAGCTGCTGCTTCTTCCCTCTACCCAAACACTCAATTCACCAACCACGAGTCGCTCCCATCGTTGCATGAATCATTTTCCAACTTCACCAGAGCATTCCCCAATTATTCTCGGACAGACGAGCCTGATCACATCCGAGCCCAAGAGTATAACCATCTCACCCTCTGCAACCATGTCTGCCTTGATTACATTGGTCGTGGTCTCTTCTCACATGCTCAGCATCAGAGTCACTCTAAAAATGCTCTAGATGCTTCTTCTTCTTCTGCATCTCCTCCTCCATCACCACAGTTCCCTGAAGCACCTAACTTCCGTATAACCTACAAGTCAGTAAACCTGAATTCTCAGATTCTGTATGGTGGCCAAGAATCAGAAATAGAGTTGAAGCTCCGAATAAGAATCGTGGCCTTCATGAATATTTCTCAAGTAGATTACACAATGGTATTCACTGCCAATCAGTCATCTGCTTTCAAACTTCTAGCAGACTGTTACCCGTTTCAGTCAAATCGCAATCTTCTTATGGTTTATGATTACGAGAATGAGGCAGTTGAAATGATGGCTGAAAGCTCTAAGAAAAAAGAAGCATGAATCATGTCAGCTCAGTTCTCATGGCCCAATCTGAGCATCCAATCTAGAAAATTAAGAAAGATGATTATGAAGAGCAGGAATAAGGGACTGTTTGTTTTTCCCCTTCAGTCCAGGATGACTGGATCACGCTATTCATATTAGTGGATGAGCATTGCACAAGAAAATGGATGGCATGTCTTGCTTGATGCATGTGCATTGGGGCCTAAGGATATGGACACTTTAGGCCTCTCTCTTTTTAAGCCGGACTTTATTATTTGCTCCTTTTACAAAGTTTTTAGGGAAGACCCGTCGGGTTTCGGGTGCTTATTTGTCAAGAAATCCAGTGCTTCCATCCTAAAGGATTCAACCACTGCGACAAGCATAGGTATTGTGAGCCTTGTTGCAGCCTCAAGAACATCTCAATTCCTTGAAGAACAAGAGAGTACAGATATGGAAATTGAACCAAGAGTGAAGTTTGACCTGTGGAAAGATGACTTGGTTATGCTGCACTCCTTCTCTGACAAACTATCTGTTCAGCAGAGAAGTAGTGAAACTTCTAAATCGCATGAAATTGAAGAAGTTTGTACAAAGCAGAAAATAATATCATGCTCTGAATCTATGGAATTAGAGGATGACTTAGCTGTACCACAATCATTCTCTGGCTCATTATCTTTTCAGCAGAAGAGTGGTGAAAATTATAAATCACGAGAAAGTGAAGAAGCCTCTGTAAAGCAGAAGGCAGTATCATTTTCCGAAACCATGGGACTAGAGACACCATTTGAATCAGCTCGATCCAAATATCCAGATGGCAGCATAAATGCTAGCTCAGAGATAGTATGTAGAGGCTTGGATCATGCAGATTCATTGGGCCTGATGCTAGTTAGTACCAGAGCTAGGTACCTCATCAATTGGTTGGTAAATGCATTGCTGAGTCTCCAACATCCACATTCAGAAAGCGGACATCCTCTGGTCAGAATCTATGGACCAAAGATAAATTTTGACCGAGGACCCGCCGTGGCATTCAACGTGTTTGACTGGAAAGGAGAAAAGATTGATCCCTCCATAGTCCATTGTACAGAAGCTTGCTGACAGGAAAAATATTTCGCTAAGTTCTGGAGTTTTGCATCACATCTGCTTCTCAGACAAGTATGAAGAGGCAAGGGAGAAAGCATTAGAGAGAAGAAGAATTGAAGTTGAAGGAATGGTCATTACAAAAAAGGGGCAGATACCAGTAGTCACGGCAGCACTTGCATTCTTGACGAACTTTGAAGACATATACAGGCTTTGGGCATTTGTTTCACAGGTCTTGGATGCAGACTTTGTGGAAAAAGAGAGATGGAGATACATGGCTCTTAATCAAAAGAAAGTTGAAGTTTGAACTAAAATTATCTTCCATTCTTTCGCATCACAAAGACCAATTCATGCATTTTGTATGCTCAACATAGTTTATTTCTACGTCAATTAGTCGCAAACAGGACAGCAACCATAGTGGCATGGCCATATCTTCCTTTCCAAACCTGAAATACTTTGGATATAGTCACACTAATAACAGCATTCTTCAAGATTTGAACCCAGAGTTTCATATTAAGGAAACAATGTTGGCTTGTTCCACGCACAATAAAACCAACATCGCATTCGACATGTCAAGCAGTTAGACCAGTAGCGTAGAACTCAGAAGCATCAAGTACTGAGGATTTTAACTATCACAAACTCCCACCAATATGTATCTCCGTGTCAGCTTCAAAAATTGTAAAAATTGTTTTAAGTAAATATTTGCACAGGAGTACTGTTATCCTTCATAACTGTTCTCATATGCAGGACTAGACAATGACAACAGCAGTTCCACCTATCAGGCCCATAAGCCATGAAAAAAACCCAGAACGGAGCATAATAGAACCCCTTTTAGGATAGGTATGTCCAACGAATGCAGAACCTGTTACAGAATCGAGATACAAGTTAGCTTAGAGAAATTCTTTTGACCAGTCTCAACTAGATAGGATGACAGAGAATATCATGTCCTAAACAATCTGAACAACCTATTTATAAACTTTTGGAAACAAATAGGACTCATTAACCAGGTAATTATCTCCTATTCTTAACTGGGGAAACATATCAAAGTAGAAAAAAGCCAAAAATCTATTTTCATATAAACCCTCCCGATAGCATAACATCTTCACTATCAGTAAATTTTTAGTCATTGTTAACCAGTACTAATTCACAGACAACCACCTTATTTTCTATACTGTAAAAATATTTTCCTTTAGTGAAGGCAACTTCTTACCCCTCATCTCAGTGTATCCTAAAAGCAAAATCAAATACTTGATGCAATTGGCGTGGCAGTGTGGCTGCTACTGTGGCAGGGTGAGGCCACGGTTGATGTCACCATCTATTTCTCGATCATAGTCTCTTTGTTCATCACCACTATTTACTATCGTTCTCCTAGTTTTAATCCTTGTCATTCTTTATCGGGAAAAATATATTTTTCACTCACAAACTACTATAGGTTTTACACTTTGCACCCTAAACTACCAATTTTGATACAATTCAACCTCTAACTACCAATTTTTGATACTTTGCACCATATGTCAAATTTGTAGACTAAAATGACGATAATACCCTTGACCCATTTTGCATATATTAAATATATTGTTGTCAATTCAGTAATTTATTAAGGGTATTATTGTCAAATGGAGGGTGCAAAGTGTTTAATATTAGTAGTTGGAGGGTGTAATGTGTAAAAGTTGGTAGTTTAGGGTGTAAAGTGTCTAACATTGGTAATTTGATGGTGCAATGTATTAAAGATGATAGTTTGGGGTGCAATGTGTCACTACCCTGGTAGTTTGCGGGTGGAAAGTGTATTTTCCCCTTCTTTATCTAGCCGTGACATCTATGTTTGTGAATTGTGCATATACGAAGTATGAGCGCGGAATGACAGACTATATTGTGCTCTTCCAGTAAGTCTCCGAGGATTGGATCAATATACAGGAAGTAGGGGTAGGAACATTCACGCCGTTCTCTGTGCTGAATCTCATGCAAACTTGCACTTTGCAGCCCAAGGCTGAGACCTGCAATATGTTGATGACCAACAAACAAACAAATTTTATCTTAAAGCTATATTGCCTTCCATTGAAACAAGGAATAATTTTATTCTTTTTGCAAGATCAATTGCAATGATAAAATTGGGCGTACAAAAGAAAAATTATGGTGGATCCACGCCACTAAATTTCCGAGGAAGTATTTGTGGTAGCATCGTGGTGGGAATGCCTCCTACAAAGTGTGAATCTACCAAGCTAGAATCACAAGCCACAGATGAAAAAATCCCAGGTAATAAATTTCGAAGATGCCTAAAGTCCCAAATTTTCGACTTTCCAAGGTTAGCATCTCATGTAAGAACTTGTACGCTGTACAGAACTTTGAAGCTGCAAGAACCAAGGAATAGTACAGTAACACGAAATACCATAGGACAAAGAAAATTCAACGGCAAATGGTAATAGCTAAGGAGAAGAAAAAGAAGCAGAAGAAGTAGTGAAAGAGCTTTCAACCTGAATTTTCCAACCGTTGCAGCTTCGTATTTCTCTGTGGAAGGAAGGCTTCGGAGGCAAAATTGGAACCACTAAACGGGTTACAAACAGATCGGGTCGGGTATATTGTTGTACGCTTGGACTTAGCAGTTAGCACGAAAAAAGGGCCTGGGCAGTGGGCTAGGAGACTTTTCTCTACGACTAATTAATATCAGTGACGAAAGTGAGGGAAAAATAAATAAATGTCAAAAGTAAGAATTTCACGTTTCAGTTAAAGGAAGATAGGTGATCCGTACACTATTTGAGAATTTTATCGGTGGAAATAAGTATAAACATTTACTATGAGCCCACTATTTGATAATATCTTCTAAGAAAATTTCAACCCGTCATATTTTAATAAAGAAGAAAGTGTTACTAACCCTTTGGAGTCATTTTAGAGCCTTTGGTATAATTATCCGGTTTGTGTAGACGGGAGGATTGTACAAACCTCAAAATTAGTCGAAATGTGCGTAAACTAACTCAGATACCCAATTAAAAAAAATCAACACATACCCAAAAGTAGTGAGCCTATGGAGTTTGTTTTTTCACTTTTAATCCATCAAATCCCTGTCAAGAGTATGAAGCGTTACATATTCTTATATTATTTTATAATTCCTTGATTTTCTGCAAAAAAAAAAAAATAGCTATGAATCTTTTATTGGGTTTGATTCGAAGATTAAGTTGGTGACCGGCCACTTTCACGCATCACACGATAAATTGTCTGAATAGAGGAAGTCAAATTCTCTACCTACCACCTTGGAGCATGGAAGATCATGGGCCTCGGTTAAGCGTTTTATTGTTGACTTGCAAGCATTACCAAACCCTAATATTCCAACCAGAAAGTATTAAAGAATCTAACGACGAAACTGATTTGCTTGTACGAATAAATGTATTAGTTATGGGGCCGGGATTGTTCTTTCCCTCAAGCAACTCATTAACCTGGTTTGCAACTTGCTACTCGTTTGGTTCTCTTATATATTTCTCTGATATTTCTTGTTTAATTCAACTTGTTGATTAAATACGCAACGTAAGTAGTTGGGCAAATTAAGCTGGAAGGGTGCCGGTCCAGATGCTATAACTTGGCAGTGACAACTATGACTGAGTTATGTTTTATGAGCATGCTCTTAGAATCTTCTTTTGCGTCTGAGTATATACTACTAGCTATTGGATCGAAAACAAATGGAAAATTCCTCAAAATAATATAAAAGATTGATCGAAATTTATCTAATCATTGTTATTCATGAAGGTTTTGTTTTCATTTTGGCTGGCAAAATCGTGGGAAAAAAATGTTAAAGAGATACACATGAAAGCAAACCGACTGACTCATTTTGTCATGCAAGTGGATCATAATTCTCTTCAATATGTTGCCAAAATTCGAATTCAGAGAGAGAGCAAAAAGGCATTACAATACGATATTTAACGATGCATGTAATTGTCGAGGATTATCGCCCTACAGCATATTCTATTCTCAAAGTCGTTGCTTCAGGCCTCTAAGAAAAACAATTGCCGTGAGGCAATAGTCCTGATCTCCTTCCATTTATTAGTAAATGGCTACTACAGTGTTGGAGTTGTCTCACATCGGTTGTGGAAGGGGTTGGTGGTAAGTTTATAAGTGTGAGAAAAAACCTCACCTCTTGAGCTAGCTTCTGGGGTTGAGACGGTCCAAAATCACCTAACACTGGTATCAGAGTCCAAGTTTACCAAGAAGTCTCAGACCCAACAGTCCATGGGAGAAACGGGTACCCAGAGCCCGATGTGTGAGGGAGAGATTGTTAGGGTTGTCTCACATCGGTTGTGGAAGGGGTTAGTGTTGATCAGTTTATAAGTGTGAGGGAAAACTTCACCTCTTGAGCTAGGTTTTGGAGTTGAGAAGGTCCAAGATCACCTAACATATAGAACAAGAGACAAGTAACAGAATACAACTAGAATTTGATGGGGTCATGTTTTGGCCCCCAACGGTTGACATAAGTAGGCAATGTAGAATAAGTTTTATATTTGATAAAATTTGGCGTGTTTCTTCTCCTTCTTGTCATCCTCGAACTGCGGTATTAGGAGCAGAGTCAAATGTAATATGATGTCTTCTGTACAGATTTCAATTTATATTTTAAAAACTAAAGGATATGTTTGAAAAAAAAATTGTGAGAGAAGTTGTTTACTGTGTTTTGTGAAATTAAGTTATTTTGTAGCAGAGATGGAGGACATTTATTAGATGAAAAAAATTATTGGAGACTAAAAAAAAATTTAGTATTAAAAATCATGTTTTGATGAAAAATTTATTTTGAATTAAAAAATGTTTTTAAAAACATGAACCAATCTTAGAGAGGGTGTCGTTAGGATATAATGACTATATATATCTTGAGATCTAACGTCTGTGCATGCCTTTCCAAAATCATACGACGGGAACTAATAAATTAATTAAGCTCTTGAATTAAGGACCATGTTCTATGCTTTAATTAACCATTAAGGTTATATTCATAAAACTTAAATATAGTTCATGGCTCCAAAAGCTAATATGGCTTGGAAAAAATGAGAAAGAAGGTCAACAAAATTAATGCGTACGTCTTGAATTTCATTAATTGAGAGGGATATATACTATCTGTCACCTGTATGCATGAAAAATTTAAATGTGCATGATATTAATGATCTTTACAAATTTTATTTGCTACCTAACTATTGTTATAAAATGGAAGAAATAGCAAGAGATAAACAATAATTAAGGACTTCCGTACAAAACACATACAAAGATATACATGATTTAGTTATTCAGAGATTATTTCTTATTGATCTCTATGATACGTACGTATAAGAGTGCATGCAGTACCACTGTGAACGGGAATGGTAATTTGTTGCAATAATTGTGATTGTACATTTCATTCAAGGTTTATAATTTAAATGGTCATCCTCAATATTCATAACAATAGTAGATTTTGTTAAAAAAAATATGGGGTTTTATAGAGAGTGGAAACCCTAAGCAGCCGCCTAAAATTCATGCCTATATATACCCGCTGCAGGGCCGGCTCAAGGGTAAGGCAATTTAGGCGGTGGCCTAAGGCCTCACCCTGAGCAAGGCCCCGTAAAGACTAAAAATATTTTTTTATATTATTTTTGTGTTGTAGATGACCCAAAAATAAAAATGCAACTGAGTTAAGAAAAAAAAGAATGACAATATGCAATATTTTCATATTTTTTTATCATGAGTGGACATATATATTTCTTCCAGACCTCATAATTCTTTTTTAGATATTTCTGAACTTTGCTCAAAGAGAAAAAAATGCCTTATAAATTTCTTAATTGTTCTAGTCATGGAGCATTGATGTCATGTATGAGAGCCTCATAAAAATAATTAATGGGGCCTTTAATATTTTATATTAAATTTAATAATTTTTAAATAATTTTAAATATTTTATTAGTTATTTAATAAAATTAGGTAGTTCATAGGATTTAATTAGGTAGTTATTTAATAAAATATTTAATACTTATAAATATTTTATTGTTCTAGGGTATAATTAATTAGGTAGTTCATAGTTGGCCGATGGAGGAAATGAGAGGGATGGGTCATAAATGAAAGAGCAAGTACCGGTTGGCATTGAAATGATGGACACGTTGAAATCTTTATAATGGATTAGTAATAAAAGAGAATTGTTGGTGTATACAATTGGATTCAATTAGTTTAGAGATTAATTAAAGTGACGTTCTAATTATATGTTGAAAGTGAGAGTCCCACATTGTGGGGAGTAGGAAAATATTGGCTTATAAATATAAGCCCTTTGTAATCTTTTATTTTCATAAATGAGATGTAAACAAATCCAATTGGGTTTTTCCATTGGGTGTCTCATTTATCTATAAGTAAATTTTTTTTTATTTCTAACATGGTATCGGAGCAAGGTTTTCGGCTTTAGTCCGGTTACCTCCTGGCGACCATCCGGCTTAGTACCGTTTTTTTTCCCGGTTTAGTACCGGCAAATTTTCCGGCTTAGTACCGGCTTTCTCCCGGCTCAGTACCGGCGACCATCCGGCTTAGTACCGGCTTTCTCCCGGCTCAGTACCGGCTTCTTCCCGACATAGTACTGGCGACTTCCCGGCTCAGTACCGGCTTCTTCCCGGCTTAGTACCGGCAACTTTTCCGGTTCAGTACCGGCAACCTCCCAGCTCAGTACCGGCTTTCTCCCGGCTCAGTACCGGCTCTCTCCCGGCTCAGTACCGGCATCCTCTCGGCGCAGTACCGACGACTTCCCGGCTTAGTACCGGCAATCTTTGTAATTATTTTTCTGTAATCATTTTTTTTTTCTGTAATTATTTTTGTAACTCCAAACTCAAGGTTTGTCGGTTTGTCCACCTTGAGTTTGCGGGGGAGTATTGAAAGTGAGAGTCTCACATTGCTTAGCAATGTGGGGAGTAGGAAAATATTGGCTTATAAATATAAGCCCTTTGTAATCTTTTATTTTCATAAATGAGATGTAAACAAATCCAATTGGGTTTTTCCATTGGGTGTCTCATTTATCTATAAGTAAATTTTTTTTTATTTCTAACATTATATGTCATATCGAGGTCTTAATTTGATGTAATTGCTTGGCAATTACTTACATATATAATTTTTAATTTTTCTAAGCTTAAATATATAGTTTATTCCTTTCACAGTTGGAATAGGCTTATTTCCTGTACAAATTATATAAGTAATTCATGGGGAAGCCGCTTTTGTAGTTGGAATGATTTCCTATGGGGTTTGATAACTTGGACGTACAATTAATATTAGGCTCTCGGTGAATCGGTGATCATGACATATATGACACTGGAAAAATGTTTGTACGAAGGAGAGTGTAGTCTAGGGACAATCGGCAATATATTCTTATTAATGTAAGTGGTACGTACTGAACACAATTGACTAATATATGATACGAAGGCGGCCTCATTGAATGATGTTTTCAAAAGATTTAAAAATAAATAGCCAAAAATAAAAGAGAAATAGTAAAGTAAATGATTAAAAAAATACTACACTTTGGACCTAACCATCATATGATAATCTAATTACCAACGTTAACACGTTCTAATATGAGACCCGACTCAAATTTTTAACATCAAATTCATCTCGCCTCCCAGTCCCCTTATTGGAGCTAGCTAGAACTTCAACATTGACATTAGAACTCCGTTCTCACACCGTACGTCATCTTGTTGAAGCGAGAAAAACGCGGCCGAAATTCTGATATTCCTAATAGGTGTTGGCCGTGAATAGCAAGAGCACGTAAACTTTGACCTAAACACGACGTGAGATTCAAGCATTACATGCTTGACTTGGAGTAGTGTATCATTATGCATACCATCGTGTGAACAGAATGGTCAGGAAAACTGCGTATATATAGGTAACCAGCAACCCCATAAAGAAATATGAGGGTAGGTGAGAATGGAGAAAACGAAATAAATATATAGATAAATTGAGTCAGTTTATGTCTTTATTGTAAATTTTAACGTATACTTAGACAGATAATAGTGAAAATCGTCACTCTATCTTCATTAGGCAATTTCAATATACAACTCCCCAAGTTCGCCGCTATATCAAATCGGTCCCCATGGAGACATATTTCGAAGGCCAAATTAGCATCGAAATGGCTGCTGCCTTGCAACCACCGTTTCACTCAGGTCAATTCGGACAATTCCTAGTGTCATTTCACACTAAAGTCTGTGCCCCAAAATTTGAAAAAGGTCATAGTACGCTTTATAACCATTAGTTCTCTCACAAGTCAAGTCATACTTAAAAGAGATTAAAGAAAAATAGCCTCAGTAGTCAGTATGCATGCTTAGCAAAGAGATTAAAGAAAAATAACAAGTCACCCCCGGTACGCTTCCTTCAAGCATCCTACCACTATTATCCCAAGTCAAAGTTACCCTATATGCCAAAATTTTCGACCTCAATATTCCTTGAAGCTAGCCCAATTCCAAATATGAAGTTTGGTCTATCTTTGTTTAGAGATAGAGAAATTTCAAGCACCAAATTGTCTAAAACCTCATTTTATTGATTCAACAAATAAATAAAGTTTTATTATTAACTTAAATTTTTGGGATAATTGATGATTTAAAATATTTTCTACTGAAAATTCTTTTTTTTTCTCAATCCGACAAAGATATTTGATGGGGAAAAAAAACTAAAGAAGCCTGATCAACTAGTAGTATTCCTCTCCAGGTGGGGGGGGGGGGAACACTAATTGGGTATCTAAAGAATCAATCGAGAACTATTCAAACGATTCCAATAGGATAGCAATATATTATAAGAAGCGTAGAAATTGACAAGAAGCAAACCAGCCGTCTATGATTTGCAATATATATCTTCCATTTGTGCGTTCATGCTATTAAGTTTGAACTTTTGAGGCCTCGCGGTGTTTTACCCAACCAAATCAGCCGCCTATGATTTGCATCCAAAGTCATACTCGTTCGTCCTGATTAATAATTCTTATAATCTGAAGTGCATCTGTGTGAAACGTCCTTTTTTGATTGCTCCCTACCTACTTGAAAAATCAAACGTTGTTTCTTGTCCTCTCCAAAGGCGAGTCAATCTCTCTACGTCGGATGATCAACGTTGGCATGCTCGTTGTCCTATATATATTTTAATTGTGTAGTGTTGAATTTAATGCCTTCGTGGACCCAACATTGTTGAAATGAGGTATCGGGAATTTTATGGTTATGTTTTGTTTGGTTTTGACAACGAAAAGATGTTTGGAAAGATAACAAAATTTTAAATTATTCTCTCAAAAAATATGAGAGTAAAAATGTATGTTTATAAAGAAAGTTGTTGCTAGAGAAGTTGTTGTAGTTTTCGTGAAAGTTTTTTTTAAAAGAAAAAATTGTGTTGCTTTTCATATAAATCGAGGGCAATGATTAGATAGAAAATTTTATTCAAGATTAAAATATTTTTTGTGTGATAAAATTATATTTAGATTGAAAACCGCTTATAAAATATATAAAAAAACATTTTGAAGATCTTAACCAAACATAGCCGAACGTTCTTAAGTAATCAGACTTGTAGCAGCCACTAATTGTTGGAAATGAAAAGGAAAAAACTTACTCCACCTGGTAACTCAAGTGGCAGTGAGAATAATCTTACACTCAAGGGTTGAAACCACTACTTACGTAAAAAATTCGTAACTTAAATGGTTAATAAGCCGATCAATCTCGAAAGTTTGTTACAATGTTAAACTTAATTTATGCGGATATTAGGTTAGGTACATACGAGCTTATTACACGTGAATAGGTGTAAAAAAAACCTTAACAGATTCCTAAGATGAGGTGTATTAAATGATATATTGACTTCTGGTATTAAACATATTTTAGAGTATCCCTCGTGTATGGAGTGACACGTTGTTTAAGTTTAATCATTTTGACAGCTAACACTTATTTAACATGTTCACATCGCATATAATGCATTATCGTGCCTAAACTACCAAAATCTCGCTTCAGGGACTCTAATGGGACCAAAGAGTTACACGAGTTACACGCTGTCATAAAGTAATGTGTGGAATTTGTGAACTCCCCTCCAACTTAAGTTAGCTTTTTGCTGTTAATCTCTCAACACAATAATTTTTCTCGTAAAACATTTTTTGGAACATATTGATTAAAGATTCTCTCTCTTTTCAAAAACGAAGCGAAAAAAGGTATGTATATATATTATTCCCGGCAGAGGCGGAACGAAGGGGTGGTAAGCTGGGGCGCTTGCCACCCCTTAGTTCTGTAAATATTTTTTTTTACTTTTAATTTTACAAGTTTTTTTCTTGTGCGGGCCAGGCCAGCCCCTTGACCCACCCCAGCCTGCCCCCCCTCTGGAGCACTATCTGCAAGCCCTCTTTGCTCTCTACAAGTTTTTACTCTCTACTAGTTCCCTCTTTGCTAAAGGTATCATGTTGAGAATTTATTTGAATATTTGACTAACTAGCAAGTTGGGTCAGTACAAAGGGAGTTTATAAATTTATAATCCCCATCTAAAAATTTCTTTTTAGTATACATAATGCGTTAATTGTATCACATATTGTGTTAAGATTAAAAATAAAAGAGAGAAAAAACAATTTAGACTAAGAGAGAGGGAAGATAGAAGTGAGACATGAGAATTGAATGATTCGGCTTATGAATCTACATCCATTGTGGGAATGCCCAACTGAGCAGATTTGTGTCTTCACTGATGTGTGTATGAAAGATTACAAAGAGGTTTATTTATAAGTCTTTGATTACAATAGCTTACATTACTTTAGCAATGTTAGACTCCAATAACTCTAATATATTGTGCCGAAATATCGAAAATTGCAGCTCAATATATTAACGCCAAATAAGATTGTTTAAATTGCAGCTAATATATTTTCAGATTATATTACAATTTGCTCAATATATTTCAGATTAGTTACAATAATGGTATTCCATATTAGTTATAGATTAGCATAATAAGATTATATTTCAGATTATATTGTAATTTGCTCAAAATATTTCAGATTATATTGCAATTTGCTCAAAATTTCATTTGCTTGAAGGTGGTGGGCTTATTCAGTTAATTTGTATCCTAAAACCTTATTCAGGCAATATTTTCAGATAATACAGATCGTAGAATTCAATTGTCATCTCGCAGTTTCAGCAAATAATACAATACATGTATTTTAATATTTTTAGTCTTTAATTTTTGATATTTTAATTAAGATACTTTTTGCATTACGTTAAAAAAAATTAAGATGTTATTTCACATTAGGATTTTGCCCCCCTCTACATGAGTCCTGGTTCGCCACTGATTCCCGGATCCTTATTCCTTTAAGCTCTATAAAGTACATAAGGGGGCGACGTGCAGATATTTTTATTATTTACCACATCTCCGACGTCGTTTGCTTTTGGACTGCATCGCTAATGCCACATGATCCACAGCTTTAACAAAAGATTCGAGAGTTTCGGAAGTAGTAGGATTATGATAAAATTGTGATTATTTAAATTATATTAAAATTGTATTAGTATGTGTATAAAAATTATTTTAAAAAATATTAAAATATACATGATGTTTGAATGGTAAATATAAAATTACGATACAGATCTTAAAAATTCAGTGGAAAGGAACCTGCCCTTCTTTGAACTAATCGCACACTATGCTTGACCCAACTACCACCTTGCGGGCTCCACCAACCACGCTCTCCTGTAGTTACAGGTGCATATATCGTCCGACTCACTCCGGTAAACCACAACCCACACGGCACACGAGGTTTATTTTTTAATTTATTTTTTGTTTTCTGGCCGAGTCCAGTTGGCCAATTATATCTGTGAAGCAGTCAAAATAGAATGTGTCTTAAAAAAGGGGGAAAAAATAGATATAGCAAAGGCTACGAATCTGTTAGTGGGTATTTAATCCAGAAAAAATGGTTTTACGGTAATTCCAAAACTTTTTATTTTTATTTTTGCAAGAGAAAAATATAGAACATATTATTCAGATATTATATTCTTTTTTAAGGTGAGTATTATATTCTTTATTTTTTTCTAAGCATATTATATTCTTTATTTAGCTATGAACAGAAGTAGACTTTCCTATTTAATTGACACTTCATGTGATGTTATGTTTTTTTTTCTCGTAAAAAAAATGTTATGTTACATTTATTAGTTGCAGATATTTCGTACGTAATAATGGCTTGAGACGTCGCGTGGTGCACGTTGTCAGAGCATGATCGGACGGTGTTGGGAGAATCCCGCGTGCGAGGAGTTCGCTGCTTCTCGCTGTCACTGGATCTCTCTGTGTCATAGGTGGCGAAATAAATCCAGGCTGTCAGGCTGACATGGGATTTTTTTTGTTGTTGGAAAAAACAGATTAATATAAAATATTTCATGCCAATGAAATATAGGTTGTGTTTGTGTTGTAAAATTTTAGTGTTGTTAAAATTTTAGGTATTGGGTTTAGTGGAAAAGTGAAGAGAGGTAATTTCTATATTTTTTGTAGTAAATAGTAATGATTTGATGGTGAGAGAAAGATTATATTGTAATAATTAATTGTGTTAAAATTTTAGTACACAAACTCACCCATAGTTGAGTTACACCTCGGGAGATCGAATCTCCTTGCCCTCTTTTCCCGCAAACTTGAACCTGCTTTACCTAGAAAAAGTAATAATATAAAATATTTCATATTTTCTGAAATATGTGTTTCAGTGTGTTCCTCCCTGTATTTAGGTTAAATCTTTAGATGCAATATGTTTGAAATCAATAGTTTATGATGCAACGTAATAAAAATAATAATTTAAAGTGAAAAGTGTCAAAATCTTATAAGAAGAGAGTGTAAAGTATATTTATCTTTATTTTAAAAAATTTATATGATTAATGGATTCAATCTTATACATTGTAGCTTTGCAATTGGTCAATTACAAGAATTTTGTTTTCATTCTTTGAAAGATAAAAATGCCACATAAATGTCAAGGTGTATAAGTGCCGAAGTCCTATTTTATTTTATTTTATTTTTCCCCTTTGTAAACATATTAAATAGTGTTGAAGCATTGATAGTGAAGAAACAATAAATTGGCATTTAATTTAATTGGTAAAGTATTGATTGCGTTTGTGTTTGTGTTACTTCAGTTACACTCTCGTAAATACAGTTTTTCGGATTAAAAAAATTGAAAATAATTAGTCACGAGCGAGATGACGAGCCTCTGTAGTTTAGTCGCTCCCTTGGGTAGCCACGTTAATAAAAATGAATAAAAAATCCCAGAAATGAAATAATAAAACTCGGATTCCCAAATTCATCCCCGCAAATTATGGCAAACTCCGTAAATACCTTGGGGTGGGTTTGTGTGGTAAAATTTTTGGTATTGGATTTAGTGTTGGTATTGGGTTTAGTGAAAAAGTGAAGAGAGAGGTAATATTTTATAGTTTTTGTAATTTTTTATATTTTTTGATGGAAGAGAGAGAGATTATATTGGAGTATTTTATTAGGAGAGAGATAAAATTTTGGGTAAAATTTTAGTGACAAACGCAGCATTGAGTAATATGGTTGTCAAAAATTGAAATTGGGGAACAAGCTCTGATTCAGAGGACCTTTGGCCAGTTGGCCCTCTCTATCTCTGTGTCACACACACAGATTCTATATATACCGGAACACATACATGTGAGCCTCACCACTGCGTTCGCTCTCAGACTCCAACTTGATTGCCTTTTTTCTGTCCTAATTCCTAAACTTCCCTACCGAACTGGGATCTACTCCAAGAGGGAGAAAAAGGAATCTCTTGTTCGGAATCTTTGGGATCCTTCTGTTCGGGGTATTGCAAGTGTGAAGGAAAGTTAAGAGCAAATATGGCAAAGAATGTGGGAATTCTCGCCGTGGACATCTACTTCCCTCTTACCTGTATTCAGCAGGTGACTACCGTCTTTCTCTCTCTCTTATTTCTGTTCCTGTTTGGATTTTCGGAAACGTTGGAAACGAAACGAAAGTCTGCAACTTTTTTTTGTGTGTATTTATGTTGCTCATCTCAAAATTACTTTGTTTGACAGAAAGTGGAGATTCTTTTTTTTTTTTGGCTCTTCATATCTCGGACTCTATATTATTCGAAATTTGGGTATCAGCATTCTAATACGTCTAAATATAAATATATCTTGTGGATGTATTTTCGTTCTCAATGTTTTCATTTCTGAAAAGGACATCTATAGGGGATGGAAACTAATCTAGTTAACATACTCGAGGAAGCTACAGTGCTAATTTCTAATCTTATTTTTCCCTTTACTTTCCGTAGAATCAAATAGAACCCTTTTTTTTCCCTTTACTTCCTCTGTCCGTCGATGGAGGATGGAATTCTAAGCCTACGTAACATTTTCTCTATAATGGTTTTAGGTGGCTCAGATGCGTGCTACTTTTGCATGTATTAAGATCTAGTTTGGTGCACTGGGTTTTAGTTTCAGTTGTCTATGTACCTATCTGGTCCTAAGTATATGCGACAGTGAAGTTTGGTATTTTGGTCAAAATTCTGATCTCATGGAGGCGGCCAGGCCAACCACAGCTAGGCTACAAAGGCAGTGTTAATAATCAATTCTTTTACAATTACTCGTAGAATGGTGATAGTTACGTTGCTGCTTTTCTATGTTGATCGTGTTGTTTGAAATGGATTAAGAAAGAGGTGGGTACCGTTAGTTGAGATAGCAATTGAGACAGGTCGATTTATGTTGATAGCTGCTTCAGAAATTTGACATTTAGTTATTTATTATTTTGTGATTGTTTCTTTAGGGAAAGGAGTTGGCAACAATAGATAACTATGCCCAGGGAATAACCAACAAGGAGTTACCAGCAGAGTATGCATATAAAATTTCACATCAGTAAAGAACTTTTTCCAGAACCAATTTAAAACTTAGAAAATTGTTGACCGTGATTTGATAAGATCAAAATAAGGAGGAAATTAGTCCACATTCTCCAAGAGAGATCCCCTGTTCCTTTTTTTGTTAATAAGCTAGAAACTCCAATTATCACATTGAAATGGCCATTAAAATTCCTGTCATGATATTAATTTCCACGAGTGTTCTTGTAATCCACACTACTTACATTTGCCTCACCTGTTGAAATAGGAAGCATTGGAGGCTCATGATGGTGCAAGCAAGGGGAAATACACTATCGGTCTTGGGCAAGATTGCATGGCATTTTGTACTGAGGTTGAAGATGTCATCTCGATGAGGTTATGATTCAAAATTCAATTGTCACTGGTATTCTGTACAGTCTTTCTATACTCTGGCAGCATTCAGTGGAAGATATCGCTCTTCCATTGCAGTAATCTTGAAATGTTCTGGGAGTTTGACGAATGCTAAGATAACTGAAAAGGGTTGTCTCCTTCGAATATAGGAAATCTAATAGTCTAATATGAAAACCTGCAATAAGAGTTGTACAATGCTGATTCTAGAAAGGATAAGACTTAAATGGGTGAGGAATCACACCAAGTGTATCTTCTAGTGGACAACCCTGCAACGGCAATGGATGCTGAATAAATTTGCAACATGACATGGGAGACTATCCTTTTCATAATAAGCAAAAAGATCTCATATGTGTGTGAGCACTGTATTAGTTTTATTTTATACTTATGAGGGGGCTCATGCTGACATCTGCTTTTTTTTTTTGTTCCAAGCCTCTGACTATTAGTTTGGTTATTCGTGCATAATTGACAGAGTTATTTGATCCTCAGATTCACCTTTACTAGTAATAACAATCTTTTCATTAACATCTTGGCTCTTCAATTTTCAGCCTGACAGTGGTTACTTCCCTCCTTGAGAAATATGGGATTGATCCCAAGCAAATTGGTCGTCTGGAAGTAGGCAGTGAGACTGTAATAGACAAGAGCAAATCAATTAAGACATTCCTGATGCAAATCTTTGAGGTAGTCTTCTGAATGATTAAATGCATGTGCTCCTCTGATTTGAGTTAATTGCTTATTTCTGGTGTCTGGTGATGAAATTCAATATTTATTTTGTGACGTGATGATGGCTCTTTCCTCCATACCTACTGGTTCACGAAGCCATAAAATTTTTATTCAGCAGACTGAATATATGCCCATTAATTTAAGAATATATGGCCCATAATTGACTTGACTAATTTCTAAAACTGTTATACAAAGGCATGTTTTGTATAGCATTATCCTTGTCCAAAAATTAGCATCTAACTTAATTACCATAAAAAATGTTCAAATATATGGAAATAACGGGTGAAAAATCAATTATCCACATTATACTTGACGCTTCTTCGGAAAATGAAACTGATCAGCTATTAAAGCTACAATTTAACTCTAGTGTTGGTTTGTAACCATAGGGAAACAATAATTTTCTTAATAGAGATCCTCTTAGAAATTAAATTGTAGTTCTCTTCTATCAAATATCAATGTGTAGGCGTAAGCAGGCCTATTTCTTTTTTAATACTGCAAACTGGAGGGAGGGAAGATGGGGATTCCAGATTCTTTGTTTTTGTTTTTGCCCCCCGGGGGGGGGGGGGGGGTTGTTAAATATATTGGGGTATTAAAACCTTGGTTGAGATGAAGTGAGACATATCTTCTGATTAAGTGAAGTAAGACTAGTGATTCATACCATCTACGTCTGCTCTGAGTTTTATTGTCCTAGTTCTGACGTTCTTTGTCAGAAGTTTTAACAAAACCTGGTTTAAGCCCCCTTAAATCTATGCTGATATTGTTTCTACTTGTACATACAATATTGGATTATCAGGTGGAGCAAGAGGTTAAAGTTGCTTAGCTTCCTAATTTTTTTTCTGCTATTGGTTTCGGAAGCAAATCGTGATTCTTGGGTGCTTCCTTTCAAGTAGCAATCTTTTGGGGGGCTTTTCTTTGTATTTGGATCCCCTGTATTGCTCTGCTGTGATTATTCTTTCGAGGAAATTCCTTTAGTCTGTATTTCAATTCCTATTAAGGGACAATGCATGTTCTTCAAGAGTTTAATTTACTGCTCTTTACTTGTTTGGAATGAACAGAAAAGTGGAAATACCGACATTGAAGGTGTGGACTCAAGTAATGCATGCTATGGGGGAACTGCAGCTTTATTCAACTGTGTCAATTGGGTTGAGAGTACTTCATGGGATGGACGCTATGGACTTGTTGTGTGCACTGACAGCGCGGTATGAAAGTTTTCTTCATATATAATTTGGTACCTTGTACTCTAGAAGCAGAGTTCCTTTATTTCGTACATGAGATAATTCATATATTGTGAATATGCAAAATGGAGCACTTCTGAATTCGGAGATGGTTTTTTTTTTCACCCTGATGAATTCCTCTAATTGGCATAAATTACTATTTTTCCTTGTAAGTAGGGTCCATGCATCTTATACAGTCTACTGTGCACCATTTACTGACTGCTGTTTCTTTTATCAGGTCTATGCAGAAGGCCCAGCCCGGCCAACCGGAGGAGCTGCTGCTATTGCCTTTCTAATAGGACCAGATGCTCCTATTTCTTTTGAGAGCAGATTTAGGGGGAGCCATATGGCTCATGTCTATGATTTTTACAAGCCAAATCTTGCTAGTGAATATCCGGTAATTTTTCCCAGTTCGCTTCATAAATATTATTCTTGAACATGTACTGTTGACATGGAACATTATTTTGGCAATCTGATGATTCTTTTCACCTTTTCATTTTCCTGATTGTATCGGTACTTTGGTTTTTGGTTGCGAATACCCGAGAATGACGATTTGAATGTAGTCTGTATTGTTCACGTGTTTTTCAACAAACAAGATTGACTAGTTGGGGATTGTGTTCCTTATTGGAATGATTTTTATCTGTGGACAAATATGATTGCAGGTTGTTGATGGGAAGCTTTCTCAAACGTGTTATCTCATGGCTGTTGATTCTTGCTACAAACATTTCTGTAACAAGTAAGATTCCTTTGAAGTTCTGAAAGCTATTAACCATGCTTTAGTAGAGATGTGGGGGATCATTTGTATGCCAGATAAATGCCTTACTCTTTTACATTCTGTAGGTACGAGAAACTGGAAGGCAAGCAATTTTCGCTTTGTGATGCCGAGTATTTTGTATTTCATTCTCCATACAACAAGGTAGGTTGTGTTACCAACAATAAACCTGCAACCAACTTCTCCCATGGACTAATAATTGAAATTCTAAGTACTAGAAAAATAGCTCTCATTTTCTTATTTAATCTTTTTTGCTTTGAACTACTGCAGCTTGTACAGAAAAGCTTTGCTCGGTTGTTGTTCAATGACTACTTGAGAAATGCCAGGTTCTTGTTGCTTCATCTCTTTGGGAATTATAACCTCTAGTTTTCGGAAAGTTCTATCTATTAACTTATATTATCTTCTATTTGCAGCTCCATTGATGAGGTTGCTAAAGAAAAGCTGGGACCCTTTGCAGCCTTATCTGGTGACGAAAGCTACCAGAGCCGGGATCTGGAAAAGGTACTTAACTGAACGTGATTATGATATACAAAAAAATAAACAATGTTTCTATTCTTCTACTTTCTGAAGATGATTTTGGAGTTCCTCATTCTTAAGATTGAACTTGCGTGATGATCTGTGGACATTGTTCTTCTATAGGTAACCCAGCAACTTGCAAAGTCCCTATATGATGCAAAAGTGCAGCCAACCACTTTACTTCCAAAGCAAGTTGGCAACATGTACACTGCATCTCTCTATGCTGCCTTCGCATCCCTTATTCACAATAAACATAGCACATTGGTAATTTTCTAACTACTTCTCAATTCAACGGTTGCATTCTTCTCTCCAAATGTTCTTATTTCCTCATTGTCATCATTGTTCTTTAACAACTTGCAGGCCGGTCAGCGGGTGGTAATGTTCTCATATGGGAGTGGCTTGACTGCCACAATGTTTTCATTGCGATTCAGTGAAGGTCAACATCCCTTTAGCTTATCAAACATTGCCGCTGTGATGGATGTGGCAGGGAAGTTAGAGTCAAGGCATGAGGTACATCCCTTAGCCCTCTAGATCCAATAGAAGTCCTGGTGTCTTTTCTGGACGTTTTATTACATTAACTGTAGCTAACTAAGAGCCCTGGCATAATGGGGATCTTTGATTTCCCCCTACATTTGAGTCCCACACATTTTATTGGTCTTTAATACCTATTGAGTCCTCTGCACAAGAGGTCACACAGCTTAATACTGGCATTTAGTGTCTTTGAAGAGAAGAAAAACAATAAAAAGAAATAAAGCTGAGAAGTATTTTATAACGACACTTTTTTTTAGCCGATTGTTTACAATGACTCATTCCTTTTACTTTCTAGCTTAGTTGGACATATGGGATTTTCTGGCATTTCAATGTTTGTGCGCTTTTTCATGCAGTACCCTCCAGAGAAGTTTGTAGAGACAATGAAGCTAATGGAGCACAGGTATGGAGCCAAGGACTTTGTGACAAGCAAGGACATCAGCCTTTTATCTCCAGGCACATACTATCTTACTGAAGTTGACTCCATGTACCGGAGATTCTACACCAAGAAGGCTGGGGACACTACCACCGGGGCACCCTGCGAGAATGGTGCTGTTGTCAACGGTCACTGAAAGTGAACATATTACAGCGTGGTGTCCTCAGTAGGAAGAACGCCTTCCATAAGTTTGTATGCTTCTCTTTATTTTTCATTTTTTAAAAAAGTTTCTCTTTCCAATTTCCAATTTCAAAATGTAGTTTTATCCCAATAATTATTTCCTACGTTCAAACCAAAATGTCATATCTCTGGATGATGATATTGTAACAAACGGTGAAGTTCTTAAGGTTATACTCTGTAGAGTGAACCCAAATGTGCTGCCTTGGTTGTGGTAGTAGTGAATATCCGAAACTCTCAACTCTCAAGTATATAAATTCTCTAAGCTAGTAGGCGGTGGTAGAAAATATTATTCTTCTGACCCCTCTAGCTTACAGAGAAGGTATATATTCTCAAAAGATCACCTCCTATGATATTTTCTTTTATTCTCTCTCTCTCTCCTTTCATCACGGGAAGGTATCTGTTTCTTGACCCCTCAAGGCCTCCCCATTTCGTTCTTTTATTAGTTCAAGGATGAAAGCCGGCATAGATGGAATCACGAGGCACGAAATGCCGCATGTTGAATGTGACCTTATGAAGCTGATTAAGACGCTTTAATCCTGGGGTAAAAGTGTTTGTCTGGTCGTGATATTTAATTTAGGAGACAAAAGGGAAATTCATAGACGTGTAGAGAATTTTATAAGGTTTTTAGAGGAAAAACGAAACAGTTTTAAGAATATACCTCGATGCTCTTGACACTTTTAGAAACATCTTTAATTACTAGAGCATTAATTCTAAAAGTTTTCTGTTTTTGTGAATTTTAATTTTGTTAAAAGACTTTTAAAAGTATAAATGGGGGAGAACAGGAGACAAGGTAATGGAAGGTGAGTAAAACATCTTGGAAATCCAAGATTTGAATTTTTATCCTATGGTATTAAGCGTGCCTAACATTAGTAATTGGAAGAAATTAATTTGCGTCTCTAAATTCTGGGTCAATGTCACTTCAGAGATCCAAACTACGAGTCCTCAAACAACTAAAATTCATCAATATATGTTGTCCAAATAAATCTGATAGTTGATATATATGAAAAATGAGTTACATCACACGATTTTAACAATTAAATCTTGTTGATCGGCACATTAATAAATTTTAGTTTTTTAAAGGCTTAATGCGACGAATACGATACTTCAGACCTCTAAAGTGACATTGATTCATAATTAGGAGTTGCAATATAAAGTTTTCTCTCAGTAATTGTCAAATTTTTTAACTATAAATTTTCTCTTAATTAATGCACGGTGCCTTCATGAATCCATGTAGTGACGGACGCAAGGGGTGGCAAGCAAGGGCGACTGCCCCCTTGGCCCCTTATTTCTATTATTTTATTTTTATTTTGTTTACATGTATTTGCCCTCTGGCAGGCTAGGCCCGCCCCCCTTGGAACCTTTCCCGTGGACTATCTCGAAGACTATGGAAAAAACTCGTCTAAAACTGCACCAAATGGACTTCTAGATGATCTCAAAAATCTCACGAGTCTTGAACTCGTTTGCACACATGTCTGCGCAGTGGGCCATGTCTCATTCTTTTAGTGGACACATACCATTTTCTGTTCTCTCTTCTTTTTGGAAGTTTGATGGGTTTGACCCACCATGAACTTGGCTCCCTTTATTATTTCTAATCTATTTTATTTCCTAAAAAACAAAATTCATTGTATATCATTCATTACTTGGCGAAAAAGAATTTCAATAGATTTATTGAATAAAGGCTTTGCCTTTGTGTCAATGCTTAAACGAAAATTGATAGAAAATACAAATATAGCAAAACTACCAAGAGACACTGGAGTTATAAAAACAAGGTCTAGTGGATTGTTGGTTGATGTTAGAAGGTGGTTTTTTATGTTGGAAGGTGGTTTTTGTGAATTGTTGGAGATTAGAGGTTAAAGTTTATGTTGGTACATGTATTTCAATATTTTTAATATTTTTAGTCTTTAATTTTTTTATATTTTAATTCTAAGACACTTTCTGCATTATATAGGAAAAAAAATTTGTCATTTCGCATTAGGAATTTGACCCCTCCCCCGTCAACTTAGTCAGTGATTCCGCCACTCTATCCATGCATAATGTTTTGAGCAAGTGGCAGCGTTTACAAGAAGTCAAATAGACGACCAAAACAACGATGATTCAGTTTTTGTTTTATGGCCATTTGAAGCTGGCAACAGCTCCGTCTTTTTTCAAAAAAAAAATCTTCAAATGATATTGATAAAAGAGCTCAGTAGCCAGTAAACCTTCCCTTTCTCTTCCAAATTCGGTTGTTTTTAACATAATTTTGCCAGAATAACAAAACCAGACGCAACCAATGATGGACTTTAGCCGGTTAAGCTCCAGAAGATATGAAGCAAACGGCGGTCATAAAAGATTTCCCAGTGTATAATTTAACATCGGAGGGCCTGAGGCATGCATTAGAGTTCTGCAAGGCGCAGTGGAACTAAGTTCAACCCCAATGGCCAAGGCAGGACTACATGTCGTTCTGTACCCATTATTGCTTGCAGCCCTTCTGCAGGGCTGCCATAGCCAGGAAAGGAAGGTATTGGTTTTCTTACATCTCTTGCGTGATAATTCCGAATGTCCAATTCATGTTGGATGTTGTTTAAGGAATTGCATGGCGTCGCATACAGGTTCACATTGTATACATGGGAGCAAAGAGATTTTTTTGCTGCATCTACACACCATTCTTCCATGTTAGAAGGAGTACTCGGAAGGTTACTGTCCTGCAGTTACTTTTGCGCATCTATTCTAGTCTTTTGTTTCTTCATATAAAATCAATGACTGACGATGCACACAACTTTGTGGGACTAAAACGAGATTAAGCAGCCAAAGTGTGAGTAATGTGGCGTTTTTGAACTGAGACTTTACTTCGAGTTATATATCTCAAGAACATGCTTTTTTTTGCAATTGCAGTGCTTTATTGGCCAAAGAGTCATTGATTTACAGTTATGGGAGGAGTTTCAACGGATTTGCAGCAAAGTTAACTGATGGAGAAGTTGCCAAGTTCTCAGGTGAGATCGTCAAACAAGAGGCAAGGAATGAAATTCTCTTAGCCTACTCTGTGCTAAAAGCAAGTGAAAAAATGCGTTGCAGAAATGGAGGGTGTAATTTCAGTGATTCCAAACCATAAACTACAGCTTCACACTACAAGGTCTTGGGATTTCATGGGTTTCACAGAAGGCAAACTTGGAAGCCCCAAAGAAGCAGATGTCATTATTGGGCTTCTTGACACAGGTCATTACATTCAGCAAACAATGGCCGCCAATTTGCTTTGCAATATTATAAATAATCAACGTAATTCTCTAGTGTCAGTTTTTTCACGTCTCCTTGTGTTACAGGAATTTGGCCAGAATCTGATAGCTTCAGTGATGAAGGGCTCAGCTCTCCACCCAGTAAATGGAAGGGCAAATGCCATGGTGCCAACTTAATTCACCTGCAACAAGTGAGGTTTTCTTCCCTGCTATACTTAGTTTGGGCATTTCCGTGGGTCCAAACGCAAACCAAGGAAAATGAGTCGCCATTTTAGTGTTCTGCATTCACAGGCAAAGATAATTAAGTATGAGATAGATTAATGAAGACTGTAACACTTTAACATATAGTCCAACAAAATTTTGGGGCGTAATCATTCACCTAATCATGGGACAAAGGTAATTAGTACATAATTTGGATCACAAACTTAGGGAAGTCGAAATGGCATTAATCTGTTTGGCTTTGATCCCGGTTAGCAACTCACAGAAATTTCCAACTCACAGCAAGATCATCGGAGCCCGTTTCTACGAAGGTGAAAACTCTCACGACATCACTGACTTCAAATCCCCGAGGGACTCTGAGGGTCAAGGAACCCGTACTTCCTCGATCGCTGCAGGAAGGGAGGTAGCTGGGGCGAGCTACTTTGGGCTAGCTGAAGGAACTGGAAAAAGTGGAGTTCCGAGAGCAAGGATCGCCATGTACAAAGTTTGTTGGTCATCCAGATGTTTTTCTGCAGATATCCTGGCAGCATTCGATGATGCAATAGCAGATGGAGTTGACATTATTTCCCTGTCCTTAGGTTCTTCCTCGGCTCTCCCATATTTTGAAGACTCAATAGCTATTGGGTCTTTCCACGCCATGAGAAAAGAAATTTTAACCTCAGCTTCTGGTGGAAACTCTGGGCATTTTCCATTAACCGTCTCCAATTATGCACCTTGGATACTAACTGTAGCTGCCAGCACAATTGACAGGAAATTTGTCGCCCAAGTTAAGCTTGGCAATGGACAAGTTTACGAGGTGAGTTTTCCAATTGAGGTTGTTTTCATTAAAACGATATTTAATGGAGTATTCTCTACTAACACCATACTAATCCTTTGAATGACACGATGAAGGGCATCTCCATTAATAGCTTCGACCTGAATGGGAAATCATTTCCCCTGATTTGGGGTGGAGATGCTGCAAACTACTCTGCAGTTTCTAACCCAGAAATCTCAAAACAATGCCTAACTGGTTCCATGAATACATACGAAGTTCAAGGAAAGATAGTCTTCTGTGAAATCGACGGGCCTGGCAGGGGCACAGGCATTCGAAGAGCCAATGGTGTCGGAACCATTATGGCCTATCCATCCATTCACGATGCTGCATCGAATTATCCGTTTCCAGCAACAGTGATCAGCACAGAAGATGGCCTAAAAGTTTTGGAGCACATCAAATCAACAGAGTAAATATATTTTCTACTGTAATTTTAATTAAATGTGCGTTTTGTCTTCCACAATTTTAACCTCATAAAATAATTATAATATAACCTCTCTCCCCATCGAATCACTATTTTTCACTATAATAAATATAAAAAATTCATTAAAATCATCTCTCCTCACTTTTTCACCAATTTCAATACCCTAAAATTTTAACCACCCAAAATTTTATCATTCTCGTTTCTGCAATTTCCTAATTGAATAATCCGAAGCCTTGACAGAGAACCGATGGCAAGTATTCTGGTTGGTGGGACGTGGAACGGTGGAAGGATGTCATGGCTCCTAATGTTGTCATTTTCTTCCAGAGGACCCAACCCTATGAACCCAGACGTCCTCAAGGTGATCCAGGAACTGCATACCTAAACATAATATTGGTCTCACCTATAAATTTAGTTCAAGAGTACGTCTTGAGATGTCAAAATCTTGTTTGGATGGTATGCAGCCTGATCTCACTGTCCCTGGAGTGGACATTATTGCTGCTTGGTCTCCAGTGGCACCACCTTCCATGGACCCGGAGGACACTAGGAGTGTCAAATACAACATAATTTCCGGGACATCCATGTCATGCCCCCATGCTAGCGGCGCAGCTGCCCTTGTGAAGGCTGCCCATCCGAACTGGTCCCCTGCCGCCATTAAATCAGCCCTCATGACCACAGGTGAAGTAACAAACTTGACCTCTAGCACACGACTAAGTTCCAGGCTATTCCCTTAAGGAAGGAAAGCAAATAAAATCATCCTCGACCGCGGTATCGGATTTATGGTATGACAGAATCAACGGGCCTTCCTTTCTTCTGCATTTGAGATCTACAGATCATGACAGAAATTAGCAATATGGTTGTTGTGGACTTCTTTTTTTTTATGAGCCAGAGTTTAATCTCTCTCACTCGGACCTATTGTTCTTCTGAATAGCTTACATCCTGGACCCGAAAAACCACGAAGACCTCGAATTTGCTTACGGATCTGGTCACCTCAACCCAGTTCAAGCGGCACACCCTGGACTCGTCTATGATGCATCAGAGGCAGACTACGTCGACTTCCTCTGCAAGCAGGGCTACAATTCCACCAGGCCAAGACTCATCACTGGAGACAACAGCAGCTTCTGCACCACCACGGGACGAGGAAGAGCTTGGGACCTTAACCTATCCCTCGTTCTCCGTACCCGTAGAAGATGGCCATGAGATTAGCGATGTGTTCACTAGGACAGTCACCAACGTTGGCTCACCAAACTCCACCTACACTGTCAGTATGCACATGCCGACCGCTATTGCGGGTAACAGTGGAACCATCTGTCCTGTCGTTCTCTGCCACTGGAGAGAAGAAGTCGTTCAAAGTGATGGTTTACGGTCCAAATATTGCACAGCAGCCAATAACATCAGGAGAAATCATGTGGGATGATGGGGTTCATTTCGTTAGAAGCCCACTTGTTGTGTTCACAGTTCCCCTCCCCGGTTATCCATAGTCTGCCTTCTCCACCGGTCAGAAAAAACCATTTTCCAGAGATTCCTCCATGCATCACAAGAATTGGATCCTTGGCCATTAGTATAAATCCCATCCGTAGATGCTTCCCAGTTCCCCCATATTGTGATATGTTTGCAATTGGGATGCCATGTAAACTTTATACTGCCGTCACGAGATTGAAATAAAACTAAAAACAACACTGCTAAATGTACGTGGCGCATCTCTCTCTCTATCTATCTCTTGTCCCTGTCAACAGTGCTCATCGCACATTGCCCCTGTGTCACAATATCGCACAAATGGCTTGTAGGGTTTACATTCCCATATATTCATGCCTACCGACAAAAGGAAGGGGTAAAAAGCAGGTATAAACCAGAGAAATGGTTGATCAAGTTATAGCTTTCTACTGCTTAGGATAAATTTTTTTTTAAAAAATGATACCTTCTACTGTAAGTGAACGATCAACGACAACATGGTCCAGTCATTGCCTATCTCAAACCTAAAGGAAGCGTGTGAGAGTGTTGGTGTAAAATCTGAAAAATCATTTCCATCTAATTTATTCATGAAAAAAATGCAGCAACATTCAATTACAAATAGGGCAATCCTCCAGGTCCCGTGGGTAGAGGCGGAACTCATATATGGTGGATAGATTGCATAAACCCACATGAACAAAACAAAACAAATAGCATTAGGGAAACTGGATGAATTCAGACGTAAAACTTTTAAGCTTCGGCGGTCTTCTGATTCGGTTTGAATACATACTTGATGAGGGACTCCTTAATGGGTAAGAGTTCGGGGAATTCCTGCTTCAATTTTGAGGCGTCAAGCTCATTGTTGCTTCTAGGAGCAACGATCACCTTTGCCTGCTCCTCAAGAGTAAAGTTTTTCCATGTGAAGTTGGGGTCAATGTATTCCCTATACATCTCTAGTATCTCATTGTGGCTGACCACCCCAGGGTTTGTGAAGTTCCAGATTCCAGTGAGATTTCTCTTTGCCATCTCAATGGAAATTGGAAGGAGTTCATCCAGGATCGTCATTGAGTTTGGAATGTTAACGACCTTCTCATAACGAGTGATCTTTGTGATAAAGTTGCGAGGGTTGGATAAATCAGACGAGATGGGCATTCTCACACGCAAAGTACAGACGTTATCGTAATTCTTGAGAAGTTCTTCCACCTTAAAAATATCAGATTGGAGCCACAATCAGTACCATAAAATTGAATGAGCACAGCCACCGAGAATATACGTTCCCAGCAAGATAGTTATTAAAGGGAATCACCAAGTTTAAAAATCAGCTGACGGAAAAAAAACAGAGATGAGAGAGAGAGAGAGAGACAGGCTTTCATTTTGGGACAATAAACATGCGAAGGTCTTTTTTTCTGGATGAATAAGAAGTTCCATTCACCCAATAAATATGTATAGAAATTACTAAGCAGATCACCAGGAGAAATATCACTGAAAACTGAAAACAGGAAAAAACACAAACTCAGGTCTGGTAACCAAATGCAATTAATATCAAGGGAATAAATCGGGACCTATGGACCACACCCAAGGCATAATAATTCATCCCATAAGACTTGCATAAAACTATTTACTTTCAATATAATAACAAATCCACTCGCAAATGTGCAACAATTTGAGCTATACAAAGAACAATGCAAGCTTATAGATACCACCCTAATTAATCATACAACCAGTTCGATTTGCACGTGCGAATTACAGATTCAAAAAGCTCATGCTTATGTCGATACAAACAAACTGTCTCAGATCTAGTTTGATTAGACACACTGATACAGTCACACTGAGTGTGGCATGCAAAACTGTATATTTGGTACTAAAATGTCTAAACAATTGTGTTTTTTATACCATTTTCACATCCATTAGAGCTCATGTTGAAGATTATAAGTAACCAATAGTGTTCACATCCTTTACAAGTAACTACCAAATCACATCAAGTTAATCAGTTATCTAAGAACCGAAACAAAAGAAAAGGAAAGGAAAGCCCACCATGGCCTTAGTCTTGGAGTAGAAAGATCCGACGAAGTTTGGGGAGTCCTCCTCCTTGAACCCGATGCCGGACCCTAGGGGATGACCCGAATCATACTCGAAGATACACCCAGTGGCGTAGTTGATCAAGACAAGGCCCTTCTCTCTGCACACGTCGGCCAGGGTGAGCGTCCCGACAACGTTGGTCCGGATAGTCTCAACCTTGTGGGACTCGCACCAGTCGACGTTGGGGCGGCCCGTGACTCCAGCGGCGTTGAAGACGTGGCTTGGCTGGACGGCAGCCAAGTCAGCTTCGAGCGACGCACGATTCTCGAGGCGGCCGGAGCCGTAGACGAACTCGATGCTCTGTGCTTGACAGAGCCGGCCCAGCACCCCGCCAATCCAGCCGGTGCGGCCGTAGATCAGGAATTTGTAGGGCTTGTCCGTTGCCGACACGCCGTTAGCCGGGAAACCCATCGGAGAAGAGAGTGCGATAGAGGGGGAAGTGTGTGACTGTGAGATTTGGATCTAGTGGGATATATTTGTGAACAATATTTAGTGGGTTGGGATCTTAAAAAGCATATAGCAACATTGATTTGGTCGAAGGATACTTAGGTCTTTCAATTTTGATTCGGACAGTGCACCCATGTGGGATGCTCCCTCTAACCTGAGTCTGCATTAAGAAAATCCGACGAGAACAACAAATGTGGTGTCCTATGCAGTTTTACCTCTTTTTATTATTTATTTTTTTCTAGGCAAAAAAAAAAGAGATAGACGAAAAGATGCCGAAACTCACCGTTACTTTTAAACTCTAGAATTCTATATAACTTAAAAATCACCGGAACGAGACTATTGTGACTCGAACGTTAATTAGGAACGAAACTTAGGCTATGTTTAGTTTAGTTTTTAAAATAGTTTTTGCTTTTTTTTTTTTTTGGAAGTAATGTAGATTCTGTTAGGGTCGGTGAAAAGTTGATTAAAAGTTGTTGAAATTTATAAAAAATTATTGAGATTGGTGAAAAGGTATTGAAATTGATGAAAAAATTATTAGGATTGATAAAAATGTATTGGAATTGATTAAAAAGTGAGTGAGAAATTTTTGAAAAAATTTTGAGAACTTAAACAAACATAGCCTTAAAGTCCTAAGCACAACCCGCACATAACTTGAGTCGTTCCGTGTATCATTTGTTGATCTCTACTAAGCACAACTCGCACATAACCTGAGTCGTTCCGTGTATCATTTGTTAATCTCTTTCAATAACTAGACCCTTTTTAACCTATAAAAAGTTATTAAGACATCTCACCTCCTTTTATTTAAGGGAATTTATCAGTTTAGTTCTTAGATTTTACACGCTTTTACATTTTAGTACTTGAGTTTAATTTTTTCAAATATTAGTCATTGGGTTTACATTTTTTTACAAAATGGTTCTTCCGTCAGTCTGCCGTCCATATACTTAACGGACCATGTAGTGGTCGACTGAGTATATGTTTTGAACGTGAGCGGTCGACCGGTACATGAAGCGGACGACCGGTATATGTAGCGATTGACCGCTTCAAATTACTGACGTGTCAGAGAGCTCCGTTAAACATATGGACAACAGACTGACGGAATAACCATTTTGTAAACAAATGTAAACCCAATGACTAATACTTAAAAAAATTAAACTCAGGGACTAAAACGTAAAAGCATGTAAAACCTAAGGACTAAACTGCTAAATTTTCATTTTTTTAACCCCATGTTAAGGGTATAAATGTAAAATCACAATTAAAAAAATTACATGTAGTTCATGTGAGCTATTTTTTTACACGGGTTGATGAAAAATTTGACCGTATAATGCAAAATTCAGGACTGAAAAAAATGTATTTATCCTAAACTTAAAAGTGGCAATTCTAGTAATTTGTTTTGTCCCAATAAATAATGTATAGATGATATTGAAAAGACATTTTTATTACATTTACTCACTATAAATATAACTTAAACATATTAACCTATAAAATACCATATTTGTACTTTTTGTCTTAGCCTCAGGCCTCCAGCTTACATTCATGATTAACCCCGGCATCGTTAAAATAATCTCATTATATGTTGTTTATGGTATTCTTTTAATGGCAGAGATCGGTAATAACGACAGCAAAAAGAAAACAACGACGATGAGGGCAATTCAGGAGTAATTTCTCTTCACTCCAGGACCACGAGCTTTATACCCATTGACAGCATTTAGTGGGACCATAATTACTTTCATCTTTTTTCTCTTTAAAGATGATCTAATTTAAATAGAAATATAGAGAGAATTTGAGACGATGATTGAAGAAGGGTGCAGCACAGCCATCAATGGTAGCTTTTTGCTCTTCATTTCTTTTGATTTTCTTTTTGTTCTTTTGATCATCCAATTTCTCCTATTTTGCCTTTTTTTTTTTAAAAAAAAACGTCAGAAGGAAAAGGGATTATCAATTCAAAGAATGTTTTGTATTATATATGAAATTAAGCAATAACTGTTATAGTATTATTATGGATCAAATCCAAACGGCACGTGGACTTGAAGTACATGGTATACTATGAGTGTGTTCGGTTAAGAGTGTTGTAAGAATTTTTTGTGTTTTGAGAATTTTTAGGTGATGTTAACTTTATTGATATGCGTGTTGTAGTTATTTTTACGTGAGTTTAAAAATAATATTTAGTTGTAGAATTTTTGTGTTGTGAAAATACAAAAAATTCTGAGAATTTTTACCTAAACGAACAGCCCCTATAACTGATCCCTTGTCCTTAACATATTGCAAATTTTAATTGAACAAAAAAGAACCCTGTAATTTAGGTGGCCAATAGAAAGTTTCAAGTCATTGGTGTGGTGTACCTATTCAATCAAGCTCATGACAAGCAATAATCTGAAAATTCTTAGAATTACCGTATATCAGACAAGCTTAAACATATATGAAAATGCGAACAAACATTAAATGTATCAAATGGGTTTATTTTATTGTATTTTTGTTCCAAGGTTTGGATCTCGATTTTATGTTAAACATGACCACATGTTATCGTGTTGGGTCCGACTAGGATCGTGCTTGATGCACCTGCAGAGCACTCTGTGGTAAATAATATTAATGGTTGACTTGGATCCGAACCACGTTCACGTTGTCCCAAATCAATAGGTCGCAAAACACCTTGATCCATAACAGTGAAGGGTAATCTTTCGTGAACACCTTCTCCACGAACCGTATAAACAAGGGCCTCAACTTTTTCCAACCGACACCATATCTTCTTATTCAATCTGTTTATATATATATATTTAATATCCTCTTGTGCTTGAGTACGAAGTGTTGATGAGACTTTCTTGCAATTTATTTTCAAAGTGCAATTTGAAAAGAGATATATATAATAAATAGATTATATATCATTTAATGTTGTTTATATAAAATTTACTTTAAATTTATTTATTGTGTTTATCTCTTTTTGAATTAATTGCAACTTACAGTCCGTGAAGTGTCACCTACTCGATCCTCTTTTTTTTTCTTTTTCTTTTTTTTTTATAGAAATGAGAGAAGCCTGTTATAATACTTTAATTGAAATATTCGGTCAACAGAAATAAAGGAGGTAGCTTGAGTGTCTTTTTTTTTTGGCATAAAAAGCATATGTATTGAGATAGGATCAAGGAGGTTTTAACACCTCAGGAGGCTCTAAAAGGCGTACCAGACACTCCGAAGAGCCGGCGGGCCAACGAGCAAACGGACCCAAAGGTCATACAAAGCCCCCGAAGAGACGGACAAGCCACAGAGGCCTGACAAATCACAAAGGCCAATAAACATAAGCTAATATGCCTAAACATATAAAAGAGACAAGATAAAAACCAACATAAGCAGAAAACACATCTGCAAGCATAAAACACAGAATGAAAACAAAAGCAGCCTTAAACATGGAGGCAGGCCCTAACGGGCGAAAGCTGAACATAAACCAAGCCTTAAACATGGAGTGTCTTTTTTTTTTTCTAAGCAAAGATAATATATTAAAATCCGAGAAGCATACAGCCAAAACAGAACCAAAAACCGACCAAAAGGCCAGCAGAAAACCTCAACGGACCAAAAGGCCCTACAATAACCGGACGCAGCCGGGACCACATGGAGTGTCTTTGTTTGTTCAGTTTGTGTACTGTTCTTTTTCTCGTTTTCTAGGTTCTTTCTGTTAATTGGTTTCCCTGCCTTGGCAAAAATTACAGTACTAAAAGAATCTCCCTTCCCCCTCCCTCTTTCTTTCTCTTTCTCCCCACCTTTCTTGTGATTGTAAAGATAGGCCATCATAAGCTCAAATCGTATCTTCTGAGATGTTAAATAAACGAAAAAAGCTGAACAAATACAGACCCAAAAATAGTGTCATGGTATGATGTATTGGCACTCAGCAAACATTAGGCAGAAGCATACTCTTCGCCCGAAACTTAAATTGGACTAATCAGCCAAGAATGACATGCCTATCATCAAGTATGTCGGATCGAGAGATTTTTCTGTTTTTTCTTGCTAGATGGTGAGATTTTCTTGAATGACTGTAAATGTTCCCCTTACGGCCCCACCAACATCTGGAAAGGTCTCATAGCCAGGAAGAGGCATCACCTTGCCTGTTCGATCAACATCGAGTGGATACTTTAATAGGTGACCCTTCATTTCTGTCACCTCATCAGCTGCATATTGTCTCCAGTTGAGCTCGCCCATCGACCGTATCCGTCTCGCACATTCGAGGCTCTCTGGTTGCTTGAAACATTCCTCGAGTGCTCCAATGTGCTCTGCCCATAATGACATCCTATATCCATAGATCTGCAACCAGATACAAGCAGATAGTTGTCTATGACTGAAACAGGCAATCGAGTGTCAACAGTGTTGATCCTCTACAATGATAAGTTGACAATTTAGAAATGATATCCAATTTAATGATATTCTTGGGATGACAGCACTTGGCCATTATGTCTCAAAATCGTGAGCTGAAAAATAAATTAAAAAGTAAACTTTGCTGGGTGAACATCAGCAGTGACCCCAAGAGTCTGTTGCAAGTTTCACTAGCATTTTTCATCAGATTAAGCAAATTTACAGCCAAACCACACTTAGATACAATTTTTTTTAACCACTTGTGGCTTTGATAATCACAAACTAAGACAACCTGACAACAATCAAGATAAAATTCGATAGTGCAATTTGCTTAGCTGGTTCGTAAAATCTAAATGCTCATTCTACCGTAAATTACTCATAATAAACTAGCAAGGAATTGCTATTTTAGCAAGCAGACAAAATTTTGTACCTTCCTCAAACTTGAGGACATCCTTATTATCTATACTAGTGAAATTCAAGTTCACATAGAAGCTCTCATGTACGTGCATAGACAGACACATCTAGCAGCATGGAAATTGCAGAGAGTTCTGTTTTTTAAAGCTTGCCTGTCCATGTGGAGAAGAACGTTTCCTTGCCCAGGTATGATAAGGCTGGTATGCACCCATTGCTATTTCAGTGTCTCTGGTGCCTTCCATTGACCGCTGATTGATATTTGCTGAACCCAGTATCACATACTCATCGTCCACTATCATTCCTTTTGAGTGGACATAAATCATAAACCGTCTACTCTTCTGCATAAGTGCCTATATTACCAACATACAATTCTCTATTTAAGCACAGGAAAAGGTGAAAGAATGATGAAGTTCAAATGGAAACATGAGATTTAGTAAAGAGAAACATGACTGTTCTCAGGCAGATAGAAGGAAATACTTGTGGTGTCTTTACTGAGGTGAACTTTGTTGCATCTAAACTAAGCTCCCTATCTGGTGCCTCACGATTGCCAAGGCAAAAGAAATTCAGGTAGTCTTGCGGTTCATACTTGTTCTCAAGTCCGACCTCCTCTAAAGCCTTGTAAACCATTTCATACATCATTTGCATTGTTTTATTCTGCACCACAAGAGAACAAAACCAGGTGGAAAAGGTGTGGCAATAAACCCGCAAACACTAAAAGCTGTCTGAAGAGTTGCTGTTCCCTTCAAACTGTAGACATCAGAATATAGGATAGAATTAAAATCTACCTGCCAATAAAGAATTCTCTGAACAACCTTGCTGGTAGGAGCACCTTCCGGCCACATTGGGATAATGATATAAGCAGAGAACCTCTCCTTCGCCTTTATTTTGTCAGCAATTTTGAGAGCAATTTCCATTGGTATTAGATTGTTTGCACCTGCAGACAAAAGGATCCATAAACGATGAGTCCAATGATGTTCCCGGCCCCATCCAATATGAGACCAACTTACATTGCCTTCCCCGCTACTGTGACAATGATTAGCAAAAGATGAGCTATAATAGAAAAAAAATAATGCTGCAATTAACTTTATTGCAAAATATTCACGTATCACATTTTTTAGGTCAAATTTGATAGAACATCATTAAATAGACATGGTCTCTGCCAAGAAATTTTCAAAAAAATAAATAAAGGAAAAACGAAGTAAAAATGATATTTTTAGTACACGTTTTAAAGTTGCAGGACTATATCTGTCATTCCTTTATTCTTTATCCACACATTAGATTCCCTAACCTAAGTCCTTGTGAGAATCCCAGTTGTACGACGACCCAAGGAAGTACTGGTTCTCAATGTAGATGAACTTCTGGGCAGAACGGATTGCCTTGACATATGCTATATGTATGCTCATGTCTATTAGCACATTCTTCCCGCATAGAAGATTCTGTTACAACAGTTTAAACATATTAGTCCATTAACCTTCATTGTGAACGAGATTAAATGCTGATTTCCGTAAGAAAGCTAAAAGGACGAAGAATTTTCTCACCTTGTTTATAGCTTCTTTTGGGTCTTCCGGAAATTCTTTCACCGAATTGGAATCAATTGAACGGAACACCTTTACTTGTTGCAAATTTTAGAGAAAGAAATAAAAACCCACATTGGAAAAAAGTCTAGAATCTGAAAATCCAACTCAATTATGAATGAAGATTGACATCCCGTGTACCTGCACATGCCAATCCTCTGGATCATTCTGACTTTGGCAATGAAAATCTGCTATCCCAATGATGTCGGGAATCCTTTCAATCTTGAGTAGCGAATCATCACATGATGCTTTTAGCTTGTGAATGCCATGGAGTGATGCTTTTAGCTTCTGAATGCCATGGAGTTTTGACGCCCTTAACCAACACTCCTCAAAATTGGTGAGGACATCATATGCAGCTGGACCATCAAGACGACTATGCAAATCATGCCATGGTTCTCTTGGACAGCCAACAGTCGGCTCCTATTTAAGTCACAAACTAAGTAGGTTAAAATGAGGTAAAAACACACATTTATAAATCTCCTTTTATTGATCCCATATAAAATTTAACAACTATAACAGAACAGTTTAGATAACTTATATGGACAAAACCCCAAGAGGAAGCACACTCGGTTGGCTGCACAAATGGCAATTGAGATAATTAATTGAAGCATTTACCTTCAAGTTTGGATTGTGATAATCATCTCTGTGCACTGTTTCTAAAGTCCTAAAAAGAGGATGGTGTGGTGTATCATATCGGCCCAAGCACAAATCAAGACCTCCAACAAATGCCAGGATCTTTCTTCTATTATGACCAGCATCAGCATCTACAATCACTGTCTTCTGATGATGGGTATAGATTGTTCCAACCTCCTGACAATTAACATAAAACAAGAAGTGGTTTAGAGCACCTGGTAATATGGAGTACCAAATTTCGGAATAATACATATATAGTTATATACATGTATCTATAAACAAACACCTACAAGTAGATGTGTGTGTGGTCTAGGATAAGAAAGTATGTCTGTGCATGTTTGTATGCAACCACATCCATATACGAAATAGGGAGTGAAAGTCAATACAGGCAAAAGAACATAAATCTGAAAGGGAAATTTGATAGAAAATGCTGAATCTCTAACTAATATAACCTTGCCAGTCAGAAATGAACATCGCAAAAGGAAAAAAAGGAAAAATAGTCATCTTCAACATGCCAGTGGAATTGAAAAATAAATGATAGTTAAAAATATTTCCTAATAAGATCGATACATTACGCAAGAAAATTGGTCTAAATCTCATTCGGCATCCATTACGGGATACCGATGGTCATTGCTCAAATTCCTATTTGAAAAAAAAAAATTGTTTGGCAAATATCAGGCAGACAAGTTATGGCAAGTGAACCAAAAAGTTGAAAATTTCAGCTTTGTTTTGCTTTTCTTGTTTTGTGAAGCAGCACAGTTCGTAAGTGAAATGAAAATCATCATCACCTTACCAATAAATATAAACACTTTCAAGGAACTTAATAGGATCATCTGATCAAGAGACATCAATTACGATTATGAGACACTAAACTATAGATCCTACTGTCAAACTGAAGGCATGTAGTACGACCATTGATAAAGTACATATTGCAACTTCTCAATATCCCAACCTTCTTCTCGACAAAGCTATGACCTTTTCCAGCAGATCGAGGACAGAGTAGCACTTGCACTGAAGAGTGCTTGAAAAAATGGCGAGTCTCCTCGTCATCAGTTTGCATGATGCCTTGCTGCAGACATAGCAATCAATAAGCCCATACTGATAGAGTATATAGAAACAACCACTTGATGCGAGAAAGACTAAAGACGAGAAAAATAGGATTTAAACTCTGAAGCAGAGTTTACAGACAATAAACAATGACAGGCTGGGTTCAGATATTTGAACTGTGTTTCACCTTCATGCCATGTGTTAGGGGTGAACAGAACCGGACCGCAGACCGGACCGGACCGGATTTCCGGTCCGGTCCGGTCCTTTTTCTTAAAATGCGGTCCGGTCCGGTCCTCTTTAATAATAAATGCGGTCCGGACCGGACCGGACCGCATTTATTAAAAAAATAAAAATATATATATATATTTTATATTTTTTATACAAATTATAAACATAAAACGTTTAATTTTTATCTAAACTAAAACTTAACATTTTTATATGCACTTCCCATTTGAAATTAACCTAAAAAAAAATTTTGAAAAAATTTTAAAAAATTAAAAAAAATTAAAACCGGTCCAGACCACTTAAGTGGTCCGGACCGGACCGCATTTAGTGAAACCGGACCGGACCGGACCACTTATAAGTGGTCCGGTCCGGTCCTATATTATTTAAGGACCGCAATGCGGTCCGAAAAATCGGACCGCATTCCGGTTGTGCAGTCCTACCATGTGTACTACACTAGAGGAAGACAATAAAGAAGACACATAACAGATAGAGGGTGTTATCGTCATTTTAGTCTACAAATTTGACATATGCAAAAAGTTTTGATACATTTTAGTCTACACATAACAGATAGTCATTTTAGTCTACACATAACAGATAGAGGGTGTTATCGTCATTTTAGTCTACACATAACAGATAGAGGGTGTTATCGTCATTTTGATACATTGCACCCTCTAATATCTTTAATATATGCAAAATGAGTCAAGGATATTATCGTCATTTTAGTCTACAAATTTGACATAGGGTGCAAAGTGTCAAAAATTGGTAGTTAGAGGGTGCAATGTATCAAAATTGGTAGTTTAGGGTGCAAAGTGTAAAACCTATGGTAGTTTGTGGGTGAAAATGTATTTTCCCCAATTACCCACCGCATTCGAGGTGAACTACGTCTATGTCTGATTCATATCTCAAAAAGTTTTCAAAAATTTCTCACTTACTTTTTCATCAATTTCAATACATTTTCATCGATCACAATAATTTTTTCATTAATTTCAATACCTTTTCAACAATCTCAATAACTTTTTTTACAAATTTCAACAACTTTTAATACATTTTTCACCAATCCCAAAAAAATCTGCACTACTTTAAAAAAACCAAAAACAAAAACTGTTTTGAGAACACAACTAGCTAAAAATATCGAAAAAATTCTGAAAGTTTATCTTCAGGAATCAAACAGAATTATGTGAATGTTGTTGATCCAAGGCATAAAGAACGACCATGATTAAGGACTTAAGCGACCAATAAGTAATTGAATATAAAAATTAAACCAGAACAGTGTAGAATGATGCTTGAGCTCAAACGATGCTATAACATAGAATAGTCGTGGCATATGATATCAAAAATTTCTTTTAGGCCCTTACTGTTTTGAATCCCAGAATGCTCCTAGAAGTCGGATCATCCCATACAAGGAGCAGCACTCTTACACCTTCCTGTGACTTTGTTTTGAGTAGATCCCCTAACGTGTAATCTGCTGCATTATGACCATCTCGAATCAGTCTAACCTTGTGGTACACCGACCACCCGGCAATGTATATCAAACGACGGGCCTGACTTATTGCTTCAAAGATGTCGTGCCAACAATTCCTGTGCACATACTGAGCATCACCATCAAGCTTCACATTGGGAAGGCAACCGTCCTGGGCATGGGCATCTTGGTATAGCGTCACTTTTCCACATCTCCTAAGTGGAAAGTAGGTACCAGGGACTCCTGGGTAATTAGGATCTGAACCTACTCCATGATAAAGGCTCACTTTATCCACTGGGGTGTACTGAATCGACAAATTCAGTACAGCTCCAGCCTTACAAGGCTTCCCACTGGCATTAAGGATGGGATAGGTTCCCTCGACTTTCACGCCGGCGGATAATTGCCCCACTGGAATTACCACAGCACCGATGCTCTGCGAGCCAACAACATCATTGTCTCTGACATCAAAATGCACTTCTGCAGCATAATGTGCAACAGGAACATTAAAATGCTGCATCCAAACAGGGTTCTCAGTGTTACTCATCACAAAAGTCCTCCCGATTACAGCACCTGATACTGCTACCGTGACATATGGATCACTGGTTACCACAGAAGACATTTGCCTCTCAATTGGTCTGCTAACATTCCCAGGAAATTTAGAAAACATGACACCGAATTTTTTATGAAACAAATCCATTTTAATGTTAGGAAGGTTTTTCGCCTCCCTGACCCATATATCTAAATTCCCATGTAATAGAAGAACCCGAAGGGAAGCCTTGTTGGTCTGAAACGGCACAGCTTGTTGACCCTGACCATGTTGTGAGCTTCCAAACGACAATGTTTCAGCATAAGCAGGATGAGCCATATGAAAAACAGATCCCTCCCCACTTGAGAAGCTTGAATTGTGCGAAGCACTCGTAGGTCTCAGTATCCGTAATCAAGAACCTCAATTTAGTACTGATTGAACGGATAACAAACACAAACCACCCCGACTAACAGTCATCTGTACCGCAGTTAGAGAGTTGAGGATCACAATTCGGAAGATACCCAATAAATATAGGCCCTGAAATATGTTGGTCAACGTCAAAGAACCACCAAGAACGAAAACCAATCTGGGATCGCTCTTGGGAACTAGTTATTCGATTTGAGAAACCGTAGGGGTAATGCCAAAAAAGTGAAGCTAAATTCAACCAGATGTGCATGCAAAAATTAATGGAAATGAGAGGCACCGGAATAAGAAGATTGAAGTTAACAGCAATGTGGACTTTGAAAGGAAGTAATATTACTGAAAGGTCTGAACGGGTAAACCAAAGTAGAGGGTGAAGAAGAAAGGCTTCAAAATCTGGAAATGTGTAATATGGACAATATTGTGGAAGAGTCAAAAATTGAAAGGGTGTGTCTGATGAGTACAAAGAAGAAGACCAATAATTAATCAAATTATCCATGGGAATATATTAGAAAGTGGGTAGCTACTAACTGCGTTAGTATTCAACTCCCAAATTATAATATGCAAAGGAATGGCGAGAGACCGTTGAAAGTCGTTGCCAACTGCCAAGAGATAAAAAGGCGAACGAAAAAGGGAAAACGTCGCAAAGGACAAAACAGAGAAGCCTAGCAACGCTACCGGTTTAAAGACTTTACCGTGGCTGGTGTTTACTGAAATTTTAATACGATAAAAATTATAATATAATTTATATCTTATCATTATATCATTACTTTTCACTATAATAAATATTAAAAATCATCTATCTCTTCACTTTTTTACTAAATCCAATATCCTAAAATTTAACAATCAAACACAACCTCGAGTCTCGTGTTCCTTAAACCCTTGCCCCTTGGTCAACCTCAAGTCACCTCAGCAAATTAAATAACAACTAGGGCTGCAGTGGACCGAAATCCGGTCTGACTAGATTTCCGATTGTGCCTAAGTTGAAGGATCAAACCGGTTCAAAACGGTCCGATTAGCCCACTTATAAGTGGTTCAGACCATCTTCTTTTTTTCCTAAGCTTTTATTTTTTTTTTCATTTTCAGCTTACAGATAAACAAATTAGTTGCAAATGTCTCAACAAATTTAGAATCATAAGTCAAAATACAAAGTCAAAAAATTAAGAGTCATAAGTCAAAATTCAAGTATTATGTCCCCTTTTTTTTAAAAAAAAAAAGATTTGCAACAGGTTGGAGTTTAACTTCAGACCTGAGGATTAAAAGGGGAAGACCACCCGGCCAGACGCATGTTTGTTGATTTTGATGCGACTAATTTTATTTAAATAATCAATAGTTTTATTTCGTAAGGATTAGAAGGGGAAGACCACTGGGTCAGGCGCATGTTTGTTGATTTTGATGCGACTAATTTTATTTAAATAATCAACAGTTTTATTTCGAAAAATGATGGAACGCGAGGATTTGAACTTGCGTCTTTGATTGGTATTGCTGAGACATTTAGGATATAAGTTTTAAGTTTATATTAACAAAATTTTTAAAAAATATTTATTATTTATATTAATAAATCTGGTCCGGTCCGGTCCAGACCGTTTCCAAAAGGCCTAAACCGGATATAACCGATTTTCTAAATCTGTTCCAGACCAGAACGGATTTTTACCACTAAGGCCATAAATTCGGTCCGATTTTGTTCAGCCCTAATAAAAATTGTTTTTTTCTCACTTAAATACAATATTTGAGTCTTTTCACCACCAAAATCTATTTTCTTTTTCTTGACCAGCAAAAATAGTTTTTCAGTACATACGGAGATTATTAAAGATTAGAAAGTACCTTTTAAATGAAAATTAAACATTTGCAAATTCTATATAAAAAATTCACTTAATATAGCATTTGAATAGGGTGGTTAAAATTTTGAGTATGAGAATTGGTGAAAAAGTTTATGAGAGTTAGTAAAACAGTGAGGAAAGATAATTTTTTGTAATGATGATAAAATTTTGGAAATTAAAAATTTGATTTGTCAAACGCAATATAATAATCTTTTTTTATGTTTGTCCACAGAAGTCTTAAAAACTCTTAGGGTCAGTTTGCTTTCTTTTAAAATAAGTAATTTGTTTTACTTGTTTTCAGGTATTTTACAAACACTTGAAAATAAAGCCGAAGTAAAAAAAAAAATCATGTCAAGCACATGCGTTGCACCCCCTTCTTATTCCCATTTTACCCCTGCTTGTGTCACTAAACTTACTACGATACCCCTTTTAAAAATTAAAAAACGAATTTGCTTTAATATTACAGAAACACCTCATGACCACTTTTGAAATCGTGTTTTCACTTTCAGTAGGGTATTCGTGAAAGAGAGTGCGAGGAGGAGGGACCCTACTAGCGCCCAAACATCATCGTCGTTGTTGATCTTGGAGCATTTCTTCACTGTGGAATTCTGTGTTTCTCACCCTTAGACAAATTTGGTAAATATCGCAAAAATTTAATTTGGTATGTAAACAAATCGTATTTACGGATGACTAGGGCAAGTTATAGAGCATCAGGGAAGTATGTTTTTTTAAAAAAAAAATTATTTACATATTCCGCTCGGGCACGTTAGGGAACAAGAAGGAGACATGTTTTAAAGTTAACTTGTTTACATATTTTGCTGAGGCACGTTAGGGAGCAAGGAGGAGTCATGTATTAAAGTTAAACTTATTTGCCTATTATATTTGGCTCGGGTAAGTTAGGGAGCACGCGTAGAAGGCACGTTTTAAAGTTAACTTGTTTACATATTTCGCTGGAGCAAGTTAGGGAGCAAGAGAGAGGCATGTATTAAAGTAAAACTTATTTGCCTATTATATTTGGCTCGGGCAAGTTAGGGAGCACATAGGAACCCATACCCATACCCATACGACGTAGCAGGTTCAGTAGAAGTAAAAATCAACAGCTCACCACCAACCCATACCCATATGACGTCGTTAGCGTGGGTTGACGGTGAAGATTTAGTAAGAGTGATGTTTACCTCGGTCAAGTACAAGTCAGAGACGACACCGTTTCACGGTCAATCGCAAACGAATATGGTCTCCCTTCAAAGCTTGTAAGAGCAGACCTCATTCGGCAGTCACAAACCCTATTGTGTTATCGTTTGCACAAAGGACAATAGTCGATGTTCAAATATGTGGGGACAAATTGTAAATCACGCAAGCAGGGATAAAATGGGGAGAAGAAAAGGATGCAACGCACATGCTTGTCACGTGCAATGTTTTCCGTTCAAAATGACGGAAAAGCAGACGATGGGGTGCGAAATGTGGGCAAGCGGTAGATGGAAGGCTAAATGTCACAAAATCATTAATATGGGGTGCAATGTGTGAGGAACCCCATAGTCGGGGGCGAAAAATGTAATTTTTCCTTTTTTATTCTTCTCTTTCCAAGCCACGTGGACACTTCTCCCTTATTTGGCTAACGACAATTGAACCGCGTGACCAATTTTATCGCAAACGTGTACCTCAAGTACCTTTACTTTGAAATCGGTACCTTATGGACTAAAATATTAAAATTCTGAGAAAAAAATTTCATGCCACTGGGCAGCCTACGATTTGTTGGCTTTTGTGCACAATCAAGGTTTTGATGATTTCAATAAATGAATAAGTTTATAAAGTGGACATCTTCAAAGACAAAGACGACTTGATAAAAGAGCCAAAGACTTGAAGAAAGAAGAACAAGAAGATGCAAAATGCTTAAAGTGAAGATTCAAAACCTTAGGGTATAATCCTTGTAACTCTTTATTTCACATTTGACAAGGATTTGAATCACGCACTTGCATATCTTTCAAAACGTGCATAAACGTTTTACCTTTTGTTTGAAAGATTAAAATGTTTTTAAAGGTTTCAAAACACCCCAAATATATTCCTAAACCCTTCATATACTTATGAGAATTAAGTCTTTAAAATTGGGTGTTTAAAAATGGTCAAAAACATGTTTTTAAATGAAGCGGTCGATGAACTTTTTGTAGCGGTCGACCTCTACATGAAGCGGTCGATCATTGACAGTATTCAAAATTATGACCGTTGGGCAACGGCTACTTGAACCGGTCGACCGATACATGAAGCGGTCGACCGGTACAACGGTAAAATTGTCAAATCGACCCCCAACGGCTATAAACGGCTAGTTTTCATATGTGGCCTATAAATACACATCCAAAACGTCTAAAATACAGAACCAACGACCACATATCATTTGTATAGCTTGAGAAATATTATAAACCTTCTTATTTCATATTTCTCATATCATTCACACAAAGTGCACTTTCACATCCTTGTCTTTGTGTGAATCAAGAGATAGAGCTTTCCACTTTTATATCCACTCTTTGAGAGAGTATTGTTCCTAAATCTTCCTATCTAGAGAGTTGTTTACTTTAGTGAGGTTGTTCACTAAAGAAGAAGCTTAGAGAGGGTATATCTCAAGCTTGGTTAGGTTGTGAGTGGTGAGCCCGAAAAATCACTTGGGTGGGTTTGAGTGTTGAGCCCGGGAGAAAACACTTGTACGGTTCACTAGCACCCGGAAGCTAGTGTGTAAAGCTATTTGAAGAATAGTGGAGAAACCTCAAGGCTCAGTGAAGGAGCTTGAGGGGTGGATGTAGGCGGGTTTGCCGAACCACCTAAAAATCGAGTGTTTGCTTCTCTTATCCTCACTCCTTACTTTAGCACTTATTTACAGTTTCGCATATTATATACTTGTGCTAAAGTAGTATTTACTTGCAAACACAACTTTGGGGATTTTAACCGAAAAGTTTAGAAAACCAATTCACCCCCCTCTTGGGTTGCCTTAATCCTGAAACTAGGACTCACACGATTAGCATTGAGATGACATCTAAAATCCACCTAAGTATTATTCCATCTGTTGGCTAACTACAATTAGATGGAGGATCGATTTGTTTAAAAAACTTACTTTAGGAATCTGACAGTTAAAATCAATACATGAGGACTAAAATGTCAAAAAATTTAAATTATAGGACTTATGTTAATTAAGTCTTTTTATGTAAATGCTTAAATCATTTACGTGTCAAACATTAAAAAAAATTTAAAAAATAACCAAATATTGAAAATGAAATGTTTTTTCTTAAAAACGTTTCAAAAAAAAGTTTTTTTTACGGAAAGTAATAGTTTTACAAGCAAACTAACCGAACCTTAATTTTATTCCTGTGAAAAGATCTACAATTTTGTCTACGAATTGGAAGGGAGTATACCGTCCATGATGGACTACAATTGTTTTCCATATTTTGTTAATCAGTTCACTTGCAACAAACAAACGGCGAAGATCTAGTGGCGGAATCAGGAAATTAATTTTTAAGCAAATAAATTAATAATTTTTTACTATAATTTTTTTGTTAGAATAAAATAGTCATTTTCAAATTTAAATAATCTCTTTCTAAGATTTTAACAGAGGATGAAGAAAATAAAATAAATAATTCGGTGTAATATAATAAAAATAATAGTTCTATAAAATGTCAAAATTTCATAATTTTGAGTGCAAAGAATTTTTTTTTTTTAATTTTTTAAAAAAATCTTTGAATATTAGTCCAAACTAATTTATTGAGGTGGTGGGACGTGGAAAGAAAGAAAGAGATCCTGAGACAGCAATCCATAACTAATTTTGCTTGTGCCCTATACATTGTTGGTGACATATCTTGATGCAAGTTGGTCATCTTTAATGCTTATTTAAATCAAAGTTGAATATTCAATAAGCTATTGCCAGTAAATAAAGGGCATCCAAAAAGTGTTTCCGAAGCAGATTATATTACGTACCTTTGGTATAGTGGACCTCCCACTAACAGGGCTACCGCCTATGTCGGACATACGTTATTATTATAACATAGAGTTTCACTTGCTTCTAAAGTAAATAAATTCTACATTTTTCAGGTCCATTATATGTAAGCTGCGGTCCATTACTATGTACCTAACAACAATATTCTACCTCATTCATGGATAATGTAACGGGTGCCGTCTATCAGCCCTCTAATCATGGGGCTGGGCTTGGACTTGGACCTAGAAGGAAAAGGAGAGCCCATGGGCCAAAAGGTGTGTGTACTATACAATGGGTGCTACAAATCCGTTATTGGTGCCCCACTACTACAGGTCGTCGAACACTGAAAATTGACACTGTGCTGTCGATCTTCGGCGGCAACATGTCCTGCTTTCGCCCAAGCATACGAAGCTAATAAATGTCAAACCTACGGCCTACGGTCCTATGTTGCTAGCAACAATGTTAATAGTACCTTTGTGTATTTGGAAAAATTAGTCAGAATGATCATTCTCCTCTGTGTATTTGGTAATAGAGGCAACACAAATGGAAGAGATATCCCAGCTAAAAAGTAGCTTTACCAATTACTCCTTTAAAACCATGAAGTTTCAACCTCATGTACATGTAAGCTATTGAAACTCCGTCTATTACATACTGTGCCTGATTTTTTGTATTTTGACTAACTTCCATTAAGGTTCCTTCACAGCTTCCACGTACAAGAGCCCACCTAGACTATCAGTCAACCCCTGGTCAATAACAGCTATAAACTGACATTAAGTAAGTTGGTCCTTCGTTCCTAATTGGGGAACATGTAAGATGATTTCTCTACCTTTTGCGCTTCGACTTTAAAGAGGTTACCGATTGAGAGCTGCTGTGCCAGTTGCGCTTCCTTTGGTTGATGAACCAATTGTTGATTTGCTTCAGCTGCAACCCTGTCTCCTCTACAAGTTTTGCTTTGTCATCTTCCTGTAAAGATTACATATATAGCTTCATGTTTAATTATTGACATATACTGAACTATTGCAAGTTAATATCAAAGTTGTAAGATTTCCATAGATTCAGAGCTTGCAACTTAATAGCAGAATGAATGTGATTAAGCTTAATGTGTCAACCATATTAGCTAAGATCAATGAAGAACCCCTATGTTAACCAATATACCAAGAGCTGTTTCAAGGCAAATAAACTTGAAAAGTTGGATCCAATCGTTCTTAGTTGGATGAAGTCAAGCGCTAATATAGTTAGCGGATAAGATAGTATTCGAGGGGAATTCACAGTCCAGGGATTTGGAGTTGACTTTTGGAAGGAGCCTAGACTCTTTAAGTGATAGTTAAACTGAAATTCAAAACTCTAAACATTGGCCAAATAGAAGTGTATAGCCTTCTATTTTGCAAACTTAAATCAGGTGTTGGAAACCGATTACAGTGACTGTCCAGAAGTCAATCAGAGTAATCTTCATTATTTCTGAACCTGTCAGTCTGGTGCCGACGAGATATGGTGAGAGAGACAGTCAAGTAATCGTGGTGACACCGACAATACATGAGAGCCTCCATGTTTTGGGTCCTCTCCGCCACTATACCTTTAAAGTGAGAACATATCTATCTTGCCCGTTTCAAGTATTTTGCTAGCTACTTGAACTAATCCAAGAAAGCAAGAAAGTGAACATTATGATGCACTAGTCATAAAGGAATGATGAGACTGGTTGCTTACAGTTGGGTAAGGCCACTTTGAGTGTTGCTGCCACCAAGTTTTCAACACACTGGTTGTGTCACCTGGTAATTTCCCTGCCCTTCTTTTTCTTAATATCTCCTCCCTAACATCTTCAATTCTTGACTTAAAACCCTGCAAAAGTTAGTACCGTGTTATGACTTACCCTCACTGCTAGAGATCGAACTAATTAAAGGGGAAATTATGGATTGCTTCACATATCTTTGTGACTTGGCAACTGTTGTGTCTGTACAAAATAAAAGAATAATTTTTGTCTGAAGACATGACATTTCCAGCAAAGTTTAAGAATATCACCTGCTTCAATTCAATCTTCAATTCCTGCCGGACTCTTTCCATTAGTGACCTTTCAGACTCTGTAGGAAGTAGCGGGCCAAATCCCATCATGTCATGCCCATCAGCACCAGATTGGTCTAGAGAGAAATCCATCTGCAGATCATCCTCATCATCTGACATTGTTGCTCCCGTACCTTCACCCAGGCTCACTCCTGAAAAATATGTATTACACACCACAAAACCATCACTATGATCAACCGCAAGCAATCATACAATATCTTCTAGTGCCCCCCATATTCTATTTTATTTTATATGCCTACTTTTGATGATAAAGATAAAACACAAACACATGCAATAGTACTCCTACGTAACTTCTAAAAGGAGCTTGTAGGGTCGTGTGTCTAAAATCACTATTGGTAACTCCTGCCTAATGTGTTCCAGGCAGTTCGAATGCAAATTTTCAAAAAGACGATTCATATTTAGTAAGTTTTGGCTTTTATACTTAAACTGATTACAAGTAATTAAGATAATAAAAAGAACAGCTTAGACAGCATCTGTAAAGATCCAAGAGAGATATCAGTTCCTTTTTCATCTCTGTCGTCTATGAATGGTCAACAACTTCCTTTTCCACCATCAACCTAGCGGGTACAAATATTTTCTACAAATCCAAAATCTCCTCCTTGAATAAAAAGAAGTACTACTAGACTAGAAAGCCATTTATTGCAATGCCAGGCTATAAGGGCTGGTAGTATACCAAGGAGAAAAAAATGATCAAAGACTTGGTAATAGAACATCATGTGATGTGACAATTCATTAATGCAATAGGGCAATAGACTTCAAAAAGAAACAATTCTAGTGTAGGGAGGAAGCGTACGTAAAGAAAAACACTTTATTCAACCACTCAAAACATAGCACAACACTAACCTATCCGCCCGTACATGCAAGAAGAAAAGTGCACAACACCAAGCTAACGGATTTTGAATGGTCTTTTCATTTCACTAACAATTAATTAATTAATGTACTGGATCATATTTTCAACTTTCCGGCCAATTCAAAATTCAAGAAACAGACCACTGATGTATAGTCAATCAACCACCTAAGTATTTGGAACTAAGGTCGGAGGAGTTTTGAGCGTGACCTACAACTCATGTAGTAGCAAGGTCACCCGCAACCCTCAAAAGGGAAGTAAACAATGATGTTATAGGGTGCATGCCACATCTGGGCAGGCAGGCAGAATTGATGAGCAAAAGGTGTCTTGCCATGGAGCATTCCCAAAAATCTTCTACTCCACAAGACCTTGAGGCAAGGATATCCCTATGGATTTTGGCCCGCCATCGAATTGGAAACGGGCCTTCTATGAGTTTTCTTCCTTAAAATCCTGACCCCTTTACAACTAAAGGGATTGATATGTCATCAGACAACCTCTTACAAATGTTCATATTTTAATTTAACAATTTTAACGAGTTAAAGGAAACAAGAAAAGAAAAAGGTCAGCAAAACTATATGTTTACTAATGGAAAAAAAGCGGACAAAAAACCCCAAAAAATAGAGTTGTCTCACACCCAAACACGCGATCAATAAGGAATTCGAATCTCAAACAATATAAACCTTTAGTTGATAACAATTCATGGATTTAAGTAAACTGTGTTGTTTAGAAAAAAAAAGTACTTGAGATGAATTAAGGAACATAGAGAAGTAGATGAAGTAGAGATGACCCAATAAGTAAAACTTCCTCGTAGTCACCGTTTTAAATGCACATACAATATAAAACCACAAATTAACCACAATCTCATCTTCGAAAAAAAGGCGAAATAATGCACTCCCCAACGATTCATTTGGCTATTGGTAATGATCTAATATGTCAATCTCGCGCGCCCATTAAATCATTGATTGGCTATTAGTAATGAATCGTATTGCGTGTCCACATTGAATGCTTCCATATGAAACACTGCAATATTAGTAGGCCAATGCAAAGGAAATATCTAGCATAGAGCCAAAAAGAATTTCACTTTGCCGTTAAATTTAACTGTACTACTAGTTGACTTGATATGAATTGGCAAGAAGCTTGCACTGTTAGAAAAAATAGCACTCATTCAGCCCAAACCTACCATCTCAAACATTGATAATCTTTTGCACGACACTGTTGCAAATAATGATGGTTTCATACCAAAAACTAAAGCATCTCAATCATGCCCTTTTCTATTCAACCACTCATATACATGTGGAATATTGAACTTTGCTGTGATTCCCCCACGACATAAAGATTACACGAGTTATTGTTAGGCTTAGCACTGGTTTTGTCATGTGTACGTATTACAAATGGAGAATGTCATCGTCAGCTTGGTCGGATTATTTAGTACTCTTAAAGTATTTCACATGCTATAGGTTAGGATATGCTCATCAATGAAAGGCCGGACGCCTATTTCTGATCAAGATCCATGATTTCCTAGAGCAGTAATTGTACATCAGTATTCAGGTAGTAAGAGAATCGCAGCGAAATATCAGTATTCAAGAAGTTCAGTCAATGTTTAAAATCTGAGCGTATGGAACAGTCTATTATCAGCAAAAAGTTTATACTTGTCATCATGAAAAACGGTATGATAAACTGTCTTATCTTTTTTTGCTCAAACTCCAAGATAATACAAAGGCTGCGTTTGCCAACATAAAAATCCTCAAAATATTATCTCACTCCTAATAAAATAATCAAATATAATCTCTCTACTATAAAAAAATATAAAAAATTACAAAAAATATAAAAAATTATCTCTCTTCACATTTTCCCTAAACTCAAAACCAACACATATTCTCATACCAAAAATATTAGAACACAAACACAACCAAAGTTGTAAGAGTTCTTTCGCACAGACCTCTAAAACCGTGCGTGTTGCTCGAAATTTTAGGTCAAAAAGTCTTATGCAGGCACGTTATATATCCAGTCATCTTATAAATTTTCCCCAACCCTATAAACAACAGCTAGCCAAAGATGGATTCCATCGCACTATGGCCTCCCTTCCTACATTTCAATATCATAACATGGCAGTTGCCCAAACCAATACAAAGACCTATGAATATGAACCTCTAACCCGTAGGCAAAGTCTAAATCATGTGTAAAGCAACAAAGTTCATACATCCTAAAGTAGTCTAATTGTAGAAACCAAATATTCTCCAATCAACCATATCGGTTGTTGGTGGTGGGAGTGCCTTCCTCACCGGACTAACTAACACTTCGCCAACTATATGTTATAGATATTTTCTGGGTAGGTCCTACATCACCCAACTCCAGCAGGGAGACCCAAATTGGCGAAAAACCCAAGTACTCTCTCCTATCTTTCTACCTACCGAATTTACCCAAAGAGAGACAACAAAACATTATCACGTTAATCAACTTTGCATATTGTATCTATTGAAGTAGCTAAAGATGTTTACTTATGATACAGACGGAGAGAAATTGCCAGTAATACGAACATGAAAAAATTGCACTGAGATAAGCAAAAAGTAAACATACCAGTAAGGGCCTGTAAGGTGTTTTCGATTTCACGGCAAGCTACCACGGCCTCGACGGCATGGACCCTGACATGTTGTTGAAGCTGTTCTTTGAAGCTACACAAAACCAACAAATATTGTGCCTGTAACAAAACCCAGCAAAAGAACCACCCTGAAGTGAAACCTCGGGAAAAGAATGGACAAAACCACATGATAAATGAAAATTAAAGAAAGAAATAGGTAAGTGTTAAAAGCATATTACCAAGAAGTTGTCTAGCTCTTGACGGTCATGGGGAGAGACGGTATGGCTACGTTGAGAGGCATAAGACCGCAACAGATGGTGAGACTGCGCTAACTGCGCGTCAATCAAGGGCAACTGATCAATCGGCGTGGCGACTCGAAGGCAAGCCACATGGGCCGACAGGAGCTGCTCGTATAGCGGGTGAGTAGCTATCTCGGCCTTGAGTTGGCGCTGGTGGTCTCCGGAAACTATTATTTCACCACTTAAACCACCACCACTACCAGCAGCACCGACACCTCCCATCATCCCCAGGCTTGGTTCTTGCATTTGATCTATATCCAAGACAGAGCACGCGAGGTGCTTATATGAGAATCGTAGTGAACGCCTGAACGGAGAGTTTGTAAATGGGTGATAAGCATAAAAGTGGTTTGAAATAGTGCTGAGTACTATGCAGAGACCCTTGTGTTTGAAAGGACTGGAATCAAGTTGTGGTATTTGTTTCCGCGTGTTAGGGAGAGAGAGAGAGGGGGAGAGAGAAGCAGACAGTTTTATCGTTAATGGCGTAACAGAGAGCAAGAGAGAGAAGCCGTATCTCGGGATCTGAGTCACAAACTTTCTGCTCCACTTCTGAGAGCAACAAAAGATTTTACATACACAGAAAGGGAAAGAAGCAAAGACGTGAAACGGAAAGAGAGAAAATGAGAGAGAGAGAGAGGTGTCAAGTATGGTTTTGTAATTTAAAGACCTTGAGAGAAGAGTTGAGAGAGGGAGAGAGACAAAGGCTGCGTTTGGATGTAAAATTTTCCCCAAAATTTTATCTCTCTCCTAATAAAATATTCCAATATAATCTCTCTCTCTTCCATAAAAAAATATAAAAAATTACAAAAACTATAAACTATTACCTCTCTCTCTTCACTTTTTCACTAAACCCAATACCAACACTAAACCCAATACCAAAAATTTTAACACACAAACCCACCCAAAGAGTCAGAGATGGATCATTACTATGGAAGGCCGGCTTGGAAGCGAGGTCAGAAAAAGAACAAGATAAAGCTGCTTCTGTGGTATGACAATTTGGTTGCTTTTTGTTCTTTTTATCCCCTCTGAATTTCTTGGGATTTTTGTTATGTTTTTTATTTTCATAAGCTTTTTCACAAGTGCATTAGGGATATTAACGGAAAGGAACTGGTTTTGGGTTTGGAAATAAGCCAATTAACTGATTTTGGGTATGTAATTAGGTATTCCTCCGCTATACATTAATATTATTAATAAAACTTCAGAGGCTCCATCTTCTTCTCCCAAAGAAAAAGAAAAAAAACTCTTGAAGGTTTAGGTTCTATGGGCACTCCCGGTATCACATGTGGAGCACCCCTTTCAATGATTAGAGGTTATATAAAGGCTAAAGACTTGGCTTTCATTCGCAGTCACCCAAGGTTGCTGACTTTTATCAAATGATAAATACATCGCCTATTTTCATTGGCAAGACAAACTATTTTATAGATTAAGGTCACCAGTTAAGATGCGTCATCATCTTTCTCATCCCAAATAGAGATCAAAAATAGAAAATGTTTAGGATTCAATAATTTGAGTTCTTGTGAGTTGCCTACACTAATTAATTATTGAGTATAATTAAAGTTCATTTTCCATAAATCATTCTTTTAAGAAGTTATTGTTAGCTTTACGGGAGTCCGTAATAACCCATTAACTCGTTAAAGTGCTTGAATGTCCAACTTGTTGACACTCACGTGTTACAGCCGCTCATGCCCATCTGACAATTAAAAAGATAGAAAATTATCACATAATTCTACATGAATGGATGATTGAAGAGAATGCTTAATTCTTTTCGAGTTTAACTTTCTTTGTATATATGAGATGTAGGCCTGTCCAAAAAATCGGCCGGACCGGTTTTGACCAAAACCGATTGACTTTTTTGAAACCTGGTTGACCGGACAGGTAAACAGGTGTATTCCGGTCCGGTTCCGGGTTACCCTCATGAAACCCGGGACCGGACCGGAGTATACCTCTCCAAACCGGCCCAAACCGAAAATTGGTCCACAATGGCAAGACCCAACCCTAAAACCGGCCCATATTGACATGGTCCAACTCAAAACCGGCCCAAAATGGTATGGCCCAAACCGACCCAAACCGGTCCGGTCTATATGCTTTAAAAAAGTTCCGGTTTGGCCGGCCAAACCGGACCGAAACGGCCCGGACCGGATGTTGGACAGCCATAATGAGATGCATAACATAAAATTTCAGACAAAAAATTCAACTTTAGCTCATTACATGCAATCTCTTTTAGTTAGGTTTTTGATACGAAAAACATATTTTATCCATCCAAATAGGTTGCTCTAATAACAAAAATAATAGTAACCGACCCTTCAATTATTTAATGTTGTCATTGATTAATAAATTGAGATGAGGTTGAGCTGTCACTGTTCCATCTCTTAATTGGCTGGTGTGTGATGCTTTTCAGCTAGCTTCCAGCCTCTTTAGGTTTTAGAAAGCAAGAAAAAACGCAATGGTTCATTGAAACTCAAAAGACAAGCCACCAACCCTTATTGAGAGTTAACGTGGCATGGAGGCATATATAGCTGGTAGGCTCATTAGCATCGAGATCTTTCACAATGTTATATATGTCATATTTCAAGAAAGAAAGACAGACACAAGTCCTAAATATAATAGCGAATACTACTTATATATATCAAGCTCCAAGCAGTGAAGTCCTACCGTATTTAGTAGGCATCTATATTTACCATTATATATTTCTCTCTAATCTTACTAACTGCTTATACTATTTATATTTACAGTGAAATATTTACCGTTATATAATATTTATCGTTAGTAGGCATGCGAGTTGAAATTAATTATAATCTGACTACTCTAAGAAGTACTAAACCAAATTATGATCGGTTTATAGTTCCGCCGGGTATATATAAATATATATATCCTAGAGATCCTCGATGTAAAGTTCAATCATGGGTAATCAATTTATAAAGGAATTGTAATCAAAGTGCGGATCTGACAAAATATGATCCACTTAATTTGCAGTCTGTCGACATTTACTAATTAAGTACATTAGGATGGATATACATTATTAGATCTTCATTATTAAACCCCATTACTGCGGAATAAGTGGAAGTATATATAATGTGGGCCCGTGCCATTGGTTGCAACTACAAGAGAAAAACTATTTGGTGGCAAGTTTCGATAGAGTCGAAGGTAAGCAAAGACATTAAACTGGAACTATTAATCGTTATTACTTCTTACGTACGTTATGCTGGAAAAATTAGAAGGTTATCAGCTTCAATCACCTAATATTTTTCTCCTTTTTCCCACCTTAATATATGTTAATTGCTTAAAGTCATAATATTGTATTAACCCATTCATAATAATCCTTGGGCATTTTGTTCGAGGAGTAATTAGATTGCAAAGAAAAGTGTCTAATCATCGTCATAATGGAAAACATCAATTAACATTTTGGAATGATGATGCGAACATAAATTTGGACATCCAAACTACCAAGTTCATCGTATCGAGTCTTTAAACTACAAAAAAAATTGAGCAGATAGTCAAAATTATCTACGGGGTTCATTTGTTGCGCATTTCAACCGTCGGATCTAATAAGAGAGTGCACATCTATAAAACTTAATATATAGTTTAGAGCTTCCCGTTGTCATTAATGTTGTTCCATGGCTTAAGAAAATAAGAAAAAAAGAAAGACCAACATAAATTTGGTACGAGATATTGGTATACATGTGAAGCATGGCAGGAAATTATCACATAGGGAACTCTAGAAGAACATGACTCATAAAAGATTTTGGGAACCATAACAATCAACCCGATCAGCTTGTACTGAAAGCATTAGTGGATCGTGGCAGAGTCCATTGTCTTTTGTTTTACAGAGAGAGAAGAGAAACAAAATCAACGTTTGACCTTTTGGCTTTTACGAAAAGCCAAAGGAGAGGGAGTTAGAACATGCGCGGCCTGTCCTTAGTCCTTACCACCCCATGCCGCACACGACAAAATCCAATGCCAAAACCTTTTGTAACTCGAGTGGCTAAGTTCAACCTTTTGCTGAGCTATAAGGCCATTTTGGCTCGTCAGCTCAATCGGGCAAGCGTTGAGTAGGGCTGCACAAGCACACCGGAAAAATCCGGTGACACCGGCACCGGCACCGGGTTCCCGGTACCCGGCTTCACCGGTGCCGGTGCTGGTTTGGGGTTTTTTACAAAATTCGGTGGTTTTCCCGGTTCCGGGTTTTAATTTAAAAAAAAAAAAACAAAACGACCCGTTTTCTCCCCTAGCATCCATTCAGAGAGTTCTCGCTCGAGCGCCGCTCGACAGGCGCTCGAGCGCTTCACACCATTTTCTTACAGAGCCAAAGCGCTCGAGCGCCGCTCGACAGGCGCTCGAGCGCTTTCTTAAAAATTTTTTAAAAAAAAACTCCAAATTTTCTTTCTTTTCCCCCGACCCAGTTCAGACCCATTTCACTCCACGCCTCAAATTTCTTTCTTTTCTCTCCACTCTCCAGCACCAGCGGCTAGATCAAGCTCTCTATTCTCCCTCTCTATCTTTACTCTCTAGATCCAGTTCTCCTGTGCTCAAGTCACAACTCACAAGGTACTAGTTCTCTATTTTGCTAAATTTTCATTTTGGGGGTTAGGGGGAGGTGGGTGACAGTGAGAGTGTGACTTTGGAGGATAATGAGGATTGGGATGAGTTTGATCTTGTAAGGGCTGCTAGCCAAATGTCAGACTCCAAATCTGAGGTTGAGAGATATTTATCAGAGTCAGTTGAATCAAAGACTCCTTCATTTAAAATTTTGCTTTGGTGGAACCTTAACTCTCATAAGTATCCTATCCTTGCCCGCATAGCTCGGGACGTGTTGGCAATTCCCATTACCACTGTACCTTCTGAGTCAGTATTTAGCACTGGAGGTCGGGAATTGGATCCCTTTCGGAGTTCATTGGCCCCAAAAACTGCAGAAGGTCTCATTTGTGCTCAAAATTGGATGAGAGGCGACCCTATTGTGGATGGGGAGGACTTGACTTCTGATATGACAGAAGATCCACAAACTTATACAATTGACTCGGGTAATTTTATTTTTGCTTTTGGTAGTTTATTAGTTTCAATAATATTTTTATTTTTATAAATTATAACTTGGTGTATTTAAATATGTTGTGTAGAGTTACCCATCTTGGCGACGCAGATTGAGGAGTAGGGGTTTTGAAGGAGTTACCCATCTTTGATTCTTTATGATAATCTTACAGTTACGTCTCTAATTCTCTATTACTTTGGACTTTAAATTCTCATCTTATCTTTTAAGATGGTCTTTAATTTTATTGTATTTGGATTTCATTATCTTTAGTTACGTCTCTAATTCTCTATTAGATTTTATTGATATGTGATTAATGTACCAAAAGGGAAAAAGAAAAAAAAATATATTTGGGCCAAGTGCGTAAAATAAAAAATGCTAAAAAAATAGCTCAATATTAATGTAGGATAACCGAAAACCGCCACCGCTAAACCGCCACCTACACCGGCCGGTTTTTTCCCTTAACGGTGTAGGTGTAGGTGGCAATTTTTTCAAAACCGGCACCTACACCGGGGTTGTGCAGCCCTAGCGTTGAGGGTTTACTTTAAGTAAGAAATTAAACAATTATTTAGCTCAGGATTACTACAAAAGAAAAAAAAAACTAATTTGGAAAATCCTTGTCCTCTGTAATTCGGCTACTTCGGGTGGTTGGGAAAGTCTATCAGCTATCGGCATTGGACAAGTATACCCTATAATTAAGAGAATAGTCCCTTCATTAAAAAGGCTCCAGGAGCCAACTTCCACATGAAGATCGGCCCCTCGAAATTCTGGCGGGTCGAAGTTTTTCTGTGCCTTTTTTTAATACATTTAAAAAAAAAAATTTATTGGTCTCAATTTTAACGTGTGCCTAAACATGTATTTTAAAATTATAAACTTAGAAGTGTGTCTCAATTATATTAAAATCATATGAAAAATAACATTCGCTCGGCGATTTCGCTTTCCTTCGAGATTGTAAAAATATTAGGAGGTTGGAGTGGGTGAAAAAATATATAAATAAAATTTTAATATTGATTTAAAATAAAATTTAATAATTTAACTAGAAAAAAAAATTAAATTATTTTGAAAATTTTGGAGATAGAATTTAGGGGCTGTTCGTTTATGCAGTATTGTCAAGATTTTTTTGTATTCTCACAGCACAAAAATTATACAACAAAACATTATTTCTAACCTCACATAAAAATAATTACAACACGCATACCAATAAAATTAACATAAACTAAAAATTATCGAAAAAAAAACATTCTAACGTATCCTTTGAAGAGCCGAGCCGGATTAAGCCGGCGGCGTGATTTCCAAAGACAGATGAGCGACCGTCGTCGATGATGGTGAGGAAGAAGAAACTGTGGGGTCACCGTCACAGCTGTAGCTTTGTCGTGTTTTCGGCCCTTCGATTGAGACTTGCGTCTAGCGTGGTCTCCTAACCCAAGCAAGAAAAAAAGACAAAAACAAAGAGCGTGGTCCTACACTCCCACTTCCCAAAAAAAAAAAAAACTTGGGGATGATTGCGTGTTGTCCCTTTCATGAGGCCCCACAATACCGACTTTTCGTTCTCTCTTGTTAATTCTTTTTTTGTTTTTTTTTTCTAAGCGTTCTCTCTTGTTAATTCATTTTCAAGTACCACCACAGTCAATCAATTTGCTAATCAGGATTTAACAGCACGCAAATATTTATCTGCCTAATTATCCTATTTTATTATTGTATCAGTTGCGAATAAATATAAGAGGTGTTTGTTTCTCCAAAATTTTGGAGTTCGAAATTTCCAATAAAACAAACAGATTCTAAAATTTTTAACTTTTACACACTTACACTCTACTTTTCACAAACCCCAATAAATCTTAATAAAGTAAAAATTCTTAAAATTTCAAGAATATTCCCTACAATTTTCACAAACAAACTCCCTTATAATAGTGCGGATTTTTTTTTTTTAGAAAAAAAAATATATAAGAGGACGAAACTATAATGGTTGTTTGCTTGTCGGTGGTGAGTAGAATCTTGACGTGTCAGGATTTATCCCCGTTGGTTGGGTCATGCGTGTAGGGCCTACAGAGAACAATGGTTCGAGGTCAGGGCGTGCAATACTTATATGAAGACTACCGTACCAGCCTATGATTCAAGTGGAACAACCATGGTTTTTCTAGGTGACGGTCTAGTTTGACGACAGGCCAACTATACTCAGCCACGTAAGTGCCGGCCGGCTTCTGCAAATGTGAAGTTTCGAGGTGTTAATTTCGGCTGGTAGGTAAGGGTACGTTGTACCAAAATTTTACCCCTTCTAAAATTTTAACACAATTAAATATTACAATATAATCTTTCTTTCTCCATCAAATCATTACTATTTACTACAAAAAAATATAAAAAATTATCTCTCTCTTCACTTTTTCACTAAACCCAATACCTAAAATTTTAACAACACTAAAATTTTACAACACAAACACAACCTAAGTAAAGTAAAGTAGCGGACTCGTAACTAGTAAGGCGGCCTTTTTCAGAGCTATCCTCTAATTTCTCTCTTTTTCTTAGCTTAATTGATTGGACTGATAGTCAGTCATCATTCAGCTCAGACGGAACATCAATTATTAATGAACCTCTGTGCCTGTGGATGAAGGAAAAAGCTATGTCGAGCTCTGAAGATTTGAACTTGGTCATCTCATTAAGAACGTGGCCCATCCATTGTTGACGATGAGGATGCAAGAGATCCAAATAATGCCCCTAGGGTCAAATATATCAAACTTTCTCATCTCAATTGCCTGGCACGTGTTAAAAGCCAACTGCTTTTGTCAACTTTTGGTACCACATACATCCGAGGAGCAAAGTTAGCCTTTTGCACGTGCCTGTCACGTGCAGATATTTCTTCTACACCTCAATAGGATTAGCGAGTGTGGTGGTCTAGAGTGTCTGCATAGTCAGGCAGCTTCTGGAGGTAGGACATATGGCTCAAGTGGTCCTCCTCCGTATGGCCCTAAAACGCTATTTCCCGAACTCAAAAGCACCCAACAGAGGATCCCTGACTTACTCTTGCCCATTACTTCGAAAAATCAAACAGGTTGAGGAGAAGAAAAAAAAACAAAAAGTGAAGATGGGGGAGGGTCTAGCCATGTCTTATGTAATTGCATTATTTACATTCAAATCTTTTTTTTTTTTTTATCTTAATGTCGGGTTGGTATACAATGAATACAGTTGAATAAAACCAAGAAATACAAAGGGGCCACCACACCACATTTACAACGAACTTCCCACCTCCCACCGTGCACAGTTCACATCACCGTGCACCTATCTTTCGATTTTGGTTCAGGCCTGGCGGCTGTGGCTGAGGACGAGTTCCGGACATTGTTTCTTGGCACCTGCAAAGAGCCATTTGTAGTGGACATTATTTGGAAATGTTGACCAAGAACAATCTTGCGCACAAAAGTTAAAGAGGACATAATAGGCAAGTCCATTATAGTCATAACAGCTCTCAGGTACGATAGCTAGACTATAACATGACTTTCAATAATAATAAAAAAAAACCCAAAGGAAAAACGAAGAAAATGAAAAAAAAACGAAAAAGAGAGTGAAAAGCAGAAGGGATCCAACTGGATAGGAGAGAATAAAAAAAAAGCATAAATGCAAAATTGAAAGCTAACATTTTACCGATAAAGAGAGTAACATAGCCTATAATTTACTTCTGCTAAACGAAGTTTCACGTCAAATGCAAAAGGAAATGACACTTTCATGTCCACCCATCTGTGGCGCTCATTCTTTGTACCTTTAAGTGTGATGGTAGGTACGGCCCTTTGCTACGAATATATGGAGGTACTTTGCATTTCTTGTCAGGAAACTAACGTAGTTCCCATGGAAAATATATGGACACTTTGCATTTATGCTCAGGAAACTATAAATTGTTCACATGCTATTTCTCTGGTGCTGTGAGACCTAATGCCAAATATCATTTTCCCTTTGCACGCACAATTGGGTCATCTAAGCCTATTCACTGCAAATGCAGTCCTTTTTTTCCCCCACTCACGTCAGAAACCTAATTCAGTTTTAAAACTTCAACTTGAACTATCTCACATGACTAACCCATTACTTCACTTCCTAAGGCCTAACAAACTGATACAACCCAGACCACCAGAAAAGGAAAATTCAATAGATAATGTCAATCCTAAACGGTAGAAAAATGGAAAAATGAATAAAAAAATCATGTGACACTACCAGGTCAAAAAGACAAATTCTACCTGGGGACCAACAACAAGTCTTGAACTTGCACTAACGGTTGGTTGCTGCGAATTTTGAGGCGGTGGTTGTTGCTCAAACTCCTGTTGTTGCAGAGCAATTGCCAACTGCAGATCAGAGCTGCCGCAACAAAGTAAAGTTTTTTTAACTATGACGTGTAACTCCATCAGCAAACCACATTCAAATTTTAGTTAAAAAGATTTAGCGAGACAGTGAATGATCTTCTTGATTTTTAAAGTAAGATTTAATGAGACAAATATTTAGGACAAACCACAATTGTCCTAAAGTAAGAAACGTAGAACAAGTATACAGGGTTTGGCATCTAAAAAACAACAAATATTGCAGCTGATCTTCTTGATTTTTAAAACTACAGCCATTGTGGTCATCCACTTTATCTCTATTCAAACAAGAAATTAAGAAATTAAGAAATCAAGTACACATCAGTAATAAAGTTGAGGTAATTACTTTATATCCAAACCTGCATGCGTTGAGCTCTCGATGTTGGCAAGATAGTCCTAAAGAACACGAATTTTTAAATCAGAATCGTGGAAGCAACAACATATGAGCTTGCATATCATTTAGGTTTCGAAAAACAAAAAGACATACAGCAGTACTGGCCACAGCATTATGCTCATCCCAATTGTCATTTGCACAACTTTCTACCTTGAATTCCTTGAAGCTGCCCGTCATGAACAATGTATTACCATTGACCTGAAATGGAAACATGGGAGGACTTATATTTAGGAAGCAAAACTTCAGTATAACATCACCCTAACAAGATAATACTATTCAAACGACTATGATTATATTATGTGAAATATCTTCCCAATTTATAATCGAACAAGAAAATGGCAACATAATATCCATGGAGTGGGATCTGAAAAGTTTGTTCATTCTTGGAGTGTGATTAGAAAATATTAAAGCAATGGCATCCATTACTGCCACTACAGTCTACATGCACAACGTCCATGGTAATGGCAGCCGCTGTCAAGCATACCTATGTGCAAAGATTTAAATACACGCATAAATTCATACTTTTTACACTTTTGACCCTCTAAAGACAATTAAACCCATTCCAAGAACAAAAGTCTTAGCTTAAAGATTTTTGGCAAAAGATGACATACAAAACCTTCACCTTCGGCCAAATAGATTAATATTGGAGAAACAGCACATCAGTCACATTTCAACCAGGATTAAAGCAGTGAATAGCCCTTGAAAAATTGACAAGAAACAATCATGCAACCCTCCGACCCTAAAAAGAGCAAAGTAGGCAGCTTACCTCATTTAGTTTTTCCCATACCAAATCAGGCTGATTTATGAAACCTTGGTCGGTAGCTAGAAGGTAAAGTTCACCATCAAACTGAAATGAAAGGAGATTCAGGTATTATCTAAGCATTTGTATTCAGTGTCTGTGGAACATGAAGCTTATAAAACTGAAGATATTTTTCTTCATATCCAGACCATTAACAAATGCAATCAGCAGATTATAAGCAGGAAAAAACAACATTCCAGCTCTCACTGACCTTAAACATGGTGCTGAAGTGATTGTTACGGAAAAAAACACAGAGTTCACGCTCTTTAAGGCCATCTCGTAAGCAGAAAAGGCTACAAAAACATTTAAAACAATCGTATAGCCATATATCCAGTAGCCAACAAAAAAATACATACGGATTCAAAACGAATTTAGAGCAATATATAAACGGAGTAAATCAACAAACCCATTGATGGTCAATTGATTAGCAGTGTTCTTCAAAAAACTCCTTATCAGCTCACCTAAAGCCAATCAAAAAGCAAAGACGACTTTATAAATTTAAGTTTCAGACCCTATTAACAGCACACATCATCAAACAATCCACAACATCTTACTATGAACTTTTTTGATATACCACTAACCTTGCTGTGGAGGGATTTCATCTTTGGACCCTGCATTAGAGGTATCTGCAGTGCTTTTGTCAGCTTGTTTTGCAAGAACCACCTCACCTTCATACACAGGCTCCCGATCCTCAAGAACTGCATGGCTTGAATCCAAGATACATTCCTCTCCTTCATATATGGGCTCATTGCCATCAACATTTGAAGTCAAAGCTTTGGTGGCATCTATGTGCGGAATTCTACCACTAGACAAATCTGAATTGGCATTTGGAAAAGATAAGCATGATAATTCTGCTGTGCTACACACAACTAGCTTATCTATAGTGTCATGAAAATCAGTTGTAGAAGTGGATTGCTTCGTAACTTCTTCGCCCCCTCTAGAAATACCCATATGGTTCTCATCCAAAGATGCAGTCTCTCTTCCAGGAGAAAGAGAAAGAGCACTTTCACCTTGGACCAAGGGGTCAACACGATTATTCTCAACCACATCAATGTGAACGATACATTCTCCCAATTCCACGTCAGTTGACTGATCGAGGTGATCTCCCACATCAGGCTTCAACGATGAAACAGCTGCTTGGCCCAGATTATGCGTTACAGATTTACGATCACCGTCATTGCTTGTGGCATTGAAGTCATCTACTATGAATGGTTCCGGTCTATGAAAATTGTTTTCTTCAACGTCAATACACTTCCCTAATTTATCAGCAGAATCTACAGGCATAACCTCCTTGAGACCTGAACTTTCACATAAATTGACGGAGTGAGTCCCTCCCTTACCATTGTCCGCAAGAGTATCACCGACTGAAATTGGCATTCCGACCTCAGACAGCATTAAAGCTCTCAAAAGCTCTGCTTCTTCTTCAGGGTCTCCCTTTCTGTGTTTCTGGTGATCAGAGACTGAGCGTGGAGAATCATCTAAAGATGTAGCTTTCGAAAGGCATGGAGAAGGAACTCCTAAAGTTGCAGTTGTCGCTGCAGCGAAATCAACACAATCTTCTTCAGGACTATTCTTAGTTATCCCATCCATATTTTGTGTTTCCAGTGCTACAAGCTCTCCCATAAGAGCATTATAAGACTTTGACCCAATTGCAATAGCAGTGTCCCCATCCTAGAGAAAAAACAGAAATCTTATTGTCTAACCAGAGGGCCATAAAAGACAATAATGACTAATACGTACTTGACATGATTCAACTCATAATCTGACACTGTCACACCATTCAATACCAGGGACAGATTAGTTGCTTATTGTAGCCTACTGATATCATAGTATTGTAGTTCGAATATTCAATATATAGCCTTAAAAAAACTGCAGATTCCAACTTTCAAAAGCAAATAGCATACTGTGTCTACCAATTGCAAGGCCCCACAACAGTAATTGTTTTTCCAATAAGTGTACACAAATCAAAAAATCCAGCTACCCTATATTCCCCACTCTTTGTTTATGTGGACAGATATGCCATTCATCAAAGACCATTGGCACAACAACCGTGGTTGTTTTGCAGCAGCCAGAGAATATTCACTGTACCATAATGCAACGTTTTTGAAGTTTCAAACCATATGAATGTTGAGAAAGCTTCTAAGCAATCTAACTCCTGCCCAAACCATGCTTGAGACTAATCCACATTCCCTCAATCAAGAACTAAAAGGCTCCCTACTCATTCCACCCAAGCAACACACCAAACTAAGATTTTTGTTTGTTCTCCAGATCCTCTCTTGGCGTTATCACTTGTAGTTACCTAGATCATCAAGGTTTCCCTGCATTCAACTCACCCTTTAGAGCCCCAACAGTATAAGAGACGCACTAACAACTGCCTTTTTCCCTAGTAACCACTCTGCCCCAATTGCCATCTTCTCTGCCATAATTGACAGCCCCTCTCCATCTCAGGTTAGTTATGCGGTCCCATCTCTCACCTCTCTCTCTCATGGCAGGCGATCTATATATTTAAAACTGCATGTTCTGTGATTCTGTTTTCTTTGTGGCAGAAGTTCGGGCCATTTTAGTAGATTTCCGGCCAATTTCTCTTAATTGTGATTTGGTTGGGTATTGTCGTCACCAACCCCCTTGGACGAATATTCAGCCACTGAAACCAACTACCAATAGCTGCCAGCAATCTACAAAAACTAAATTGTTTTCTTGTTTTGCAAGAATTTTATGCAGAGACAAATACATTTAAAGCATTCTACCTGAGACATTTTAGAGGAAAAAATATTAAACTCCCAAGACTTCCTGACTGCAGTTTAAGAGATTGGTATGGATTGAGTTCAAGGAGATCTGTCATGGAGTGGTCACAGGCAACATAGAAGGTCAGAAGACACTAGCATTGGTATGCAGACCAAGAGCATAAACCCTATATATGGGAAAACATGAAAGCAATGTATGGAAGAGGTCTGATGAAAGCTATAAGAACCACTAGATACATTTTTTTTTATATAAGTAAGAACCACTAGATACATATAGAACAACAAACATTAAGGTAAACCATCGGCATCGAAATTCTCTAGAACAGTACAAACAACTTTGAGGCTTATAAGTTGAACATACTGAAACAAGCTGCAACTGTAAGGCACAAACAAAATGGTAGAAATCCTATTACGAATTGTCAAACCCATAGATTACAAGAAACCAACAATAAAAAGGCAACTTGAACTTATCTCTACGTAAATCATACTACATAGCATGTCTGATGCCAGAAAGTGCTAACCTGCGGATCAACTATCCAGCCATGATATAGTGGAATATCCAGTAGATCAAAGATTGCACACTCTCGGGTGAACTCAAAATCATCTATTCTGCAAGTATCAGAATACTTTTGGTCAAGCTGTGTAAAGGAATGACAATGAATGATTTAAGAGAATAGAAGAATTTCAAACCTCCTGAATTTTATGTTTACATCAATGCCCGTTGCAAGTCGAGGAAGTAGATCAATCGCATCAGCAATGTTCTGTTGTTGATTTTCAACATACCCTGCATCCTTATTCTGAAACATAATAACGACAACGGTTAACAAAATTTGCACCAGCAACTAATAGGCTCATGAGTGACTGACGGATAAAGATCTTACGTTGAAATTACTATTGGAATCAATTAATCTTTCAGCAACCAGGGAAAGTAATTTCTCCTGTGAGATTTCTGTTGTATCTGGACTCAAATTCAAGTTATTCCTCAGCAGAAGGACATTACCTGCAGCAACCCCAACTAGTTTAGGATGAAATGAACTTTAGGGACCAGTTTGGGATCTGGTCATACCCCATGCACTGGTGAACTAATTAATACTAACATTAAGCACATGATTTTGTAGTCACATGAAAAAGTAACAAAATCAACTTGACAGCATCATGTGACAAGATTATTCCAAAATAACTTCAGATAATGGAACTGATGTTTCTCACACTCATCACCATATCAGATTTTCTCATACATATTTAAGTCTGGAAACAATATTAGATGATGTTAGAGAAAATTAATTTTTTTCACTTCCAGCCTAGCATCTGGATAGGGAAAATGCATAATTCCAAGCAACCAACGGAGGAGAAGGAAGGGCAAAAGGATATTTGGCGCTCAAAATGTTAAATAATTTAGATTTTCCTCAAATGGTAAAATCAAGGAAACTGGGTAAACAAGTGAAGATGTCCTTTCAGTTCGTTTCCAAATAACAAAAGATGTATTTTTAATCCTTTCTTAAAACAAACAAACAAATCAATAAAGATGGGAAAGAGAAGTGAGCAAGAAAGAGTGGTGAAAGAAGCAAAGATGCAGAATATTGATAAGTAACGATGATTGAGAAGAAATTTAATGATGGCAAGATAGCAATTTTACTTCAATAATCTCTCTTAGCACAAATCTTTATCCTGAACAAAAATGAAAAGACCAATTTAGTAATGGAACTTTGCAGAAAGCCAATCAGGTCAGTAAGACTTCTAATTCACAACTTTAGCGGCAAAACAATCTTGTCACAGTAGACACTAAAAAATAATGGACAACGTCATAAGTAATCCTTTCTCGGCTTTCAGCCTAAGACACATAAAAGCAACAAAATATTACGGCTCCATATGCTGGAGAGTAGGGAAATATAGAAAGTAGAAGGATTAACTGGTGACAGAAGAATGACAAAAGAAGTACCATCTGATAATGCAACAGCAAGAATTGCTCAGATAGCACTTGATGACGCTTCTATAAGTCGTGTAATAAATGGAAAACCAATACTTAGTAATAAGCTAGGGGAAATTTCAGCTTCAGAATCTTGATTAATTCAATCTCAAGCTCCTGGTATTAATATATTCCATACATAAGCTTCTTCAAACAAGATCTATTGCTATTGATTCAATAGCCTCCACGAGATATAGTCAATGAGAATTAATAATTAGTTCAGACAAACAGGTATACTTACGTAAAGTATATGAGCCTCTTCAAACATGACTTATTGCAATTTATTCAATCAACCCTACAGGAAGTGGTCGGCAAATAATTGGGACAGAAAAACAGGCAAACAGAAGCACTATAATTTCCATAATAAAGGAAGAAAACCTGATCAGCCTTTACTTCATAATTTTCCCAAGAAAGAGAAAACGTTTGTTTAGTCTTACCACTGGAACAATCCCATAGTTCTAGCCTCGTATGACTAAATGGTTAGCTAACAAAAAATGTTTACTTCCTTGGAACTGAGGAAAGACACAACATTCAAATTTCTTCCATTTTCCTAAGTTCTTCCAGTGAGCATGTAAAGCTCAAAATTCAACTAAAACTGATGAGTTTTTTCAGAGGTAAAAAGAAGTTCCCCAAAAATACACAACCTGAGTGAATACCAGGGTCTTTTAATCTGAGAATCGAAACAGGAGCAAAAAATCATCGTGCTAGAAGATACTAGTCTCAATTGTGAACCTCTGAAACAATCTAATCAAAGCTCTTTATTAAGTTAATTCCATCATTTGGTCACCCAAAAAAACCGGGCTAAGTACATATTTTTTGACTATCTATATTATAATAACACACATTTTATTCAATTAAGCCAGCTAAATTTCAGTTTTAAGCCAGAAATAACCTATCAAGGAGAGACTCGATTTCTTTTATTATGCCAACTTTTCTCATAAAGAATACAAATTACTGAAGAAAAAAAAGTAAAAGAAAGGAAAAGACCATAAATTGTTCTCCAATCTGACCATAAATGAAAGAAAAAAAAACGGAGATAGGGACTTTTACAAGTAATCACTCCCAAATAGCAAAACAATTTGGTTACTCAGAAGACTTTATGAAAAAGAAAGTAAAATAACATCAAATCAAACTCGAAATTGCGTTCCTTTTCCTTTACCTTAATATTCTCAGTAACAAAACTGACAACAAATAAGGAAAGAATAAATAAAATGTGACAGCGTGCGTCTGTGAGTGAGAGAGGATCATAAAACCAGTGAAATAAAGGTAAACCCAATAGGAGAATCGTTAATCAGAAAGTAAATCAAGGTATGATTATTAAAATGTTGGAATTCGATTCTCGGCACAGGATTTCAACAATAAACCATAAAGTACCAGAAAAATTATTTAATTGAAAGTGTCCAGTTGGTCATTTTACTCCAGTTTGGTCCCTCAGGAATCGTAGTGAAACGGAAGGAGAATCTAAAGCATCCAATTCGAACACCACCAAACTACTACCACAACCATCGCCCTTTGAGTGCTCCAAAATTATCAACTTTCTCGAAACCAAAACAAAATCAAACCTAACCTTCTTACTCCAGTTTCTCTGGAACAATACAATAAAACGAGAAAAAACAAACAAAAAAAACCTAGCGAAAGCGAGAAAGAGAGACGAATTTTACAGATGGCAAGGAGAGGGCAAGGGCCATTGTCGTTTTGGAGGACGACAGGGATGGTGCGTCCCAAGAATTGAATGAGCTTGGTCTTGTGCACGCAGACCTTCACCTCCTGTTCTTGCCGCTGCTGTGGTTCTTCCGACGAAGGAGACGAAGACGCCATTCTTGCGAGAGATTTAGATGTATAGTTGTTCGAATGGCTCAAATTCACGGACTCGCTCTGTTCGGTCGACGGAGAGAGAATTGGAGTTTAGAGAGAGAGAGATTTATAACGCAGAGGCCGGTAGAGGGAGAGGGATGGGAGTACGCGAGTCTGGTGATTATAGAAATGGTTTTCTTTTTCTAGAGTCCGTTGGCATCGCAGAAGTGTTTTTTATACGTTTTTCGGACATAAACGGTATCAACAAAAATGACGTTGGGTTGGGTTGACTCTCTTCCCCCCCCCCCCCCCCCCAAAATATATTTCTTTCTTTCTTTTCTAAATATATTTTTCACCAGTAAATTATACAAGAATTTATATATTAGATTTTAAATTATTAACTTTGATATATTACACAGCAAACTATTAATGTTATATATTTAATCGTACAAACATTAAATTATTTACACTTAAAATTATGATAATACCCTAATAGCTTAATAAATTTACAACCAAAATACCCTCAACATAAGTAAAGTGGATTAGGGTAATTATTATCATTTTAGTTTAATTTGACAGAATATGCAAAATATATAAAATTAGTAGTAGAGGTTACAATACGTCGAAGCTAGTATTTAGAGTGTAATTTGTCAAAATTGTTATAATTTATGGATAAAAAGTATATTCTCAAGTATTTAATAACCAACCATAATGGATTAAGAGTTCTTCGTCCTAATTTCCTCTTTCTAATCACAGTTTCAGAATGTATGCCCATAATTCATCAACTATTAGTCACAGTTTGGCGACACAAAATTAATTGAACTGATCCTACCTATAGTTATAAGAAATATGCTTTATCAAATATTCTTCATCTTATATTTGACATATATAAGCTTGTAGGATCGCTCAAGTGTTCAGTAGGTTGTGTCAGCTGATCACATGTGAATAATGATATTTTCCCTTGCGTTCCATATAAATTACATGCTAATCTCAAATCAACGTTGATAGTAGATTTTTTTTTCCCATTTTCACCCCAAATTATTATATTTTAAAGCACATTAACCTCTTCGTAACTCATAACTCATGTGAGTTCGACAAAGACGTGCCAAAGAATACATGATCTTGCTTTCATTGCGAACAAGACGAACCTCTTCGTAATTTTTTTTCAAATATATAATATTGAATCTTTGCTATGCACGAAATACATTAACTTTGTAATATACATATACCCATCACTACAAGAAATATGGCCTTTAGCGACCAAGTTATTAGCAACGCACCTAATTTCGTAGTTAAAAATCTATTTTTTGCAACGAAAAAGTATTTCGCTGCTAAAATACCCCTTTTTGCAACGAATATAAAATTTCGTTGCTAGAAGATGATTTTAGCGACGACTTTATCAGTGACAAATCGAACGTTGTCGCTAAAAGCATCTCTTCTGTGACGAAAATATTGTTTCGTAGCTAAATACTTAAAACACATGCCTTTAGGGACCAAATTCTACGTTCATTACTAAAAGCGTTATCAGCGACAAACTCAATTTTGTCCCCAAAAGTACCTTTTGCAACGAATATAAAATTTCGTTGCCATAAGATGGTTTTACCGATGACTTTATCAGCGACAAATCGAACGTTGTCGCTAAAAGCATCTCTTCTGTGACGAAAATATTGTTTCGTAGCTAAATACTTAAAACACATGCCTTTAGGGACCAAATTCTACGTTCATTACTAAAAGCGTTATCAGCGACAAACTCAATTTTGTCGCCAAAAGTACCTTTTGCAACGAATATAAAATTTCGTTGCCATAAGATGGTTTTAGCGATGACTTTATCAGCGACAAATCGAACGTTGTCGCTAAAAGTATCTATTTTGCGACGAAAATATTGTTTTGTAGCTAAATACTTAAAAGACATGCTTTTAGCGACCAAATTATACATTCATTGCTAAAAGCGTTGTCAGCAACAAACTCAATTTTGTCGCCAAAAGTTCTTTTTGTGTGACGAAAATATTGTTTGTCACTAATGACATAAAATAAATATTTTTAGTGACAAAATTCTAAATTGTCGCTGAAAACGTTATGAACTACAAACACAATTGTGTCGCCGTTAAAAGTATTATTAGCAACGAAAGGTTTGATTCGACGCTTTTTCTCTTTAAAGAGAAACAGCGCGGTTTGAACTTTGAAGGGCTCTGAAACCCTAGAAGTTTCAGCGCCCCTCTTATCTCTCCCACTCGGCCACACTTTCCCCTCTTATTTCCCAAGTCAAGTGTAATCCCCTTTGCCATCTCTCTCGATTTCATTCTCCCTCCCCTTCAAACCTTAACTCGATTTCACTCTTGGCCGAAACTTCACCTACGCGGAGACCCTCTGGTTCAACTACTCGACCTGCAAGTCCGACTACTTCCTCTATTGCCACAACATTATCTTCCTCTTCGTCGTCTTCTCCGTGGTCCCTCTTCCTCTGGTCTTCGCCGAGCTCGCGCATTTGGCCGGCTTCGACCGCTACAAGATTCAGCCCAAGGCCAGGCTTTCTTCGGCCGAAGTGTTTGGCTGTTACAAGGACGTCATGCGCATGTTCTTTCTCGTCGTGGGTCCCCTTCAGCTCGCCTCCTACCCTTCCATTAAGCTATTGTATTTGTGTTTTGACCTTTTTTGGGATTGAGATTCCGGTTGATTTTTCTGGGCTCTGAAAATCCTGCGTTGTTTGAAATTTGTGGGAAATTAATTTCGTCTTACCGATAAATTGTCTTGAATGAGCCTTTGGATCTGAAACGAGTGCCGTTGAATGGATCTTTGGATTTCCTATATACTCTGTTTTCTTTATTCTTATCCGGTAAATTCGTAGAAATCTCTCCCTGATCATGTGGTGTCAAATGGAAACTCTCGCATTAATGGTGAAAGGGCTTTTGGGTTTGATTTCACGTCGAGCCATATGAGTAAACGAGATGGTTTTATCTTAGATTCATTCTTCAAAAGCAAAGACAGTAATGGGACGAATGGGATGAACTCTTCTGCAACTGATATAAAAGTTGCTTCTGTTGAGAATTTCGGGGAATGCAAGGATGCATTTCCAGGAACTAGATCAAATCATCTGTTGGTGTGTCAGGTTAACCTGGTTAGTTTATTTTACTGATTATGTTGAGATTTCAAAGAATGTGCATTGTCAAACTTTAAGTTTGTTGTAGGAAGAGCCAAGGGTTACTGATGTGCCTGATTCATCTCCTGCTGTTTTAGAAGCCCCAACATTAGATGGTACTACTGTTGTAGATCCTGTTGATTTATTTTTCCTATCTGATGGTAGCTCTCAGCATTCTAAGAAATGGGACTCTGGATCTGATTTCAACCCAAGTTCTGCAAATGGTATCATCCTCAATTCATACCATAAAAGCAAGCAGAATGATCTACTATCCTCTCCGGTTGAGGAGAATGTTGGTGCCAGTGAAAACTTCTGGGAATTTGAGAATGCATTTTCAGAATCTGTACTGAAACATAAATCAATAAGTCAGTTCAATTTCCATTTTTTTTTCTTCGAATACAATGTTGAAATAAGGCCAAAGTAAGTATTACTTGAGATAAGGCCAAAGTAAGTATACTGTTCATTTGGTGCTATGTCGTGCTATGTAAATTAATATACTGTTCATTTGGTGCAGGGTTTTTCAGACAGCCAGGAGTAGTGGTAGACTCAGGTCATAGAGTTGAGAGGAACGAGATGTGGCTTATTTTTTGTACTCCCTAGTATTTAGATAAATGTTTAGCTTTCATGTACCCAGATTAGTTTGGCTTCTATTGCATTTTAATTTCCTTGTGTTTGTAATGTGGAGATAGTTCTAAGATTACTGATTTGTATTTGTTTGAAAAGGGTATATCTTCATTGAATTCATGTTTGGATCTTCCAAGGATATTGATATTTGCCCCAAAGCATTTATAAAGATGGACCACTGCTACCTGTTGCTAAAAGCAAAATTTCTTGTTGCGACAAAATCTATCCTTTTACCGACAACTGCTACTTGTTGCTAAAAGCAAAATTTCTTGTAGTGTTAGACCACTAGTTTTGTGATCTCGTCCAAACAGGTTTTGTCAACGAAAAGAAATGGCGACCAGAAACATTTGGTTAGCAAACATAAAGAACGACCACCGATAAGATTTTACAATATCTTCTAATGACGAAAGATTTCATGCCTCCAATGGCCAAACGATCGGTCAATATAGTTGCCAATAACGACAAAACTGATTTTGGTGGACAAAAATCTTAAATCACAAGGTTCGAGTGACCATCGTCTAACCACTACAGGTCGTCTCCGGACATCCAAAGCTGACCAAAACTGGACTTTGCCCGACCATTCCACCCGTCATCTTACATGAATTTTGTTGTAGTGCATTAATGATAACATAAGATCGCCAAGAAAAAAATAATAATAACATAAGATAATCTGCTCCCTCCTCTCCCCCCCGGCCCCTAAAAGAAGAAGAAGAAAATACTAGCTTCCTTACCATGTTCAATCGTGTAGATTATACACGTATTAATGTTCATTTAGCTATGGCGATCTACCAAATTAGTTAGGCGGTAAAAGTGTTCTTTCGTCTTTTAGATCCCATAAGAAGCATCTGCGTGATAGATATCCCCAAATCCCACTGATTCCTGCAGCTCTATTTATTGGGTTTGTTTGTTGAATCCAAACCTCGTCAAGTTCTATCATTTTCATCCTTTTATGGGGAAGCATATTAATTTACTATAAAAGGGTTCGAGAGGGATTAATTATCTATCTTCGAGCTTTTTCGCATTATATTTTGTAATGACATTTTTGTTCTTTTATGTTTTGGCGCCTTGGAGAGAGAAGCTTTACGGGATTGGGTTGATTGGCTCTTTAGCTCGCAATTAAGATGCATTTTGAGTCATAATAGACTTGTAATATAATTCCTGATGGAAGGATAAAAATAAAATGTGTTACTTAATTTATAATTCCGGTGATAGTGACTCAATAGATGACCATTTGATCTTGCTAGATTTCCAAACTTGTTTGATATTTGAATAGCATTCCCGCCTTATCAGATATATGGGACTTGAGATTCTTGTGAGAATTTGTGTTTTACTATTGCCGCAGGGATATCATGTCATGAGTTATTGGGGATTAAGTGAATTAGGGTTATAATTATACAGTAGGTATATTTTTTATTAAAAAATAAATAGCTAATTTCTAGGAAAATTTTAAAACAAAAAAAAAAGCAAAGAGCGAGAAAGACATTTTGCAAAGAGATAGCAATGGGAGCGAAGGAGAGGTTGACTGATAATCACAAACTGACTTCAGATGTTCTCTCTCAAAAAACCTCTCTGTTTTCCCAAAACCCTCAGCTTCCCTACGGAGGAGGGGGAGCTCCAACTCCCTCATCCTCCTTCTCTTTTTTCTTTTTCCCCTCCTCCTTCCCCCTTCCCTCTCCCCTCTCCTTCTCTCTGGTTTGATTGACTGGTGATGTTGGTTGTTTGGCTTGGTTTTTTGTTTTTCTTCGCAGGTGACTTCCAAGCGGCGCACGGTGATTTCCATAATCTTTCGATGCACACGCCTAATGATTGCACTTAGCATGTCGAGACCTATGCAGCGCCGCTACTCCGGCTCTGATACGATGGTGCGTGTGCATGCACAAGCCCCACGCGCGGCGCGTGGATCTAACGCACCGCCATGCGTGAGGCCTCTTCCGCCGCTCAGCATCTGCTCCTCTTCCCAGATTTGGCCTCTGTGGCTCGTTCCCTATCCTCCGAGCAGTGGATCTAGTCTTTCCGCTTTCATGCGCCGCCTACACCACCTCCACCGCCGTCGCCATCTCCGACCATGTTCTGGCCAATGTCGATTATGTTTTGCTTATGCCCATTTGGGATCGCCTCTTTGTTACATGCTTGCTTAGATTTCTTCGTGTATTTTTTGATTATTTATAATTACAGCTGAAATTACATGATTAGTCATCTCAATGAGCCGGATCCTGGACTCCGTCCTCGGTCCTTCATAGACTCGTTTGTTTTTCTCACGGGTTAGCCATAAATTTCATACAAACTTCCTAATCCTATCTTGTCACGCTGATGGGGCAGCTTGAATCGATCACTAGTAGGTGTTATTTTCTGCATGGACCGACTAGTTAATTAAAATAACAGACCCAAAAAAAAAAGGCAAAAATCTGCGAGATCCTACCGCGTGTCCGAATTCCATATTTTCTTTCTTTTCCTTCTTTTGCGTTTTCCTGGATTTGACGGTGGAGGTGGGGCCAGTTGACCTTTATTATCCTTTTGGTGAGTTGGATCTCTCGAGTTTGTTGGATTTAGCCATTTAGGATTGGGTTGGGATAAGAACAAGGTTGGATGGATGATTGAAGTTCATCAAACCCAATTAGCACTGCAAATTAAAGGGCATATGCGAATCTGGAAGCTTTTGGTTCGTCTTTTTTCACCCGCGACGTCACACACAGATCCACGTGTAACTGTGTTGCATTTATTCTTATACTTCAATGTTTATTGACATTTTCAATTTTCTGTTCACAGAAACTCATTTGGGACATTGTAAAATCAAGAGGTGAAAATAAGACGGTTGACACCCAAAAATTTGAGAGGTTTATTTTGTCTCTAACTTAATTATGTTTTTTTCTCTGTGTTAATCCAGTGGTATTTGTAGATCAAAATTTTGATTTTTATGAATAGATAAAAAATATTAAAAAAAAGATATTTTGAATGAATTTTTATATTTATGATAATAAAAAAATAATTTCATAAAAATATTATTTTATTAGTAGTGTTAAATAATGTCCTAACTTCACCGCCTCAACACAGGCGGTCCGGCGAATATGTGTTCTCGATACTTCACATAATTAGACGGCAAATCAGAAGGCCCCACTAAGGAAGGAACGAGTATTTTTTTTATCCCTCTTCAGTGAAAGTGGCATGCACGATTTTTTTCTTGACGCCGTTAGCGGGTCATCTGAGAAAGGGAAAAGCTTCAAAAAAAAGAAAAAGAAAAAGTCGCTGGCATTATTGAAGTGCAGTTTGTTCATGGGGCTGGGCTTAAGGGGGGAAATATTAGTTGGAACATGGAAACACAAAAAAAAAAAAAAAAAAAAAAAAAAAAATATATATATATATATATATATATATATATATATATATATATATATATATATATTCAGGGGCTTTGGGAATGCTCAACTTTTGACATAAAAGTGGACTTTGGGAAAATGGCGGATAGGTATGTAAGCTGAGGCTCAAATGAGGGCCCTAACTCACAAAATATGTAGGCAGCAGACACACGTAACCTCTCCTCACTCGAGTACCCCAACCCTTCGATTTGAGAAGGGACAAGGCAACCGATTTTTTTTCTCTCTTTCAGTCTTCTCCCTTTCCACGTGTTACTTCTTACTTTTGCCTTCGCCCATGGCCCAAACCCCACGGGTGGTCAGTACTCAGCACCAGCGTCAAACCCTCTGGCCTCTGCGCTAGTGCTTTCCATGTTAGGGAGGTGTTCCTTCTCCGTCAATATTTTAAGATCAGGGGATGTTCGAGCCGCACTGATTTGGGGCAATTATTTAATAAAAAATTTATCACATAATTTTTTATTATTGTAATATTTGTTAAAAAATTTATTTATTTTCATTTTTTATTAATTTTTATAAAATATCTTTATTTTATAATATTTTAACAAATCTCAATACCCAAAATTTCTACCCTAAAACATACCACAAATCTTAAGAAATCTTCCGTTTTTGAGATAAAGCGCCTTAAAAAAATAATATAACATTTATTTTCACAATTTTAACCCTTATACCATCCTTACAAAAATTAATATATTTTCATTTTTTATCATTTTTTTCTCTCACTTTTTCATTACTTTCAATATTTTAAAATTTTAACCTATCTAAAATTTTACAAACAAACACTCCGTTAAAACTCGCCTTTACCTTAACAAAGAATGCTCCATTTTGACCCTAAGAGTCTTTGGTTGGGAAATACATTCTTATTATTTTTTGGGCAAGCGAAGGTGAAGATCTCTAAGCATTTTTTTTCCCCTATAGTTCAATAAGCTTAACACAAAACTCTTTTATGGCTGAAGATAGGGGATCTGGGATTGAACCTAGATTTTAGATTTTTATACAGTAGGCCAAACGACTGTAAAGGAAGGAAGAGAATTAATGCATAACCTGGCGTGCGAACCACACTCCTTTTTTACTTGAAGTGCACGACAGAAATAGTCTTAACGTGTTGGTTTACTTTGAACATATAATCCAATTTTTTTTTGAAAAGATGTTTTTTAAATGATTAAAAATTTGTCTTGAGATATATATATATATATATATATAGGTTTTTGTGAGAACGGTGGAGTAAAGATGTTTGGAAAGAAAAGTTTTTAAAAATCAATTCTCTTAAATTCACTTTAGTCAATGATTAAATAAAAAAAATTATTTTTAGATTTTGTTTTTGTGAAAAAATCATGTTTATATTTAAAAAATTAAAATAAAAAAACGTTTTCAAGACTATGGAACAAACTTTTGCCAAACGTAAATTGAAGTCTGAAATAGTAATATTGCCACATTTTAGTTTCTAAACCATCGAAATGCATCCACCTACTTTTCTAATAAGAACCTACTATTTAAATATTCAGAAAATAAATTAAATACGACTATCTCTATAGTTTAGATTTATGGGTATGTTTGTTTACTGGAATTTTGGAAAATATTCCCAAAATTTTAAGAATATTTTGAATGTTGAAATTTATTGGAGTTTGTAAAAAGTTTGAACTATATGTGTAAAAGTTGAAAATTTTAAAATATGTTTATTTTGTTAAAAATTTTGGACCCCAAAATTTTGAGCAAACAAACGTAATTGAGTTATTAAAGTGCAAGCGAAGATTCTGTAGATAGGCAATAAAGAATTAGAGGATAAAATAAGTTATTATTACACAGTTGTGAACATGCATACAGAGGATAAAATATTTTCAGATTGGATTGTAAAATTAAAGAAAAGGGAAATTAACATTTTAATTTTAGGTTTATACTCTTTTTCATTTGAGTTTTTTTATTTCAAATTTTAAATTTAACACCCTTATATTTTAGACTTTTAACAAATAAGTCTTTCCCGTAAAGAAGCACAAGGCACATCACCTATACGTCCACGTGGCACGACATTAAACACATCAGCTGCCGAATTGATTCCAGGTGACAGTCAAAAAACGAGGTCGGTTGTGTTTGTGAGTGGAGAGTGTGTGAGTACACGTCTGAGATTAGATTGTGTGAAAATCTAATGGCTGAAACAATTACACGTCAATTAATGAAGTCGGGTCAATTTTGAGGGTCGAATTATCGGGTCGGTTTCATTAATTGACGTGACATTATTTCAGCCATTAAATTTCACATAATATAATTTCAGCCATGTACCCACGCACACTCTCCAATCACACAATAACTTTTACCGTAAAAAACCGTTAAGAGCATGGACACGTAGACATATAAATGACGTGATTTGTGCTTCAGAGTTAAGAGTATGGAGAACGGAATACTAAATTTTAAGTTTGGAATCGAAAGATAAAAATGTAAAAAAGTATGAATTTAAGTACTAAAATATCAATTTTATTATAGAAAAAGTTGATCCTCCATATTTTTTTTGTGTAAACATCAATGTAACCTAGAATTTCCCGGTATAAGTATATAACAAATAAGCAGTACCAACCACGTGGCGCGGCAATCAATAGTACCCGCTAGAAAATAGGAAAGAAAAAGCCCCCAACCACCACACAAATTGTGGCCACGTGACGATGTCTGAGATCCATCACACACCACCGATGAGTTGGCAATTCATGGTTGGTCCAGCTCTTACTTGACTGTACGGACGGACTCATACACACCCGTACGGACAAACCATTCTTTACTCCAAGGCGAGCACTTTACGATCCCCAGCAGGTGCTCCAAATTTACCTGCAACTTTTGGTTTCCAACCTGTCCGGGTTTAACTGGCAACCGACAGGAATGTTCGCTGTCTTTCTCTTTCTCGCACCCTGTTGCCTCTCGAACGGTCACCGGAAGAAGAGGTTGTCGTTCTCTTTGACAACGTTGTGTCAAACTACGCAGTGGCACCGGATTTCTATGCCTCCAAAAGAAGCTCATTGATTGGATTACGGGTTCACAATCACATGTTTTGGCATATATTCCTTTTTTTCTTTTTATGGGAGGAATCTCTATTTTTGCTCTTCGTGTTTACCCAAAAAAGAAAGAGATTAGGTTCTATCACTTACTGGTCTTTCTAAATTTTATTTATATTCTTGGGTTGTAGCAGGCTTCAGGTCCTGAATGAAAGCTTTGGTGTTCAGATCAATCATTGTCTTCTTGCTAACTTTTCTCCTCAAATTTTCCTAGGGCTCCTCAGATTTCTCCCTCTCTTTCTTGGCCCCCTGAGATCTTTCACCGATTTATCTTTCTTTCTGTCATTTTTGCCTAGATTGCCTTGACCCCCTTTCTATTTTTGGAAAACGTAGCAGGGTCTTGTGTCCACTTTGTACACGGTTCCAGTTGGGTTTTGCCATAGCATCTACCACTTTTTTTATTTTATTTTTTTTTCTGGGTCTTTCGTGGGATTGGCTCTTGTTTCCATTTTTGTTTGGAGGTGCAGGAAATGGTGAGGGGGAAAACTCAGATGAAGCGCATAGAGAATGCAGCAAGCAGGCAAGTAACCTTTTCAAAGCGAAGAAACGGGCTGCTTAAGAAGGCCTTTGAGCTGTCCGTTCTATGTGATGCCGAAGTTGCACTGATCGTTTTCTCTCCTAGAGGGAAGCTATATGAGTTTTCAAGCTCTAGGTATGTTTTAGATTTTGACTCACAAGAAGAACCATGGCTAATTGTTGTTCATCTTCACCATCGAGTTGATAAATCCATGGATCTGGAAACTCATCTGCACCGATGAAATTTAAACTGTTTCATTTTGAAAACTATGAAGATTTCTGCCAAAATAACAGATGAGGAGGCACGTAAAAAAGGCAGCTGTTTCAAAATTCTGGCATTTTTAGATTTAATTTCAGCTCTAGACAGGAATAGAAAGAAAAAATTTCTGCAGTAGACGCAGATAATAGTGTAGTACCTTCTGCCGGGGCTATTACCCAGTAAAAGGAACCTACTTGGGGCTATTAGTACCACACCCTTACCGCTATACAGTAAGCTATACAGTAAGCCCGAGTACTTGAATCCCAGACTGATCTACAGCCTAGAAAAAAGAAAAAGAATCACAGGCTCTACTGATCTCTATGTATCCTCACCCCGCTCTCTTCTTCCCGGAATAAAATATTGGCGATGACTTGGTTTTACTCTTTGCGATCTTCCAAAGGATCGGAGAGATTTTCGTTTTGGTTCCATTACTTCATTTTCTTCACTGCTTATTCCATGGTCTGAGAGCAGTTCATCTCTAAAGGAGAAAAAAGGGAAATTTTTCAGAGAGATCTTCATTTCTTGTCGCCTGAAAAAGAGCGTACTTGTATTATTTGTTTATGAGAGAACTGTACCAATCACCTCGTTTTTATAAACATAATTAAAATAGAACATAGAATCAGCTATATTTTGCAATTAGTCTTGTTTGGGTGATCTTCAAGCCTTGCATTTGGCACCGGGAGAATCATAAAATCTTCCGGTGTGTGAACTTAGATACTTCCGTGTTAGGAACCATGTTTTCTTCTGGCTATCACCAAACTGTGTTGATGTCAGTAACCATTGTGCAGTACGTACAGTTTCATATTCTTACTAACTCGTTCTGTCAATTATATTGATGATCTGTTTGTCTATTTATGCACATAGTCAAGTCTGGCATGCAGTAAAATTTATAAATCTTGTTGATTTTCTAAGTGGGACTTTTGACTTGTGAAAATGATGTCCTACTGCAGGTTCTCACTATATATATGTTCATGTTCTACTTCACTCTTTGAAAATTTTTGGACCGCTTTCTCCCTTATACGTACGTTTCAGATTACGATATTTTGATGTTGAAGTTACTCGGTTAATATTTAAGCTACCTAATTTACCTGTAGTAAACAAAAATATTTACTTTAGAGTCCACTGTAGGTACACAAATTACCCCTTTCTAAAACTTGTCTAGGGGCATAGGTGTCAATGCGTTGGATCATGATGGGTGAACGTACATTACCCAAACCAGCAAACAATAAATGCTTGTATGCCATATATGTGGCAACAACGTACGATCCCTCTCTTTTCTTTCTGGCACCACGACTCAATTGTCATGAGATAAATTTTATGCGTCATCTTTCATCAAATTGCGTTTATGGTCTTCCCGAGGATATATATGTTTTGTAGCTAAAAGTGTGCAAAACTCCTCCTGTCTGTTTATGGTGTACTCCTTCGAAATGATTTTTTAGGCACTTCATGCATCTGGTTGTGGGTAAAGTGATATACATGCACATTCATTCTAGTTCAAGACTGACTGAAGTGCTGATCATTATAAAGATGTCACTTCTTGCTAGAAAGTTATTCTGATTTTACGTTTTGATTTTTTCTCCGTATAATTTTCTTTCCGATCTGTTTCATCATGTTGTCGTCGCTAGCTGAGAAGAGAAAAACTGGAAAACTGGCTGAAGTTTTAGAATGTAAACAATGCATCCTAGCTTCTTCATGCTATGCTGGGTTTTAGTAGTTTCGAGCATAATACAGAAAAAAAGACTTGTGACTTCAATGCATGAAATTTGGCTCAAATGTCAAAAATGCATTTTGAGCACTGAACATGTCCTTTCCTTCTAACCCCCAGTTTGAAGCTAAGCTCTTTTATCAAGATATCAATGAATATAAAGCCCCTCTTTACAAGAAAAACCCCTGCAGATAAACAACCTCGAAATATCCATTGGAGGATTCTGTCACGATTTGCTTCAAAGTGGAAAGAATGAAGAAAGTGAAAACGTTAGCCATGTTATATTCTCTCCATCATCACTAATTGTAGTGTTGCTCTCTTTTTCATTGTTGTAATCATGGAACACAGCACCTTCTCTTTGGTCATAATTCGTTGTCAGTCAGTCAATTATGACATTGCATTGGTTAAAAGTTCTCTTATTGTTGAGGTAAGTACGTAGTTTTCATCCTATATATATAGTTGGCACCTTAAAACCACCCCCAATGGCCTTTGTTGATCTTGCATGCCTCCAATAGTAATTTCTGTGGTTGCGGCTACTCCTGCTGTTTTTCTTGTTGTTTGGACATACCATAACAGCATCATTGACTTATCCTTATTTAGCAAGGAATCTATACTAGGTCCGCTTGCAAGAAAATAAAGCACAAGTTGGCAGTTGCCTTTGTCTTTAATCAAGTAGATATCTGGTGCAGGAAGAGTTTTGGCTTGGCACTAGGTTCTCCCACTATAAGTGTTTGTGTACAAGTAAGCACCCTAGTTGGCAGCATAAGTGCTAGAGCAGCGTGTTTTGGAGATCTTCAAAGTTGGATCTTGACCCCTAAAGCATTAGAAATAAGGGAGGCTTCTAACGATCTTGTGCGCTTTTAGTTTTGGGGAAATACCTGATAAGAGTGTTTGACATTTCACTTGAGGTTCATATGCTGTAACTAGTAATTCAAGAATAATTACCATCAGGTAATTAATAACAACACAAACTTAATTTCTCATGCCTATTACAACTAATTATTTGAAGGGTTTGAAAGTTTAACCGGGTATCACCTCATGTTTGAGGTTTGTTCTTTATATATGCAACTTCATTCATTCTCCCAATTCATTTCTATGTCAGTGTCAAAAACAAAAAAATATCATATAATTTTCACTGACCTCAAACTTTGGGAGGCTTCTTTCTCATGAACATTCGGTTTAATTTGAGAATTTTAACCTTACACATTGTTATTGTTTGATGGTAACCTCCTATTAGCTTCTCTTGTCTTAATGACAAGTATACTTTGCATTATAAAAACTACTGTACTATTTCTAATGTGCATCCTAAACTACCAATAGGTTTTAATGATTAGATCTCAAAATAGGACTCCAATTGAACACCTATATTAGTTTGGGAATGCAATATACCACAAATGGCAGTTTGGGCTGCAAATTACAAATGTTTTGTTATGACCATAACTTGTCGTGTGGGTAATTCAAGTACCAGAGAAATATTTTTCTTGACTGATAGAAGGTTTACATAGAAATAAATTTTAAATTTCGAGTTAATGTATCAGGAAAGAAATGGAGACTGACCCCACAGGTCAAGGTAACAAATGAAAAAAAGCACCTCTTAACTAGTATCATGACCTTTTCAAACAATGAAGGTGATGATAATGGACATAAGCGAGTAAGTTTAGAACATGTCCATCAATGGGTTTTCTGACATGATATATCAAGGGATAGCATGCATATTCATAGCCACAAGTATATATCATGGTTTACAGTTTGCCAACTTGGCATGTATATACAAGTAAGACGTGGTCAAACACTGTTTTCATGTATTCTTATCGTGCTGTTTACTGATGCTTCAGTGTAAGCAAGACTATAGAGCGGTATCAGAAGAGAGCCAAGGACCTAGGAACCAAGGGGAAAGCTCAAGACGATGCACAGGTTTGTTCATTTGGTAAACTGGATATAACGTTCTGGGGTATTGCGACTTGGACATCTAAATCTTTTACGAATGACAATCTTCATTTATCAGGACGGAGAAAAATTGTCCTTTTTCTTTCTAGAGGGAAGTTAGGAGTTCTAACCTTCATCATCATACGACTTCATTTTTTTTCTTCTTCTGCTTCATCATACGCATTCTTTATGAGTTAATGTAGTGTATATAATTGAGGTTGCACCCACCCTGATACAACATTTTTTCTTTAATTTCATTATTCCCTCAGTGCCAGTTATTTCCATGCAAAGAAAATTGAGGTAGGATGAACGGTAAATCATTGTAATTCATTTTGGTATCATTCCCACGTTATAATATATTTAGTTGTTTGCGAAGTATGCCATAATTAACCAATCTGTTTACAATAGTGTATGGATTTGGCCCTTTGATCCCTTCCAGAAAACAAATGTTTCCCTGAGTTCTTTCCTCAGAATTTGAGGGCACAGTAACAGTATTAGATGTCAATGATGACATCATCAAAGTTGGTAACACCATTCCCTAATGGAAGCTTTGACAGATGCAACAATCTCTTTATTTCTTTGCTTTCTGTACTCTTCTTTGTGGATGACATAAAGGTGGCATACTGCCTCCCGAATTGAAACCCTATATATAAAGGTACAGTCACTTTTTGTAATAGAAAAACCCTATAGATTCTGATGGCTCTGAAAGAAGTATCATCTTTTGACATATCAGACAGCATGATATGACCATATTGGGAAAATATTGCTCAGCTTTAGTTTTGGTTTTGCATGCAGCATTTGAAGGAAGACAGTTCTAGCTTGGCTAAGAAAATCGAGCTTCTTGAAGTATCTAAGCGGTTTGAAAATCAGCACTGAAGTCCTTTGTAGTGTATTTTGTTAATCACAAATATTACAGTCTTCTCTTATGCTCTGAAACTTGAATATGGCAGAAAACTCTTGGGAGATAGTTTGGAATTATGTTCTAATATTGATGAGCTACAACAGGTAGAAAACCAGTTGGAGAGAAGCCTAACTAAAATTAGGGCCAGAAAGGTAAAATCTAGCATTATAAGTACTGCTTTGGTCAACAACTTTTGCTCACCACACTCCTCTTTCTTTCTTTTTCTTTCCCTTACCTTTTCTTTTTACTTCTTTTGGCTGGTTGCCTATGCTCGGGATCAGCTTTTGATAATATTTTTTATGAATACTGTTCAAGCTTACTTTGCTGCATATAGCTGAGTAAAATTACTGACACTGACGACTTGGTCTTGCATATATGCATCTCTACTAGAATCAATTGTTCATGGAGCAGATTGAGAAGTTAAGGGAAGAGGTAAAAGTACGAAACTGCAGTCTGTTAGTAGTCTCTTCAGGTATTAGTGATCGGGTTTGACATTTTCTGTTGGCTTTATTGATCAGGAGAGATACCAACTGGAGGAGAACGCAAAGTTACGCAAGAAGGTAATACATCCGCTCCTCCTAATTCCTGATCTTGATCAACTTCAAAGTTATGGGCATCTCTAGCAGTACTTCTTGCACGAAAATTCCTTAAGAGCTGTAATAAATGCAACCTTGATATGTGCTGTGCAGTGCGGCTTGCCTCCATCAGACCAATCGAGCAAACAGAGAGAAGTTGTCCCCAGACGAAGTGTGGAAGTGGAAACAGAATTGTTCATAGGACCACCTAAAAGATGAACTGGTCACTGCCCATGTACACAGAATGAACTGGTTATAAGTATAGCTAATTTAAAACCTACAGCAACTAAAATTGTGTGAATATTTAAGCGCTTTGACAGAAGGAATTGGACCATATAAGTGTTGCTTGTTTGACTAAACTACTAGTGCAGAGAATTGTGTAGAACAGCCAAAAACTCATGTCTCATGAATATCTCTTGTGGTCCCCCACAAGAAACCGGGTATTTGTACGTAATTTCTGGTTAAGCATATGAATCTATGTAGCAAATATGATTCTTAAAGCGTTTCTGTAATCTACTACGGGCTAGAATCACAATTCAACAGGACTCTTATTTGGTGTTTGCCTCTCAAAATTTTAGGGGTTTAAAAATTTTGGTGTATTAGAATAAGTGAAAAAGTAAAGAGATTGAATATTAAAATAATTTTTTTGATAAATAGAGATTATTTGATAAAAGAGAAAATTTATTAAGCCAAATATCTGATACTCTTAAAATTTCTAAGAATGCTAGATTCATGAGTTGAGCTCAAATTGCCTGATATTTGGTGTATGGGAATGCCAGATTCTAAGATGATATTTTCTAAGTGGGTGATGAGATGACCTCAAATTACCTGAATTAAGGCGCATATATTGGGAGGGATTTTTTTTTAATGTTCTTTTTGCTTTCCAAAGATCAATATAAAAATAAACTCCAATTTTCTCAGAAGGAAATGAATTTAGTGTCGGCAAAGCAGCCGGAGAAAAAGACCGGGGACTTTTTAAGAAAACTCCAAATACGTCTATTATGTGGAATCGTAGCAGTTGGAAGCGAGAAAAGGAAATATTTTTCTCCAAGTAATTGTACTCTTTTTCTTTGCTTCTGTCCGGGTCAAAAGGGGATATTAAATGAGTTCTTTCCTATTAAGCAAGATTTTTGGACTCTTCTCTCTTTCCTATATACTATGCTCTATGGTACGTAACTTCTATAGAATCTCCCACAATTGTTCCAGAGCAAGGACACATTTTTCTCCCGTTTAAATGGATTAGTTTCATTTCAACTTCGTAAATATTTGAGAAAAATATACTTTTCACTTTCGGTTATTAAAATTTTGACACTTTGCACCTCATACTATTAATTTTGTAACATCTCGTCCTTTAACTACCAACCGTTTACACTTTATACATTACCTTTAATTTGGAGTAAACTAACGAATTTACATTATAATTTACTGAATTAAAATAGTAACTTTCGTCTAAATTAACGGTGAGAGGACAAATATAAACAATTGAAAAATTTGAGAGAAGAAATGTAAAACGAATATTAGTAGTTTGAGTACAAGGATTAATAAGGAGGGCAAAAAATATATTTAATCCATATTTTTTAATTACAAATCATTAAAAATATATATAAAAAACAAAGAATCGAGAAAAGATCCACCTTCCATCCCTCTCGTCAGCGCCACGTAAGAAGAGATGGTGGGAGACCACAGACCACCCACGTCAAGAAAAAATAAATTAAAACAAGATTGTTCATTTCGTTGTGTGATTACTTATATATTGTTTTCTTTTACGGGTGCTTTGAAGATCTCCCAAATTGGTGTAAAAAAACAAACCGATCTTTAACATGGATTAATATCGTCGTTGTCAAACAACTGCCTTAAATAACAAAACTACCTTAATTTAGGTTAAGTTCGTTTTGAGAATTTTTGTAGGATTTTGAGTGTTTTGAGAATTTTTAGATGATGTTTGTGTAGAGATTGATGATGTGTAAAAAATAATGATGATGTTTACATTTTTTTTTATTTCGAAATTATTAATTTTTTAATTAAAATTTGAATATTTAAAGGTTAAAAAAACAAAAATACAAAAATTTGTAAAACGATAAACTGCGCCATGCTACAGTAGCATGGCAGCAGGGGACAAAGGACCACGTGCAAGGGACAATGACAATCGACATGCTCAGATGATCATTGTTCAGCATCCTAAAAAAAACTAAGTTCGCCGAACATGAAAGACCATTGCATTCAATTTCTACTTTTTTTCTTAAAACCGAACATCTCTTTAGTTTCTTATTAATTAAAGACCAAGTTGCCCGACGCAAAAGTGTCAGCTTCCCTTGCCAAAATTAGGGTATGTTTGTTTCCCAATATTTTGAAGCATGAAAATTTTCAGCAAAACATACTTCAAAATTTTTAACTTTTACACATACATTTTATCTTTACAAACCCCAATAAATCTCAATAAAGTAAAGATTCTTAAAATTTCGAGAATATTCTCCAAAATTTTGGCAAACATACATACCCTTAATTTTAATCTCCTATAAACACACGTGTTTAGGTCAATATTTGAACAGTTTTGCCTTCCAACATCTTTAATAATTTGGGTCCAAAAATTTAGGTTTAATAATAAAAAATTCATCACATAATTTTTTATTATTATAATATTTATTAAAAATCTTCTCTCTTCACTTTTTCACCAACTCCCATACATATCTTTACTTTATAATATTTCTCAAATCTCAATACCCAAAATTTTCACCCTCAAACATTTATATGCTACGGGTGACCAAATTGATCGACCAAGTGGTTGAACTTGAAACTAGAAAATTACAAATGCATGGCGTTTTTGGGAAATCATGGTCCTCTAATGTTCTTTGCTAAGAGGGGATTATCTGAAAATCCTCCTAATGTGGTCTCCATCCGGTGCCTAATTGTTCTCCTTCATTATTGGTCCAATTCCAGTACAACGTACGTCAGTGCGTATATGATTGGCGTGTTCTTTTAAGAGTGCCACACGTCATATTCTTGACACCCTTTTGGTAGGTAAATAACATTTTCTCAGGAAAATGGTATTATCTACTGCCAGAAAATAGATTAACCCAAATTTCGTTCCCACCAAACTGGAGTCAAAACAGCAGGACGGTGTCGGTACTCGGTGCACGTTGAAAAGGAACGCCACGTGATAACCGCTGCAGCGAAACGAGATGAAAAACCGGAGGCAACCGCTCAACTGAAGGCACAGTGACGAGCCTGACACGCTTCTAATTAACTTCCCACAGAAGACCCCCCTAGAAGACCCCCAAGAGTTTCAAACTCGCTGAGCTAACAAGCAAAGCAAAGGAATCCCAAAGCAAAATGGGAAGACCCCCCTAGAAGACCCCCAAGAGTTTCAAACTCGCTGAGCTAACAAGCAAAGCAAAGGAATCCCAAAGCAAAAGCAAAAGCAAAAGCAAAAGCAAAAGCAAGATAAAGCGCGCACAGTTCCTTCAGAGATTCTGTTGTCTACCGATATTATACAAGCAGATAGTTTCTGTTTTTGGGTGCCTGCAAAGAGTGGAGCTGCAGGGAGGGGTCGAAGCAGGTCTTCCACTCAATAGAGAAAGATGGGTACTTTGACTGCCGCTCCTGTGCTGGTCCAATCAACACTAAGACAGCGTTCGATGTCCGAGCATCAAAGCTCCCTCTTTCTCTATAGAAAAAGACCCAAGGAGAAGAACTACGCTATTGTTCCTGTAACTGTCTTTGTTTTTCTTTCTTGTGTCCCAAAAAAATAAAGGGGTTCTACTTGTTTTGCTCAGTAAGTAATATTTCTTTTTTGTCTGTGTTTGATTGGATCAGGTAGCGAGGCTGTTTGGACCGGCGATATTTGAAGCATCGAAGCTGAAAGTAGTGTTTTTGGGGGTGGATGAAAAGAAGCACCCGGGGAAGCTTCCAAGAACTTACACGCTTACTCATAGTGATATAACTTCTAAGCTCACTCTGGCCATCTCACAGACAATAAACAACTCTCAGGTAAACCTGATATCTAATTTCTGACGCGCATATTCAAAAGGAGGAAAAAAGGAAGAAGAAACTTTAATCCGTTGATTATTTAACGTGGTATTATCGTTGCTTTAACAGAAAGCAGGGGATCTGATGTATTAGTCACTAAGTTAGGAAGGAGAAGAGGGGACATATTTAGAGCAAAAATAGCTATTTAAGGAAACGGGACCATATATTATTAGACTGGGTAGAAGAGATAATGGAAACTTAGCTATGGGTCTGGTGCGAAGCTAGATAGAAGTTGCGGTTGGAAATGAAGAAGAAAAAAAAATCTTGTGAAAAAAATAGAAGACGACAGAGGAAAGCAGGGGATTACAGAGTTAATGGTATATGTGCTAGTGAATTGTGCTTTTATATGTCTTTATAATATATATTATGTTTCGGAAGCTAAAAGATGAGAAATTGGTGATAATATTACAGCTGCAAGGGTGGTACAACAGATTACAAAGAGACGAAGTGGTGGCAGAGTGGAAGAAAGTAAAGGGAAAGATGTCTCTTCATGTTCACTGTCATATAAGTGGAGGCCATTTTCTTCTGGATTTGTTTGCTAGGTTTAGATACTTCATCTTCTGCAAAGAGCTTCCTGTGGTACAGCCTTTATCAAGATCTTTAATGGTTGACTAGATTCCTCTAATCTTGTGAAATCAATCTCTTAACTCAAGATTTTCATGAAATAGGTTCTGAAGGCCTTTTTCCATGGTGATGGCAGCTTGTTCAACAACTACCCGGAATTGCTTGAAGCTTTAGTTTGGGTTTACTTTCACTCAAACATTCCAGAATTCAACAAGGTAGAGTGCTGGGGCCCAATCAAGGAGGCCTCAGCACCTTCCAGTGGGGGCCACGAGGACAAGACACAGACGAACCCATCAAGTAACCGGAACTTGCCTGACCCGTGCCAAGAAGATTGCAACTGTTGCTTCCCACCATTGAGCTTGATCCCATGGTCAGAAGAGCTTCCCGCTGAGAGTGAAAATCCTTTAGGGACGCAACAGAGCTTTCAGCAACAAACCCAACAAACCTAAGATATTCTGTCTCTTTGTCATACCTGGTCTTTTATTTCATAAAATGTAAAATTTGTTCTCGAATGTAAATACAAGCCTATTCCTTTAAAATCCTACCCGATTATTGTGGGGTTGGTCTTATCAGTTCACCTTTTCTGGGATGTGATTTTGGTGCATGTAATGCTATTTGTCCCTTATACTTATCTTTTTAATGGAAATTATAATTTACTACACGCAACTACAAAATTATAATTATAATGCAAAGCTCACGGATGTAATCAAAGTCACCTCACCCAATTATTGAATCTTTCACGTTTGATTCCTTCATTTTTTTCCTTTCTGACAAAATTAGGATCAAAATTCTAATTTGTTGTCCTAATTGCAAGAAGAAAACGAAGAGAGTTAAACACAACAAGAAGACCTTACACCATTTAATGTTGTCTATGTAACATTTTGAACAATATGAGTCATATTATAAAATCTATCGATTGTATTTATCTCTCCGAATTACACGATACAGACAAATATTGCAGCGAGCTCCATTACATTAAAAAAAAAACCCCGCAACTTAACGGCCAGGTTTCGGTGTACAAACATGATCAACACTCAGATTTTGAAAAACAAAAAAAAAAGGTGAAAAAAGGGTAAGTAACCTAAAAACTTTTAGCTCTCCCTGAGTTTGACCTAAATATTATCTATTTCTCTGGTTTGAGATGCATCGAAGATTTAGAGAAGGCCTAGAATTTTGCAACTCCATATAAAAAACCATCCACCGTGCTCTTGGTCATGGAAATAGTAACGTGATAAAATTATAGTCATTTACATATAGCACAAAAAAGCGTGCACGCCAAAACGTTATTTCCTCTCAAATATACAAGGGAGCTGTTAAAATAATTGGTCAACACCTCCTTCTCTACAAACAAAACCTGTTGAAGTGGAAAAAGACATCGAAAATCATCATCTTGCAAGAAACAGGGGATGTTCTCTCACTTCTTAGGTCCCCCCCCCCCCCCCCCCCCAAATTCTCTGTCCTTTGTGGGTCGGGTCAAGCAGACCAACTCGAGTCTTACTTGCACGATAAATTTTAACCCCGTGGCATAGCTAATCATGTTATTCCCAATTGACAGAGATGTCAATAAACCAAAGGCATGATGCAACTGTCACCGGATTGTAGTTCTTCCAAGAAATGAGGCTCCAATCTCGCTTTCTGTGTTCTGCATTGACAGTTCATTCATCTATGAGTTGCATTTATCTGTAGTAGGAATAGCGATAAAAGGTGCAAAAAGTGCGGAGCAAATAGCCTGAAATAACTAGATAGATGCAACAAGAGATGTCCGCTCTTAGTCTATCCCCTCTTACATATGTTAGGTTCTCTCACATTAGTACCACATGACTGCACCGGCCATTTTCTACAGGCAAATACAACATATTCACCCCGGCTTTTATGAGACAACATAATTGGTGAGCTCCCGGTAGGACGAGAGTTAGTTAAGGAATGTACAGGAGGGGATATCTAATGGAGTTGAGAATAAGTTCCTAAGGTTAGTCATATCTATATCAACTGCAGTTAAACCAAGTGGAGGAAGGCTAAACTTAACCCACATGATAACATACAAAAACTATCAAAATTTTTTATTTTCGAGTGACAATCATTTTACCTGTGATTTAGCAGAAGGAAACACATTCCAAAACCTAAGTGTTTCATCTCCAGCTCCCGTGACAATTGTCTGAAACAACAAAGGTTGTTCTAGTTAACACAATAACAAACACAAACAAATAGGAAATTAATCTACATAGCTGGATTATTTATTAACAGAACAGGCAAATGATTATTAGATAGAATGGAGGACCAACTACCTGTCCATCAGGTGAGATGGCAAGATAGAGAACTCGATACGTATGGCCCGTACGAGTTGCCAACTGCATTGGGTGACAAAAAACAAATTTTAGAAGAAAGAATGGAAGAACAGACTAAAAAGAAACAGACAAGATATACTTTCATTACAGCAGAGATCAGATTGGTACCTTTGACATGGCAGGATATCTCCAAACTATTATCTGGTTTTGGGAATACCCGTGGGTGCTGACAAGTTCATTAACATTCTTGGACCACACAAGATTGCATACCTGCCATAAGTCCAGCGAAGATCAGAACATCGCTGTATAAGAATTCCAATACATATAGATGCAAATTTGAAAAGATTTAAATGGATTGGTCATACTATGTAGCTCTTTTCTGGGCAACTTTACATGAGAGCTGATATATTCAAAAAGCATAGGTGCATAAGCAACAAATGTAATCAGCTTTAGGAAACAAAATTGTGAACACCCCCTCCTCTTCCTTTTTTTTTTCCTTACTGTTTCCAGTCTAAAAGTAATTGTGATTGGAAGCAAAATCAATTACTAGTACACAATAAAAGCAGCAAATCATCTATTTTTAAGGATCTACTACAAAGCTAGTACGTATTTCAGTACAATATACTTAGCTTAGTTCATTACGCCCTCAAACTGTAAGCCTTGCCCAACTTAAAAACAGTATAGTAACAAGGATGTTCTCTTAATAAACTAAAAACTAACTCTTTAACACCGGAGTAAAAATTTCAATCCAAAATATCAGCTGTCTTGAGCTTAATCAAACCTCCAAAGTACCAAATGTATCAAGCAGAAAATGGTTCTACTAGATAAAATCACATAGCACAAAATATTAGGTGTTATCATCTGTTAAAAGAAGCCTACCTTACATTAAATACTAGCAAATGCAGTGTGGAAGAGTGACCCTCTTCAGGAATAGCTTGCAAGGCAGTTTTTTTTCAATTATCTCTCCATCTGGTGTATACTAACATCCTTGAAAAACTTTTGAATGGTTCCATGGTGCCACTTAATTTCAGCATCGTGTGAAAGAATTATTATGGTCATATATATTAGCTTCGCAAAGCATGAGGTTTGCTTCTTTTTTTCCTCCTTTCTCTCTCTCTCCCTCTGTGTGTGTCTAAGGGGGTGTAACTTTCTCTATTCTTTATACTCAAGAAGAGAAATTAAAAAGACAAGTAAAGGAAGAGATTCACCTATTTCTTGAATAGACTAGAACCAACTAAAAAGATCTCAATATGGTATAAACAAAAAAAGACAAGTAGATTACCTGACTTCCAGTATCCATGCAACTTAAGTGTGAGTTTGTGGTTGTGTTCCAGAAACGAATACATCGATCTGCAGTTCCTCCGCCAGATGCAAGGAGTCCATGAACATGGGGAGACCATGCAATAGCTTTTACAGCTGCTGTATGCTCACAGTATTTCAGCATGGGTTGAGTTGAATTTTGATTCCAAACTAAAAGCTACACATATATATATATGTGAGATAAATTGTCAGTCAAGAATGCACGAGGAAAGGCCCGATAACTGCATAATGCCATAAATCTGGAAAGAAAAAGAATTCCATCACATACTCTGTTATCATTGCCACCAGATGCTAATTCACGATTATCATATGACCACTTTAGTCCACAGACCTGAAACACATCAAATTGACCTTGAGGCTGGGAAAATTCTACAAATAGATAAAAGTTCCACAAGACAAAAAAAAAATTGGAAGAAACAGCAGCCATAAAGTTAGTTATTTACCATTCAAGAAAAACTAAAGAAGGGGTGTGGGTTGGGGGAGGGAAAACGAAAACCTTGATTCACCAGGAAACTAGATTAAACTGAAAAAGATGGTCAAGAATTTGACTTCTGACTTTTGTCCAAAGTGTTAAGATATAGAAAATGTGTATAAACCAAATGCAACAAATTAAATGGAAGAAACAGGAGCTATAATTTTCGCACTCATGAAAACTGAATAAGATGCAGCCATAAAGACGCTGACAGATGTTACAGGGGCAGGGCTTTTGTGGTGGGGGAGGGGGGGGGAGAGGAACCTTGATTTACCAGGAAATAGATTAATGGTTGAGAATCTGACCTCTGACTTATGTCCGGAGAGTTTACTAACAAAATCTTCCTGAGCACGTATATCTCGTTGAAAAATACTCTTGTCCCTTCCACCAGAAGACAAAAGAGATGAACTCCAGGCTAAGGCCCCAACACGCAATCGATGACCCTCCATTGTTCTTACCCTCTTACAGCGAGATGCATCCCAAATCTACAGAGAAGTTCAAATACAAGAGCTAAATGTGCCAGGTAGCCAACATTATGCCAAAAAACTAAGAACACAGAGAAGAATTTACACAAAGCAGTGGTGGTGTGAATAAAATGCACTATATGAAGCAGGCAAGCACTTAAAAAAAAAAAAGAAGATTACTAAAATTTCTGCACTTCCAGAAATACTTAAGAGCAAGGCTACAAAGTCCTATGAGTGGGATTGCTGATTATGATTACCACGCTGATTCCCGAAACCCGTCAGTAGTTTAAAGGACATCATTAGCCAGTTATAGCGTAACACTTCAAAACCTGTTCTTACTGATCTACGTGAATCTTACATAATCATTAATTGCATCATCTGCAATCGTTTATGGTTTTTGGATACTTCACCTAAAACCTCTATGTCAAAAGAGTATAACACGACTTTATTCAGCATAGTTTCATCTTTATATCATCCTTTTAGTCTGTATTTTTTTTTTTAAAAAAGGGGGGGCAAAACGAAATACCCGTTGTTTAGTTACGAAGTAAACATACATGGAACTCAAAACAGTAAGTTCTCAATATATACACCGCCTCTAACCTGGACTTTTCCGTTGCTAGTTCCAACAGCAAGATGTGTACCTCGCTGAGCCCACCCAACTGAGCAGACACTATCGTCAATTCCCAAGTCACACAACTTGGTTACCTGCGTGTCATATTGCAAGATGTATGAAACAATGCACAAATTTGAAGCTTGTGACAGTGCACCACTATATTTGCCTAGAAGATAAAATATGCATCAAAATGCAATTACAAACCAGAACAAGATTCACAGAACAGCGCAAAAAAACTTACCTTACTACTGCAAGCATTCCACAAGTAAACACAGTTCCCCAACCCCACCGCCAACACATTATGTGCAGACCAATCCACGAGATTCAGATAAAAGTCGTCTTGCAAAGCCGGTGCATCCAAAACCTACCCAAAAAAGAAATCCAATACGTCCATAAATTCCACAATCTCCGAATAAACTTCAACCCAAATTCACAAACCAGGAACTTACCTTATAAGGCGACCGTGGAATCTTCCGTGGAGCTTTTACTGGACTATGATTAACCCCAGGCATTGTATCGTCTGACCCAAATGGAAAAAGGGAATGGAAAGACTGGCGGGTATCGGTCTTATACCGGAAGATATTCCGGCTGGGCGGATTCATCCAGTCACTCCTCTTTTCGGGCGTAGTCGGCGAGACAACGCCAGACTCGGGACCGAAGAGTACCGTGCGGAGGAGCGTGGAGTAGAGGCTGGTGGAGCTGTCCTCGCGGCCCCCGGAAGTGATAGACTGCCGCGGCGCAGGGAGGTGGAAGAGCCCAAAGTTGGAGCCCGTTCTGGTAGGAATGAACCTATCAGAGTAGATCGTCCTCGACGGAGGTGGGTGGTGGTTCGCATTGATTAGGCGTTCGATGTAGCGCGAACGGGCTGAGTCCTCCTCGGACAAAGTAGGAGCAAGATTCAGCTCCGAAGACGAAGAAGACGGTGTTGGAGGTCCGATAGCTGACCGAATGGGCAATCTTTGAACCGTGGGATCGTCCATTGGGCAATCCTTTCGAGTGAGACAAAGAGGAGGAAAGAGAAATCCGCACTGAATATTTTGGGGCTTCCGGTAAGGAAAATCTGAGACCCTTGGACGTCGGTCTGAAATTTGAGGAATCCTTTGAGAAAACGAGGTTTCCTTTCTCGACTGTTGGGCGTCCGTGAGAGACTGGGATTTGAAGCTGGAGTCACTTGGAGAATTGACGTACTCTGCTTTCTTCAGAGGTTGCGGTTAACTTTCCCGGGAAATCGCGGTAGGTCGTTCCTGTGACTGTAATTTTGGAGTTACGTGATATATTATTATATAATACTCGGCCTAGGCGGTCTGGGCCTCGGCAAAACATTTCCTTGTGGGATTTTAATAGAGGATTCCTCGGACACTCGGAAATCCAGCAGGAATAAATTTCAAAATTTCTAAAATATACCAATCTGGAAACCCACAGAAGAATATTTATTAAGAGAAGTAAATTGTCTATTTTATCCTCAAGCTTTGCTTACTAATTACTATGAGAAAGGAGATTCGAAAAATAATAATAAAATTTTATAAGGAAGTAATTATTAAAATGACAGAATGGATTAAAAATTGGAAACTTGGTCATGGGTAAGTTTATGTGGCATTAGTTTCCTATTTGGGTATAAGAATTTATAAAAATCGATTGGCCCAATTTGAGTCCATAAAAATTGATCCAAAATCTAATCCTGATTGGTCATAAAACTCAAATCAATCAAAAACAATTATCCTTGTCCCAGATTGATTCAATTTTCAAATGATACTTATAAGTAGAGGTTTTGAAGTGTTTTGAGAACTTTTAGGTGATGTTTGAGTTTTATTGGTGTCTGTGTAGAAAGTGTTGACTTGTATTGATGTTTGTAAAAATTGTAATATTGAGTTGTATTATTATTCGTGTAGAAGTAATATTGGGATTATAACGTTAGATTCAAATTTTTAAGAAACAAATTTAAAAACAAAAAAGCCATATAACTCATTGATGCAATGTTGTTAGTTAGTTAGGCCCAATTGGGCGAAAAGAACTCAGCCCAAACTCAACGTTTGTGCTTCAAACTATTGGGTTGGCCTCAGTCCGAGTCCATTAACTCTATGGACTGGGTACGCGAGGGTGGGCCGATACTTGGTCGAGCAAGACCATTCCAGCTTTGCAGAAGTTAAAGTGGGTCGGGCCAATGACGTTATCTATTTTTTTTTATTTAAAAAATAAATTAGTTGCTCAAGTAATTAAAATTTTGAGCGCTTCTGATAGTATCTGTTTTGGTCAGATAAATGCCTAGTTTTTTTTCTAAGCAGGTCAATGCGGCAATGCCTAGTTTATGCATGCTGAAGTTAGATAAAGGATCTAATAAAAAAAGAACTGAAGTTAGTTAAAGGAAAGTTGGGCCGACCAAATTACAAACGTATTAATATTTTAGGATACAATGAATCAAATTTAATAGTTTAGAATATAAATTATAAAATATATAATAGTTAAAAGGGTACAAAATATCGTGCATACGATAACAAGATAGGTAACCTATAGGAGGTCGTAAGAAAATGTTCTGCCGACCTAAATGATGACGAATGACATATCTGCAACTTCAAGCATCCGCGGTGTATAATAGGCTTTTGACATATTTGTGATCGATAGAGCATGAGATGCGACTTTGCTTTTGAGTAGAAAGTGCAAAATATTGATTAGTCTTTCTTCCATGTTATGCACTTATTGCTATCATTATCTTTTCTTTTTGGGTAAGCAAGATCCAAGTCCTGATCTTTGCTTCAACAATTGGAAAACCCCAAACTTGTAGCTCCAAGTTCACATTCTAATATGAATTTCGATTAAGCGCATATATTCTTCTATGATTCTGATATGCCATACACCAATTGCAAATCTTCTGTCTATTTCAAGTAATTTAGCCTGAATTCAAGATCAGAAATTCTAGTTTTAGTCCCCCTTCTTCTCTTTGACTGAGGGAATTATATGAATAACCAAAATTATCTCATAAACAGTGTCTTTTCTGTTTCAGCTAATGTTACAAAAAGAATCATCACAAGCAAAAATGAACGATTCCATGAGAAGGAGGTACATACTCATGCTCAATTGTAGGCAATGTTCGAGTAACAGTAGCTGTGGGAGCTCTCACATGTCCAACCATAGACACTTGTAAAGCTTCTTCTTCATAGGCCCTTCTCTCCAACTCCTCCATTCTTGACTTCTTCTTCACCTTAACAAGCAATGCCACCAGGAGCAAACCCAAAAGAAAAGCACCCAATGCAGCCCCTATTGAACTTCCGACCACTACCTTCCACCGGCTAACCTTTTTTCTTAACTGCTCCGGGGGAGCCTCAATGACCAGCCCAAAATGGCCATGCCTCTTTGCAACACAAACGTATGGCGATACCTCATTTGCTAGTGTGACTTGGCCATCACTTTCAAAGCTAGCACAGTAGGGTCTAATTTCCTTCAAATTGGTGAACTCTGTAGTATTGCTGAAGTCCACTGTGATGGGCTTTTCTCCTGCAAGAATTCCAAGCTCAAAAGGGTTGCTAAAATTCATGCTGGATCCAGCATTATAAGCTAGAAGACCTAGGATAGGGGATACAAGTTGGTAACCAGATATATCAAAATTAGCGTAGTACATGGAAGACCAGTTATACCCCAAGATTTGTCTAACTATCATGACTCTCTCCACACATGGATGCACGGTCACGCCAACATCCAGATGAAATTCCCTAACCTGTGCACCATATCTTCGGAGACTCCCACACCTGAATCTCACTGTGTCGACCCTGATGCCGGAGAAGTTAGCCGGCAAATGTACAGAATGTAATGTTCCGGTCCTGAAGTGTTTGTCGTAGGACCTAAACGTGTAGTCTCTGATGTACAGATCGAGCAGGTGAGCTGATTTGATTCCTTGTGCTTCAGCTTTCATCGATACTGATAATACCCAGGAAAGAATAAGCAATGTGATCAGAGGGAAAAGGGACCCCATGTGATAGAGCGAGCTTGGTTTAGAAGACGTCGGTTGAAAATTGAGTCCTAAAAATCAGCAGGAGAACAATTTTTTTTCCTCCTGATTTTCTGGCCCCGGCACATTAAAAGAAGAGGTTCTAGATAGTTTATTTTCCTGTAGATGTAGCAAGAGTGAGGCTGCAACGAGGTAAGTTTGCTGTGCGTGAAAATTTTTCTGATGGATTAAAGAGTAAGAAACCAAGAACAGAGAACAAAAGGTCTTAGATCTTTCCTATCATGTCAAGTACAGGAGAGAAAGTAAGTTAGGTGCCCGTGACAATTCCTGATCAAAAGAGCTTGCCTGTTGTTTTAGAGGAGGTGAGGTTGCGAATAACTAGCAAGATGGATCTTGCACTGTTTATTTATTTATTTATTATTGGGTAATTGGTAAGGGTAACAACAGCATAAGTACTTTTGTGGGTAGAATGAAGATTTTGAGGTGGCAAAGGGGTTAAGGAGGGGAGGTATGATTTTGGAACGTGGGCTGATGATGATGATATTAGATGGCAAAAGGAAATGAAAAAGGGCTTGGCGTGCTTAGGAAAGAAATGAGGGCATGGGTCACCTGGGGGCTCCGATACTCTTCATTGTGTTGATAACATGTCTGCCACTTGAACGCCTGCGTGGGTCTCGTGTTATCTACCTGGTAGTCAATTTATTTTCCTCTTAATGGGCCCAAATTTTCACATGCGGATCAGTTAGGATGCACTGAAAAATTGTTTTTCATTTTAATGCAAATTACTTCCTCAATTAACACCTTTTCTTTAAGTGATATTTATTCATGGGTTCATGAGAGGGATTTCTTGTGTCATTGGTGCCATTATGTTCATCAGGATTTTGAACGTGTGGCAAAGGAGGTAACTCAATGTCACTTCTATATATTTTTTCAATGCAAACAAGAAGAAATTTCACCAACCACTTGGCACTTGGTATTTCGAGTAATATTGGCTAAACTAACAGTAAAGTAGTAATACTATACTCTTGGCATGAGCATCTGCTCTCATGGCAGGCAGCAAGGTGAATAAGAAGCATCACTCGCGTACAACGCGAGGAAAATTATCCATACACAACGTGACAAGCAAAAAGATAGCAGTAATTAAAAAGAAGAGGAAGAAGAGCCATTGGGGAACAGCTTGGGCATCAATGGAAGTTCACATTTGTCCCATAAGTCCCTCCTACATTCCAATACGAAGAAGCGACGTTCCATGCTATTATAGTCTGCCTTGTTGTGTAGGAGGTAATCCTGAAAGAAAGAGCTTGGCCTCCCAGAGTAGCAAATGCCTGGTATGAAGCTCCCCAGTTGTGGCTCATGAGTATCCACCCTGTTCTGCTTCCCTTCACCCACATCCGACTGATATCTCCGCCACCTCCAACGTTCATCACATAAACCAATAACCAGTATCCATTTCCTTGGAAATAGAATCGAAGCCCTCCTTTTCTTATGCATGGGACCCTATCAGACATCAACCATTGTCAATCAGCTGGGCGTACGCCGTAGTCTGCTACATTAGTTATGGCCATTCTATATTCTACAAGGGAAAACTCTTTGCAACCTTGCATATAAAAAGATGGAGTCCTAGATACCTCCCTAGCTAGTTATGTACGAGTTATATTAAGCAAGAAGATCAGTCATATGCCTGATTTCCAGAGTTCAAACTTTGCTATTCATATCATATTTCAAATAGGCATATTAGAGATTCAATTCGCGCGCAAGAACCTTGTATTAATTATCAACCATAGAAAGTCCTTTTTCTTTTTAGCATGTGTGATCTGAATTTTCTTCATAATTTGTTAATAATCATGACTTGAGGGAGTTTTTTTTGTTTTTTAAACTACCTGCGGTACAAGACGGGGACAATTCCGGCTTGCCACTGTGCAATTTGCATGAAAGCAGGCTTGGACAGGTCGAAGTGACTCCGAGGTGGATTGCACCAGCCACCAGCATTGGAGTCCTCGGACCAATTTGGTGGACAAAGGTTTGTAGCGGTCACTGTGGTGAATGGCAGCCCTTTATAGCACCACTTGGATTGATAGCAAGCACTCAATCTGGTAGCAAGACCCACAAGAGTACCCGTTGTTGAACAAAGTAGTGCTCAATGCCGCTGTTTGTGTTCCGTAACCATTAACATACAAATTTCCATACCCACAAGCTCCTCCTGCATGCAATGCAAACCCAATTGATCAGAAACCAGAAATCGATTAAGTTTCTGCATTTCTTTTTGTGATCAAATAGTTTCATTCAATATGTAGTAAATTGGACATAACGATCATGTGAATAACTACCCATGGTCTCGGAGGCGGTATCGTCGCCGTCAAAGGTGGCGTGGGCCAATGCCATGGGCTTGGTCGGAAGACTCCCAGGAGAAGTACTGGTTTGCTGATGATTAACAACGTTGATGCCATCAAGATGAAGCTAAAGCTCCAGTACAATTGCAGGGAGGAAGCCATTGTACACGTTCAGAAGAGCTCTCTCTGAGGCCCCTGATCAGATAGTGACAACGTGCAATATTACCTATTGACTGAAACAAGCCAACTTGATATAGTGGCCAACAACAATTATAATCTGCCAAAAGAATGCCTTCGTGACCCTCACGAAGGTCGAGTCCTCTTTTGACTTGAGAAAAGAGTTATATTTTAGATCTGTTTAATTCAATCAGTCTTTTTGTCATCTATCCACCCTATGGTACTCAGAAAGGAAACTCTTGCATCGTTTTTTTTTTGGGCATAAATAGCATATGTATTGAGATAGGATCAAGGAGGTTTTAACACCTCAGGAGGCTCTAAAAAACGTATCAGACACTCCAAAGAGCCGGCGGGCCAACGAGCAAACAGACCCAAAGGTCCTACAAAGTCCCCGAAGGGACGGACAAGCCACAGAGGCCAACAAACATAAGTTAATATGCCTAAACAGATAAAAGAGACAAGAAAAAAACCAACATAAGCAGAAAACACAGAATTAAAACAAAAGCAGCCTTAAACATTGAGGCAGGCCCTAACGGGCGAAAGCTGAACATAAACCAAGCCTTAAACAAATGGGCCGCCCCAAACAGAGTTATTTCCGGTCGGTCAGGCGGCGGCGGACGGTGGCCGAAGGAAGACGGAACAACGAAAAATGGAGGCCATGATCCGCTGAGGCCTGGCCAGCGAAAAGGGGGAGAGGAGGAGGCCGCACGCGCGCCAAGAGAGGACGACGCGTGAGATCCACGCGCCGGCCAGAGAGCGGCGTGCGGCCAAGGTTGCCATTCGCGACGCCTTCTCAAACCCGCCAGACGGCGCGTGTCCCCTTGGAAGGATCGAAAAGCACCGAAAAGCAAAGAGAAGGGACCTGCAAAAAAAACACCAAAAAACGCCAAAACCCACCACAACCGGACCAGAAAAGAGAAAGGGAGAGAGAAGACGGAGGAGGAGAAAAGAAAGGGGAAAAGGAGGAGGGGGGATGAGAGAGCCGGAGCTCCCCCCTCCTCCGTAGGGGTACTGTGTGGGTGGGGAAACCAGAGAGGGTGATGGAGGTTCACCGTGATTGTGTGGGGAGTAAACTTAGTGGGCGGTGGAGGTTCACCGTGATGGATATTTCCCAGAAATTATATAGTATGGGACATGCGTACAGGTTTATAAATATATAATCTGCGCTACCTCTCAAGAAATCTGCCTAGACAATGTTCAAGATATGAAGCTAATTAATAATACAGGTTCAAGTACCACTGCTTCCTTTCCTCTCATAATTCCCAATCAGGGAAAAAGGAATAATTTTTTATGTAACGATGATTCTGCTATTTGATTTGTACAGATTGCAGGATTAGCGGCAGAACTTTAGAAATTAAACTTAAAATACATGTTTGGGTTGTGAGAGACCTTTCTGCTAATTTTTATGGCAAAAAATTAGGACATATGTGCTTTAATTTTAAATCTATTCAGACATGCAATTTTTCAGATACTAAAATTTTAAAATGGGTCTGACCAAGAAAAAAAATTCATTTCATCATTGAGCTCCGTTTTTATGAGGAAAAAAGAGAGGGGGCATAAATGCACTTATAATCCTTGTGAAATAAGGAAATTATAAATTAGTCTCTAAGGTAAATAAAATTTAAATTAGTTTATGTGATAGGTTTTCGTTAAAAATATTTTTTTCCTTTCATCTTCGTTTTTTTCACTAACGGCATATGCTCGTAAATTACGTGGTCTGCTTGGACAGGTAACATATTATGACTAATATTAATTAGCATATGCCGTTAGTAAAAGAGACGAGAACGGAAGTAGGGACGTCAAAACGAAACCTTAACACGATATTAATTTGTAAATTTCTTTACCTCAAAGATTAATTTGAAACTTTCTTGTAATATCATAGGAATTGTAGGACCATTTACCCCTAAAAAAAAACCCGCAGAAAAACTCATACAACAAATGGATTAACAAATATTTTCTTTTCAAATGACAAATATACCTACTTTCACGGATCTCAAGAAAACACGTTTAAAAAAATGTTCTATTTTTCAAATATCTTTTTTTCTGGAGCCAACAATTAGAGAAATGCATAATTTCAAACCCCTCTAAGTCCAATTAAAAAAAGCATAATCACGAGTTGACTAAAAATAGAACCCTTAATTGTGGCACCATAAGTACTGACTTGTTTTTAAAATCAATGTGACCGGTCGGCCTTCTAATCTTGACGGTGCTATAATTTATAAGTAATTAATGTTTCTTTTCGATAACCGTACACCAACAAACCAACGAAGAAAGTTTATAATTTCTTTCCAGTACTATATATTATACCTATTCGGCAAAAGAATATATTAAACCTGAAAGTAATATTTTTTTAATTTATCTGAAAGAGTATTTCACTATTTTGTCGTGACTCGATCAAATAACCATTACGAAACCAAACAATTTAATAAATAAATAAATAAAACGACCTCAATAATACAACTACATGGCCCCAATTACTCTATACGATTCTCAAACGATAAATAGCCACGTATCTAACCCGTACGTGCAACTATATATGATTTGACTTTAGCCAACCTTTTTGAACTTAGACAAAGTCAATATTTTGCCCAGAGATAAGAAAACGACGAGTGAACAGTGTGAAACGATCCAGAGCTACGGCAGTTTACCAAAGACAATTTTTTTTTTAAAAAAAATGTTTTTGGTAAAGAAAATAATTAGGCACTATTAAGTTTTGCTGTATGATCAGGCGAGACAAAAATAAGACGAGATCTCCAAAGATCATTATATGTTTCTTCTTCAAATGAATTCCAATTAGGTGCACCTTTAAACAATTTTTTGGTGAAATATTACAAAATACAAATTGAAGAGGAGTTATCTCTATGAGCTTCTGTTGTGTTGGGATTAACACTTAATGAAACGGCCTTAATCATGCTTTTTTTATCAACTATTGACTATGGATTCTCTAACTCTTTCATCTCTTTGAGTTGGACCATGCAATTTGAAACAAAAAATTAAGAGAATTCGGATCCTCATGTGTAGATGAGTTGTTGTCTTAATTGCACTTGGAAAGCTAAACTCTTTACTTTATAATCATTTTAGTTGGGTTAAATGTATTTTACACTCTCTGACTATGAAGATTCTCGACATTTTGCACCATAATCTATTATTTTTGTCACATTGCACCCACTAACTATTAATAACTGACATTTTGGTGATATCTGATTGTAAAAATGTTGGGGGTGTTAAACTTGGTGAAAAAGTGAAGAGAAAGATGATTTAAATGAATTTTTTATATTTATTTAGAGTGAAAAGTGATGATTTGATGGAAAGAGAAAATTTTGGGTGTCAAACATCCCCTTTGTAGACTCATTTAAAATTTTCATTCGGTTTGGATGGAAATGTGTTTTTTGGTCTAAAAATTACGATTTTACCCTCATAAAGTGGTTAATGCCAAAAAATTATGCAGACAAAAGTGTCATTTTGCACACCAAAAAAAATTGTCTAAATTAACCAAAATTTTAACAAAGAGCGCAAAGTATTTGAAATAAATAGTTAATAGATGCAATGTGATGAAAAATGATAGATTGAGTGCAAAATGTATTTAACTTATCTTAGTCGTTAATGTTAAAATTAGTCACTAACGTACTCTATTACTGATAAGACTTTCGCATTAGATGTATATTTCTACGAAAATTGTTTGGGAGTTTCATATTAGATATTACAATGTATGAGTTGAGACATCATACCTCTATTTTTCTTTTCTTTTTTTTTTCTCGAAACTATTTAAGAAGTCAAACTCCACAACAATATTCTCAAAACAATCTATAGGCATTGTTAATAAAATAGAGAAAATGTAGAAATGGACAAAAAAAATTAATCTAGTCCTAATAAAAATAAAGGATATATGAAATTTTACATTCTCCATAATTGAAAATTAGAAGGTGTTTTACGAAGAGACAAATACGAGGAAGAAGGATCAGGAGAGCATATAAACCCAAGATTCTCATGGGATGAGGACGGCGTGTGTTGCTCACGTGCCATGGAGTAGGTTGCTGGGGGCACGTAGAAGCGAATGAAAGGGAGGGGAGGGAACTAGGAAGAACGAGGCCGGCAAAGGTGGAAGAAAAAGAGGAGTGAGAAGTACTCACAGTTACGAGTGGAACATTAAAAAAACTCGAAGAGTCTAGAGAGAGGGTCTCCTTTTTTTCTAGACTTTCCCTCTTCCCTCGTTTTTGGGTTACTCCTTCATCTTCTCCCTTTCCTCTGGCCGACGGGAGGAGTTTCTCGTCTGCCCCCTCCTGGCTGGCCATCGGCTAGTCAGGAGTTTCTTTATGCCTTTTTGTTTCAAATAACAAGGGTGGTTTCGTTTCCAAAGATTCTCTCCAGTGGTGCATTTTCGGCGACAACCGGGTGCTTTCCGACGAGCACGAGCCCCTTGGTTGGCTGCTGTGGCTCCGGCTCTTCAACGTCATCCATCTCCTGTAGCATACTTCCAGCTTACACCCCTCCACGCGCCCCTCTTGAAGCGAGTGGATCTGACGCGCCGAGATACTTTTGCTTTCTTTTTGGCCGAATTTTTCCTTTGGGGATGCTTTGTTTGCAGGTTCTGGTCTGGTTCCTTCTTCGGCGACGGTATCTGCCGTTCCCGACGTAGTGGTGGTGTGTTCCTGGTCTTTGGATTCGGGTTGGTTTTATGGGTCTGTTTACCCGGTTGGTTGCAGCCTTTCTGGCTTGCTGGTTTTTGGCCCTTACAACCGTTCAGTTTATGGCCCTACGGGCCCTTGAAAATGTAACAGGCCTTTGTGCCCTATATATACGTTTCCGGCTATGGAAGGTTCTGGACTCTGTACTTATATTCTCGTTCTCTGTGTAATGATATCCACCTTTGCTTAGAAAAAAAAATATTCACAGTTAATCTGCATGCATTTTTTGCAATTTGTAATTGAGACATTAAGATTGTGTCATAAATCACATTTTTTTATTAATTTTAATGGTAAACCTATTAATAATTTGAGTTGCAATATAACGAGTTCAGTAATTTGAGGCGTACATTGTAAAAACTCACTAACTAGAGGGTGTAAAGTAAAACTCTGGTTTTTTTTTTTTTTGTGTTACTCCGGCCCAAGCCAGGCTTGACTTGCTGTAATTGCCAACACCAGGCATGTTGATATCCTGTTGTAGTTGGTGTTCCTTTTCTTTCTGACAATTTCCGGAAAAAAAGAAGAAGTACATTTTCTTTTCCTCTTCTAATTATGACAGCGATCTCTCTGGTTTAAGCTAAATGGCACACAAGCAACCCCAAGGCAATTCGAGGAATTAGGAGAAAGCATGCAAAGAAGAAAATAGCCAATATGGAGTTCAATTGTTCTTTATCAGTGGAAACAGTTCCATATGTCTCAGATGAAATGTGTACAATTTACTATTCATTTAAGGAACAAGAAAGGTAAATCATGCGCTGTTGGATTAAAAAAAATAAGGAGAAACATCAATTTTGGCCCTCGAACTATAGGTTAAATGTCAATTTCAGCACTCTTAACTAGTAATTTCATGATATTGAATCCTAAAATTACTAAAATTCAAAGATGTTTGCCCTATCATAAAATTAGACCATCAATATTGATGAACATGAATATATATATATTTCTTTTTTCTTCACATTTCAATCATAGTACGTACCTTGTTACAAGATGAACATTGATGCATGTTATTAGTTCTATGGTTCAATATAGTGATGAAATTTATAGTTTAGATTATAGGTAAAACATGATATCTATATTTCTTTTTTCTTCACATTTCAATCATAGTACGTACCTTGTTACAAGATGAACATTGATGCGTGTTATTAGTTCTATGGTTCAATATAGTGATGAAATATATAGTTTAGATTATAGGTAAAACATGGTTCCATGTTACCGCTCCTAAATATAAAGCATCTCATGTTACAATTTTCAAAACGGATTCGTCTAGTTTCATGGACCAAGGTGAAATTATATCCTGTACATCAATGGAAGTTGAGATTTGCCTCATAAGTCAATCCTACATTCCAATTCGCTGGAGCTACGTTCCAGGCTATTATAGTCTCCCTGCTTGTATAGGAGGTAATCCTGAAAGAAAGAGGTTGGCCACCTAGATTAGCAAATGCCTGGTATGAAGCTCCCCAATTGTGGCTCATGGATATCCACCCTGTTCCGCTTCCCTGGACCCACATCTGACCGACGTCTCCGCCACCTCCGACGTTCATCACATACACCAACAACCAGTACGCATTTCCTTGGAAAGCGAATCGAATCCCACCCGTCTTTTGGCAAGGTACTCTACACGAGAGACATGGATCAATTAATTAGAGAGTAATATTTCCCCAACACGAACTAGTGCTTTTTCAGCAAACGCGTTTGTGAGAAGTGTTACCTGCGGTACAAAACAGGGACAATGCCAGCCTTCCACTGTGCAATTTTCATGAATGCAGGTTTGGCCATGTCAAAGTGGACTCGAGGTGGGTTGCACCAGCCACCAGCATTGGAGTCCTCGGACCAATTTGGTGGGCAAAGGTTTGTAGCGGTCACGGTGGTGTACGGGACCGCTCTAAAGCACCACGGGGATTGATAGCACTTTATCTGGAAACAAGTCCCACAAGCATACCCGTCGTTGAATAAAGTAGTGCTCAAGGCTGCTGTATCTGTTCCATAACCATTAGAGAACAAGTTTCCATACCCACAAGCTCCTCCTGTCAAACCATAAACAGAACATTAGTTTCTTCATTCATTTTGCACGTCAATTGTAATGACTGAAACAGAGAGTATCCTAGTCATATGGCGTGAACTACGTTACGTACCCATTGTCTCGGAGGCCGTCTCATCACCGTAAAAGGTCGCATGGGCGGAGTACCATTTGCTTGGTCGGAAGTTAGCGGCGGTTAACTTGATGCTGATTGCCAGAATTGACGCAATTAAGAAGAAGCTAAAGCGCCGCGATAGAAGGGAAGTCGCCGTCATGCTTCGATGAGTACTCTAGAGTAGGGATCGAACTCTGGGACGAGCGACAATGCCTATAATTGATTTGTACGTACGTGCTAACTTATATAATCTCCTCCAACTAGTATTATTGAAGTACAGATTGGCCTTCGTGGTCCTCACGAAGATATGTAAAAGTCTTCCAACTTAAAAAAGAATGTCTTTCTAGGAGTGTTGTCTGTTTTAAGAAAAACAAAGATTGGACAAGGATATCTGCCTTATACAATGAATTTTTTGCTCCTGCTGTTAGTGCAGCGAATGTTTGCCGACTGATCAGACTTCCATAAGGGACGTTAATGGCCGGGCATTTCGCTTTTTCATTTATAAAATGTGATCTCAACTCTTGGGGACGTGCAAGCATGTACTAATTAAGCTCTGTGCTTTCCTTAAATGATTTATTAAACCAGGCAACCTTTTTTTTATTTTTCATTTTTGAAAGAATTTTCAGTTGGCTATTCTTTTTCGACTTTGATTTTTGTTCAAATGCTGCCCGACAGGTGAAGAATAAGACAATGTTTACCATGTAAAATTTACATTAGAGATCTCAAATTAAAAAGTTAGATTTTGTCGTATTAGTGTATACTATGTTTATATCTATAAAAAAAAGTATACTATGTTTATAAATGTAGTACTTATATATATATATATATATATATCTTCCAAATATTAACCTCTTATATTATATTTTAAATTTGGAATATTTTTCTTTAATATTGTATAGCATAACATACCAGAAATGGTAGAGAATTTTGAAATCGAAAACTTCCCTTCTGGTTCAATATCAAAAAGAAGAGGAACAGGGGTTAAAAAAAAAAAAAAGAAGGAAATAAAGCAAAAGAGCTGGGGGGAAAGCCCAAGAAAATGAAAGGAAGCACAAGAGCTGTGAAAAGCCCACGAGAAGCCCAATTTACTAACCCAGCGGCCCAAGAAGTTGGAAGCATGAATAGAAAGGAACATTCGCTGTAGTTGTCTCTTAGACCTGAAACGAAGGGAATGAGATGGACAAGAGTAGCAGAGACGCAAAAGTGGCTGCAGCCGCTCAACCCCAGAGCAGACCCTCTTCGGCTAGACCCCTCCCCCCTCCTCCTCCTCCTCTTCATTCCAGAGCTCCACCTCCGATTACAGCTCGCCCTCGCTTCGAACCTGTCGATCGTGAGAAGGTTCCCTCCTCTCTCAAACTCACTTTCACTCTTGCTCTCTAAGCTAAACCTTTAGATTTTCATGCGACAAATATTAAAAAAAATTTGGAAATTTACAATGAAATTTAGTAACTTTATTTTTTATTTTTGGCATAAAAAAATGCAGATTTGTCCTCTTTTGCTCCGAGTTTTCACTAAGGTATGCGCCAATTTCTTTTGTCCGTCTACGTAAGATTTTTTTTAATGCAATATGCGTTGTTCTGTTCTGCTGGAAAAAGCTGAGAACTAAGTTTTTAGAAGAGAACTAGGTAACTGAACCATGTTGCTGACATAACAAGCATACTACTTGGGATTCACTTTTGGCAATGTTATTCAGTAAGTTAACATTCGCGTATTAGAATGTGTGGAAAGTGTGAGGAAGGTCACACTAGAACAATTCTGTAATTGGTTGGTAGTTGAGATATTGAGAACTCCATATAGGCAGTGTGATGGTAAACCTGGCGCAATCGTAAGACACTTGCTTGTTATTGTTTTCCTACTCTTTAGTGGGCCGAAAAGGGTTGACATCAGAATGGGCAAAACCCAAGCTGTCAATATAGCTGATAGGAAAGAAATAAGGCTTCATTGAAGTTTTTGGTGTGGCAACAGAAGATTGCCCTCAGAAAGCTACCAAGTGTCATACTCAAACTCTTCTATTCTAGCTTGGGAATCTGCGTGAATTATTGGACTGCTATACAAACCTGTTAATGAAATTTTGATCATATCCGAGCTCTTTGATTGGTATGTAGATTGTATAATTGTGATATGCTATAGGCTCTAGAGAGGTATTGTTACTGTGCTTTTTAAATCTGTTGTATACTTCTCAGGTCTTAGGGTTACATCATGTTCGCTTAACAGCCTCTGAATTTCATTGGATGCATGATTGGATGTGTGTTTTGCTGATGTTTGTTAGTGTTTATTTTCCTTTTTGGACAGTATTTTCAATTAGTTTTCTTTTGACTTACTGAAGATTGGAAGTCATCATAGTGAGGAAGATTTTGCAGTGAGAGGCAAGGAACCCAAAGATGAGGTTCAAATTTACACATGGAAAGATGCAACGCTCCGTGAATTAACTGATCTTGTATGTTGAATCCAACCCTTTGATCTTACAATGAATTGGATACTTTGTGGTTTTGTAGATGATATCAGCTCTTTGTCAGGTTAAAGAGGTTGCTCCAGAGGCCAGGAGAAGAAATGCTAAACTGTCTTTCGCGTTTGTATATCCTGATCAACGTGGTCGTTTTGTGTTGAGAACGGTACGTGCTGCTTTTGTTTAGCTGGTCAACATGTATTTGTTAGGCAGTTACAGCAGAATATCATAGATTTCTGCATCATCTGTTCGTTTATATGCATGCATGTACTTAAGGTCCAGTTTACCTTCTTTGAGTGATTTGAGATTTATGTTAATCAGATGACTAAATTGGCCCTGGGTTTTTCAATACTTAAAATTTCCAAATATTGACCTTCGAAGGTTTTATTCATCCCAGGGCTCCCGCGTGGCCCTAGCAGACTTTAGTAGTAAGCTTCGTTGAACCTTCAAGGCATCAAAATTTTCTAAAGTTTGGCCTTTCTTTGCCTCATTACTGAGTATGGTAAAGTGATTAAGCCTTTGGGCATTATATAACAACCCTTCAAGTTGTAGGTTTCAAAATAGATAAAATAAGTTGCTACTGAGTCATTAATCGTAAGCATCATGCACATTCAGAGAAAAAAGTTCTCAAATTATGCTCAAGCTTTCCATATTTTGGTCTCTGAGGTGGGGAGGTCACATTTTCTCTTTTCCTATAGGTTGGAATGACACATGCCTATGGAAATGGCAGACGAGTAGATGACAGCAAGTCACTGGGTGAGCTTAGCTTCCAGGTAAATAAAATGAAATAGTTGGTGCCATATCCATAGCATATATATTAAGTCGAATATGTGTGAGTTAACTTGTTTTGATTTTGTATAAGTAGATTGGAGATTACTTTTTTTTTTCTTCTTGCTAGATTGGAGATTACTTGGATGTGGCAATCTTATAGAGGAAGAAGAGGTTGCCGATGCAGGAAGTGGCTAGCTTGAGAGGTGCTGTTATTCATTAAGCTTATTTTGATCCCGTCTGGTGGAGAAAATGTATTTAAATGCTTGAACTTTACGCTGATGGCCTGTGGGATCTGCAATGACTGTTTGGAATGTTTGCTCTATAACATTATGTACGCAAGAATTAGTGTTGTCTAATTCCCAGAACGTGAGTTTTTCATGGTCGGTTCCAGATTCCTAGTATTTTTAGCAACTCTGATATTCTGGGCCTGCATTGTTACTGCATCCAGCAGTCTTTGTAGAGCAGCTTTTTGCTTGGCAAAACAGAAAAAAATGACTTTGTAGTCAGGCGTCTGTGTGGATGGGCCAAAAATATTGGAGGCAGTGTAGATTTTATCCAGGGTTGTGAAAGAAGTGTTGGGAGTTGTAAAAAAAAATTTTTGATTTCCATTTTTTTTTTTGTGCCATCTAAAACAGAGGCTGAGGCAAGCAGCTCTCCCAACTAATGGATTACTTGTTAGAAATTGAGATTTTGAAACTTGCTACACAGAGTCTGATGTCATGATGTAGTGGGAATGAACACATAAGCCGAGTGGGGAAATATGAGAATCACAGCACGCAGATCATAAGAAATGCGTGTAATTTTTGGGCTTCATTTAAACAAAGGGGAAGAAACTTGAGGTATCAGGATTTTATTAGATAGGATGTTTCAAAAATTACTCATTGCTCTCTTCCATTGAATGCACCTGTTTGAGGTTTGCATTACGAGTGTATACATACTAACAAGTACAGATACAAACATCCAATTTACAGGCGATTAGCTATCCAAGTGCAGCACCTGAAATATTTTCCTCTTCAGAACAACGAGTCCGTTTATATACATGACTTGAAACCCTTCATCTCCAACTTCATAGGTTAGTAACGGAACGGTATGGCGGATCCCTTAAACAAGAACGATCCTACAGGAGTAGCTCTGGTTAGAAAATTGAAGCGGATTAGCCCCATTGTATTAAGTATCTCATGTTTGGGGGTTTGTACCTTCAATCAAGCATTAATTCCTTCTGGCAAGGTAATCAAGCGCGTTTTCAAGTCGTATACCATTTCGGTTCCACAGCTGAGAAGCACAATTGAACTCGTAAAAAGTAAGAAGCAATGGAAGATAACTGCAGCTAGCAATTAAAGGAAGGTAAAACCGCACTATGTGCTTACTTTGAACATTTGACATTGTTCGCGGTACCACCGCTAGAGATTGACAATATGGTGCCGAAGAAGGAGGTATTCTCAGTACCACAATTTGGACATGGGCCCTAGAGAAGAAGAATATGTTAGTTGCATTAATATAATACCAACATCATGTGGCTGTGTCCATCAGTCTTGGAAGAGATCTCAGCAAATATTCTACCTTTAAGATTAGAAAATCTTTCACAATCACGTTTGTGAGTGTCAGAGCTAGCCAAACTATGAGGGGAACAGCAGCAAACCACGTGAAAATGAAACTGAATGGCTCAGGGAGCTGCAATTCAGCATTTCACAAAAGAGAAGGTGAGGAATTACAAGAAATTATTAATTATAGGAGTAGGTATCCCAAGCTGTTTTGCTTTATTAGTCTGCATATTTATATGGCCAGGTTTGGTGGGGAAGGAAAAAGATATTGGAACAGATTATGTCCACCGAATTTAAAGGTTCATAAAGAACAAAAAGGGAAAAGACAACCTCAACAACTTACCTCTAGAAGATATGTAATTTCAAATCCTGTTATATCATCAAGAAAGAAAAACCTGGTATGACAACATGGTACAAATAAGTTGGCTTAGTCGTCATTAGATAAAAAGGGGTGAACCCATTACTAATAAGCAACTGTAAGATCAGAATTAACCTAATATAATTTCTCTGTAAAAAGAATTAGAATTGGGCACGATACTTACAGTCCTAAAGCAACAACGGTCGCTGGGACATTCAACAGAAGCATCTTCAAATAGTCAACCGACAGGTCACTGTAAACCTATGGGAAGAAAGCCAGTCACTACAAATTGAGAAGACTGGAAAGTAGCTAGGTACTAATTCAGGCCTGCTTCTAGGCAACTAGTGCATCCCTGCAGGCTGCATCTAATTAACGATACTACTGTAGTTCTAGCCTGTCAAAAGCATATGTGTATGTGCACAACTAAAAATTTGAAAAAGCACAGCCAGGGACGGACCTGGAAAGAGGAGTTCGGTTAAAAGAGCAGCACGTACCTTTCTACTTCGGAGACTGCACCGTGGACCCTCAACAACGATGTCACTCCCTTCAGTCTGAAAATATGGTTATAACAATTACAAACAAACATACAATCAAATCCCAAAATTCCATTCCTGCTGCCAACTTATTAGGATTAATCCCCACTCTTGTTTCTAAAACAAAATCACGAAGACATCAAATTCAAACAAGAATTTCCGTCGCCCTGCCTCGTATGCTCGGTTAACTCTTTCTGAACAAGGTTGAGGGCAACTGTTTTCTAGTTTTCTCCTCACGGATGAGCAAGATTTGCCAGGACATAGCTTTTGAGAATAATTTGCTTTGTGCATTAAAAAAGTTTTTTTTTTAACTATCTGTAGAAATTAGGTACGTATTATGTGATCTAGACTTCTCATTGAAGAACACTTCTCGCGATGGACAAACAAAGACAAACCTTTAGCCTCAACTTCAATTGATCATACTCTTCATCATTCAGAATGGGTTTCCCAGATACATAAGCCATCGAAGCTTCCAGAAACTTCTGTTCATCAGAGCCTGAATTGGAAAACAAACCAACAAAGTCATCATAGCCGATTAGTAGGGTTCATATATGGATTAACTCAAGCACCTATAGGATGAGGTTCCATTTATAAAGATCAGTCTGTACTTAGCATGACAACGCTGCTTCCTTCCCACATTAGTTCTTCCTTCAGATTATCAAATTCTTCATTTGACATTATGGCTTTTCCCTCATAATAGAATGACTGTAGAAGATCACAGAACCAAACATGCTTGCTTCAGCAATTACATGAATAAAGGGGAAAGTAAAGGTAATCTGTTGTCTATAAAGAAGCATGCAGTGCTTTAAACATATCGGGTGACAGAGACACTGAAATTTGTTCCATTTATCGTTTGGTAGAGTCATGATGGATCGGCTAGCAAAACCAATAGAGAGAATCTCAATCCTGCAGGCGTACTTGTAATGCTTGAAGAAACTCTTGTTCAAGTTCACCAAGTGACTTCTTCTCTTTTTGGTCTATGCTACAATATGGCAGGATTTTACCGTCGACGACCTCAGTGCTTCCTTCAACCTGGTCTGAAAATTACAAGAAGAAAAATAAAAGAGTAAGCACTTGAAAGCCGGCAAAGAGATACAGAAATTAAAACATTCCTAACCCACGTGTATTTAATGCCAATAATTAACGGGTGTAGCTCTCAACCCGAGTCCTGAAGCCCGTATATGTACGTAACTTGATTCTAAATCTTCACGCAACAAATTATCCTTACCAATATTATCCATTTTCACTCACTAATCCAATAGCCAGTAGGTACTGGTAGTTGAAACCCACCTTGTTGGTCGGCGGTGGCCTTGATGGGAAGCACCAAAACTCGGCGTGGAAAACATACGTGCCTTCCATTGAACTGAACAGACTGAAGCCTTGTAGAAGAAGATAACGAAGACACAGACGACGAAATAAGAACCAAGGGTCTTTTAATAGGTGGCGTGTACAAACGTGGGGGTGTTAAAGTAAAGGCTAACTTTGTAGCCATTAGAATTTAGAAGTGGAAGGGTGGGATAGAAAAGCTACAACTATGGTGGGTATGGAGGGGCTGATCGATGGTGCGATCGTCAATCTCAGCTGGTTGATGCATTCGGATAGTTTTGTGTTTGGTGGGAATTAACAGAGGCAGCGCACAGATAAGGCAACGTGGGAATGTGTGGAGGGAAATGCAACGGCCTCTTTGTCACTCAGATTTTCCACGACATCGATTAAGGTGTTTTTTTTCCAAAAAATGTTTTGGTCGAACAATATCTGCCACTTTGTTTTTTTCTAAATAATGCCGTTAGGCTTGCATTTAAAGTTAAATCATACAAGAAAAATCTTAAATAAGGCCTAACAAGAACCAGGTTGTAAAGAAAAACTAGCCGGATCTCAAAAGAGATCAGGAAAACCATTATATGCTTCATGCGAGACAGAGGGTGAGAGTGGCCCATAACAATAGACTTAGCCACGAAAATCTAGAAAGCTAGCAATGAAAGCAAAAGCAACTTGGGCAATACAAAGCCCTAACTGAGGGCCGAAAAAGATCCCAAGGGACCGGAAAAGCCCTCCGAAGAGCTGAGAACGCCAAACAAGAAACAAACTAAGGCCACAACAATGGTCGAAACAAAAAAAACATCGAGAGCGACGGCAGAAGGCGGCGCGTGGGACCCACTGGCTGCTGGAAAAACAACAACTTGGGGGCGTTGGTTCGCCAGATGCAGGGGAAGCCTCCCAAATGACGAGTGGCCTATGGAGACGGCCAAAAGCAGCCCAAAATGACAAAACAAAGGCTGGGTGCGTGGACCATCACAAGCCGGCAAACTGGAGCGGGACTGGAAGGGCAGAGCGCGCCTGGAGGTGGGCAGGGAGACTAGCTGAGCGGTGTCCACCAAAGGCTAATAGAAACACCTAGATCTAACCGCTAAGATTTCAAACAAAACTGCAAGAAAAATAACCATAAAGAGGGGGAAGAATAGTGAGAACTGGCCAGAAAAGAGCTGGAGAGGGGTGGGGGCGGGAGGAGCCGCCGCTGGAAAGAAAGAGAAAAGGGAGGCACGTGTATGGTTATAACGTGGGTCGTAGGTCCCACCCGTCCTTGTTATTTTATTTGGAATTAAGCTTTTGGGCCTAATTCGAGGTCCCTTTGGGCCTATCCCATGTGCTTTAATGGGATTAGTTGCATGGGTCTCGGGCCAATAGGCTTTCCCCTGTCCCACAGCCCGAGTCTCCACGGGCCGAGCTTCTCTAGTAATTTTCAGACTTACCAGGAATTCACGAGCTGCAACTTCCTCTGCAATTGTGATCCTCTGAAAGGACGATATAGACATTAGATTTGATCCGCCGCGACGCGCAACGGCTGCGTTTGCGTACTAATATTTTACACACTCTAAAATTTTAACACAATAAAAAATTACAATATAATCTCTCTCTCCCCCATCAAATCACTACTATTCACTACAAAAAATATAAAAAATTATCTCTCTCTTCACTTTTTCACTAAATCTAATACCTAAAATTTTAACAACACTAAAATTTTACAACACAAACACACCCTCGGGGAAGAGGCCCGGAACACATAGGCTACCTAACTCCTGTGTAGTGTGTACGTTGGCACCACCTGGAAAATATTAAATATTATGCCAGAATGGCGACGTAGAAAATGCTGCCAAATAGCCACATACCTCGGGCATCCTTCGTTACCGCAAACAAATCTTATACAGCCAAAATTTAAACATATGATATAGGAATAATATATATTTTATTACGAATTGACTGTTAAATTGGATTATATGAGCTACTTATATTTATTCAATTTTAAAGTATTTTCATAAAACTTGAAAGCAATTTTAAAAAAATATATCCGAATAGTAATGCTATGAAAGGAGATCTATGCCGATTAAAAAATAGGTTCTTCACTTTGTATCCTAAGAAAAACGTACGTCTTGTTAACAGTCCTTTTCTTTGAGGGTCAAATTATTAGATCAATAAAAAAATACAGTCTAAGATTCATGGAGAGGACCTGATTTTTTTTTCCTAAAACTCGATAATTAAAAGTTGAAATGAAGCTCAATAACTTATTTTTAAATTATCAAAAAACTTTAGAACCAAAAATTTTAAATTTTAAATTAAAAAAGGTCCTTAGAACAAACCCTCATCCTTCTTATAATAAACAAATGAAAAGAGAAAAAAAAATAAGAAGTAATAAATACAATACAAACAATATCCTAGCCCACACATTCCCGGAAAACTTTTCCCAAGGGGAACAGAGTTTCCACTTACCGGTCCACCTCCAAAGTCCAAATGTTGCGACTTGTGATAGTATAGCTACCCCTTCACACCTCTAAATAACGAACTAGGCCTATCGACCCCTTGGCTTGCTTTTCAGTCCCTACCGTTAGCCGAATCGATTACTGAAAAATAGGGACCGACAACCGTTCTGAGGGGTGCCAACACCGGCCGGACTGACAACAATTGACTTCGGTTGGTGTTCGGTCAGTCCCTGCACTCAAATCACAAAAAAATGAAAATGAAGTACAAAAAAATCAGAACCAAAATTGAAGAACAAACAGAACAATCATCCACAATCAACTGCCACCAACAACAACCGTAAATCAACTACCAACAACCATCCACAATTAACCACCAAAAGAGAGAGACCGAGAAAAATTGTAAATTTGGAAAAAACGAGCCAATATCAAAGATTTGGGTGGTCTTTGATAATTTTCAAGTCTGTAAAATTGTAAATAAAGAGATAGAGGGGGCCCACAATTATTAGTGTTGATTCTACAGTAGTCTTAGTCCCACATTTTTTGTTTTTACTTTTTCCTTTCTAATATTTATCATGTAAAGTTCCCAACCTTTCCATGTATGGGGAGGTTGGGTGATGAGAGAAAATTAACTTCGCTCTCATAAATTTTGGCATAACTGAGCTCCCAACTAACATCTCTATTTTAACCACTACATGAAAAAGCACAACAAATCAAGCGTATAAATAACTGAAGGCCGGAGACGGAGAAACTTAAAAAAGAAGAATATCAGGCAGATATGATTGCTGACTGAAAGCTCACCTACCACCTCCATGTTCCCATTAAAGTATGAAACCTCCTCTGATCCCCTGCCCCGTACCCAGACGATGAGTGTCGAAGGTATCTTTGAACCATTCTAGAACTGCTATTGATTTCTTCTTCTGTCTTTCTTTCTTCTGAAGAACCATCCTAGAAGCTTAGAAAAAAAAAAAACCCATTCTAGAAAGCTCTTGACTACGTCACACCTATGCCTGTCATTAGAAAACAGAACCACGCCAAACGCTGAGTTGCAGTTAAGAGTTTAAACCATGGTTTAAGCCGCTGAATCAGGACCTGAACCCATTTCCAAACAGCCCTGAGAATGTCACGCACGCTGGTCCAGACGTTTGGAATTAAAATATCATGCCACCTCATGTTGCATGTGATACCGAGTCTGAGTCTCACATGGAGTGGAAAAGTAAAAAGCATAATAAATAAATAGAGATAAGATCAATGGCATGATTTTGATAAAAAGTATAATCTTATAATGGTTTCAAATAATTTTAATCAGTTATTTTTTTAATCAAAATTCATATTTAATTAAAATTTATTTAAATCGTTACAAATTATATCAGACCGAGATCCAATAATCATTAAAATATATTTAGTGAGCCTTGACGAAGATACTTATGATTAAACGAAGAGGATTATGATACCTTATATGAAGTAGAAGAGGCGAAGGAATGATATAAAGAATTACGGTAAAAGGCTCAGTATGCAACTCACATAATTAGTACTGAGTGTGATCTAGATATATACTTCATAAATTTCATAAAGATATTAATGCCGGTAAAATTTTACTTCATGCTTAGGACGTTCTTGGACACCACCAAATATACAGGAAGCTATAAGATGAATGCTACCCTTCAAAAGACTTGGCGTTATTTGCGTAAGTATGATATGTGCACTTTTCAGTAAAAGCGATAGATCCTAGCCAAGGGGTCGTAATTTTCAAGTACCCTTTTGAGGCAAATTGTGATTTCCTGTAGGCTATAGACCTTCCTTAATTTGGTGATCCAGGTTGTATGCTATAATGCTAGAACTATAGTCTATAGTCTCAATTAAACATGAAGCCAGAAAATAAACTGGCTCAAACTTTAAAACGATATATAGTTAATTATTGGGGTGTTTTTATAGGGAAATGGAAAACAATGAGGTATATATATATATATATCGCCATATTGGTGAAGGGCTAGTGGAGCCGTCCAACAATTATTTCTAAAAGAATATTATTTTTAATCGGCTCCATGCCAGATCCAGGACTGGCAGTGGTGGCGTTGGAGGCAATTTCTGTCGTATAAAATGTATTTATTATTAAAAAAATATATATTATTTTTTATCGCTGGTATGGATGCTTCTCTGGTCCTGTCTATCTGAGATTCTGAATCTCCCTCTCAGTGTTGGATTAGCTAAAACGTGACGTGAGTAAGCGGGGTAGTTGGTTCTTAGAAATAATAATAATAATAATAATAAAGTAACCGATGTGCGTCGCTTTTTTCCCAACCTTTTTGGGTTTGGTGGCTGAAAGAAACGTTTTTGTTATATTCTTAAGGCTAAAATATTTTATAAGTGCCCATGTGTTATATACTTGTCCCTGAATATGTCTATAAGATTCAATTTATTATCTCGCTGTCTTTGTGGGTATGTCCATTTCTCAAAAATACTTCACCGTTTATAATTAATCTCTAAACTAGCAAAATTTATTGAGTTGTCCAAAATTTCCACGTCATTGCCAGTACACTCCAGGTTGTTAACAATTTTTGCATGACTATTGACTAAAATGCTTCTGTCACGTCACTAAAAAAATATCTTACACTTTGGCCCCATCGATATCATCCCCATCCCCATCTCCATCCCATTTGTGTCCCCTTTCTTGAACCCTTGTGAATGCTTGCTTGTAAGATCAACACCGCCACTTACAAATGCTGACAACTTTAAATACTCGCATGTAAGATCAACAGCCCTATGGGTTGTGAGAAATCCTTTGCGGTTGAAGGTCATTTGGCTCAGGCTGAGACCACACGACGACAGACGAGGAGAATGAGGAGTCAGGACGGTGACGACAAAGGAGAAGGAGGAGTCGGGACTACGATTATGAGTTGCAATGTAATAAGTTATCGGGAGGGGCGGGTCAGACATCTCCATTTCGAGGCCTGATCGAATTTGGGCGGGCTCTAGTGTTTTGGGCTCGCCCAAGCCCGAGCTTGCACACAACCCGATACTATTCGATCGGGTGCAGGTTCGGGTGGGTCGGGTCAGGTCCCCTGTGAACACCCCTACATGCAATTAGAATATAATAATCCAATTTTGGCAAACATTGGAGTTGGGTTTCTTTAATTAATTCCATCCATAGGAGTAAAGAAACAAGAGCTGTTCAGACTAGCTTCAAACACATAAATCTGAAGTTCTAAATAATCAAATGTTAACACGCGATCACGTAAGTTATGATTGCAGTCTCTTGTAGGGACGATACTATTTAGTTATGTTTTTCTTTTTTTCCTTTTTTATGTGTTTTTTTTGGATTAAGTTATGGTTCGTCCCGTAATTTTAGTGTAATATCAATCTTGACCCCTCAATTATCAAAATGACAATTTACTTTCTTTAACTCTTAAAGGTCTTCGATATACACTCTCGTCGAAACCAGGCATTAAGGAAGATGCAAAATTACTGAAATGTCATTTCAAGATAAAAATATTAAAAATGAAAAATAATGTTTTTAAAAAATAATGTTTTTTAAATAAAACGGTTGAAACTTTATTTAAATAATCTATTTATTTTTAATTTATTTCTTTAATTTTAATTTAATTTTAAAAAAAATTAATTTGGAAGGTATTTAAGTTATTTTGCATGTTTTTCCATATTAGACTTTACTTCTGATTTGGATGAGAATTTAGTTAAGAGGTCGAAATTGATTTGATCATATAATTATTGTGACGAACTATAATTTTTTTTCGTAAAACGATGGAACTGCAAATTATAAGTAACGTTGGCTACAAACATAGTATACATTACATGATATGCCAATCAATCTCCGTCCATTCTGTCGTGAGTGAATGTCACTTTCAGAGTAATTAAGGTAGATTATAGTTTTGTTGGATTTTTTTGAGAAAAAAAGTGAAAAGTAAATTATTTTTATGAGAGTAAGTGAAAAGGTTAAGAGAGAGATAATCTGAGTGTATTTTTTTTATGTTTATTGTAATGTAAATAAACGATTTGATAGATATATTATTTTATAATTATTAAAATTTTAATTTATGAGAATCGACGAAAACTTACTAATAATATTAACAATAGAATGAATACTGTTAAGATAAATATCGTTTGTACAAAGCTTACTTGCTGACGTGGCAATTAAGTTAGAAGTTGTTAAGACTGTTATAACTAGTTTAGTTAGAATTCCTCATTATGTTATAAGTCCACTTTCTATATAACAGATTATGTAAAGCATAATCAATACACAAAAGTATTCATTTCCAAACTCTTCTCTTTAGGTTTAATAGATAATAATTTGAATAAATTTTTTATTTTTATTATAATAGAAAGAGATGGTTTAATAAGATAGAAGAATTATTTTAGTAAGTTAAAATTTTGAGATGAGCTTTGCCATGAAAACGCGCGCGCGTGTGAGACAGACGAAATAACTCTGCCGTCTGCACATATCTAGAATTTACTTTGGCATTTAACCTTCAAAGTGCATCTAAGCTATGCATTTAACCTTCAAATTGCATCTAACCTTCAAAGTGAGATTTCGTCGCAAGGGTACGGAGAATTTCACTCAAACTGGAAAAAACAAAAATACATAGGGGCAAAAAGGGAAATAGAGCAGGTTATGTTTTCAAGGTCGGCCGACTTGAGCCATGCAGCCATGCAGCTGGTGATGGGTACGCAAGGTTAGTGTTATCCCGTGCTTTTAACCTTCCAGTCAATCTTACTCCCTCGTTGATTGTTGCCAATGGGTCTGGTGTGTGAGATCGTCACGTGAGCAACCAACAACCACGCTCTCTTTCTGTACCTCACACTATGTGGTAGCTCTGCTGCCCCACTCATCATTTTCTAGAGGTCACAAATCCTTCGCCCATCCATTTGCTTATTGCCGTCTAGTTTGCATATAGCTAGACAGACCATGTATAGTGCTATAAAAAGCCGTGAGAAATGTTATAATTATAACACATAGTGGTTGATCTCGAGTATAGAGTATAAGAGAGTCTGTGCGAGCAATTTAAAGAAATTAGTACGTACAGAAGAAAAGTATACTGCTATTAGAATGGTGACTTCTGTTGCAGCTCCAAGAGTTGAGAGCCTGGCAAGCAGTGGCATCCAGGCAATCCCCAAGGAGTATGTGAGACCCCAAGAAGAGCTAAATAGCATCGGCAACGTCTTCGAGGAAGAGAAGAAGGAAGAAGGCCCTCAAGTTCCCACCATTGACTTGAAGAACATAGACTGCGAGGATGAGGCCATTCGAGCAAAATGCAGAGAGGAGTTGAAGAAAGCTGCCGTAGAGTGGGGTGTCATGCACGTTGTCAACCATGGCATCTCAGACGAGCTCATTAACCGCGTAAAGAAGGCCGGAAAGGAATTCTTTGATCTCTCTGTAGAGGAGAAGGAAAAGTACGCTAATGACCAGTCATCGGGCAAGATTCAAGGATATGGGAGCAAGCTAGCAAATAACGCTAGTGGGCAGCTCGAGTGGGAGGACTATTTCTTTCACCTTGCCTATCCCGAGGACAAGCGCGATCTATCCATCTGGCCCAAGACACCCAGCGACTACATGTAAGCTACACCATTATTAATTAACTTCAGATCTACCACTCGTGAATATAGTATTTTCCAAGACGTCATCCGAGGCATAACTCGTTTTTTTTCTTTCTAAAACTTATACTAAAAATTAGTTCCTATTTCATGTTTCAATGGATGCAGTGCGGCAACTAGCGAATATGCGAAGCAACTGAGAGCGCTAGCCACCAAGATACTTTCCATACTATCCCTTGGCTTGGGATTGGAAGAAGGGAGGCTAGAGAAAGAAGTTGGCGGCCTGGAGGAACTGCTTCTCCAAATGAAAATCAATTACTACCCCATATGCCCTCAACCTGAACTAGCTCTTGGTGTTGAAGCCCATACAGACATAAGCGCACTCACTTTCATTCTGCACAACATGGTGCCTGGCCTGCAACTTTTTTACCAAGGCAAGTGGATCACGGCGAAGTGTGTTCCCAACTCCATCATCATGCACATAGGGGACACCATAGAGATTTTGAGCAATGGCAAGTACAAGAGCATCCTTCACAGGGGGCTGGTCAACAAGGAGAAGGTTAGAATCTCGTGGGCCGTCTTCTGCGAGCCACCCAAGGAGAAGATCATCCTGAAGCCACTGCCGGAGGTTGTGTCCGAGACAGAGCCAGCACTCTTCCCACCACGCACCTTTGCTCAGCATATCCACCACAAGCTGTTCAGGAAGACTCAGGATGCTCTGGCCTCTAAATGAGCTCGGCGACAATAATCTTGTTAGTATCAATTGGTTGTATACTAGGCCGTTCTATGGTTCTGTGATGTGATTTGCAAGATTTGCTTTTTGAGACTTTCGTTGTGGCAGTTGGTATGGACCATCAAGTTATGGGTTTTTCCTTACTATATATTGGCTACTATCTCTGTCTGCTTTCATAAATAAGAATTCATATTCTTCTATTATAAGATGATTATGGATGGTTACTTCTCATGAAAGTGCCCTGATTAACGTATTTTATGTCTCTGATCAAATGATCATGTAGTCTAGTCCTCCTTAAGGTTTTAGTTTTTGGTAAATTGGTTGTTTTAGCGCCTCAGATTGTTCCAGGAGTGGGGTCGAGTGTTAACTATTGTTTAAAAGCCAAAAGGGAACAACTACCTGATGAAATCTAGACTTTTTCCTTTGAAAAGCTTGACAGGCTAAAGTGTATAGATGTAAAAGGGAAACAGAAAGATGTCTGAAAAGAAATGCAGGCCAAAAAATAAATCTCCTCCAATGCCCTGCTTAGAAAAAAAAAATCCCCTCCAATGCCCACCAAAAAAGAAATCTGCCTCCGATCCACCAATGAAAGGTTCTTGAGCTTCCCGACTAACATGGGCTTACTTTGTTCTGTAGCTTTGATCCGTATCACTAAATGAATTTATATGAAAAAAAATTACTATATGTTACTCCTTTATATTCTCTTTGATGAATTTCATGAACTGTGTTATATTTCATTTATTTTAATGGTACAAATATAAGGACGCATATTGCACAAGTTTGGTTTAATATAGTAATTGTAAAGAATTAAGTATGGTCAACACATCATAAATAGGATGTAAATTTCAATGAATTCGAATTTTTTTTTTGTCAAATATTTACTTTTGCAACGGAAATTAAAAGGCCCATATAAGCTCAAGTTCAAAAGCCAACCGAGCCATGCATAATACTCGGGGCTACTATTACCTTTAATGCTGGAACTCGTCCTCCTCCGGTTGGGTTTAAGGGTCAAAATTTTAAGATGATTAAAATTTTTGACGTAGAAATTAGTGAAAAAGTAAGGATGATAAAATTAGGGAATTTTTTTTATAATAATAATAAAATTTTATAGAGTCAAAATTTTAGTCAGTAAACGCACCTAAGTGGAATGTCCGAACCCCGATAAGCTTGGGTTCACTTGTAAACTTAGTGAAAATGAATTACATCCGTGTTAGGCGACTTACTAGACTAATAGGGTCGACATTCTGTAAACAGGAACATGAATTAGTATATATTTGATTTTTGCTAGAAAGGGGCTGATAAAGCGTCCGCCCATCGTGTGAAGGCATTGTTCATGTCAACACAGATATTTGTAACTTGAAGGCCTTAAATAGCGCAAGCAAAATGTCAACTTTAAAAAAAAAAAAATATATTGTATCCCTAAGCTATTACTATATTGCTAACCAGCTACCACTCCTTAAAGTATCACCTTTTTAGTAATTGACTTTGTGCATTTTAAGGAGTTCAGAACAGAGCCATATTCAACTGGAACATGATGTTGAATCTGACCCCTTGGCATCCTTTTGTTGAAACCTTCCAATTGTATATCGATTTGTGAATGCCACTTCAGTCAAGCCGGACAGGCGACAGCAAAGGTTTATTTGAAAAGAAAGCCTTCAAGTTGGCTATGACCAGCTCGTGCAATGCTTCAAAGGACTCTGGGGTAAGGACAGCGCGATGTGGAGACAGGACAACATTATCCAGCTCAAATAGCTCTGTTGGAACATTAGGCTCCTTCTCAAACACATCAAGACCTGCACCACCAATCTCCCCTCGGCCCAAATATTGCACGAGTTCCTTCTCATCAATAAGAGCACCGCGTCCGACATTAATTATAATCCCTTCCTTTCCCAGGGCAGTCAAAACATCTTTGTTGATAATATGACGTGTTTCACTTGTCAGTGCACAACAAGTGATTAGAACATCGCTATTAACTGCAAGATCACATACATTATCATAGCAAGTGTAGGGTGAAGAGGGATTTTTGGCCCTTGAGTTGTAGGCAATTCTGCAGTCGAATGCCACAAGCCTTTTTGCTACTTCGGAGCCAATGCTTCCCAGCCCAACAATACCAACACGTTTTCCCCATAACTGCAATAATCACCAATTCGTATGAGAACTAATTATATGAATCATAGTATCATATATAAGCAGGATGCAGCTGTATCTATCTAGCATAGAGGCAACAACATTATTGAGTAGGCCAAATGATGCTGATAAAAGTGAAAAGAGAATTCTCCATTCCCCCAACCTCCTCAAAAAGGAGAGGAAAAAAAGGAAATCGGGCAGCTGACTCTGCACACCATCACTGCAACTTTCAAAGAAATTGGGCAGAATAGCACCACCAAACATGTCATTGAGCACATGAAAAGCTACACCGCCTTTAATGTAGATCAAAATGCAGTTTAACACTGAAATCAAAAGAGAAATAAGGCATATACCGAATACCACCAGATCTGTAGCCAGAACTGAGTTCTAATTACCTGAACTAGCACATGATCGAGGCTTATTATGTCTTCTATCCTCTCTGTTACTAGATCATTTTCACCACAAAATGACCTCATTTCCCAGATACAGAGATACGCAATGCTTTTTGAAGATACACGAGCAGATTTAGCACATAAAATAGCAACGGAATACAATTTCCTTCTTTTCCACTCTTTCCCAGCTAATCATAATGTTAATCCCAAAAAAGGGGGAAACTAAGGACCAACTAACCGCATCTCAATCTACATTGTAACGACCTTAACACCGATTTTTTTTACCCATATGGAATACATCAAAAACCTTCAATTCAGCCCAGGGAAGACTTGTCAAATACTCTTTGATCAATTTGGGAACATCACTCAACTTTCTAGTCGCTCAATAAACTTCGTCGTTGCTAAACTTGAAAGATTAAGGCAAAGAAACCAATAAGTTGGCAATAACCACAAACGAAAAAAAGAAAGCAAAAAACCAAACTGAGAGATAGCCAGAATTTAACCTTAGAGCCAAGAGGGTAATCTGGCTTTTGAGGCCACAGCCCAGACCTAACAAACCGGTTAGCGGCCGACACTCGGCGAAGGACATCGAGCAACAGAGCGACAGCGTAGTCCGCAACGTCCTCTGAGAAGGCGGGGCCCGCGTTAGTGACGGCGATGCCCCGCCTGTGGCACTCGGCGAGGTCGATGTGGTCGACGCCAGCGCTGCAAGCCGCCACCAGCTGAAGGGAAGGAAGGAGATCCAGTATGTCGGCTTTTAGTGGAGTGGGGCCCAAGCAGAGGAGGGCGCGTATGGACTGGCCGTGGCGGGGGAGGAATTCCTGAAGGGGCTCAGCAGCCGCCGAGGCAACTGGGTCAAGGAGGCGGAAGTGGATCAGCAAGCGGTCCGACAACGAGAGACTGAAAGTGGGGAGGCGGTGGACCAGCACGAGGGGCCGATGGTCCCCTTCATGTTCATTCCGACTCTTCAAGAGCGTGTTTTCTTGTGCAGACATTTGTCTCGTGGATCGCTGTGGCATACGAGAGAACAGAAAGAAAAGAAAAAAAATGTCTTCTTTTGGTTTTGCTTTGTTTTGCCCATCTCTTATTTCTCGCGGGGGAAAGAAGTCATTTTTTTTTTCGTTTTCTTGCTGGAATTCAGTAATATAGGAGGTCTTTACTTGTAGGGTGTAGACTGAGTAGAAGATGGACAAGTGGGGCTTGGAAGAGGAGCGGAAAGTCCGATAAGCCGGCTAGGCGGAAAGCACGCGCACTCCAAATTTCCAACCAAAGATATGAAAGCATTACAGATGGTTGAGTTGGTGCAGGTAAAAAGTTAAGCCAGTTGCACAAATTTCTTCCTACCTTAACGTCAATTCCGTCAAACCCGATTATACGAATGCATGGATAGTTACTCTCGAATCAGATTAGATGGTTTCGGATTAAAAAAGAAGAAGATGATTCTAGTAATGCATCATTTCATACAATTTGCTGTCATTTGTAAAAATTGTACCAAATAAAATATAAATTAAAATTATTCTTAAAAAGAAAGCAATAGAAAATAATTTTTAAAGAAGACAATTATACATTAGATACATCAATAGTCTAATTACATAATTCAAGTTCTAAGGAGCGCAATCAGCACATTATAAAAGAAGTGAGAGTTTAAAAGATTATTACTAAAATAGTAAAAGTAGGAGTAATAGTATAAATAAGGTCATAGTTCAAGAGGGTAGGTGCATGCAATGTACCCAAAAACAAAAACCTAAAAAAAAATCATTTTCTTGCCAACTCAAGAGCTAGCACACGATCCTCAATCATTTTGAATATTGAACAATATTCGTTCTAGAGTAACAGGAAAGTGCGCGCTGAAACTGATAGAAGTGATGCGGATTCTTACTACTATATATTATCAACTGACAGACAAGCTGCAACCACTGACTACTTTATTGATCTGACCAGAAAAAGAAAATAACGTACACCCAGTGCGCCACCTACTCTGCTTTTAGAAAATCTGTTCATGCCTTATCGTCCTTTAGATAATGTCGATGGGAAATGCTTGGGTCCCGATGATCGATCCAGATATCTCTTCAATCTTTTGGTCAAATCTGTAGTGGACAACGAAACCATGCATGTACTAATCCTCTAAGCTCGCGCTGCCTACTATGTGATCCATGGCTTTTGCATTCGGATCAAACGTATAAAATATCGAAAACCTCTAAAAGAAAAAAAGCAGAGAGTGAGTGAGAGGGCTCGTATGCTGCTTCAAAATATATAATATATGTGATTACCTGCATGTGGTAATAAGGCTTATAGGTCATGCTTTGATACGTGCCATGGCCCTTTCTGTCTTAAATAGGCCGACCTAAGTCATGTTCTCACATTTCCTTTCCCATGACTGATGACTGCATAGAGAAGAAAATGTGACGAACATACAATATTCATCAACCTATCCAATATTGACAACGTAAGTGATCTCATTTGTAAAAGAAGATAGAAGCATGCACCACCTTGTCTTTGACAAATTCCAATCCGTTATCAGCATTATGTAAAGGACGCACCAATCTTGGGTACCAAGAGGAAGACGACCTGCAACTGCAAGCACTGCACACTCCACTCGATCGGCAGAATTTTCTCTGACTTCCAAATAACTACTTTCAGAACCTAAATATTAAACGGAAGATCGGATTATGGAGTTGTTAACTTCCAATGCTTCTTCCATCACTAACCTGTGCATCAGAGGTGGATCTAGCGAGGGGCGATGGGGGCGTCCCATCCCCTGAAAAATCTCTCAATTTTTTTTTTAATATGGGCAGCCCCTTAGGAGAACAGACATGCTCAGAAATAAGACATAAAGAAAAGGAAAGTGTGTTAATCGTGGTTTAGTTATTGTGACACGTGTATCAAGTTAATAAATATGGCATCCTTACATATTTAGTGTGCACATGATTATCTATATGCCTTTGAACGGAGGTCACTCTTTTAGCTCCCGTATTCTTTAATTACGTATTAATTTGCCCTTTGCAGTTTGCACAAGACACGTTACAAAAAATGAAAGGATGATGGTTAAAACATGTTTAGGGTATTCCCTATTGCCCTACACAGGTAAACAAACTATTGCTAACATCCATTATCCTTAATACATAGAATTGGTAACTTTATTATAATTTAGAGAAGAAATTATAATAACCTTTTGGTGGTGTTTGTTTACCCATCATTTCGAGGTATGAAAATTTCGAGCAAAATAAACACACTAAAAAATGTTTAACATCTATACACACAATCCAAACTTGAAAGAATATTTTCAGTAAATCTCAATATCCAACAGATTCCTAAAATTCCAAGAATATTCTCCGATTTTTTTTAGAAAGCTCAGAAGACATCGACGTAGATCCATACAGATTCTTATCTCATGAGTCCACTCAACTAACTTCGTTTGCGTGAGTAGCGTGTGGGTTGTGCTTTCTTGAAACTAAAGAGTGGAGCATTCGTACGGCTTGATAAGCTGTTTCTTCCCCGTTTAACATTATATTATATTTTGAGCATGTTTATTTTCAAAATATTTATAGGATTTGCATAAATCAGCTCAGTCCGGTTTTTGGCAAGTCAAAGATCAGTGATAGCCAGTAATACTTGTGAGGGCATCCAAGACCTCTCCATTACTGGTGCCCAATATGGAAGACATTACTCCAACTCGCAGTCGGACTTGGTGTGGAGGGCAAACAATTACTTATTTCCATCATTTTCGTGTGAAAGTGTTTTGCCAAGTTATTGATTTGATCGCTCAGAAGATGAATCATTATTTCACAGAAGCAAGTACATAGTTACTTCTTATATAACATGTATTGGTCCAAGAAACTCATGCTCAACGTTTTGATTATGCTAAATTACTTCGTCTTACTGAGCTTTATCCAAAAGATTTCTCATCAATTGATCATGTTGTACTTAGAGATCAACTTCGAAACTACATTTATGATGTGAGAAGTCATGATACTTTTTCTGGGCTTCAAGATATTAGAAGTATTACTGTGAAGATGGTTGAGACAATAAAACATACTTTATATCTATTGATTTATCAGCTTATTGAGTTAGCATTGGTCTTACCAGTTGCAACTGCAACTGTTGAGAAAGTGTTATCTGCGATAAAGTTTATCAAAACTGACTTGCGTAATAAGATGGAAGATGAATGAATGATTTTATGGTGGCATATATCGAGAGAGAAATTTTTGAAACTATTAAGAACGAATCTATTTTACAACGTTTTCAGAAGATGCTACCTCTCAGTATCAACAAATAGTACGGTACGTGTATTTCAATATTTTTAGTGTTTTTAGTCCTTAATTTTTGATATTTTAACTCTTAAGACATTTTTTTTATAACGTAGTATTTTTTTGTCATTTTTCCTTAGAAGTTTGCCCCCTTCGATTGCATTCCTAGTTCTGTCACTGCTGTGCATATATGCACTTAAAAATAAGCACTCCATGCTAGTAATATTTCATAAGAAAGAGGTTAATTTGTTTTTGTGCAAGTAATAAGAAAAAGTTATTTCACAAAACGCTGAGCACAATTGTTAAGGGGATTGATAACATGACTGTAGAGTCTGTACCTCGGATTCAACACACTGGAGTAACCTTCCATTTATCTTCGTTGAAGTGTAGCTAACAACACTAAGGCCTTCTCGAATGAGAACTTGGAGCACTTTTGAAAGTGGAAATCCTTGTCTGGAGTCAGTATTTATGACAACCTCCACTCCTGCCCAACAAAGTCTAACTGTCACAGTAATATCCTGTATCGAAATATTAGGCATATGATCTTCCAATTCAAAGCTGGCCGGATAAGAATTGGATATTCTTTTCACACTCTGATCTCTCCTGTCACTGAGCTCCCGAATCTTCTTCTTAAGATCTTTTATATAATTTGTTGCCTCATGAACGTGATCTGACATAGAGCGTTTTCCCTGAGAAACAACAAGACCGTATACATGGAAGATTAAACACAAAGCCAAAAGAGAATTATATCGGTGTAGTGAAACAAATTAGATCGGAAAAAATGGTGCCCGTATTTAATACGGATGAGAAAAAGTTGACCTTGATATATTCAAAAGGGAGTAATGATAGCCAATAAAAAGAAACGAAAAGGGAGTATATGATCGTAGAGATGCGTAAAGGTTAGCCATTTCTTGCCTTCTTTGACGCTCAATGTCTCTCTGTATTATTTTCTGCTTCTTCCTGCTGGCACTAGCATCCTCAGGATCAATTCCATCAATAGGGTTGGCAGATTTATGCCGCCGGCCAAAATTCAACTTGCTGATGAGATGATCACTGCCATCCTGAGTAGGAATTGATTGATCTCGTCGAGTTTCTTGTTGTTGGCAGGGATTAGAGCTGGACTCTATAGCTAGCTGCTCATGAGTTGGATCAACCTGAAACATATCTTTGTGCGATATGAACCATGTTATCTCAAGCTTCAAGTTTCCCTCCTCGATATATATGATCTTCTCCTGTCCTCTTACTGCATGCCTCCTAAATCAGATATCACCCAAACTGAGGAGTTAAAGCGGAGAATATATATAACCTTGATAAGTGCCTTGTATTAGAAAACTGTAAGTTCAAGATCCAATGCGCGTCTGCTCAAAATTTGTTGGAAGTCTCACATTGCTAGAGAAACTAGTCAATGCGCTCCTTATAAGGTTGTGTCATCCCTCACTCCTCAAAGCGTCTTTTGGAGTTGAGTTACGTTCACTTTTCACATATTGTGTAAATTCTAATATGGTATCAGAGCCAGATTCCTAGTTTGTGGTCCACCGTCACCCGTTTCCATGTGTTGGCTTGGATGTCCTCCCGCCACACGTGAGGGGGCGTGTTGGAAGTCTCATATTGCTAGAGAAACTAGTCAATGTGCTCCTTATAAGGTTGTGATATCCCTCACTCTTCAAGACATATTTTGAAGTTGAGTTAGACCCACTTTTCACATATTATGTAAATTCTAATACAATCCTCCCAAAATGAAGCTTTGAATATATATGTATATGGCCTCATTGAGAATAGATATCATAATTATATTAGTTTTATTATCATGTGGGAGAAACGAAGTACTACCTTATCAAGTTATCCTATTTCATTTTCTGAAGATATCAAAGCCGAACAACTTAATTTCATCCAGCGACGACAGAAATGGATAGAGTTGATGGCGATGATTAATATTGCAAGTGTAATGCATTATGCTTCCATATTTTTATGTAACATCTGTCGTGCGCGCACTGTTTGGTGGTTGGTTGATTGACCAGGTTGTCTGTACTTAATTCTAACTATCAAAGTTGGTTGGTATATTGGTTGATCTATCATATCAGATATGACCTATTAAAAATCCTCCAAAATAGGGCCTAAGGGAAATACAACAAAGGGTTCCCAACAGTACAAAAGAGCTTTTTTATGAGAGAATATATAGAATCGATGTGCAGAGAGAGAGATTAGAGGGCTTCCAGTCTTTTTGAGGTTTACGCGTGTTCTACGAGGGAAACAGATTGCCTCTGAAGTCAATCAGATCCGGATGACTGACTGAATGGCTGGATGGTCATCCGACGGTGTGGAGTCCGGGCAGGTGTGGGTCCCTAGCGGGACCCACACTCCTCCCGAGCCACACCGTCAGATGGCCGACTGGATGTCATCTAGCCATCCAGTCGGTCATCCGGACTGGATTGCCTTCGGAGGCAATCCGTTCTCGTTCTACGAGTTTACCTATTTTGTGTTTTCCTTAACTCATTTGAAAAGATACAAATCAAGTGAGCATTTCACCCCTATAAATTATATTTTTCATTGCGATTTTATCCTTCAACCGACATGAGTCTTTTGTCGACCGATTTATATCCACGTAATAGATACATGACTTTCTCCTTACGTGAAAAGATTTTATCATCGTTTGTGTCCTCCCTAACCTTCTACAGTACTTCTAGTAATTCGTAGAGTAAAAAAATGTAGTTAGTTGATTTTTTCTTAAAAAAATGACTCACTTAGAATCGAGCTGATCAAATTTATCTTTTCAAGTAAGGAGAAAGTCACATACTATTTAAGTGGAACAAAAACAGTTAAATATAGTTGGAGATGAAATTGCAACGAGAAATATAGTTTGTGGGGTTGCATTGAAACCAATTAAAGGTTGTAGGGTATTTGAGAATCTGATGATAGTTTGAGAGAGAAAATTGTTATTAACCCTTTATTTAAATTTGAATGACCCAATACATTATACCCATTAAAAAGAATTGTCAATTGTTTTTTTCTTTTACATCTAGATAATTTTCCTTGATGTTTGACTATTGTCTGCCCAAGTCATCAAAGACCCTCAATCAAACCAGGCCAGCAATAGTTATCCTTTTCACCGGGCAAGGGATTTAGGCCTACAATGGTCTATATTCACAAGAGAATATGACTTGGCGGGCCAGTGAGAACCGGGCTTTCCAGTTGGGTCCGATTATTCTCAATCCAGTCGTCTGGCCCGGCCTGTGTACTTCCGAACCGATTGAATTCAGATCCTGCCCACTTGAAAGTTGATACCCGTACAAAAGGCTGTGCGATTCGTCGAGCACGACGGTCACGGGCGCGTGGGTCACCGATCAATGCGGGTCCCCGTTCTATCCTCTACGATCATCTTTCTTCTCTCAGACTCGTCGGATTACCTTGCAAATGAAAAAAGAAAAAGAAAGGAAAATTGAAAAACACAAAAACCAGAAAGAGGGAGAGAAGAAACTAACTAGGACTCGGACTTCCTTTATTTCTCTCTCTCTCTCTCAGTCGCCCGCTCGCTGACTCACTTCATCTCTCTGTCTCTCTCTAAAGAGGTAAGCTTTCACTTCTAGTGTGACTTTTATTTTGGCTCTCTTGATCTCTTGCTTATATAATCGTATGCCGTTTTTTATAGTACTCTCTGTCTGGTTACATATGAAATGTGGGGAGAGAAAAAGAAATTTAACTTACTGACGTTCGATTCTTGTTAACTTTTATCTGAAACTTGATTGAGCCCGATTCAATTGGGCTCGGAAGTGTGTAGAGATGACACAAAATAGGGCTCGGAAGTAAAATTGGACTATGTTGCTCAATATAAACCTACTTAATGGATAAAAAAAAGAGAATAAAAAACTCGTAATCAACCTCAACTCTATACTCAGTGAGTGGTTGGAAATCTGATATTTACTAAATATTTAGACTAAATGCGAATTTGATTTGAATGCTGACGTTCAAGGGAAAATTTGTTAAAGGTGATTAGACACGGTGCGGAAGAAAATGCATGTTGTAGCAATGTCAGATAATTTAAATCTTTTCCTAGGCGTTTGGAGCACTTCTTTGGATGATAGCAGCACATCATGAGAGTCAAGTGTTAGTGAGAAGTGGCTAGGCTGACTTTTCCATTTATTACTTTGATTGAAAGAGTATGGCAAAATATCAGCACGTGCTGTCTTAATGTATGGGCGTGAATATCAATTGGGTTCAAGAAGTTTTTTAATAGGATGGATGCTGGTTTACATATTTTGAATCGATGAATGGTTCTGTTTGAATTGGGCCTTTATTAATGCCCAATGCAGCAAGAATCTGAAACTTTGTCTTTCTTGTTCATTGTATATAGCTGGTAATAAATGCAATTGTATTTCTTATCAACAGTACAAGATCCAACAATGTTGTAATGATTCTGTTCTTGATTAGTTGCAATTTATCTGATTGACAGTCTATTGTATGGGACTTCGAAATATGCAATCATTTATTTATTTATTTTCATGGAGAACATTGTTATTTTATTTAAGAGCGATACAAATTGCTACTATAACGGAAAGTTATGTAGCTTCAAGGTAGATTGGTGTTGAAGTTGGAATATGCATTATTCAAGGTTATCAAGGGCTGAACTTTAACAACCATTTTTTATAACTTTGATACATAATTTTCTAGGGTTACTCGGTATGCGCTAAGTTGAGGTAGATTACCATAAATATTGACAACTCCTCAAAACCTTGATTTCCCTCTTACTGCATGTTTTATATGGTTGAGTTATTCCTTAGGCGTCTATGAGATGTTCTCTTTTGTCAAACTAGTGATGAAGTACTACTAGTCGGCTCACAAGTTGCTAGTTTTCACTATAATATGCCAGAGGGAATTAGAGAAGTTGCTTTTGTGGTTCCTGGAAACTGGCTATTATGGTTCCAACTAGGTTTGGAAGGTGATCTGCTGTTTCATATAAACTTTGTTCTTTTAAACTTTTAATTGTATCTGGCCTTGCTTATACATGTTTTGCATTCTGTAGTCGTCCTTGGATATTCAGCTATAGATTCTAAGTAGATGATATCATTATTTCATTTCTCTTCATCCCCTGCATTAGTGTTAATTCTCTCCCTTCCAGGCTACTCTTTGATATACACTTGCTTCATAATTTGGTAGGTTTAGGGATATGTCTTCTGATACTGCTAAGGAAAATGCATCGGTGGTTGATTCTTCAGTGACTGAGTGGAAACATGACATGGGAAATTCGGATGACCCAGGTACTAAATAATGGAAGTTATTTTGTCTATCTACAACTTATATAGAGTATTAGTTTGCTGTGCGGTATAATCATGTGTTTTGTGCTTTGTTGAGGTCTAAGAGTCATCAGCATCTTACCTCCAGTTTGCACATGTACATCTTTTTACAAATAGCGAACTTTTCTCTACCTCTGCTTTGAGCGGTAGATTCTATTGATTGAGAGTGGATGCTTGTCAGTCTACATCCTACCTGTGAAAATAGTGAAAAGTATTTAACAAACTAATATTTTCATCTTTGAATATGAATATTTTGTACAGAAATAACATGAGATTTTTCTTGTCAGAGAGCTCAAGTTACAAAGCAAATGAGGATGCCTATCCCTCTATGACTGATAAAGCAGGGTATTCACGTGATCCACCTGGGAATTCAGCTCTTACCAGAAAGGGTAAATTGTATAATACAAGATATTTCATCATTAAGAGTTTGAATCATCATAATATCCAGCTTTCAATCGAGAAACGAATCTGGGCTACTCAAGTCATGAATGAACCAATTCTGGAAGAAGCCTTTCATGTAAGGTCCCTTTCCTCTAATTCCATAGACCACTTTATCAGGTTTTGGTTTTTGAACTATCATAGGATATTCTTGCCTTGCAGAACTCTAGTAAAGTAATTCTTATATTCAGTGTAAACATGAGCGGTTTTTTCCAAGGGTATGCCCAAATGATGTCTTCTGTTGGGTGGAGGAGAGACAATGTTTGGAGTCAAGGAAGTGGCAAAAGCAATCCCTGGGGCCGTAGTTTTAAGGTCAAATGGCTTCGTTTAAATGACTTGCCTTTTCAAAGGACTCTTCATCTCAAGAACCCATTGAATGAATACAAACCTGTCAAAATTAGCAGAGATTGTCAGGTGTCCCATTTATTAATGCTTCTCCTTTCCTTTTTTTCGGGTTTGAGGGTTGGGGGGGAGGTTTTCTACGACAGCTTTTAAAAATGTCATGGATTCTTTCCAGGAGTTATCTCCAGACGTTGGAGAAGCCCTTTGTGAGCTCCTTGATGGGAAGGGTAATGTGGATGTCTCGCTGAGTAGGTAATGACTCTTAAGAAGCTGAATGGTGAACCTGTTTTTACTTTGAGAAAAAGAAAATCCCGCTGTTTTCAAATTCCAAAATTCGAAATCTTATTGGTTATTGTTGCTTTATGCTGGAGCAGTTTTTACAGGAATGATCTTCCTTCAAAAAGGCCTTGTGGAGAGTCTCCATGTTCTTTGGGGGATGAAGATTATAATGTTCCTCCAATGCATATGTCATGGTCCAGAACACCCATGCTTTGTCCTTCGTTGCTGTACCCACATCATGCTGAAGCAAGTAGATTTCATTTAGCGCACCAGAGTTCTACAGGGATTGTTTTTCCTAAAAATGTGCCTGTAAAAAATGGGCCATTAAAAACGGAAAGGACAAAACGTCCTTCCATTAGTGGAGACCTCTCTAACTTACAAGTAGACATGGATATGTCTTCTCATTTCGATGTTTGGGGTTCGTCAGCAGAAAGCCCATTTGCCAGTTCCCTGACCGATGATGATTTTCTTGAAATGGTATTGGTATCTTGGTATCCTATATTAGCTAATCTGTTCTCTCTCTCTCTCTCTCTCTCTCTCTCTCTCTCTCTCTCTCTATCTAACAACTGAAGACTATCTTTTCAATGAAGATTCCCTTGCCAATGTATTAAGATGCAGGCATCAAAGACAATATTATGCTGGGACCTTTCATTGAAATGAAATGGATTTTTATATGGTTATTGTACTTCGTCCTAAATCACCTCCCTCTCTCTCTCTCTCTCTCTCCCCCCCCCCAAAAAAAAAAGAAAAAAAACAGTGCTCGATTGGGGGTATCTTGAATGCGAAGGCTTGATGTCACTGTATTGTAAAAGAAATGCTCTTTACCATTTAGAGGATGGTTCTTCCTCTCCTTTCTCCCTCTCTCTAGTAATTGTTTTTTTCCCCATTAGAAAGGAAATGGTGGATTCAATCCCTCTGTCGACTAATTTGTTTAATTAAAGAGCGACCTGCCTGCACTTCTTATCTCTTTTCTTACCCACGAGTGCTTATGCTTGGTAATCCAAAATCCTTAAAATCTTTGGGTATTGGGCGTAAGGGGTTCACAAATTTAGACTGTGATGCTGTTACCTGATTACCTGATTTTGGCTTTTGCATGATTTATTCACGACTGCTTTATGGATCTTAATGTCATATTTATCTGTGTTATTTATCAAAGATGTAGAAAGAACATAAGTTGTTTTGAACACTTTCATTTCATCTCAAGAGTGAGGTGAGCGCCCCCTCCCCACAAAAAAGAGAGAGAGAGAGAGAGAGAAAAGAACACAAACGTTCAACCTACATCACAACTGATAAAATGACATTTTCGTGGTTGCAGTCTTATGAGGAATATCTGGAAGCCCATAGCAGAAGCAGCAAACAGTTACGCCACCCTGTCAGTATGCTTATCTAACAAAATTCCACAGCTTTTGTGTCAGTTACTTCAAGTACATCCTAGTTCTATTATATCAAACATATGGTCTTCCTTTTTGATGTTGTAATTTTAAACTGCCTTTAGGAAAATTACTTCATTGAATTATAAAATTAGTTGCATTTGTGGTATATTGATTCCCTACTTGCTATTGTTTCTCCCACCATCTAATTTTCAACCAAGTTCTCTCTTACAGTTGGATTTCTGATTGATGGCAGTGGCTGAAGCTGTTGTGACAACAGTCAGAACCATAGGAAATTGTCAATTGGTAGATGGACAGTCTTAGTAACTAAATATGGTCCTAAATTTAGCCATCGCCACTCTTTGACAGGTTGCTGGACCATCTGGGAAAATGCAGGAATCGTCAAGAAGTAAAAAGCATGATGAAAAATTGTAAGTATGTTTTCTTATGCAGGATGAGAGCACAAATCTCCATTCAATAACTTGTTGAAATGCGGTGCAGAAACTCAAATTTTACAACGGATCGGTCTTCCTCACGTAAGAGGAATCGATAATCCCAGAACTAATCACAAATTCGACGTGTGAAGCTTCTGACTTCTCTTGGTTTTCTTTTTGGACGGTGTTGGTGTTCTCAGGAGTTATTTCCTTCGAGGCTGTGACTTGGTGAAGTTATTTATTCTAGTCCCAGGTGTGGACTGTTTATGTTGTGATGTATACAACTGTACCATAATATGAAACCTTATCACAGAACTTTACATGGGGCTGATTGTCAACTTGTACATAAATTGAGGCAACATTGGCCCAACTTTTTCCCTTTTTGCTCTCACGATAGAGTTTAGGAAGATGTATGTGTTATATGCCTTCGCTTGATTTTCAGTACTCAATTGCACGTCATTTGCTTGGGCAGATAACATCATCTGGTTGTACGTGGTGGATTCTCGGCAGGTGAAATCATAAACTTCCTGTTTTGTCCTGAATAAGATCACTAGATGTTCGAGTGTTCTTGATGTTGAAATGGAGCTCTGCGGATGCTTGTTTCATCTGCAGTGGACATGATTGTCTTTTAAGTGTAGTGAAACGGTCAGCAGTTAATATGCTTTTGTTGTTTATCGTTCCGCAAGGTAGACACAATTGAATAATTCTGAGAGGCTGAACATTTTGGGTCAGTTGGATCTTCGCGAAATATACATATTTCAAGCTTTATTTTGGTACAGAATAAAATGTCAGTGACTCCAAATTCTATTCCTCCTGCCTGTTTGCGTCTTAAAATTGGAATGATTTTGTCCTTCTAAGTTGGCCGCTTAACATATTTATTTGTCCAGGTGCTCTAAAAGAAAAAATCTCTTTCAAATATGAATATATTTGATTCAGAGGGAACAACTTGCAACATCTAAATCTCAAATTTAAAGATCACCATTTTTTATCTTTATATATTCGTATTACTAATACGGTATTAGCACTCATAGTGATCTTATGACTTCTATGTAGATGCGTATTTTCAATGCATATTAACTGAGTATTTTCATATATAATCTCTCAGTCAAGGATACCTCTCTCCTCAAGGTTATATGTTATTTTTGGAGTTTTTTTCAGAGAAGGTTATGTGGTTATTCTTTATATCTTTTTATGCACTTTTGTGAAGTTTTGTAATTTATGCATGCATGAGAATTTTAAATCATATATATCTTTTTTATACCGAGTGTAGACGTTGTAATTTAAGAATTTAAAACCAATATTTTCTTTTTTATTAAAGTCTTTTTGTCGAGAGTAATTAGAAAAAGGAAAGGAAGAGATGGTGGAAAGCTTCTAACTAAGAGAATGCTAATAGAAAAAGAATAAAAACTAGGGAAATTTACTTTTTAGTCATTAGGTTTTGGACCCTTTTTAATTTTAGTCCTTAACTTTCAACCTTCAAAATTTTAGTCATTGAACTTTCATCTTTGTAAAATTTAGTCCTTCCGTCAATTTTGAAGCGGTCGACCAGATATATATTTTGAAAGTGATCGGTCGACCGGTACATGTAGCGGTCGTCCGCTTCATGTAGCGGTCGACCGGTACAAATTTGACGGCAAACTGACGGCAGACTGACGGAAGGACTAAATTTTACAAAGATGAAAGTTCAAGGACTAAAATTTTGTCCCTCTAAAATTCATGACTAAAAATGAAAAGGGGTTAAAACCTAAGGACTAAAAAACAAATTTCCCTAAAAACTAAAATGTTAAAGGGCAGACAAATAAGATGCAGCCAGGCCAAATCTACACTCACTGTTCTCGGCTGACGTGGTGCCCCCACATTGGCTTCCAAGAATCCAAAGATCAACGATGTTGGGAAAAACGTCACGAAAATTAAAAGAAAGGAACACCAAGAATTACGTGGTTCGGCCTCAATCTGGCCTACGTCCACCCTAGAACAATTTTATTAAGAACGCTTAAGAAAATCACTCTACCCGCCCAATACAATAGCCCACACCACACACTCTCTCTTTCTCTCTCTGCCCAAGACTCACGTCTCACGTCCCACTTTTCTCCTATAACATAAGCCTCTATTTGTAGGAAAAATACAAAGAGAAACCTAAAAGAAACCTAAGAGAAAACCATAAACTTTGAATAGAGAGGAAGTAGACTTCCACTACAAGTCTACTTCTATTCCAAGTCTATCTCATATGGGTGTGGACCCCAACAATTCTCCCCTTCCATACCCATAGGAGAAGAATTTGTTCCTGACATTTTTCAGTTAAGTGCTTCCCTGGTTTCCATCAGTAGAACCTTCCTGCAACTTTGGTGTCTGTTGCTCCCCTTGCTCACCACCCCTTACATCATTCTTCTACTGACACTCCAACTTCGTCCTTATCACCAGATGACCAACTACACTCCTATCTAAGTGTTCTGCACCCCTGCCTAGGGTGCCCTGCTTGTACCACCGGACTCATGTAGAACAATATCTCCCCATGCTCTTGCATCTCCACCGGCTGGTACCAAGCACCTCTGCGTGCTACATGACGCCAGAGTCATCAATCCCCTTTGGTTTCTTGCCCTTGTTCTCCAATGGATTGTACATATCATTCCCATAAAGGATATCCTTCATCCATGACTTACAGTTCATGTAATTCGCAGCAAATAACATCATCATACCGGTAATCATACTCTTCGTCATCTTTATTCACACTGATCGAGGCCGAATTTCACAATTCTGACTGCACCAATGGATCCGGGATGGCCTAAAACCTAATGAATTGGTTTAACCGGCCTAAAAGCCCCTGAACCGGTCGAAAAACCATACTGAAAAAAAAACCGAAATCTTTCTGGAATATTCTGATTCACCGGAATATTCTCTGCTGACGTGCGCGCTGATTGGTCCATGCTGACGTGGCAGATTACGTGGTAATGATGATGTAATACTCTGGGACCCACCTGCTGACGTGGCATGATACGTGTCAGTGAATTGGGGACGTGCGCGTGTGGTGCGTGGGGAAAGTGAAGCCCACTCGCCCTGGCTCCCTTCGGCGCGTGGCGACACTTTTCCAACTTCCTGCAGCGCATGTAGGTGCGTCCTAGAGCTCGTGACGACACGGTTTCGACCACCAGCTTCGTCTCGATCTCCTCTACAGGCTGGTGCTCTCCAATCTTTGATCGTACCACTTTTAATTTTCGGACCTTCTTTGCTTCTCCCTGAAAAAACCACTCCGTCTCCTCGAATCAGGCTCCGATATCACTTGTTGGGAAAAAAGGTCACGAAAATTAAAAGAAAAGAACACCAAGAATTACGTGGTTCGGCCCCAATCCGGCCTACGTCCACCCCAGAATAATTTTATTAAGAACGTTTAAGAAAATCAATCTACACGCCCAATACAATAGCCCACACCACACTCTTTCTCTTTCTAAGACTCACGTCTCACGTCTCAAGTCTCACGTCTCACGTCTCAAGTCTCACGTCTCACGTCTCACTTTTCTTTTTTAACATAAGACTCTATTTATAGAAAAATACAAAGAGAAACTTAAGAGAAAACCATAAACTTTGAACAGGGAGGAAGTAAACTTTCGCTGCAAATCTACCTATTCCAAGTATATCGTGTGGACCCCAACAGTTCTTCGTCTTCTGCACTGCATTCATATATGTACTGGAAGGGTTTGGGGGAGTAAAAACACAGAGAACCGTGACCAGCTAGCTGTCTCGAGATTTCCCTTGAACCTCAACTCTCTGATGCAGCCGAATCAATGGAGATTACTCCCAAGGTTGGCAAAGACGAGGTAATAGCGAAGCTTAAGGACGACGGAGACTTCGATAAACTGCGCCTCAAGATCATCCGCGAGCTCAAGGACAATGTAAGCCTTATCTTCCTCTACTTTGTTTTCAATTTCCTCGATTCCCTCCTCTCTCTCACTCCTAGGGTTTTGATGTCGAATTTAGAAAGCAGTTTTGTTGATTCCGAAGGACAGACAGGGAGGGAGAATTAATCGATACTGTTCTGATTAAGAATGTGGGAAAAAAGGTGCTTTGCGAATGCATCAAACGGTCTCTGAATTACCGGTTGATTAGCAATTAAAGCAATCTTCTTTCTCTTTTTTTTTCTTCCGTAATTATCTTTCGTTCTCGGTGTTAGAATGATCGAACTGGATTTTCTTCTGGTGCACTTCATTAAATATGTGGCTGGATAAGAAGTGAGGAAATTACTTCTTTCCTCGCCCTTTTTATCTTATAAGAAGTCGAGTTTGTTTTGAATTTCTGGCAAATCACAATGAAATTGTCCGTGTTCTGATTGAACTTTACAATTGGAAGTCGACTTTCACCGATGAGTTACTGCCACAAGTTTTAAAGTGAAAATGTACAATATTGAACGTGTCAACGTGTCTTGAGTGAAAATTACTCGGCAGGGGAGCCTACGCGTTCTGGTTTATGTAGTCTGTCGTTGCTTTTAAGCGTTGCGTAAATTTCATATTCTTTATGAAGCCTTGGTGAACTTTGTTGGTTGGCACGTAGTTGTGTGGGGCATGTTGAATTTTTATATGAGAAATATGGCGATATTTGGCTGGTCTTTTTCAATGGTTCATGCTTCTGAACACGGAAAATAAACGCAGGAGGAGTTGCGAAATGAAATTACTTCGATAGTGAAGCAGTCAGCTGCACTTAATCGTGCAGGTGCTGAAAATATGAAACCCAGACAACTTTCTGATGCCATATACGATGAGGTTGGGTAAGTTCCCAATTTCTCACAAGTTTTGTCTTAAATGCTACAATTTATGTTTAGATGAATATTAGGAGGATTTCCCACACATCTCTTGGCAAAATGGATTTCATGTTTATTAGAAACGAAGGTGTTGCATACTTCCTTCTGTCTGTGAATTCTGCTTTCATGATGTTGTTTCTGAAAGTATATTTTGTATTGAAAATTTAGTAGCTCTGCTTATTCAGGAAGAAATATTAATAGTGAAAGCAGGGACAAATGTTGACAGAAATTTGTTTAAGAATTTGAGGATTGAATCTAGGGTTGTAACTAGTGGAATATTTTGCGTTATTCTTTTCATACAAACTCCGCATTTCAAAACTCTTCATGGTTGGTTACTACTATTGGAATACTAGATTACAGTCGAAGCAAATCTGATGATCATGTCTGTCATGGTGATGACCAGGAATAATGTAATGAGTAGGATATCTGATGGTTTGTGGGAAATAATAAGATCTGGTGATGGGATGAAAGGTGAAATCACAGAGACTGTGCAATCTGTTTATAACAAGTTAGTCAACCCAAAAGGAAAAGAAGAAGGTGAATCCTCCACGCATGACAGGATGTCAATTCAAAAGGGAGCTAAAAATAATGGTTCCATCCTAGCCTCAGCTGGTGATGTTGATGATTCTTCTTCTGATAGTGAGCCAAAAGAACCTCCAGGTTTTTCTGTCCGTAGTGATAATCAGAACGATTACTATAAGGATCAACTCAAACAGGAGCTTCAGCCACCAAGGCCTGATGAAACAGGACCTGTCGAAGAACACTTGGAAGAAAACCACCATTCACACGATGTATTGAATCCTGAAGATGTTGATCTGCATGTGCCACCTGGCTTTTCTGTAGACATGGAGCAGAAGCAGCTATGTTCTGGTAGTGATGAGGACCCTGATGTGCCTCCTGGTTTTGGTTGACGCAATAACATCCAATATAGTTTGTCATGGCTATTATGATCCATTACATGTGGTAGAGACTTCTCAATCAAGGATTTAGCTCTGAGTACTGCCCATTATCCCCTCTGTGTCTGCACTGAACTTGGTCTCCCAGGCATCCTTTTCTGAGTTCACATCTTTAGCCTCAGATATTATTGGTATTCATTGTTGATGAGATCAGGTGATTCATGAGCTTTGGTATGATAAATTCAACTTCCTTGAGGTAGAAACTTCATTCCTTGATATTTTAATGCAAGTGACTGTTTAATCGGAATTAGGCTCGTAATAAACCAAGGAAAACACTCTTTCCATGAGTTTTGGGTTTGACATACTAAGTTATATGTCCTCTGATAATGTTGGACTTATCATTACAATTGAACATTTAGCAGTGAAGTACTTTATGTAGCCAGTTATTTCAATGCCTTACTAATTGGCCTCTTTGGATCTGATGGAATGACTAATGAATGATGTATAAACAGAAGATCTCTTTGCATGGTAGCCAAACCATTGGTACAACAAAGGTTGACAAGATTTCTAGCAAATGGTAAAGAGAAACATCTGGACACAATTCTGTTAGGCAAGGATTCTTGACTTCTTGCTTTCTAACCTGGCCATCAGTTTATTCCTCTATCACATGATCGGATTCACCATTGTTGTCAGTGGGTACTAGAAGAAATTATATTGGATGTATGCAATTCTGGTTGTTTGACTGCAATTAATCGTTCTCTGTGCTGTATTAAGCTGCCATCCCTCCTAAGATGCCAGTGCTCTTGTATTTCCACGTTGTCTCTTGTGACATTCGCTGTCCTAGCTCTTTTTATTGTCTGATTTCGTTTTTAACATTGTAATGATGTTGCGGCTTATGATATTTGAAGTCATTGGTACTCACCTACGGAAATTTTTCCTGTATTTCCTTGGCTCTTTTGAAAGTAGGTTTTGTTTTTATAATGATCAGTTTAAGCAAATCTAAGATGGTATGAGACGGTACAATTGGCCGTAATATTGCAGGCTTGAAATTGGTAGGCTGAAAGAGGGATTCCCCGTCAAATTCTTCTCCCATTCCAAGCCGTGCTGTGGCTTTAATAAGTCTATCAGTGGTGCTTGCTCCCACAGCGACAGGGCTGTATTTTGCACTGTATGATTGAATGGACCTATGTTCCCAGCCTAAGAGCTCACGAAAATCCCCCTTTGAATTGCACTGAATGCACCTATTGCAACTATGTCGCTGCGGAAAGATTCAACGGGCTGATCACCGAGGGAGATGGAAATAACGTCCACACCATCATCAAGGGCTGCGTCAAAAGCGGCAAGGATATCACTCTCACCGCAACACTCAGCTGAACATACTTTACATATCGCCAAGTGAGCCAAAGGAGCCACACCAGCTGCTGTGCCTTTGGCATTGCCAAGCACATTGGCTCCATTCACGAAGTTTCCTGCAGCTATGCTTGAAACGTGCGTCCCATGCCCTTCCTCGTACGGTGGTGGCACGGAATCCACGACTACTGTGTGTCCACGAGAATTTTGGAAAGTTCTCGCACCGATGAGCTTGTTATTACAGGTAACCCCTTCATATTCACACTTCCCTTTCCATTTCGCCGGTGGTGGAGGCACTCCCTTGTCGCTGAACGAAGGATGATCCGACAATATCCCGCTGTCCAAAACCCGAATTATCACACCCTTTCCGAGATTTGACTCCTTCCAAAATCCTACCCCTTGGTGCAGCCCCAAGAAGTTTGGGCTGAGTTGTATGCAAACTCAATGACATGTCTGGACGGACAAACAAAACCCATTTATTCTCCTCCATGGCTTTTGCTTCCTCCGCGGTTAATCTCGCCGCAAACCTGGTAATCACATTGCGATAGGTGTAAACCATATGTGATTCATTCTTCATGAAGTTCCTGGAAACCGGCATCAGTGATCGATACAAACTATCTAAATCTTCCATTTGGTCGGACACTCTTCTCCCGGGGTTTTTGACATGAACAATGTAGGTCTTTAAGGTGTTTTGCTCATCATTTACCTCACGTGGACGTAAGGTCTCTGCTTCATGAGTTGGAAAGGTCATGAACAGAAAAAGCAGAGTAAAGAGAGATGCAACGTTGGTCAACACTCCAGACCTTTTCTTCTCCATGTTTGTAGAAGAACTTGGAATGCTACTATTTCTTGCAGCTACTTCAACATTGCTTAGTACTACTATGTGATATATATATAGTAGAAAGGGAGAGAGGAAATTTTGATATGAAGATGTCAAGGTTCGGAGCTCTGTCCATGGAATGAGATATCTTAATATCTTTGTTTGAAAGTTTCTTCTCACATGTGACTGGTTTTCCTTTATATGCAAGCTGTTCTTTCCAATCGCCACCGAAGGGCAGCCCAATATAAACGAATCCTTGGCCTAAAGTCCTCAAAGACATTTTCAATTTGATACATAATTGAGTATATCTTTGTATAAGAACAAAAGGGTCACAATTTTGTTTTGTTCAAAATAAATTTTTACGATTCTTGAGATGCCTAAAACTCTTTTTTGTATTTAAAATAAAGGCTAGTTTTAGGGGTTTTTTTTTGGGTCTTGTAACACTACTCTTTAGGGGGGGGGACTTCCAGCCTAAATTGCATAGTCATTGAGCGGCTACCGATCACTGTAATCGACTGTTGACCTTTTCTCTTGCCTCTTGTGAGTCTGTTTGTGTTTGATTCTACATTGATTTCATTGGCTGCTCATATCGTCCCTTCTGTAGCAGTAATGGGTTTTTTTTCTCTGATCACATTCTTCGAATTTGGGTCTAAATCCAAATACCCATCATAATCACTTAGCTTAATTAATCAATGATCAATCTGTACATATGTAATTTCGACCCAAAGAGTCGACACGACCATTGCTGCGCCCCAAGCGTACGTTGTAGCACTTGTGATATGCAAAGGGATATATAACCTAACCTTAGTTCATAAAAGCCATGCAATTTCTCCCCCCCCCCCCCCCCCCAATGATGTTCCATTCGCTGAATCGCTATAAAGTCAATGGAATAGTTTCAAACCCCAATATAGCGGGTTAGTTTGGAAATTATAACTTAAAGCAAAATGACTTTTACTTTTTTTTCTTCCATTCCAAAATTAATCTCATTTACAGACGTAATTAACTTAAAATTTTAGTCAAGAGTAAAAAAAAATCATCTCTCTCCCTCCATTAAATCATCTCTTTCCATTATAATAAATATAAAAAATTCATTCAAATTATTTATCTCTGAATTTTTTTCCAATTCCTATAAAATTCTATTTTTCACTATTTCCTCTCAAAATCTAATAAAACTTTAATTTATCTCAATTTTCACATCATTCAAAAAAATTCTTTTTTTTAAAAAAAAAAAAACATTGATTTACAAAGATGCCCGTAAATTCGCTAAAACTACTGGACCGCAGCTAGCTATGGGCCATTTGGATCTTTGCGTAGTTGCCTCACAATGCATCCAATTGCAATCGCAGGCTACCAAGTAACAGCGTATACATAGCGCTGAACACGCATGCCTAGATTTCTAGAATTGATTAATTACTGCCGGAGTTTAAGTTAACCTTGCAAAATCACACCCTCCATAATATTTCAGCTCAAATTTCTACGAAATTAATGACGTAGCATATTAAATATCAATATATAGTCGTGAAGCAAAGGTTGAAGAATTCTGTATTTTAAGTCCTCCAGAAGGGGAAATACAGGCAGCACAACTTGGAATCACTGAGGAGGCTTTTTACAAAGGGGTGTTCGGCAGGTCATAGTTGAGGGGGACTCAACAAAGAGAGGAATTGAGCATCTATGACTAGGTGGAGGAGATTTATAGTGGGATAGATACCTTTGAATCTTGTCATTTTCAGTTTGTCAAACGCGGTGCAAATAGAGTGGTGCGCCATCTTACTCGTTAAGTTATTTCTCAGATTTTATTTGAAGGCCCAGATGTTTTAATTGATGCTTAGCAATAAAGTTTGTTCCGATATCTTTGATTAAAAAAAAAAGACTAGTGGTTTGGGTAAATCGTTTGGTATCCAAAAGAAAACAGTGCCAATCAAAGTAGTGTTTTAAACTCTTTTCTTTCGTCCTAAGCCCAAAAAAAATCAGTGATAACATAGTATGCGTATAACATCACGGACCTTCGGTGACTATATTAGAGCATCACACTATTTTACTAAAATAGGAAGCATGACTGTATTGAAGATTACCCGTGAAAGGTTACAATATTTAGGATCCAAAAGAAAAAAGATCTTGTGAAGAACAATGAAACCGAGATTGTTACATGAGTTCTATGATCTAGCCTCCTCCCAACATTTCCTCACGAAAACTTCTACATGTAGATCTCACAGCAGCGGATCTACGCCGAAAATACGACTGCTATTGGGCTTCTAACAATATGATTGTCAGAAACCCATTTCAGGAATCCTTGACCAAATGTCAGCTCACCACCGTTCCCACCAATTCCATCACTTAATGGGCTAAATGTCACGGAGTACTTTGCCGTCTGGCTCAGCTCGGTGAATGTAAGCTTATTGGGCCTTACACTGACAACAACTCCTTCGGGTGCGACAACCTCCAGAGCATAAGTTGAATTAGCCACACCAACGTTTGTCACGTGCCTTGTAAATGTCCGAGAACTAGAGCCCAAAACCACAGAAAATGAAGGATAATTTAGCTGTGTGTCAGACAAGTTATTTACTTTCAAGCATGTGGACTTACGTTGCAGAATGATTCCTAGCTGTTTGTCTGTGTAGTTCAAACCACATAAATAAGAGATGTAATCTCTAGTTTTGACATCATAAACAAGCCCAGGATCATTTGCTCTTGATGGGTTGACATGGCCTGCACCTAGAGCAAAGATGTCAGCGGGAATAAGCTTTTCATTGAAAATGGGCTTCCCTTCGAGATTTAGTTCATCTGCTGAGGTCATCATGGCAGATTTAATTGCAGCTGGTGACCAGTCGGGGTGGGTGCTCTTGAGCAAGGCTGCAATGCCACTTGCATGGGGGCAAGACATTGAGGTGCCTGATAGCATGTTGAAGGTCGACTTTGACCTTGGTTTGTCAGCCAAAGGGAAGGGCCATGCAGCTAGAATGTTCACTCCAGGACCTATGATATCTGGTTTCAAGATCCCAGGGCTCTCGGCACATGGGCCCCTAGAAGAAAATGAAGCAACTGCGGGAGCTGATGATTCTCCAATTACAGTTCCTTTAAATAAGATTGTGGCCATTGGTTCTGAGGTTGAGTTTATATATGATTTTATCTTTAACCCTGCTGCGTAACTCACCTGTGACGTAGGAAGAACATGAGCTTCAGCTATGGTACTAAAGCCATCCCTTTCTTGGTTCACAAGAATCATGGCGGCACCACTAGCATTTCGAACAAATTCTCCTTCACCTATTGATAGACCACCTATCTCACACAGCACTATCTTCCCTTTAACATTGGCGGCTTTCAATGCTCCTGGGTCACAACCATTTGCATACACCAATGGTATTAAAGTAGAGTTGAATCTCTTAGGCTGGAAAAGGGATTCACCATCGAGTTCCTCTCCATTGCCAAGCCGTACAACTGCTTTTATGCTTCTATCAATGGTGCTTGCTCCAACTGTCAGAATCCACGGGGCCATATTGCTAATAGAATATCTAATTGGACCAGCATTACCAGCCGAACAGATCACAAGTATACCCATCTGCATTGCAGTGAATGCACCGAGTGCGATTGAGTCCTCATAAAATGGAATGTAATCTCCACCGAGGGAGACAGAAATCACATCGACACCATCCTCGACTGCCACATCAAACGCAGCCAAAATATCACTCTCGCCACAACCATTATCAGAGCATACTTTGTAAATTGCCAAGTGAGCATAAGGAGCCATGCCAACCGCCGTGCCATTGGCGTTGCCTAAAAGATTGGCATCTTCCACGAAATTTCCAGCCGCCGTGCTGGCCGTGTGGGTGCCGTGGCCTACCTCATCAACTGGCAGTGAGGCTTCCACATCTTTAACAGAATGTTGGAAATTTCTCGCACCAATGATCTTGTTATTGCATGTCGTCCCAATGAATTCGCATTTGCCTTTCCATTTAGCCGGTGGAGAAGGCATTCCCTCGTCACTAAACGAAGGATGGTCAGGCCAAATCCCTGAGTCAAGAACTCCAATTATCACCCCTTTACCAAAGTTCGATTCTTTCCAAACTCCATAACCTTGGTGCAAACCCAAGAAGCTAGGAGTATGAGTTGTGTGCAAAGGCAATATTCTTTGTGATCGAACTGACAAAACACCATCTTTCTCTTTAATGGCTTTGGCTTCATCAGGAGTCAATCTTGCCGCAAATCCAGAGACCACATTTCGATACGAATAAACCATGCGCGGTTGCTCATTCGAGCCTGCTTTTGTAAGTGGCACGAATGATTCGTAATAGTTAGACAAAGATTCCGACCCCAGGGCAACACTGTCCTCCGGCTTTTCAACATAAATAATGTAGGTTTGTAAGCTGCTTTGCTTCTCATCTACCATAATAAGCGATACAACCGTTGGGAAGAGATCCAACATGGCAATGATGTTGCAGAGAAACATAATCTTCATAATTGCTAACGCTCCACACTCTTTTCTCCCCATGTCTGAAGAGGAACTAAAAGTCGATTCTAGGTCCTTGTTAGGGCCGCTTCACCCCCTCGTGAGAGTACCTACACTGGAGACCAGTGAGGGACGAAGGGTGAAGATTGGCTTGTGTATATGGTAGTGAGATTTGAGTTTTATGGGTTTCGATCGACAGCTGATGGCTGAGCTTCTATTTATATACTCAAGAATGTCTCTTTGCAGTACTTTAAAGCGTCAGAAGACTCTTCACTCGATGTTTCGTTAGTATACGTAGATTTCGGTCCAATGCAAATAGCTAGGATCATCTATATATATAATAATTCTAAAAACTCTACGGTACCATCTACGAGTTGACATCATGCACCTTGAAAATCAAAAGCCAAGAGCCACCTGCATGTTTCATCAAACAACAGATCTACTAGGTAGCGAGCCGTCCTGATTCTTGAAGTACCGAATTATTGATGGTTCACTTTTGAACATGAAACGTGAGAAATTGTCTCTCTTCTTAATTAAAGTTAAACCAGTAATGATATTTCTGACGTAATTTGAACCGGCTTGAAGAAGCTGGATACAAGGAATTTTTGGTTGTAACATCTCTGCTTCTTGGATAGATGATGGCACATTGCTACAAGAAATTTTGACTACGAGCTGGATAGGACCGGGATGCATTACTTTAGGGGCAGTGCGCTGTACTTTTTAGATTTTTAATAAGCTGGCCAAAAAGAATTCCATGGAATCCAAAATAGGTCGAAAGGCCATATTGATAGAGAAGCTTCGACTCTCATTTTTCAATGCATTTCCTTGGCATCAGCCGGAGGACCGGACTATTTCCCTCAACATATATGTTGTCCAAGTGGGAGAAGAAAAAGGTGAAAATGAAGAGGGGAGAGAAATAGTAACAAGAGACAAAAGATTTTAATGGTTCTGTTTAGAAGACTTACATCCACTGTGAAAGCCCTCTATGACTGTATTTTGTATTATGAGTCCATACATATTACAATTAAAGATCTCTATTTATAGAGATAATACAAAACATAATAGGAGAATATCTTATAGTCAAATTTAAATCTCTACATTTGAATTTGAATTTGAATATTCGTAACAATATCAAAAATTTGATATTGTGATAATCATAATATCATATCAAATTTTTAAGATTTGATTATGATATTATCTCTAACAGTAGGACTGCTGAATGCAGAGGCACTCTGTTCGCCTATTGATCGATGGTAATAGGTAGGTGAATAGGTTTTGCTTTATGAACCCGTTGTTTTCATTTTCGCTTTTATATACCAGCTTGTATTATTTGCTGAAGGCCGCTAAACATAGATATTTGCCACATGTATCAAAACCACATTTGCATTAAGTTGGTCTGAACTTAACGCAATAAATCCCTTTGTGAATGATACCGTTCTCTTTCATTGGCATGTAGGTCGGGGAGATGAACGCGTGGGGAGTTTCCTAGTGGGCTCATAATATAACATATAGAGACAAGAATGATTCATACCAGAGCCGGGCAGAGATTAAATATGGAAATGGTATTAAAAAGAAATAAAACCTTCACAATTGATAGCACTACACACTCTTTGCTCCCCATATCTGCAGATGCAGACGAACTAAAAGATTATGGGTTGCTTTTTTACTTCACCATCTCGCTAGAGTATATGTGGGGAAGAGCTAGGAATAAAGTACAAAAGTTGGCTTGCGTCTCTGATCACTATATTTGGGTTTAGCTTCATTAAGAAGGCCAAATGAATTTGGAATGTCTCAACAGGCAACGTTTGGGGTCTATTCATAAACTCACAAATTTCTACTTGTAATATGAAAGGATCTTTCTAAAGTCATAGATACCCACACAAGTTTTTCTTGTCCTTTCGGACAATTGACAAAAACATTTATAGTATTCATGACTAGGGAATGTGTTTTCAATTTTGCTTTTTCTCGTATTGGTCCTTTAATGCAAATGGTGGGGTCATCTGAATTTGATTAATTAGTAGGAAATTGAAGTAGATCATCAGTGAGAAGTCATGACATTAGCTAAAAGCCAAGAGCTACCATGTTTCATCGAACCACATACCTATGGGAAGCCAGAAGTTTCCATCGATTCTCAAAGGCCAAAGCAACTTTTGAATTTAATGTTAATTGTTTTATTATCTCGGATAAATGATCATCTCGGATAGGAAACCTAAGCAATTGCATCCAATCCATTAAACTGGCTATGATTTTCCAAGTTATTTCGAAACCAGTGAGAATAAGCCAATTAGTTTGGCTTGTCTCTCTGCTTCTTGAGTGATTAATAGAAGAAATTGTCACTGTAAGTTGGATAGAACTGGCATACAAAAGCATTACAATGTACATTTTAATTAGCACACCAAAATTCATTGGGGCTTGTTGTGTCTACGTTGTGGCGTTGTATCTATTGATTTGTCTAGGTTCTAGTTTTGTCTGCCGCTTTCGGCCACCGTTCCTACTACCTATCATGAAACATATAGTGGTTTCTCCGATTCTTTTTGAAATTCTGCAGGTTTATTTTCAACCTGCTTGTGGCTTGCTTCGGTTTCATATGAAATGTGACTTTAAAAAATAAAGATTAGCACACTGAAAGAATTTTACATAAATAAAAATCCGACTAAGAAGCCAACAAATCAAATCTTTTATAATTTATGGTTCAAATTATACAGTGTAACGAGGAGAGGACAGGGCTATACATAAAGGGCCTAAAAATACATCTGGACATGAGCCAAGTTACACCGGAACCGGATAGCTCAAGAAAAAAAGAATAAGAAAAAGAAAAAAAGACAGCGGATAGCCGACTAACAAAGAGGCAAGTCCAAGAGAATCAACTGGAACAAGGCGTTGGGAATAAACAAATGGCATTTCTGAGAACAGTGGCCACAACCACAACTGCCATTGCAGCCTCTGCTCTCCCTGCAGCCTTTGTTTTCTCCTCTCTCTCTTTGTCTCTGTCTTCTCTGTCCCACAAATCCGAAAGCCTCTCCTCCTTCACACCAAACGCAATCCCAACTCGCTTTGGGCTCGCCAGGAATTTCGCTGCGCCGCCCTCTGCCATCCTCATGGACGCCCCAACATCTGATAACAAAGCCGCCTCTCAGGTTGCCTCTTCTTTCCGACCCATTTCTTCTTTTTCTGCGATATCAATGGGTTGTCATTTTATTTTTTAAATTGCTCAACTTTTGCGTCTCAGGGCAATGGTACTGTCCTGCCTGAAATCCTGGTAAGTTCTAATTGCAATTAATCGGATTCCTTTTCTTTCTTTTTTTTCTTGTCATTTAGATCCCGTAGTTGTTGTTTTGTCATATCGTTTATGTTGATTTCGTGATTTATTGGGGATTGAGATGGTAATTGAAATTTGAGACTGGTTGCCTTTTCTTTTTCGATGTCTTAAGATTGCTCGGTTGAATCAAATGTTTGAGTTAGTTGCTAGGTTTGGTACATGTTAGAATACATGTTGGTTGGTTATGTTGGATCATGTTGGAAATCCTAAGCTTGCGTTGTAATTTGGTATCAGACAGAATACATGGTGGATATGAACTGTGAGGGTTGTGTCAACGCTGTGAAGAATAAGCTAGAGACTGTAAGTGGTAGGTGATATGACCTATCCTTTTTCTAGATTTCTCATCTCCCTACCTCTCTCTCTCTCTCTCTCTCTCTCACTGTCGCTCTTCTCTCTCTATCTCTACCTGCCTTTTACAGGTCAATTGATAGGTTCTTTGTTCTTCTGGTGAATTCGTTTCAGGGGTAAAAAATGTTGAGGTGGACTTGAGCAACAAAGTGGTGAGGATTCTTGGTTCAACACCTGTGAAGACCATGACTGAAGCTTTAGAGCAAACGGGTAGAAAAGCCCGATTAATTGGGCAAGGGGTTCCTGAAGGTTGCTTCTTCTGATCCATCCTAGTTGAGTTTTTCTTTTCCCTGTGCAAATACTTTTTTGTTTATTGACATGAAGACTGCTACTTGGTGTGTCGTTCTTCTTTTCGTTAATCATATAGCTGAACATGTAATGTATGTCGTGAATCATTGTGCCCCTTGTGAAAGCCCACCTTGTTTGCTTAAACTTCCAAATTTGGAGTTACTGCCATTGAAAAGGCATGTTATACAGAATCCTCTCATCTTTCATCTTTCTTGTGCAATGGTTTATCATTCGCTTATCAAGACTTCCAATGTACTAATTTTAGCTGTCCTATATTGCAGCAATAACTTGCACTTAACAAGTGAGAGTATATTGATGCTTCCTGGGCATAGGTTTTAGTTTTAGTTTTTTAAGAAATCGTTGAAGTTCCTGAGGTTATATCTGTCTGCTCTTGCTCCACAGATTTTTTAATTTCTCATGTGGTTGCGGAGTTCAAAGGTCCAGATGTTTTTGGCGTGGCCCGCTTGGCTCAGGTGAATATGGAATTGGCTAGGATTGAGGCCAGCTTTAGTGGGTTGTCTCCGGGAAAGCATGGTTGGTCTATTAATGAATTTGGAGATCTGACAAGAGGTGCATCAAGCACTGGAAAAGTGTTTAATCCGATAGACGGGGAGAATGCAGTAAAGGTTATCATCTGTTCTACTTCTTTTTCCTTCCTATTTGCCCTATCCTGATGTAGTAGTTCTCCCCATTTTATGTTATAGAATTTGTGATCCATAATCAAGTGGTAGGAAGTTGTAGTATATCTTTATCGAGCACTTAGTGAATATTGGTGTAATTCAGCATATTGCTATGGCTTAGAAAAATATCTTATGTCTCTCTGTGAGTGATTTTGATTTAACTATGATCTTTGTGTTTATGTTAGTTAACTGATTTTTTAGACATATAACATTTGCATTGTGAAATAATCAATCTAATGTTTGATCAAAATAGTTTTATGCAGTTTCATAGAAAGTAATAGTAGTGAATGCATTCCATCTGTATTTTCTTTGAACCTGTTTTTTAAGTATTTTCTGGTGGGTACTGTTCCTATGGATTTTCCTTGGTGACAATTATGGAGGACGTTTTCACCTCCACGCGTCTCGTTCTTTGTGTGGGAGGCTGCTCATGGGAATGTTCTGACCATAGATAATTTGAGGAGGAGGGGCCTTTGTTTGCCCGACTGGTGTTATTTGTGTAGATGTGATGGGGAGTCAGTCGATCACCTTCTACTTCATTGTTCGTTTGCTAGAGGATTGTGGTCGCATATGTTCTCTATCTTGAACTTCTCTTGGGTTATGCCTCATAGGGTCGTTGCGGTGTTGCGATGTTGGAAGAGGAATATTGAAGACCTGGCAGCTTTGGTGGTGTGGAAAATGATACCTTCTTGCATTTGGTGGTGTTTGTGGAGGGAAAGAAATAATCAATGTTTTGAGAACCAAGAGTTAACGTTGGAGTGCTTAAAGAGTCAGCTGTTGCAGTCCCTTTTTCTTTGGTCTAATGCTGTGTTGGGTTTTCCTTTTTTGGATATTTCTGATTTCTGTAGTTTTCTAGCTTGTATGCTTTAGATGTTATCAGTACAGTTTTTTGTACTGTTAACTCCCTTTTATTTAATGCAATCTTCTCTTACTTATAAAAAAAAATATTTTATGTGTACTTTAGTGAATAATCATAAATCTATGCAAGTGTCCTCTTTCTTTCTTTGATAGAAAATGGATATGTAATGTTATTAAATAAAGCTTTTTGAGTCATGGTAGATTTACCAATGTATGGTAATACTAATCTATACTTAAATGTCCTGGCTTCTGATGTTTTTTCCTAGGATCAGCAAAATTTAAATTGCTACCCACTTTATTTGTGGGGAACATTACAGACTTATAGTGGTGAAGAGGTGTTGGTATATAATTTAGGTTTACACGATTGATTTAAGGGTCATGTGACAGCTTTAAACAAGACACTATGAAAGGCAAGCAATTGTAGAATTGATTGGCTCTTTTTTTTTGTTTTCTTGGGTAAGTTGTATTTGGGAACTTCCTGTCAGAAATGGCCGTCCAAGAGAGAGAATCTGCAACTTTTGAGGACAATACAATGTAAATCCCTGATCCCATTGTACAGAATAGAGGAACTTCAATATCCTCTACTAACAAAATACAATAAAGCCAAACACCTATTTAGTTGTGACAATAAATCTCTCTTTATAGTCAGAACTCTAATTGAAGTTATGTTTTTCAGCCACTTGGCGACCTGGGAACATTAGATGTTGATGAGAAAGGTGAGGCCTTCTTTTCAGGCCTCAAAGAGAAGCTGAGGATTGCTGATCTCATTGGGCGATCTATAGTGATATATGGAACTGAAGATAAATCAGATCCAGGTGTGACAGCTGCGGTAATTGCTAGAAGTGCCGGTGTTGGGGAGAACTACAAAAAGCTTTGCACTTGTGATGGAACCACCATATGGGAATCAAGTGACAGAGATTTTGTCACCAGCAAGGTTTGATGTTCTGTGTAAAATGGATGCGTACTTAATACGGTAGGCAAACTCAGTCCTTTTGAAGTGATTCTAGTTAACATGATATTGTATGATCAAATAAGTTGTAGTTGGACAGTAGAAAACATGAAGCACAATAAAACAATGTAGTATGAAACAAAGATTGCATTACATCTGAGTAAGTTATAATTTTGGAGATGTTATGGACGTATAGGGGATATTGTTAGGATGGCGTCTGCATTTGATTCTTGTTCTTTTTCGTTTGTTTATCGTGGTGCTAATGAGGAAGTGCACCTCCTTGCTCGATGGACTGCCTCTAAGATTATGTCTGGAGGCCACCCCGATGTTCATGAGCATTTTCCGGACCTCTGTTGAGTCTATGCTGGGACTGACCCCCATAGTTTGCTTTTTGTTTCTTTTAATAAAGATAATCGTAGTGTTGATTAAAAAAAAAGTTATAGTTATGTAAAATTCACCCAGTTATGAAAGCAAGCTGCTGAACTTGTTTACTCTGCATGCTTTTCGGAATATGGCAAAGGTTTTGTTTGCACTTGGTCAAATATTTGATCTTATGGTCATTATTTTTTTTTCCCCCTTGGTAACATCTAGGAATTCATTCACTGAAGGAAGTTGCAGTACAAAATCTGTCTAGGAAGACGGTGCAAAGTAATGAAATTATGAAACTAAAACATCTAGTGTCCGCTGTCCACTTAGGCTAGCATGTGAGCCTGCTTGTTTAGGTTCCTAGATATACAGGGTGATAGCACAATCCTTTGCATGCTGCAAAAATTTCCTAAGAGTGAGTACGTGTTCTTCAATCGCCCAGCTCGGCGTGAGGTGTGTTTGTTTCCAGGATTTCATGACATAGCGTTTGACAATCGCTTTCAAAAGCAGTTTTCATTCAGCCATTCACCAATGGTCGTTCACTTCGCCTTTGTCCCACCGCCATCCTGTTTGGTTCTTGACGGCCTCCTTTTTATCTCTTATATTAAAAATTTGGAGTTAATGACCATTTTGATGCCAGAATTTTAGACCATTTCTCAAAATGGTCCTTAGGTTTTAAATTTACTCAAATCAGTCTTTAGGTTATTGTTATTTGTTGATTTAATCATTCCGTCCAATTTTGTCTTTTGCATGTACAGTCAGATAACGGCAAGACACGTTACACCCAATAAGATCCCGCTATGTACTAATTTGAAGAAAAACAATTGCGGAGGCCACCCCTTCCCGCGGCTCCCTTGATAAGGGATGGCCGGGAGCCAGCCACCCCGGCGATGGGGAGCCAAGATCTGGGCTCCCTCGCGCAAAGGTGGCCACAGGGGAGCCGCGGAGCCCCTAGCGGCGCGTCCCACCCCGGCGAATCACGCGAAGGTGGCCTAAGGGGAGCCACCCCTTGCGAATGGGAGCCCAAGTCTGGGCTCCCCGTAGTTGGGGTGGGTAGCTCCAGGCCACCCCTTATTAGGGGAGCTGCGAGGGTGGCTCGCTGCGCGTGCCACCCCGGCGACGGGGAGCCCAGATCTGGATAGTCTTTTGAGTTTTTTTTTTCTTTTTCAAATTAGTAACACGTGGCGGGATCTTATTGGGTGTGACGTGTCCTGTCGTCAGCTGACTGTGCATGTAAAGGACGGAATTAGTCGAAAGAATTAAATCGACAAATAACAATAATCTAAGGACTGATTTGAGCAAATTTGAAACATAGGGTCCATTTTGAAAAATGGTCTAAAACTCAGGAACCAAAATGTTCATTAACCCAAAAATTTGTGCTAAAATACTTGATTTCCTAAATCTCAAAAATTAAATAAGTTCTTAAATTTTAAACCTTATCAAATTAAACTTACGTCTTTAGTCCCTCCGTCACCCATTAAATAGGAAATAATTTAAAATACTCATTTAATAAATTTTAAAATTTATAATCTTATTTAATTTTGGCTTAATTACCTTATAGGTCCCTGTGGTATCTAACCTTTACAAAATAGTCCTTGTGATATGACTTTTAACAAAATGGTCCTTATAGTATAGTTTTGAGACAAATTAGTCCCTCCGCCCAACTGCTTTATCCACTTACCGGGAGTGTTGTACATGTCACGTCAGCATCATTCACGCGTTGACACATGTTTTTTTGAAAAATAAAAATAAAAAACCATCTCTTTTCCACGCCATTCACTCTTGTTAAAAAAACAAATTTAAGCCTTAAACTTACCGGTGTTGACGTTCTTTAGTCCTGCGAGACCCATCTTTCCAACTATTCCCTTAACCCTAACCGTAAGCCCCTTCCCTTTCTCTTCCTTCAATTTCACTGGTCTTCCCTTGTAGCCTGGAACAGGTTATATCTAAATTTTTTTGTGGAATGTGGAATCTTATGTAAAAGATTTGGTGTTTTGTAGAAAGATACAAATTATGTAAACAGGTCATTGTAATCATATTTGGTGTTTTGGTGGAATGTATGAGATTTGATATTCACTTCTTAACGAAATATTCCGATAAAAATCGGAATTTCTGATTCCAAGTCATTTTTTGCAATTTTCAGAATTGAAATCGAAAATTCTGACCGAATTACTTGAGTTTCCGGTTCCAATTTTTTGAAAAAATAAAATATAAATATTGTTCAAAATAAAATATAACATATGGAATTTAATTGAATGTTTATTTTATAATATATATTTTGGATGAATATTTCATATTTATTGTTAAGTTATAATGAATAACTCAAAATAAATTATAACATATAGAATTTGCTTGAATGTTTATTTTAGAATCTAGATTTTAGATCAATGTTTACATTTATTGTTAATTTATGATGAATAATAGAAAAAACTTCAAAAAGTCGGTCAAAAAAATATTTTTAACTCGTCAGGGTCCAAAAAAATGTCCAAAAAGACCATATGCTAAATCAGAACAAAAAAATTGAGTTCCTGTATCCACCCCTAAAATTATAGAGACTAATTTTATATTTTTGTTTTAAATTTTTAAATCAAGTGAATAACAAATATAAATCGTATAATTATTCTTTCACTAGTTATATTTTTTACCGAAAAGATTCCACATTTTCTGTAAGGCTTAATTGAATTATAGGTCTCTGTGGTATAACGCTTTTACAAATTCGTTCATGTGGTATCACTTTGTACAAACAGGTCACTGTGGTATCACTTCTAGGTAAAAGTTAGTTCCTTCATCCATCAGGCGTTAACACACTAACGACGAGCCGGTCGACTGCTACACTAACTAGTCGACCGCTACAAGTTGCCTCTTTGTAGCTGTCGACCGGCTCTCATTCCGTTAGTTTGTTAACGCCTGATGGACGGAGGGACTAACTTTTGTACAAAGTGATATCACAAGGACCTGTTTGTACAAAGTGATACCACAGGGATGAATTTGTAAAAACGGTATACCACAGGAACCTGTAATGCAATTAAGTCTTTTTTGTAATAAAACTAACACAAACTAGTCCATATTTCAACAAATAAAATTTGTTAACTCAGACATATGCACTAATGTGGAAAACTCAACGTAACAATCCATTTTTTGAGGTGTGAATTTTTGTCTTTAAAAGCAATTTGCAGCCTTCCTCAAATTATAAATCATATTTGATTTTCATAGGAAACTACTATTTTTTATTTCAAATATATTAACTTTTTTATCAATAAATTGTTGGAACTATATATAATTCAATGTAATTTTACTCCTTTGCACCTTACCAAAACATCCTAAGTTCAAAAGAAATTAATATAAGAACGGACAATATGGACAATAGAGTTCATTTTTATGTCTATCTCTGAATTATATGCCCCTGGCTCCCCAAAGAAATTCTTTTTACACGTTATTTTTTTTTTTCAAGGCCGCCCCCTTGGCCCATTAAAGTTTTCAGCCCGCCCCCTATGGCTTGCCCAGATGCCTCAGCCCGCCCCCTTTAAGACCCAATCAGCCCAGCCAACCCTATTTTTCTGTTTTTTTTAACTTAACTCAGGTGCTCAGCCCTAATTTTTTTTTTTTTCAATCCAAATTCTCGTCTGATTCTCCTCTCCCACGCACCTGTAACCCCTGCCGCACCCGCACTCTACTCTTTCTCCGAGCTTCTCGCCTCCTCCCTCTCCTCTCAGCTCCTCCTCGATCTGGCGCCCACCGGCCACCGTAAATCAGTGCCTGACAGTCCCACCGGCCACTGTAAAGCAGCGTCTTGATCTTCAAAGATCAAGACAACTTCTTCGTCTGTCTTGATCTTCCTTTCCCATGATTATGTTTTGTTTTTCAATTTTTTTTTTGTCCTTTATAGAAATGTGGATATATAGTAGCTACGATCTTTAACTTCACATTTAATCTCGTGTCTTTTCTCCTTTCTCCAGGTATTTGGCTTGCACTGTTGCACACCTTGAGAAAAGCCGACTAATTTCAATTTTCACAGAGCAACTTTGAAGTTGTATCACTTGTATGCATACTTACAGCCTAAAATTTGTTTTTTTTTTCTTATTATTCCATTTAAATTGATTGTTGATGAATTGCAAATGCAGGAATATTATCGTATTACTTAGTTTAATTGTTGATGAATTGTAAATGCAGGGATATTATCATATTACTTAGTTGTTGAATCTTGCCCGGTTGCCCCAATTTCTTTTTTGCCTAAATTCACTCCAATGTTGTCCCCTATTCACAGTTATTATTTGTTAATTATTTGTTATAGGACACTTCAAATCTGAGAGCAAAACTTAAGAAGTGTGAAGCTGATCTTGAAAACAGTAGAAAATCCAATGAACTGAACCTTCTTCCAGTCAGCAATTTCAGCACTGAAATGTATGTCATGGCTCATCTATTATTATTATTATTATTTTGGCTGAGTTGCTCTGTTCATTTTGTTGGAAGAATGTTTTGGATCACTTGAAGTATTATTTGTCATAGATCATGTTATCATGTTGATGTTGTTTAGTTCAAGAATATGGTTGCCTGTTATGTTGTGCTTTTAACTTAATGGAAATAGAAACGGTAAACTTGGAGCAACGGGTTCGCTTAGATTCACATATGTTATTAGTACTGTGCAAATAACTTGAAGGCCACAGAAGAGAATTAATAGTTAAAGCAGAAGATAGTAACATAAAGCTTTGCATTGTCAGACAAATGATATTCTATAATGTTCTCGCTGGAGTACTTCTGTTTCTCCCACGTATGAAAATAAATTGTAACACGGACTTGTTCTCTTTCTGTGTTTGGAAGGCTTGCTTGTTGAACAAAATCAGAAGATAGGGAAAGAATAATGGAAAAAGGTTTGCACTTGACCTAGGGCTTGAGCAAATTGTTAGAGATTACTCTTTAGATTATTGAATGAATGATGATGGTGTTTGGAATTGTAGCTGTTCAAAGTGGGAAATGTTTTCAAGATTTTTCAGGAATTGCTAACATTAATCAAATAAGATCGAAGTTCACTTAAAGTGGACAGATATACACCCCAATTAATGGTATCATCCTCGGATCAAGATTTAAATTATGACTCAATTGTCACCTCTTAGTATCAGCAAATAGTACGGTACATGTATTTCAATATTTTTAGTATTTTTAGTCTTTAATTTTTGATATTTTAATTCTTAAGATATTTTTTTTGCATTATAATTTTTTTTGTCATTTTTATTTTAAGAGTTGCCCCCATTGATTGTGCTTCTAGCTCCACCACGGATGGAAACAAAGTGTTTATTACGACAATTAAGTGGAGAAAACGATGATCGCTTGAGAGCTAATACCTTACTTAACACCTGCAATTTGTTTGTAATATGGCTCGGATTAGTTGTAGTACCTTTTTCGTCCATCCATTGCTGATTTTCCAGCTTACCTTTTTTTTCTTTTTTTTAGAGAGATCAAAGAATAATGACAACTAACGAAGACATCAGAGGCTAACCCCCACAAGGAGGCTCCGTGCTTTCACTCTTCTTGGCTTGCAGGACTGGAGGTAGTAGCTACCTTTCAGCCCAACTCCTGCCGGATTTTTAGCCCAGTTCCCTCGGGCCCTGCCTAGTGGATCTTTGTGAAGCCAGTTATTTTTAAGTATATTTATTCCAAAAATTTTCAAAGTGAACGGGCTGAGCTTGCATTTTATTTTCAATATACGTTCATTTACTATAGCTTCTATTAATGGCTCTAGTGGCTGGCATATGCCAACAACCTACTCCCACCCTCTTCTCGTCAGAGCTTTAATTAGCTATCTATCATATACTCTTTTTTTTTTTTGTTAAAACGAATAATTTTATATATTGAAAGCACAGAAAATTACAGCTAGAAGTTACAAAAAGGACCAAAAGTGCCAGCAGTGAGTTAAGAGGGTTGAAGCGACACAAGGTCCTTAGTTATAGTGGGCACAAAGCTCAAAGCGAGAGGACCGGAGAGTCCTTGGAACACGAGACTAATTGTGCAAAATGAGCCCGAAAGCCCATTGAAATAAAAAAAACCACCGCACAAGGCAGTGACAACTGCCGCTGTCCCTTAGAGCACTTTATCTATCAGATACTTAAACGCAAGCAATCCCACATTCAAATCCAAATCATTTCTAGAAAGCATTCACTAATGTTTCTTTGATGTCGCAATTATAAAATGTTCCCAACTTAAAACACATTTGAGCCCTATATCAAACAAGTTGGTTTGGTTATCAAAATGTATTTCCTCCAAAATTTCCCTCATGACATTGCCTACATCAGCATATTTGTCCATAGTAACTTAAATCCAACAGCATATTTGTCCATATAGCATTCTACATATGCATATATGTAAAATATATACATATTCGTTGTAGATATTTGCGTGCATAATATAATGTATATGGATATACGACATATTACGTGTATGTATAGCTGATTGTATATAATATATGTCATATGTAGATTTGACCTATAACATCTAATTTAAATAGAACATGTACGCAGCTAGGCCAGGGCATTCATGGATGGGCCGAAAAAGCAAATTTTCCATGGGGGGTCAATCGATTCTATTAACTCCTAAGTGGCTCCTTAATTCCTCACCTCAAGCATCCCGTAGGCAACAAAGAAAAGAAAGTTATGTAATTCAAGACTTAGGAGTTGGCTTGGATATGTTTGCTCTAAGCAAGTAGTTGCAAGCGAGGAATTACTCTCCGCTCTGCTAGTATGGGTTGGTGTTACTTTATCATACAAATACTGTCAAGCCTGCTTTCCTAAAATGAAAGCCCACAGAAGGGCCAAAGCACAACAAGCCTACCCATAATCAAAGCAAGCCCAAGCCTATGCAAAACAAGAAGGATCTCATTGTCATGGAAGAACATATCAAACCCAATAATACGCCATCCATTTCATTCATTACAACATTACAAAATATAGCTTATGAGTAATGCGCATATGATATACATTTAGCACATACATAAATAAATCGTTCATATATATATATAAAAGATCATATTAAATATACGATATAATAAAAGAAAGGGAAATATACAAATATCACACTGAGTTTTAACGCCTTTTGTGAAAACTCACCAGGTTTTAAAAAGTTTTAAATTGCTCACTAGGTTTATCATTTTTGTATAAAAACTCACTGAACTCAATGCCGTTAACCCTGTTTAACGAAAAATCCATTAAGTCTAATCACAATATGACACGTGTCTCACTAAATAAATAAAAATTAAAAATAAATCTAAAATTAACAAAAAAAACATTATTTATTTAAAAAAAAAACAAAAGGATCGGGGTCGCCCGATCCTTTCACTGTCTCCCCCTACACACCTGGCGCCTCCGGGGGAGGAGGGTCTCCCCCTCCACCTCTGGCCGACCAGAACTGGGCGGTCATGGGTGAACCTCCTCCACCCGTCGTCATAGGTTGCGTGATAGAGGAGGTTCGTTAAATTATTTAGCGACACGTGTCATAATGTGATTGGACGTAATGAATTTTTCGTTAAATGGGGCTAACGACATTGAGTTCAGTGAGTTTTTATACAAAATGATAAACCTAGTGAGCAATTTGAAACTTTTTAAAACCTGGTGAGTTTTCACAAAAGGCGTTAAAACCCAGTGTGGTATTTGTATATTTCCCTAAAAGAAAACATGTAATGGATATAAGTATAATACATTCATATAAAACAAGGATAAACTATGTAATGCACCTTAAATATACATGTATATATAAAAATAAATATATATGTTTGGAGCTTTAAATAAGCTCAAATGAGTTGAGTCAAATCAATACAAGCTTTGTTTGCGAGCTTATATTGAATTTAACTTGTTTAATATTTGAACTCAAAATGGTATTCAAACTCGGTTAGTTTATTAAACAAATCCTGCTTCAACTGTTCATGAACAACTTAGATCACGGCCTTATTTGCACACCTCTAATCCAAGTCAGGCAGTTTCACCGCCACCTAACAAATTCACCGCCCCACGAAGAATTCGAAAGCTTCCGACATTACCACTGCGGGCAATTACCACTTACTGGTATAGATGGCAGCGGAATCGAGAGGCAGTTCCTTTACACACCCTTCAATTCCAAGTCCTGCTATTGATCACTCCGAAATCATCTTGCCATATCCCTCGGTATGTAAACGCCAATATCCCAATGGAGTATTCAACTAAGATCACTTCATAATTAATACTTTCTAAAGGATCACTAAAGATCTCTGGGTCACCAACTTATCTTCCAAAAAGTGTGCTTGTGACAATCGAAAGTCCATAACCTCATCCCGTGAATTAAGATTAACAATACTCAATATTTCCAATGCGCGATGGTAAAAGTTAAAAAATGAGGTCCTAGGTCCGGTAGACATTATCAGGGGTGACACTTACAATCAGTTTTGAGTCTTTTGACCTATCATACATGATCCGTCCAAATAAGCTTCCACACTCTATTCCTCGAGTACCAGAAGTCACTGAGCCACTTGAGATTTATCTATTTCCTCCACAATCATCTTGAATGGAGCAAGAAAACATAATTTCTTCCAAGCTCTCTCCTTCCCTATTACTAAAGCTAGCCTTGGTGCCCTCAACTATGCTGAATCTTCCAGCCTCGTTATAGAGGTTTCTACTAAACAAAATGTCGACATCTTTGGTGAGGTGCCAACTTGCATGAGTTTGAGCAACAAAATTTAGACACCTCATCAGTTGGGGTCATCTCCTTACAGCCTTCAGTAAAGGGAAGGAGACACATGACCCATCCATGTGTCTTATCGCCACAAAAGGAATACATGTGATTTCCAATTACGCTCGGCATATTTAGCATACAAGTGTCAAGAAAAATGGATCCCTTTGAATGGGGGAACGACACCACAACTTTCATCCTCAGATCCTCTATAATTTATTCTTCTTTCATTTCTTCAGATCCACTATGCTCTTGTTTTTCATCCTAATACTTACCCAAATATTCTATGTTCTCTGTTTCCACAGTTTTGTCACCGCAACATGTTTTGGACTGATCTTCATATACCTCATCAAATTCATTTACCGATATGTTTTCAAACATCTCATGTCCCTAATCTGACTCTATGCCTCGCAGTTTCGTTTTGCTTATTCATAGACACCTCATGACCCTACTTTGCCCCATCCATCTATAAATCACCCCAGTACTACTTGATAATAATAACTATTTTCTGTTTGCTTATCCAAAGAGACTTTGAAAATAATCATTTCTAGATCACTGATACTAATATCCTTTTATCAAACAAGAGTGGGTATTTCTAACATATATACTGATCGAGTTCCCACAACCCATTGCATACATTATTACTTTGACCAAAGTACTACAATTAACATCCAAGCTCCTCATATTTCACCTCCATCTATCCAGGTTCTGATCTTGATCACACTAAAATCACCTACCAATCGCATTATGCCAATTCAAAATGGACCTTCAGATTCCAATAACTCATTTTGAGCCTTACACTATTATCATTTACCAATCACTATTTCTTTCATGAAGGATCACCGTACATCGTAGTTCTTCCGTCATGGTTCACCTTATCCCCTCTGACCCAAAATCAGTCATTCCAAATAATTGCCTACAACCTCAGACCATGTCGACTCTTTCTATCCTTAGATACCATACATTATCCGTCGGTGGATTTCCCCACTTCTACGTCCATTCCACTACAAATGGAAGTCCTGTGATTAACGCAAAACCATTGGTGCATAAAAAGTCTCGTAGAAGTATACCTAAGCTCTAACAGACATAAAGGTTTCTTTTTTACCTTCTGTTCATTCATAACTAGTTTGAGTCCTTTCCAGGGTCATGGATTTCTTCCATTTCCTCTTTCAAGCATAACTTAAGAAAATTCTTTGGGAGACCTCAAGAAAATAGCTCCAATTAAATCATTATCAGATTGCACATATCACACCTACTCTTGAGGAGGTTCCAATCGCAAATCAAATAATCTCGCTATTCATTTGCAACAAACCACTTTAGAAAATTACTTCTGAAACTCACCTTCATATTCAACTAAACATCTAGCATAGTCGTGATTGATCAAAGGATGGATCCTTCAAGTTCTTGTTCATAGCAAAATTGTTGGATGATTTTCACTTAGCTGCCTACGATTTATCAATTTGCTACTCAATCAACTTCAACCCAAGCCAAAAAAGCATAATTCTACCGAAGCTTTCCATTTCCATGATTTCTTTACTCAAGCTTTTCTTGTTCACGGTTTCTTTCAATTCTTCTAACCACCTATGAAAGTGGGAACTTTCCGATCTCCTTATATAGTGGCTTCTACTGAGAAAATGTCAACACCTTGTTGTAAGGTCTAGACTTTCATTGGTTGCGGAATCAAGACCTAGACACCTCATTTGTTGGTTGTCATCTTCGCTAGCTTACAAATCTCAACTCATTTGAATCTTTCAATGGGAATATGACGCCTCAGCTTTCATCTTCAAGTCCTTTCAAGTCGTCCTTTGGATCTCCTGTCATGTCTTCTTTAACAATTCCTCACATCCTCAATTATCTCGATTTCCTCCTTAATACTTTCCCATGACTCTTATGTTCATTTCTTCCACAAATATGTCATCACAGTATATTTTGGACTTAAAATTCATACCTCATCTGGCTAACTTTTGATCCATTGTCAAACATCTCATGACCCTGCTTTGACTAATCGTTAAATCATCACCTCTATTTGATACACTAGGTCTGCAACATCTGGAAAAACCTCTAAAAGCTAGGACAATTTTCAAGGTGCAATGATCAAGCTTGCATTTTCATCTGCCTAATTCGAAGACATTTTGAAATGATTTCTACCAAGGATCATTGATATTTCTCCCATCTCACCAAATTTGCAATAATCAATTATCCAGACCATGGAACATAACAAAGCCTTTTTATCACGGAAGTGCAGATGCTTGGGACATATTTTATCATTCAGGGTTCAAATCTTGATTATTCCAAAATCGGCTCGCCCCATCCCCTAGGCATCATATTTCATCAATTTAAACTGGAACTTCTGATGTCAAAAACTCAATTGGGTCTTAAACTTTGATCACTTGCTTGTCACCTATTTCCATTTCTAAAGGATCAGCATAGATCATAGCTTAGGAGATTTTTTGTGAGCGTCCAACTTACATTCCAAAGGAGGGTGTTGCTAGTACACCAATTGGAAGTCCTTAATCTCAACTCATGAATTTAAACTAATTGTAACCACAAAACTGCGACGTACCTTAATAAAATAAAATTATACGTTATCACAACTCTATCAATCGTATTACTAATAAAAACTAGTTCTAAGTGTTAAGACACAGTCAGCTGCCACGTCCTCTGCCGTCTCAACATTACCACATTCGTCTCCAGCTCAGCATTCCAGAACCTCCTCTGCATCAGAACATTCTACAAGCTTCTCTGAAGATTCGGCTGTTACGTGATACTACCGTCGTGCATGATATTGTATAATAGAATATTATTTTGTTACAAGTTTGTTAGGTGGTTACGACACCTGTCCATATTGTCTATATATTCTACGGCTGTACACAAAACGTTATCAATGAAAACAGTAGCCAATTTCTTAAAGTATTGTTTTAATATGGTATCAGAGCCTTGAAGGACTCACGTCCATGGCTGACCCACCTCCAGAAACTCCTTCCCCGCCTCCTGCCTCTAGTGTTGTCTCTACGCCTACTCCCCTTTCCTCTCCTACTATTTCTTCCCTTCCCCACTTGGTAACGGTTAAACTCACCAATGATAATTACCTCTTATGGCGTACCCAGCTTCTTCCTTACTTCCATGGTCAGCGGCTCTTTGGTTACATCGACGGTTCTATTCCCTCTCCTGCTCGTTTTCTTCCCGACAATCTCACCATCAACCCTGCCTTCCTCAATTGGTACCAGCAAGATCAACTTATTCTCAGCGCCATTATCTCTTCCCTTTCTGAACCTCTCATTGCTCAAGTGATCGGCCAACCTTCTTCTCGAGCTGCTTGGCTCACTCTAGAGACTCTTTTTACATCCAAGTCTCAGGCACGTCTGGTCCATTTACAGTACCAACTCGCTACCCTTCGCAAAAACTCAGATTCCATTCCCGTTTACTATAACCGCGTAAAGCTACTTGCTGATACCCTTGCAGCCGCTGGGAAATCTCTCTCTGACACTGAGTTCACCACATACCTCTTGGCAGGTTTGGGACCTGAGTTTGATTCCTTGGTTACCTCGATTACAACTCGAGTTGACCCCGTCTCTCCTGATACACTGTTTAGTCACCTCCTCATGCATGAGGCCCGTCTCTCCCATCACAGTACCACTGATATTTCTGCCAATATTTCCACCAAGACCTCTCTCCCTCCCCTTTTACCTCAACCCCCCTCTGGTCGCGGTTTTCATGGACACCGTGGCCGTGGTTACCGAGGTCATCGTGGTCGTGGTCGTGGTGGTGGTCGTTCCCACTCTCCATTTCCTGATCCCCGACCAGTCTGTCAAGTCTGCCTCAAGCCTGGTCATACTGCTCTTCTATGCTATAATCGCTTCAATCAGTCGTTTCAAGCTCCATCTCCTCCGTCAGTTTCTGCTCATTACACTGCACTTCCACCTGGGGCTCCATTTCCATCCGCTGCTCTTGTCGATTCTACCTGGTATCCCGACACAGCTGCCTCCAACCACATGACTGCTGATTTTCAGAATCTCTCCCTCTCTTCTCAGCCGTATACTGGTGATGAACATGTCCGTATCGGTGATGGTTCTTCCTTACCTATACACCATACTGGTAGCACTTCTCTCCATACTCCTTCTCGTTCTCTCTCGTTATCTAACTTACTTCATGTTCCCTCTCTCACTAAAAACTTAGTTTCTGTTCGTCAATTCTGTCTTGATAACCATGTTATATTTGAATTTCACTCTGATCGTTTTCTTGTGAAGGATCCTCTCACGAAGGCCATTCTTCTTCAGGGCACCACTAAGAATGGTCTATATGCCTTTCCTTCTTCTGCGTCTGTGCCTTCTACTACTTCTGTGTCTCTTGCTGCGTTTGTTGGTGAACGTGCCTCTCTCACTGACTGGCATCATCGCCTGGGACACCCTACTCTTCGTCTTGTTCAGTCCGTCTTGCGTCGTTTTCAACTTCCCGTTCTCTCCTCTGCTCCGACTGTCTGCTCTGCCTGTCGTACCATGAAGAGTCATGCTCTTCCCTTTCAGCGCTCCACCTCTCACTCCTCTGCTCCTCTACAGCTTGTTCACACCGATCTCTGGGGACCCTCACCAGTCTTGTCTTCCTCAGGCTTTCGTTATTATGTAGTGTTTGTTGATGACTTTAGTCGCTTTACCTGGTTGTATTCCCTCAAACATAAATCAGAAGTTTACTCTGTGTTTCTCACTTTTCAGAAACTTGTTGAGAATCTTTTTAATACTCGTATTAAGTCTGTACAATCTGACTGGGGTGGTGAGTTTCAGTCTCTCCACAAACATTTCTCTGCCACGGGTATTCTACATCGTGTTTCATGTCCTCATGTGCCTCAGCAAAATGGCACTGCTGAGAGGAAGCACCGTCACATTGTCGAGACCGGCCTCACTCTCCTGGCCCATTCGTCTGTTCCTCACCGTTTTTGGCCCGAGACCTTCCACACCGCAGTCTATCTTATTAATCGCATGCCTTCTTCTCTTCTTGACCACCAATCCCCATATTTTGTCCTCTTTCGCACACCGCCAGACTACCTCTGTCTTCGTACGTTTGGCTGCTCTTGCTGGCCTCATCTCCGACCCTACACCCATAACAAATTTCAACCCCGGTCCCTTCTCTGTGCTTTTTTGGGTTACAGTCCCTTACACAAAGGCTACATATGTCACCACATACCTACAGGTCGCACTTACATCTCTCGCCATGTCCTGTTTGACGAGCACTCATTTCCTTTCCACACCATGTCTGTGTCTCCTTCCTCTCTGACACTTCAACCTGCCCTCTTACCTCTACCTCTCAATATCTCCCAGTTTTCCTCTCCTTGCGTTCCTGCTGTGGTCCCTCCCGTGGTCCCTTCTGTGGTCCCCTCTCCTCCTTCGTCCTCTCCCTCTGTTCCTATCACCTGTCCCTCTCCTTCCCCACCTTCTTTACCCCCTCCTCCTCCCCTACCTACAGTCACCACCCGTTCCTCACATAATATTCGTTGTCCTAAGGTCCGCACGGATGGCACTATCTCTTGGCCTCCTGCTGCCCATCTCTCCTCTACTTCTCTCATTCCTGAGGAACCTACTTCCTTTACAGAGGCCTCCAAGTTTCCGGAGTGGCGCCATGCGATGCAGCTTGAATTTCAAGCTCTCCTTGACAACCACACCTGGACTTTGGTGCCTCCTGATTCTTCTCATAATGTTGTTGGATGCAGGTGGATTTTCAAGACCAAACGGCGTGCTGATGGATCTTTAGAACGTCGGAAGGCCCGTCTTGTGGCCAAGGGCTTCCACCAATTACCTGGCGTCGACTACACCGAGACGTTCAGCCCTGTTTTCAAGCCTACTACGGTCCGGCTCGTTTTGTCTCTTGCTGTTTCGGCTCATTGGCCCATCCGTCAGTTGGATATTCAGAACGCATTTCTTCATGGTGATCTCACTGATACCGTTTTTATGTCCCAGCCTCCAGGGTTTCATCATCCTGACCTTCCCACTCATGTTTGCCATCTGTACAAGGCCTTATACGGCCTGAAACAGTCCCCACGTGCCTGGTTCCATCGTCTCAGTCGCCGCCTCCTGGAGATTGGTTTTGCAGCTTCTCAATCCGACTCCTCTCTGTTTCTCTATGTTCAACCTGCTCTTACAATGTATGTTCTGATTTACGTCGATGACATTGTCATTACTGGCTCCAGTTCTTCCGCGGTAGACACTCTCATTACCACTCTTGCTTCTGACTTTCCAGTTAAAGACCTGGGGGCTCTTTCCTATTTTTTAGGCATTGAGGTCCATCGTTCGGTGCATGGGCTTATTCTCTCCCAAAAGAAGTATATTCAGGATCTTCTTCTTAGCTCCAACATGTCCTCTGCCAAGCCTATTTCTTCTCCTCTGGCATCTACTTCTCAACTTTCGGCTCATATTGGTGATCTGTACTCTGATCCTACTGGCTATCGCAGCATCGTCGGTGGCCTCCAATATTTGTCTTTCACTCGTCCTGATCTTGCCTTTGCCGTCAACAAAGTCTGTCAGTTCATGCATGCGCCCCGCATTCCTCACTGGCAAGCCGTCAAACGCATCTTGCGTTATCTTCGCCACACTTCTCATTACGGCCTCCATCTTCGCTCGTCTGCAACTCCTTCTCTCACTGCTTTTTCGGATGCCGATTGGGCGGGTTGTCCGGATGATCGTCGCTCTACTGGCGGTCACTGTGTTTTCTTTGGTCCCAACTTGATCTCGTGGAGTTCCCGCAAACAGCCAACCGTTGCTCGTTCCAGCACTGAAGCCGAGTATAGATGTGTGGCCACCACGACTGCTGAACTTATCTGGGTCCAATCTCTCCTCCGTGAGCTTGGTGTTTTTCTCCCGAAGCCTCCCCTTTTATGGTGTGACAATCTTGGTGCAACATATCTCTCGGTGAATCCTGTTCTTCACTCTCGCACCAAACATGTTGATATTGATGTTCACTTTGTTCGTGATCGTGTGGCCAACGGTTCTCTCACTGTTTCGTTTCTCTCGAGCTCTGATCAGTTGGCTGATATTTTTACCAAGCCACTTTCTATCTCTCGTTTTCAGTCTCTTCGTTCAAACCTCACGGTTGTGCCACTCCCGTTCGATTTGCGGGGGGATGTTAAGACACAGTCAGCTGCCACGTCCTCTGCCGTCTCAAGTCAGCTGCCACGTCCTCTGCCGTCTCAACATTACCACATTCGTCTCCAGCTCAGCATTCCAGAACCTCCTCTGCATCAGAACATTCTACAAGCTTCTCTGAAGATTCGGCTGTTACGTGATACTACCGTCGTGCATGATATTGTATAATAGAATATTATTTTGTTACAAGTTTGTTAGGTGGTTACGACACCTGTCCATATTGTCTATATATTCTACGGCTGTACACAAAACGTTATCAATGAAAACAGTAGCCAATTTCTTAAAGTATTGTTTTAATACTAAGGTCATGGTTCACCTTAACATGCATGTCTCACACTACATGAGTTTCGTCCAATCATTGCCCTCGTCGATTATTCCAAAATCGGCTCGCCCCATCCCCTAGGCATCATATTTCATCAATTTAAACTGGAACTTCTGATGTCAAAAACTCAATTGGGTCTTAAACTTTGATCACTTGCTTGTCACCTTTTTCCATTTCTAAAGGATCAGCATAGATCATAGCTTAGGAGATTTTTTGTGAGCGTCCAACTTACATTCCAAAGGAGGGTGTTGCTAGTACACCAATTGGAAGTCCTTAATCTCAACTCATGAATTTAAACTAATTGTAACCACAAAACTGCGACGTACCTTAATAAAATAAAATTATACGTTATCACAACTCTATCAATCGTATTACTAATAAAAACTAGTTCTAAGGTCATGGTTCACCTTAACATGCATGTCTCACACTACATGAGTTTTGTCCAATCATTGCCCAAAACTTTAGCCAATGTGGAATGTTTCTATCCTTTGATCACACGCAAGGTCCATCCTAGTCAGCTTCCACATTCATATGCCTATTCCTTGAGCACCAAATTGTAAACAATCAATTTCTCATACCTCATAATAGATAGAACCATATTTATCAAACAAGTGGCGGGTACTTATGATATATTTCCTCGTCGAGTTCCTAGATGCCTTTGCGTACAACTGTCTTACCTCGAGCAATATCTAACCTCCTAAAACTCTATCTCATACATCAATCCAAGTTCTAATCTTCATCACGTTAAAATAATCTAGCTGCATCCCCAAGGCACACATTACTCGAATTCAAATTGGAGCTTTAAATGCCAATGGACTTGAGCCTTAAACAATGACCAATATTACTTTGAAAATTTTCATTTCTGAAGTATCATCGCAGATCATAGCCTAAGAGATTTTTGAGGGTCTCCAACTTACCATCCAAATAATGTGAACAATCAAAAGTCTATAACCGCAATTTGTGAATTTGATTTGTCTCATCAAGTATAATTAAAGCTAACCACGTAAAAAGACAATATAAAACTAAAATAAACGTTAAAATGAAGTAAACAAGCAACTTATAAATAAAAACTGAAACAAAAAATAAATAGAAAAAGCAAAGAAAACATCAATCGGCAAATAAAAGAATACAAGTTTGGAAAAATTGAATAAAGTTAAAAAAAATGAATAACTGAGAAGATTTGGGAAAATAAGAATATCACCATGGAAGACAAAACAAATGCGTAGAAGTAAAAAAATAAATGAATTACACACAAAAATTAAGGAACACAAAATAAACTAAAATAAACAAGGAAGACAAAAAAAATCAAGAAACCAACATTAAAAAAAAGTAAAAATAAATAAGAAAAAATAATTACCAATTTGGAAAAATATATAAAATTCAGAATGAAATCAATTACACAACAAAAATCAAACGAAAATGTCACATAAAGTATAATTAAAACTAACCTCGGAAAAAATACAATATAAAACTAAAATAAACATTAAAATGAAATAAACAAGAAACATATAAATAAAAACTAAAACAAAAAGTTAACAGAAAATGGAAAGAAAATATCAATCGCAAAATAAAAGAATACAAGTTTTGGAAAAATGAATAAAGTCAAAAATTAAATGAAAACCAATTGAAAAAAATGTATAAAAAAATGAATTACACACAAAAATAAACTAAAATAAACAAGGAATTACACATCAAGGGACACAAAATAAACTAAAATAAAAAAGAAGACAAAAAAAAGAACATAACATAACAAATAGTAAATAGAAAAGGCCAAAAAAGAATATTAATCAGCAAAAAAAACAAAACAAAACATAAAAGTATAAACAAAAAGGGAAAAGGAAAAATATATATTAATCAACAAATAAAAGAATTACAATTTTAAAAATATATAAAATTCAGAATTAAATCAATTACACAACAAAATAAAACGAAAATTTCAAATAAATTATAATTTACTAACCTCGGAAAAAATACAATATAAGACCTAAAATAAACGTCAAAATGAAATAAACAAGGAACTTATAAATAAAAAGTAAACATCAATCGGAAAATAAAAGAATACAAGTTTGAAAAAAATGTATAAAATCCAAAAATAAATGAATGACTGAGACGCTTGTTAAAACAGAATAACAATCTAGAATGAACCATTATATTATGATGGCGCAACAACACACAAGGTCAGAACAATAGAATTACAAAAATAGCAATGGAAACCGTAGCTAACCTGCCAGGCCAGCCTCATGATATGCATCCACCGGCGCCATCATTATAAAATCTCTATTCAGGATCGCCAATGCAATTCATACCGACAAAACGGCACAAGTACTCCGTATACTGAACCACGCACGATGCAGTCCCGATGATAATAATGAGAACACATAAGCCTCCTAACCTTCTCTTCTACCAGAGTCACATCCTTAAAAACTGTACAAACCAGTGAAACCACAACACTTCTTCGGAATTCTTTTACCTTTAACTCCACAAAGAGAAAATTCTCTAAAACCTTTTTCGCCGCCGGAGGCCTATCCCTCTCATTCTCCACCAATCTCCCTAAAATGGCGTCGTATTTGGCCGTATCCTCTCATATTCATCCTGAACAGCTGTTAAATAGGAATCCAAATCAGACTCCGCATCAGGTTCACGCTCTAAACTTGTATTCATACCTAAAATAATTTCGCACCTCTGCTGCTTCTTCAGAGGAAGCCATTGATTATTGTTCGACCTTATCGATCTTTATGTTTGGGTTTCCTCTCTAACTGAAAATGCCTTCCTCCATTTCCTCCCATTTTGTACCAGTTGTTATGCTAATAGCAACGCCGGGTGGGTAGCTAAGTTGGTATCGAAGAACTGCTGCATTGCGAGAAATCCTTCTCGAAACCCTCTGATCCATTCCTCTGCTCTTCCAAATAAATGATGTTCCAATGAGGCAACGAAGACTCGAATCCTTCAAATTGAATTACGTATCCATATCCGACTCTAAATAAATTCCGGCAACGCTGAGGCCATCGGCACGTGAGCCTTGCGCATTAGATTCAATTTCAAATCCAAACCCTAGCCTCGGTAGCACCTTCGCATAATCCGAACCGAACTCACCGCCATTTGCGAATTCAAACTCGGAAAATGAATCCGAACCTGATCCGGGAACATCGAAAGTGTGAATCATCGTTCGAGGAGCGATCGAAGAAGTCTATGGCAAAGAGGCCGCGTCGCGATCGGAGGCGGACAACAGAATTAGAGAACCGTTCCGAGACGCATACTTGGGGATTAGAGGAGATAGTGGCGAAGGGGTTGTCGTCGGTGACGGAGGGGAAAATGACACACCAACGGGTGATAGGATCGAGTATTCAGTTATATAGGTACGGCCACGCGGGTGGTGTAGGTTTTGATTGTTCTGGGAGGCTGAGACTCGGTGGAACTGAAAACCCTTCAGGAACCTTGAACTTCAAGTAACCAGACTGTAATATATGGAAAGGTCCGATTTAAAGGGATTGTTTGGAAAGACCTAAGGTTGGGTTGGAGCCCTTGGGCTAGGGGGATTTCCGTTACGTTCAAATTCCATTCCAATGATGTCGCTTTTATATATATATATATATATATATATATATATATATATATATATATATATATATAACCTTGAACGTCAAGTAATCAGAACCTTGAACTTCAAGTAATTAGACGCTTCTGGAATATATGGAAAGGTCCGGTTGGTAATGTTTTGAAAGGCTTGAGGTTGGTTGGGGCCCTTGGGAGTTTTCTGTTACGTCCAATGTTGTCTTTTTTTTTCTTGACTAATGTTGTCACATAATATTTATATAATATATTTTTTTGTACATATGCTAGGGTTGTCGCTTTTATGTACTCTTTGAAATCCTTTTCTTTAGAATATTGTTATATTGAAAGGGAATGCGGGCATGGATTACGTGGGATCAAACTCTCTATCCAGCAAGTAAGACTGTCTCTAGGTTCTACCTATTCGACTACCGTAGTAATGACTTCCAAAATTTCTAAGTCCTAAATATTTTATCTAATAAAATAATTATTATCTATTACCTCATCTCTTTTTATTAAAATAAATATAAAAAATTTACTCAAATCATCTTTCTATTCACTGTCTTTATCTTCACTTTTCCATTGATTCTAGTATATCAAAAATTTTAAGAGTCAAACATCACAAATTTCAAGAGAAAAGAGCATTAAAGGCGTTTGCTTACATTTATTAGTAATTGGTACGACTATTATTTCCATTATCCCTTATCTGCTTGAAATCTCTCTTCACTTGACTTAAGCCGATGGGTATCTCGATATAAATAAATGCAACTATTACTTGAGATGCCCTCTTGGGGCTGAGTATTCGCTTTTCTTGAAATCTCACAGTTAATGTTCACGGTGCCTCAAGCTGAGGCCCAGCAGTCATTTCAAAAGCAGCTGGACTTGGGCCATGAATTTTAAAATCACTTCGATTGTGGGAAGGCTGGCTATTTGGAACATTAGGGCAAAGGAGAGAGGGTCTAAAGGAGTGACCAATTTTTGGGCCATTTTAAATGCCTTTTCAACTACCAGTGTTGAATTGTTCTCTTCTGCCTGTTTGACAACTGCTGATTACTACGCACCAATCGATATAGTCCAAAATTACTTGCTCGGATCACGAGATTATTACATTCTTAATCTTAAGCTCCAGTGTTAATTTTACATCGTGACCTCCCTGGACGCATTTGCGTCCGATGCCATTGTAGCAAAATTGGGCCCGAAACGTGGATATGGAGGCCGTGACGAAATTCACGGATGAATTCGTTCTCTTTTGTACTTCCTCTCCAAGACCACGTTGGGAAGACGGAAATGTTCCTCCTAATCAATGGACTAAGGGCTACCATTGTATCGAACACGAATAGGGGTGAATAGCGGACTAGTCGGAAGCGGAATTTGACATTCCGACATCCGGTCCGCTAACTAGCGGATAGCCAAAAAAGAGTCCGCTTCCGCTTCCGACTCTTAGCGGACTTAGCGGACTAAGATGTAATTCACAAAATAAAATCCTCAATAATAGGCTTAAGAAATCAAATTCTTATTGCTTAAGAAACTATTCAAATTCTTATTGCTTCAGAACTATTCAAATGGACAAGAAAAGAAAAAACAATATAATCAAATGATCTCTACAAACATTGTTGCTTAGGACATACATTACATTATTTACAACAATCCATGTATTAAAGCTACTTGGTTCGAGATTCTTGCTCTAATGAACTAAAGTATAATACTATGGATGTCAAAAGCTACTTGCCACTTCTCAAGCACTAGAAGTGGCCTCTGTGTACAGAACGATTTACAATGTGTATTATCGGATGAGAAAAAGAGACAACCCTTGATATTGCCAAGTGTAATGGGGCAGAAAACATTCAGCTCAAGTGTAATGGGGCAGAAAACAATAGATCACCTGATTCAGGTTTCTGGTTCTGGTTCTCAGGTTTTCCTTCACCAAGTTTGGGATTTCCTGGCAATTTTATGGAGTATATTTCCTGCAAAAGTTCAAAATTAAAACAAAAAAAGTGAACAGGACTATAACTAATATTCTTGATAGCACAAACAAGAAAGTTACTTTAACAAGACAAGCTGAAATGTATAACAAGACAAAAATAGGCACCTAAATTCCGTGCTTAATCTAGAATCCATAAAAAGGCCATCATGGACCAAGATTCACACAGAGCAATCTGGTGAATCTGGTGTAGATGGGGTACAAGGAGTCTAAACATTGTTTCAGAAGGTTATATTATCTCAATAAACAAACCTTTAAAACCTACTGATCAGCGTTCTTAAAATAAATCCTACTGACATCTGAAATGTATATTGTACTCTAAAGTCTGATAAAGGTTATGCACAAGTCAACCCAACTAAGCCCAATGTGGTGATTTACTTAGTTTCAAGAACAACAGAGAGAGAGAAGCCAAAAACTACTATACTATCGACTCCTAACGATAGAAGCCAAAAATAACAGAGAGAGAGAGCTCTTACAGTCACCTGCAAAAACAATGCAATATAGTAATTCAATATCACTCATGTAACAGGTTCACAAGTTCACAACACAACTAATTCATTAACAATGCAATATAACTAACTAAATAATTCAATATAACAGTGCAATATAGTAACAGATTCACAACACAACAATTCAATATCAAAATGCAATATAATAACAGATTCACAACACAACAATTCACACTGTTTATAATTAATTCACAGATTCAATATAATTAATTCACACTATAGAACAATTGTGTAAGCTGGGTGCGTGCCTTGTTCCCTGTGGCCGTGGTTGTGCAAGTTGCCATAGTTGAGAGAGTGTACGATAGAGAGATAGAGACAAAGATAGAGATAGAGAGAGAGAGGGAGAGACATAATGAGAGAGAAGCAGTGGAAGCCGCCAAGCCGGAGGGAGTTGCGTCGCCGGAGAAAATAGAGACTGAGGAACTTCAAAGTTTCGAACACAGAGACTGAGAGAGAGCTGAGGAACAAAGGGAGTGAGGCCTGAGAATGAGGAACAGAGAGCGAGGGCTAAGGAGAGGGGGGGACTGGCCGACTGGGGACTCCCAGTGGAGCGGCTTCAATTTTGCTAATGGAGCTCCATCTTTACCAGAGTAAATTGAAGCGCCTGAGATGGTGGAGGAGGTGGGCATTTGCCAGAGCTGTTATTTCCTTTCAAAAATGGAGGAGGACATGGTGGTGGAGGGAGTTGCGTCACCGGAGAAGCTGAGGGAGTGAGGTCTGACCGCCTGAGGGCTGAGAGTGAGAACATCGAACAGAGCGTGAGGGAGTGTTGCGAAGGAGAGGGCTTAGGGTTTTTGGAATCAAATACCGTGGATCAAAATGACACGTTTTGATCCACGGTATAATATTTTTTTTTCAAAAAATAACACATAAACGACGTCGTTCTATTTAAAATAGAACGACGTCGTTTTAATATATAATTTAATAAAATAAAAAAATAACCGGAACCGGTTTTCCGCTAAACCGGCGGAAAATTCCGCTTCCGGGAAAACTTCAAATCCACCACCGGTTTCGATTTCTAGAAGATACGGACCTCCTCTTCCTGGAACCGGTGACGGAACCGGAGCCGAAATTCCGCCAGAAACGGGACCAGACTTACACCCCTAAACACGAATGCGCTGAGGAAGCTCGGAGCTATCGGAGCCCTTGAAGAGGAAGAATAAAACTAAAAGGGTGGAAGGGTAGTCAATCAAATCCTCACTGTGCAAGTCCGACAGAACGAGAGAGAGAGAGAGAGGTGCGAGTGATCCACAGTTGAGATAATAGAGACTGCTTTCCGTCTCGGATATATGCAAGGCTATTCTCCTCTAGTTTGCCTAGTTCATAGCTAGGACTGCTTATAGCAAATGGTGCATAAAACTAAAAGGGTGGAAGGGTAGTCAATCAAATCCTCACTGTGCAAGTCCGACAGAACGAGAGAGAGAGAGAGAGGTGCGAGTGATCCACAGTTGAGATAATAGAGACTGCTTTCCGTCTCGGATATATGCAAGGCTATTCTCCTCTAGTTTGCCTAGTTCAAAGCTAGGACTGCTTATAGCAAATGGTGCATACGTGACAGCGTCAGAAAAAAGACGTATGAGAGTGAATGGTATTCAGGTCTAGGATAGTGAGAGAAACCCAGCTGTCAATGGGGTCTGACAAGACATATGGGAGCAATAACTCGGACCGTTCTGAAAGGGACGGCTCAGGACCCACACCCATCCTTCACATGCCACGGCGGGATTTGCCAGTTCGGTCACAGAGCCGCGTTGTCCTCTAGTTTGCCTAGTACATAGCCAGGGACCGATTATAGCAAATGGTGCATGCGTGAGCATCAAAAAAAAAAAAAACATGAGAGTGAATGGTTGCATGGTTTTTTTAATGATTTAAATATATTCACAAAATTATTATTAAATATCTTAAAAAATTAAACATAAATATTAAATACATTTTACATTATCACCAATAATTTTATTTTTTATTTAATATAAATTTTTTCTCTTTATACTTTTTTTATATAATTCTAATATTTTTTTATTAAACAATCAAATCAAATTATTTATCTCTTCACTTTACACAAACACCTATAAACGTATCCCTGTTGTCTACGATAGCGAGAGAAATCCATTTTTTCCTTATATTTGTATCTGTTTCCTCTCTGCGATCAGAGTCGAGTTAAGCGAAAGATGGATTTCTTGACCGGTGCAATATGTCTTTGCCTCTCCTGGATCTTAGTTAGTCCAAGCCTTTCGGAGAATCCCAAGTGGCAATTCGATCCACAGAAACCTTCCGCCAGGTCCAAAACCTTTTCCAGTCATTGGGAACCTCTTAGATCTCGGTGTGAAGCCGCACAAGTCCTTAGACAAGCTTGCCAAGGTTCATGGCCCCATTATGAGCCTAAAGCTGGGACAAGTAACCACAATAATCATTTCTTCAGCACCCACGGCAAAAGAAGTCCTCCAGACGCATGACCAGTTCTTGTGTAACCGAAGTATCCCGGACGCGATCCGAGCTCTCAAGCATGACGAGTTCAGCTTGCCATGGATACCCGTTTCAACTCAGTGGAGAAACCTGCGCAAAATATGCAATGGCCATCTATTCGCCAGCAAAGTCCTCGATGCCAACCAAGACATCCGGCGCAAGAAAGTGCAAGAGCTCCTTGCCGAAACACGTCAAAGCAGCCCGACCGGCGAGGCAGTAAATATTGGCAGAGCGGCTTTCAAGACTACGTTAAATCTGCTATCGAACACCGTATTTTCAGTTGATTTGGCCGACCCGAACTCCGACACAGCTAGAGAGTTCAAGGAGATTGCGTGGAATATCATGCAAGAGGCCGGGAAACCCAACTTGGCAGATTATTTTCCTATGCTTAAGGTGATCGATCCCCAAGGTATACGGCAGCGCATGACTATTCACTTCGGGAAGTTCTTAGGAGTCTTTGACCGCATGATTAGCCAACGGTTGCAGTTGAGAAAAGTATCTGGCTCTGTTTCGAACGATGATATGTTAAATACGCTTCTCGACATCAGCGAAAAGAACAGTGAGGAGATGGATAAAGCTAAACTAGAACGATTGTTCCTGGTAATGACTTAGTATTCACTATTAATTCTAGGTATTAGTCGATTTCCTTTGATTTTGATCAATATGGTTTGTGACCTGTAGAATACTCTGACTTTTGTCTTTGCGGATTAGGACCTATTTGTTGCAGGCACTGACACAACTTCCGCCACACTTGAATGGGCCATGGCAGAGCTACTCCACAACCCAAATGCATTGTCAAAAGCCAAAGAAGAGCTGGAGCGAGTAATTGGCAAAGGCAACGCGGTTGAGGAATCTGATTTTGCTCGGTTACCTTACCTACAAGCAATAGTTAAAGAAACGTTCCGGTTGCACCCGGTAGTCCCATTTTTACTCCCCAGGAAAGCTGAAACAGATGTTGAAATCAACGGCTACGTTATCCCAAAGGATGCCCAAGTGCTAGTGAACGCATGGGCGATAGGCCGAGACACGAACTTATGGGACAACGCGAACTTATTTCTTCCAGAGAGGTTCTTGGATTCGGAAATTGATGTCAAAGGCCGGAACTTTGAGCTTATACCGTTTGGCGGTGGAAGAAGAATATGTCCCGGTTTGCCATTGGCAATACGAGTGCTGCACTTGATGTTAGGTTCACTTATCCACAACTTCGACTGGAAGCTTGAAGATAGGGTTAAAAGTGAGGAACTAAATATGGAAGATAAGTTTGCCTTAACTTTGCAGATGGCTTATCCTCTGAGAGCTGTTCCTATTCCATGTGGTGACCGTAGCTGAAAGAATGTGGGGGACTCTGTCCCTTTTTGTTTTGTAACCATGTGGTGACTGTCTCTGTTCTATTTCTTGTACTGCGTATTATTGAATAAAAATTGAATTTCTTTTTGTTTTTTGCATGAAAAAAAATCGAGCTCTGGATAAGTGGATATGCTGGGGGATAAATGCTACAAGAAAAAGGGAGTAGAAGAGCAACTAACTCCTTGATCGAGACGACTTAAAACAATCTTATGACTAACTCCTTGAACAATAAAATTTAATTTGAAAATTAATATTACTAACAGTGGGCAGCAAATTATTATCCCTAAGCAAAAGTAGCTGGCTGCGTATTAGGGGTGGGCAAACCGGGTTCGGGTTCGAAAATTTCAACCCGAACCCGACCCGAATATTTCGGGTTTTTTGTGAGGAAACCCGAACCCGAAAAAACCCGAAAATATCGGGTCGAAACGGGTCGGTCCGGTTCGGAAAAGACTGGTCACGGGGTGATGGCGTTATATTTTCGAGTTCGGGTCGGGTTTGAGTTTAATTTCGGGTTTGTTCATATACCCGAGCCCGCCTAAACCCGGGCCGATCGGGTCGGAAACGGGTCAGGCTGGTTCGGGTTGTCGGGTCTCGGGTTTTTTGCCCACCCCTACTGCGTATTACTTCAAATCGAAGCAACGTTTGTGATTTTTTTTGGGTTAAATATATTTTTTTCAAACATTTCACTCTTGAGCTATTTATTAACCGTAAGCTTCCAGTAGAATTGTGAATATTTATGTGAAATAATATTTTATAGGTGTTTGTATAAATGATAGAGAGATGATTTGATTTAATTGTTTAATAAAAAAATATTGCAAGTAGGTGAAAAAGTATAGAGAGACAATTTGTTATAATTTTTTTTTAAATGTATTGAAGTTTGTGTAAAAAGTTGTTGGAGATTGTGTTAAATATATTGGTGTTTGTGTTTGAATTTTTAAGATTATAGTTTTGTGAACGAATTTGAATCCTAGAAAAAACTTGAAAACGAACTTGTTCATACTCTTTGTACATATCTACCTTCTTAGGTAATGTTTGTGTTGAAAAATTTTTGATATTGGGTTTAGTGTTGATATTGAGTTTAGTGAAAAAATGAAGAGAGAGGTAATTTTTTATAATTTTTGTAATTTTTTATATTTTTTGATGGAAGACAGAGATTATATTGTAGTATTTTATTGTGAGTTGGGGAAAGACAAAATTATCATTATTTTTAAGAAAAAATACATTTTAAGCCCTCTAACTACCAACTACCAATACAATTTCAAATATATGGTCTAAAGACTAAACTATCAATCTTGACTCATTGAAACTTGTTTATTTGCTAAAATTTTGGGGGCCCAATATTTCCAACAAAAGAAACATACTTCAAAATTTTCAACTTTCAAACGTACACTTCAAACTTTTCATAAATCCCAATAAACTTCAACATTTTCAAAAGATTCCCAAAATTTTGAGAATATTCCCCAAAAATTTGGTAAACAAACATACCATGGGTTTTCCAACTTCTATAATTAATAACATTGCGCCTTGAAATAAAATATAAGGATCAAAATCATGCCACGTGACTCATTCATAACACAAGCTGCACAAATTTGATAGTTTGATTTTTTTTTAAGGGCAAAAATTTATTTTCCAGAAAACAAACTAAACTTAAAATTTTCGTAAACCAAAATTTTGTTTGGGGAACATTATAATACGTCTCATATCTATCGACAAAAATCAGTGAGTCTCTCTCAAGTTCCAAAAATATATTATTCCATATCAGAGGACTGAGCAAAAAACCCGAGGCCCGACACGAAACTGAACCGATCAGGTCGGCTTTATTCGGGGTTGGGTTTTATCTATGCATTCCGATAAGATTCGGGTTAGGTTTCAAGTTTGTTAAACACATTCTGAAAAATCCGACCCGACCTGAATATTCTAAGTCTATGCATTATTTCTCAAAAAATATAGTCTTGGGCTAAAAAAATAGTCCACAACGTTTTTAGCCTAAAAAAAATTAGCCCATAATGTTTTGGGCCTAAAATATAATGAGTCATTTTCGCCACCCGACCCGAAACCCCGAAAAGCCTAGCCCTACCGCCTCATATGTTTCAAACACAATCAATTCTTGCATTTTGTTTGATTTGGCCGTTAAACAACATGCAAAATTACCGAAAATGTCCCTCAAAGATAAAATTACAAAAAAATATATTAAAAATAGAAAAATGATATATAAATAAAAAGTAATAGGACGGAGGATCGATTTGCCTAAAAAACTTACATCGAGAGCCCGGCAGTTGAAATCGATACTCAAGAGACTAAAATGTCAAAAGTATAAACTACATAAACCTATGTGATAATTAAGTTTTTTTTATGTAAATATGCAAATCATAACTGTGTCAAACATAAAAAAATATTTTCTTGAAAATATATTAAAAGAATAACCAAATGCTGAAAAAGGAATTTTTTTCTTTAAAACATTTTAATTAAAAGTTTGTAAGTAAAATAATAGTTTTATAAGCAAACAAACGGACCCTTAATATCCATAATCAAGGAATTCACCAAGATTCAGAAAATAAAAAAGTCACAGAATTCACTGTGGTAACACTTCTTGAAAGGCTGCCTCATATATAGCTGTTGGAGGATTCCACGTCACATTCTCTAAAGGTTCCATACCCATCTTTAATCTCAAAAATGTTCTCACATACGACTCCTTAAATCACAATCATTTCGAAGATTATAGCAATAAGACAATACAATGCTAACTCCATAACTATAGATGGTCTTTTTCTTTTTCTTAAGCCACTGGAACTTTGATTGAACAATCCAACAGAATACATAAGACCAGAAAGAGAAAACAAAACAAACCAAACTTTAAAAAGATAAAAGAGTAGGAAAATTTTCAGACGAGATTCTTGGACCAAAGGGCATCAAGCCTGACAGACAGATAACATGGACAGAAGGTCTCTAACCCAACCAAATCCAAGAACCCACTTGAAACAAGCCCAACCACCCAAAAACCACGGACAGCCGCTCTGTCTTTCTCTGGAGGGGAGGATTCTGCCAACAACACCTCCATCCTGCTTCCCATTGACTAGGTGTCTGAAAAAACCTGCCGATTAGGTGAGTTGAATCGAGTGAATCACATACAGATGGCTCAAGGGTAATCCAGGAGCGATGGCATGCACCAAATGAAATCAACTCACAAAATCCAGCCCCTGACACGAATCTCCAATACTCAATACCTGTTGGGAACAAAAGAGAAGGGCCTTTGCGTTGTGTATTCTTTGAAACTATATTACCGCCTAGCTCTGCTCTTGCTCGCTTTCTCCAAAGACTGAAGACAAAAGAGTCTTTAACAATCGCCTGTAAGAAAAACGAATATCTGATTCTTCTTTCTTCACCTCTTGGTGAGCTTCTGACACGATTGCAGGATCATGGAGTGAACTCCATTGTCTACGATTTCCTGCAGCAAATAGATCCTGAGACAGATCTCAAGTTGAGTCCCAATTAACCAGAGCATAGTTGGAGAGAGAAGAACCGACAAGAAAGCAGGTTTGAAACTTAATTGGGTGTAAAGTTCCTCTATTTCTCAGTGAGGGAAAGTACACACCAATTACCCAAGATGAATGTGGTGCATAGTTCCAATGTATTGCTACTAGATGAAAGACGTAACCATACTACTTGTAGGACCAAGTGGACAAGTAGCTCTCAAAACTAAATGATTAAACCAAAAGGGAAAGCAGCTCAACAAATAATTTAGCCTCAGGGAAACATGAATATTGGCTTGGATGTACTGCTTGGTGCTTACTGTGACCAATCAACTACGAACTTCCATATTGTTAAGTTTGTTGAAAGCTAATTAGGTTAATTGAAAACAGTATTCAAAACACATGCTGCCTGAGATAATGCTAGAAAACTTGGGTCCTACTCAAATTCCCAATAAAAAGAATGAAATGTAGTTCGGGACAGTTCTTTTGTCTGTTTGGGTGCAACCATAATCGAGGATTTGAGACACTCATGTCTAATCATGCATAGACAAGCTTCTCAAAATAGCAAATGAAACTTCCATGACTCAAATGTGGATATGTTAATGTACTGATCAAACCACCAAGAAAACATAATTGCTATGCTTCAATAAAGACGCATGCCTAGACGAACACGCATTTGTATGACTTAATTATACGTGTCACCTCAAAATATTCTATATTCTGAACCTAGCAGTGAGCTCTGAGTGTATACAAAGTTTTCAAATGTGATATGTTGTGTGAGGCCAAAGACAGCCGGTACTGTGGTGATCATGATATATCCGCTTGAGAAGAAAATGCACGTAGATCAACTTTAATATGTGCTCGGCACTTGTGGAATGTCTTTGATAAAAATGGATGCAATCTCTCCATCATACGAGTAATATCCTAACCTAGTGAGCCTGACATAAACCTAGCATCTAGACTTCCAAATTATCAGAATACCACAGAACACACAAAACAAATGACTCTATCCCAAGTGCAGTTTCTCAGTCTCAGTGGCTGTGTCGGCCATTTTTATAGTAGGAATAAGATGACAGAAAGCAAATATTAAAGAAACAAACCAAGCACACAAGCCACATATTTTCAAAGGGTAATCCTACAACATACCGAAGTTCATTTGTAAGATTAAACTAAATGCCTACTCTAAGGTTGCCAAATTAAGTTCAATAATCATATTTAGATGCCACAGAGCCCAACATGCTTTCACAGTAACATCCTACCCCTGTGATCAAACCATCAACACGTAAAAATTTCCTATCAAGCTTGCGAGACAGTGGTGATTTCGTTGAAATTTCCTATCAATATTTTTCTAGAGCAGACCAACATTTCCTATCATCTACAAGCATAATAGCTCTTGTGATTGATCCTAATACGACAAGATAACAAAATTGAAGTGTTAGTCCTTTCCCTGGAAGCAAAAACAGTCTGCAGGGTCCTATTCAAACATTTCCTCTATAAGGTATGACTTCCATTCCGAATCAACAAGTAAAATTATATTCCCAAATTTCAAACCTGTTCTAGACAATCACTTATTAACTCTGACTTGAGTTGAATGGGAAAGTACAGATATGTAGTACTTGAAAGTGACTGATTTGCATTATCAAGGTGTACAAGAAAATAACTCTTGCAAGTTCATATTTATATATATCACCCCTGAAAACATACTGAAATACAGCAACAAGAACTAGCCGCACAAAAATAATAAGGGTACAAGATTTCTCTCTACAGCAGAAGGGTAATCCGATATCTGCATCTCAATATCTCAGAGTCGTGCACTTAGTCCAGTCAGGCTTAATGAGTCTGAACTTCGTGCAGAATTGATATTCACTTTTCCCACCCCTTCCGAGGTGGAACTTATACTTGTATCTTGACCACAAAGATAAGACAGGGACTGCAGCCATGAAACTAAAGTGGGCTTGCGTGTAACATCATCAGACTCTGCAACCTGTGAATATAACTCATTAAGAACCATAGACTGGCTCTCTTTGGGTAACTGGACGACTAGCTTTGCCAACAACTTCATCAAGTCTGGTAGCACCTGGATAACATTAAATAAGTTTATTCATCGGAGATAACATACAATCTAGTGGAAATCATTTTCCACATTCCCCATTTCAAGCACTTCCAAAAACTGAAATTCAGTGTTTCTGACATACAGCTGAAAGTCAATTGCAACTATCATCTCCTGACATCTACAGAACACCATAACGATTAACTTTAGGTAGGAAGCAAACTAGAAGCGACCCAATATTCGTACGGGAAACAGAGACGAAGGATAGATAAACACTCGAATAAATGGAGGAAACACATGACTTAAATGAAAAGAAAAGAAAAAAACAACCTGTATATCAACAAGGGAAACAAGCCGTAGAAGCAAGTCTAGGATTTTCTTGCAAGGCTCAGACTCTCCATGCCAGTTCTTCCGCATATCAGCCTCCTGAGTGAAGACGTCACTACAAAGTGTGTTGGCTTTCTCAACAAGACTATGGATACAATAAAATATGGCTGGACTTCCAGCTGGAAGATTTCTAACCAAGGTTGCAACTCCTGAAGCCATGCCCTCAAAAGGAGTGATGCCAGGATATCCCTACATTATATCAACGTTAGTACCCAATGTTTGATGACAAACTCATGATATGGCTTTGAATAGGATTTGATACCGATAAAGATCTCTGCATGTAATAGAAAACAAGCTGCTCTTTTAATGATACTCTTTCACCCAGATCAGAATCCTTCCCCGAAGATGTGAATGCTGCAAACATGGAATGTGAGGCTCTAGCTACTTTTCCATTTGGGTGTCCCATATATCTAATTGCATTTGATAAGGAACTTAATATTCACCGTGATATATAGGAAATTCAGGTTCACATATATCGGTGATATTCAGTTTAAGGATACAAGAACATAGTTGGAGCAACCATCTTCCCAAGTACAAAGCAAGGCAAGTGTTCAATGCAAGTTGGAATGACACGTAGATAAAACAATATCCTAGCAGTTTGCACATCATCGTTGGACCACAGATATCCCATCTTTTGCGAGCTGAAGTCTACAAGACAATAATTCAAATCTTAGCATGGACAACAAATGTCTACCCATAATTTTCTTTTTCTTTTTTATTTTTTTGGAGGGGGGGAGGAAGGGATAAAAACTACAGCTCAAGCTAATCTTTACCGGGTCCATTTGTCAAGTCCAAGTAAGAGGGCATAGATTCCACAAAAGAGACACAGGCAGACTCATTCTCCTGAACACTCGCAACAACCCCTCGAATTGTATCCATATACTCAGGTAAACGAAGTCGCCGGAAGTATTCTAGACATGAAAATGAAACCAATATGCGTACTGATATGTCCTTTTGTATTTCCTGGTTGAACTTTGTGTCCAACTTCTGTTTTGTGACAGCCAAGGCAAAAAGTACAACCATAAGGAAAGCAGATTCAGCAATTTTCTCCATATCCCTAAGTAATTCATCCTCTTTACCTCGGAGCAACAATGCTACCTGCCGGTGCCCCAAGTAAATATCTTGACAGTAATCCCATATAAGTTTCTCCACAACACATTTGCTTTCTACATCAACCGATGCATACAGATTGCAGAAAACACCAGTTATGGACCCTGCTTCCTTAAAAGGAACACTTTCCAAATGTCTTTGGACCTCATCATGCCCCAATCTAACTGGATTGCCACGTGGGAAGTCAAGTAATTTATCATATAAACGTCGCAAGGGAAAAATTTCAGTCAACAATGCAAATGCAAGGCATAGAGGCAAAGGGGCACGGGAAGAAACTAAGCCACTTCGAGCAAGTGCTAACGAAACACATTGTAGTAGGATACTGTCTCCGAGATCATTATCTCCATTAGTAACGCCACCTCTAGGAAATAATTTTATTGCTACAGATTCTATCCGATCCTCTGCAGAAACCCTTAGTCTGGAAACAGTCTCTAGTCCCAGACCACTCATTGTGGATCTATTTAGAGCCCTCAGCACCCCAGCTGCAGCCATCACTATCACAAAAGGAGCATAGGTTGCCTTCGAATTCTCTAACGTCGCATGTCCAAAAACATTAATTTTCTCAAAAGAATAAAAATTGATCAAACCAGACATCACCCATTCAATCAAATGCAGAATCATGAGTCCATGAGAAACACTACCACGAGGCCCACCTTCTTTTCCCCAAATTCCCAATAGAGAATCCAAAACTCTAACATAATGACCATCCACGGAAGAGGATAAAGCATACCCCATCCCTGCTAGAACATCTGGAATAAGATCTTCGGAAGAGCCAATCAATTGGTACCTCTCTTCCAACAGCCTACAGAGCAATTCCAAGCAGACTCCTTTAGAGCCTTCAGACAGAGAAGGCACAAAAGATAATGCACCCAGAAGGAGAACACCTTCAGCGAAGAAGAAAGGACTCTTCCTAGAATCAAATTGAGTGTTGAAAAGGTGAGAGACGACATGCACAGCAGAATTAATGAGAGCCAAAGAGGGTTTAAAGGATTTCCTGACCCAGATATAAAGAAGCCTGAGAAAGAGAGGATTTGCTTCATGTGGAAGAGAAAGGCTTGGAGAGGAAATAATGGAGAGGATAATCTTTGCTTGTGGGTCAGCCACATGAAGAGAGTTTTGAGAGTAAAGGAGGGTTTTCACAGACTGGAGGTGATGGGGACCAAATGATTGGCGTTGAAGAGAATCTCTAAGGTCAGCCCAAGCTTGAATAATAGATCGGGCTGATGAGGAAGAGGAGGATGTGGAGCTGATGTTGCTGCTACTGCCACTGATGCTTCTCAGCCATTCTTCAACGAAAAGGGTATTCGCTTGTTTTGCCATCTCACAATTCCAAACTGAAAAAACAACGAATCTATTTGTTATGCACTAAAAGAGGACTATAAGTACCAAATTCAACTATATGAGAATCCTGAATGCTCCCTACTGGAAAAGTTGGTTGAGTTTTACAGCCAAGGGATCATATTCCCAGAATAATAAAAAATTCAACATATGCAGTGAAACACAACACAAGTATGTGGCCTGATAACAATAATCATACACAATTATGTGTTTACAGAATCATTTTCAGAGTAGTGAAAGGTTGGAGGTAGATATTACTTATTGGTTTGTTTCCATTAATCTCAGCGAAGAGCTAATATGCTCAAAAATCTTCAAAAGCGTAAGGCTTTAGAATATAAAACCACCACTTACATAAAGTGAGTTCGTCGAAGAAAAATATACGAAACTGTGTGAAAGATGCGAGTAACTCCGAAACATGAGGAACAACAAGAAGATTGGGTTACTTAAAATTAGAGTAAAATAGCTAAAATAAGACGAACAGAAATAAATACCGTTGGAAGATTATACTGGGGAAATCTAGTTCTGCAATCTTGTGGGTTTCGTGACTTTCGTCTGAATTGCTTCAAAATGGAAGCGATATAGGAGAGCAGAAACACATATGTCAAAGCCAAAAAGGCCGCTTACACGTGGTGGTCGTGTTAAAACTCGGAAGAAGTACAAATCCTGGGATTTGGATTCCCTAAGAGGGAATTATCGAATGGATCAAGGACTTATGGATGATTATGGATGACGGTAGATTAACGAATTCATTCATTAATTTATATTAAGGTGCTGTCTTTTTTTTTTCAATTTATATTAACCTGGTCTCTTTTTTTCATTTTTATATTTTTTAAATATTTAATATATATTATTAAATAAATTTATTAATATATTTTATACATCTCTGTGTGGTGGTGTAGTTGGTTATAACGTCAGTCCACACAATGAAGGTCTCCGGTTCGAACCCGGGCGACGCCATTTTTTCATGCCGACGTATAACCTTATTTATTTTTACGTTGGCATTTCACTTTTACCTCTCTTCCTTCTCAGATTATTATTATTTTCTGCGTTTCCTTCTCAGATTATATAATAAACAGAAAAGCGACAAGTCACCAAATACTTCTTGCACCCCTCGATGAAACTCCTCATTTCTGTTTACAAAAAATTTAAATTACATGCTTTATGCTTTGGAAGAATTTGGTTTCAAGATCCCTAATTTAAAATGTTAATTCTAGAATCTGTACTACGTCCCCCACTCAATTTCAGGTCATGGAAGATTGACATGACCCATTTTAATCTAAAAGTGACTACATACATGTTATTGAAATCAATAAATAAATCCATATCATCTCAATTAATTTAAGTTTTTTTAAAAAAATTTAACAAAATTATAAAAGATAAAATAATTTTGAAAGGCTCTAAAATATAAATAATAAATTAACAAAAAAATAAATTTGTAGAAAATGAAGCCAGAATGTGAATTTTCATGGACAAACCACAGTATCATAATTTTTGAGGTATACTGTAATTTTTTTTAAAAAAATATAAGTACAAAAATTTCAATAGGAAAGATAGTGTAGATTCGATTTTAAAAATTATTAAATTTTGTAAAATGTTGTTGAAATCTGAGAAAAAGCAATTAATTACACCAAGGAGGCTTGCACGTTCATTTGGCATTTATTGCAGGGAGTTTATGTCAGGGAAGAAAAGTGGGTAAGACCACCAATGTAGCTTCCTCCATTAATTACTCCCAGATCAACGTGGTCTCTCACTCCTCCTTGATGCTAAGTTCCATTGAAATTAGTATGGATGGAAGTGTAAACATCACCGATACCAATATATTTTCAGGAAACACTTTGAAGGACTCCAAGTTCGTGGCTTTATTTACTGATATGGCCAAAATGCAGGGGGTTTTCAATTCTTTTCTTTGTTTTCTCATATCTCTGAAACAAAGAGCCAGCCTATTTCCTTTGCTCTGAACAAATGGGCTGTTTCCAAAAGTTCTACGCATGACTCCATAATAAGTACACTGTGGGCTGTGGCTCACACTGTACGCTGGCCGCTGCGACTCGCATATAATCCCTTCCGGATCCGGATGGCTGATGCGCTTAAAAAAAAGAATATGTTTTTGGGTAACGATGCGCTTCCTTTTAAAATTAATCTACAGCAAGGAGACCAGAAAGCAAGGCCAAGACAGTCCCACTTGTCATCACACAATGACATCATCTATATAATCTGGGTCCCAATCCTGATCAACATGACTTGGCCTGACACCGCGCTTGCACCAGCTGCATCTGCTGCGTAGTCTGACAGTCTTCAAAGACCTGCAGACTCGCTACTGTCACCTCAACCTTATCCCTCTCTCTCTCTCTGAATGAAGTAAGTATTGGACAAGACAGGGAAGAAGACAACCTGCACACGTGGTATAAGAGCAACAGTGTCGTAAAAGAAGGGGACCGCTATCCTCTGCAATTCGGCGATAGTACGCACTTCTTTACGGCAATAGTACCCCGTTCGGCTTTTTTCACGGACACCAATGGGGCTGTTGTAATCTCTGATTGGGAAATTGGGATCTATTGCCGTTGCCGTTGGAGAGGGTTTTGGACTTCTGGTCTTATGCTTCAGAGACCTCCCTGCTTTTCTGGCTCTCTTTTATTAACCATCTTGATGCGCATAGCTTATTATGGACTCTCGAACCACACCTTCCAAGGTTGCTCGTTTTGCAAATTCTGGTACGCATTCTCATTCTCATTCAAGTTCAATTATTCAGTTGCTCTGAGCTAATAACGACAGTTCCAATCCCCACTTTTCTTCTGTCTTACTTGTAGGGATTGGACCTATTAATTGGGTTAATCCTTGGGCCATGGGCATGAACGGATCAACTATAGGAGATGGGTCACCTCCTGTTGGGCTAAATCTTGAGCTTGGACGAGGGTCTGGTCATGGCACAAAGTCGTCAGGATTCACCATTATTCAGCTGCAGGAGTTACAACTTCAAGCACTAATATACAAATACATGGAAGCTGGGCTTTCTGTGCCGTATCATCTCCTCTTCCCTTTATGGAAAAGTGTTGTTAGCTCTCTTGGTGGTCTAAGTGATGAGGTGCCTCCTGGCTACCCAAGCTGTAAGTTACCCCAAATCTTCTCCCATCAGTCTCATTGATCATGACATTCTACACGAGCCTTCTCAAGCTTACGTTCTTATTATCACTGATCTTCTTCGATTCGTAACATGATATTTGATTCGGCGTTTGTTTGTTTTATATGTTCTTGCCCGAAGTTTTGGGATCTAGCACCTTGTCCTGGGACTATAGAAGTAGAAGGGATTCCGATCCAGAGCCTGGGAGATGTAGAAGAACAGATGGAAAGAAATGGAGGTGTAGCAAGGATGTTGCTCCACTCAAAAAGTACTGTGAGAGGCACATGCAAAGAGGCCGTCAGCGTTCAAGAAAGCTTGTGGATCAGCCTTCTCAACATTCAAATACTAGTACCGGGAATGCTCCAAACGCAAACACCAACCTCTCTATTTCACTGTCGACGGATAGTAGCAGCAATACTCTCTCTCCAAGATGGGATTTCTGTCCCAACACTGTTCTTCATGGAGGAGGTAGGTACCCAGAAAATAGTGCTCTGTAATTGTTGAGAAGGCATTTCCTGCTTTTGCTTGTCTATGAAAAAAGGTTTTGAAACTGTAGTTATTATTTCATATAGGAGAAAACAATTTTGTCATAGGTGGTATGGTTATCTTTAGCTTTGGAACAGGACATCTTTGTTGCTTATTGGTGGCGGGGCTTTGTCTCATCTACCTAGTACTCTTCTGTATTTCTGTTAAAGAATCAGAAACGTTAGGGCTGGCCTAGACTTCCATAGCTGTGTATGAAAATTTTTGGCAATTCAGACAGCACTCATAGCTATTAAGTACTATCATTCTCAATGAACCACTTACCAAATGAAAAGGGGGAAAGAATGGGATGAGCTCCTCTATTTTGTGATCTGAATTATGTTATCCTCAAGCTCAAGTGCTCTGCTTAAAGTGGCTGCACAAACAAAGGTTAGGAAAACTCATGGGCTTTTGATAAATCTTGGGAAATTGAAATCGAGTAAAAAACAGGGCCACCCTACTCTCTAGTCGGCTAACCCGAAAGCCCGGGACACCAACAGACCCGAAATATGAATGGATTTCATTGGGCTTAAAACAAAAGCCTCGTTGGTCCACTCCGATGGATCAGTGTTTTGTAATTTTTCTCTCTTTAATAAAAAAATAATTGAATAGATACGGTCAGCTCCCAAAGTTTTGGGAGAGGGCAGAACGTGTTTTAAAGCAGAGTCGAAAGTCTACTCTCCACAGCTTAGAGTATATTATTGTTGTTTTAATACCTTAAAAAAAAATACGCACATCCTCAGCAGACAATTCTCACGTTGCTCTCGGACAAAGACACGGTGCCAATTCACAGTCGCTGCTCAATATGTATACGGGTGAACGACAGCAAGTGGGAGCCCAATTTATGTGCAACTCCCACGTTGTCAATTACCTTTACAAATTACGTTACATTTTCTTCTTAAACACATTTAAGCGGCAGATGGTTGGGGGGATCAGACCCCAATTACTCTCTAAACGGTCCAAATCACAATGTTCTGTGGCATGCAAGATAAAACGGAATTTTATAATGTAGATCGGACTTAAACTTAAAGCAAGATTAGATGCTTCTCCTACAATGCTATAAAATTCCCCAAGTGGTCCTAATACTAAATCATAAAGACATTCGCCTCAACCTGATCGAGCCTTTTAGTTGTGGACATGTATAATGGCCTTGATTGGTACACAATAATTATAATATACTATTTAAAATCGAAAAATAAGGTTCAAACCGACGTGTTTATAGATAGTACGTATGCATTAGGGTATGATTAAGGAAATAATTCCCCAAGTCAAATATCCCAATCGGCCTATCATATTCTAATCCCAAGAAAATTTCAAAATTTTAAAAAGATTCTAAAAACTTGCAGCAGTAACTTCTCAAAACGCCACCTATTCACGTACTGTATTTTGACTCTAGTTTTGGGTCAAGAAGAACCGAAGAAAACAAGCCCATTACTAAAATCCATTCTAAGTGACAACAAACGGATTAAAACAGCTTCAGCCCACAGCTAGGTGGATTTTGGGAACATTATAATTTTATTGAATTTTGATAGAAAGTAGTGGAAAATATAATTTTATGAGTTGGTAAAAAAATTAAGAGATAATTTAATTGAATTTTTTATATTTATTGTAATGAAAATAAATGATTTCAAGATAAATTAATTTAATTTTTCTTAACTAAAATTTTAAATTAATTATATTTACAAATGAGAATTTTGGACCGAGAGAATATTGATTTACAAACATGTCTTTAGTCTAACTATTTTTCTAAGAGTCGGAACGAGAATTATAGAGTATCTATTTCCTGAATACACAAAAACTTTAACCTTAAAAAGAATTGTAATTATATATAGGAGGAATAAATCAAGAATTGCGGCTATGTTTGGTTTAGATCTCAAAATATTTTTTGTGTTTGTGTTTTTTTTTAAGTAGTGTAGATTCTTTTGGAATTAATAAAAAAATGTGTTAAAAGTTGTTGAAATTTGTAAAAAAATATTGAAATTTGTGAAAAAGTATTAGAATTAATGATAAAATGATTGAGATTGTTGTAAATGTACTGAAATTAATAAAAAAAAATGAATATTTTTTTTTTTGAAAACTTTTGAACGTAACCGCAAGATGCAATCCTTTGTATTCACCTGCACAGCTCATAAACATCGTGGTAAGAGATTACAAGACGTAAAAAAAAAAAAAACCGTTCCCGTAAAAACCAAAACAAAGTAAAGGCAAAATCCTAGTCAGACTCAGACCTCGGTCAGCCACATTAATATTTAAATATGACCTTATGACTTTCGGAAAGGATCCAATACCGACAATCTGACTCTCTTCGTTCACGTTCACGTTCGCTTTGCGAGGAACCGAATCTATGTTTTTATGCCATCCATACCCCTATCTTAATCCAACGGCTCTCATCACTCCTTTGCTTCAAATCTAAATCCCCACCATTCAATTAATACCACCCATACTATAATTCCTCTCTTCTCCAGTCTCGCTATTCAATGCCATACCCACTCTCCCTCGCTCGTTCAGATCTGATCCCAGCTGCCATTCCCTATTTCTTCCTCTCTCGCTAATACCAACAGAGTTAGAGAGATAGAGAGCAGCACTCTCATCACAGACTTCAAATTTTTTATTCCCGTTTTGTTCTTTGGCAATGGTGGAGGCACAGACATGGACCACACGGCGAATGAGCAACCCGAGGCTGGACACGAGCGCCAATGACCAAGTGCTGGACATTCCGGCTACCCCACCGGGGGACGTACGGAACAATAACAATTCGTCGTACTTCTCCGTGTCACCGAACGTCTCGACGGCCATGATCATCGCCTCCTGGTACTTCTCCAACATCGGAGTCCTACTCCTCAACAAGTATCTCCTCAGCTTCTATGGCTTCCACTTCCCAATCTTCCTCACCATGCTCCACATGGTCTCCTGCGCCGCCTACAGCTTCGTCGCCATCAACTTCCTTGAGGTCGTTCCACTCCAGCACATCCACTCCAAGCGCCAGTTCCTCAAAATCCTTGCCCTCAGCGCCATCTTCTGCTTCTCCGTCGTGTGCGGAAACACGTCGCTTCGCTACCTCCCCGTGTCGTTTAATCAGGCCATCGGCGCGACGACGCCGTTCTTCACTGCCATCTTCGCCTTCGTCATCACGTGCAAGAAGGAGTCCGGCGAGGTCTACCTCGCTCTTCTCCCCGTCGTCTTCGGGATCGTTGTGGCGAGCAACAGCGAGCCGCTATTCCACCTATTCGGTTTCCTCGTCTGCTTGGGGTCCACGGCTGGACGCGCATTGAAGTCCGTGGTTCAGGGGATTCTACTGACCTCGGAGGCGGAGAAGCTCCATTCCATGAACCTGCTCCTGTATATGGCTCCGATGGCCGCGATGATTCTGTTACCGTTCACGCTGTACATTGAGGGCAATGTGGCGGCGCTTACGGCGGAGAAGGCCAGGACCGACCCATTTATAATCTTCCTGCTGATTGGGAACGCCACGGTGGCGTATTTGGTCAACCTGACGAATTTCTTGGTGACCAAGCACACCAGCGCGCTGACGCTCCAGGTTTTGGGGAACGCCAAGTCGGCCGTTGCGGCGGTGGTATCTGTTTTGATATTCAGGAACCCCGTTACGGCAATGGGGATGACGGGATTCGCCGTCACCGTCATGGGCGTGGTGCTTTACAGCGAAGCCAAGAAACGGTCCAAGGTTACCTCATTGACAAAATAAAAAAAATAATTTGAAAATCAAAGATTTTCATTTAATTTTGATTTCCCATAACAGGGACGCAGCTTATCTTGTTATTTTTCAATCGCTCCTCAGATTTGTATCTTTGATTTCAATTTTACTCCTTCAGTGGAGGGATAGGGAATTTGGATGAAAGTGGGAATTGAATTGTATAGGATGCTGAGAAATGGAAAGGAGAAGTTTTTGGCTTTTCTCTTTAAATTTTTATTTTTTGGGCCATAATTGGTGGGGGATAGTTGGAAAATAGTAAGAAATTCTCTCTTTTTATATTTTCCCGTGTGTGTTACATGTATTTTATGAATGTTTATTTGTCTGCATTTTGAACGCATAGGAGACTGATTCACATGTCATCAATATCTTACAGTATTTGTGTTTGGGGAGGAAAACTCTTCGCCGCTTTATTTGGTTAAAATACATCCTCTGCTGTTAGAATTCTGTCTTTCTCTGCCATTACACTAGTTCATTCTTTCACTGCAAGCACGTATGCGTGTCAATTGTTGGTTTTGTTGGGTAAATAAGTTTTTGCTTTACTGTTATGATTTCATCCCTGTTCCGTTCTTGTCATCTGCGAACTCAACTCTCCTAATTGTTTTACAAGGAAACAAGTTAGATGATTGAGAAGTGCAAGAATTAACAACTGGTGTTTGTTCACGTAGAAGATGAAGGCCACTTTGGAATCTTCTATTTTTGGTCATTTTTACCATATAATGGTTGTTGGACCCCAAAATTTCTTTTCCAAATATACTCTAAATTCTGTCTGATTCGGTGTAAATCAAGGTTTCTCCAGGTACTACTACCATTTGCTCTGCTGGTATTGAAGTTTCCATATGCTGCTTTAGTATCTTGCAATTGCTGTTTTGTCCTTTGTTCCAGTTTTCATGTCATTGATTGTAGGAGATTGAGACAATCATAATGTAAGACAAAACCTTATGATTTGCTATCTGCATCCAGTTTGGCACCCTAGAAATTCTTTGGTTGCTAGGTTTCTAGCTCTTCAGCTGAATGATTTTAGCTTTTGACTCTGTCATTTAGGACGGTGCAGCTGATGAATGATCTCTGATGAAATTTGCCAGGAATGGATTCAAGAGAGAAATATTAGTTTAACGTTTAAGCAGTAGAAAGTTTCAAAAGGCAACCTTGCAGGCAAAATCAATTGGTAGAATTAGTTAAATGGTAGCTTAAAGTAATGGCTAAGCTTCCTGCATTTGTCAGAAGCCAAAGTTATTATTTACTGTCACATATTAATTCAGGAGTTATTATGGAGTACTGTACTCCATATAACTCAGCTATTAATGTATGCTTCTGAGAAACAGGCTCATTTTAAGTGCTGTGAAGAAGTCCAAAAAGAAAAGAAAAGTGCTAGGAAGAAGCTTCCTGCATTTCTCTCTTTTCCTTTTTGTTTAACATGTGTACTTCTACTTGTATTGTATTTCTTAGCTTAGGTAGAAAATGCCAACTTCCAGGTTCCATTTTGTAGCCACCATTGTGTTGACAGGAGTGCCTCTTACATTGGATTCCAGGTTCAGTTTGGTTCTCCCGACAAGGCTACTTCCACAAGTATCTGGACTACCTTCTGGGGCTCACCCTGTGCATCCTTGCATTGCATTATCTCCTAATAAAGTAGGATTATTACCAAGCATTTTTTATGGTCATTAAAAAGTTTTTCTACCCTTTGTTGAACTGGTGGGATCAAAACTTCCAGCAAACTGTATCACCCAAAGTTTGAACTCCCACAAGTCACAACATCAACTTCATTCTCTCCATGCAACTCTGTCTAAACCAATCTGCATCAAGTGCTCGTCGGTGGATAGAAAGTTGCGGCTGACATGGTTTCCATCCTGATCCAGTTTTAAGCCAGACGGTTCTGAATTCAGGTTTAGGTGTCTCACTGTCGAGCAGATAACTAGCCACGTTACGATGCTGCAATGCGGTTGTTGAAATTTCCCTTTCTCCACTAGCTAGATTTAAATTTCTTGTATCGTTGGTTGGAGAGTAAGATGTGTAATATTTGGAAGAAACTCTTTCTTTCTCAAAGGGGTACGACTTAAAAATCAGATTATTCCATTCCCGGCCATTTGGTCAATTAATTAAAGTTAATTAGCAAGAAAAACTCAGATCGAGCCCCGAGGATACGTTCAAGCTCAACCTGGCTCGGAGAAGCATGTTGGCTATAGGCTTAGCCCAGCTTGGAATTGGCTCTACTTTAATTTGGAGTACATAAAACGCAACCTCAAACTTGAGAAATGGTGACTCTAGCTAGAGCCTGCAGTTGTCTTAATTAGGCACTCTTTCTAGAAGAAGGCACCCTGCCCTTTTTCTGTGGGGGTGATGGGCATCAAGGATCTAAGGCAAATTCCATTTTCTCTTCCTTCTTTTTTTTTTTCTAGCAGGGAACTTTGCTTTTGTTGGTTAAAGAGTAAGGGTCTAAATTCTATTAAATAATTAATTGATCCTAATTATTTAAATGAGCAGGATGCTTACTTTACTTTGTTGTGATCTTAATTGCTTAATTTTTTCGTAATCGGGGTGCAGATCTTGATTAGAAAAAGATAGCTCTCAACCGCAGATCTTATTTCGCTATCGCAACGTAGAACCGCGACCAAATCATCCCACACTTCCACTCTATTCCAAGACAGCAAACTGCAAAGGTTTTTAATTCTTTCATTATTCGACATTTGCCCTGAATACAAAGTATTTACGTCCGAAGAGTCTTTTCGCACGCATGTTTGTGTCAAGGAGTCTAGTCAGCTAATGCGTATGATGACACAGTAAACACGTCAGAAGGAACCTCGGTTGGATAAACCAGAATCCAAGCAACCGCAGAAGTATACTTTGGATGGCTTCTCAGCACCCTGATGAGCACAATCTTTTTTTTTTTTTAAATAAACGTGAAATTTCATTTCTACATAGAAGTACATTAGCGCTGAACATAGATAAGAGTTCAAGGCCGGTGACAATGCACACGGGCATATAGCCCATAACAGCAAGCTTAAGGTCTCGAAGGGCCATACATCGACTGACCTCAAAGGCTTGAATTCAAATAGCCATAAAGGTTGCATACAAGTGGGCCAAAAGACCCAGAGTTTGGAAACGGGTCCAAGAACCCGAAGTAAGCTCCGCCACAAGCGGAAGAGACCAACACCGGAGGAAAGGGTGAGCAAGCACCGCACTCCCACTTCCTCGAAAACTCATCCATACCAGCATAACCAAAAGGGAGGACAACGTGAAGAGCCATAAACTGCCAACTAGCCACGGGAAAATAGATCTAACGTTACTGAAGAAGGCCAGCAAGTTCATTATTGCAGGAACACGCCTCACCAACCAAACTGCCACGAGATCCTTCCCAACAAAAACCAGAGAAATGAAATTTAGAGACACAACATGATAAAAATAAAACACACAGCAGAGAGCCACTAGACCGAGAAATTGCTAGCCAAAACACATGGATGAAAAAAGCACCACAAACAAGGCAAAAGAAGGTCGACCGCTTGAGATCCACGCGCACGCGTGGAACAGCACACGTCGGTGCACCAGCTCCGGGAGAATGGACAGAGGAGGGCCTAAAGCGGAGGAGCACTGTCGAGCTGAGCATGGCCACCAAGAAGTCGCCAAACCGCCTAGATCTAACCATGAAGAACGCCAAAATGAAGGTGCATGCGGTACTGGAAATAGGGGAACAAAAGGTCAAGGGGTAAACGAAGAGGTGAGAGAGGGAGAGGGAGGGGAGAGACGGAGGAGCACACTTGCTCCTCCCGTCGCCGAAGATTGCAAGAAGGTGGATAGGTCAAGCACAGAAAGGGAATGTCTAGAGAGAGGGCAAAGGCTCTCTCTCTAGAAACGTCTTTTTCGGGTTTTGTATGATCTTTGGCTTGAGGATCCCTGATGAGCACAATCAACAATTGCAGACTTGCAGCAAACTAAATATACCTGGATTTGTTCCAATTGAATTGTAAATTCTGGGCTTAATTGCACTGTGGTTCTATGTGGTATTACTTTTTGATAATTGGTCTATGCGGTATCACTTTCTACAAAACAGGTCATGTAGTCATCATATTAGGTAAAAGTTGGTCATTTCCATCTATCAGGCATTAACTCACTAATGGACTTGACTGACGTATCAAAAAGGTCACGTCAGCAAAGAGTAGGATGACGCCGCATGTACTCGTCATCACGTAAGATGTGAGCTAAAAAATAAATTAATTTCTAATTTCCACGAGAACATCCTACTCAGCTTAAAAAATTAAAATAACCTAACCTAACGAGATCGCAGGAGCACTTATCTCATCCCACCCCTATACTCTTCATCCCCGACAGAGTTCCCCAAATATCTTAGAACCCTATCCTCCCCGATCTTTCAAACCCACCACCAGTCGAACCCCCCACAATAGTTTGCTGAAAGATTTGTTGATTGAACTTTTTTTTTGTTTTTATTTTTTATTTTTTTAAGCAATACAGTTCTAAGTCTGCCGGGGGAAGGAGATGGAGGGAGTCGAACCCCAATTCGGGACCCTCCCAAGAGGAGGACGTGCCAACTGAGCCATAGCTCATTGGCTGTTGATTGAACTTAAAACGTGCCGTATAATGTTTCAAAAGCCCAGTATAAGCTGGAGTGGAACGGATGAAAAAAAAAAAAAACTTATTTTTCCCAGTAATAACAGAAATCATTTGCCATGACGCATACAAATTTTAAGAATTTTTTACGTACCTGTGACGCATCTATTTCATACAGGAAACTTGGTCATGGGGACCAACCCAACCACGATCCAGAGTAAAAAGCCCACGATTCCCACTGTATCTATAACCAAAGCCTCGACCAAAAGGAGATGAAAATACCACAAAAGTGACGTCTCAGACTCTCAATACAGTTTGTGGACTCCTCGTTAGTGCAGGCTTTGTCGGAAAACAAATCTTTCAGCAAAATATTGTGGGGGTTCGGCTGGTGGTGGGTTTGGAAGATTGGGGAGGCTAGGGTTCTAAGATATTTGGGGGTCTGTCATGGAAATTAGGAATTAATTTATTTTTTAGCTGGCGTCCTATGTGGCCATGGGTACATGAGATGTCATCCTAGTTGCTGACTTGACATTTTTTTGACACGTTAGCCAAGTCCGTTAGTGGGTTAACACTTGATAGATGAAGGGACCAACTTTTACCTAATATGGTGACCACATTGACCTATTTGTAGAAAGTAATACTGCAATGATCAATTTATCAAAAAATGATACCACATGGACCTATCGTGCAATTAAGTCTAAATTCTACTATAATCACACTCTATTAACTTTGAATGTGCGTTTATGCGCAATGCATTTTTCAGTTAGGCCGCACTTGTTTGACCCAATACACAAAGGTTGGATGCAACAAATTTTTCTCATTACCCAAAAGAAAATTTTTTACCAATTCCGAAATCTCATAATACAGTTCCATAATTGTAATCTGTAAGAAAAATATTTCCTTAATCCTGAAATCCCATATTGCAATTTCATAGTTGTTATCCTGTGGTTCAAATTTCCCTCGAAGTACATTTAAGGAGTATTCCAACGGGCATTAATTAGGATTTGAAGGATACTTTGGTGGATAGTATATATACCATGATTTGTTGTTGTTTTTTGTAATTCAATAAAGGAAATAAATAATGAGAACCAATATTTTATATGATTTGTTTTAAATATATAAAATTCACAAGAGTATCTTTGCAGCAAAAATATTGTATACTAGGTGCTGGTAAATGAGTGATAAAAGTAAAAAATAAAATTTGGAAATATGTTTAATAAAAGAAAATTTTTGTTAAAATTTTACAAACCAAACACGGTATATTTGAGGGTAAAAATTTTGGGTATTGGGGTTTGGGAAATATTATAAAGTAAAGATATGTTATGGGAGTTGGTGAAAAAGTAAAGAGAGAAATTTTTTAATAAGTATTATAATAATAATAAATTATGTGGTGAATTTTTTATGATTAAACCTAAATTTTTGGGCCCAAATATTTGAACCTCAAACATACCCACTATGTTACACGTAAGATAAAGATATATGGCCAGCAACATTGAACTCAAAGATGACCTGTGTCAACCGGATCTTAGGGGGTGTTTGGTTAAAGTGTTTTGTGAGGATTTTTTGTGTTCTAAGAATTTTTATGTGATGTTAACTTTATTGGTATGCGTGTTGTAGTTATATTTATGTAGTGTGAAAAATGATGTTTGGTTGTAGAATCCTGAAGATTCAAAAAATCCTAAAGATTCTTTGTAAGCGAACATGCTCTTAAAGAGTACTTACTGCACTGAAATCCCATAGCAGTCAGCTCCTAATTGCAACAAAATAAATCTGTCGAAGATATTTGTATAGATCGAAAGGTTACCAGCTTACTGTAGCCATTCGAAAATATTAAATTTTCCTGGCCGTAGCTGTCTGGGATCTTGTTGTTCCAATGGCCATTGCCGTCTATAGGCCGTCCGATGTGTAGTAAACTTTTGGTTCTCGGGCATTGGCATCCATAAACGTCACTATTGAAAACTCAGAGAGTCTCTGATTGTAATGGCCTGTTCCAAATACATCCTCGTCCTGACCTTAGTTCCATATCAGTGACAAACTTGGTAAATACACACACTCTCTTAGAAAAAAAAAACTTAATTTTTTACCCCAAATTATAGTGTCAATATTTTTGGGTCAAACTACTAATTTCATCTCATTGCAATCTCAATATTTATTAAAATGAGTCCTTTTTATAATTTTCAACTATTAATTAAGTAATTCATTTTTCGTTCATTTTAACAGTAGAATCTGATTAAATTGCATAAATTAATAAATTGAAATTGTATTAAAGTTAGAGTCACACATTGCTAAAGCAATGTGAACTATTGTATTCAATGACTTATAAATAAAACATCATGTAATCTCATCAAATATAAGTGAGAAAACCAATAAGCCCAATTGGGCATTCCCATAGTGGATGTCTCACTTATCAGTATAAATAATTTTTCTTTAGTTAAAATTTTTTATCTCTAACATAGTATCAGAGCAAAAATATTTCTGGGTTTGACTCCCTTGTTTGTATTCCTCAGTGTTATCCACGTGCATGGACCATGTTCATTCGGCCTGCACGTGATGGAGAGTGTTAGAGTTCTACATTGATTATGGATCATTTAATTTGGTACTTCATATACTTGTTGAACCACCTCTTCCCATAATCAATTGGTTATAGGATAAAACTTGACAGCTCGCAATGGGAAGCAATTGCTAGTTTAGACCTTAACATAAGTGTCTGCCCCCATAATGGGCATCGGTATGATGATCATGGTTTAATGTTGGAATATTTCAGTGAAGTGATTTTCTTTTTCTTTTTGTCAGTCTTTTTCAGTTTCCTTTTTCTTTTCCAAATATATTTTTTAATGACCTTGGTTTATTTTTTGTCTGAAAATATTGAATGTAAATTGTATATTTGCATGGAACAAACGGAAATGGTTTCGTTGGACACCAGAGGCAGAGAGGTGCAAATCGTTGTATGGTTAAACAGACGCCTGTATCAACGTTCTCAGTTTACAAGGACAAAACAGTGACACGAGGCATAAAATACTGGAAGACGGTCGTTTTTAGGATGTTAGATTTGTGGACGAACAGTTGCCCTGTTTCAAAAGGTTAACTGTGCTTTTTTTCGTTTCCTAATTCCTCCTATGACCCGTGAATATGTAAGGTGCATGGGGCACATTTTGTCCTCCCAATCTTCTTCCAAGTTGGTTATAAGCTTTATAACACGAGGCCGCTAAGCTCCATAGAAACAAAACCTGTAAATGATCTCACGGGAAGTGTCTCCAAAGACCAACTTTTCCATTAATAAAGCATTGGTTCACATTTGATCTACCAAACAACCAACAACATAAACAACCTATACCTTTTCTTTTGCCACCTCTCGTGATGCATCCCACGCATAGAAAATACAAACAAATTTTTTTGATATATATATGTGTGTAGTAAATAACAAAGAAACAAGAAGACTTGCATTGGACAATTAGCTTGCGATTTGCTAGGTTCTTAGAAGAAGCAAAAATGGAAAGACGGCAAACTTCTCTAGCTAGTTCTCGTGATAACCATTTTGTAGATATTCATGAAGTGCTAGCAGAAGAAGACGAAGAAGAAGGAGAAGAAGAAGGAGAAGAGATGGGAACCACCAGAAAGGAAGATAAAGCTGATAAGCGTTTAAGCAGACCCATCAAAATTAGAGACGCCAAGAGACCATACAGAAGTTTAAATAGGCAAGTTTCGCTAGAGACGGGGTTTTCAGCGCTCAACAGGGAGTTAAAGGCCAAAGATGGGAGGAGTGTTCTTCCTAGAAGCGGACGAAGTTTGGGAGGATTTGATTCGGCCAGCAGGATTAGTTTGGAGGGCCGGAAGGCCGGAGACTTCAGTTTGTTCAAGACGAAATCATCCCTCAGTAAGCAGAATTCTTTGCTCCCCTCGAGAAATGAGAGGGGGACATTGGAGTGTCAGCGGAGTACTGATGGCTCTGTTGGGCAAGATGACTCGGTTAATAGAAGCGTTCCTGCTGGAAGATACTTCGCTGCTCTTAGAGGGCCTGAACTAGACCAAGTCAAGGTAATGCATTCAAATTTGCATAGGTTAAATTGTAGATCTTAAGTCTTTTGTTCTTCCCGGTCATTAAAGCTTGTTTGATCACTATGATAATTGATATATCTGAGATATGATAGTCAAGTATGTTTCGTGATTCTATAATCAAGCATGCAACTTAATTGCTAAGTTCTTCAAATCAAGGTCTGACTAAGCATCTAATTTAATGCACTTCCTCTAATGATATGGCCTGAAAACATGCTTTTCTGTTGAAACCTCTCTTGATTTTCAAAGTCAAATTGTGAAGCCTATGTAAATATAAAGATGGGCCCGTACGTGTAAGCCATATGACTAAGTAAATTTGATCAGCAAAGAACCTTCTATTCATTTGTGTCAACTTTTATTTATGATTGTGCAGGAATATGAGGACATTCTCCTTCCTAAAGATGAGAAGTGGCCCTTCCTCCTCCGGTTCCCAATTGGATGCTTTGGTATCTGTCTTGGTCTTAGCAGTCAAGCCGTACTCTGGCGAGCCTTGGCTACAAGCCCTGCTACTCAATTTCTCCACATCACTCCATTCATCAATCTTGGTCTCTGGCTATTAGCCCTTGCAGTCCTAATCTCTGTCTCTATCATCTACATACTCAAATGCATCTTCTATTTTGAAGCCGTCAGAAGAGAGTACTTCCATCCTGTCCGGGTGAACTTCTTCTTCGCCCCATGGGTCGTCTGCATGTTCCTAGCCATTGGTGCCCCTCCAATGCTAGCCCCTGAAACCCTTCACCCTATCCTATGGTGCATCTTCATGGCTCCATATTTTCTCCTCGAGCTCAAGATCTACGGCCAGTGGCTCTCTGGAGGGAAGCGACGTCTTTGTAAAGTAGCCAATCCTTCTTCCCATCTCTCAGTCGTTGGCAACTTTGTGGGTGCTATTTTAGCCTCTAAAGTTGGCTGGAATGAAGCGGCCAAATTCTTATGGGCAGTAGGCTTCGCACATTATCTTGTGCTGTTTGTGACGTTGTATCAGAGATTGCCCACGAGTGAAGCATTGCCTAAGGAACTACACCCTGTGTACTCCATGTTTATTGCTGCTCCATCTGCTGCAAGCCTTGCTTGGCAAACGATCTATGACGAGTTTGATGGAGTGTCAAGGACTTGCTACTTCATCGCGTTGTTTCTTTACATCTCTCTGGTTGTAAGAATAAACTTTTTCACGGGTTTCAGGTAAGCTGTTTCTTAATAAGGTCATCATGCTAGAAGTTTCCACTAAGGAGGAGGCCTAGCTAGCTAATTAGTTACCCCGTGTAATTTGTCAACAATCTGTAGTGATCTTTTAATCCTTGCAGGTTTTCGGTGGCGTGGTGGTCTTACACCTTCCCCATGACCACGGCCTCAGTGGCCACAATCAAGTATGCAGAGCAGGCCCCTTCGGTTCTAAGCAAGGGCCTTGCGATTGCCCTTTCTTTGATATCGTCAACAATGGTGTCTGTCTTGTTAATTTCCACCCTTCTTCATGCCTTTGTTTGGGGCACTCTGTTCCCAAATGATCACGCCATCGCCATTACACAAAGACGACTCGTCAAAGAGAGGAAACCTGTCAATAGAGCCTATGGCATAAGGCGTTGGACGAGGCAGGCTCTAACCAAACACAACTCAATAAACAAGGATTCTGACAAAGTATAAGCAGTGACACCAAACAAACAGAAGTTATAGTTGCCATTTCCGATCACATTGAAATAATTTTCCGGATTGCCAAATGAGCAATCATCTTATGCATAGATTCAGTGCAAACCATGAATACAGAAAACTGGTTCAGAATCATAAGATAATTCCGCATTCGAAGCGGAAGATCATAGACATCCATCCAAATGGAGAACTATGGTATTAAAATTACAATAGTTTTTTTTCTCAAGTTCCTTGTTTGGATTGTGGTTGTCCATGTGAAAGTGAAACTATGTTCATTTATAATGCCTTTCCTCACACAATAAAGCTTTTGCACAGCATCGCATACTCTAAAATGGTCAGCTTCGTCTTGCAAAGGAAACATGCTTTAAAAGGACATCCTTCAAGGATTCTACTGATTAGAGTTGATTCCAAGTCTTTCTGCCATTAGTCATTCCAGTTTAGCGTACAAGAAATTTTGTGGATGAAATGGATGTGAATTCTGCTTGTCCAGTTCGCATCAGATCTACACACGTCCATTTCTCTTATGTTAGGTAAGGCCCGCCCTTCTCTGATAACGAAATCTGACCCACTAGCGTCTCAGACAATGTCATTGAGGCAAGCAGTACCTGCAACTACGGGAAACAATTCTCGCATTTGCCCAGAAGTGGGTAAAAAATCCCCCCATCAGGAAACAATTCGAATTGGGCGAGTCCAAAGAGGAAGTAGCTGCAGCAATTCATCCGCACACAAGAACTTCAAGATACTGAACTGTATTTCATATATTCCTTAACTTTGACCATTACATGTGGTGTTGATGATACATAAAAAGGTAGCAGATGACGCTATGAGTGTAAGGTGGCTTTGATGCCTATACAACACCAAACGTTTATTGACTATGAACTGAAACCTAGAAACTGTATGAAAAGCAAAAGGCTAATTTAACACAGTTTTCTGAGGATGAGTTTCTTCAGAGGTGAGATAGCAAGTGGATTTCCACGGATTCCATATACAGCTAATGAGCTCGATAATTTTTGAAGTGTTGTACAGTCTCTATGCACATCGATCAATCTTCCGTTCTTGACCAGCAGAAACTCATATTCTGCTGCCAAAGCCGAAAACCTTTTTGGAACTTGGCCATCTCTTACCCTCAGCGGATGCCCAAGCTCCTGGGGCAATTTCAAAAACGTTAGCAAATTCTGAATGTAAGAACTTCAAAGAACCAAGAGAATGAGATGTAGACTCAGAAGTGTCATTTTTCCTCCATCCAATTGGCATACCTCATACTCTGCGCACCAACTTCAGATATGCACCCATCACTCCCGCATTGGAACTGCTTTCCACCAAAATTTGGAGGCTTTCCTTTCATCGGTTGTATTATCTACAAGAGGAAATGATAATCAGTCATATTGAAGGAATGAAATAAAAAGCCAACCCTAAAAAACGAATGCTCTTAAAACATGCTGGAGATTGAGCTGACAAGATTCTGTACGGGTGCATGACTGGTGTTCTGCCTATAAAAATTACATGAACAAACTAATACCAACCAAAATAAAGTGGCACGCTCACCTCATGTTCTAGTTGAAGAGAATCTGATCTGTTTTCTTTTGAGCCCTTATCCCAAAAAAGTGAAAGCAAATAACTCAATACAATACTCAATTAAATGAAAACCGAAATCAATAGTGCATGTATTCATTTAGAAGTAGAAAGTTGGAGTACAGAGGATAACCTTCATAGACAGAAAGGTTGGCTGAGGCAAGTTGGGCCGAGATCCATTACTTGGCTGGAGTTCAGATGTCAGGGTGAGCTACCATTATGAAAGGAGAAGACATGAGAGAAACAGGAGATAGATCTACAATTATAATTACGTTGCAAAAATGTAAAATACAAACAGCTCCTGAAATATAGAAAAGGGATGAGCAATGAAACTTATTCTTTTCAAGACCTACCTTACTGAAAAGTTCTGTTGGTGGGTTATGTGGCATTCTCTTTTCAGTATGGAAATTGAATTCCTATATAGGAACATAATATTGTATTAGATAATTCCGTCAACTAGAAATCTAATTGATATGGGGACTTGATAATAGAGAAATATCCATAGATTACCATTGGTACTGTTGCTTCTCGCTTGCTATTACGGAGAAGACCAAGATCTCCTTTACTTGAAAGTACCTGCACTAGGAAAGGAAATAAGTCTAAAACTCGTAATTGCCAGCTAACAGTCTCGGAATGATCTATGAATGAGAAAAGATGACCTTCTTATTAAGGGGGCGAGCTTTGAAGTGGTGCGTTACATCAAATCCATCCTGCTTTGGAGCATCCAAGGTACTTGGTCTGTACACAGGAGAAATCACTCTGAAGTAAGCACTCCTCTCAATTGATTATACAGCTAAAGGAAATTTCAGAGTTGGGGTTTTCTTATACTGAAGTTCTATTACCTTTTGTACTCTCTGTTTCCAATTCCTGCGACAGTAGAAGTGCTAGGTTTGTCCAACCCCTGAAAAGGAAGAATTTTAAATTTGAGGGATGATTACACTGGGGAATCACCAACAAGAAGCATCATGTTGGTGATGTGTATCACTGCAACAATTAGTGTTCCTGTTCACGCTTCTCAGGAATATGGATTGAAACCAATGACAAGATCTGATTAAGAACATGGCTATGCTAATTATTGAAAACAAATTTAATGAAAACCTTGTCAGGATTATTGCAATTAACCAAGGCCGATGATAGAGCAGAGGTGTGTTGCATAGCCCTCTCCAATGTCTTTAGGTGAAATTCCTGAGAAGCAACAGGAAGATCAAACGTAATGCTCCAAATAGCCAGGAAACTAGTTTGCAAAATTGTGTACAGAAGTCTTCAATTGCAATGACACTTTGTCCCCAGACTACTTTACTCCAGTAGCAAGCAGGAAACAGCTAGGGAATACTTACTTGAAACTCTGGCAACTTTGGAGTGCTCTTCTTTGGAAGTGACAGTGAAGGTGCCTCTAGAATCTGCAAATCACATAATATAAATTTTCGGGGAGGCAAAACAAAGAAATTAGACAAAATTCCATCTTACAACTTTCAAGTACCAACTTTTCTGTTCAATGGGCGGGCTTTGAATATTCTTGTAGGTGGTTTCACATGTTCCAGGTTTGTATTGTTCTTAGGCCTGAAATATGAGAAAGTCATTTGTGCCCTGCAGCCTCTCAGACAACAGACTCATATATGAAGACCTGATAAAGTAGCAACAAGTGAATAACCTTATCTTTTGGGCCCTATATGCTGTTTCAAGCTCGGGCTCTCTTGGAATGGTAAGCCTCATTTTGCCATGCACGGGGTTTTTATCAACTGCTTCATCCTGCAAGCCCACCTAGACAGGTTCAACATGACAAAAAACTGTTCTGCCTATAAAGTAACAATTATTCTCTCCTGCAGTTGACCTTCAGCCTTCTTTCAAAATCTATCTTTCAAATTATCAAAGCTATCATTTCTAGTAAAAATCAACTGTAAGTGATAGAATTTTACAGAACTATATCCAAAACCAAAAATCATCCAAATAGAGTTTCAAAATTTTAATATATTTATGCTTCCCAGTATTAGGTCAAAGCCAACAATAAACTGTCTTCCATTGGTCAAAGTAGTCCGTGAAGTTAGGTTGAATTGCTTTGCTATAAACCAGTGGCAATAGCATTATTGTCCAAAGTTGCAAACAAGATTTTGAAACTGTTGCAAATTGGAGTTCGGTAATCGAATTCCAAGATCCCAAGGGATTAACCACCACATAAATCATCCGATTGATGATGAAAAAAATGTATATGTACTAGAACAATCAAAGCTTATTTGCATGGCAAATTCAAGCATTGAGAGTTAATATACCTTTTTAGGAGGCTTGTGAACCAGACTGGTTTGTTGATTTGTGCCTGTAACCTGCTAAACAGAACAAAGGGTGAGTCTGCAGCCTGCCTTATGATGAGAAACTACATACAAAAATCCTCGGTACACACACCAAACTGGAAGCCGATCTCAAACAGCAAACAAGAATTCACAACGAAGCACCAAAAGAGTGGACCATATAGGCTGCCTAAAACATAGCTCCACATCATACCCAAATCCATATTATGTTTTCTGAAAGGGCTCACAGATACTGATTTCCAGTAGAATAACATAAACAGCACTTGTAGTAACATGCATACAGGTCATGCTTGTCAGTTACACAGAAATACAAAATTTTTACAAAGTTGAAAAAGAACATAGCTAAAGCCAGTAACCAAAACTCGCTATGGCAAGCTCAGCATAAATATCTTCTATGGAAAGCTCTTAAAGATAAAAGAGGATCAAAGGAACAAGAATATAGACTGTCAGAGGTTCAGTACAACTGTACCTTTCGTAACTGACCTCCCTCCAGCTTCTGCCTCTTGGCAGCTTGATTTTCAACACCAGAAGAAATGTGTAAGCTCCTCTCACTGTTTTGAACCAGTTGCGTCTGAAATCTAACAATAAGTTGGTAGAATTTCAGAAAAATGAGTATAGTACATAAAAGATCAAGTGATTGACCTCCTACATCTTGTTAAAAGGCAGTGTTGGAATCAAGGGCATGGAATGTAGACACGGGGAGCATTTAAACCACAGTGCATATGAAAGGAACAGAGAACATATAAATGTAGGTACAGGATTAAGCCTGCCAAAAATTCATCTTGGAACAATGAAGAGTCATCAAGAACTGTAAAGGCGATAAGATCTACAACTATTAGTCTGAGATTTTGCTAATCAATTAGAGAACAGCTCAACAACTGCAGAAATTAAGAACATCGCATTGAAGAAAATCACCTAGAAACAGCAACTTGGACAGGCCGATTTTGCTTAGCCAACTGGCTTGCCGTAGGTTTCATCAAGGTGGAGCTCCTAGGAAGAAAGGGCTTGACAGCAGACTTTTCTTTAGCTTTTGGTTGGTTGGTGGCAGCGTGTTTATAGAATGTCACTTCTGCGAAGGAACAGCATCACAAACCAAATTCATAATGAAGTAGCAACAACTGAGACACAACAGAAACCAAGATGAAAACTCTGGCAGATCAAAAAAAATCTTATGATAAAGGAGTTCAGTTTTAATTGTAGTAGTCCATGGATGGAGAAACTGCACATTTTCTAAATGATAAATTGGCATGGCTCAACAGTAACTTCAATCAGAATATTTGATAACATTAGTTGTTGCTTGGTGTCGAAGTTATCTCTGTGGCGTATTGTGTTGATAAGTCTTTAGCCCCCCTGGAAATCGTAAAGATGTACAAGCATTATCTGTCAAGGAAAAAAACTGTTCACCTGTATTTGATTCCAATTGCTGATTAAAAATTTTCTGCAGATTGCCACTCTGTAATCTGGTGAAGATACCGCTAACCATTCCTTCACAATCTGGTAGACCATGTAAGACATAGTACTATTAGAAAACGTTAGACATGAATTCTCAGCGGACTGTAGATATGAAACAGATATTACTGTTGTCTTCAGAATCTTCTTTCCTTGCAGGGTTGCACCATCCAAGAACAGCAAAACTATAATTTGTATTTCTTCTATTTACCAATAGTCCTACTACGGGCTCACCATATTAATTTTGTTAATGAACCAGTGGTTGCAATACACGCCAAACAGGAAGAGCTGCACTGATCTTCTTGATAGGAATTTGAGGACTTGAGTTACATTATAACCAGACAACTTAAACATAAGTTAAGAGCAAAAATAAATACCTTTGTCATTCACATCTAATGCACAAAAATCTCCGCTAACGCCAACACCAGAGTCCATAATATTGTCCTCGTCCTTTGATTTTGGGGAGGTATTAACATTTCCCATCAGGATATCTTCTCTCATTACTAACTTCGTCACAAAAGCTGGAGAAGAAAAATATAGGAAAGTGTATCAGCCTATTACGCGCGCAAATAGAAGATTTGCGAGCAGGAAATTTGCAAATGGAAAGTGGCATATAATAGCGTACTTAGCATTAGAGTAGCTAACGCAAAGCTTTCAAAGAATCGAAGAAATGAAATTCTTTAAAACAGGAAACTCAATGAAAACACAATACCAATACTCATATTGCAAAACTTGTATTTAAATTGAAACAAGGTGTCTAAGATAAGAAGTGAACATTTAACACTAGGGGTAATGACGCTGGAAAATCAGCTAAGTGAAAAAATGTTAAAAAACCAAAAGAAACTGATACACTCTAGTAACAAGTTTTTGAAGAGGATTAGGGTTTAAGCTCCAAGTTACTCACGAGACGGAGGGTATTCTTCGGCGGACGCAAACCACAGCTCGGCCTGATGAGCCTCAGCTTGAGCCTCCGGCCGAGAGAAATCGAAGTACATGGCAGCGTCAAACTCGTAGTCAAGGTCTACTTCATAAACCTCAAACACTGGTTCAATCTCCATTTCCTTCTTTCTCTTCTCTCTCTCTCTCTCTGTATAACCTTCCCTTACTCTCTCTGCAATGCCAAGCCCGTGAATCCCCCCACTACTTTCATGTAACCACCGTGGAACCCAAAGTCTCTCTCTCTTTCTCTCACAGGAAGCTCGCAGCTCCGAAATCTGATCTAACTAGGCTCCAAGTTTGGAAATCCTCGCTGTGCTTTGTAGCATGAAATCTGCGCCCACTGTAGCATTCAAGTCTTCAAGAAATACGAAAGAAAATGAATTTTGAGGGGCTTTTTGGATTTTTTTCAACCGAAAAAACCAGCAAAGTGGGAAATCTCCTTCACTCTCCGAGAAGCCGAGAGTACAGCTCTTAAAGCTTGGGGTACAAATGCTCGATTCGATTATTATCTATTTATTCCGTTTATTTTCATAGCGCCGAGATATCGTAACGAGCCAAAATTTGAATTAACGCCTCCAGAATAAACTACTATTTATGTGCTGTGTCGAATATGCCCCTGGGTTTCTGGGCCATTTCTGTGTTTGGGATTGGGTCGAGATGGGTTCTGGCATTTTGTAAAGTGGGGGCTAAAATGTGATTTCCGTGAGACTTTCGAGAATTCTTTCCCGTCTTCGAAGCCAGGGGCAGCGTTATTGGGGTGTGAGCTTCGTTTCGGGCTGCAATATCCTGTCGAGAACACTGAAATTTCGGCGCCTAATGGAATCGCCCTCGTGGTTTCATTAGAATTGCAAGATTGACCCTAACGGTTCTATTCGTTGTCACTTGTCAGTTAGTAAAAAGTCTGAAAGAGATGGCCCGCCTCAGCCAAAATTCAAACGGGAAGAGGATAAAGGGTAGAAAAGGAAGTTGATTATTTTTACATTATCAAGATCCCTTAAATTTCTGCCAAAAAGCTTCAAAGCATTCATTGTACACCAATGAGAGTCAACGATTTCCGTACATTTTTAGAAGGAATTATGCTGATCTTTTTAAGTTTGTGTTTGTGTGGTAAAATGTTGGGTATGGGAATATGTGTTGGTATTGAGTTTAGTGAAAAGACGAAGAGATAGGTAATTTTTTATAGTTTTTGTAATTTTTTATATTTTTTTATGGGAGAGAGAGAGATTATATTAGAGTATTTTATTAAGAGAGAGATAAAATGTTGAAAATTATAAGGTTGGCAAACACAGCCTAAATCTCGAGAAAGATAAAATCATTGAGGCGAATTGAATGGTTAAGGGGGCTGTTCGTTTAGGCAAAAATCCTCCTATATTCTGTATTCTCACGTCACAAAAATTTTACGATCAAACATTATTTTTAACCTCACATAAAATTAACTACAATACGAGTATAAATAAAATTAACATCACCCAAAAATTTTCAAAACACAAAAAATTCTCACAATACTCTTAACCAAAAACATTCTAAATTTAAAAAGAGGTAGAAAATAACATATGAGTCCTTAGTCACCCCTTTCCAGTCTTCTTACTTATCGTTTTTTCAATTAATAAGCAGGCCCTATCGGCCTCTCTTTGATAAGAAAGAAAACTAAAAAATCTCAGGCTTCAGTTTGTTTCAACTTTTAAGTACTTTTTTTAAAATTAGTTTCAAATGCATTATATTTCAGTAAAATAATCTAATTTGTAGTATTTGGTTATTACATCAAATATATTTTTTGAAAGTATTTTTCAGTAAATTTTTTTTATAGTTCATGTTTCAAAACTCAATTCTGACCCCGAAAAAAAAGTTAAAACCATCGGGTCGGGTTCCTTTGAATGCTTTGATTTCGAGTTAGAGACCCGAACATATACCTGATTTTCTCGAGTTCATGTTTCAAAAAACGACCCTGAAAAAAGCCAAAACTGTTGGAGTTGAGTACCTTTGAATGCTTTGGTTTCGGGTTAGAGACCCGAACATGAACCTAATTTTTATCGAGTTCAAGTTTCAAAACCCGACCTGAAAAAGATAAAAACGTCGGGGTCTGGTTTCCTTTGAATGATTTGATTTCGGGTTAGAGACCCAAACACGTATATGATTTTTCTAGGATTCATGTTTCAAGACCCGACCCCGACCCTGAAAAAAGCTAAAACGATTGAGATCGAGTTCCTTTGAATGCTTTGGTTTCGAGTTCAAGACCCAAACACAAAACCTATTTTTTCTCGGGTTCATGTTTCAAAATCCGACCTTGACCCCAAAAAAAGCTAGAACCGTCGGGGTCGGGATCCTTTGAATGTTTTGGTTTCGGGTTAGAGACCAAACAAACCTAATTTTTCTCAAGTTCATGCTTCAAAACCTGACGCTGACTCTGGAAAAAGCTAAAACCGTCGGGGTCGATTTCCTTGTAATACTTTGGTTTCGGGTTAAAGACTCGAACACAAATCTGATTTTTCTATGGTTCATGTTTCAAAACCCAACCCCGACCACGACGTAACCCGACCAGTTCGGGTTGAACCAGATCGGTTTCGGGTTCGGAGGTTGGGTTGATGGGCTTTTGGCCGTCCCTAAGACTGTAAGAGGCAGATCGAGAAAGAAGATTCACTAGTTTCAGAAATTAAATCAATTTCAAGAAAATGGAGCTGAGTTTTATGGTTGACCGTATTTTACAATGCTTTCCAAACAATTGATAGTATGAAAAGTACTTTACAATGGCAAAACAAAACGGAGCCTCAAATTATGATAAATTCAGGACCCCATGTGGTGTTTGAGTGCTAAATTTTTTATCTAATTAACAAAAATTACAAAATAATATGTCTTTTTATCAAATCATTCTTTTTTACTATAATATTCATTTAAATCTTCTCTCTTTATTTTTTCATTAATTATCATAAACTTTCTTTATTTTTTCCCCATGTATGCACCAAATGGGGAAGGAAGGGCAGCGACACATCAACTTTGCCTTGCGTCATGTAGGTAGGACGGGGGAAATCCACAGAAAACGAAAGGGGGGATTCGTCTCTCTGAAGAGGCATTGGAAATACGGGGCTTTCATGCTTATTTTGGAATGAATTTGAAATCCAAGTGGCTTATTTGCATCCTCGAGCAGGGGAAGAGCCGAAGAGGGCATGCATGCGACTCCCTCTGGCCTTTTCTTGGGTGTCCTTTTCAGGTATTTTTCAGTTTTTGTTTGTTTTCTTTGAGATTTTGGAAGCCAGTTAAGAGAGAAGCAAATATTCGGATAAAAGCATGACTTATAGCATGTTCATTTACTCCAAGTAGGACCGTGTAGATTGGTGCATTCAATGTGCTATCATTGGATACGCATGGGATACCTTTTTTTTTTTTTTAATCAACGCATGGGATACCTTTTCTTTCACCCATCTATCTTGATCCCGGTCAATGACAAGTACACTGCATATCTAACTCTGAAGCAAAAATAAGTGCTATCCAGTACATGATCACGGGTTGCCATTTGAGTACACTCACGCTCAGCTGCATAAAGAACCCTGCGTAGGAGTCTCCAATATTCACAAAAACTATACTAAGATACTATTGTGATAACAGAAGATTGAGAGAAAATAAGGAATAATAAATGAGTTTTATAAGGGTAAAGTTCATGTTGTAACCTTACTATATTGAATTAGACTTTATAATGATCTAAAGAGCTTCAAGAATAATCTTGACTACTACTTTACTCATTTTGAAGTCAAAACAAAAATGTGACTAGTGTTTTCCTTAGGTCATTACAACCATAGACCTGCACCTTATTTTTTTTCTCTTCTTATCAACTATCGAAACTCAGGAGTCTCCAATACTCACAAGAAATTATACTAAGATACTATTGTAATACCCAAATCAAGCATGGAGTGAGAGAAAATAAGGAACGAGAGATGAGTTTTATAAGGGTTAAGTTTCATATTGAGATCTTACTATATTGAATTGGACTTTATAATGATTTAAAGAACTTCAAAAGTAATCTTCACTAATCATTTTGAAGTCAAAACACAGATGTAACTAGTGTTTCCCTTGAATCGTTACAACTATAGACCTACACTTTCTTAAAAGACTTATAAACAGGGGTGGATCGATGGGGAGGTTTTGGTAGTACACCTTTTTTTTCTCTCTTCTTAGCAAGTCCAACTATCGAAACTCTGACCAAGCGGGGGCTTCACAACCCACATACCACTGAGGTGTTGTGGACGGCGGTTGGTAGAACACCTTATACTTGGGTTATGTGATTTGAAAAGTTTTGTAAATTTTTATGTGATGTTAAAGTTGTATTGACGTTTGTGTAGAGATTGATGATGCGTAAAAAATGATGATGATGTTTAAAGTTTTTAGTTTTTTGTTTGAATTTTTTTATTTTTTTTATTAAAATTTGAATATTTAAATGTTAAAAAAAACCAAAAGCACAAAACCGTTCAACAATTGCGGTTGAAATGATCAAAGAAGAATATTTAAAGATTTTTTATTAAAAAAAAAAGCAAAAAAGTTGCACGTAAAGCAGGGAATGCAGTGGGAGCTGTAGGGGACAGTCGAAAATAGGGGTAGAGAGTAGACAACGTTGGATTTCTCATTTTTCTTATGTTTTTGCCGAACAAGAATGCCCTTCATTTCAGATCCTGAGTTTTTTTAGAAAACAAACGTCTCCTTCGTATAAGAGTGTGAGATAACGTAGTTCAAATAATAAATTTATATTATCTTAATAGCTTAACTTTTTGAGATAAATAAGGTTACGAGTTCGAAAATTACTGCACACTTCAACCTTATTTTAATTAAAATATACTTGTACTTATCCTACTAATTAAGGGAAATCGGGCTAATATGTAAGATAATATAATTTAAATAATAAATTTTTTATTTTTATAATAGCTTAAATTTATGGGATGATTTTTTGGGATAATTGGTAGCTTCGTAAGCAACCAAAATCAGTTGCCTCGACCTCACTCGTGTGGAGATGGGAGAGAGAGGAAGAGATTTGTGGATGGAATTGAACTTTTACTTTTAAACTATCCTTTACTTTCCTTCTCTGTTTTTTTTTTTGTTTTTTGTTTTTATCTTCTCTCTTATCAAACAAGACGACTTCTCCCACTCGGCCCCTCCTACTTTAGCTAGGCTTAGAAGTGGATCTAACTATCGGGCTCTTCTCCTTACAAGCCGAAATTAGAAAAAAAAAAAAAAAAAAAAAAAGGGATCTGTTTGCTAATGGGGACATCTAATACATGGCCATACGTATTACGGTCCACGAGTCATTGGGCTGAGAAGCGGATGGCTAATTGGTCTCTGATAAATGGACTAAGAATTAGTTATCTAAATTCCAACCAAAAACCAATAAAAAAAACTTCTGAAATGGGCATTGCTGGCTTTCCTCCTTGCCATTACATAGATTTCTTCAATTTGACAGATCCAATGCCCTGCTCCCTTCATCGCTTTGCAAGCGACCACCGACCCACTATTTGTACTTCAAAACTTGTTTATATTAGTAGCGATGGGATAGCTTTTTCAAACTCATAAAGCGCACGAAGGCCCCATGAGAAAGGATTCAAGCCCAGTCGTATACATACAGAGTTCCTCTTGAACTAAGAGTTTGTTCATGTAGAAAGGCCGACAACTCTCTTAAATAAGGATCACGTCAAGTGTGAAAAGTAAAGCCTAAGGAAGATTAATTATCTGATTCCTTGACACAATCGATGCTAGAAAGAATAAAAGCTCTTCATTAAATGGGTGTACATGAACCGTCTTACTACATACCAATAAGAAAGATAGAAAGAAATAGTGAATCTTATACAATTAATAAAAATCAGAAGGCGCGAGATAAGATACAAAACCAACATAAAAAAAAGGAAAAATGGGCCAAGGCCTAGGAAGTCTCAGCCCCATAAATGAAAGGAAAAATGATAAATAGAGGAGGAAAATAATGAAAAATGTACGCAGTTTTCTCTCAAACTCTCATTGATAACAATAAATGAGGAAATAAAAGATATTAGATGATGATGACTGATAATGACATCGAAGAAATCCCCTTACAGAGAGAGCTCTGAGTTTTAGTGTGTTATTTTATTTGCAGGAGGAAAGAAGAAGAGTTTGAATCTTTCAACCCATCTCAAATACTAAATTTTGAGTCTAGCTCCCTCGGATTATGTGATAGGAGAGTTGAAAATGACTTCATCAAGTAGCATGCAAGCATTAAAATGGTTGATTTGTTTTTAGATAATAAGAAGTTGATTAAATTCAGATGAGTCTCAACTAGAAAATACATTGACGGAACTTAAAGATGGCTTAAAACCACCGATCTGGCGATCTGAAACCTGACAAGAAAATTATTGAGACAGAAAACAAAAGCATAGGAAAGTGACAAGGCGGTATTTTATGGTATACTATGAAGGATAAACAAGATGGTGCCACAGTTTGTGTTGTGTGGTGCTTCCTTAGCCTTTGGAGATATATATGATGCTGGAGTGGTAGTAGGTGGCTTGCCCCGCTGGACACTCCGAGTGCGCGGGCTCCCCCGCTGCGATAGACGCGAGAAGGGACAAAAAGCAAATTCCACTTCAATGACTTGGACTTTTTTGACCAATTGTGGGCAGATTCCACTCGTACATGATTCCTTGGGATCTCAGACGAGGGGAGAACCGTACGTTACGTCAGATGCAAATAATTTATAAATGTCCGCTTGTTTAGATCACTGCTAGCGAAATTACTAGAATACCCTGTAGCAAAAGGAAGAGTACCCAAATTGCCAACTTGGTAATAGCAGACAAAAAAAGCTGGTTAATTTGACTAAATGATTTTTCCTTCTCCATGTATTAACTTATTTATTTGAGATCCTTCCAAAATAAGAAGCACTGATTGACACTTCTAATACTGCAAAGCAATATTTAATTGACTCCACTTTGCTATTTTAAATAATTATATAATTATGAAAAGAAATATTACTCTGGTTGATCCAACTTAAATCTCCAGTTTTTTTTTAAAAAAATTTAATTTAACCCATAATTATTCACCTTAATAAAAGTGTTCAAGGGCCGTTCAACCATTACAACTGGTCCCCAATAAAAGAAAAATATAAAACTAAATATTAATAGATAAAATCTCAAAATTACAGATGGGCAATTCCTCTGGGGCTATAGAAGTAAAATCACATATCCAATAAAAATCCGAACGACTAAGTATATGTTCGTTTTCACACTTTTTTCAGGATTCCAAGTATATTCACAAATCTACCGCCGAACATATTTAGAATTCAAACACAAATACTAATATATTTTACACAATCTCCAATAATTTTTTAATTTTTTATTCAACATAACTTTTCTCTTTCTATACTTTTTCACATAACTCTAATATTTTTTATTAAACAGTTATATCAAATCATTTCTCTCTCAACTTTACACAAACACCAGTAAAACACTATTTAACATAAAAATTCACAACTTCTCTAAAAGCCTACATTTTTAATCAACACGAAGATAACCTATGATCCATCTTCGGCCTCAAACAAGGAACGGTGCACAGCGAAATGAAATATTAAAAATTGAAAAAATCGTCACGTTCACTCTTTCCCTCTCCCGCACACAAAATACATCCACTCGTCTCCTTCGTACTCTCCGACCACCCCGTATCAGTCTTAGTCACCGGCAACCCAGAACGCAGCGTTTGAATTCGGATTCCGACGCTCCCTCCATGTCTCATATATAATGACCCGGACCCGATTCTCCGGAACTGGGAGTTCCGAAGAAGAAGCCAAGCCAACTGCCTCCAGTGGTGGCGGAGGAGGAACCGCCATGCGGGTGATAGTGCCTCTACAAGGTGTGGTTCAAGGGAGTGGAGGCCTTTTTCTGGGCTCAGTTATACCGTGCGCTCTCTTTTACTTTCTTCAACTCTATCTGAGACGAAACCGTTCGGAGCCGAACAGCCCGCCGCCGCCTCAGCCTACGGAGGAGGAAGAGTCCTCTCCTTCATCGAGCTCCAAGGGCCAGTTGGCGGAGGTGTCTGTTCTGCAACGGTCCTTGTCTCGGAGTCATCTCTCGCCGAGGAGCGCGGGTGGACCCATTTTCGTTTCAGGTCGGGCGATCTCTGTCGCGAAGCATGGGGACTCGCCGTACGACGTCGGGATGAGGAAGTTCTCGGAGAATCCGTATGACGAGTTGGGAAACCCGGATGGGGTTTTCCAGCTAGGTTTGGCTGAAAACAAAGTGTGTCTTTTTTTCTCTGGCCAGCTTGCTTTACTATTTATGCTGGTTGGATTGCTTCGTATGAATCATTTTAGTATTGGATTTTTGGGTTTTCTTTTGGTGGTTTTAGTTGTCGTTGGACTTGGTTCGCGATTGGCTGGCGGATAATGCGAGGGACGCGATATTGGGCGGAGGAAGAAGTGGTGCAGAACTAGGCATTGGTGGGATTGCAAGTTACCAGCCTTTTGACGGTTTGATGGAGCTGAAAGTGGTAAATTTTATCATTCTCTTGACTTGTGTAATCTTTTAGTGCGATCCCTCCGCTGTATTTGGTTGGAGGTGTTGGGAGTAGTTTGTAAATGTAATTCTGTGTTATATTATTTCATTGATGCATTGGGTGCTGGTGGTTCTCCATTGTTAGAAGTTAGGTGATATGAGCTTTCTCTGCTTTATTGTTGTGAATGCATTGAGCTTGTCGTGTTATGGTAATGCTGTGCTAACTTGTCCGGTGTTACTCATATTTTCTAGTTCTCCATTACTTGAAGTTCATCTTCAGAGTTCTTATTTTATGAATTGATTTTAAAGAGGACTTTTTCGTTTTCACTTTGTGGTCTCAAAACCGTCAGTTGATAAGCACTGATAGCAACATAGAATTTGCAGACAGAAATTTATAATGGTTTTTTGTCATCCATAATCTGTAAGTTCGCTGGTAGCTCTCGTACATTTTTATGTTCAATATGGAAAAAGTGTTTCTGAAGGCATTCTCTGAAAATTAACAAAGATAGAAGTGTACAATGATATTGTAGATATTTGTATCCCCCACAACAAAGATAGAAGGCATTTCTAAAGGCATGGTCTAATAACAACATAAAATTAATTCAATCGGAGGGCTCTTAATCTCTACTAATAAAGATGTCTTCTCACTCTCTTTCTCTCTCTCAACACACACTCACGCACCCGCAAATAGACCCTGTCCATTACTACCCGAAAAAAGATACAGACGAATCACTTATGATTCCATCCTCTACTTTGATTGGAAGCCATCATCAAGGTAGAAGGATGCAAATGTAGTAGAATTAGAGAGTTTCTTGAGTACGTTTTGAGCAATGAAAGACAGTTTAAGTGAAAATAAGAAATGGCCTACAGGGACCTCATACCCGATGGCCATCATCTCTAGGGCTACATTTGACTGATGTAATTCATCATTAGCTCGGGCAATTTCAAAGCGTAAACCTTCCTTTACATTTAGTCCACCTTATCGTATAGAGGAAATATCTTGCGAAACATGTCCAAGTCTAGATCAACCATAGGTTCCATAAGAATCCATTTCCATTGACTAGGTTGCAAGGTGGTGTATTAGTCTGAACCCTGTCTTAGGCCTTGGCCAGCTTGACTTTGTACCATATCTTTCCACTGCTCCCAGTTGTGGGATTCATGTCAGTAGTTCTACCGGCATCTTTATTTTCTATCTTGGTAAATTGCATGTTTCCAGTCTAAGGAATCTATTAGGAAGCAGGTTTCTCTAGCAAGGAAGTTTAGTCTCCTTCTAGCCAGTTTATCTAGTGGAAGGGCTGATGCCTCATGGGACCTCCTTTGTACTTTATGGCATATGGATGTTCTTGAAGCTGCTAATCTTAAATAGCACTGGTAGCTATAACTTGTTGGGCTTGTCTGAGCCAAGACTACTGTCAAAGAATATCGCCCTTCCTTTGGAAATTTCCATTTCAGAACAGATGTGGACCTGAACTAGATTTCAGCAAGAATATGATGCGGCTATTTTGTTGTTGCAGTAGCATCAGTTGACCTGTCAAGCATGTTCTTTCGTCTAGTTTTGTGGCTTATGCCTTATTAATGTATGAAATGTGTTTAAAATGGATGGGCAGTTTGCATTTATGTCTTGAGTTGCATTTACCGCTGCATCTGCTCAAAATTTTCTAGTCCTGCAGGCAGTGGCAGGGTTCATGTCTCAAGTCATGGAAAAGTCTGTTTCCTTCAGCCCCTCACAAATAATATTAACTGCTGGTGCTGCCCCTGCGATTGAGATGCTTAGCTTCTGCCTAGCAGATTCTGGAAATGCTTTTCTTGTTCCTACACCATATTATCCTTGGTAATTACTTATTTGTATTTCAGAAGTTCTCTTTACTTGACAAGCTTTCTGGTGAGATTACTGAACATTTGAATTATGGCATGCAGTTTTGACAGGGATTTAAAATGGCGAAGTGGGGTGGAGATTATACCTGTTCCCTGCCGCAGTGCTGACAACTTCAGTTTAAGCATAACAGCTCTTGACCGAGCATTCAACCAGGCAAAGAAACGCGGTATTAAAGTTCGTGGTATAATCATATCCAACCCCTCAAATCCTGTCGGCAACCTGCTTGATCGGGAAACACTTTATGGCCTTCTAGACTTTGCCAGAGAGAAGAACATTCATATTGTCTCAAACGAATTATTTTCTGGATCCACTCATGGTGATGAAGAGTTTGTGAGCATGGCAGAAATCATTGATCTGGAAGATTTAGACCGGAACAGGGTTCATATAGTTTATGGTCTATCAAAAGACCTCTCTCTTCCAGGTTTTAGGGTGGGCATTATCTACTCCTTTAATGAGAATGTTCTGGCTGCTGCTAAGAAGTTGGCTAGGTTTTCTTCCATTTCAGCGCTATCTCAGCGTTTGCTTGTCTCAATGCTTTCAGATACGAAGTTTATTCAAAGTTTCATTGAGATCAATAGAGTGAGGCTCCGAGGAATGTATATAAAGTTTGTGTCGGGGTTGAAGCAAATGGGAATAGAGTGCATAAAGAGCAATGGGGGTTTCTACTGTTGGGCTGACATGCGTGGGTTAATCTGCTCGTACAGTGAGAAAGGGGAGCTGGAGCTCTGGGAGAAGTTATTGAATATAGCTAAGGTAAATGTAACTCCTGGATCTTGTTGTCACTGTATTGAACCTGGATGGTTTCGCTTCTGTTTTACCACATTGACCGAAAATGATATTCCTGTTATTATGGAACGAATTCGGAAATTTTCCGAAACCTGTAAATCTAGTTGTTGAAATAGTGTTGCTTCACTGTACAAGATCAGATTGATTTGTTGGGGCTGTTACTGTTGCTTTAGGGTTGCTAGTGTAGAAGCCAGGAGCAAACCTCATCTCTGAATCCAATAACCAATTTATAGTTACTTTTGAAATAGGATTGCACAGTTTGCAATAGCCTTTGCGTAAGGGCTTGTTCGGTTTATTTAAATTCTCAAGATTTTTTGAATCCTGAGAATTTACAAACCGAACATGTTTTTTAACATCACTTAAAAATAACTACTGCACGCATGCCAATAAAATTAACATCACTTAAAAATTCTCAAAATACTCCATAACCGAACAGCCTCTAAGATTTGGAATACGGATCGGGAGGCTATTTAAAGCCACTATAAGCAGGTTCTGTAATGATTCACGTTGTGATCATCAATAAATCAGCTTCTTTCTAAGAAGCCTGGCCTCTGTTCCCACGTTTAGTATGGAACAGGGAAAAAGGTGAAGAGGCTATGAACACCCCGCCATTTAGCTTTTCGGTTCGGGAAGATTTGCAGACAGGTGCAAACATTTGATTCTTGTTGTTGAGTGGCCTATTTGTAAAGATGCAGCCGTGGTTGTGATTAGGAGGACTTGGGGACAAAAGGTACATACAGAAGACGTTTTGTTGCGCTTAGAGTAGAAAATTTTAAAAGAGAACATTTTGTCGTTGAAGACTTGTTGAAGGCAATTCGTGAAAGTTGCCAGCTTTCTTCTTCTTTTTCGACATCACAAATACTCTTATGGATCATTTGGAGAGTATGGAATCTGTCCCACATTGGTAGTATGGGATGCCAATGTGGGGTTTATATGCCTTAGGTTCCCTTCCTTCTTGAGCTAGCTTTTGAGGGTGAGTTCTCCTAAGGCATATACCAAATGTTATGTACCCAGTGGGAAAACAAGGGTAAGATGGAATGAAAGTGTTTGGATGAATAATAAAATGCAAGAAAACGGCATTGACTTTATTCGAGAGAGAGCCCTCTCCTTTGCTTTTCAACTTTGCAGATTTTGCTTCCGAGATTTTCCGTAGTCTCTTCCACGGTAGAACAAACACATATATCACTGTAGTTGGGCTCATAGAGGCTCTTAGTCTAAGGCCCAAACTAACGGGCTAAATTGAATGACAATTAAAAATGGATAAAGGCCCAACTAAACTGGACACTTCTCTTGGTACTTCCTAATTAGTCCTTTCCTTTGGTGAGGCCATGACATTCCTTTCCCCTTCAAACAACTTTGTCCTCAAGGTTAAAATTAATCAAACTTCAGTTTGTAGAAAGATCCTCCAAAGCTAGCGCACCAAGACATTCCGAATTCTGCCTCATTATGCCCATAGTAACATGCTGGGTCAAGTATGACAGGCTCGCTACATTTGTCAGAGCTTATATTCCTACTCCACATGTCTCCATGTAGCAAGCATGACTCTATTGCCACATTGTCAAAGAGAGGTCCCATACTCTTCATCAGTCTCTGTCCCTTATCATAAACTGTTTGATCACCATACTGCGTTAGTGCCAACTGCAACTGATAACCCAATCTATGCTCCCCATAAAACTGAATCCAATATGATGACCAAGTGTTTATCTGTGGAGTACTGCCAATAGTGTTATCTACATCAAAGCCAAAGCCTTTACCAGATTGTCCACCTTTATGCATTTCAGCAAGTTTGCTTCCCAGAATAGACTGGTTGCCTTTGGAAACACCAAATTCATAGAACTCCATGATGATGTAGGAGCCACCCCTAGGTAGGGGTCCAACCTTAAATGGCTTAGGCATGCGGATTGACTCGGTCTCATACATGGCACCTCAACCAAGAGCCTTTGCCTCAAACATTGAGGGTCCAATACTCTTGTTGGTTTTCACAAAGAAAGAAACAACATCAGTGTCATAACGATTTGTTATTTGTGTTGCCTTTCCTTCAGACAAAATCTACTCACGGACTGGATCATCACTCATTGCGGTAACTCGGCCATTTGATTAGAGAGGATCAATGACTTGCCAATCCTCTAAGGTTGTTGACCCCAAAATTACTGCATCCTTATCTAACCATAGAGTCAGAGGATTGATGAGATCGAAGTTTCTTGTCAACCACTGGTATGCTGAGTCAAAAGGCTTGGCTTCACCCGTGTCAGCAAGTGAATTGAGATAGAAGATGACATGTAGAAATGTTTGACTGACACCAGCTCCCATAGCGCCAAATTCACAAATTGTGACAGTGTGAGGTGGCATATCCTCAGAGTTTGTAACTTGGCAATGCGAGCTTGGTTCTTTTGTGGGGCATACAACAAACAATTGGTGGCTGGTGCTCTGAAAAAAAAAACTCGTGCAATTTACGCACACTTGACCAAACATTTCAGCACTTACAACTCGATTGGGGCCCGATTCAAAAATCTGCTCCCCAAGAATCCAAAAATTATTGTGAAAACAACACACATGCTTGTATATTCTTCCACTTAAAATCAATTGGGACCCAAAGTTCATATTTGCCAAATTGCTCCACAATTAAAAGTCATTTTGACCCCAACATCCTTAACGTAAATCCACTCCACGCTTGTCTTTTTCTTCCTCTTTTTTCTCCTCTTTGTCTTCCGCTTCCTAATCTTCTTTATCATTTTAGGCTCTTGAAGAATCAATGATGATAATAGTTTAAAGCACTCTGGATTGAGGCTCTCAGTCAAGATGGTGACCTGCAAGGGAACGGGTGCTAATTTCTTAGAGTACTCTGGAACCCTTATTGCATCCTTTCTCTGTGCATCCATTTCGATACCAAATGTTATATGCCTTAGGAGAACTCATCTCCAAAAGCTAGCTCAAGAGGGAAGGGAGCCTAAGGCATATAAACCCCGCATTGTCATCTCATACTACCAATGTGGGACGGATTATATAGTCCCCAAATGGTACATTACAAATAGATTCATACGTAGTTGACGATTTTAAATAGAAAGGTTACTCTGACTTCCTCAGAGAGAGAGGACCCCACAATAATCTTGGTCTGATTGAATTAGTTGTTCAGACTGGATTCGTACGTAGTTGGGTACAAAAATTATAGTAACTTTAAGGGAGAGGGAACCCGTGGTTAACTTCCTCTGATTGATTCAGGTGTTCCGTCGGAATGCGACTATTAATGGCGTTATAGTATGGCCCTTCTTGCTTTCCGTCATTGAAATTCCTTTCGGAGTCCGAAGGGAAAGGACCCCATCAAGATCGCTTTCATACTTGCCTTGCAGCTAACGCATTTATCAGTTGCACTCCGCGTGAGCTGAAGAGAAAAATTACAAACTTGGGGAACTGTTTAGTTCGTTTAGTATTGATCTGCAGATGAGAAACAATAAACGGATGGTTTTATTGGAAAGAATAGAAATGTCATGAACATTTGAGGATGGAAACTCATAAACAAATTACAAAAGAATGGATTTCTATTTCTTATGTTTTTGAAATGAGCAACTCCTTTGTCTCCTGTGGAAACCTAGAGGATGTCCGGCTGCAGCCGGGCTACACACTATGATCTTTGCTCCAAAAACTATTACTAATTTAACAGGTCAGGCACGCTAATCATATCAACCCATTCCATTTCTGATAGACTCAAGAACCTGAACAACCTCTGCCATGCTTGGTCTCCTTGAAGGAACCTCAGATGTACAAATGAGTCCCAGCTTCATAACCTGAATAAGCTCATTCTCTGCAAAATCGTACAAACTTCTATCAAAGCAATCCGAAGCAGAGCCACTCTCCAACAACCCCCTAACATATTCACGCAAAACGACCACCTCATTTGCTCTTGGACTCTCTACTGGTTTCCTCCCCGTAATCAGCTCCAAAAGAATAACCCCAAAGCTGTAAACATCACATTTCTCGCTGACTCTCAAACTTTGAGCCAGCTCTGGCGCAACATACCCCACTGCATTGTGGAATTTAGTTAAACCATAATTATCCAAAATGGGAAGCAATTTCCCCAAGCCATAATCGGACAGCTTAGCCTCGTAGTTTTCATCTAAGAGTATGTTGGTCGATTTGATATTGAGATGAAGAACTGGAGGTTTACAATCGTGGTGAAGGTAAGCTAAGGCTCTCGCCGTTCCAAGAGCAATGCGGAACCTCCTGGACCAATACAATGCAGTATTGCCACCGCCAGTGCTGGTGCCCGCATAATCAAGCCCATGAAGATTATCATACAGATTCCCATTCGGGACAAATTCAGACAGAATCAACTGCATTGTTGAGGACCAGTAATAACCCTGAAAAGCAACCAGATTTGGGTGTAGAAGGTTGCCTAGTTGTCCAATTTCTTGCTCAAATTCATCTTGGTTTCTAATCCGTCCCAGAGTGTCTAGCTTCTTCACCGCAATCGAGATCCCACCTTCAAAATTAGTTCTGTAGACCGTACCAATCGACCCACCACCAATTAGACACTCCTTGTCAAGCAAAGCTTTGGTGCCAGCCTCCCAATCTTCATACTTAGAGGGCAAACTTTTGCTGAAGAGAACTAGCTTCCCAATTATGACATTTGATTCTGTTGAGCCTAGTGGTGTGCTCTCAACAACCATTGTTTCCTCAACTTGCTTCCTTCTGCGAGCCCTGATGCTCATGATGGATACCACACAAACCCCTGTAAGGATCAATGCAGCAGCAACAATTGCAACAATGACAGAATTGCTTAGGACTTTTGTTTTCCTCTGTGCGGAGCCTGTAGGATTGCCAATTGCCGAGCAAGATGTATCCAAGGGGGCGCCACAGAGCAGGGGATTGTGAAAAAATGCAGGTGGACCAAAACGCTGGATGGTTAAAGGGATGGTGCCTGAGAGATTGTTGTAGGAGACGTTAAAATAAGTTAACCTTATCAGATTTCCAAGCGATGAAGGAATTTCCTCATAAAGTCTATTTTGTGAGAGATCCAGAAATAGGAGTTTTGAAATGTTTCCTAAGCTTGGAGGAATGCTTCCTTTAAGTTGGTTTTGATGTAGATCAAGGACTTCTAGGTCAGTCATGTTGTAAAGGGAACCGGGAATTTCTCCTTCTATAGAGTTACCAGAAAGGTCCCTGCAGAAACATATTGAATTTTCTTTCTCAGGTTTGAGCTAAATCAATTTTATTCAAAGGTAGGATAATTTCAAAAGGTTATTGAACTCACAGCTCACGAAGAAACCTGCAATTGCTCAACTCCTCAGGAATTTCGCCAACAAGGTTGAGATTGTGCAAATCAAGAACCAGAAGCAGCTCAATTCCTCCAAACTTCTTCGGTATGGTCCCGCTTATGGAATTTTTACCCAATCTAATCACCAAAAGCATTTTCATATCACCAATTTCTACTGGGATACTCCCAGTCAACTTGTTAAACCCCAAGTCCAAAACTTTGAGACTTGTACAATTTGTAATGCTCAAAGGAATTTGCCCATCCAAATTATTTGCTGAAGCGTCCAGAAACTCCATTCTCTCGCTGCAGGATGTCATATCAGGAATCTCCCCACGAAAGCCATTATGAGATACATTGAATAAAGAAATATTTCTTGATCCGAGAATGCCAAACGGTGCCATTCCAGAGAACATATTGCTACCTAGGTCCAGAACATTCAAGCTCTGGCATGCTGAAATCTGCTCTTGCACACTTCCTGATAACACATTGCTTCTCAAAATGATATAGCTCAACATTGGAATATCACAGATTCGCGAAGGAATGCCACCACTGAGATTGTTGAAAGAGAAATCAAACCCTTCAAGGTTCATGCAGTTCACTATTGATTCAGGAATCGAACCTGAAAGATCATTATGATGAAGAGAGACATACTTGGTTTTATAACAATAAGTGAATAAAGCTGATGGTATCTCCCCAGTAAAACCATTCCTTGACAAATCTAGGAACCGAATGTTGGGTAAATCACCAATGAACTCTGGGATTGACCCGGATAACGCATTTGAACTCAAATTCATCTTCCACAATGTCTGAATGTCACCGTATTCTTTTGGGATATTGCCCGAAAATCTATTCCCAAACAATGTTAAACTCCTAAAGTATTTTAAACCCGACAAGGCCGGGGACAATACCCCAGCAAGACTACTGTTCCACAGGACAATCCTTTCTACGAATCCAGCAGAGTTACAGAATACGCCATCGTAATCTTGGCAAGGGTCTCGACTCGAAACCCATGAACTTAACTTCTTGTATGGATCATTGGTGATATTCCCCTTGAACTGAAGCAAAATCTCTTTCTCAGTTTGTGGTGAAACTGAAGCAATTCCAAGGAAGCAAGACAGAATGCAGAAAAGAGCATGAGAAAGCCGGAATTGATAGAGTTTTCTCATGCTCGCAACACCGGGCTGGTAATTAAAAGGGTCTATCCATTAGGCATTATGGTAGTTGGATCGAACTGAGATAAGATCTGGATTTCCTAGTAACTGTGCTTCGAATGTAACAATTGGTTGAGTATGAGAAGCAGAACACCAAGATCATGGCGAAATAACGACATTTTTGTTACAGAAATTGAAGAGAAAAACTCAAAATCCCAACACATTTAGTCAAGCAAAAATTGGAAAATGCAAGTACCTACAGCATCTCTGTTTTGTTACTGGGTTCTCTTCGTCTTAGCCTGAACAGCGAAGATCTTGGACTCTCTCTTTTCAGGGGTTGAATCCAAGCACCAAAATCTGAGCATACAAAGTGAGAAAGAGAGAACGAATGGAGGGCAGGGAGGCATGGGAATGAATGTAATGGGAATGGTGAAATATGAGTGACTGCTATCATGGCTGGAGAGGAAGCAGGTGAGCCAAATTTAATACTAACTGAGTAACTGGTTTAAAAAGAAATCCATGTATTTAGCGGTAGCCATCTGCAGAAGCTGAACCACGTGCATGTGGCATCTCTCTCTCTCTCTCTCTCTCGCACTCTCTCTTTCCAAAGACCACCTTTTTTAACAATGATAAGGATCAAACATGAAACCCAATAATCTGTCTGGCTCTCTCACTCTCTCATAACTCATAGTGTAGGGCCTTTGTTATCTGAAACCCAGCATTTAATTCTCTCCCACCAACCACTCCAACACGGCCATAATCACCATCCCAAGACTACCATCACTATTGTCACTCCTACAGAGTCACAGACATAGACAGACGAGTAAAGGAAAGAAAAGAAGGGGAAGAGGGGGGTGGCTTTTGCCTTCCTGTCTTGTCTGTACTGTTTGACGAGGAAGGCCTTTGCTTTTTTATGCGTTCAACTTTCTTTCGATCCGTTTCGAATGCGACTTTGAGAGGACATGCGTTGTTTTCTTTATTACTCTTCTTTACTAATATTTAATTAAGCAGACGGCACGTCGTGTTTTCTCCATAATCTTCACAAAGAAATTAAAAAACTTTTTTTCCCAAAAATTATAATAAGGAAAAGGATTTGACATTGCCTTCGGCTCCAATTATACATATTTTTTCATTACGTTTATATCGCAATTTAAAAATAAAAAATCGGTCCAATTAAAGCACGTGCTTATCAAATAATTACCTATAAACCTTCTTTCATCTTTATTGAGCCGTCCTAATTTTTTCTTGTTAACCCTTTCATCAATTAACCACAAAGACATGTTTAAATAGTTTCCATAAAAAAATCATGCAAAAGTTCATCTTGCTCTCTGGGTGCCCCCCTCTCTTCGATTTCTTTTTAAGTTGGATTAGTGTTACTATTTTGGCAAATTTTCTTGCCTTTTCTTTTTTCCCTGTTTGGTAGATCACCCTTTCTTTAACGTTACTCCTACCCTTCGCAAACTCTCTCTGCATTTAACTAAGGCTGCGTTTGCCAACATAAACATCCCAAAATATTATCTCACTCCTAATAAAATAATCCAATATAATCTCTCTCTCCTATAAAAAATATAAAAAATTACAAAAAATATAAAAATTACCTCTCTCTTCACCTTTTCACTAAACTCAGGGTGGGTTTGTTTTGTAAAATTTTAGTATTGTTAAAATTTTAGGTATTGGGTTTAGTGAAAAAGTGAAGAGAAAGATAATTTTTTATATTTTTTGTAGTGAAAAGTAATGATTTGATGGAGGAGAGAGATATTATATTGTAATATTTTATTGTGTTAAAATTTTAGAGGGTGTAAAATTTTACAACACAAACGCAGCCTCAATACCAACACATATTTACATACCAAAAATATTACAACACAAACACAACCTAACAAGAAAAATAGGAATTAAAGTACACCACAATTTGTACTTCATTAATAGCCGTTGGATTTATTGCGGCTTTCCCCATCTAGTGTCTGGACGAATGAGAAGGGGAAAGTACACTTTTCATCCGTATATATTATTAGGTTAGTGAAATATTGCACTCTAAACTAACATATTTAATACATTACACTCTAAAATTTCTAATGTTAGACATTTTACACCCTAAATTATAAATTTTGACATATTACACATTCCAACTACTAATATTAAACACTTTAAATCCTCAATTTGATAATAATACCCTTAATAAATTAATGAATTGACAATAATATCTTTAATATATACAAAATGGATAAAAGATATTATCGTCATTTTAGTCTACAAATTTGACAGGGTGTAAAGTACCAAAATTTGGTAATTAGAGGGTTCAATGTATCGAAATTGCTAATTTAAGATGCAAAGTGTAGAACATATCAGAGTTTGTGGATGTATTTTCCCCACCTTCCTATGCCGCGTTTGGCCGGTCCATGAAACACGTTTATTGCGCCCTACAAGAGTTGGCAATTTCGTACGTGGTCCCAAACAGTGACCACATTGCACTACCTAATTGCGATGATTTTTATTTAATGTTCTTTTTGTTTTTCTCTCCTCCACGTATCAACGTCACAGTACTTTTACGCAAAAACACACGGCCAGCGAAGCACTTCTGTATAGCTCGACAATGTACACGCGTTGTTAAGGGAAGTGTACATCACAGTCCAGTTTACAAAATGGTAGGCTTCAGGAGGTGTGTGATAAACAAATAAAGGCGCGTGTTGATTACTAAGCACGCAATTAGTGTGGAATTAATTGTCATCAGCAGTGTACAAGATGGTCCAGTGCTTGTGGATGTGTGTGCGATCAGTTCAATCTTTTTTCTTCTTTTTTTCTAAGCAAAGGTGAACTTCATTACACCGGGGAAGAGAATACAAGCACCGCAGCCGGAATCAACCATGGCCGGAGACGGTCATAGGGGGTACCAAGACCCATTACATCGATTTCATTGATATCAAGGGCTCTAAGAGCCAACAACCAGAAGGCCATAAAGGCCAAAAACAACATTGTCAAAAGACCAACAAACCAAATCCGGATCCACAGATCCGGGACACAACTCCACCACACCGAGAACGGAAACCGTCGCCGGAGGAGGAAACCGACAAGCACCTGCAACAAAAGCACGCACGGGGGAGAAACTCAGCCAAAAAAACGTGCAAACCCATCCAGCGCGTCAGATCCACGCGCCTCAAGAGTGGCGCGTGGATCTCCGTAAATCGGGAGATGGCTGCCGGACCAGGACGACAATGAAGTGCTGGAGCTGCTGAAGCCGGCCACCGGGCACAAGCACACCGGAGAACGTCCTGCCGTCGCCGAGAAAACTCCACCGAGGCAACACCCGAAAGACGAAATCACCAAGCTTATTGAAAACAAGAACAAACCAAGAAAAAACGGAAAGAGGTGGGCGGACGGGAGAAGGAGGACCTCCTCCCGCCGCCCAGAAAAGGATTGTAGGGGAAGAAGAAACTGTCAGGCGAGAAAAGGAAGGGGAGTTAGAGAGAAGGAGGACCCTCTCTCTCTAACTCGGGGTGTATACCGGGTGGTTTTTTTTTTGGTCCTCCTTCTCTCTAACTCCCCTTCCTTTTCTCCCCCGTGCGTGCTTTTGTTGCAGGTGCTTGTCGGTTTCCTTCTCCGGCGACGGTTTCCGTTCTCGGTGTGGTGGAGTTGTGTCCCGGATCTGTGGATCCGGATTTGGTTTGTTGGTCGTTTGACAATGTTGTTTTTGGCCTTTATGGCCTTCTGGTTGTTGGCTCTTAGAGCCCTTGATATCAATGAAATCGATGTAAATGAAATCGATGTAATGGGTCTTGGTACACCCTATGACCGTGGTCCTCCTTCTCTCTAACTCCCCTTCCTTTTCTATCCTGACAGTTTCTTCTTCCCCTACAATCCTTTTCTGGGAGGCGGGAGGAGGTCCTCCTTCTCCCGTCCGCCCACCTCTTCCGTTTTTTCTTGGTTTGTTCTTGTTTTCAATAAGCTTGGTGATTTCGTCTTTCGTGTGTTGCCTCGGTGGAGTTTTCTCGGCGACGGCAGGATGTTCTCCGGTGTGCTCGTGCCCGGTGGCCAGCTTCAGCAGCTCTAGCACTTCATTGTCGTCCTGGTCCGGCAGCCATCTCCCGGTTTACGGAGATCCACGCGTCGGATGGGTTTGCACGTTTTTTTGGCCAAGTTTCTCCCCCGTGCGTGCTTTTGTTGCAGGTGCTTGTCGGTTTTCTCCTCCGGCGACGATTTCCGTTCTCGGTGTGGTAGAGTTGTGTCCCGGATATGTGGATCCGGATTTCACCTACTCTCTTCTGCCTTTGTGCAAGTCTGCAGAATCTTTGCCCACAAGCATTTGTCCTTTGTTAATGGGTATTGAATCCGAATCTCTGTGTAGTTTTCTGACACAAGCATTTATTTTTGCTGTGTAAGATGTTTTTCGATTTTCAGCATTTGGGTCTGAAAAAAAAAAAATCAGCCTTGGGGTGGATGGGTAGAGAACGAGACAACAGAGCAGAGTACTTACTAGAAAAACAAAAAATAGAGCTAAGTATTTGGGATAGGCATCCTCTTTAATATTTTCTTCCAATTGTGCGATGTAATCTAGAGAATGGATGAATGGACGGACTAGTACTTGGATCCTCAGATTAAAAGCCATGCCAAAGCAAAGGATGAATACATGACCCGGAATACTATCATACCAGCTCCAAGAATCCGGAAAAAGATGGGGACATCCAAAGATTGAGCATCTATATGCTACAGGGAAAGTGCAGAAAGCTTCCTCGGCCATACATCTCTAAGTGAATTTCACAGAAGATGAAATAATCTGGACCACGAAGAGATGAACAAAATGTCGGTTAAATCTGCCTATCAGTTGGATCAATAGGAAATGCTTCAACCAAATGGTCTCTCTGGAAAAAGGGCAAAAAGAAAAAGGAAGGAGCAAGTAACCACGTGCTTTTCACGTGTTCTCTTCTCCTTCAAATGGAACACCGAGAGCGAGAGGTTTTCCCCAGAAGAGGAAAGAGGAGTCTTCCTTCTCTCATTTTTCTGCATCTGCACAGTTTAATACCAGCTGAGAAAGAACCATATTCTATCTCACTCGAAGCAAGAGAGACAGACAGAAGAAAGAAGGAAAGGGAAAGAAGAAAAAAAAAAGACAAAGGGGAGGGAGCGCCGGATTTATTTCTCTTTACCTGTGAAGCCGAAAAGGTATGTAATCTGAAGTGGATAATTATCCTATATTATCGATTTTGATGGATTGCAATCTATGGTGGTGAAATTTTACGGAATGCGCTCAGCGTGATAGGAATTGAATATCGAGGTTTTCTGTAGGTCCGAAAAATTGGGTTACAACTTCAATGGTTGGGTCATGCGGCTTTTATATAGGGGTTTTTGTAGAGTAAATTGTCTGGTCATTGTTTTATTATAAGTGCACATCTTTTGGTGATTATGAGTTCATTAGTTTTCCAGTTATTATGGTTCCTATGAGGATTTTTATGTAGTTTGGCTATTGCTTGACAATGATACATAACTGGTGACATCTCTGGCCCTGCGGCGGTTTGTAAAGTTGTTTGGGGTAGATGTTGTATTTTGGAATTCTGGCAGTGTGTTGTGTTACTGGTTGGTGGTTGGTGGTTCTAATTTGTGGCGATGAGATGAGTTATACCTCTGCTGTTTAATGTATTGGCCTTGAAATGAAGTCTTTTGACTCACCGTGTGATGAGATGACTGAAATATCATAAACTAATGTTTTTTAAATGGAACCAGAGCATTAGAGTGAGGTATTAGACGCTTTAAATTTTATTATTAAAAAAAATTGTTTTCATGCTTTTCAGGTGAACCTATGACTCTTGACTTAGCAAAGGAAAAGGTGTTGAAAATTCTATGCTTGAGGTTCAGAGATTAATATGATTGTTACTGCATTGTAGCATGTCATTGGTTAGTTGGGGTTGAAATGTAAAGAGCAAGTAACCACATAGAGAAAGTTGAGTTTGAAGTGTTGTTATAAGGTTTTTGGATTCAGGGTGTTACAGCTACAAACGTTTCTATCTATACACAAAATTAGCAAACAAATTACAGCAACTCAGGGCATTGATTTGATCTTGTCTGAGGCGTGATTTAATCTTGTCTGATATCTTCCATTTGTGAGATTCGTTGATTTTTTCATGCATGGTAAGTGCCCATGATTCTCAGTGAGCTTCTTTAACATTTAGCGCTTTTGCTTTGGGACTCGTCAAATTTGGGGTTATTAGCACCCTGGTTATGTCAGTTTCACTATGCAATTGGCATCTGAGAAAATTACCCAATAAATGCTTTTCAGTATAATCGTTCAAATCCCTTATCCTTGTAGGTTGAAAGGCGTTCCTTAGTTGATGTGAAATATGAAATTTGATTCCAATAGGGGCTTGAAACATATGGTTGTCTGACTACAAATTGCATTTTCTGTCATTGCTTTGATCCTTGTCTATGCAATTCATTGATTAGTTTCTGGTATCGCCCTTAAAGCAGAGCAGCTTTTGCTAAAACTGACGTTCTTTTGATAACTGTTTCATCTCTACTAGCTGCTTTGCTCAGAGTATTTGCTCAGTAACAATTTTTAATTTGTTGTACGTTGCTTTAGTCACTTGCTCATAAAGTTAATTTAGAAGTGCCACAGTATGCTACAGTAGTTTTACGTGTTCAGATAACTGACTCTGCAATCCATTTGTTATTTTTGTATCAAAGGCATTGAAAGTTCTGTAATTCTAAGAGTATTGGTGCAACAGGAACTGAAAACATGGAAGAAAATGATGATTATGTTGAATATATTCCTGCGGTGAAGCGTAGAGCCATGGAAGCACAGAAGATTCTTCAGCGAAAGGGGAAGTATTCTGCCCTTGAGGAAGAGTTGGAGAAAGCAAAACTTGCTGAGAACAAACCGAGCTTTCTTGTAAAAGCATCACAGTTGAAGCGAGAACAACCTGAGATTAGTCCAACCCAGCAGATTGTGCAACAAGAGAAGGAAATGATTGAACACTTATCAGATCGGAAAACTTTAATGTCTGTTCGTGAACTGGCAAAAGGGATTACTTATACAGAGCCTCTGTTTACTGGATGGAAGCCTCCATTGCCACTCAGAAGGATGTCGACAAAGGAATGTGATGCAATTCGGAAGCAGTGGCACATAATAGTTGATGGTGAGGACATTCCCCCTCCAATTAAGGATTTTAAGGATATGAGGTTTCCAGAACCAATTTTGAAGATGCTAAAGGCCAAGGGATTGTCCGGCCGACTCCTATTCAGGTGCAAGGTCTTCCTGTGATTTTATCTGGTAGGGATATGATTGGTATTGCATTTACAGGCTCAGGCAAGACATTGGTCTTTGTGCTGCCAATGATAATGGTGTTACTGCAGGAGGAGATTATAATGCCTATTGTTCCAGGAGAAGGGCCATTTGCTTTGGTTATATGCCCATCAAGAGAGCTCGCACGGCAGACTTATGAAGTGGTGGAACAGTTTCTGGTTCCCATGAGAGAAGCTGGTTACCCAGAACTAAGGCCTTTGCTTTGTATTGGAGGGGTGGGCATGAGAACACAGTTGGATGTTGTAAAGAAGGGTGTTCATATTGTTGTCGCAACTCCTGGGAGGCTGAAGGATATGTTGGCAAAGAAAAAAAATGAGTCTTGACAATTGCAGGTACAAAATTGGTCCTACATCTGTATAGCTGAGGCTATTTGCTTCTCTACATTGGACCTATCTGGCATCAAAATAGTAGGTCCTCAATATTCTTTCACATTCCTCCCCTTGATGGGGCCTATGCAGGGAAATGCTATACCTGTTGTCCTTATCCGTCCCACATGTTTTTTTATGTTAATAGAAAGTGCTTCGTTGCAGAGTTACCTTGGGTTCTTCTTGATATGCTTCATTTTCTCCTTTTGGAAGCAAAGTCTGGGGTTGGCTAATAACTTTCTGAAACTATGTAAATCTTTGATATCTGCTGGTATTTTTGGTCATTCGATGTTCTATTTCCTCTATTTTTTTTTTCACTTCTCCACTTTCCTCTCATTGATACATTTCTCACATGGTCTTCCTATCAATATAGTCACTTCTGTTTGTGGTGATTTTCAAATTTTGACCGCTGAAGATATTCATATTTTCCTGGTGACAAGTTAATATTAATCTCCATGTACTGTAATTTGTTTTGGAGAAACAAAGTTGCTTTGTAAAATGTTTTGTCTGCGGTTACTAAAATATTAATTTTGATTACTGAAGTTATATAACTGGTGCTACTGCTTATTCTCCAGGTATCTCACTTTAGACGAGGCAGATAGATTGGTGGATTTGGGCTTTGAAGATGATATAAGAGAAGTTTTTGATCACTTTAAAGCTCAACGGCAAACTCTATTATTTTCTGCCACCATGCCCACCAAGATTCAGAACTTTGCCAGAAGTGCTCTGGTAAAACCTGTTACTGTTAATGTGGGAAGAGCAGGAGCAGCAAATCTTGATGTTATACAGGAAGTCGAGTATGTGAAGCAAGAAGCCAAGATCGTCTACCTTCTTGAATGTCTGCAGAAAGCTCCGCCTCCTGTTTTAATATTCTGTGAGAACAAGGCTGATGTGGATGACATTCATGAATACCTCCTCTTGAAAGGAGTTGAAGCTGTATCCATTCATGGAGGCAAGGACCAGGAAGAGAGAGAGTATGCCATTTCCTCCTTCAAGGCAGGAAAGAAAGATGTCTTGGTAGCTACTGATGTTGCCTCGAAGGGGTTGGATTTTCCTGATATTATGACATGCCTGCAGAGATTGAAAACTATGTTCACAGGATTGGCCGAACTGGAAGATGTGGCAAGACGGGAATAGCAACAACATTCATAAACAAGAATCAGACTGAGACAACACTACTTGATTTGAAACACCTATTGCAAGAAGCAAAACAGAGGATTCCACCAGTATTGGCTGAGCTAAATGATCCGATGGAAGACGTGGAAGCTATTACCAGTGCAAGTGGGGTTAAGGGCTGCGCCTATTGTGGTGGGCTTGGTCACCGTATTCGGGATTGCCCGAAATTCGAACATCAAAAAAGCATGGCTATTTCCAGCTCCAGGAGGGATTACTTTGGATCTGGTGGTTACAGGGGGGAGATATGATACTGACAAAACCTTACAGGGGTGGTAATGTTCACTCTATGACCAATATGGCATGTAATTTTTTTGTACCTTCTAATTGCACAAGTGGAACAGGAATGAATTTTCTGCTGTATGTTAATATGATGATATACGCAGAGATATTCGTGTAGTAGAGTACCTGACTGTATTGTATGTTGACAGGAAGAGTGTGATCAACTTTGACGGTGTTGCATCTTCGTATGTAGTGTAGGATGATCAGAATTGGATTATATTCAAGTTAGCAAACATTTGAAGAGTTTGAAACCTGTGGCTTATTGCGATCCATCTATTGGTCCATATAGAAATACATTGGACCCGAATGCACGAAAACTTTGACTGGTACGTCTGTTTGGCATTTATGGGACTACTTCATATATAAACAGATGGAGAGGGTATCAAGTCCTAGACCGAGTACTGGAGAAATTATGTAGAATTTGCTTCCAAATTTTCCTCTCTATTTTTAAGAGAGAAATCATCCCTCACTTTCTTTTTAGAAACTTGGGTGAAGTTACTTTGCCGGAACATCCAATGATGTGTCCACCCACGTGTGCTTGGTAAATCGTTAAAGCGCCAGTCCTGCGATACATTTAGCAAGACTATAATCCAATTTCCTTTGTTTCCCAAGCCAAAAGACAAAAAAAAGAAGGAATAACTTCTTTGTAATATTTTATGTTGTAGGACTTTTTATGACCAAAACTACGGAGGATCATATAAGAGATTTGTTCCTGGCCTAACCAGTGCATTGTTATCTGTTCCTCTGAGCTTGAACCCTGGGTCTCTGATTAGTTATATCAGGCATCAAGAATCAGGGTGGTTATCCAAAAAAAAAAACGAAAGACTGGTTTTTACAAGTGGAATCCTGTCCATGCCACGAATCACTGGGTAGGGAAATAAATTAAAACTATAAAATGGAATCTTAGAAATTCGACAGATAGCTACGGGTCATTTAGAAGTAAATTGGGTAATTTGGAATTGAGAAAACGCAAGATTTTGAGTCCAAAGTCTTGGCACAGCTCTCTCTTCCTCCTCTCACCCATAACAGGAGAAAAAAAAAGAAGGCCGCACAATATTTGAGATGATCAACAGCAAATTATGCATTTTATATGTAATTTTACAGAGCGAAACTTGTCCAAGTCCATTTGAACCCCATTAAAAGTAAACTGTTCAATCATATATACAAAATTACAAATGACGATTGAGAGAGGACATTTTTTTAGGGTAACAAATGCATGTGTTAACATAAAAGTCAAATCATGTTAGATGTGTTTGTCTTGGCTTCTCTCTGTTGTCCGCTACCACAATGTCCACATAGCACCGTTTAATCATGTACATCAACCGCTCCTGTGGATGAAGTCGTTTAAAGAAATAGAACATCATCCAGCCATGCACCACGTTTCATATGCAACTTGAACTGGCTCGTTTAAGAAGGGTTTCCCCTAACCCTAACTGGAACCAGAAGCTTTACTGCAATAATGGCTCATCTTCATGGTGTATTTCCTTGAGTTGCCTTTTTGCATACAACGTGAAGAAGACTGTGGTAGCCATAGTTGCAGCGAAGCCAAGGATATTGAACACAATTTGTGAGGCTGAAAGGGAATGCCGCTCATTTGCCAAAGTCTGTATAAGGATTCCACTGCAGTGAAACAAAGTGACCAGTCAGGAGGTTATCAAGTACATATACTTAATCTGCATCCCAGCATTGCTAACCAGGAATATAAGTAATACCAAAAATGAATATCCTATTGAAGAAACATTAACCAACTGCCAAGTGGTTCAGTTAATAACTCTTGCCGAGTGGGCGAGCAGGCGGGCGACAAAACAAGAAACTAGAAGGGGGGAAAAGGTTTACAGAACTACGAGCACCCTCATTTTGCTGTCCAAACTTTGCTAATGACCACTACAAAACTGTGAACAAGGTGGGATGACAACCAAGTAGAATGTGATCGTGACACAGATTGATATGAATGAATACATTGAAACCACAAGAATCATCCCAACTCAAGAAAGAAGCCATTGGAAGAAAAAAAAACAAGTAAAAAGATCTCAGTGAAGAGTTGACAACAATTTTCATCTAACATGTGATTTCGGCTCATTGATATCCATCCACACTACAGATTTTCAACAGACAAAAATCCTATACATTGATATGGATACTATGAATCAACAGAACTCTCTTTTCCTTTTAGGGTTAGAAAGTAGTCAACAAGTACAACTGTCAAACCCCAGGCGACAATACTATTGAAGGATTAAAAAAGCCATGTTTATATGCAACATCACTTCAGTTGATATATGGTCTATTGTGTGTGTGAGCATGTATTCATCTTTGCTACACAGACCATGCTGAAGCAAAACTAAGTCACGGCAACCAGGCAATATACTTTTCAAGGAATCCAAGACTACATGCAAGTTTTCTAGAAATACATTCACATAAATGCGAATAATATAAACCAATGGAAAAGAAATAAGACAAAAAAAATTACAGACAAGGGAAAGAGTTGTTACGTGTAGATTGCAACGAATATTTCTGGCACAATCCCCACCAACGACCCCAGGATGTAAGGACCATACTTAACCTTTGTTGCCACAGCACAGTAGTTATATATGATATAAGGGAAAGGAGAAACCCTGATTAACGCTACAGCGCGAAACTGATGAAACCAATTTCCTTCACCAGCTGATCTTAGAATGGCAGCTCTCTTTGGACATTTTTCCAGCCACCCCTACACAATAATTGAGAAAAGTTGGATGATATTAGAACATGTGAATACTTGGATCCCATACGCACACAGACACAAACATGCAGATGATGAGCCAGAGCGTAAAGCAACAATTAATGTGCTAGAGCGTATTACAATATAAGAGTATATTAAGCGAGATACTCACTTGAATTTTATGATGGAAAAGAGAACCAATGAAAAATGGAAGTGATATGCCAATAGCCACCCCCAACATGATAAGTAGAAATCCATAGCCATAACCAAAAGTCATCCCAGCTACCCACATAGAGGGTGAAGATGGTAACAGTAGGGTAGGGAATAATGCCACAGAAGCAAAGACAAGAACTGCCAGAACCGGGGTACTGAATGTTCTTGTCTCCCAATTTATAATTGGAATAATCTCCTGTAAAACAATGTCTCATTAGTCACCACAAAAAGAGATCCAAATATTTGTGTAATAAAAGCACTCTCACGATACGTGTGAACTCTACTTTTATAAGTCTGTTGGTATCAGCAAGTAGTGCCATTCCAATCAATAAGAATTTGGTATTGCATCCAGCTGACATTGGAATTCAGCGTACTAATCAACACTGGGTATTAATCAGCCCAAAGCCCAAATAAAATACACCTGATAGTTTGTATTGAGCATCTAATTCTTTGGCTGAACAAACTACCATATGATGAAAAAGCTTTGGTACATCAAATCATAACTTGGCCAACACAATACATCAGAATACATGGCAATCCAGTCAGCCGACTATTATGCTCGTTGTAATTGACCGTCAACACATAATAGTAAATGACCATCAACATTGTTAGAGTTTCACTATATATAAACGACATTCCAAAATAAAGTCACCGATTCGAGCCCACAAGTCTACTACCTACGTCTTCAAATCTACCAATTTCTACATATTAAATTACCCAGCCCCTTCCCCTAACATGCAAGATAAAGGCATCTCCATTGAAATTAAAAAGAGCCAACCTCTCACTGTCCATTTACTAAACGAAATTTCAACTAAATAAACAGTAGAAGGAATATAGCACAAACTCACGGAACAGCAACAGAAATCCCAATACAAAAACTAAGACAGAATTCTCCCAGGAAGTTTGATGATGATGCATGCGCATCTAACTAAAAGTTACACAATACCGACTAGCAGGTACTTTAAAAAGAACAATCAAATCAAAATCAGCCAATCCTGGTCATATATACATCCACAAAAAGGTCTAGGTGCATGAGAAAATGAGTTCTTTTTAACATAAACTTGATTCAACCCACCAAAAAGACCCATTATACACAAAGCCCCCACACTATTCAGCTCTCACGCGCACAAGTGTATATCTATAGCCATGAAGACCAATCAACTTCACATCGGAAACGAACCTTGTCCATGAAAAACGGTGCGACCCATTTGAGAAAAACCGCAGCCAACAACACCAAGAAAAGACACAACACAACCAACTTGAGCCAGTTCCAGAAACACACTCCACATTTCAGAGAGGAAGGCTCCCCCGCCCTACCAAACCCTTCCTCTGCCTCGCGATCGCAGGGATCCGGTCTCAATTTCACGTATTCCCCGTTGTTACCCTCGCCCCCAACTCTCAGCCTCAGCTCCGGAACCACCTCACCATCTTCCTCCTGAAAAGTCATCATAAAACCCTCACGAATTCGGTGGCCAGAGACACTCTTACCACCTCCGGCGAAAGTAATTTTAAATTTTGGAGAATCGGCAACCGTCGCCGAGTGCAATGCAGGAACTGTAGAGGGAATGAATAATCGGAGACAGAGATGCGAAGCCAGTGGGGAGACCGGTAGATGGGAGGGGTTATCAATGAATATAGAAAGAAACGTATAAAAACTCTCACAAGGCAAACATCGATTAACGAGATTGCCATCATATCCTATGTGCGATATTGGCACCCAACAAACGACGTCGTTTCTCAATTCGGTTGGTACGTGGCGGAAGACGGAGCGCGGTAGTGTGACAGGTGTGAAAACTTCTGGGGGTATTGGGTGTTGCGTGATTGGCTTGTCGTGGATTCGCCGTCACGGGAGGTGTGTCAGTGGGACTAAACTGCTTTTCTTTTAGCCTTTTAGCCTTTTTCTGTTTTCTGTTTTCTAACCGAGTTACTGAGTGAGCTGGTGTCCGGTGGGGTAACTCGTTCTATATTGGGTTTTTGGGTTTGTTAAGTTTAACAGGTGCACAGGTCAGACACAGCACTTGAGGTGACATTTCTGAATTTTTTTGGCGGATGTAGAGACGTCGTGACACGGACATCTGGATTATATTTGGCACAGAGTAATAAAATCCTAACGCGTGTAGTGGGAGCTGGCGCCAACGAAGCAATACCCGCGTTTAGTTGGATCGATTTGCCTCTTGGCACTTGGCAGGGGTAATCCATATTTTCTCAAAATTTCTTGCCTTTTTTGTGTGTGGGAAAAAACAAAAAGAGTTTAGGAACTTTATGGTAACAGCGAAACCCAAGCGTATAGCCGAGAAAAAAATAGAAACCCAAGTCAACTCGGAAGAGATTGGAATGCCTTTTAAAAGCTTGGAACTTTTAATAATCAAAGCAAACTTTAGGGCTACTAAAAAATAAGCAAAGTACGTCATTTGGATCCCACCCACAAGACCATAATGCATTAACAACCCAACCTTGAGTGGGAACTTGGTCCACGACTAATCCGAGAGGTTGGTTTGGATAGTCAAAGACTTAGGTTATGTTTGTGTCGTAAAATTTTTGGTATCAGGTTTAGTGTTGGTATTGAATTTAGTGAAAAAGTGAAGAGAGGTAATTTTTTATATTTTTTGTAATTTTTATATTTTTTATGGAAAATAGAGAGATTATATTGTAATATTTTATTGGAAGTTGGTGAAATATTTTGTAAAAATTTGTTAGCAAACGCAACCTTAGATTATAGAGACTTGTTATTTTTAAAATTTTAAGTTCGAATCTTTACCGGCGTAAATAATTATTTGAGACCACCACTTAATAAAAGTCATACTAACTTTGCCTATATATCTTGAGGTCACACCAACAGTGTTGAGTTTCTTTTCGTTGCCCCAAAAAGAATAACTCGGTGCACCATAGACTTTTGAGTGCTTACTTGAATTTGCTCTCCGAGTATAAAGGAAGATAATGGTAATGGAGTCAACTTTCCTAGCCTTCAATTGGTCCATACACCATGTGCATACCTTTTATATATATATTTGCACTACATCATTTTAATAGCGACTAGATAAATGGTATAAACAGTACCAATAAATAGCTTTGTAGAGTGTTTATGGCCATTACTGAAACTTGTACGATTGTAGGAAAGCCTGAAAATCTTTTTCAATATGTTCAAAATATGGTCATTGAGTAGGGAATAATCAACACCATGTGTTAGTGTAAAGACTAGGAAAATATTTTTAAAGTTTTAAGATAAGGTTGGGATATGTATCTTCTTCTAATTCACCTCACTATCTTAAAATATTAATATGTAGTTTTTTTTCTTCTTTTTAGAAAATTATTGTTCACTTCACCATCTTAAAATTTTAAAAATTCCAACCGTTAGTAAAACAAAAAATTTAAAAATCAATCTTTTTAAGATAAGACAAATATTCAAAAATATGATTGTTACTATAAAATGAAAATTCAAAAATATAAATGTTAGAGAAACAATAAAGAAATCTTTGAAAAATAATATTTGAATAGAATAGTAAAAATAGATGGTTAAAATAGAGAAGCTGCTGAGAATGTTTTTTAAAAATGATAGTTAAAATAGAGAAGTGTGTTTTTTGGTTAAAGTAAAGAGCTAAATTTGAAGAGGATGCTAGGAATGCTCTAATTAGCTTAATCTTAAAAGTTTGAATTATTAATTTCATCGTATTAATCCCTTCAATTTTTCAAATTCATTAATGTGCATCTTCAAATAAAAGATAAATTTATAAATGAATAGTGTGACACGATTTTAACGATCATATCTTATTTAAAGGCTAAATTCATGAAAATTTGATAATTCGAGACTCAATGCCATAAACTTGACGGCTTGAACTCCAAAGTGAACTTACCACTCAAGAATGCAAAATGAAAGTCTCCCCAAATATAAACCTCGATCTCCATACAAAATTTGCCTTTCTCTTCTACCATCTGCGATTATCTCATTCATCCATCTTCTCTCGCATCTCGTCTCCTTTTCACCTAAGCCTCTGGCTTCTCTCGTTGCCTTTTGTCCCTCCTGCCCTTTTTGCTGCTGTAGATTCCTTGGTCAATTGAATGCGACACCGTGCAATGGCTATTCCATCACTCACTAACCAAGTGTACATGGGGGTCGGTTTGACCAACAAAAACTCATACCTATGGTCTGTTTCAAGTTTCAACCCTAAACCTCATTGTCGACGGCCCCTGTTTGTATGTAGATTCCATTAAATATGATCATATTCAATTGGCAGAATAAACAAACGAACACACAACAATATGATTTTTGACCGTTAGAATTTGATGCCTGCTTGAAGGAAGCAGATTGGGAATTGGGCTGGTCTGAGGTGCATTGTTTACAAGAGGATTTTTACTTGAGTTGACTATACACAAAATCTTTCCACTAATTTTGAGCTTTTATCGGGTAAGTGAGATTAGTGTATAGATCATGAAAGATTAGTTCTTTTGTTTTTTTTCCCTTTTCGTACAATTGAGGATAATTCCGGATTCCAGATTGTAAGCACAGTGTCTCCAAAAAAATCTCAAGCACTCTGAAATGGGCTTGGTAGCACAGCATAACCCAGATGCCGCTTTTGGTTGCAGTTTCGGGCATTGCAGGGAACCTTGTATCTATGGCCCAACCGGCGCTGGGGAGGGGTTGGAGGAGTGGGCGCAATGGCGCATCTTTTCCCTCTCGTCAATTGAGCGAAAGCAGCGTGGAATCCACGACCGTTGACCGTTGTCATCTGCTGCTACCGAACCGCCAATAAAGATTACCCCTGGTCCCCTCTACGATTTTTTCCCAAATCCAGAAACAAACCAAAAACAATCTTTTCCCTTCCAGACTCACCTCGTGAAAATGAGTCTTAGTAGCAATAAGCAACCGCCGATCCACCGACCACATTTCTCGGAACTCCACTCGCGAAATTTGCCCAATATACGGGAACTCCGGCTCCCAATTTTGCCGAGAAACTGCTCGCCACCCTCGCTGCCGTCTCTCTCTATTTCGCGGTTTTTACGGTTTCCATTTCGATCAGACTTGAATTTTCCACGTGCGCGTTGACATTAATTTTCTTTCTTACTCTTTGATGTTGACTGTTTCATGTGCTGGGTTGTTCCATTGTGCGTACTGTTTCTTTGACAGATAGGAGCGCAAGTTTTTCAGTCAGCAGGTGTGTATCTCAGAAGTTCTCAGATCATTCGGAACCGGGTCCGGGCCTAAACGATGTATCCACACCAGCTCAGGTAAGTATCGTTTTCAATGAGAAATCAGTGTTGTGAATGTTGCAGTGGCTATTTGATTCAAGTCAAAGAAGTTGTATGAATTTGTGTTTTGAAAGAAAAGGCGTGCTCCGAAACCTTGGTCAGTAGTTGGTCTTGGTATTGAAATAGTGAAAATATGTCTTTAGGTGGTGTGTGTATACATGCGCACAGAATATAAATATAAAAGTCAAATTTAAGTTACACCTGTGCGTAATTTTTTATTTACCTCGTCTAACAGGTTTCAGGTGAATTGATAATTTCAGAATCTTTCTGTATATCTGTCTGTACTAAAGATGCTCGTGGAATTTCGATGATACATTATGACATCTATATTGCATATTTTAAAAATATTAGACATGGATTGCAACGTTTTTAATATCTAATCATCTTGATGTTTTTAGATTATGGGGGAAGTGTGTAATCCAACTCTGGCTACGTCTAAATACTCATTCCATGAAAAGTACTCAAGCAGGACAGTCTGAATTCCTGGACCTTCAGTCATTCAATAACTGTCAATTGGACTGATGTTTTGTCAATCCTACAAGACAACACGTTCCCTTCTCACTTCACTCTTTGTCAAATTTCATTCATATAAATCATGTATCTTTTATCATCCCACACACTCATTTATGTTTTATTTATTTTCAAACTATGGACAAATTGAATTTTAATATTATTAGATGGCATAGATTCTAGGATCAAATCGTTTTCATATTTTGCAACACAATTGGATACGGGGTGATGATGTAATCAACCTATGGGTTGGTTAAAATGCTCAGTCAATGAAACGCTACTTAGAGGTATAGCGTTTTATAGACGAGATAGTTCACAATATCCAATCATCCCGATATTTTGAGAGCATAAAGGGTGTGAGGTATAGAACTATGTGTTTGCTATGATGCTTATCAACTGAAAACTATTTAGAGATAAAGTTTTTTTCTTTAGATAAGAAGTACATGGAGACAATGTAAATCAATCTGGGGTTTATCACAATGCTTGGACAATAGCATTGACAAAAAGTTGGAGTAGGTATACCTTGAAACTCACCCCATATATATAAAATCCCAAGTACTCCCCCCCCCCCAACCCACCTCTATCATTGCGTATCGGAATATTGAGACTCAAGAGGAAGAAGATGACAACAAGAATTGTGTGAATTAAGTGAATTTATCCAGCCGAAACATTCTCAGTGTAGAGAAAATGATTCCCTTCAAACAAATTGGTTGTTGACCAATGGAAAGCATGGAACATTCATATTGAGAAGAAATGTGGTTATGGTATATTGTGTTCAATACTGAGTTGCGCATAACTCCTTTTTGAAAAACGATTAAGGAGGGATTTTTCAAGCGTTTCCCCTTGTGAAAATCGAATCCTTGATTTTCTTTTCCTCTTGCTGGACTACTGCAGCATTTTATTCTTGTTGGAATATTACACATATCACTCTCTGTATATGCGATGGTTGATGCTGTCAATTCGTGCCTCAACCAGTTTTGCCTATACTACCAAATGTTTGTAATAACAGTTTTGACTTTTTATAAGTAGTTTCCCCAACACATACAAAAATGGATAAGACCACAGTAACATCGATAGGGCAATAACAATCATAAATATCCATCTATGTAAGCATGTATGTATTTACCGATCGATAAGCAATAAACATGTCTGATGGTTTCAAGACCCACAATAGCACCATACATCGTACTCTTATGGAGAGACGAGGTGCTATTTGCCATTTGAGGTACAGTTCATTGGCAACATGAAATATATTTGCTTATAGAAAATCAGCATTGCTGTTTTGAGTGGCATGTCTATTGGCCTATTAATTGTTAGGTGGTGTTCTGGGGACATCAGAGGCCTTGCACCCTGATATCTTTATACATTTACCAGATGAATTCTGGTACTCCCGGAAACTTGTAGGTGTCTTCCAAGTCAATATTTCTCATGGTATGTTAGTGAAACAAACCTGTAACTTAGAGGTGCTTGTATTGTTTGCCTGGAGTTATAAAAATAATCACCGACTGTGGCAAGGCAAGTATAGCAATAGATACTAATTCCCCCTTAGTTAGATGAAGGCCAGGCTTATAGTTATCAACCATCATACTCCAGGCAAGTATAACCATAGATACTAATTCCCACTTAGTTGGATGACGAAAAGGCTGATAGTAATCTACCACAACCATCGGGCTTTCAACCATTGTCTCAGGTTGTAGTTGACTCTTCGGATGGGTCGTTTACCAGATTATTTGCTACGATTTCATATAGGTGCATGTTTTAAATAGATGCAGAATGTGACAGAAGGACATTAAGTCTGTTAAACAAGGGGAATATGTTGTATTACCCTATAATCTGAGCAGGTCTAGGCTCACATTTTCTGTATAAAATTGGTTCATCTATTCATTTTTTGCACATTTGTTATGAAATTTCACTAGTGTCACTGATGTTTGGAAGTCACTTTGAGAGTTATTTCAGGCTAAATTCATGATGCTTTTGTATGTCTTGTTCAGGTGCATAAGCAAAAGGACAGTTCTATTGTGAGAATTTTGAAGGAAGCAAATTCCCTTTTGCCTCATGTAGTACTTGCTAGCACGCTGCTGGCTCTTGTCTATCCACCTTCTTTTACATGGTTCACCACCAGGTTTTTGAACGCTCTTTGGATGAATTGATTGGTCAATATGTGCCTACTTACATAGAAAGATGCATGTAGTTACACCTTAAAGGAATCTTAGAGAAAGCAGGAGTTAAATTTCTCTAGGGCTATGAGTTCTTGACAAATACAACAAAACCATTTAAACTACTTTAAGTTTTCATTCTTTATGTAACTTGAAAAAGAAGCATTATATTATTTTTGGCTTAACTAATCTACTAATCTCTGTGGTTTAACTTTTTCCCAAGTTAGTCCCCCAGTTTTAATTTTTCCCTTAAGAGTACTTGGAGTTAACTACTTATCCCAAAAAGGTCCTTCTATCTAAACACGGACTACAAACAAGGCAAATAGATATATTTTGTTAACAAAAAATGTGTCACTATTAAGCGACATGAGCTTAGTGAATCCAGATGTCGACCGAGAATTGGTAGTGACATGTTTTTCTTTAGCCAAGTAGTCATATTTTGTCAGTCAGTGCTGAAATTTAACGGAATGACTTTTTTGGGACGAGTAGTTAAATCATAGGGACTGACGGATTGATTAAGCCATTATTTTTCCCTGTCAGATACTTGGCTGCAACAGTGACAGTTAGAAGTTAATTTTGTATATTTTCTGTTTTCAGGTACTATGCACCTGCATTGGGTTTTTTAATGTTTGCAGTTGGGGTTAATTCCCGAGAAAACGATTTCCTTGAAGCATTCAAGAGACCAGCAGCTATTTTTGCTGGTTATGTTGGCCAATTTGTGATGAAACCTCTTCTTGAATACTTTTTTGGCACAATCTCAGTGACACTATTTGGTCTACCATCTTCCATAGGTAAGGATCACTCTCTGTCTCTTTCTCTCTGTCTCTCATTCTTCCTACTTCTTTATATGTATAATGGGTCTCTCCTACCTGAGAAAACCTGCTGATACCAGGCTAACATTTTGTTAATTTACATAATAGGTGCTGGAATTATGTTGGTATCTTGTGTTAGCGGTGCCCAACTCTCAAACTATGCTACTTTTCTCACGGACCCTCTCATGGTCCCTCTAAGCATTATAATGACATCGCTGTCAACTGCTACTGCAGTGTTTGTCACGCCAATGTTATCACTCTTGCTCATTGGAAAGAGACTGCCTGTTGATGTGAAAGGAATGATGTCTAGCATTATGCAGATTGTAGTTGCACCCATTGCTGCAGGCTTGCTATTGAATCGGTGATATACCAACTCTGGATAACTTGAGAACTCATTGAACTCTTTTAGAGATCTTAAACTGTCCCCTATATTTGTGCCTACAGGTTCTTTCCCCTGATCTGTGATGCTATTCGGCCACTTTTGCCTCCACTATCAGTCTTTGTAACAGCTCTCTGTGTTGGAGCACCACTTGCCCTTAATATTGAGTCTGTTATGTCTCCTTTCGGCGTGACCATTTTACTCCTGGTTATTGCATTTCATTTGTCAGCATTTATAGCTGGTTTTGTCTTTTCTGGGCTAGTCTTTCATAAGGCAACTGATACGAAAGCGCTGCAAAGGACACTATCCTATGAGACAGGTCCCAGCCTTTACCCAATTACAGCAATGAATGCCTGACAACATATTGCTCTAGCTAACGGATGCTTTGCTTTTGCAGGAATGCAAAGCAGTCTTCTTGCCCTTGCACTTGCAAATAGATTCTTCCAAGATCCACTTGTGGGTGTGCCTCCAGCAATCTCGGTGAGTCAATACCGTCATTTTCATTTCCATGGTCTCAACGAAATCCATAGCAAATAATGTCAGTCTTCTTACTGCAAAAAGCAGGCTTTTGGTCCCTGACATTCATATGACTAAATAAATTTCCTGTGTAGTGACTCCATCTTTGTATAGTTTGATCATGTTAGTGACACGTTCACCCTAGTGGTCCTGTTACTAATGAAGGCAAATATTGTGGTACATAAGGAGGAAAATGCGTCATGGTGTTAAATGGTTGGGTAATTGGATATCACTGTTTCTGTCACAAATCTTCATCGTGCATAACTTATGTAATATACGAGTTCCACTATTTATAGCGATGCTATCATCCTGAATTCTTTACTTTACCATTCCAAATTCCTAAAAGATACCTGGAAGTAAGAACAAGTATATCAGCATGGATTTCCAATGTCACCTAAGTAGACTATTAGTTACACTTATATCAAATTGTACATCACACGTCTGTACCATCTTTCAATCATCTGGGATGTTCACGCTCTTATTTATTGTGCTCTCCCCATTGGAATAGCCTTGGGAGTTACTCACAGCTTCATATTTCCAATTTATCTGTGTTGGCTAAGTTTAGACTTTAGCCCACTGTGTCGGAATGAGTTTATAGCCAATATAAAATCATAGACATATCATGTGATATGAAAATCTTGCAGAAGATTTACTCTATTCTGCCAAAATATGTTCTCTCCAGCAATTTTTAATTTTATATTGTTATTTATTGAAACGTTTTCTGGGAATAAGCTGTTGTACAGTAGTCGAATTTTTTTGAGGAATATACACTTTGTTTCTCTGATTTGCAGACCGTAATCATGTCTTTGATGGGCTTCTCTCTTGTGATGCTGTGGGCTAAGAGGGAAAAATAAGAGTTGCTGAAACAGCACTACAAAGTGCTTGTTATTGCAGTTTTTCCATCCACTAGCTTAAAGGTGAATGGGCAGGGCAGATGCCATCATGGATCACTTGAAGATGGGACCTTCAGGTTGCTGTTTGGACGGCAATACATCATCGTATCTGTTCTAGGAAATGGAATAGCTTCATTTTGTTTGGATTTTTACGTCAGAGACGAGAGAAAATGCTGTAAAATCCTAAGGAAGAGATATCGTGCTTAAAAAGAGCATATCAAATTGAGCCATCGAACACGCTGGAGTAACGCTTTGTGCTTACAGAAATCAAATTCTGACATTCTTCTTCTTCTGCTTGTTCTCACTCTCTGTTATGAAATCCTTTTGTCCAAATTCAAGAGAAAGCAACCGGCAGGGGCATGTATGGAAGATTTTTAATGCAGCGTTAATTTTGTTCCAAGGTTGTCATGAAGCGACTTTTTGTTAACAGGAGTATTCAAACATAAATAACCAAATAAATAGATAAGAAGAACTACCCTGGAGCATATATGTTTATTGAAATTTTAGGAAATATTTCCTACAAGGTGACACTCATTTCTTTTGTCCTCTCAAAAAATCTTTGCGTTACAAAATCTTGTCCTATAAATTATGTTGTTTTCTTCCCTACTAACGTTATCCATAATACTTGCCCAAAAAAGAGTTATCCATAACTTATAAGACCCAACTTATAAGACCCTCCGTCTTTAACCGTTTTACCAATCTACCTACCTAACGAGTGACGTGACCCTGCTTCATAGCTGAGTACCGTTACGTTAACCATCTTCCTGCTCCAAGAAATCTTCAATACCACAGCCAGCTATGGCTACCACTACCTTAGTCTACCTTCCAAGTCCTCTCTTACCTCCCAAACCCAGAAAAGTCATTTCCTTTTCCTCTCCAAAGTCCGAAACATATGGACCATTACAAACCCAAGTTCAGAGATGGACCCGGAAGTTCGACAATTGTGGTATCTTCCGCAACCCGAAGGGATTGATTGCTCTATTTGGAGAGGGTATGACACTGAGTCTAGTGGGTCCTGCCTCAGCTGCGGAGCTACCGTTGCTGGGTTCCTCTCTGCAACTCAGTGAGCCTGAAAATGCTCTTTCCCTGCCCACCTGGGCTGTACACGTTTCCAGTGTGGTCGGATGGTTAGCGTTTTCTCTCGTATTCCGCGCTCTATTGTTTGTGGGTTGTGAGAATTTGCAGTCATTTTCATACATCTCATATGGGTTTTGTTTTCTATCAATTTTGTTGCTAGGAAATGTGGGGGGATTTAAAAGAAAGAAAAGCAAAGAATTGAGATTTATGCTTTATATGGTTTCATTCCCAAAAATGAAAAATAGAAAGAAATTAACTTAACTCGGTCAAATAGTTGTTTGAGGTTGTTAGACCGAATTGTTCTTTTGTTCCTGTGGTCCACATATTGAGTTGTATTGTCTCAGCAGCCAGCCGTACTTTGATGATTGTGTAGGGGGTTAAGGGGAATCAAGACCTATCCTTAAGTTACTTTATAGTTAGATTCTTAGACATCTAAAGAAAAAAATGATACTGTGAACTTCTGTACTTTGTATTCTTTTCCATACTTTTGAGTGAGATTTACTGACTCATCTAACCCAAGCAGATGTTCATTAATGTTAGACTTTCATTTTTAAGGATTACGGCGATGATTTTGGTGTGGAAATATGGTGAGCAATCCGGTTTTGAGTCTTGGAAAGGACTCTCCTGGGGTATGGTGAGTTACTGTACTATCTTGTAAGATTGTCTAGCTGGATGTTTTATCATTAACGCTAAAGCATTCATCACCTATTGTATGGATACATTTGTCGTTGCTGAAGTTTTGCCTTGTGGAGTTGAGTTCTATGCAGCATTTACATTGCAAATGTATGCTAGTTAACCGTTGATGACTTTTGATTTGCATGATATGGCGTTGAAAGTTTAGTTGAGTCACATTGACCGAAGGATGTCAAATAGGTGACTGTTCCTATGTGTCATTTGCATTTAAAGAAAGGATAATTATTTAGAATGGAGTCAGTCACAAGGATATATACTCTCTACAACAAATTGGGCTAGGGGTTGCATAGAGTATGATAACCCACCAGAACCTACAGGAACCTGCTGGCGGATTCAGCGGTTAATCTCTGTAGAAGCTGCTGGTTGGTGTGTTTCTGGGATTAAAAACCAACCTCTGTTAATGGTCCTACTAAAACCACTGGACTACGCCCATGCATGTTTAAAAACCTGAACTTAGTTCTCCACTCACGTACTAAGACATCTTCCAACTCTTGCCAAATAATCCCTCATTAGTTTTACCTCCTGTTGGGTGATGAACCATTCTTGTCTGATTCTCTCATGACCTTCTTGGTCCCATCCATCTTCTCACTCTTCACTACCAATCACTGCTTCTCTTAATCCCAGCCCCTCTCAGCCCCGTTCTGTTCATCTCATGTTTGTCTTGTCAATCTCCATTCCTTTCTCAACTTTCCTGTCCGAAGAATGCAAAGATGCTTTTGATCTTTGAGGTGTGACTCTCTTGTCTAGTCGTTCCAGCTTCTCCTTTGAAGGTCCACACACATGAATGGGGACTGAACAGAAAGAGGCCAAATAGGCTGAACTCAAAAAGTTCAAGTTCTAGAAAATCTGAAAATGTGTCAAGAGTGGCCAAACTTGAGTCTGAACAGGCTGAATTATGGGGTTAGAAAAGCCAAATGGGCCACTGTGCATGATGGACCAGTGGGCCCAAATACAACACCCTGTCCAATGGGCTGTCAAACCAATGTTCTGATTGATAGTAGTGGTGCTGTTATCTTGGGTTATATATGCAACTGGATTTCTTGTTGGTGGCTGGTTCCTGGCTACCTGTACTGTTAATTTGTGTGTCTGAAGTTGGTGAACTCCTACTGCCTGTTCAGTGCTGACCCCAAAATTGGACCATCTGCCTAAAGTTATAGTGCTCTACTCAACTGCCATGATCACGATGACACAGTCAGAGTTAAAGCGAGATCAATATCTACGAGAAACAAAGTGGACACAGTTCAATCTATATGCATGTGTAAAGTGTGATGATTGTAGGCAGTGGATGTCCAATCCCCCGGTTCTAATAGCAACACATAGGTTTTTGATCTGTGAGAGTTTTTTCTCCATTGAGAGGATATTTCGTTGTTTCTCTCTCTCGTTCTCCAAAGTGTAAGTGATGTTTTTTGATTTTATAGATCTATTAGTAATACCTTTGATAATGATCGGTTCAGGTACCCCTGCTTGGTGGAGCATTTTGTGCATGCACTTGGCATTTCTTTTATGACTCTGATTCTCTCGAGGTAGGAAGTGAGGTAGGAAGTATTGCATATTTTTGTTGTAAGATTTTTTTTTTTATTTAGCATGCAGTTCATTTGAGAGGAACATTTGTTGAATTTCTTTTTCTTTGAACAAATTGTTTAATTGGTTCTATGTGAGTGTAGTTTTTTTGTTGATGATAGAGCAAGTGTTAAACTCAGCATACGGATATATCTCTGACACTTATGCGGCCGTAAATTATGAGGTTAAAGAGTTTATGTTGATTTGCTCATCGGGGCTAGTATATAACTTACAACTTTCAACTGTAGAGAAGCCAACCCTACCTAGGTGGCTCTGTAGTGATCAACCTGACCTGGTTTTATGGCTGCCTCATTATGGTATGACCAGTCCTACTCCTACCTAAGTTCTTTATAATGTCTATGAATTGGGTGAGTGCAAGCTGTTTCAGAAGTTGCTATGTTAATTAATGCCTAGTGAATGCTTGCCACCAACAGGAAGGAAAAATTGTTGTAGTGCTTCTGTGGCATCTGCTTAAGCCAGCTCATTTAGGTTATTCCCATCATACAGTAGGATATGTTCTGTCATTCGTTACTCCATTATGTATTCAATGACCGTAATTACAAACTCCCGACGAGTTGGATCATTGTGCAGTTCATTTGCCATTTTTTTTCCTTTTCATCTTTTAGTTGGTTATGATGAGAATGAGCTGTGAAATAGTGTAGGTAAAATGACTCAGATGTTCCTCGTGAGTTACAGGTATTGGTAGCTCTTCAAGCAGCATTAACAGTTATAGGTAATGCCACAATGTGCACTGCTGCATTCCGTATATACAAGTCATCGGAAGAAAGATCCGAGAATCTCTGAAGGTTCTCTAGCTGTGTACTTATGTAGGTGCCTTATTCAACCTCTTCCCTGTTTTTCTTGCCCTCCAGTTGGATGGGTAATATTACTCTTCTCAATCTGGAAAATAATATTAAGTTTTGAGAGAACAGGACCAGTTTATAAGATTATCAATAGTAGTTTTGTTTCTGCACGTGTTTGTGTGGTGCATGCAGGGGATCTGCAAACAAGGAAGGTTCCCCATAGATGGCGAAACTGATTATGACAAGGCTTACAAAAGAACGATGGATTAAATAGTTCCCCCATGTTTGGAAGGTGTTACAAGCTGAGGAAGGCTGAGGAAGAAGGAGATCTAGGGTTGCCGAAGAGGAGAAGAAGGGAAAGGTCGAAGCTTGAATTTCAAGATTGAAGCTTGGAGTTTCGAGAAGAGTCTAGGTGGCACCGAAGTGTTTAGTTCGGTGGTTCAGTTTACTTTAGTTTTGTTGCTTTGTTTATCACGAATGGGCTCGTTAGTTGAGGCCTGGGTAAGCCTTAGTGGCTGTTTAGTTGTTGAGGCAGTAGTTGAGGCCTCATTAGCTTGGACTTGGGCTGGGTTCGGCCCAATCCTTTTACCACCAGATTTTGCCCATGCATGAGCACGGGAATAAATCTGTTTGGTTCCTTTCTTTTAGAGTAGATCTGAATACGTGTTTGTGTAAGGAACTCTAGGAGGGTTGCTACCTCGAATCAACATTATCATTTGGTTTTACATAGTGAATGCAATGCCAGTATTTTCCATACAAACTGGCTGTAGGAGTTCAACTGGTAAAACTGTCTCATATTTGTTCTGTTGGCACGCTCTATAGTGCTAGATGTGCTGTCTGACCTCCCTTTTCATTCCTTTACAGTAGAAATCTTGTTTCTATACAAATTCTAGTTTGTTACAGAAGGAGTGTCACAGTCTGATGCCAGCGTGCTTTCAGCTGATCTAATTGTTTGGACCTGTAACTGTGATCGTAAAAGTCTCCCTCTTGTGCCTGGTGAGCATTGTCAATCGAGTGGATTGACTAGAGCCTCTACTTGGATAAACATGTACAGGTGTAACTGTTTCTTTTCTTAACTATGTAGATCTTTTTTTCTCTCTCTTTCTAGCGTTAACTATGTAGATCAATTAGTATAGAATTGCCGCATCTTTCAACTTTGTAAACTTTATTATACATGTTTCTTCGGTAATCTAATGTACTTGTGTCACAGTTGTCCTTTTGACTGGTAACCATTCCCGTGTCTACTATGATTACTGTTTTCAGTGATAAGACTTGTACTTGATCAACCCTAATCACTGAAGTTCCTCGACGTCAATGATGCTGGTTGCTTAATAGTGAAAATTGCAATCATGGGTTCTTGATGTAGAACTCGAGGAAAAATAGTGGGGAAAAAGATATGACCACGCCCTGTGGACTCTAACTTGCCATACACGAGAAGAAAAATCTAGAGGATCGGAGAAAGTTTCCTTCTACTTTTATGTTGGGAGTATTTTCAAATGCCGTAATTGTTGATTTTTCACACGAGTTCATGTAGTTGGGTTACAACGAAGACATCCAACATAACGCATCACTGCCACTATTGCTATGTTTAAGTAGAAACCATTAGCATAACCAAAGCATTCAAGCTTTCATCTCTTACCGCATTCCATAATAACATACAATCCCAGCGTACTTTAATTACTTCTAGTTCTCCAATACTATTTATTCAGAAACAGAGAAGGAAAAAGCTAGGGAGGAGAGAGAAGATCACTTCTCTTCGTTTGATTTCACTTTTTGTCAAGAAGAACAAGTGGGGAGGAGACACGATCCAAATTGGGGAATTTCTTCTGAAGCTCGTACATTAAAGTCAAGTTCTCTTCATGAAGAATACTAGCTTTTCTCTTCAGCTTCTCATTCTCCTGAATGATACTTCGGTTTTCCAAGTACAGCTTCAGGTTCTTCAGTTCTATATCCTTCTCTATTTTTTCATCACATCTTCTCCTGCTGATCAAAAGACATCCACACGTTAGGTGCATTTGAAATATTGGCTGCCACAATTGAAAGAGTGAGGATTTCCGCTGAGGAATATGGGTTTGATATGAGGAGACACACACACACAAGCACACACCTGGTTATAAGCCCGTGAACTTGGACTTTAGATCGCTCTGATCGTAGCTTTCTCGCAGAAGAATGGACTAGACCAGTTGGAACACTCCCAGCGTTGTTGATACACATTTTCCTGTGGTTTATGTCTGTCTCCTTACCAAAATCCCGAAGCAGAGGATTCTATAAAATTGAGAGATGAGTGGGTTGCAATTGAGAGATGAGTGGGTTGCGCAAGCTCCTATAAATATAGATGGCTATGCCTTTGTGTATGCATCCATGCATGTGGTTTCCATGTAGGGGGAAGAGAGAGAGAGAGGGAGATTTCTCTCTGGTAATGATGGCAGGTGGAAACACATGATTTAAAGGGCAGAACCCGATATCAAACGCCCTTTGAAGATGGAAAGGTCTTGGCTGTATAAGAGGCAGTAAACGTCCATAAAACCAAATTTGAGTGCATATAGACTATGGTGAAAATTCAATTATTCAATTATATCAAAGTAGTTGTCACAATCACGCAAATAAACTCTTCCTTGTATCTTTTAAACCACGCGCTAATTTACTGCATGAGATCATTATCTGTCACGTTGAAGTATATATGACAGCTGCTTGATCGATCTACTTGTGCTGCTATTTCTGATTGGACCTGGCGATTTGCAGATCTTCATTCTGGTACAAAAAACTAAGGCGCACACTGTCGCAAGTCGCTCTATGTTATCTCGAACCAAACATGTCATCTACCGAGACTAGCCTATGATATGGCGCATCGGTATGGCATCCAAGTATAGGTTGGCGTAAATGGATAAGTAGGCTTTTCCTATTTTCTCAATGGCCGTCACACCAGCTTATAAGGGACCCATAGAAGTGTGAGCATTGCAAAACTGTAGCAGATTGTCCATCCCTCTCTCTCTCGTAGGATTTTAAGCTTCGTGTGGCTTGGTGGACCATTAGCAGGGGTCCAGGGGAGGTTGGCAGCCTCATCCCACCCGGTCCTTACCTTGCTCCACCTTTTATTCCTCTCATTATACTACTTTGAACACAACAATCTAAGAGTCAAATGCTATATTGAGGGCCTGGAAACCCCATCCCCTTTAATAATCCCCACATTTGATTACGGATGATGATGATGGAGACGTGAATGTGTCACTGAGTAGGCATCTAGGTCTCTATTATGATCGTAGTTCAGGAACAGCTGTTGAGCTTTTCTGGATTTCCTCTCTTTTTCCTTTTTTTTTCTTTTTCATTTTCAAAAGCATGGGGAAAGAAAGTGTCGAAGCCAAGATTCAAATGTATATATACTGCAGAAAATTTGTGGGAAATATTTAAGCTCTCTTGTTTGCATTCTAGAGGCAACATTTTATGTCATGTTTGTCTGTAAAGCACTTTCCTTCGTCTGAGAAATCATCTATCTCAGTAGAGTTCAAGACCCTTTTAAGCTGCAGTAGATATTCTGAAGCATTTATTCACTACCTCGAATTCAAGCTGCTTATTTTGTATATATCAATTCATTTTCAGGTACACATGCAGTAGCAATCTTTGGAACCTTTACAAGTAGTAGTTCCATAAATCCATAACAGAGGAAGGAAGATCTAGTAATGGTAATTCCCATCTAAATTAATTTTGAACCCACGACAAATTGACAAGTCTCCACTTTCATCAATACGACATCTACTTCCTCCACAAAACATCACATTGGCATACCATCTAAGTTTTACGTGCGTTCCTTCTAGCCGTACTGCATTCCCTATCTATTCCAAGTTCACTACAAAAAAAAAATTGATTTTTAGCTGCGGTCGCTAATGTATGATATTGTTATAGCATGATAGATCATATTATGACATATAGTGTATGATTCCTTTGCATAATACATAATATATGATATAGGACTAAAGTGTAAGTCATGGTTGAGAAAAAGAAAAAAAAACATTGGGAAAAAGAAAAGTGGCTATGGTCTTTTGCATTGTCTTTAAAACGCTGCCAAAAACCACATTGACCTTCAATAACATTTCAACATTATTTTACCAGCCTTTCTTAAAAAAAAAAAGTTGGCATATGTTTTTAGCTACGGTCACAAAACGTTGCTGTAGATATTTAAATGCAGGACAAAATTGAGCTACAGCTGCATTTTAAAAACGCTGCTAAAGACCTATAGCGGCATTTTAGGGAAATGATGCTAAAGACTTATCGCGGGGAAACGCTGCTAAAAAATTTTCACAAATGCACTTCGGATCTTTAGCAGCATTTATGACTGCTACTAAGCGACTGCCGCTATAGCTCGTCATTTTCACCAGTGTTCGCAAAAAACACCGCTAGAACCTATCGCGACGGACCTATAGCAACGGTTGTCTGACCACTGCTAAAATGTCTTTTTTTTTTTGTAGTGGGTCTATCCTGGGTGAGGCACGAGACAGGTGCTTTCTTTCGTTACCTAAAAAAGAAAAAGGAAAGTATGAAAAGCACACTTCAAACGAAAAGCATGAAAAACACACTTCAAAACAAAAGTATGAAAAGCACAAGTCTTTACTCTCGGAACACTTCGTGTATATGGACCTACACCTTATAGTAATATGCAAATGCGAAAAATACGATATAAGATGCTATTTGAATCTGAACATTACTATAATTGTTCTCAACGGGACAAAAAAAATGATCAAAACTAAATCAAAACATACATGCACTCGAAACCTAATGATTTAATTTTGAATGGTAAGAAGGAGCCATTTCAAGAGGACTAGAACCACTCAAACCTTCACTTATATCTTCTTTTACCACTGCTGAGACTACAAACCAAGAGGGGGTGAGACGTTATAGCTGCACTAGTCAACAACGAAATGAAACTCCCCTATTCTTCTCCTCCCTCTTCAAGTGTCCTGGAATTGCTCTGTCCAGAATTGCAGACTATGTGTTTGACATAGCTAACATGCATCCACCATGGTAATGGCTATGCACTACTAATCCCTCTATGCATCCATGTCCCCATCAACCATCTCCATCTTATCACTTGCGTATCTTCTCCATCCATCCAACTAGATACGTGCCCTGCACTCAATTACATCTCGTGTTGGTGTTCACCTTCATCAATATCCCGCCGTATCCGAGTCACAGCATCATGGCGGTATTGATTCTGGAAATTGGTAGGTATTTTGGTATTCAACTTGTACATCATTAGTAATTATAGTTTGGGAGATTACGTTACGCATGCACAATTAGGACATCATATGTATGTAGTTATGAGGTGATGAACTTGGTGATTGCTGCCTAAATGCAAGCCCCTTAAGACCACCATTCTATTTATGTACCAGAAGACGATGAAGAAGGGCACTAAAATAGCCAACTTTATCGCAAGTGCTTTTGAACACCAAAGTCAGCACTTCACTGCTTACAGATCCCAATTCCCCCCACCCACAGATAAAAGCTAATTAATTGTCAGGTTTGACGGTTTACGCCTCTAACTATTAATGTTGAACATTTTATACTCCTCCTTCAAATGGACAGAAATTAAATTTTTTACATTTAAGATGACAGTAGTATCTTCCCAATGACTTGATGAATTGACAATAATATATGAAATGAACATATGCAAAATGAGTAAGATACATTATAGTTATTTTTTTTTCCTGATTTGATGATAGAATTTGAATGGAAGTATAAAGCGTATAAGATTGATGATGAGAAGGTGCAATGAATCAAAGTGAACAATTTAAAGTGTAATGTGTAGAAAAAAATGTATTTATCCTAAAACAGAAAGATTTTTTTTTTCATTTTGTATAAACTCCTATTTTATGTAGTTTCATATCCGTAAATGTTATATCAACCAATCTTTTTTTTTTCTAGGCAAATCAGGCTTGTGCCTGGGGGTGGGGGTGGGGGGTTTTGAACCCCAGTTCAGGACCCTCCATAGAGGAGGAAATGCCATTTGAGTCATAGCTCATTGGCGCTATATCAACCAGTCACTTTCACGACTGAATGATACACGAGACTTGACGGTACTTGTGCGTGCATTCTTTGTAGGCTTGTAGCTACAAGTATAAATTCACAATCAATGATAGGTTAGCTAGGATCGGAATTATCTTTAATACTTAGGTTATTGCAGAGGGAGCGATAAGAAGAAATAGGGAGAGAGGGAGGTAGATTCTAGTTGGGACCTACACTGTCCGAACAACACCCATATTGTTCAGACATAGTGGATCCATCCATCCTTTTCTCTCTCTCTTCTATTGTACCTGCAAATTGATTACCCTAATTTTCAGGAAATCACCCTCCAGTTAGCATTTGTCATGTCCAACGGAATGATAGAATAAAAAAGAAAAAGAAAAATTAAATAAATCGTACTTTTTTTTTGTGCGTGCAGATAATGGGATGGGACCTCCGGATGGTCATATCATACGAATAAGACTTTACTGTATTTGGGTCCTCACGAGAACGTTCCCCTCAAGCCTACTAGAATGTAAAATGTACCTATATGTTATAGGCCTGTTTCTAAATTTAAAAAATCTAAAAAAAATTAGAGCATGTTATAAATATTAAGTAGATTATTTTTTATTAAATTTTGTGCAAAAGTAGTTTAAAATATTGTGATAGGTGGCTGTACACTTTTTAAACAAATTATTAAGATTTTAAATAATAATTGGGGTTGGTAAAAAAATTAGAAAGAGAAATTAATTATATTTTTAAAATTGAAAGAAAAGTCATTATCGTAGATAGAATGAATAAAGATAAATGAGTCAACAAACTTAAATATTGGGGGAAATTTTGATGGCACTCGTAAGGTTGCGTGGGGATTTTGAGAAAATTTTCAGATTTTTTTTTTTCATTTCGCATTTGTCTTGTAACACTACAGTTGCTCAAATCTCAAATAAGCCACATTTCTATCAAGTAAAATATGGATCGACCACAATGGAAATTGAATTATTATTAAGGGAGTAATGTTATAAGAAGCTCTTTAATTATAGGTCAAAATCAATCTCCGTACACTAAGTTTCAAAAAAGCGATTTAAATCTTTTATATTTCGAACATGATCAATTTTCATTTTCTGTTTGAGTTGACTCTTAAGTCATACGGAAAAACATACAAAATAAACAAAATGTCAATCTAAGATTAAATTAAAAAAATTAAAAAATGCAAGAATAAATTAAAAAGAAAGAGTTTATTCAAACATAGTTTATATTTATTTAAAAAATATTTTTTTATATAACTTTTTGTTTTTAATATATTTAATAATTTTATTTTGGTGAGATATTATGATAATTTTAAATGGTCAAATAAAAGATGAGAATTGATTATGTTTAAAACATAAAAGAGTCAAATTATCATTTTAAAAAATAGGTGAGCTTTATTGATTTTAATCTATAATTACCTTCAACCTTTTCACTCACTGGAGACGCCAATATACCCACCACACAGCATGACATGCAACACAGTAGAAAGCATACACCTAGGGATCTGATACCTCGAAGTAGACTACCACTTGGGACAGCATTTTATTTTGATCCGTAAGACATTGGCTGCTAGACCCAATTGAATTTAGTTCGTGGGAGCCCTTGTCTAGCTGAGCCCAATTGTGGCTTGTTCATGCGTGAGTGACTAGCTGGTGACATGATGTAAAAGCAAACCAACCTTGGGCACTTTGTCTAGTGGCTGGTGCTAACGCTCTTACTGCTTAAGAGTATGTAAATTTATAGAGGCATCTAATACTAAATCCTTCGCATGCACAGGCTTTATTCGGTTTTGCTCACTCCTTTGGGCCCAACAATAAATCTGGAGAATCAACCCAAATCTAATAAGCTGCCCACAGACAAGATAAAGAGGATGGGTAAACTGGATTTAGACCGATTTGACCCAATTAGAATGTACTGATTGAGTTTAGAGTCAGCCCTATTACAGCTTCCATTTTGTAGGTTACTATTTATTTTCGGATAAATACAATTTTTCACCTAAAAATTATTATTAGTTTTAAACTTTGTACCATAAATTATTATTTTTGTTACTTTTTATTTTCTAAATATCAATAATAGACACTTTGCACCCTCAATCAAATTTTTAGACTAAAATGACAATAATACCCTTGACTCATTTGTATATATTAAAAGTATTGTTATCAATTCATTAAAAATTTTAGGGTATTATTGTCGAACGGATGGTACAAAGTGTCTTAACGTTGGTAGTTGGAGAGTGACAGTGTCTAAAAATTTGCCAAAATATGCCAAGTGTCAAATTAGTAGTTAAATAGTGAAATGTAACAAAAGTAGTAGCTTAAGGTACAAATTGTAAACGTCATGGTAGTTGGATGATGAAAAGTGTATTTACCTATTTATTTATTTATTATTTTTTTTAAAAAAATCGAATTTAAATAATGTATCTAGTACAAACAATTTTTCCGATACTATTTCCTAGGATCGAATCTAGTATACCTTCTCCAAACAATTTCTCGAATATCATTTCCCTAGATAATCTAATCTAGAACAATATACTTTATCCAAATAATTTCAGATTTTCCCTCACCACTACGGCTATCACACAAGGAAGAAGATCATCCACAACAAGTGAAATCATAGCTGTATTTTCTCCCGCGTTTTAACGAGAGAGATCACTTTTGCTTTCGTGAAAGGAGATGGCCTTTTAACTTTTAAGGGAAATAGAGGACGATTATTTACATTGTGAGAGATTTTCCAGAAAGCTGCAGAGAAAGGGTCCATCCAAATTTTTGTACTGTTACGAGGCGGACGGAATTCCTCTCATCCAATGGCATGCATTGAGCGTGCAGCGGCGCCTCCTTCTATTGGAGGGTCTGATCAGGGGCCGAATCTCTCGAACCCTTTGCACAAATTACCTAAAAAAATAAAGCAATCCAAAAGTAACACGGCCGCTTGGACCTGACATGCTTATCGCCCAATGACGACATTGGTTATGTTTTTGTTGAAAAATTTTTGGTATTGAGTTTAATGTTGGTATTGGGTTTAGTGAAAAAGTAAAGAGAGAGATAATTTTTTATATTTTTTGTAATTTTTTAAGGGAGAGAGATTATATTATAATATTTTATTGTGAGTTGGTGAAATATTTTGTAAAATTTTTTATGCAAACGCGCCCAATATGAGCCCACTTTCCTCTTTACCTGGTGCAATACAAACTTCGATCTATATTCGCCCTTGGAGCGTTTCCCGAACGCGCTACAATTTTTGTTTTTTTTTGTGTGTGGAAAAAATGGGTTATCATTATTGCTAATCTTATACAATCCAGCATTATTAATTTTTATCAAGTGTTGAAAATTTAATCTATTCACTTTAGAAAATCGTAGGTTAGCGTGTATACACTGATTGTCTTATAATAACAAAGCAAACTCAACAATAATAGGAATTTTAAAATCATTACCTAGAGATTTTGAAAGAAAAAAATGTCTAGATTTCTAAAATTGATAAATCGTTGATGGGTTGGATCACACTTGCAAAATCACTCACTCAGTCGCATTTCCTTCTAGGTTTCTAAGAGAATTGACAATGTGTCACGTTATAAGTGTCAATATATGATCATGTGGCATGACACGTATTTTAAAAATAAATTAAATATTATAATATATAATCTAATTTTATTTATTTAATTTATGAATTTTAATGATTTTATTTTTTTTATTGTTATAATTATGATTTTTATTAAGGTTTAAGCCACACGACATGTCACATGACCATATATTGATAAGTGACCTGCCACGTATAAATTTCGTTAGAAATTTGGACATAAATGTGACAAAGAAGTAATATTGCAAGCATGATCTAAACCTAGATAGTTATTTATCAATTTTAGAAACTCATACATGTTTTTAAAAGGCATAATTAGTCCATTAATCCTGGGGTATTACTCAATCCCAAATTGATCCCCCAATGTATGTTTAGTCTTAAACTGGTCATTTATAACTTTTCATATCCTAAAGCGGTTATTCCATCCGCTCAAGTGACCCCATAAACGGGAAAACAAAAATCTAACATGACTAATTAGAACACATGTTAATCAATTGTTAATAATCACGAATCTCCATTAATTGTACATCACTCATTGTGTCACATATAATTGGCCTCCACTAACTTTAATTACACATCAAAATCTCCACACAGGTTGGACTTAATTCCCCATTATGGGTGTGTGGCATTTGGTAAAACCCAGTGTGTGTTATGAGCTAGCATAGAGAATTTAAATTGTAATTAAAATTAATGTGGCCCCATACTGATATATTGGGGTTGTGTTTGTGTTGTAAAATTTTAGTGTTGTTAAAATTTTAGGTATTGGGTTTAGTGAAAAAGTGAAGAGAGGTAATTTTTTATATTTTTTTGTAGTAAATAGTAATGATTTGATGGAGAAAGAGAGATTATATTGTAATATTTAATTGTGTTAAAATTTTAGAGAGGGTAAAATTTTGGTACACAAACGCACCCCTGTGTTTTGACAATTATTGGGAACATATAAGTTTTGACAATTGGTTAACACCAGATTTTTTCTGTTTAAAATTCTAAGGTGTTGTTTTAGAAGCAGAAGTTTTACTAATTTTAAGTTTTAGGATAAAATTTTGAGAGTTTAATTTTTTGATGGGAGTTTGTAAAAAGTTAGTAAAATTTTTTAAGATTTTAAAAAAAAATTGTAAAAAAATTGAATTTTTTTCTTAACCAAACATCACCTTAATTATCGACACTTACATTCAAATAACTTAATCTTTATTCTATCTTTTTTTTTTCTTGGCCTTTATTCTATCCTTGAATCTAAACCTACGGAAATAATATCTGACGGTGCGATTAGTACAATAGGCCCATTAATGTAGATCCAAAGGGTATCCTAGCCTTCTAATGAGTCGTAAATTAAACCCAACAGCATAAACGCTAATTTTGAATTTTTGAGGACAAGGTGAATGGACCTTAACATCAAGGCTAAAGCCGAGGTTGACGTTGCACGCGGCCTGGACCAGTATTGTAGATTACCCAAATAGACGGATAGACGAGGGGCCCCATGACGTTACCCCCGCATGGCTAACCGTAGATTCTGCAGTCATGACGTCATGATGAAATTAGGAACAGATCCGACAGCTAGCGTTTGGCGTGGCATAATAATTTTCTTTGCCCTTTTGTACCTGACAGGCTGAACCGATGCTGACATTGAAACCGGGGCGTGCAGTGGAAATATAAAAACAGGGGCCGGTGACTCTACCAATCCCTTTATTTCATATGACCCTCGGCCTTCGTTCCCATCTCCCTCGGCCTTCGTTCTCGTAAAAATTCTCCTCTTAACAATCAAATCCTCCCCCCCCCCCCCCCCCCCTCCAAAAATCCAATTCCATCAGTTTCGCAGAGAAAGAGTCAAAGAGACACAGCACGATAGAGACAGAGAAAAGGTAAGAAAATTCCCCAACCTTTTCTGGTCGGGTTTCCAATTTAATCGATTTTCGTTCTGCGTCCCTTCGATATCCACGATGAAGGAACAGATCCGATTGTTTGATTATGCGAAAGCTTAAATTTTCGGACGTTTATGGTTGTTCGTTAGGGTTTTCTCGTCTTCGTCGATGATTCAACTTTCATGGAAGAAATTTGTATTTTTTTACTTCTGTGTTCTGGTTATTCATCGATGAAGGGAAATTGTTGTGGTGGAGTCCATTGTAGCCGTTTGATCGCTTGAGACTAATGCCTAACTGCAAAATTTTATCATCTGACGGTCCAGATAAGTTTTCCTCCCGAGGTCGGTTAAAAGACCAAAATTACCCTCTCAGCATCTGCCTTTTAACCGCTCCGTATTTGATTCCTCCCGTGTGGACACGATAATGTTGTCCTCCTGGCTCCTGTTACGTGAACGTCCCAAATTCCCACGAGTTTTGAGCGGTCACGGTATTTTTCTTTGCTTTTGGTCAACAAAACCCCTATAAATAATTTGATATTACTTACCTTATACGTTATATTCTCCACGGTTTTTTTTAATTAGGGGGTTATAATGGCTCAAAGCGTATAATAAATCCAAATTATCCAATCACTCCACGCGCTGCACAACATTTATCTTTGCTTTACGAGGGAGAAAAAAAAGGCACAACCTTTATCTTTGACTACAAGAGTTTTCCGAGAAGAACAAGTCCTCTGGAAGAAATAAATACCGTCTTTGAAATTTTCAAACTCCAAAGCCCTTGAATCTAACCTTGTTTGTGTGTCTCGGTTTTAATAGGAGGACGAATAGTGAGAGATAAAGATGGGTTCTGAACAGAACGACGGGACGAGTTACCAGCGATCGGAGCCGAAGCTCTGCGCCAACAACTGCGGCTTCTTCGGCAACGCTGCCACCATGAACCTCTGCTCCAAGTGCTACAGAGACTACAACATGAAAGAGGAGCAAGCGGCTTCGGCGAAAGTAGCTATGGAGAAATCCCTCAACACAACACCGGTGCAGCCTCTAGATAGCGATCAGCCGGTGCCGCCTGCAGATAATGATAAGCCGGTCCCGCTCTCCGGTCCTTCCACGGATAGCGTCGTCGTGGGACCCTCCTCGTCATCCTCAACCTCGTTGGGGCCCGTAGCGGCTGGCGATCGTGAAGCTCCGCCGCCAAAGGTGGCGAGCCGGTGCCTCAGCTGTAACAAGAAAGTGGGGCTGACCGGGTTCAGGTGCAAGTGCGGTAGTACCTTCTGTGGGGTCCACCGCTACCCGGAGAAGCATGAGTGCACGTTTGACTTCAAAGCCCTGGGTCGTGATGCCATCGCGAAGGCTAATCCTGTGGTCAAGGCCGATAAGGTCGATAGGTTATGAAATCTGGATCCTTCTCTGGTCTGGTTGTGGGTCGCTTTTCTTGCTGTTGGTTGGTGTGTTGGGGTTGTAGTAGTATTTGTTTAGGGGCTAGTGGGGGAAGTGGATTTGCTTTGGGTGCTGTTGAATGCTGGTGCTTTTGTTGGTGGTGGGGGTGGTGGGTTGGTCGATTCCATAATAAAAAGTGGATTCACCGAATTGTTAGTTGCACTTCGCTTTTTATTGTTTGGCTTTCTTCTTTTGGCTAAGAATCTTTACCACATTTCGCGTCTCTCTTTTATCCTATTTATATCTCTAGCTAGCTATCTAATCATAACAATTATCTTGTATATGTTTGTATTTTACAAGTATCTAATTCAACTTGCCAAGAAAAAAAAAGTATCTAATTCAACAGGGGATAACTAGTGATTCATAACCCTTCTTTGTGAAGGTGGACGTCCGGGTTCAAGAAAATGGGATTTTGGAATTAGGGGTTTTGCTGTGTGTATTTTCATACACATGATAATGAGTTTTAACGAAAGCAGTGACATGAATCTGTCATGAACTACTATGTTAATTCATGGCAAAAATCGTCGGTTTATGTGTTGACCCATTGACGAGGTTCATTGCATAAAAATCGCTTTGGATGGTTGAAAGGCATCTCATATATATATATGAAGCAATTATATATACAAACTAGATGTTTGAAAGTCATTCAACACGTACGGTTGATCGTTCTTATGTTAAGACTGTAGATATTAACGAGCCATTTATTCGGAAGTTTGTTTGATTTGATACTCATTGAACCTTTAGGCAGGATGCGCCTTTGTTCTTTGTTTCTTGTCCTTTATCTACCTGTGGTAGATCCTTGCTTGTGTATGCGAATGAGAGAGATGAGCGAGTGGAACTCCAAACCACTGAAGTGCGCTGAATCTCTGCGCCAGGGCCCAGGGGTAGTTGTTTTAGCATCCGTTTCTTTGGGCAACGATCCTTTCAGCTGTAAGAGTACTGGTCGCAACTCGCAGGCGAATTCCTATCTGTGAAGTGTTTGCAGGTTAATTTTAAATGTTCACCTGAGCAGGTTTAGCATGCAAACGGATGATTAATCCCCATTCAAACGCCTATGAATTAACTTGAGAAGGTTTGGTTTGCATATCAGGAGCAACAGGTCTCTGTGCCATCTCTCAAGGAAGATAACTATTAGAACATATGATGGCCTCCGGAGTCCGGCCTATTGAAGTTGTAAGTTTGTGACTTCCGCGTATAATGCAACGCCTAGCTAGTATGTTTGTGTACTTTAGATAGCTGGGCCTGGGTGTATGTTAGAAAAGATAAATCCCCCCATCCCAAGCCTATATATAGAACAAAGTCATAAGCCGCATAGTGTCCATTTAAATCAATGTTCTTTAATTTTCGCCCTCATATTGGACCAGTCACGAGGTTTTGCCTACCCAACCTCTTCGCATAGGAGATTTATAGACTTCATAGTTCTTTAATGTGCGCGGCCTATACCTTCTGTGGAACCGTTTAACATGAGAGAGCTGGAGAAGTTTATCGTATAAAGCATCTCACGAGTCATGCCCAACATTGGGAACCAACCCGTTTCCAGCAGTAGCCTGCCTGCACGCAGCACGACACATGGGTTCACTATCTTATAGAACAGGAGTACTGTTAATTATACTCATTCCCCAAGCGGCCGGCATCCTGTAAAGCAAACAACCACTATGTACAAGAATCAAGAGAATGTTGGATAGAGGATTAATTCCCCTTCCCTTGTCTCGATCAAATGCTAATTAAGTCCCGTCGGGCGTGAAATTTCTATTACGTTCTAGTGCAATGTTCTAAATGCTTTAATTAAGCTTGGGGAGTACTAAACTCTGGTAAGATCCAGTAATCACAGCAAAAGGGGTACTTAAAACTTTTAGAGGTCGCAATTAGTTATAGATTTAGGGGCGGATTATCAGAGTAAGTTGATGGCCTTTCTAGAAGCAGATGCGTCCACCATTAGTGCTACGTGAGTGCTCTAACGCATCAGTATTGTTTTGCGCCGATACTCTCGTTGATCTCACTCTTCAAGCCACGTCTCTTTCGTGTTACTAATTTCCGGGACAGTTGATCACTGATCAGTTTACCTTTGATACTTCACAAGCGGGCTATTCGGTCACTAGCAACCAGCTTTAACGACAAATCTATCCACCTTCATTTCTCCCAAGTCGCGGAAATATGTTGTCATTCCAACAGAACCTGTCACCTTTAAAGTATATATCTGATTAATTAAATGCACGAATTTTACCCTAGTAGATGGTTAACTTCATACATATATTAAAAATCACCCCAAAACAATTTAGAGACACTGAACATTAAAATAGTAAGGACCTAATTAAAAAGAATGTAAAATGTACCAAAGACTTCAAGAGAAAGCATATGAGAAACTCATGAACCCTAATCCACATATATAACGATCTCCAAGTCTTGAACCTCGATCATATCTGAAAATTAGATTAAGAGTCTTTTATTTTTTAGTAGAACACAATGATCAGAGAGTCAACGAATTTACCGTTCACGGCTAAATATATATGTGGAGAGCAAACTCAAATCAAGGTGTTTAATTCCTTAAGAGAGTATTGTGTGGTTCTTTTACGGAACATAGATCGACCCTAAAGCCTTTACAATTCTAAAGCTTAGAACGCTAATGAATCCTAAAACACCACAGAATCTTGGACATATATATATATCATCAATAATCTTAATGCAACATATTATACCTTAATATTTCTCTATCTTAATCCCTTCATGGCTCTTCGGCAAACCCTAATTTCGGAGCCCTATGTTAAATAACTATTCCTCTTTGGGCCAATCTGCACGAATACTAGTCTTTAACGCAGTTACTCCTACGTACTATAGTAAAGAAAGTGATCAATGCTGTTTCACAACATGATCACATCCTCTTTAATAGGCAGGGCAAATGAGGATTTTGAGTCCTTTTTATGAGACAAATTAATTAATTAAGGATACAGATCGATTACAAGCTTGGGTGGAGGAATCGATCAAAGGATGCGAAAAAATATAAAAGATCACGTACATAGCTTGGGTGAAGGGATCAGGCTCTCTCTCTCTCTCTCAGCACACTGAGTTCTCGTGCCATTATTCAACATTGATGGAAGTCTCTATCACGCTAAGGGAATCGTACGTTTCTCCCTTTTTTCTTAGATAGGTTCCCTGCAGCCTTTAGAACGTGAAGTATAAGAATAATTTACTTTATGTAAAGAACGTTGCAATCCCATGATGTGAAAATTCAACTGCTCAATAAGAACCCATATATAGTAAGTACCATCTTCTTGGACCTCATGGCACAATGAGCATGCTCACTAAGTTTTGGAGCATTTTCCTCGTTCCTCCTTTGGAAGTAAATGTTACATAAAAATCTGATCCTGATGAATATATATATAACTCCCTCTTTTGGGAATCAGATTTTATGCCTTCGTTTGGAGAACCGAAGTTATTTGAGAGCATATATATATATATATATATATATAGTCAAACGTCCTCATTTACATCTCTTCTGTATTTTAAATCACTCACGCAAGTTTGAGAGCACACCTGAGCTTTTGAGAGGGGTTTTAGATCGTTAATTACAAATTTACAAGTTTTTATATAGCGATCAAAGAGACTGCTGTACGTCGTCATCATGCGAGCAGTACATCTCCTTCTCAAAATGGATGGTGGCAGACATTCCTTTAAGTGAAGTCATTGAGAGGGACCCGATTAATGGACTTATTAACTACTACTGAATGGTAGATCAGGTGAGAATTTGACAGAAGCTCTTACCTCCGACTACTGGAAGTTGCTCATCACCATGATCTTCTCAACTTGATTTAGTCGGCCAGCTCCTTCTCGTAGGCTACAATATTTACAAATTGTATTTCATATTGGATGTAAACATAAGGTACCAATCCAATGACCCACTGTCAATAATAGAGTGATGGATTAGAGACGATTTAAACCACTAACTAATATATATTATGGCGTAAATGCAGAGAATATGCTCAATCATATTTACGCCATTTGGTGGGCGCACCAATGACTTTTGGAGAATTGGATCACCTTCTTTCTTTTTCCTATATGGAGAATGACTGTCGATGAACTCTTTAATTATTAATGGGTCCTATTGCCATTTGATTGTCCCCACAGCAGCTTCTGTCTTCTATCATTGGAGCTCAATGGAAGGATTGATATAACTCAAGACCACTTCTCGAACGTGGGATTTTGAGTAGTTTAAAGGGCTTTGGAAGAGATATCAGATATCATCATAAGAACTGTTTTGAAATGGTAAAGAGGTAGACATAATTTCGTTGCAATTCATATTGTGGTACTGTATACCATGCAAATAGAGCAGAGTTTAAGGCCCTTTTTGGCTCATAATTCGAATTCAAAGTATTGTTCTTCAACTTGTCAGTAACAGTAGATTCAATGGATTCCATCTTTACTAACTTTAGTTCTTCTTTATGAAAAGGCTGTCTCTCTCTCTCTCATTTACTTTGCCAATCAATTTTTCTTTCCACACTCTTTTTTATGCATCGAGTCAAAAATGGCAAGAAATCGTGATTTAGTTTAATTGAGACAGTTTTCGTATACGTGTCGGTATTTTGGTCATAACTTTGGCTACAGGTGTCCGATTCGCGCCCGCGACTCTAATTCGGAAAGCTCTTTTCGACGCGCACATCATAGCCACCGAGCTATGCTCGGCGCACATCGTTTCGAGCCCTAGATCCGCTGATTTCCTTTTCGAATATCTATTTTTAGTTAATTTTTGCTATTTATGGTAATTTCCTTTTTGTAGATTAGGAAATCATTTTGAACCCGATTTGGGCCAGATTTTTGGCAATCGTTTGATTTCTTTCCATATTTTGTTTTGGTAAGACTTTTAGGGTTTTGCTATTTTTGGTAAAATTCTATTAAGGGTCGAATTTCAGCTATTTTAACCCGGCTTGTGGGTTATTGCGATTCATTCCTGATTATTACGAATTATATTGAATCCAGAGTGTTTCTGAATTCTTTGGATCGAAATTCTCTCTTTCCCTTCTCGCAAATTGCCTTTTCTTTAGTCTGCAGAATAATCGTTATTCTGTCCGGCGTCACTTTTATGGCTGCTTTCTGAAAGTTTCAAAATCTTATTTGCCATTTCCGAGAGAGTCAAAACTGCCCTTCCGGCTTCTAGTACCCAAGGTTGTCTAATGTCTTGGCTTTGAATATGGTAGTTAAGACAGTTTATGAGTATGGTACGATATCTAACTAGTTATTTGCTATTCTTATTCCATACCCTACTGAAACGATGAGTTAATGACATCCATTTTTCAATCAATTGGATGGTTAATCCTTGGTCAGAATTTCCATTAATTATGGGACCCAAACAAAAGCTTTAGCCAGAAACAAAAGCTTCCATCTTTGCATTCAATTTTTTTAGGACGGCGGCAAATTTTATTAAAATATTCTCACGTATAGTTGGTGGAGAAAAATTATGTTAACAATAAAAACTTGACCGGCTACTAAAGCCAAACTTAAAGAGAAAAAAGAGTAAACTAGCATTAGCGCACTTTGGGTTATTTTTTTTTATCTCTAAAACCTGTCAAAAAAAAAAAATCCTATGATCTGTAATTTGTTTCGAAGGTAACTTTTGACATTTTTTCTAAGTGCTGACTAATGTGGCTTCTCCTTTGGATTAAAAACACTTGAACAATTTTTAAGTGCTTCGTATTTACGATCTTTAGTGTACTTTACAAGTAATAGATGCTCATGCTCATGTAGCCCAAAATCCACCATATTAATCTAAAACGGTTAGAGTATCACATTGATTAAGAATAATTTAATTTGGTACTTCATATACCTGTTGGACCACCTCTTCCCATTGCCAATTGGTTTTGGGATGAAACTTGACATGGTATCAAAGTCAACTATTTTTGGGCTTGACCCACTTGTTTGTATTCCCCATTTGTTGTCCACGTGCATGGATCATGTTCATTCGATCTGCACGTGAGGAGAGTGTTAGAGTCCCACATTAATTAGTGATAATTTAATCTTGTGCTTCATATACCTGTTGGTTCACCTTTTTCCATTACCAATTGATTTTTTGGATAAAACTTGACAAAAATCAAATGTCGAGGCTTACCTGATTTGAAGTGACAGAATACTCTATAAATTCATACTAATTAAAACCTGTTCAATTAGGAAAGAGACGATGCTCATACTATCAAGATTCACAGAAGTGTTACCCTCGTGTACTTGCTCGAATTATCTGGTCGGTTTTTGGCCTCTAAGCTTTTAAAATGTTAATTCGGTAATGATTCAATTTCATAATTGCTTCAAGTAGTAATTTTTTTTTTAATTACAAACGGGAATTCATTTTGCATGGGAGTGGAACAGATCTACCTTAATTGGGAAACACATTGATGGAGAATCATCAGCTTATAGCTCAAGTAATAGTTAAGTAAAAAACTTACTTGCAAGTAGTAGTATTCGATATCACACTCACCCACTGGATATGGTACATTCATAAATGAAAGTTGGTCCTTTTAATATTTAAGCTATAATCCTAAATGTAAGTTAAATATGAAATTTACTATATAGTTTTGCAAAGACTTGCTTGCAGGTGGTAAAATTTGAACTCATACATTGTTCATGTTGGCCGAGTGATGAGCCACTTTTCCTTCCTAGAGCGGGAGAGTTAAGGCACCCAATATAAAGAATTTTTAGTTACCATTTTATGATAAGGAGGTGGTCCCATTTGCTTAATAATTAGAACCACATGGGCAGACGGTTGATAAAAAGTAATGTTCACACGGCATCATTCTTTGCTACTACCCCCTCTGCAAGTATTCTTTTTGTTTTTGTTTTTTTTAATGCCAATGATTGTTAATTCTTATTAGGGTTGTCTGTCACATGTAAACCCACAAGGCGTGCCTCTGTTACACACTACAACGGGAAAAAAAACCTTCCATAACCTTAAACGTGACTTTCCCCGTTTAGTAGTAGCCTCCGTTGTAACCCAACAAACCCGGGCGGTTGGATGTTGGAATTGAATGCCACTCTCTCAGTTTCATTACAGTTAATCGTGGTGAAGGTGGGAGGGGCAATTCAATCAACCAACACACTCTTTAGCCCACGACACGGCCCCATGAAACAACGTCATTCGCAACGTTAAAGACTCGGTTGTGTTTGAGCGTTAAAATTTTGGGGTATTAAATTTGGTGAAAAGTGAAGAGAGAGATAATTTTTTATATTTATTTTAGTGAAAAGTACTGATTTGATGAGAGAAAGATTATATTATAATTTTTTATTGTGTTAAAATTTTAAAAATGGTAACATTTTAGATAGCAAACACAACCTCAGTGCTTTTAACATTTTAAAATTTTATTTTTATTAAACAAACTTTTAAATAAAATGTTATTTTTTATTTTATTACTAAACCGATTTTAATACCACTACTTTTTTTAATTATGTAAGGGCCGGTGAATTCCAATACCACTCATTTTTTAATTATGTAAGGATTGTGTTTGAGCCTTAAAATTTTAAGGAGATTATAATTTTAAAATATTAGAATTGATGAAAAGTGAAAAGATAATTTAAATAATTTTTTTATATTTAATATAATAAAATGTAATAATTTAACGAAGAAATATAGATTATATTATAATTATTTTATTATATCAAAAGCACATAAGTAACTAGCTTCTAAGCGTGAAGCTATCGTGGAAGAATTATCCTTTTCCTCGTTCCCCAAGTTGCCAAAGAAAAAAAAACTGACATCAAGAAATCATAGGAAAAAAAAAGAAATTTTTTTTAAGTAACAGCAGAAATAGCCGTGTACTCCACTCTGTATCTATATATATCTCGTTGTATCTACGCTTCAGTTGAGGAGGCGAATCAAAGCAAGCCAAGCCCGGGTTTCTCTGAGTCACATCCTACACGATTTGGGTCCACTTCCGCGCTAACTAAGTACTACCTTTGCCAACTTCAATTTCAGCACTTGGGTGTTGTTGGGTCTCTCTCTCGTATTCGTCATTCTCCCGAGAAGCTTTGCATTTTTCGGTACAACCAAGCAGAAGCCAAACTCCAATGGTCTGAGCGGGAAGGCCCCGTCTGAAGCTTCACTGGTGATTGCTTAACAATGGCCACTTCAGGTGGTGGCAATTACAGAAATGGGACTCACAGGAGCTCCCTGAAGGTGGATAGACCTCTCTCTGTGAACTCAAACTCCAAGTCCTCTCTCAAGTCTAAGACTTTGTCTTCCTCTGGGCCCCGCCGGAATAGCACCGGCTCGCTCGGAGCTGCCACTGGAGCCGCCAAGGAAGATGCCGGGGGTAGGTTTGTCTGGGGGGTTTTCTGTCTTTGCTGATTGAAGAATTTGAAAAATTCTTGCTCTGGATGGTTGAAATTTTCAGTTACACTTCTCAAAAAAAGATCTTCAGCTACCCATGTTCTTGTTCTGCTTGATTGTTTGTAAGGGATGTGAATTTTGCATTTTTTTATGGGCGCTTTGGAAAAAAGAAGAGGAGACGTTTTCTGGCGGTAGTGGTGTAATGGGTTTACATGTTGAGCTGCTGCTCTTGCTTTTGAAAGCAAAATTTCATTTGGTTAGCTCTTGAGAGGAAGGGAAGTACTTTCAGAATACTGAGCAAATGGTTTATTGGAGTTTGAATTCTCAGTATAATAACTTTTGACGGCCAGGCATAAACTTTTTTTCTTTTGTTTGGTTTGTTATAACGAATATTATGATCGGTTTTATTTTTTATTTTTTACCCGCTGCGTCCTTTTAGAGCGCTGAAGGTAGGCGAGTAAGAAGGTTTGTTACGGTAAGAAAGTGCAAAAACTTGTTTTATGATGATACTTACCCTTAGTGATTTGGCTGCTATTTTCTTTTAGAAGTTCTGTGGCATTGTTTTTGTTTTTTGTTTTCAATTGAAAAGGGTTTCACTAGCTCGATTTCCCATTTAAAGAAGCTGCAGTTTTGGCCTTTGTTGGATACTGAACTTTTTACAGTTCATTATATGTTTCTATTATAGTTCTGGGAAGAGTTCGAGTTGCTGTGAGATTGCGACCACGTAATGCAGAGGAGTCTGTGGCAGATGCGGATTTTGCTGACTGTGTAGAGTTACAGCCAGAGGTACTCTTCTAGTGATATTTATCTAGATGGTTTCGTTGCATTTTTTGCAGTGCAGTAATACATAACACGTTTGTTCCTTTTCAGCTTAAAAGGTTGAAACTTCGAAAAAACAATTGGGACTCAGACACTTATGAGTTTGATGAAGTTCTCACTGAATTTGCATCCCAAAAACGTGTTTATGAAGTCGTGGCAAAGCCCGTTATTGAGGTGTGCAACATGTAATTTCAGTTTTTGTCATTACTGTTGTATGCATTTGAATTTTGGTTTTTGTTTTCTGAAGACATGGTTTGTTGTTTGGTTCAATGGTTGATTCTGTCATTCCTCTTCGTGTTCTATTGGGAATATATCTCTTGTATCCATTTGAATCTTGGTTTCTGTTTTCTGAAGACATGGGTTGGTGCATGCTTCAATATTCGATTATGTCATTCCTCTTCGTATACTATCAGGAATGTGTAGTTAGGATAGTTGATCATATCACTTGGCTGTTCAAGATTCAAACATGGGATCCAATCAAGCATTTTACTCTAGGTGCAGTCAGAAAAAGCACTATTGTATACTTGGAATTTGAAAAAGCCGAGAGCGAACAATATAATGGAGAAGTGGGAAGAGATTTCTTGGATCATGTAGGCTTATGTGTTATCAATGAAAATAATGAATTGAACTCTTTCATTTTTCACTTTTTTCGTAAAAAGGGTCAAAGAAGAAGGACCTGAATGTATTGTTTAGAGTTGAGTTTCCTTTTCTCTTTTGTGTGTTGTCCCTTGCATCAAAACTATTATTCTCTTATTGGAACTATTGAAAGGAAACTTTGCTTGTCTTCTTGCTGAGTTTCCTATTTTTGAAGTATTTCTGTTTCCACATTTAACATGCCTCAGCAGGGATATCGTGTATGAACTGTTTTATATCATTTACTAGAAGATTTTTTGTTTTCTGATTGTACTCTAACGTGCCCTTTTGTAATTTGCTTTTGCAGAGCGTTCTGGATGGTTACAATGGGACCATCATGGCCTATGGGCAGACTGGTACTGGTAAAACGTATACCCTTGGACGACTTGGAGAGGAAGACACATCTGCTCGTGGAATAATGGTCCGTGCCATGGAGGATATTCTGGCAGATGTTTCTTCGGATTCTGATTCTGTCTCAGTCTCATATCTGCAGGTTGTTTGTTTAGTTTTTTATTTGATATATCATTGATACCTGGCCTTGTAATCTGTTTAAATTTATCTGGTGTTCTGAAGTGTACAATGCTGGTTCAAGTTTATGTTGAACATTTTGGTTTCATATAAATGCATGCAGCTATATATGGAGACTATACAGGACCTTCTTGATCCTGCTAATGATAACATTGCTATCATGGAAGACCCCAAGACTGGTGATGTTTCACTACCTGGGGCTAACCTGGTGGAAATCAGGGACCAGCGGAGTTTTGTGGAACTACTCCAATTAGGGGAAGCTCATCGCTTTGCTGCGAACACAAAATTGAATACAGAATCTTCTCGTAGTCATGCTATTCTGATGGTGGGTTAATGGACATTGCTTGTTTTGCGAACACATGTGCTCTTGGAACTTCCTAGAGCTTATATCAAAAATCTCTTTGCTCATCATAATGGAGCATTTATAAATGTATTTAATACTACAGGTACATGTGAAGAGGTCTGTCAAGGGAAAAAATTCAGCTTTTTCAAGTGAAAATGGTAATAGCTCTCACATGAAAACGTTAAAGCCTCCCATTGTTCGGAAAGGGAAATTAGTTGTTGTTGATCTCGCTGGTTCAGAGCGTATTGATAAGTCAGGTGTGTGAGCATAACTATAGGACTTGGTTGGTTCTCTTCTCTCTTAATAACTTAGTAATTTTCCTGATGTTGTTTGTTTTATAGTGTTTGAGTCTTTATTCTTATGAATAGCATTTCATTTTAAAAATTTTCCGGATTGTGTAACATATGCTACTGGAAACCTCTTTCCCAAACATAGGATATTAGTGATGGGGAAATTCAAAGACTGTTCGTAGCAAGATCGCTGTTCATCTTGTAATTAGCCTTCAATCTCCTTAGGTGGATTTATATCTCTGGTAGATGCCTGAGTCTTTGATTTAGCTCCCAATCTTTTTTAAGTTTTAGCTAGAACTGCAGGAATCTCTTTTAGTAAGCCAATCAAAGGTTCTTTTCATTTAGAAATATATGGTTAACTGATGAACTCTTTGAACAATGCAGGCGTTTGATATAAAACTGAAGTGATATGACCTTATTCTAACCTGAAAATCTCTAGTCCATCAAGTTCCAAAACTGTTTGATAAACACGGAACAGTTAGATCTGATTTGCTGTTATTCATACTAAAAAAATGGACTTTGATGATACCCTATTGTGGAGTTCTGGTTCTATAAAAAAACGAAAATGTTTCAAGGGTGGCTAAGAATTCGAAACATTTAAGCAGCTGAAACATCATTGATTAGATTCAATGAGGGGTATACTAGACAAATGCTTGATTATGGATACACCATGGTAATGTTCGTTTTCAAGTTTTTTCTAGGATTCAAATCCATTCACAAAACTATCATCGAACATCTTAAGAATTCAAACACAAACACCAATACATTTAACACAATCTCCAGCAACTTTTTACTTTTTTATTTAACATAAATTTTTTCTCTCTATACTTTTTCACCTAATTCCAATACTTTTTTATCAAACAATTACATCAAATCATCTCTCTCTATCCTTTACACAAACACCTATAAAACACTATTTTACATAAATATTCACAATTCTACTAGAATCCTACATTTTTTTACAACACGAACATGTCCCAATGTCTTGGAGGGGAAGTTAATCCGTATAAAAGATACAAGGCCTGGGAGGAGTATAAATAGTGGGCTTTATATCATAGAGGTCCCAGCTGCATTGAAGACAGTTCTGTACATGGATTGAGATTCCCGTAGAGTGGAGGCTATTGGGTCTAACCAGGCAACTTGGTCCTTGCATGTCACTATATTAAGTTGGCTTCCACCAATTGGCTGGAAGATAGATTGAGGAGAAGAAAAGATGGAGAGCTTTATGTCTGGGAGTTGCAGAGGTGCATTGTTGGAAGTTCATGATTTGAAATTTGGAATTCTCAGGTAGCAAGCTTGCTACCATCAGTTGGGTAGTAGTTATATCCATATCACACGAACTATGGAGCCTTTGGACTTTAGGTTGTATTTGATCGGTGGTTGGCAAGACTGGTAGGGTTAATAGCATACGGCTGATAAGTTTGAGATAGCTGGCATGGGAACTTGGATAGTTGCCATGATAGGTAGGGCTGACGGTTTTTGGTGGCAATTTGGGATGGCAGGCATAGAGCAAAAGCCTTTATTTCGTTTTTCAGTTTGGTGACAAAACTGCCCTGACGCTTTCTCTAAAATTTTCATACTTATCAAAAGCTTCTTAGGCCTCTTATGTATGAATTACTACAGATGAAGTTACCTTTTCCCATTTTGGCAAAACAAACACTTTTCTTCAAAATATGGAATTCTGATTAGTCACTTCTAGTGACGACTGGTTTGGAACTGACTGCACTAGCTTAACACCACTAGATGGAGAGGTTCCAACTTCGCTGCATTCGATTTGTATTCTGTGTGCCTGCAACAGTAGTTTGTTGCTGATAAAGCAGTTCTGTAAATGTTCAAGTTCACTTTCTTCTGACAGCAGAAGCAACTATTGCTCGTTTTAGATATGCCATGTTATGGATTATGTGAGCATGAAGAACTAAGAACGTGTACATTTCTTTTGGTCCTTTCTTGATTGGAGGATAATGTAGTCTATTTTCTAAGTTTATCCTATCTATCACATGTTGAAAGTTTTTTTTTTCTTTTATTTGGCAGGAAGTGAGGGGCACACACTGGAGGAAGCCAAATCTATCAATCTTTCCTTGAGTGCATTGGGGAAGTGTATTAATGCACTGGCAGAGAATAGTGCACATGTTCCTGTTCGTGATTCTAAGCTGACAAGATTGCTTAAGGATTCATTTGGAGGTATGATTTACATTGATGTGCAGTCTTTATATCTTCTCTGTTTTGGATTGAAACTCATCTTTTAAGCAAAAAATTTTATAATATGTTTGGTTTTTGAATTTTGCAAGTGCTTTTACTTCTCAAGTTAATCATAGGGTGAGATGTGGCTGATTGTTAGAAAGTTTTGTAAGAAAAGATAGCTTTTAAACCTCTTAGTCCCCAGTTCATGCTGATTCTTCTATTTACTGAATCACTTACACTAGATTCACCAGCTCTGCCTATAAGCATTTAGATACAAGATGATTATATTCCCGCATCTGCTTGTACAGTTTCAGGCAACCATTGTAGTTTCTTTGTTTTGTTTCTCCTTATGAAGGACTGTTGATGTAAATATTCTCATATTTTCACATAAGTTACCTGACCGTGAAAATTTCAACAGGCACAGCAAGAACTTCTCTCGTTATTACTATTGGTCCATCCCCACGTCACCGGGGAGAGACAGCAAGCACTATAAATTTTGGACAGAGGGTGGGTTCCAAAGTCAGTGTCTTGTTTTCTCACATTTGGAAAATGTACTTTCAACTTGTTAGTCTAATCCTCATACATGGAGATCTGCCACTACTCTGTCAACGTCATTATAGAAGATCACTGGCACATCCTGCATGATATTCTTCACGAGGACTTTACTACATACTATTTCCAGTGGCTTGATGCTTTTTTTGACCTCTTTGAAGGTGCTAATGTTTAGTTATCTCATAGGCCATGAAGGTGGAAAATATGTTGAAATTAAAGGAAGAATTTGACTACAAAAGTTTATCAAGAAGGCTAGACATACAATTGGACAAGCTTATTGCAGAACATGAGAGGCAGCAGAAAGTCTTCAAGGATGACATTGAAAGAATAACTATAGAAGCACGAAATCAGATTTCTGAGGTTGAAAGAAACTATGCAGATGCATTGGAGGTAATTACCTATATTAACATTATTTATGTATAGCTTCAATCTCATATGTGTGCAGATAGGTGAGAGCGTGTGTGCAAGGAGGGATAGAGACAAAAAAATCTTTGTTATAGGCTCTTTTTTCTACATGATATTTGCCTATGGGGCAATAGCATGCCGTTGTATGTTGGCTTGTATCTGAAGTATTATGCAATAAATGTAGGCAGTGGTGTTGATATCCCTCGGCGCTTTCACTAGATAAAAGTGATGATGCACACAATGGCTTCTCTATGAGTTACATTTGTCTAGATTGTCTCCTATATGTGTCTCTTATCCATCCCTACTTCAGAAAGCTAACATTGGCATGATCGTGTCACCTGGACAATATCAAATTATTGATCTTCAGGAAAAATAAATAAAGAAGCTATTTTGTTAATCAACTAGCGTGCTTATCTATTAAATGTTCAAAACCTTTCATGCCTTTTCTTTTTGAAGAAGGAAAGATCCAAGTATCAGAAAGACTATATGGAATCAATAAAGAAACTTGAAGAGGAATTGATGAAGAATCAGCAAAAGCATGGCCTTGAAAAAGTTACAGTTGGATTCAAGGATGATATCTGTGCTTTGACATCTAAGGCAGAGGTAATTTTGGTATAAACTATTTAGTATCATTGTACATATTGTAGGTATATGCATGGTATGGGTACTAATGCTGTTTTCATTTCTCATGTCATTTAGGGTGTTGAATGTCCTATGTCATTGTCACAGAGGCCAAAAAAGGCCCTATATAACCCATCTTTTGGGGGCTAATATCATTATGCCTCCTCTTATGAGGATTTAATATCACCTATGGTTTCCTATCGTCAATAGTCTTTTTGCATACTCAAGGGAAAAAAAATGGAGATTTATTAGAATGCAGTGCGCTATTGTGTCTTGTCCACCACTTCAACATCTGGGTTGGCTTGGGTGGTCAAGACCTGGAGCCAGGTGTTCGAGTTCGGTGAATGGGTGTCCGGATTTCCCTCGTTATCGAAAAAACATCTGGAATTTGCCTCACATTTGAATGGAGTACAAAACATAAAATATTATATACCACTTGAAATACTTGAAGATGGTTGCTTTCTACATTTAATTTTGTTAATCAAATCAACCAAAAGCCTTATACCAAATACTTGTTTTATCTCTCCTATTTTAAGTCTTTTACACAGTTGTCCCGTGAAATTTAGCATCATATTGTAATATGAATCTGAGCTCCAAAGCTACGTACTATTCATGGAAACTTGCAGTGGATGGGGAGGCTCTTAGTGGGAGTCCTATATAGTCTAGTATGGGGATGGTTGGGGGGGGGACACTTGTTAGAGGCAAATAAGGGCCTACTTAGTGGGGTCTAGGACAATGAGTGGTCTAGAAATACAATGTGATAGTGTCTCTCTGGGACATGCTGTGGTGGAGGGAGTGGCTCTAAGGATGCCATTCTCCGCTGTATTACCCACTGCACAAGGTAGGAACATAAATATTTTTAATGCATATGGTGTCATGAATGAGTGAATAAAATCATTGCCATCGAGTTTTGGAAATTTTTGTTATGTATAATCGAGGTTGCTTGTTCTGTGAACCAAAAAAATATGATGGAGATCAATTTTTCTGTAGAATACTCTTGAACAGCTTTAATTAGCCTCACTAATCCACTGCCGCGGGGTCTTCAATTGTGTGTTAAATTCTGTTACTACAAAAGGCAATTGATTTGATCTCTTTGGTCTTTCTTATTTCCCCGTTAATGGCTCACACGTATACCATCTCTTAGCATGTTCCACCATTTTCAACACGGTTTGCAGAGTTCCAGAATTTCTGCTGTCGAGGAAGTTGCTGAGCTGAAAAAACTGCTTCAAAAAGAAAGTGTTCTAAGGAAGGCTGCTGACGAGGAAGTTAATAGTCTTAAAAGTCAGCTAGCTCAGTGGAAGAGGTCAGAGGTATGCTTGATGTCTCTCTGAGGAATCCCCTTTCAACTTTGTCAATGTTTCGATCCTCCCCCCTTCCCCTTGCCCAATCTTTGGCATCTTAATCTTACATATAATGATACTCTAGGCATCAGGAACTTCAGACATCTTAAAGCTTCGTGAGATGCTGGAAGATGAGGCCCGTCAGAAAGAGAAACTTGAAGGAGAAATAGCAATACTCCACACTCAGCTGTTGCAAATGAGTTTTGAAGCTGATGAGGTGTGTGTTTGGAAATAGCAATACTCCACATGATTGTGATTCATAATTCTGTCTGTTTTGGGCTTTGTGTTATGATTTGGACTCTGAAATGGTAACCATTTGAAATTTATTGAAGGGTGGTTGTTCATTCAGATTCTTAGTTCTCTAGGATTCTTCCATTCGTGCAAAATAAAATTAAAATCTTACTACCTGGGGAAGAACTTGCCAATTTTCTGACTCACAAAATACTTATGAATTGTCAAACTCTATTCAAAGTAATTTTTCTGAGAGAAAACTATGAACTTCGGTTGAAAAGTGGTGGCAGTTATTAGAGCATGGGGAATTTGTTCTGTATCCCTGGTTTTAGCTTCCTTTCATAACAGTCTTAGACGTGATTATTTAAAGAAAGCTTTGTTTTTTTTGGGTTGTTCATGCCATTAATGCATGATGTCATAGTGTCATAAAAACAAAGCAGTTTTGAGCAATCAGCATGGTGAATTGACACCTTAAGCTGTCCAAGTGGTGGCCTCCTTGGTTTTGCAAGGCTGGCCAGCAGCAAGGCATGCGCTAAATTGGTGGTTAGAGGCCAAAGCAGAGTGTAGAAAATCTTCAATTCATTATTTCCAAGTGTAGGAACGTGACATTACCTACTTGTTGTTCTTAGTGTAAAAAAGGTGGGAACGTGCATTTGAGATTTCAAACTCCAGCTCGAACAGAAGTGCCTTGGGTGATCACATCTCATTCTCTATTTTTATTTGAAATAATTCTTAGGAAAAAGCATTTTGTTACCTTAATTTACAGGGATTTACAATTGTGAGAAAATATGAAACTTAACATTTGGTGCTTATTTACTATTGTGTTGGAGAGCTTGTAACTTATGGGAATTGCTCTCAGCAGATGAGGAGGTTTTAATTGATGTGATGACAGGGTACCTGGTGGGGGACCGTTCGTCCCGTCTACGTGGGTGTTGGAGATGGTCTCGTCTTTTAGGCATTTGGTGGGGGTGTCTTGTGACGGATATGAAGCTGATTTATTCCAACTCTTTGCTGCCTTGGAGACGGAACGGGAGATGGGCAGTGGCACGTCGGCCAGACCAGGTGGTAAGTTGCTTCGAGAACTAAAGTCTTTGAAGTGCTCGGTGAATTACGATGGGAGTTCGTCTGGCTCTCGGAGGGGTCGGAAAGGGGGGAGGGCTCTTGTTACGTTATTATGAAGCCACGTATTATTAGTTGGAATGTGCGGGGGTTGAACGATCGGGAAAAATGTCAGAGTGTCGGGAATCTGTTACGAGGGTGGAAGGGTGATCTAGTGTCTTCAGGAAACAAAAGTTGTTGCGACATCGCGTGCCTTGGTGCGCCGGTTGTGGGGTGGACCCCATGTTAATTGGTGTTGTTTGGACGCTGTTAGTGCTTCGGGTGGCATTTTGTGTATGTGGGATACTCGTTCGTTGGAGTTGATCGACGCTTGTGTGGGTTCGTTTTCTGTTTCGTTGAAACTTCGAAACGTGGAGGATGGCATCCAGTGGCTCTTCTCGGGAGTTTATGGCCCTAATGATGTTGGCAGTAAGAAGGTCTTATGGGATGAGTTGGTGGGGGTGCATGCTTGGTGGAGTTTACCTTGGTGTATTGAGGGCGACTTTAATGTGACTCTTTATCCTAGTGAGCGCTCGGGGGGCGGGGGCTCGAGGAGAGCCATGTTGGATTTTTCTGAGTTTGTGTCTGATCTCGGGTTGGTGGACCTTGACTTGGTTGGCGGTGTGTACTCATGGTCCAGTGGTAGAGCTGCTTCGTCTTGGTCGAGGATAGACCGCTTCCTTGTGTGCCCGGCGTGGGAGTCGTTGTACCCTGAGCTCATTCAGAGAAGGTTGCCTCGTTTGTTCTCAGATCACTTCCCTATTTTATTGGAAAGTGGTAGTTTTGGGGGTTGTAAGAGACCGTTCCGCTTCGAAAATATGTGGCTTAAGGTGGACGGGTTTGTGGAGTTGGTAAAGGAGTGGTGGCTTGGCTTTGACTTCGGAGGCTCTCCGAGCTTTGTGCTTCATTCTAAACTGAAGGCGCTGAAATCCAAACTTGTGGAGTGGAATCGGGATGTCTTTGGAAATTTGAGTGTCCGAAAAGTTGCCCTTTTGCGCGAGCTTGAGTCTCTTGATGCCTTGGATGAGGGGGGCCACCTCGTTGGGGAGGGGACGGTTAGGCGGTCGGAGGTCGTTCGGGAGTTGGAAAATTTGATTCTACTTGAGGAGGTTAGTTGGAGGCAGAAGTCTAGGGCGTTGTGGCTGAAGGAGGGGGATCGTTGCACTAAGTTCTTTCACCGTATTGCTAATTCTAACCGGCGAAGGAATTGTATTTCTCGCTTGGAGGTGGGCGGAGAAGTGGTGGAGGATCCTGAAAGGATCGCCACGGAGGTTGTGGATTATTATTCCTTTCTTTATGAGGAGCCTTTTCAGTGGCGTCCTTCGGTCGACGGTCTTGTGTTTGACACCATTACGGGAGAGGAAGCTGACTGGATTGAGAGACCCTTTGATGTGGAGGAGGTGTCGGAGGTGGTGCGTAGCCTCAATGGGGACAAGGCCTCGGGCCCGGATGGCTTCTCCTTGGCCTTCTTTCACGCTTGTTGGGACTTTGTTAAGGATGATGTGATGCAGATGTTTAATGAATTCGCGAGAGATGGGAAGTTTGTTCGGAGCTTGAACTCCTCCTTCATTGTCCTCATTCCCAAGAAGCCGGGAGCTGTGAAGCTCAAAGATTTCCGCCCCATTAGCCTTGTGGGGAGTGTTTATAAGATTCTAGCTAAGGTGTTGGCTAATCGGTTGAAGTTTGTTGTGGATAACCTTATTTCCCCATCTCAGAATGTCTTTGTTCGAGGGAGACAGATTTTGGACTCGGTGCTCATTGTCAATGAGTGCATTGATTCTAGGTTGAGGTCGGGAAGGCCGGGGATGCTTTGTAAGCTGGATGTGCAGAAGGCCTTCGATCATGTGAACTGGAAGTTTCTGTTATATCTTCTTCGTCGTTGCGGCTTCGGTGACAAATGGTGTCGTTGGATCTCCTTCTGTATCTCGACGGCGAAGTTCTCCGTTATCATCAATGGAAGCCCGAATGGTTTTTTCAGTAGCTCACGGGGTCTAAGGCAAGGGGACCCACTATCTCCTCTTCTGTTTGTGATTGTCATGGAAGCCTTTAGTCGTATGATGAGGAGGGTAGTGGAACACGGCGTTTTAGAGGGTTTTGCAGTCGGAGATGGTTGTGTGAGCATTTCTCACTTGCTCTTTGCTGATGATACATTGGTGTTGTGTGGGGCTGAGGCAAGTCAACTTCGTACTCTCAGATGTCTCCTTTTGTGTTTTGAGGCGGTCTCGGGCCTTAGTATAAATCTGTCGAAGTCCGAGGTTATTCCTATTGGCGGTGTTGCTTCAGTGCAAGAGTTAGCATGTATTTTGGGCTGTAGAGTGTCTTCCTTGCCGATGACATACCTTGGGCTTCCGCTGGGTGCTCGTTTTAAAAGCGTTCGTATTTGGGATGGGATCCTTGAGCGGATGGAGCGCAGGTTGGCGGGGTGGCAGCGTATGTATCTTTCTAAAGGTGGTCGGCTCACTCTCATTAAGTCCACTCTCTCTTGCCTCCCCACCTATTTCCTCTCGTTGTTTCCTATCCCGGTCGTGGTCGCTAACAGGTTGGAGAAACTTCAGAGGGACTTCCTTTGGGGGAGCGTTGGGGGTGTGCACAAATATCATCTAGTGAAGTGGGAGGTGGTGTGTTCCTCCCTCTCTGATGGGGGGTTGGGGCTCCGTAGCCTTCAGCTATTCAACAGGGCTCTTCTGGGCAAATGGTTGTGGCGCTTTGCTCACGAGCGGGATCGGCTTTGGAGGGTCGTTATTGCGGCAAAATATGGGTGCACTGACGGTCAGTGGAGCACTTGCCCAAACAGGGGGCCTTATGGTGTCAGTTTGTGGCGGTTCATCTCCAAGGGTTGGGTTGATTTTCACTTGCATATCAGGTATTCTGTGGGCAGTGGCACGAGGATACGCTTTTGGCATGAAAGGTGGTGTGGTGATCGTCCGTTGGCTGTGGCCTTCCCGATTGTCTTCTTGTTATCCAGGTGCAAGGAGGCTATGGTGGCGGATTGTTTCGAAGAAAGGGAGGGAAGTGTTGTGTGGAATGTTCCCTTCCTGAGAGCTGCGAACGATTGGGAGATTCAGGAGTTTTCTGCCTTTTTCGCTCTCTTGTACCGTGTGCAGATCCGGCGAGGGGAGGATGATCAGTTGTCTTGGCTTGGCTCCGCGAATGGTATTTTTTCGGTTAAGTCCATGTATCATTTATTTGCCCGAAGGAATAGCGTTGCCCTCCCTTGGAGAGGGGTGTGGCGGTCCCGTTGCCCTTCGAGGATCTCCTTCTTCGTTTGGGAGGCCATGCACGGGAGAATTCTTACGATTGATAATCTTCGGAGAAGAGGAGTCTATATGGCTGACTGGTGCTTCCTATGCCGTGGAGATGGGGAGTCGGTTCACCATGTGCTTCTCCATTGTTCCATGGCGCGCGGGCTGTGGTGTCATGTTCTTAGCATCACAAATTTTCACTGGGTGATGCCGGAGAAGGTGGTGGATGTGCTTTGGTGTTGGAATAGGAGGTTTTCTAACCCTGTCGCTAAAGTTATTTGGAGAATGATTCCCTCGTGTGTTTGGTGGTGCCTTTGGAGGGAGCGAAACAATAGATGTTTTGAGGATGTCTCGTTGTCCCTCGTGTCTTTGCAAGGGTTTATGTTGTTTTCCTTGTTTTGTTGGGCTAATGCAGTTTTAGGAGGCTTCTTTGTCGACTTTGATGATTACCTTAGTTTTCTCGCTTGTTTGTCTTAAGCGCTTTCGGTATAGTCCCTTGTACTGTTCTCGCTTATTTTAATAAAATTTCCTTACTTATCAAAAAAAAAATTGATGTTGCTTATGAGTTTTTTCATTCCCCTAATATTTATTAGCATTATTGTCATTATTCTTGCATTAAGATATGTTTACACATCTGCATCTACGAACATAGCAGTTGGAAATTTCTTTCTGAATCACCTTTATGATATGCAGACAAGAAAAAGACTTGATAAAGGCAGCTCCGGTAAAGTTCCTGGTGATCTGGATTCTCTCATTTCTCAAGTTAGAACTCAACAACAAGAGTTGGAAAACGGGGAAAAGGCCTCAATAGCCAATCTTTTTGAACAAGGTAGAGCCAGTGCTTGTACTGACATTTACTGTTTTTTGATGATAGTGATTTATCTTTCCTCTTTCTACTTTCTTGATGTTTATTTTTAATAAGTTGAATATTCTTATAGTGGGATTGCAAAAGATCTTGTCATTGCTTGAAGCCGAAGATGCTGATGTGCGGATTCACGCTGTGAAAGTGGTTGCAAATCTTGCTGCGGAAGGTGTCTGAATTTCCTCACATTATTATCTGTTGTATCACTTCCTCTATCTAACTTATGCTCTCATAATATGATTGCCCCATTGTCCTATGTTGTTGCCCTATGTTCAGATGATAATTCTTCTTCTTGCTCCAGTTACTTCATAATATTCAAGGTAGGCGATACTAATCCACTGGGAAAGGAAACGAATCTGCTGCCAATCCACGATTGTGCTTTATGATTAGATCTCTGATGAGTTTGCTAGTAGGTTCTTAAATGGATACTTATCCTACATCAAGTTTAGCTCTACAGAGATCAGTGTTACTGTCTTACAATGTTCGGATGTTGATTGCCCCATCTACTCGGTGTGACCGACGCGTGGAAAGAAAAAAACAAGCAACATATCAAGCACTTTTTACAGCTTGCAAGTTGCAAGCTAAGGTTGGGCTATAGTTTTGAGCTTTAAAGGGGGGGGGGGGGGGCACTAACTATAAGATCATATTGATTTAAAGTTAAGGTCCGCTGAGCTGGAGCTCCAGCTACTATTACTATACATAGCTAGCCAAGCCGGTGTCAAACACATCATTTGATTCATGTGCCAATCTCAGTTGAAGTAACTATTCACAAAGTGATTTGAGCCTTGAGTTAAGTTCAAGCTGTTTTCCAAACATACCAAGCCGAAGCTGAAGCATCCCCTTGGCTCAGCTTGTTTGTGGTCCTAGAGGGTGCAACTATTGCTAGCTTATTGGCAGTCTGGCTGATAGAACAATTGTTGTTGAGAATATGCTAGTTCTTAGTTGAATGGGATACAAGTGTTATATGAAATCAGTGCATAGAAATATAGTAAGAATTGCAAACATAGAGATCGAAGACAATTCTTGGGTAGGGCAGCCAAATTTACTCATGGAAGTCACTGATGAAGACAAGTGTGATAGTAGGTGACCGCGATGTTGATATCAGCAGGCTACGGACAAATTGGTCTCCTTTATAAATTTGTACTTGAGCCGTATTTTTCTTTATTTCAAAAGGAATTTGTATTGTCCTTGGAAAGAAGTCCTGCCTGGAAGATGGAGTATCATAGAAGGTTTAGGATGGATGATAGCTTGGTTACTATTAGGTGTTACAAGGAGGTTGGGGGGTTGATTTACCATGGCAATCTATACGGCAAAAGTTCTGGCTAAGGTGGCTTTTTGTGATGCATGTTTGACTTTGTCCATGATATGGTGCTGAAATGAACTTTGTTGTTTCTCATCATGATATATGTTTGCCTTTGTTCATGATATTGTTCTGTATTGGATGAACTTTATTGGCACGTAAGATTTGCTAAAATATTATTTGTGTCAGCCATGAAATCGACTTCCCTAAAATTATTTCCTTCAATCTGCAGAAAAGAATCAGGAGAAGATTGTGGAGGCCGGTGGTCTTACTTCCTTGTTGATGCTTCTTAGGAGCCCAGAAAATGAGACCATACATAGAGTTGCAGCAGGTGCAATTGCCAATCTTGCAATGAATGGTATGTTTTGTGTCAATTATTCTGTTGATTCTGTAAAATATAGCCACTTTTGGCTGACTATCACTAGTTTTGGTTTGGTTATGATTTTCCTCATCCGTGCACCTTTTTGCGTCCTATCAGAAACCAACCAGGAGCTCATTATGGCTCAAGGAGGCATTGATTTGTTGTCAATGACAGCAGCTAACGCTGAGGATCCTCAGACACTTCGGATGGTTGCTGGAGCCATCGCAAATCTTTGTGGGAATGGTAAACTGCCTGACCTGTTCCAATGTTGATTTGCCTGAAAATTTGTTAGCTATGTTTTTTAAGGGAGATCTTTCAAAGTTTAAATTGTTGATTGGTGTAAGGTTAATGGACTTTGTTGACAATATAACAAATTAAATAACCTGTTTAAAAGACTATAGTTTGGGAATACATTGGGATCTGCTCCTCATGTATCCTTTTTCTGTTTTGCATTTCAAGGTCAGATGAAAAGAGAGAGGCCATATTTTAGAAACCAGCTTCATCTGACTGTAATAATATTTCCAGTTATTGTTCATTTTTGTTGCCTAGTGATGTCATCTTGAGGTCTTAATCACATAAGGATGTAACATAGTTTTTAGTATGGCAGCAAGTCTAAAAATGAATATAGGGGAAATTACACTTATCACCCTCAAACTACCATACATTTTTCACTTTACACCCCAAAGTACCACTTTTGTCACATTTCACCCTCAAACTACCATGTCTCAACAGCTTGCACCTTCACTCTATAATTTCTGTCAAGTGAAACGGAAAACCAATCACGTGCATCTCACGTGACTTTTTCCCACTTGATCTTCCCTTTTTGCCCAAGTGATAATTACACTTATCACCCTCAAACAACCATGTGTTTTTCACTTTGTACCCTAAAACTACCATGTTTTTTTCATTTTGCACCCTCAAACGAAGGGGCAAAATGGGAAGATCATGTAGGAGAATGTCACGTGAGATACACTTGATTAGTTTTCCGTCTAAATTGACAAAAATTATGGACGGAGGATGCAAACTGTTGGAGGCATGGTAGTTTGAGGGTGAAATGTGACAAAAATGGTACTTTGGGGTGCAAAGTGAAAAAGACATGGTAGTTTGAGGGTGATAAGTGTAATTATCCCATTAATATAATTACTGGATCTGAAGTTCAATCAATCTTTGTATTCTTCTGAGGTTCTTCTCTAGTATACTGCCTATGAAATGTGATAGCAACCCTTTCATATCTAATACAACAAATTTTTCGAAAAAGAAAGATTGACACTGGTCTCTCAACTTGAAACTATGGTAGATCCATCTTTCTGTGAACGCAATGGTTTGTGGAATGTAAATAAGGGCATTTGTCCTCTGGGATGTGATAGTAGTCCTGTTACCCACTAAAAAGTCCATTTCAGCTAGTCCTTAGATTGGCAGCTTGCTGCCACTAACAAGTGTCATATTGCATCATCCAGATAAGTTACAGGTGAAACTACGGGGTGAAGGAGGTATCCAAGCATTGCTAGGAATGGTCAGATGCAAACATCCTGATGTTCTTGCACAAGTTGCCCGTGGAATAGCAAATTTTGCCAAATGCGAGTCAAGAGCATCTACCCAAGGTGAAAGCTTGTGAAGATTCCTCATGTTCTTGCTGCTGCTCTGCTTGACATGTGATAGACAATAACTGCCATCATTATTCGTGGGAATTATTTCATAAGATTTGTTGTGACGTTATGATTAAATTGCTGGTGTACAAACTCTCAAGTTATACCTGTTATTTTAATGGACCGTGTGTGCTGAAGTTATCCTCTTTATCTGAGTTCAATTGGATCTTTTATGTTGTAGGAACTAAGACCGGAAGATCACTTCTAATTGAGGATGGTGCACTTTCATGGATTGTCCAGAATGCTAACAATGACGCCTCACCAATCAGGCGTCATATTGAGCTTGCACTCTGTCATCTAGCACAACATGGTATGGTTGCCTTCTCTTGTCTTTGAACAAGTTAAGTTTCCCATGAAATGTTTCCTGAGAAGGCTTAAGTTACTTCATTTCAGAAGCAAATGCAAAAGACATGATAAGTGGAGGTGCCTTGTGGGAGCTGGTCCGTATCACACGAGACTGTTCTCGAGAAGACATAAGGACTCTTGCACATCGAACATTAACTTCCAGCCCTGCATTCCAAGCTGAAATGAGGCGTTTAAGGATAGAATACTGATAAACTTATGTGAAGCAGCTGAAGTGCTATAGCAAACTACGTAGATCTGATCCCAGCTACAAGGATTGGTCTTTCTAAGGTAACCAAGTAAATGTTTTGACCTTTCTGCTGTCAGCTATATTTGCCAAAATTTTGTTATTAGTGGGGCATGCTTGGGTTGTCGTCCTTCCATGAAGTTGATTACACGTGAGAACTCAAATTTGTGAAGCATGAGTTGGGTAATCTGATCCATATTCAACCAGCATGACCATCTCATGTTAGCTTTGAATTCCAATGTAAATTGATTTGTACATGAAATGATTAGGGAGAAAATGATGAAACGAAAAAAGAAACAAACAGTAGTTGTATATCTTTTGATTTTTTTCAGTTATGCTTTTACCTTTTTTCCTAACTTGTCAATTTATTCGCCATTCTTTTACTGGTTCTGATATTTAAGCTTCCATGAGATGGTGCCTGCATGAATTCTACCATCACTTCTGTGGATATTGGAACTGTGGTAAACTTCCAAAGTATATTCTTTGTTGCCAATGAAGATTAATTGACACTAAGTCCGCATAACATGAGACTTCGGCCATTGAAAACCAAGATATGACTTCTCACTGTGGTTATTAAAAGTACTTAAGAGAGATTAATAGCTGCAACCACCTCCATAAGAATCAGCAGCTTTGTGTTTAGTTTGGAGAGGGGGAATCTGAACTCGGCCGGAAACAGGTCCTTTCCCAGCTTCTTTTACGGTTGTGGTTGGGGTCAAGAACCGAGCCATCCATGTTGCAGGCCTGTGCAATACAAGCATAAATGCGGACATCAATGTTAAACTTCATTCGCCACAAGTGAGGCTACTCTAATAAATTTCGGAGATTAAAAAAAATGTTAAACTTCATAGTGGGTTGTAGAGCAACATCCACTTTACGTTTATCTTTGATAGAGAGTATTCGAGAGCAATTTCTCCACTCTGTTGTACTTCTTTATCTGTGAAAAGCACAACTAGGGGATGAAACTCACAAGCGTTTTTTGCCTTTTTCTAACCCCATTCACAAGATATGTACGAGTAATTCGACTCTAGCTAGTGACAACTGACACCCACCGAAAGACGAACTTAAGAAAAGCGATATCGACAGCCTCCCTAGAATGCTCTATTGTTAAATAAGGGCTTCTGAATTGATCGGAAACGCACAGCCTCTAGCATTTTCGTCCTCGGACAACGCAAGAAACTCAAAATAGCTCCTCTATTTCTGCATTTCCGTAGTTATTCAACCACGAAAGCTCAGATCACTGAGCTATCAATGCACGTTCGCCTCGGGTTTGGATTTTTTGCAAAGAAGAAAAAGGGTCCTCATCATTTTTCTTAATGTTTCTTGAATTTATAAATAATCCTTAAACGAGTTATACACCTTTCGCTGGGCTTTGACATCCAGCCCTGAGCTGAGAATGACATTTACGATAAACTCGACTCGACGTCGATGGCACTGATCCCTGTTCAAAACAGAAGCAATGCCTTCGTTCATATAGAACCATGGAGCTTGTACTCTCTATAGGCTTGCTGAAGATGGACTAAGATCAAGATGAGTTCTACTATATCTAGGAGCAAAAATTTCTCGGCCTGTTTAAAGCTTCTACGCCGAAGCAAAATAATGCAACGCGATAAAAGCCCAAAAGACGTCCTATTTAAGAGACTCTAAACTGAATCGAAATGACATAAAACTAGAATTCTGAAGTGAATGTAGGGGTGAACAGAACCGGACCGCAGACCGGACCGGAAAACCGGACCGGATTTCCGGTCCGGTCCTCTTTTATAATAAATGCGGTCCGGACCGGACCGGACCAGACCGCATTTATTAAAAAAATAAAAAATATATTTTTTTATATTTTTAATACAAATTATAAACATAAAACGTTTAATTTTTATCTAAACTAAAACTTAACATTTTTATATACACTTCCCATTTGAAATTAACATAAAAAAAAATTTGAAAAATTTTTTAAAAATTAAAAAAATTGAAAAAAATTAAAACCGGTCCGGACCACTTGGACCGCATTTAGTGAAACCGGACCGGACCACTTATAAGTGGTCCGGTCCGGTCCTATATTATTTAAGGACCGCAATGCGGTCCGAAAAACCGGACCGCATTCCGGTTGTGCAGCCCTAAGTGAATGTTCCCTTCTCCTTGCCATACTTAAGATTCCATACTAAAGTAAAACACTAACTAATGGGGGGAAAAGCCAAATTGGAGATCCAGCTAAAGAACAAGAGCTCTACAGTCTACTCTTAACAATGATAATAAATAACAACAAAACATAAAAATGTTATAGTGAAAGAGGGGAGAGAAATAGTAACAAGAGACGAGATTTTAAGTGGTTCAGTCTAGAAGACCTACATCCACTGTGAAAGTTACGACTATATTTTGTATTATGAGTCATTACAATTGAAGATCTCTATTTATAGAGACAATACAAAGTAGGAAACTATTCCTATATTTAATTTGAATCTCTACATTTGAAATTTGAATCTTTATAATAATATCAGATATTTGATATCTATAACTATAATATCATATCAAATCTTTAAGATTTGATTATGATATTATTTCTAACATCCTCCCTCAAAGACAAGATTGAGAAATCTGAAATCTTGTGTTTGAAAAACGAGATCTGTCATAGATCCTTGCTTCGTGAACATATCACCATTTTTTTTTTGAATTTGATCGGAACTTGAAATCATATCATAAGCAAACGACCTTGAAGAGTGGTTGAAAGTGACGAGACCTTAAAATCATAAGCACACGACCCTTGCCAAACATTTCTTATGCTCTATCTTCTCTCTCTCTCTCTCTCTCTCTCTCTCTTTCACTCACTTTTTTTTCTCTCATCACAAACGACTATTTGCTGTAAATATATCGGAGGTGAAAATTCACCAATGATATATCTCTTGACTCTCTGCAAGAACATGAACATTCAAACATAGAGTGACAAAATTGCCAACATATAAGGATGCATAAGACATGTTTTGTTGCTCTGATACCAAGAGACAATAGATTTTAAGTGGTTCAGTACCTAAATCAAAGCCCTCTATGACTGTATTTTGTATTATGAGTCTATACAGATTACAATTGAAGATCTTTATTTATAGAGACAATACGAAGTATGAAAATATTCTTATATTTAATTTGAATCTCTACATTTGAAATTTTAATCTTTGTAACAATATCAAATCTTTGATATTTATAACTATAATATCATATCAAATCTTTAAGATTTGATTATGATATTATTTCTAACAACACGAGCTCCAAAGTCTGCAAAATGTTACAGCTACGGAAACAACTAAGATCCTAACTCCTAAGCCAGAAGCAAGACGAGATTGGCAACGAAACCGCCGGAGCTAATTGAGAGATTTTTCTCTCTTTTACTGCGGAATCGCGGATGAGTTTGGCTTCAAGAATCTGATTTCTGATTATAAAATCAGTCGAGAGTAAAAAGGTAAAGAAATTTGGTTGTGTAACAGAAGCAAAAGCCGAACTTAAAGTTTTCTCCAAAGACGAATGGATAAGTTCGTGAGGAAGTACGAGCTAGCTTTTGGCCAAAAGCAAAACAAAGGTTTTAAGGAGTTTCGATACAGAGAATCTGAACTGGGTTCGGCTTGAACCATTTCTAGGCTTGAAATTCTTTTCCCGAGAAGTCTAGGCTTGAAATTCGAAGTGCTATCCAATATGCTATTTCCTGAACCCGAGAGAGGGAAAGAGAGAGACAGAGAGAGGAGCTATAACGCTCGAGGGCACTTTGTTGTCGTGGTTGTTGTTGCCTTTTAATTGAAGTGTTGCCGGTGGTGTTATTTTCCTCAAAAAGGAGCTTTATCAGAACAGTGCACGTGTAAACCAGCCCCCCAAATATTTTCATGTCCCCGTATATTAGAAAACTCTCGTTGCAACTCTCTAGAAAGAAAGAAGCCCATACCTCATTTCCTTCTCCTAAACAGTTTGGAAATGTCACTCGAATTGAGACCGTCGACGTTTAATGAACCCTCCTTTGTCATCGCCATCATTTCCTTCGTTCTACCAACAGACACAATTGTGATATCATATGTTCCTCTTTCTTTCTAAATGCTTCAGAAAATAGTACTCCTAGATAATTAATTTGTACGTGGAGATAAGTGAGTAATATAAGGATCTTTCACCGGCAGAATAGGGTTCTGTAATTGAATGGCTACTCAATGTGTGAAGGGACGATAGATATATAGTAGCTTCAATACAACACTTGGGGTGAGAAAGTATCAATCTAATTAGCTACATTTTTCTGCCAGCTCTTGTTCTAATTATGCTTCTAGCTAGCTAGCTAGTTTCTTCTACTACATGCAACGAACTGCAGCTGTTATTTCAATAACATCAAACTGATCACTCCAAGAATCCATGAATTTACAGTCCTTTCAGTCAACTTGTAAACACATCATCATCTAACGATAAAATGCGAAATGGAAAACTAATTAACCAGAAGAAACAACAAAGACTTCATGCAATGCTCAACAACCAAACTTTCCTAGCTACAACGTTGGTGGTATCTTGGCTCAAGCTGATCAATTTGGAAGTGAAAACCTGGTATGACCATCAAAGCTGATCAATTTAGAAGTGAAAACCTGGTATGACCATCAAAGCTGATCAGTATGGAGGGCGACCAGTAGCGTTAGCCCAGTATGCCTCAGCTGGCAATTGAATGGAGTTTAGAAGATTAGGCGGTAACCCATGAAAAAGAGGCGCATTTGCATCCCCCAAAAGCTGTTGCTGCTGTTGTTGCTGATGTTGCTGCTGCTGCTGACCAACCGCACCTGGCGACCCAATTGTACCCTCTTGCATTGGCAGCGGAGGCTCCTCCTCTTCTAGAGGAAGCCTTTCATATGCAGCGTTACTAAATGAGGCTGCCATAAGCACAACCGGTCCGGATGCAATTAGCATCCCAACAACACTACCTCCTACCACCTGGCCTTGTCCTCCTGCTAAATATATAGTCAAGCCTGTTGCGGCAGGTGGTGCTGGTGGTGGAAGGAATGACCCGGCTAGAGATAAGATCTCGAACCTCCCGTGTAAAGTCACGATTGCACCTGGTGAGGCAGGCTGCCGTAGAGTGACATTAGTCACTGTGCCAGTCCCGCTCATTATGCAGACCCCTCTCTGGCGTCTCCTGGCAAAGTTAGCAACACTATCAACAATATCACACCCATCCCCAATTTCCATTACATGGGTGCGTAGAGCATTGGCGCTGTCACGTGTGATAATGATCGGTGGCTTCGGCTTGTTCTTGGATCCAGCCGGTCTTCCACGGGGTCTTCTTGTGATCTCTCCTTCTCCAGGACCCATGACTAGTTCGTTCCCTTCACTGTTACTATTGACGTTGTTGTTGCTGCTACTGTTGGTTTCATCACGATCGCGTTTCAGGGGCCGGTTCAGGCCACTGCTACCGCTTTGCTCATCTTCTGAATTTTGTTGTTGATGGTGGAATTGCTGCTGTTGGTGGTGGTGTAGATGAATATCCCTTGTGTGGAAAGGAGGGGGAAGAGAATGGCCATGCGCTGTAACTGGATCCATAGTTAGCAAACTTTTTTACAACCTCTATATTTATCTCAAAACCCTCACTTCCTCAGATAGATAGATCCTAAGCAAAATTAGACCAAGAAAAAGGGGCAAAGGTTCTACGATTTCAAAAGGGAAATTAGAAAGAAAGTGGGAGCACAAGGGAATAAATAATGAGAAGACCTCTGGGTGTCTCCCTTTTCTCCTTTGTTGCTTGCTTTCTTGTTTCTTTATCTACTATAATGAACTAATTGGTACTACTAGCCTTCAATAGAAAGGAGAGAATGAGTGGATTTTTGGTGTCATCCACCGAATTCTCAGCTGAACTTACCATCTTTTAGGGGAGCTTTTGTAATGGTTCTAGTGTCTCTGTTGGTCATGTTGTTGAGAGTTTGGGAGAGATGAAGGGGGGAGGAGAGGTTTGGGGCTCTCGTCTTCTAGGGGATAGCGTTGGGTTAGGGTTAGATTGACAAAATGGATCAAAAATGGGTTCGGCTTCGGTAAGACTGAGTGCTTATGGGCGGTGGATGGGTCCCCACTCTCTCTCTCTCTCACCTTTGTTTCTTCCAGCACTCCACGTTCACTCTCTTTCTTGCATATATATCAGTAATTATCAAATAACTATTTTAAGTTTTCTTAACTTTTCATGGTTCTAAGTCTTTAATTACAGACTCCAAGCTCAATCTTTCAACGCATAGACCTTGCTCCTGCTTCTTAAAAATATCTTATTGGTCTCAAGGTTTTATACACTAGCTCTTGGATAGCATATATCCTTTTCCCACCGGCCTTGACCTCATCTTCCTTACCTTTCTAATTTGATTTCACGCCCCAGATCCATGATCTTTTTTGTGTTGCAATCCACACCCTCAAATGCTTAGTTACAATCTCACAAATAAACCGTGCATTTAACTCTATTTGCGCAAACGGTTGGAACTGCATGTCTTCCCACATTGAAATGTTTACAATCTGAAATCTCTGACTAGCTGAAACCACAGGACCACTGACTCTATTGTTTTGCTGGCAATTTAGTCTACCAAGATCATTAATGAAGAAGCAAAACAGTAGAAACAGGTTTAACAGTACTGGTCCTAGCTTTTGGTTGTTTCCATGGCAGTGTGGCAGCAACACAGTGGGAAACAAACTGGTCGTTGGGTAATTTAAGCGAACTGGCACATTAAATTGGACTGCCATCTATAAACACAAGAGACAGGGGGAGGGGGAGAGAGAGAGAGAGATGTGCTTCAGTTTTCTATGACCCACATGCACCACTAGGGGTCTGCAAATTCCATCTTTATCTCTAAAGTCTAAACCTTAACGTTAAGGTCCACATGCTTTTGTAAGCATTACACGTGTCTGTTCCCCCGCTCTTTTCGGGTCTAATATTCCACTGAAATTCATCTTTCTTTCCCGATTCTTTTTGGTTGCCCTTGTTAGAGTTAGTCATATGACAATGGGAAACTCTGGTTTGCCATTGGTCGAGAGCAGTGGTATATCAGAGCACGCCAAAGGATGGAAAAAGAGAATCTAGCGTCATTGACTTGGTTACCTTTTATTTTGATACATAATATGGGGTCACAAGGGGGTCACCCCAGGTCATAAGGGACCCAACTCTCCTCCTTTGAAATGGTCCATAGCAGCGTTCACCGGAAACAACTCCCTCAAGAAAGTTTGTAGATTATTAATTAATATTAAGTCTCGTGTTTACATTATATTCGCATTTGCTCATGTCCTCTCAAGTGTGTTGCTGGCGGAGTGATTTAGAGAAGTGTCCATGATCAGTGCCAGGGGGACTAATCGATAGGCAGGTAGATATTTATGCTAATTAATTACCGCATTTTAATTTTTACCGATCTAGGTTTTCACTCTGGAGTACTAATCTCGTGTTTGCGATGTGAGTTGACTGGTTAGGAGGTTAATTACCTATGCTCTAGCACAAGACAATGGGTTATATATGGGTGGCCATGTATATATATATAGAAGATTTGCTCATTCATTGTAAGTTGAATGAGGTTTTGTGCAGCTTGTCTCTAGATAAATATTATTTTGGCAAACATTTTTTTCACAAGTGCAATTACATGGTGCTATCTTTCATGCGGATTAATTTTAAGGGTTGTTAATGACGGATGATCACTTTGACCTAACTCCGCTAACTAAGAGGACTAATCTTCCTCCAACCTAGGGATTAACCAAAATTTCATTTGAAATTACCTAAAGTTAGGAAAAGTTGCGTGTCTAGACATCCAATTGATATGGGGTCAGTCGTGGTGTTTTACTAGAAAATAATTCCAAGTACATGGTCGCAAATGGACTAAATTATGGCAGGCCAGTCATGATGGTCCTATTATCTTTGCAAGTTGGCGTTAGTATTATATGCTCATATGATGAAGGATTCATGCTACCTGCTAATTAGACTCTAATGGAGTCAATTTATTTATAGAATGCCTGGAAACTCATCGGTATGACGTAAGCTTTGAAATGCAAAGCCAACTAGCGATCCCCCATCTGAACATAGACCGATTGAATTCAAACCCAATATAATAGATGCAAAACCTGTATCCATAATAATATATGACTAATGTAGCATACACATTTAACCAGCCAAACCAACTTGAGAGAGAGAGAGAGAGCATAAACTACGTAAGTGAATGAAAGATGCTGGAACATACAGGATGTAAGCAGTAAGGTTGGTGGTGGGCATGGTTTGACCGCATAATCCAGAGTGTTGGGGGCGTGGGAGTGAGGGTAAAAGACGCGTGAGTGGCGCTGACAAATACACACAGATACACACAAAGCGCCACTGCACGAGCGCCGGAGAGTTTGCTGATAGTACTGAAACTGAACGAGGACGCTCGCATGACCCGCGGGAGCAAACCCATGCATTAAAAGATGCTCTTTGTCGGGCTCTCTCATGGTGGACCCCCCACCCCTTTTAGATTCTTTGTACTTCCTCTTCAACATCCAAGTCTTTATCCTATAAGGATCACCCAGTCCTACCAACATATATACAGCCCTCCAAATTGATATCAAATAAGACAGACAACTGGGAGCTGGGACTTTCACGGTTGATTAAGTACCCCATTTTAAATGAGTCGCTATATATATACTCTAAGAAAAGCTCATATAAATACAAAACGATATTTATATATAGGGTCGTTGCTATCTGCTAAAATAGTGTTGTATATATACATGCAAAATAAAAAAGCTCATTATAATTAAGTTTCATCTCCGTATATCGTGGGAGATATACCATGTCCTCTAATATATATAGCTTAAAATGAATTAAGGGAACTATCTATTAGGAAAACGTTATTGTTACATATCAGGGAAATTAACTTTCGGTTCCTTGTACAGTTTTCTTGTGGTTGTACCTAATTATGATCTGCTTAATTATGTTTTAGGGCCCCCCCCAGCCAAACACTTTTGACTAATCGGATAGAAAGATATATATTAACTGTTTACGCTATCTTGTGCATCTCATAATGGCTATGCAAGACCAGTGTTGATATGATCAGTAAAACAGCCATGCAGTTGTCTTTCCTTCACGTACGATTTTGATACTACAAGGAGAACGGAACTATTGACTTAAACTGTGCTAGTACTACTACTCTAGGTGGCTAGAATATTTGGTTGTCTAATATTGATTTGAGATATAGTACTACTTTGAAGCTGAGGTACTATTTCCTTGTAAATAATTGTGGAGTGCTGGTTCCTTGTGTGCTAGAATATTAATTGCCCTAGGCCGGGTCATTGTATTTGACAATTGTTCAGAAAGGCCGGGTCATTGTATTTGACAATTTGTTCAGAAAGGCCGGGTTATTGCCTCTTAATTTGTTTACTACAAATGAACTTACCCAAAAAAAGAAAAAGCATAAGTTCGATTTTTATTGGGTCATATATAGCTCTTAGATTAAATATTTAACTACTACCAAAGTTGACTACAAGGCACGCTGAATTTAAGCTGCAATATGATATCTTTTCCTTTATGAACTGGTAATTAAATGTTTCGTATCTAGCCCACTGCGATCTTTGCCCCACTGCGCCGAGGTTGATTAATTTGGGCATTCAGTGACAGCCCCAAGTAAGCAGGTGGCCGGACAAGGTGAGGAGGAAAAAAGGATAAAACTCAACAAAGTGACAAATTTCAAGAGAAATATACTCCAGCAAGAATTTGAATAATTAGAGGAATATTCCAATAGCTTGTCACCATATCCGTACGTGTTCTCCCCGTTAATTATAATTTGCTCAACAATTTTAATTCCAAGAACACAACAACCAAAAAAAACATGAATGCTTGTAACCACTAAAACCTTGTCAAACTGTTTCCTTATATCACACGATATCTCGGAATTGGAAGGACAGCTAGACCAACTAGACTAGGCCGAGATTAGATTACACATATCATTGCTGCCGAGCGTAAGCAACTGATCCTCCGCTCATAATCATTTGAATTCTTTGCAGTGATCCGTAGCTTTCTTCAAGTTGACCTCCTTAATTAGATGTTCCCAATATAATGTAATAATTGAGAGACAAGATGAATGACCTAGTGAACACCATCTTTATTCACATTCAAATTACATTGGAGCAAGGAAAATTATGGGACATCAAAGTCTTATGGACAATTTCATAAGAACATCATTTGGGTCAAATTAATGATCAAACCACCAAGGGTTATGATCATTGAGAACATGTTTCAATATCTCACTTGCAAAGGGGAGGATATTTTAGCTGTAATTTTTTTTTTGGGAGACTATTAATATATATCTTCTTTACGCGCGTACGAGCTGATCCCTCAAATTATGTTAATTTCCCTTGGGGAGGAGATTAATTTTTGTTCCATAGCAATATGATCTTCGCCATCAGATTTTCTCTTTCAATGAATTCCGCGTTATTATATTGGCCATGATGCTTTAAGGCCAGTCAGTGAGAAGACAATTAATTCCACCAACGTTTCATTTGAAATTATTTGTGCCCTTATATATATTCTAGCTCTTTCTTAAAAAGAATGAACAGTATTCAACCAAATCCTCTGTCTAAACCAGCTTGCTGTTCCAGATATTAATATTCGCAAAAGGTGAAATGAAATTGATGATGCCAGGTAGTTACAACGTAGGCATGGGAAGTAGGATCATTCGGAGCTAAGTTTTCTTAATTAATGCTGTTTTTTGGTACACTAAAGGAATTGAGGGACCTTTCGATTAAAGATCCTAATTTGGCCATGAAAATGAAGTTAGATCGTTCCTGTGTAATCACCAGTATATATCGTTCATCTGTATTCAATGTGCAACAAGACCAATATATGTAGGGTAAGATTTTTGGTTTCCTCTACAATGTCAAATATGGTTGTTTGTCTCTTTTCGATACAGTTATCAACCAGCTTTCCACGCAAAACAGTCCTAGCTACAAGGAGCTCACGGGTTCCTAAAAGGGTCATAAGCATGAGGTATATATGCTGTCCTTATAAGAATCAAAGTCATAGCTAAAACCTCGAAATCTGCAGAACAGTGCATGGCAACTTTGAATACTGTTCTGCAGATTATGAATTAAAATTCGATATGTTGTCGTTTGAGGCACACTAGCTATAAGCTTAGCCTAGTTATAACAACCCCTCCTGAATAATAATGATCCTTCACGATCTGTAGCCCTTGCCAAGATGGAAGTTGAGGTCCTCAAAGAAGACATGCAGGCCGGACTTACAAGTTACAACCCTTGAGAGACAAGGTGTAGTGACCAGCTGATAATGATGATGAAAGAGGTGAAAACTTAGAAAGTGTCACAGCTGCAATGCTAGTGACTCAATCATAGTTTAAGATAAATCTTAATCATGTGCATTCCAGTAAACAAATCACCCCGTCACCATCTCCACACAAAAAAAAAAAATCAATATTTATGATGCAAGTCCATGGAGGGCTAAAGGGTGAAGAGAAATTATGGGGGGAAATATAATTAAATCAAGTCACATGTGAAAGACACCTATGACCTCAAATCTGGCTAGTGTTGCATGTGTCTGCTTTATTATCAGCCCTATATTTCCGGCTCTGGACTGTTGCATATACCATCTGCATAAGGGAAGACCAAATCCTTTCACGTGCGAGGTAATTAAGAGTACTTTTGGACTTGTTAATTTTGGAGACTAAGCACAAAAGACAAACTGTGACACCCGCGTGATTAATGGCAGCTTATCATTTGGAATCTTTCTGGTCATCGCTTCACTACTTGCATCAGATAACGTACGTTGTCCCAGTTTTCTAGCATTTTGTGTCAAAAAGTCCCTAATTTTCAAATTATTGAAGGTTAGATGGCAGCATTTCAATGAAGACCTATAAGTAGCCTCATGGTGTTATATATAAAAATGTTAATGTTAAATAATTACATTAATATATATCATCAATCATTCTTAATTTAACTGCCTCTTGCGCTGTAATAAATATTAAAGCAGTGTACACCATGTTCTTGAATTTGAATCATTCCTAATCCCTCCATATTAATTTACCCATGTTGCATGTGAAAAGGAGCTAGCGTTTAGAAAAATTGTTAGCTGAATTAATTTACAATTTCTCATTGGCACATACTTCTAAGGCAGGTGATAATTTATCACTTAATTTCTGTGGATTCGAGTATATATTATTCGTTAAAGCGTTAATTTATCACATTCATATCTTGTCAGCCTAAATTATTGGAATTAATTAACCGATAAACTAATTAAGAGAGTTGGTTAGCCAGAACGCAACATCGACTCCTTAATTGGGTTCTCATAAAACTGCACTAATTAACGTCGGTCAATAAAGACATGAATTTAGAGAGCTTGATCTTACTTGCGTGAAAATTTTATGAAATTATATGATGACTTCCCCCCCCCCCCCTCATAGATTACACGAATTAAAAGCAGATCATCAGTTCTGATTGAAATCATTGTTCTCTAAAACCTAGAAAAAGAAATCACCATGCTTATTGGATGATCTTTTTTCCTGAAATTAAAGCTTATGAAAACACTTTTATATATGTTCTGATTCCTTTATACGCCTAGTAGATGATCATGGGTCTGTACTCAAGCTCTCCGGCAGACTTTTAAATTAAGTCCCCTAGATCACAGCTAGCCCGTGCATGTTCTAAATCAAAGTGGATAACCATTGTAAAGAGCTTATTGCCTGCTTTAATTACTACAGCAGACTTGGAAACTGAACTTCTATCAGTCTGTCTATGATACTTTATTGTAAAGATCGAGCTCATCACAGCATTGTTAAAAGTTATAAAACTAATTAATTAAATTATATGTTTCACTTATATATAGTACTTGATTTGATCTAAGTTGTGCACGTTAGAGAAAACTAAAGTCTCAATTAGTGTACGGATGTACTAATTATCAGGGGGGAAACTGGTACGGATAATACTATCCAAGGTAGAACTTTCACCTTTTATGCATGCCTTTGTCACAAACTAACAGTTGATTAGAAAAAAAGACAATTTCCCAAAAATATATAATAGGCATTTGAAAGGCCTAAAGGATCATGATACCTAGGAGCTTAATATTTTAAACAAGCTGAGAGCAATCCATAGGAACAAGGACAATAAGATCAGAAAGAAAAAGAATATATAATATATAAGTGAAAAGATATATATTACCCCTAGCCTTCCTAGTCCTTAAGATATATATTACCCCCCAATGTTGGTGGAGTTGAGTTATATAATTAGTTTAATTGTAATTTAATCATATGAAACATTCTTGTTGAGGAAGATAATGATATCTACACTACTGAGACACACACATATATATATATTGACACCCTATTTCTCAGGCATTTGTTTCTTTTTCAGGGCATGATCCGGTAGAGTAAACCACGCTGAGCCTGGCCCAATAAATATGTGCTGAATTCGTATAGGGAAGAGTTATTTCTTAGAAGTCCCCGAACTAATGAAGGCCCATTTGCGCCTTTAGTTCCCTCTCAGCAAAATGGAAATAGGGGCAGAAAGAAGGCCCGAGGTGCCGACCAAAAAGAACCAAATAAAGGTCAAGTTTTTTCTCTGTTGCGGGGAAAGTTTTTCTTATGCCTCCTCTGCCTCTTGATTACATTTTATTTCGACACCCTGATTTTATTTATTTATTTATTTTTGTGTGGTTGTCCATTTAAGACGCCTCCTAGGATCTATATTTCACATATATAGAGGAGAAAAGGAAAATTTTCAAAGATAGTTTATTTAATTATTTGAACATCGATTCTTTTGAATATAATTATAATTCAATCAACTTCTAAATTGTCTAACAATACAACCCTAATCCATACTAAATACAATTATGTAAATACAGATACAGAGATATTTTATGTCGGCAATAGGGCCACCCAAAAATCTACAGATTTTGTGTTTTCTTAGGTAAAAAGAGTATCTGTTTTAAGATTTGTTATTTGAATAAGTCCAGATGGTGCAGTTCCAAAAAAATTTAATGTTTCTAGTATTTTGATTCTCCAAATAGAATTATATAAAGCTCAATTTTATTTTATTTTCATATGGGGAGCTAATTAGCATTTATGAGAAAGAATCAACACTACAAAAAAAAAGTCTATAGCGGCGGTAGCTAAAAACGCCGCTATAGGGTGTTTTTGGCGGCGTTTTGCAAAAAACGCCGCTAAAAGTCTATGTCAGCATTTTGACGAAACGCTGCGAGAAAGACAACTCGAGGTCTTCACCAGCGGTTCCGAAAACCGCCGCGATATATTTATCGCGACGGAGATATAGCAGCGTTTTTTTGGCTACCGACCGCTGCTATAGACCCTTTTTTTGTTGTGCAAGTCTATTTTAATTAATGTTTTGGTCATCCATACATGTATTCAAGATTCTTGAAATTAAATTTTTTTTCTAGGTATATTCTTGAAATTAACTAATTGAGAGGGTTATTGAATTTTCAATAGTCAGTCTTATTTTAGTTTCTCCCACACCAATAAGTCACACTCATATTTGGGGGATGATGATGTGGAATAAACTTAAAATGGAGTCCTTAATGATGGATTCAAAAAGATAGAGCTGTCAATTAATTGAGGGGATTAATGAATTTTTTTTCTAGATACTCACCTTAAATATGCACTTAATTGCTTACTTAGTAACACAAAGAGCCAAGTCTATAAATTAGGACTTGGCATTCAACTTGTTAATCAAAAGCAAACTTGGAAATAGTAAGAGGAAGACCCAGAGAAGAAAAAAAGTATGGGGAGAGTTGTAGCAATGGCGGTGGTGTCAGTTATGCGTGTAATAGAACTTGTAGCAGAAGCTTTTGAGCCCCAGCCACCTCCTGATACGGCTGACCCACCCAGCCAATCCCCTCAGGATGATTGTGATAAACTTTGTGATGAAAAATATTGTAGCATTTTCAAAGATTTCAAGGACCAGTACGCTGTTTGTTTAGAAGGTTGCAAGAAATTGATCTGCAAGCCGCCTCTCTCGCCTCTCATCTCCGGTTGTACCTCCGCTTGTGCTGACATGATGTCCTCCAAGTTCGCACCAGGTACATGATATTCATTACTTGCTTGCTACGAAAGAGACCACTCGATTTATATATATGTGTCCTCATCATGAATTGATCAGTTTTTGAATCTTCTGATCTCTTATATATAACATACTGGTTGATGGTACGTAATTTCTATGTGACAAATATTGCAGCTCAAGGCAAAGGAGAGTATATCGAAACCTGCTACAATATGTGCAAGAAGAATGTTTAGCATGTGATATCCTCCATGGATTTGTAATAAAAGCACTCAATATATACAATATTGAGATGCATCTTATAGTATGAAATCAAAGCTCTGAAATTCCTATATATGATCAGCTTATTATTGTGTCCGTGTCCAACTATTGAGTTAATGAGAAACTTGTTACCAGCTTGCGAGCAATAACTTTTGATCATTACTTAACCAAAAAAATAAAATATATAACTTTTCATTATAATCTATTTTCCAACCTAGCTAGACATTTGAGAATTAATGACCAATTAATACAATAAGTTGGGCACGTCAACGTACGTGAAGATCGAATGATAAAAGAGTTAAAAGTGAAATTAATTAGAGCCCCATAGTTATAGTTTTGGGAATTGACAATTAATTGGCTTAATTGGCCGTCTCAATGAAACCAATTTGTTGCATTTAACTTGACCATAGTCTAAGCTTGCAGTTACTTCGTGATAAATGTGCATGTTTTATTCATCTGGAACCACTGACAAGGAGTGGAGGAAGCATGGGAATATTAATTATGTGGCTAGATGGTTAAAACGGCAAGCTATTATGTCTCGTCGAACGCACAGTAGACTACTTACTGTATGGGTAATAATGGATCGTTCACGAGTGGGCTGGTTTATGGTAAAATCTATCATTGGCCCGCCCACACACACGGTGCGAAAGCTTTTGGAGCAAAATTATTAAAAGACTAATTGGAACTAAAAGTAGTATTAAAAAAATGGAACTAGAAGTGATATATATGTATAACGGCGGTTACTTTTTTTTAATTATATGGTCTCAATACCCTACCGATAATAGCTTGAATTATATGAAAAATTTACATTTATGATAGAGAATTAATTGTAACAAAACAAATTAGGTAATATTTTGTCACCCATTACATGGATGTAACATTTTTGAAATATTTACCATTTAGCAAAGTTTTGTCAACATATTTATTGGAATGCTGAGTAGTTCTCATAAGGTTAAGGGGGAATAAAACGGGTCACGGGTGCAATATGGGGAGAGGCAGGCCCCAATGGCAGGCTGGCTACAGAAAACATGGGCATGAAGCCCTTGTCAACAGCTAAAAGGGGCATAAAGCCCTAGTACAAACAAACAGGTCAAAGGACCCCCAAACCAAACCGGATCTCAAGACCCAGTAACCCAACAAAGGCCCTAAGCTGCTGGCCGGTCCTGCTGCATGTGTCCGCTGAAGATCTGCAAAAGTGGAGGGATCTCGACGAGCAACCCATTGGACAAAAATCTTCATAGTCAGACGTGGAGGTGGTAGATCTGTACAAATTCCGGCCGGACGGAGAGAGTGCTGTTCAGAACAGCAAGAAGATCAAGGGGGTTCAGTTGAGGGTTTGAGGGGGAGGAGCTTCTCACTCTAGAAGGGGGATGTATTAGAATTTACATAATATGTGAAAGGTGGGTCTAACTCAACTTCAAAAGACGCCTTGAGGAGTGAGGGATGCCACAACCTTATAAGGAGCACATTGACTAGTTTCTCTAGCAATGTGAGACTTCCAACACGCCCCCTCACCTGTGGCGGGAGGACATCCAAGCCACCACGTGGAAACGGGTGACGGTGGATCACAAACTAGGAACCTTGCTCTGATACCATATTAGAATTTACATAATATGTGAAAGGTGGGTCTAACTCAACTTCAAAAGACGCCTTGAGGAGTGAGGGATGTCACAACCTTATAAGGAGCACATTGACTAGTTTCTCTAGCAATGTGAGACTTCCAACAGGATGCGCTAAATTTTTTCTTTAAGAGTCTTTTGCTTCTGCGTTCACACTGTCAAAATTACTTGGATGCTAACTCAACTTCTAGAACCCCTATTTCATGGACAAGCCTCAATAGCTTCAAAAATATACTGTGGCATAAGCCAATTATTGGATCCACCTACTTAGTGGGAGTCTGGGAGAGATTTATGTATGATTGTAATCGGAACATAATTCGACTTTTGGATTTCTTGGGCTGATCTAAAATGGATCCACACAATTCCATTGTTTGGCTTTATATATTTATCATAAGCTTGTAATCATTAAGTAATGGTGAGCATGAAAAGTCGTCATTATCATCATTGTTGTCCTTACACAAATCTTTACCCGAAAAATTGCAGACCCTAAAGCTCAATCACAAAGTGCAGACCCTAAAGCAAGGAGGCAAAACTGTCCTATTCATTGTAATCTTTCATGGTTGAGTGGGGCTCGAAAAATGAGACTCCTGAATGGTTCAGAATGTCAGATTGTCATCTTTGTGCACTCTTTTCATTCCAAGCGTCGTGTGAGATGATCTAATGAAGACGTCTCAGTCCTTTATTTTAGCGTGATTTATAGGGAAAGTTGTCCAGTCTACTTGCATCAATCACCCATCTTTATTGGCTGGACAAAGTCGAGAGGAACACTTTGATATTCCACTAAAAACATATATTATAACGTTTAATCTAGGTAATTGCCAAAAAAGCTCTTATCTGGATTCAATAGTCCATCAATAATTGTGCTCAAATTCAGAAAGAAGGAAATGGAGATGCGGAATAGATCTGTTGTGGCTGTGATGTGACGAATGCTCATGATAGTTGATACCCAAACTTCTATTGTGGAGATGATCACTTCTATTAAGTAGAGAACACTGAAATGGCTCATGAAATATGCCTGCCTGCTTGGAACGAGTACATATATATATATGGTGGAGGTGCATGCGGTAATGCTATCTTCTAGTACTAGCTGCTTCTCGACTTGTCATGACTACATACATCACAAGGCCCCATGGATATTACTACTTCGGAAACTCCCACAATTAATGACTGGCTATACGCTTTGCATGCGTCACCTTGGCAGATGAAAACACGTTGCATAGAAGCATATGGTGTAGCTAGTCTTGTACCATACCACCAAACAAATGGAAGTTCAGTCTCATCAGTTAGTGTCACCCATCCCAGCGTCTTCTATGTAAACCCAGGTTACAAAACTGATCATTCTAAATTCTATCTCTTCTTAATTCTGTTTCTGTTAAAGTCGCACTCTGTTGGTACATTCCATGGAGGGTTCCAACATCTCTCTTTATTCGTCGTACATTCCTGAAATCCCATGAAAGTTGCACTTAAAATACTCTTTAAGGTTCCACTGGATTTATACCAAAATCCCCTCCCCCAAGGAATTAATTTTGAAAAATCTTGTTTAAAATTTGACACGAATTACGCCAATATTAAAACATTAACAAATTTGATTGGTTATTTCATGGACTAGTTTGCCTTTTCTTTATTCTTATTCACCCCATGTTGATACATTGCATTACAGAATCTCATAGAACTTCTACTCGTACGAGTAAATAAAATTCATAAGAATGAATGAAGTTGATGCGCACTCAGGCCTGATTCTTCAACATTTATATTCGTAAGCACACCGCCAGGGCCCAGGGGATTAAGCTACAGTCCAAGTCAGGTGCTGCATGTGTTTTACAATCTTGACTCCTCAACTCTCTCTCTGCTTGATGAGGTACATGGGAATAAGATCATTCATAGAGATCATATATTATGGAATGGACGACACTCACTAGAGACGTTGAGGCAGATTTTGATGTAGTATAATGGGGAACAACTGGAAAACCCAAGTGTTCACGAGAGAGAGAGAGAGAGAGAGAGAGAGAGAGAGAGGTGAATATGATGAGTGGTACACGAGCTGCTCTGTCCTTTTGAAGTATTATTGTACCTAGTGCATTTTGGATTTTAGTAAGATTTCAGTCCAAAAAAGACCCAAAAGAGGAAATGGTGTTGGTGTACCTTTATGCTAGTTTGGATGAAACCTCGCTATCAATTTTGAGATTTCTAACGCAGGTAAACTTGGGACTAGCTTGATTTTAACCTGTCATTTCAGAAACAACAGCGAGCCGACATTGCTTGGTGATACTGTCAAATTTAGGCTTCCTGCCAAAGACAATTTATCGTCTTAAATTTTGGAGGCTATTGGAAGTGGGGTTGTATACCGGTTTAGAGAAGTACTCTCTAATTTTGGTTTTGACCATGATATTTTGGGCCAATTTCCGGTTTAGAGAAGTATACTCCGGTCCAAGTCCGATTTTCCACATGGGTAACCCAGAAACGGACCAGAGTATAACGGTCTCAGTCCGGTTTGTCCAAAACTGGTCCGGTTCTGGCCGGATTTGGCCAAAATCGGTTGGGGTTCGGTCCGGCCGGTTTGGTGGACAACCCTAATTGGAAGTGCCAAATGTGGTAGTGCAGACATCACAATTTGCTTGCGCTATCTCCATGCTATTCCTGTAGACATTTTCTCTAAAAAAATTCATGCAGGCTTTAAATTGTCAGAAACTAAAAACATTTGGGTGCGTTTGCACTAAAATATTTCACCAACTCACAATAAAATACTACAATATAATCTCTCTCTCATAAAAAAATATAAAAAAATTACATCTCTTCACTTTTTCACTAAACCCAATACCAACACTAAATCCAATACCAAAAATTTTTCAACACAAACGTACCCTTAATAACATTTGCAAATGTCTTAAAATTGATAGCATTTGTTGTAACTTCTCCAAATTTGCTCGAAATAACAGAGAAATTTGTCTATCCAACTCTACCATCAATTTCAGAAACCATGGAAGCTTATATGTTTTCAGAGTATGAAAGTAAAACTTCAACAGAGGCTCTGTTATTGCCTTTTCTGCTGTCATAGTTTGTACCCGTACAAACCACCTAGCTTCCTCTGGTTTTGAAGCCATACTAGACCACAGTATTGTCAGTTCCCTATTAATTTCAAATCCGACCTCCCCATATTCTGTTAGGGCCAAAGGTTTTTACGAAGGAACTATTAAATCCTTCTTATTTTCTTTTCGAAAAACAGATCGAACCAGAGAGGACTATTATGCTCATCGAAGTAGAACAAATGACAGTCGACGAATATATGGGAAAAGGCACTGACTTTGCCATTTGATACAAGGAATATTACGTTGGTATGATTTGGCTTTTGATACCAAAATGCACATTAATTTGTGTGTGCGTTTTTGTCATCCTTTCTTTACCGCGCCCATGTTTGTGAGAAGCATAAAAAACAGTGAAGAAAGAGCATGATATGGCCCCTGGCCCCTACATTCTCATCACGCACTATGAAAATCCATCGACTCTCCCCCCCCCCCCCCCCTTAATTGGCTTTTACGAGATCCCACCAATCTGCTCCTGCTTTAGAAAATGACTTCTCACGAAACTCATGCACTCAAACATAATTAATATTATCTATAAAGAGCACAAGTTCTTTTCTTTCATCATGGAAAATATTTATTTGGAGCAAACCCACCAAGCCATTTTGCTCCGCAATAATGTCTGCCACAGCTTGTATGGAAGAGCACCCGAGTGAGAAAAGCTTGAAGTCATCTTCATCTCCACCACCTCCCTCTCAGAAATGGCCTGCCAGGTTTGCGAATGTTATGCTTGTGGAGCTAAAAGCGCAGAGGGGAATTGCTGTTCCGTTGGTAGCAATGAATTTAACATGGTTTGCAAAAATCGCAATTACAACAGCCTTTCTAGGCCGGCTAGGGGAGCTCAAACTGTCAGGTGGCGCACTTGGGTACACTTTTGCTAATGTCACAGGTTTCTCCGTCTTGAACGGGCTCTGTGGCGCCATGGAACCCATATGTGGTCAAGCTTACGGAGCCAGAAACTTTAAGCTCCTCCGCAAGACCCTTCTCATGGCAGTCTTCTTATTACTCCTAGTCACATTACCGGTAACTTTCTTGTGGCTCAATGTTGACAAGATTCTTATCCATTTTGGCCAGCAAAAAGATATCTCCCTTATTGCAAAGACGTATCTGTTCTATCTCCTCCCCGATTTGGTAGTCACTGCATTTCTATGTCCACTCAAAGCCTACTTGAGCTCACAGAGCATCATGGTTCCTATAATGTTTAGCTCGGCTCTGGCGCTAGCTTTTCACATACCCATCAACATATTACTCTTAAAATCTAAGGGTCTTGAAGGGGTTTCAATGGCCGTTTGGATCACTGATCTCATAGTGGTGATTCTTCTTGCCTCGTATGTGTTTATCTTGGAAAGTAGAAAGGAAAGGTGGAAAGGAGGAGGGTGGTGGGATCAAGGCATTAGTGACTGGATCAGGTTGCTGAAGCTCTGCGGGCCGTGTTGCCTCACCACCTGCCTTGAATGGTGGTGTTATGAGATCCTAGTCTTGCTCACAGGACGGCTAGCAAACGCCAAGCAAGCAGTTGGGGTGCTAACGATCGTGCTGAACTTCGACTATCTGCTCTACTCTGCGATGCTATCACTCGCCACATGTGTATCCACCCGTGTTTCAAATGAGCTTGGTGCAAACCAAGGGAGCGCTGCTTACCGGTCAGCACGTGTCTCTCTAGCAGTGAGCATCGTCTCAGGTTGCATAGGTGGCGCAGTAATGGTTGCAGCCAGAGGAATATGGGGAGCCCTGTTTAGCCATGATAAGGGGATTATAAGAGGTGTTAAGAAGATGATGTTGCTAATGGCGTTGGTGGAAGTAGTGAATTTTCCCCTAGCAGTATGCGGAGGAATTGTTCGTGGAACAGCTAGGCCATGGTTGGGTATGTATGCCAATATTGGTGGGTTCTACCTTCTGGCCCTGCCCGTAGCCGTTCTTCTAGCCTTCAAGGTCGCAATTGGACTTGGTGGGCTGCTGATAGGGTTCTTGGCCGGGATGGTAGCCTGCTTGATTTTGCTGTTGGTCTTCGTCGCAAGGATTGACTGGAATGAAGAAGCGAGCAAGGCACACGCACTTGCCTGTGACATGGAAATTGTTAAGGAAGATGAAAACCAAAAGAATGTGCTAACAGTTAGTAATGCAGAAGTATGAGAATAACTTCAAAAGATTTGTTCGTCTTATAAATCTCTCCCATCAAAGCCACAAACTAGAAAATGGATTGAAAGCGTTCAAGTTAAAATAAACGATCCCACAAATTTCATCAGTTCCCTTGAGGATGCCAATTTAGAAATGAAGTCGCTTCCCAGCGAGAGGTAAAAACCTAGACCTAAAAAGATGAGCTCCACATCATGCTCTACAACCAGTATTCAAGTAATGCAGTGTATTCAATTTCGTACACTGAATCATAATTGCCACCTTTTGGGGAAAGCATATCCAGCATCATTGATCAACCTCTGATACACAGGATTACAGTTGCAGTAACGAAAAAGATCGAATGAATTTATTAATCATCTACAACTCCAGGTTCAGAACTTAAAGACTCCAACTCTTTGGCTTTCTCATCACTGAAGCCAAGGGTAGCCATTATCTTTCGTCCTGGCGACTCCACTTCAGACCATATGCCAAGAAGCAGATGAGATGCCGTAATTTCCCCTCCATCACCTGCAAACCAGAGAAACAAGCAGCAAGTTTAAGGGCTATAATCCCTTCAACCAGGAATTCTGGAAAACAAGACACAACCAAGCTGTCTCCAATACAAAAAATTATATGGGATAAACTATGCTAGCTGCACCGGTCTTTTCCAATTTTCATTTATCGCCATTTGGAAGGATTACTCAAAATCCAATTCTTGTCTTCTACAACTTGTAGGAAACTTTTATCCCATGTAGTGCAAAAATTTCAATGGATCCTCATAGAACACTGATTCATGCATGACATTTTGTCCGTTTCCCCATTTTTGAGGGAAAGGAACCATCAGTTTCTGATCCAAATTATGTCTCTAGTAGAGCCAGGAGTTTTAGTTTCTTTGGGTGGGGGAAGGAAGGGGAGAAAATTAGTCGACCTCTGAGGTCTGAGCATTGACAATTTGGATAATAGCAACAACAAAATTCAGATCTGCCCCTCCATTCTTACAGGTGCTTTACTGGGTTACAAACACTTAATCTTTATTGAATGTGTACCTAAATGTTACCATCCGTGATTCCTGAGACCCTAAGAAGAGTCATCAGGTTTCTAGGAAGATAAACATTTGATTAAGACCTAATTCATGTGAAGTACTTATGCAATCGGTAACCTAACAGCCCTACTAAAAGAAGTTAAACCCGACAGCCTTGAAAAGACTGTGAGGAAGAACTTTCACTGGTAGTAGTATGGAGCAGGAACCGTTAGAGTAACTTAGATCAATTCAATACAAATATTTCAATACAGTTACTCAATCGAAAGAATAACTAAAAGTAAGGAAAAATGATGTGGTACAATTTGGTAATGGAAAGACAACATCCTATGTTGGAATAAAGTCGTATCATAAGTGGTGGGCTAGGGTTGGGCGGCTCAGCAGGCCTGAGTGCCTGTGACAATGCCAAGCTCATATTCACCAATAGTACTCCAACATAAGTATTTAGAATTCAAGGGAGCACCAAATTGCTAGTCTCAAACTCATGAAAAACAATTTTGCTATTTTTCATTGAAGCCTAAGCTTCTGGCTTTTGAGATCAAATCCTTCATAATGTTAAAGTTCAGAGTTACTAATACAACAATAGAATTACAAAACATAGCCGCATCTTAATGATTCTACAACTTCAAAGTTAATAATATTGTTCGAAAATGCAATATTATTAATAAAAGAAGTACAGTGATCTTCCCAACATGTCAAACTACTATATATTAGAGATGGCGTGACTTTTGAGAGTAACATAGGAACTAAAAGAGATACAACTTCCACTTTTAGAAAGTTCAGGATAATTTGAGATCCAGGACCAATTAACAAGTAAATGTTTTTCAAGCAGACAATACGTGACTTCTCAATCAATTAATTTCTTCCGCACTTGTTTGCGTGTTCAATATACCATTCATGTGATCATTCAGGCATTTGCCTTTGGGTGGGTATGCATCTTAAATTATTAAATATTATTAAAATACATAAAAACGAAAAAAAAAAAGACCTAGCATAAAGAAATTAACAAAACTAACCCCAAAGAAATGCACAGAAACTTACCAGACTTTAGTTTCTGATCAATAGCCCAGTCAAGGGACCGTTGAGCTGCTTCAGTCAGAGGAGGATGCTCCTGACTAAAAAAATACATGTCAGCTTTCCCCAGTAACTTGATAGTTTCTTCACGCACCTTGAAAAGTGTGATTCCAATTGCCCTCAGAAACATTGAAGCCAGACTAGTGCCTGCAGCACAGAGAACAAAGACTCAGTACTTGTGTATAACAACTGCAAAATTGTGGCATTTAAAAGGAAAATAGACAATGGAGCAGCAGTGACATTGGTGAAACAGGTGCCGATCCTCTGGCAAACAAGTAGCTTGGTGAGGATAAAGACACAATATGAATGGAAAATTTGGGGAGAAGAAAAGGGTTTTCTGTTTTCTAAATATTTTTCCTTCCACACAGCCCCAAAACTCTCCCCTTTTAATACATCCCGTGTTAAGAAGGTACCACTAAGCAAGTGGGCAGGTCAGACCTTCTTTATACCCAGTATTTTCCCTTACATCATTGTCTGAACTAAATGTACAATTAAGTTCGCAAGTATAAGGTTGCCAATAAGCTCTACTCCAAATAGTACATTCTGCCTCCCGGACTATAGGAATGTAACGTGAGCTGTGGATTCAAGATCCCTTCAAACAAATGAAACCCGCAACAGCAGGAAGAGAGAGAGAGAGAGATAAAACAGTATATACTATGCCCCAGTATGCCTTAGATAGCTACGAGCAGACAAGCTATGAATTCATTTCTTCCTTCCTGCTTAAGAGAGAGTTCATGCTTACCTTCACTTGGACCTCCTACAAATGGGTTCCTTCGCTCCACCAGGTATGTCAGTAAGAAAATTAATTGGAAGCTAGTTGCATTAGCTACACTAGCTTGGTCTAAGGAGGGATACCTTTCTGAAACTCTCTGTCCTTATGTCGCCTTTAAATATTCTTGCCCAATACGCAGGATTTTCATTTCACTCATACACTAACTTGATTACAATAGTTAAAGTGCATATGAAGATAAGAGTGATCGCTCCCTCGTGCCCAGAACCCTGTGTCACTTCACTCGCTTGCTTGGAACCACTTATTTACGTACTTGCTGACTGTCTTGAGTCTTTACTGTTGCTAACTACGGTTTATGAGTCAGACAACATGAGCTCCGACCTCAATACTTCATTATTCAATTAGCCTCATAATCTCAAGAACATCAGTACAGTCAATCATAAACAAATTGAGTATTAGAATCGCAATTCTAGTTTAGCCGAAATTATTTCACCTTTTTTTATTTCGGGTTCAACGACCTAAAATTGGAATTTAGCTATAATGAAGACAGCTGGAAACATTACTTTTTACAGTTTATGGAACAAGTTTGGGAAAAAAAAAAAGAAGCTCAAGTGAATGGTGCTCCGTACCCTCAACTAGAATCCCCATGAGAAGGGCTTCAGTTCCAGTAGTTGGGTACTTGAGCTTCCTTGCTTCCAACTCGGCCATTGCAAATGACTTTATAGCCTTCCTAGACCATCTGCTCCATTCACCCAGTCCAAACTCTCAATCCCCCATCCATGAAACCAAAATTCAATAAAAAATCGAATAGGAAAAGAAAAAAAAAACAGAATATGAAATCCGAATAAAACCTGCACTAAACTCACTTGGGAACTTCCTCAACCGAGGAAAGTCTCTCTGGCTTTCTGCAAAATCAGAAGAATCTGAAACAATTGCTTGTGGTCATCGAAAACAGTAAATTTTATCCAAAGATTGGAGCTTAGCAGTTTCGAGACTCGGACTCACGCAGTGGGGAGGCTGAACGAAACCGTGGCAGCGATGAGTCGGTGCTTCGGCACGAGGGGTCGGATATTGGAGGACTGCCTGGACTGGAGCGACTGAGTGTTGGTGCCTAGCCATGGGCAAGGTAGACTTTTTAGCCTCAGAGACCGAACCAGATGTGACGGATACGGGTCGGGTCTTCCTCCGCTACATGACTGTGAAAATGGAGCTGATGTTGTTGCTGGGAGCTTCGAGAGGATACGAGCTGCCATGTTTGGCAAGAAAACTACTTTCGAAGACAACACATATGCTAGCGACAATGGATAGAATATGCCTCATGTCGAAAACGATGCCGTCTCGCGGACTTTATTCCAGCTAGATTTACTTTCGGACATGGAGTTTCGACTGGGCTTGAAACAAGAGGAGCAACCGAGCAACGCTGAAAATGTAGCAATCCACTGTAAGTGGGCCCTGTGAGAGGCCCAACAAATCATAATGCACTCGTCAGTCAGTCTAAAATCCAGTACATACGAGACTTACAAGTCATCCAGGCCCATTACAAGGGTGTTCAGGGTTTATTGAACAGTTGAACTAAAAGACTCATTGGTCAGAAACACAATGTCGCACCAGTCATAACTTCATCCACAGCCACATGCTGATTAGGGGTGTTCAACGGCTTTTTTTAATATTTTTTTGGAATCAGGACCGAAATCCGAAATCTCGGCGAAATTTTCGGTTCTGAGAATTTTAAAAATATATATATATAGGGCTCAAATGTATTAAGGATTTTGTTTATGGATACCCATGTAATTTTAGAATATTATAATTTTATTAGATTTTAGAATTTGGATGAATGGTTTATTGTAGATTTTGAATGAACGATTATTTTATATTTTATTTATTGTTAATTTATAATGTATAACCAAAAAAAAGGCCGAAATTCTTACACATTTTGAGAGCATTTAGGCCCCAAAAATAGCTCATCAAAAAAGCTCATACATGCATCTCTTCCGGCACCCACTCTGATTGCTGACCTTCTTAACGGTGCATTTATTGTTGTTAATATTAGAGCAATGGAATAGGAGAAGCGGTGTTGGGCGCTTCTGCTACTGCACATATTGTGATCTCTATCGGAAGCGTGAGGGTACATTCACGCAAAGTTTGTCAGATCTTCTGTCTATCCTGTATGAAATTAGGTGCATGGAAATAATGAGTCCCTACTGGACTCCCTTGCAGCCAAACCTACTGTTATAATGCCCCTGGTGAACATGAAAAAAGTACCGCTTCAAGTAAGCAACGACTAGGTTTTCAAGCCAGGGCCTCAAATTATAAACCATCTATAGTCAATTGGGTTTGCCCGCCCCCATCAATACCCAGAAAAAACCTGCATGTGGAGTCATGTAGTTAGGCAACAGCCGAGGGAACTACTCAAATTTAGGAGTGGACACAACCTTAGCCTTTAGGCACAAGGAGACGACAACACTGCATATGACCACTCCTAAGATGATTGCCAATCTGCCCGCACATTCCTGATATATATCTTGTATTTAGTACAGTACTAGTGCAGAAGGTTCTTTTGAATAATATTGGTGGCATCCCACTTCTCAGTGACGTGTTAGTCCCCCCCAGCTGTGCAAGACAAGACAACCCTCCGTGATATCTTGCAGCAGATTGAGGACGCTAACACAGATGACTGAATGGTCAAATTAGATCTTGGATATCTTTTAATATATATATATATATATATATATCAAAGCAGTCAAAACTAGAGGAAAACCTGTAAGTGGGGCATGCAAATCTCTGCATGCCAACCGGATCTCGTGCTTGGGCCCAATACAGCTTCGCATGTGCCCTGCTGCAGTACATGAGGATCATGATAACGATGTCTCTCTCTTGTTTGACTTTCTTTTCGTTTCTGGGTCCACCGGCCAAGAAATTTTTTGGGCGAGTACCTAAAGATTTTTACTCGTTTGTAGTAACTCCACACAGTGCTGCAATCAAAGTAAATTGGTCATTTGATCAGAAAAAAAAGTGATTATGGAGTCGGCCAAATGAATCTAGTCTGCTGCCCATTCCATTGGAAGGGTACACAAAAGGGAGAGGGCATCAATACAGAGTAAAACAAAGAAGCATAATTTGAATTTAAACTTGTATCACGGAGGAACAGTCTGATATAGAGGCTCAGCTATTCACTTGTATCCTTTTTTTTTTAAAGAAAGGTTGACATATATAGGAACCCAAATCGTTTTCTGAATGAATGATTTCAGCCATTACGTAAAACATGTCCGGGTCGTGGGTGAAAAGGAAAATCTCCTTCTAGATTTTATTGTTTAGAAAAAAGATCACCTTTAATAATGAAATTAGTTGTATCCGTCCACCTACATTGCGCTTCAGCTTTTTTAAAACAAACACAGCAAAATTAAGAGAGTAACGCATCATTATGACCCATATTGCAGCTGACTTCACCATCTGAACAGTGAGGACTGAAACTTTGGAAAGGTGATTTTCATTGTGTTCTAAAAGGGTTAATGCCTTTGACACGACAAATGACTTTTATGTCTGGTCGCGATGCTGGCAAATCGGCAGGTCTGCAGAAGGGTGTACACAATCCATGAGCTAATGGAGAAAATTAAGCTCCAAAACACTAACAGTAGTCTCCTTTCTTGGTTTTTTCCAATAAACCTCTTGTTATGTTCATCTTTTTAGGATCAAACATGTCTTACTCGGAAACTAAAGTAACTCCCCTAAACAAATAGCATACAATTTAGTCCTTTCCTTATTCTCTGTCATATATTTTTAGCTAAACTTCTTTTTTTTCACCCCAATAAAAATTAAAGCGAGTCACATAATGGGAGGACCATGTAAGTCTTCTTCATGCACCTAACTAAGACCTCCAACGTCAAATGAAGAGAGATGTAGAACCCAGCTCGATCACCCTGATTGGCTCTAGACCTACAAGATTAGGGGCTCGACCAATTCTACACAGGAGCGAAGTCAATAATCCAGTTGTTTGTATCAAAAGCTACACTCCAAATCGTCGGTAGGAGAATCGTTCAACCATCCATTGCTTTCACCAATCCGAGGCTTTTGAATCCCCAAATGACGAGGTTGGAGTTACTGGCTTGGTTTGACAATTGTAACACGTTTTTGGCGTTTTTGGCCCTTAATTTATCACCACATGACAGATATCAAATACCTTTCCTATAGAAACGGCCATCAACAGCGTCACATTGTACTGAAATTTCCTTGTTGGAAGTTTGACACTGCCTTTTCTCACTCATCACCTCTGCTATACTCTGAATGTGATGATTTCATTCACACAACAAAAGACAACTTCAATGGCCAACAATTTAAAGACCTACTTTAAAGAAGAAGAAAAACCAGTAACCGTCCTTGTGTGTTCGGTGAAACTTTTGGTCACTTCCACCATCCAATGAACTTTAGATTGAGTAGTCGTTGGGCAAATCTTCTTTACCCTCTAGAGATTATGTAGTGTTCGAAAAGTGACCCAGTTTATATATATTGCCCTCTTACAGGTGACAGGGAGCCGAAATGGCCCAGAATGGCCATCCCTGATCCGCCCCCATCTGTCAAAAGCATGGACCGCCAAAGCTGACCATCGGCATCCTAAGGGGCGTTTGTTTCCAATTTTTCCAACCTCCAACATTTTCAAACAATCATAAAATAATATCTCTCTTCTCTTTAAATTATAAAATAATATTATAATATTCAATTAAATATTCTCTCTCCTCACTTTTCTATAAAATACTCTACTTTTTCACAAACCCCAATACTCAAAATTTCCAAAATTCCAAAATTTCCACGAATAAACGCCCCATCAAACTCCCAGTCCCTGCGATCGATCTGAATGATATTTTTTGGAAAGGTGTCTACCAGCTGCATAAATATACTCACGATATGGCCCCCGGTTCGACTTTGAGAAAGGCAGGCTTATGAGTTATGCGTCACGTGGCAAACAGGCACCGTATATACAATTCATACGGCCAAAATTACGGCAAAAAGTACTCCATTTTAAATACCATATACACATACGTGCATATCTGGTTCTTCCTAATCAGTCATTTGCTTTGGTGAGGCCCATGACAGTTGTCGTTGTATTCTTGGAGCCGAAATGCTTGACTATTTGGGACTGGGCTCCTCCATGGGCCGAAAGGTCACTACTAGAAACGTCACTACTAAAATCCTCCAAATGTTTGGAGGGGCCGATCAGGGCAAGTCACTGTCTTACATTGAATTGAAAATTCCAACTTATATATTTATATATTTTTATTTACGATTTTGCTGTTTTTCACAAAGCAGATTCCTTTTTCTTTGCAAGAATAATTTACCAGCTGGCATATACTTTATCTAGATGGCGATGTTGCAGCCTCGAAAAAACTATTTCTAGATTAACCTTTTTGTGTTGTGTATAATATATGTTTGTTGATTTATAACGTAATTAGGGGTATGTTTGTATTCCCTATATTTTGGGGCATGAAAATTTCCAGCAAAACAAATACACTGAAACATTTTTAACTTTTACACATACACACTTTATCTTTCACAAATTTCAATAAATCTAAATAAAGTAAATATTCTCAAAATTTCGAAGAATTTTGGCAAACAAACATACCCTATATGTCCTGCACCATAGCTACATAGAGGGAAGCGAGCACGAATGGATTCGGTGCGAAGGTGGTAAGTGATGGCTCGGGCTGCTCGGACTTTTCATCCGACGGTGGAAAATGCTCGGGTGTTCGGGCAGATGTGACTGTTCGAGCAGCTGTGGGTCTCGTGCGGGACCCAGCGCCCGAGCATTTCCCACCGTCGGATGAAAAACCCGAGCAGCCCGAGCCGAGTCTTACCACCTTCACACCGAACGGACTTCGCACCAAATCCGTTCTCGAAGCAACATGCTATACGTGAAGCAGACACCCCATCTTGTTCCGGCGGCACTAACATTAAAAATCAAATGCAAAAAAAAAACAAATAAAGTCAAATTCCAGTTTTTGTATTAAGTGATATGAAATCCATTTTCTAAAACCACTAATATTTTAAAAAAAAAACTATTTAAAGGTTGACTTTAGAGGTCAGATCTTAATTAATATTTCATTTCAAGCTGTGAGGCAAATCTGAAGCGGCGGCCTGCAAATTTGTTTTTGCTAGCAGTTAGTGTGCAATTTGTTTGCACGATTCCTCTCCGATTAAGTTAACGAATATCTTTGTAATTGGTTAAAAAAAATTAATAATTCCACGCAAGGTCCATCATTGAATCTACCAGTACCAGGTTCATTTGCAAAGTACCCGTGCTTTGGGCACATAAGAACGTATCTGGATCATGGTTATCTTCGTTTTTAAAAAAAATTCAGGATTCAAATACATTCACAAAACGATCACTGAATATATTCAAAATTCAAACACAAACATCAATACATTTTACACAATCTCCAACAATTTTTAATTTTTTATTCAATATAAATTTTTCCTCTCTATACTTTTTCACATAACTCCAATACTTTTTTATTAAACAATTACATCAAATTATTTCTCTCTCCACTTTACACAAACACCAATAAAACACTATTCAATATAAATATTCACAATTTCTCTAAAATCCTACATTTTTACTCAAACCGAACATATCTAGGTTGATTCACGATTGAAAAATGAGAAGTCCTTGTTAATATATTCAATTTTGTAGAAATTTAGACATTCGTCTTTTGCCTTTTTGATATTGAAAAGAAAAGTCCATCCAATTTACGCATAAAAATTGAAGAAGAACTGTATTTTGTATTAATATTCATAGAAGCTGCTAATTAAAGTCAAATATTTAAAATATAAATACAAAAAGTTCAGTAACCTCTGATTTTGAAATATATAAGAGAGAAATTGAATGCACTAATCATGCATGTCAACATCCTACCTTCTGTCTTCTAAACTGTAGACAGCGACAAAGATCCTATTTCAAAAAGTTATTGTAATGTAATCCTTTTGGTTATAGCAGAAATTAATTCAGATTTTAAAAGTCAAATACCAAATATTTAATTTCGACATTTAATTTTGGGTTACAATAGTATTCAAAACCCCATGCATAATTATTTCCATATATAAGTGCAAACTTTAATCCGATAACGTATGAGTTACTTGTTTCATGAAAATTGCAGATAATTAAGTTTTTGTTTTCGGCGTCTGGAGGTGTATCTGGACCAGTTTGCTCGAAAGAGTCAAAGCTTTCTACAAATTAGAGACGCCTGTCATAGGGCGATTGGTCTGTGAGTCAATGATCTCGATCTTTCGTATTTAATGTAATTTTTTAAGGTAGAAGTTAATAAACCTCGAGACTCAGTTGTATTGACTGACCCACTTCTATTTCTAGAATGCTTACAAGTTACATGATCTAGCGTAGTTGAAAAACCAAACTTGAAAGGCAAGCCAGGGACGTGGGTCTTTTTTGTGATGAGGACATGGTCATACAGGCCTTAGACCAAAAGATATGTCTTATAGTTAGAGTTATTCAGATTCTCTTAATAAGTCTTCTACTTAGATTCTCCTAAATAATGTGGGATCTCAACATTTCACAATCTTTCGAAGACCGACGTCCTCGTCGTCTGCATTTCCCACATGACCTCTATAAGGGGTTTTCACCGGACTGGGGCCTACCCTGACTCGTACCGAATCTATAGGGTCGAAGAAAATGAGTTCATACAAGCCACTACACAGTTAGGAAAGACTCATGGGCCACCAATTGATGAGGAACTGGACCCTAGACTAAACAACATGTCTTATAGTTTGAGTTATCCAGACCATCTTATTAAGGCTGCGTTTGCAACCATAATTTTTCCCAAAATTTTATCTCTCTCCTAATAAAATACTCCAATATAATCTTTCTCTCTCTACCATAAAAAATTATAAAAAATATAAAAAATCATCTCTCTCTTCACCTTTTCACTAAACCCAATACCAACACATATTCTCATACAAAAAATATTACAACACAAACACAACATAAGTCTTATACTTAAATTCTCCTAAATAACGTGGGATCTCAACACTTTGCTTTATGTTTACGTTTTCTTGGCCTCTGGTAACCCCTCCAGAAGGCTGCATCAAAGTCGTGCTTGATAGTTTCTGCAAACCGATACCATATTAGGGTTAGACTTCCTCATCACTGACACTCTTCTCAAGCACAGTGAGAGCCATGAATGGTATACCGATTTACTTCCCTTCTTACTACTTATTTCTCCGGTTCCATCAAGATTTCCTAGATTGTAGCCCACGTGGAAGGTTGGCGTAACAGATTAGGAAAGTAGACCATTTCGAGGGCGCGACAGTATTCAAAGGGGGTTCTTTTTGGGATTTTGCCAATACCACAGTTTTCCAAATTTCTAGACCTGCAAATAACATAAAGAAAGAAACATGTTTTTGAGCCACACAGACCCAGTCAGCCACATGCAGCCGCTGTATGGGATCATACCACCTTCCGCGGTCCACCCAAAATCACCGCCAGTGTGAATCTGGTTTTTCAATTTGGCGCCAAATTTGTTAACGGTCAATAAAGCCCGGCAAAGGATAGAGACCCGAGAAAAGGCGGGGTTTAAAAAAAAAAAGCAAAAAAATCTTCTTTAAATTATATTATCTAGGGATCCAGTGACCGACATCTGAGCTTCCATCCACGTGTCACCACTACTTTACCTCTCCTCGTACATTACAACCTTCTTCTTCTCTGCCAAAAGCCACTGTTTTCCGCTCTCGAATATTTCGCCCTCCAACGTACTTTCCGCGTCGAGAACGTGGGCCCCCGCCACGCTTTTCCCTCGACAGTGTCGACCCGCATCTATTCCGTGATCACATGGACCCACCGCCATCAAATTTGGCGGGAAACCGAATAACCGATTATCTTCCCGCCAGCAAGTTAGCAACGCCTGGATTGAGTCATGAGAAAAAAGATGGCTTGAGGGGGCCAGCGGCGTCTTCAATTTCAACTGCCCAAACCGACTCGGACCGTTTAGTTCCTTAGCTTTGACCGACGCACGTCCCGCCACGTTGCTAAATCGTAGGGTCGTTTGGCTTAACGGGGGACAATTTTAAGTAAGGGGACCGTTACTGTTGAGACGAATTGCGGACGTGCCACGTCGGCGGGTCGGTGCCAGAAACAGCGACCGACCAGAGAACGTGTTTTCTGACTGGCTGGCACGTGATCGTCAGACCAAGAGGTCAGCTTGTGGGGGCCACGATGCTAGCTTCGTGACAGCATTTGGGGTTGACTTCCTCTTTGTCCAACACGTGTCGGAGAGTTTTTCTTTACATTTCAAAAAAAGCACCGTCACGAGGAAGGCATAATCCGAAAGCGTGCCTCCACGACTACGTTACGAGTCATGCGCGCATTGTGCTGCCCAAACGAAATTAATGGGACCACTTCTCATTTCTATCCCCCTCTGCCCTCTCCCTTTCTCAAGGAGAACGCTCCCTTCATCTTTCCCTATGGGGTTGGTCCGACATGTAGCAGATAACATGAAAAAAATATATGAAGAAACAAATTCATCAATTCAACGACATAAAGGGCATGTTTGAGCTCCAATTAATTGGGTTCAAAATTTTAGGTTTACTACTAAAAAATTCACCACATAATTTTTTATTATTATAATATTTATTAAAAATATTCTCTCTCTTCACTTTTTCATCAACTCACATAACATTTCTTTACTTCATAATATTTCTCAAACCCCAATACCCAAAATTTTCACCTTCAAACATACCCAATGGAAGATGAAATAAAAAATAATAAAATAAAAGAAAAGACTTAATTTAAAAAATTATCTTTTCAAATTTCAATTACCATCTTTCGACATTACTCCTATAATAAAATAAGACTTCACTCCCATAGTGAATCACTCGGCTAGTAATGTATACGATATATGGCATGCGATATTACTCTCAGAGTAAAAACGTCCCTATTCAGGACATTTATGCGTGCGACTGAGCTGCCAAGATGCCACAGCATGTTGTTCACATTCTCTTGTCCGCAATACTATCACTTCTTTAAATCACAAGTTGAGTATGCATGTCTCGTGTCAATATCCCGCATTATATAATATGTTATATCTTAACCCTCAAACTTCCCTTGAAAATCGTATTTTTCAAAATAGAAAACAATTGGCTTCTTGAAAAGAAAATGATAGGTATTGTAAAGAAAAAAATAACATTCCGATTTCACGGTTAAAACCCGATTAACCTCTATGTAGAAAGAACGAATATTTTTACATAATCAAAATGACGTAGAGTTTTAAAATCACAAATAATATTTTCGCTATTTGAAAAACATAGTTTGTGAAGTTTTTTTACAGAGAAACGGATTTAAGTTTGAAAAACAACTTAAAAAGATAAAATCGAACTTTAAAAATGATATTATTTTGAAAACACGAGCTTGTTCTTCATCAAGAACACGAAGAACAACAATAACGCGAAGAACATTAATAGATGTAAGAATTATTTTGAAACACAAGAGATTCACGATAATTTTCTTGAAAACTTTTTCTTTTTCTACTCGAATTCACTCTTGTTTCTTCTAGTCTTTCCTCTTTTTCTTCTCTGTGAAAGCTCTACGATTTTACTCAAATTGTGAGTTTTTCTAATGGAGGAACCCCTCTATTTATATGCTTTTCAAGACTTTGTTGTTAAGTTTTATCAATTATCCAACCGATTATTATTTTATCTTTATCCACAAGTCATTTTTATCTTTATCCACAATTTTATCTCTATCTATAACTCATCTCTGTCAATAATTAATCTCTATCATGACTCATATCTATCCATAATTCTATAAATTGTCATACTAACTTTCGAAAAATAAATGTCTCCAAATTTAAACTGTAAACTGGTAGATAAACTCTTAACCTACTAGTTGATTAAAAATCTATTGTTGGGACATGTTCGGTTAACAAATATTTTCAGGATTTTTTTAATCTTTACAATACAAAAAATTCTACAACCAAACATTATTTTTAACACCACATAAAAATAAATACAACACGCATACCAATAAAGTTATCATCATCTAAAAATTCTCAAAACAGAACTAAACCGAAAAACCTGTTAAAATCTTTTTTTCTACTCGAATCTTCTTCCACGCAGGTGCTAACAGAATCCAGTCCTAAATTACTAATTGACCCTTTATGTTAAGGGGTCAGTAAACAAGTACGAGGGTATTGCGGGGAAAAAAGTGGTTATAAGCAGCTGCAAATATCAGGGAGACATCGAGAAGGTACGACGATATAAAAATAGTAATTAAAAAAAACGGCCGAGAAAACGACAGAGGAAAAGCTGATATGAGCGATGTTGTCACGTGTGGACGTCATAATTCCCGCTCGGCAAATCAAAACGTAATTACGAAGTCACCTCAAGGCCGGTATGGGTCCTCACAGCCATGTGGGATGACCTCTCCCGTTCATCAAGAATCGCAGTGGCTCTGCTCTCCTAATTCCTATTGAGTCTAACGCACGCAAAGCGACGCTTGAGAAGTTCGTGTGGCATCCGAGCTGGACTTTTGAACAACCCTGATACGGGATCAGCCGACACGTGGTCCAATGGTCGGTTGCCTCGAGGAGGTAGTGCATCATGTAGCAGAAGTGGAATAAAAGGAACTGGCTAATAAAAAGAGCTGTAATATTTTTGGTACGAGAATATGTGTTGGTATTGAGTTTAGTGAAAAGATAAAGAGATAGGTAATTTTTTATATTTTTTGATAGGAAAAAAAGATTGTATTAAATTATTTTATTAGGAGTGAGATAATATTTTAGTGAATATTAGGTTTGGCAAACCCAGCCAGATCAGGAAAATTCACACAAAAAAAAAGGAAAAAGTTTTGGGTGACTGCGGGCAGTCTATCGGGCAGTCTGCCCCTTACCCTTTGCTTATAGGCGTGATTTCGTAATTATAAAATATTAGAAACACCTTATATAAACTAATATATATATATATATATAACACCTTGGAGGCAGAGAGTTAAGAACAAGGCGTGCTTTGCGGTTGCAAGAGAGACAGAGAAATCAGTTAACTTTTCAGCAGAAAGAGAGAGAGAGAAAGTGGTCTGGTAGGGTTTGTTAATGGCGATTTGGTCGAAGGTTTGAGAGATAAAGTGAGAGTTGGAGCCTAGGCGGTATCTGGCATCTGGGCTTTGTTCGGTAAGCAGAAGAGAGAGCGGTACTCTTTAGGGAGGAAATTTCTTCTCTGGTAACTGGTTCTTTGAATATCTCGTCCTTCAGTCAGAGAAGTTTGTACGGTCGCTGTAATAAGGGCAAATTAACAGGGTGTAGAAAGCCGGCTGTTCCGGGGCATTTGTTCTTCTAGTCCTTTGTTTTTGCTCTGTTCTCTTTTTGTAACCGAAGCAAGAGGAAGATAGAGATGGAGTGGCCCGCTTGTGTGGATGAATACGAAAAGCTTGTGACTCGGATGAACACTCCCAGGTTTGTTGCTTTTTCTCAAGCGAAGTTCAGCCTCTGAGTCTGGATCTTTGCCTCTTCTTCACTCGCGGACGTACTCACACAAGCCTTGAGAGCCTTTTTCTTGTGTTTCTGATTTTGCAAATTATTTCTGCACTTCCTCTCTATTTTTTGTATCATATTCCGTAGCTTCATCTGGATTTTGCCATTCGTTTCGAGTTTGCCTTTGAGATTGCTTCTTGCTTTCGCTCCATGTCTTTCGTTCGCGCGATTCGTTTCTCCGTGCTTTGATTTTGGTTTGAAATGTTTCTGACCGTGTCTAGGTGATCATCCTTCGAATTTTAAACGTTTTGTTTTTGAACATTTTTGCTGAGTTACAAAGTATACCTTTGTAAACATGATAAAGGTAATTTCAATTTCGCGATGTCTGCTTTATCTTTCGGAAATCCTTTCTTAAGCAACATTTTTCTTGTTGCGCAGTGTCGTGATCGACAACGCCGTTTGCCCAACTGCGACTCTGGTCACGGTAAGCCTTCCACGAAACCATCAAAAGCATGCTCTGAACTTTCGAAAAACGAAAAACGAACAACGAAAGAGGTTTCCCGAAAAAGTGACAAAATCTTTTTTCGATTTTGCTTGATGTCCAGGTTGATAGCGCCAGAAGACGTGGAATTTTACTAGAGGCCGTGCAGGTTCTCATCGATCTGAACCTTTCCATAAAGAAGGCTTACATATCTTCGGATGGAAGGTGGTTCATGGATGGTAAGCAAAAAATTGACAACAACTTTTTTTTAGTATATCAATGGAGTCCTCACTAACGTCACTGACTTTGGGCTCACGTTAATGCTTTCCCTTTTTTATGTTCGATTTTAAGACGTGTTGATTCTATTTCCACGAAGGTTCCGATACATGTGCTGAGGTTTACTGTATTTGGCCGCAGTTTTCCATGTGACTGATCAAAACGGAAACAAACTGACAGACGAGAGCGTTATCAGCTACATTAAGCAGGTAATTTCGCGTTTAATTTAATGGTAATATTTTCGAATTTAATTTTCTTTTTTCCTTTTTAATGGGAACTGAAATCGATTGACGTTATTATGTTTAACAGTCTATGGGCACCATTCACTGCGATCGAACCAGCGGTTACAACGGCCTAACGGCCCTTGAGCTTACTGGCACCGATCGGGTTGGTCTGCTCTCCGAGGTATTTGCCGTACTTACCGACCTTCAATGCAACGTGGTGGAGGCCAAAGTTTGGACCCACAATGGTCGAATTGCGTCGCTGATATACGTGAAGGACTGTGATTCCGGGTGCCCAATCGAGGACTCGCAGAAAATAGACGGAATCGAAGCACGTTTAAGGAACTTGCTCAAAGGCGACAACATACGTAGCGCGAAGACCTCGGTCTCTATGGCGGTCACGCACACGGAGAGGAGACTACATCAGATGATGTTCGCCGATCGTGATTACGAGAGGAAGCCGATTCTGAAGCCCAGCGCTGATTCCCCTGCTGTGATGGTTCAGAATTGGGCAGAGAGGGGTTACTCGGTGGTGAATGTTCAGTGCAAGGACAGGTCCAAGCTTCTGTTCGACATTGTTTGTACGCTGACTGACATGGAGTACGTCGTTTTCCATGGCACCGTGAACACAGCTGGCGAGAAAGCATATCTTGTACGACATATACTTTTAACATTTTACTTTCTTAGAGTAATTGTCTAGTTCTTATCTGTGAAATAGTTATATATGTTTCTGACTTGGTTCTTTTGTTGCAGGAATTTTACATTAGGCACACAGACGGGACTCCAATTAGTTCTGAACCGGAAAGGCAACGCGTCATACAGTGCCTAGAAGCTGCAATTGAAAGAAGAGGGTTTCAGGTACTGTCCTGTTTCAATTGTCATTTGGGTCCACCGTCCACGGCCACGCCTTAAGCGTGTGCTTTTATGAGCCTGCAAGGTGCTAATAGTTCTTTCCATATATTTGTTTTGATGAATAGGGTGTGAGGTTAGAGTTAGTAGCGGCGGATAGGCAGGGGCTTTTGGCCGACGTGACAAGAACGTTCCGAGAGAATGGGCTAAATGTTACACGAGCCGAGATATCGACGCAAAGCGACATGGCTCTAAACTTCTTTTATGTAACGGATGCGCTTGGGAACCCTGCGGATCCGAAACTCATCGAAGCTGTTAGACAGAGAATCGGTTTGAGTAATTTGAAAGTGAAGGAGTTGCCATTGCTTTGTCACCAAAAGGTGGAAAGGGAAGAGCAAGAGGTAGGGGTGGGTGGGGCCGTGCTGTTATCACTTGGGAGCTTGGTGAGAAGGAATCTGTACAACTTGGGATTGATCAGATCTTACTCTTAAAAGGTTCTTATTTATTTTTATTTTTCAACATGAATGGGGGAGAGTGGAAAAGGGCAAATCAATCTGGAAGGTGTATCCTAATATTCTTTGCTTCAGATTTGGGCATTGTGTAGATATAAAGGAGAAGGTGGGATTTGGTGACAGTAGTTGCTATAGTTGGTTGGGTTTGGTTGGTTGAATAGATAGACAGACACTCTTAAATTTGGGTGGGGGAGGGGAGGGGCTCTCAACCATTTTAAATGCTTTGAATTATAACAGAGGAAACAGGTGGCAAAAGTAAAGAGGGTGTTGGGTTGGTGTTTTCTGGCAGAGAAGGGGGTCCATCCGAGGAGAAGAGAGAAGATTAGGTAGAAAGAATGGGGGCATATGTTGTTTCTCAAACAGCTCAATGTGTATAGAATGACTTTTTTTAAGTATCTAGTTTCACTTCATTTTTTATCACATCAATCTCTCGTCTAATTCTCTTGGTGACATCCTAGGTTGTGTGGTTGGGGAGCATATTCTTAATTATAGCTGTCGTTTGGATGCTCTCGTGCCTCTTTGCACTTCCCGTACGCAATCCTTTAATTTTTCCCCCTAACACAAGTAATTTTTTAATTGAATAAAAACTGAAGTAAATTGTGGGTTTCCATTGTCTTGCACGCATAACGTGAATCTATAGAACGCTACACTCCAAACAATTCCATTTGTCAAAATCAACTCTAATTTGTGGTAAATACGTAGTTCGCTTCTTTTCAAAAGAAACGTTTCGTTATACTCCACGAATATTGGTGAAATTAATAGTCAAGCCATTTTCCTTAAGTTGGAATGGACCAAGAGTTAAAAGGACAGGTTATATAGTTGAGACTCATAAATAGCATATGAAATGGTACGGCACCTACCAGTACGGTCACTACCCACAAGACATGATCCCACGAGGAGGAAGGGGGAAAAAAAATCCTACTGATAGTTGAGATTTCGCTTTGGTAGAGAAAACAAAAATGGGAGGGATTATTTATTTATTTTTTAGCTCAGTAGAATTTACACAACTGGAAGCCTGCATTATAGCCTGTGATTGAGTAGATGAAGTTCCGAAGTGTACTGATCATCATCCTCAACGGAAAGTAGGCGACAAAGTGCCAGATGAAAGTGGTCAAAAAACACGAAGATGACAAAGGAAAGAACAAATAACGTGAGGACGAAGGAGAGGCGGCAGGCTGTCTTTACTATATATATATGTTTCTCTCTGTCCCAAAAGAAATACAGCACCACGCTGGCCTCCCGACAGATAGTCGATCCCAAAAGTGAGAGACTTGCAAATTGCAGCTCTGGATTCGTCTATTCTTTTTGTTGGCTTTATTTGTTTTTACGTTTCATTATATCCCCAAAAGAAAATCATGCATTTTCTATTTTTTGTATCCTCGAAATCTAGCATTTTGGACTATCCATATATCTTCTGTAAGATTTCTATCTAATCTTTTTCAGACCATTTAAAAACACTACTAGTATGTCCCATTTGGATTGTCACGAGCGACAAATATATATATCGGTACCTGATATAAGAATCTCTAAATTCAAATAATATACGGGATTTCTGCCCGTACCAAAAAGAACTTTAGCGGCCTTAAAAACTTTAAGCTTACCATAATGAGAAGTCTTGAGCTACTAATTAAATTCCTTGGTACTTGGTAGAATAGTGGTTGCCTCTGCATGAATCACGAGGGACAAGTTTTTCAACAGCCATTGCTTAGCTGTAAGACTCTATTATATATCTTATATATCTTAGCAGCTAGGTCTTGCCAAGTTAGTGGTGGTCCATACAAGGAGCTTGGGTAGGATGGTTAGTAGACTGAGGAGTTGGTGGCGAACAAGTAAACCAAAACCCCCGCTCGTGGTTTGAAAGGATTAACAACGTGAACGTACGTGGAGATGGAACCGTGATTCAGTCACATGGCGGCAAGTGCGGCGGTATCAGTGCACCGTTTTGTGTCACTCCAATAACTATTGGACCTGTTTTATCATTGGCTCTGCTTTTCATTGACTTGCCTCCCCCTCTCTGTGCCTAATTATTATTATTTTTCTTATGGTGAATGAATTCGTGTTCGTCGTAAAGCCTGTCAAGGTAGAAACTAAGGCAGATTCGAGTACAAAGGGCAACATAAATGTAGGCGAATTGACCCATACCAAAGCCTTAAAAAAACCACACAGGTGCTATTGAGTTGAGGTGTCAGAGCAACATTAGCAGCACCTAGGTGGTTGCATAACGAAGCCTACAATAGCCTTGTGAGGAAATAGCAAAGTTATTGGCATAATATGTCTAGGCCCTCCTTCCGGAACTTCTTCCAATATATGAGTCAGCTGCTGGTTGATTCTTTTAGCATCCTTTAATAAGCAAACCTACAAACCCGATACCCCCATGTGACTTTAACTAGCAGATAATACCTTGCTTGCCAAATGCCAAGTTTATTCTTCAGCCAACTAGGTTGATTCTTTGAGTGTAAAGATAAACTTAGGCGGCATTGCCCACCCATGTCAAGGGGAATAGGTTCAAGGTCATAAACCATCGTATCACATTTATATCATTCAGTTGAAAGTAGGCTCGATGCTTTAGTGCTTCCAGCTTCTAGCATAATTTTGGTGCACTGCCTGTACAACTAGGACTTGGTAAAGGGACTGCTAATTCAGGTAAATATTACGGCCCAAAGTTAAGGCAGTATTAAATAGATGCGTCATGCCTCGTGACAAAGTCTTTAGTCGGCAGCATATATAATTGAGCAATAGCGTGGATATATAGAATCGTGGATTCCATATTTTGGCTTGCTATCAAAGGAAGATTCATTGATTGTGCAAAAGGGTTTATTAATAGAGGATTGATTCACGTGAAGCTTGAATCCATTCCCCAAACCAAGTTGAGACAAATTTTACATTACTCCTTTACCTACCAACAAAAGAAAGAAAACGAGCAAAGAATAATTAGCATTTCAACGAGAGGCGGCAACCGCACAACCCATATATCAGCTTAATGAATTGTTGTTAATTTTACTCATAATCATACTGTCTTCTAGCCCAAATATTCATATTCTTTGGCGGGTACTAGATGTTGAACACCCTGCTTAGAGAATCAGCTGCACAGCGAATACTTCATAGTGAGACTTGTCTGTTCACTGTGTGAGCTGCCCTTTTCTTTTGTAATTGGAATCTCTTCAATGCTTATGCGTGTGATCTGTGGCCTGTAGGGTAATGAGATCCTCCCGCACATGCTGCATTAGCAGAAACTTCAAAGATTATTCACGCCCCTATAACCTTACCTAGTAAGGCTTCTTTTTTTTCAAAAGGAGATTCCCATCCGTCTTGATGCCTAATTCAAGGATACTACAAGAGTTGCAATAATTCATAAGTGGCATTTATTATAAATAATATCTCCTATCCGCGGTATCCTAAATTCAATCTGAGTTAGCCCCTTTGTGAAAGTAGAAGTATCCAAAGTTCGCTGCCAGTCTGAAGATATTCCGACGCCCACAAGGCTTTCCATATATGTGGACAATGGAAAGTTCATACGTACAGCTTTGTGATTCCTGCTCGTGTAAATGCCGTGGCAAGGTATTCATGATTAATCTGGAAAATCAAAAGCATGCCCATCGTTTCTAGAAAAGCCTCTACTTTTTCTTGGTCAATTAAGGAGATTCTCACGAACCTGATTTGGCAAAATACTCAAAACAGTGCTACAGCCTACAGAATGCGTATCTAATGGAGTTAATCAGTACCGATCAAGAATAAATTCTCAAATGCGTATTTTAAACTCATGCTTAATGTCCATTTGGCAAGTACAAGGGACTCAAGGGTCGATTTTTCTCTTAACTTCTTTTGGAAACTCAAGAACAATCCCCCTATCATTGTCCTGTGCAGAGCCATTAATACGAGACATGCACCAGTTATCTTTACTGGGATTAGACATAAATATTAATAAGAAGGGGCTACGTACCCAACTGGAAACAGGAGCTCTGCCTCACGCCGAATAAGTTCTAAAACAAATGGGGAGCTGGGGTGGGGTGGTATTGATGTGCGGTAGGTTGGGTTGGTAATATATTTTAAAGAATATCAACCGATACACAAAGGCTTTTATTATGTGTTCCCATTATCCCCTAGGCTCTAGCTAGCGTCTTGTTTTCTTTCGGCCAAGGTATCAATGTTTGAACAGCTTGCTCATTATTCTTGCAATAATCAGAAACCTTCTAGCAATTTACTTGAAAGGAATAACACAAAACGTCACATCCTTTAAAGTCACTGAATCGAGCACAAAAGAAAATGAAAATCTCAATAGTGCTAAATCTTCCTATAGATTCAGCTCTTCAGATAGAGATCCTATTCCAAACCAAGGGTATCCGCAGGAGGAAAAAGAAAAAGTTATAAGCAGAAAAGGACGACTAGAACGACAAAAATTTTCCTTTTTCTAATATATGAATCAAACTCTCATCACTGTTGCATTTGTTCAAGTGTCACCTTCAGCAGAGGACAAAAAAAAAGTCAGAAGCAAGTGGAAGAGGATAAATGGACAAGTGGATTCGTTTAGGTTCTATATGTGAGAACTAATGACGATTAGGATCTGTAAGAGACAAAGACTAATCATTGACCGTCCCAAATCATCTACACTCTTTCTGTTTGAATGCGCGCTTAACCCTTCAGGGCAATATTCTTGCGTTTTCAGAGCAAAGAAGTGAGATTATGGCCCCAACATTTGAAGCCAAATGACTTAAGATTCTCAGTGAAAGCGACCAACTCTAATGCATATAAGACAATCTTGAATTTTCTATTAACTAAAACATACATTTTGCCAAACTAACCGCGTTGGCCGGGTGGTGTGTGTCATGCTGAAAGCAAGTTTATGTAAAAATGAAGTTCTAGTTGACCCTTTGGATACCCAAAATTTGAACAAACAGTGACGCCAAAGACACCAACATATTTTGGGGAGAAAAAACGAGGTCGCAGTTCGAGGAGACCATGTTTATTTTATTCTTTACACTGAAACCAGTGATTAAAAATTGCAGAAACGAACTCTCTATAGTACCAAACAGCTGGCCGAACAACTGAACTTTCTTTATGCTTATATTACGAACATGCTAGAGTTTGACCAGAGAATACAACAAAAGGATCTGCTCCCAAGAATCTTGGCTGCCAACTGCAAGTCCTTTTCTATTTGTATGTGGAATCTGTCCGATGCCTGTGATGCTTGGCCATTTCTACTTGTATTTCATGAACTGTTGACCTGTCGAACTGATGGGAACTGCGTGATGTAAGATAAAGCCGTATCTTATATATTGATTAATTGAATGTTACAAATAGTATTTGGATATGTAATGAGAATTTTAGGAAGAAGATTCCCAGCACAATTCTGAAAATTCTTGCGATGCCACAAAAATTTTCATTTCTAGTTGTCATGTAGCTAGCAGATGATATTATTCTTGATGCCTTGCTGCACAAACCCTGCGATACTGATGGGACTAATCAAGCTCCATATATCCTCCAACTTGCCGACTGGCAACAACGACCACATTCATCTCTCGTCATGTAAGGGGCCGGGCATACGTGATTTATTCTTCGGATAGACACACTGTGAGACTAATGCAGAAACAGAACTTTTCTGAGTTGACTTCACATATAGGATATATAGATGCATGCATGTTAGGTTTGGTGGATCTTTCTAGTACGGATAATAATCACGACCATATTCAACAAAACCGGAGAAATGAAAGGAAAAAACAAAATCAAAACTACCATTTTAAGTTTATTCTGGGATTATGCAGGGCCGGTGTGAAAGTGGATATTCCGGATTTGCCAGGCTTTGGCAGGCTGGTGTGGGATTGGACAAAAAATCCGGCTTGAAATTAAGCCTATGAGGTACACACAAAGGAAAGTAATACTTTGTCTTTTCCCTCCAACTTTTATTCTCTGATGTATGGCGGATTTGATCCTAATTCCCTTGTTTATTGCTAGTAGAGCTTCATTGAGCTTATGTGCTAAACAACAAGAAACAGGCCTTCCCTTCCTGAACCCCAATTATTGAAAGCTTATCGGATCTATGGGCTGTATAACGGAAGATAGAGATAGTCCCCAACCCTCTGTTCATCCTCCTAATTTTCTCCCTTTAGGAGAAATTCGATCAAATTCCTTCAAGTTGTATTTAAAGCCTTATCAATATGGAAGTTGAGTCTTTATGCTTGCCAATGAAAATAGCTTAACTTATAATACGAATGACATTGAAACAAAAAGCTTCATCTAGTCAATTCCGCTTATTCTGACTTAATTAAGGATTTGTTTATTTTGTAGAACTCCTTAAATCTAAGCCCATTTAGTAATTTCATACAACTTTGAAATGCTTGAACCCAAACTCTTATCCTTCATTTTAAGTAGGCTTTTGCCAACTTGTGCAAAGCAATGAAAATAGGCCGAGTCAGTTAAGTCTTCAACTCAGCCTGCATGCTAGCTTCACTCGGCCCAAACTCCTGTTGCATTGTTTTGGATGACTTGGGTGCCTACTGCCTAGTCCTCGAAATGAATTAATTAGCACATTCAAAAGTGGCTCTGTATATTTCAGCCCTTTTGAGCAGCTCCTTTGTGGGCCATTAAACCTTGCTTTTTCTCTATGAAACTTCTCTTTGAACCCAGACCATACTGAAGCAGAAGACAGCCCAGCCTGCTAGTGCTTAGAAAATTGAAAAGAGGAAAAACGATACCCCTCAAAATGATTCTCTTTTTATTGCCCTTTTTTTTAAATACAATTCAAATCTTATCATGGATAGTTGAGAGAATAAACTATGCTGATTAAATGATATTGATCTGGCTTTCAAAATGAACATCACATGGTTATCCCTCAGAGTTAGTTCTGTACTGGGTAGCAACAAAAATAATAATACAATAATAATAATTTACTCTGAAGACTAGCAATATTACAGGCTAATAAAAATATAGTTTGGGGGAGGCATATTTATCTCCTTGGTAGAAAAAAGAAACACAGAAAGCTACGATGATAGATAATGTAGAAAAACTAGGAAACCCCCCTACACACGATAACTCATTCCTGACTACTTTTTTTTTTTTCTCTAATTAAGTCATTCCTGACTACTCTAGTGAAAAGAACCCATCTAGGATCCCAATGGATGGACCCTTTGACTAACATTTCCTACTGGTCTTGACTACTCTTTGCCCAGAATTTTGAGCTTGACAGTGAGTGCCGGATTCTTTTCTAAATGGTCATAATTTTTTTTTCTTTAATAGCATGTTCGGTTAAATAAAATTTTTCAGAAAATTCTACAACCAAACATCATTTTTAACATTACATAAAAATAACTAAAACACGCATACCAATAAAGTTAACATCACCTAAAAATTCTCAAAAAACTTCCTAACCGAACACCCTCTAAGAGGAAAATTACTGTGCGACAGTTACCAAAGTGAACTGATTGAATGCATAAGTAAACTTTCAAAGAGTTAATACAAATTTATATATACCACTGTAATTTTTATTTAAATTTGTTATAATATTCACCTGATAAAAAATTGAACCTGTGACCTATAGTCATTTACATAGGCACAAATTCGCCCTTACCATTGAACCAGGTGCAGGACGGACATTGGTCACAAAATTCACCACCAGTTAACCATCCAGCGTTCTAGCCCTGCCAAAGCATAAGCTAATGGAGGTCATTCTGACATGGACGTCCAACACCTATCATGTAAATTGGAGTGGTAATTTCCCAAGTGTCAAATTTTCTTAAAAAAAATATATACCCTTTCTTTCTATTTTTTAGTCCAAAAAATATATATATACCCTTTCGCTTTCCATGGGTTAGGTCTGGACGACAAAAAGATGGACACAAACTTGAAAATAAAAACAACTGTGCATATATGCTGGCATATACTATATTATTATTATATAAACCAAAAACAGAAAGGTGTGAAGGCTTACGTGCATCGAGCTCGTCACCGTATATTATTTATTGCTCAAAAAATTGAACAGTTAGCTTGTGTTTATCTAAGCACAGTATTCTTTTTTATATTATATTTCATTTGTTTTTAGGCAACTTACCTAGAACTTTGTTTAGTTAAAGATACCTCTAATCTCGCAAATATTATACTCCTTTCCATCTTGTATTCACTTGCTCAAAGCTCGTGGTCCCATATGAGAAATTATATTGTTATCTATTTGAAGGCTGATCACTTTCCTTTCCCCCATTTTCTAGGCCACTTCCATTAAACTTACTTAAGAAACAGATTAATCAAAAGCTTTGGTCTGAGAAACAAACCAGTATTGGAAAACTTTACACTTCAAAACAAAATGTTTAACTTCCAATCCAACTGAAGACCAATGTTCAGAATTTTCCTTTCAGTTTTGGCCATGTCATCTGTACTTGTGGGGTTCCTTTTAAAATGAAAGTGTTGTCCTGCTTCATGTAGTATTTCTAAAGGGTAAAAGAAAGGAGGCTTAGCTCCACTATGCTTTTAATAACCATTTTTTTTTTCTGCAGAGGATAAGAACTGCAAGAATAGAGTAGAAGCCACTTAAAAGCTCCAACATGTGCAGCCACTAACCTCCACTGGTAATCTAAACACATGACATATTCTAAAGCTCCCTTTTGGCTCTCGGAAATGATACAAAAAACTAAAGAAATGGACTATATTCAGATAGGTCTCTCCCCAACTTTCCCACACTCCCCTCATCACAAGTGAAAACATACACAAAGACTCGTTCTGAGTTGTGAGCTGAGATGTGCTTTATTGGAGAGATCATGTGTGGAAAACATTGACCCCAACAGAGCACACATCATGCAAATATTACCCTCCAAAACTGCAGAAACTTCATGACCAAAAAGTAATTAATTACCAACTAATATTTTAGGTGGGAACTGCATTGACAAGCTATGAGTGAGCATAACAGAATTGTCAATGAATGAATATATTGTGTTTTTTTTCTAAGCAAACGTGAAATTCATTTCACAGGAAAATATACAACCGTGTTGAATACAGACAGCCTTACAAGGCTGGATACAAAGAACAAAGACATCACACTCATTACAGCATCAACTAAAGCCCTAAGGGCTATACATCGAAGGGTCATAAAGGTCAGATTCCAGATGGCCATAAGGCCTCAACAAGACGGACTCGGAAGCCCGTAGATTCAAAACGGATCCAAAGACCTGTGACTAACACTGTCGAAAAAGACGGTCACCTAACCAGTATCCTACTACCCTATAAAGACAATTCATATCAGAACAAAATGGACAACAAGGTCCATGAAAAAAAATGGCAAAGGAGTAGGTGAACAACCACCGTGACACCAACACCGATTGGGCGGTCACCACATGCATCCTCCCACAGCATTCTGCCTAAATAAACATCACAAACACAATAAAAACATAGCAAAACACACTGAAACAAAGACACTAGCCGACCGGAATGGAGCCAGGAGACCAGTGGCGGAACTAGGACCAAAATTCAGGGGGGTCGAATTTTAAAAGCGAAATAACAAGAATTTTTTTTTCCTTTGTAATGTTAAAAATTTTCTTACAATTACAGTATCAAAAATTAAGAACTATAAGCATTAAAAATATTACAATACATGTACATAGGTGAGAATTGCATCCTACTCATCAACGTTTTTTCTCACTTTACACCTTTGTTTGTAGCTACGCCTGCTTTTGATGATCTTTAACATAGAATTTAGCCCCTAATGGGTGAATAGATACTCCAAGATTTTAATTCAAAAACTCGCACAACAAAACCAGATGTAGTCAAGGAAAAAAAAACAGAGGTAAGTTCCTTCCCTCCTTTTCAATATTATGCCAAGAAGGAAGAAATTTCTGGCAAAAGCTTAAAAGACTTGTTGTTCTCATGGTCTCTCAATGATGTTCTCAATAAAGATATGTACAAAAACCAGGTTTAAGTTGTGGTTATCTAATTAAGCACATATCCTCTATAATTTCCGTTACATATTATAGGCTTTAGTGAGGTAGTCTCTTGAGTATCAATTCCTCTTCATTTCAGGTCACAGGTCAGAAATACAAGCTGTTACTTATGCAAAGCTACGACTGAAGATGCTGCCCACTTATTTTTTGAATGTCCACTAGCTAAGATTATTTGGAGGACTTCCTTTTGGTCGATTAATCTCGATCATCTTCAACCACTCTCCATGCCAGAATTTATTCGTATCATTCTTCATCCATATAAAGAGCTCCAAATACCTCAGGAAGAAGCCCAGCATTTTCAATTATTTACCGCCATTACATGTGACCAAATATGGGCCCTTAGGAATAGGATTCGGCTTGAGGGGCATGTAAGAGTTCTTTTTTGGTGGCTTGAGGGGTAGCGGCCGCCCATGACCGCTACCCCTTCGTTCCGCCACTGCAGGAGACGGGGCCCCGAGAGAACAACCAAAAGCACCCAAGCAGGTCCACAAAAGGGGTGGCGCATGGCTCACACGCGTGCGTGCGTGCGTGCGTGCGTGGGAGTGCATGCGCCGGCCAACGACGCCCGGAAGGAGCCAGAAACGGGCGCCTGGAGCTGCAGAGACCATCCCCTGCGCGTGGCCACCAACCGCCGCTTGAAAACGCCGAGATTTGAAGTTGAAAACCGCCACTGAGGGAGACCAGAAAAAATGAGAAATGGGAGGGAAAAAGGACATCCCGCCAAAAGAGAGGGAGATATTGGGCGCCGGTGAGAGTGACGAGGGAGAGGGTTCAGGTGAAGAATGGAGTAAATAGTCTAGAGAGAGGCTTTCGTGTAGATATCGATCCGTAGGTTAAATTTCAGCCAGAGAAAAAAAAAAGGAATATACTTTTCAAAGGAGGAAAAAGCATGAATGTTGTCAAGTTTTCTGATTTTGCTTATCCTTTCATCATTCCTGCTGATACAAAGGCAATGCTTGTGTAGTCCCGGAAAAGAAGGAAGCTTGCCTTTGGACAACCCCTCTTGTTTCCCTTTCTAAACAATTTCTTCAATTCTTGGCAACCAAATTTTACTTTCCATTCACCTAAAAAGATAAAATATAGCAACGGTGTAGAAAAAGGAATAAAATAATAATGAAAACCTGAAATGATAATGGTGATAATAATTACTTATTATTTCGTTTTGTCCACTTTTACAAAAGAAAAGAAAAGAAGAAAACGGAAGAGAAAAAAATAATCCCCTACCCACTTTTCAAATTTATTTTATATTAAATCATCACCGGATTCCAACCAAAACTCAAATATCAATGTTTTTATCATATAATATTAAATCATTAACAAAATACTCATCAATGCCCATTATTCAACATTTTCTTTTCCCATTTAATTTTTTTAATCTCAATTCAGACAGTCATAGGAAAGTTAGGCACCCAATTAGCTAAAACAACAATAACGAGGTTTCTTTTTATCTCTGCATTTTCCATTCGATCACAAAATCAAAAGTACAGCACAAAAATCAGCCTTTTTTTTTTCTTCTCAATCTAGCTCAAATTTCTCGAAAATATTTTTTTTAAACAAAAAATAGATCATCACTATCTGAGCTCGGTTTCAGCTCAGCTCTGCAAACAGTCTTTGTTTTGCAGATGAAATCTCACTGCTAGCTTTGCAACAACATATTCTTCAAGCTCTTCTGCTAGTTTAACACTTGAAAGAAGCTTCACTAGCTCTAAAATTTCAAGCTTTTGTAGTCCTTTATTTTTTTTCTGGGTTTGTGCTTCGAAGTTTGATATTATCTTTTTTTGGGAAAATAATTTTTTTGATAAAATTATGAACGTTTTTCATTGATTTAGATTATGACAAAAATGGGTTTTTGTTGAGAAGATTATAGAAAAATCCGTGGGGTTTAGTTATGGAGGCAACTAGTGGAGTTACAGTGGTGGGATCAGATGCTCCTTCGGACTACCATGTAGCTCCGAGGACCGAAAACCCAGCTCAGACCGCTGGATCTGCGCCGCCGCCAATTGCGACTGCTGCGGCGCAAGTGGGTGCGTCGCCGCCGTCAACGGCGGCGGCTGTAGTGGCTCCAGCTATGCCGGCAAAGAAGAAGAGAGGTAGGCCGAGGAAGTACGGTCTTGACGGGAGCGCGACGATGGCACTTTCTCCGAAGCCGATATCGTCCTCGGCGCCGCCACCGGTGATTGACTTCTCATCTGTGAAGCGCGGAAAAGTGAAGCCGGCCAGTTCGGTGAGCAAGACTAAGTTTGAGGTGGAGAATATAGGTAATGGGAAAATGTTTATTTCTACATACCCCTTTTCCAATCTGACTGTGTATTTGTTTGAAGGCTAAATACGAATTTTTTGGGTGTTATTGTTCGTAGTTTGTGTTGTTTTGCCTTTGGTAACTCCGCGAGTTTTGGTTTGTCTTTGACGTAAAATTGATCTTATGAAGATCGAGTTTAAGACGGTGCTCTGCGATTTAAGGTAATTCTTGTTGGGTATGTGTGGGACCTCTGATTGGATGCCCTTAGTGAGATCTTGATGTATCTGGTAGTTCCAAAAAGATGGCGAGATTAATGGGTTGGTGTGGGAATGATGGAATCTTCTTAATATGGCTGTCATTTTTCACTTTCACCTTTTTAGGAAGAAAATTGTGCAAGGTGCCAATTTGGGGTACCTGCTAAAAGTTTGCAAGTGATGGTGAACAGACTTTGGAATTGAAACCTGTCTTCAACTTGCCGACTGATCTATACTGGCATAGGGGGAAGACGGAAGTTGTTGTTTCCACGCTCTGTATATATTTAGTTCTGAATTGGTTTTCTGTTGGTGGAACAGAGTTGAAGTAATATAGGTCTTGAACATATTTTAACTCTAAGCGTGTATTTTGATAATGTCTACCAAGTGCGTCACAAATCTGAATATGCATCAGGACTTTTTCTTTTGCTTCTTCTCATCCTCCTCTTTTTTATGCGGTCAAGAGTACTTGCACTTCTTCAAGTTACCTTTACATATTTATGAGGGAGTAGGGATTGGCTCATTAAAGGGAAGCCCAGCATTAGGGATTTGCTCTACTTTTTTGGAATATGTGGGATTCAAAATTATAAGTATTCTTCATTCAAAGGGAGCCTGACGTTTTTGGTTTTCTGTGAAAAGCAGGAGGTTGATTTACATGAAATCTTTCTCTCTTTTTTTTTTCCGAAGTGAAATTTGTTTAAATTTTCCCTTATTCAGCATCCTAGATCGTTAATTTATTGCTCAGATGTATTGGATTCTTGTATCTAAACAACTATTTCAAACAGTAAGTCAGAGCTGGATAATGGTGAATTTTACCAAATAAATTTTATGTTAGCCAACCAACTTTCTGATGTTAATATTTAGCCTCACTGGATGCTAGCTGTGAATCAGGAAGAGATTGTAATTTACCAGCCTGCATAACCAAAAATTATTGACATCATTTTGGAACAGGGTTCATGAGCATAAATTGCATCTTTTGTCCCACTGACTTCAATTGTCTTGTCAGTCACTACATGATACCTGATATTGTACATCTATGTTGCATTCGAACCATTACTTTGGTCTTCTGGAATTCTTTACCAGCATAGGATGTAGTACCAATGTAACAATTGTCCCTTAGCAAGATGAAATATTTGGAACACTGAATGTTTTTTGTGATTTGAAATATTTAGGTCAGTTTATCATTACCATATGTCATGAGCTGATTGTGTTTTTCAGAAAAAGGTGATATACCTTTTAAGTCCAAGTCTTGCATCATTAATTACTTTGGTAGAAGACAGCTTTAGAAAATAGTTATGGAGCATGTTACATTGTTTGTTTTTTGAAGTACAAAACGTTCTTTTCTAGGCCATTGAAGTACAAAACTTATTGCATAGTTGGGGGCTCCTTGGCGTGTGTACTGATATTTTAAAACTCCTCTGTAGGTGAATGGGTTGCATGCTCTGTTGGTGCCAATTTTACGCCCCATATTATCACTGTTAACGCCGGTGAGGTAATTGTCAAAAATTTATGCAATAAACAATGTACTGCAAGAAATTTCATTATCTCAAGCTTTGTTGAACTGGGTGAAGACACTATATGGACTTCATAGGCAGAGAAGGATGACAATCATTGAACGAGGGCCGTAGCTAATCCTCGTTAATTGTATGAACCATGCTCTCTGAGAGTAGGAGAGAGGAGACTGTTCTGAACATGGAAACACTGGGTCTCGTTTGGCCTGTGGATGAAGAAAGAATTGGACTAAAACTTTTGCTTGGCGATGCACTTTTACTAGATTGGGGGACCTTTTTGCTTTGGGATACTTATTCGGATTAACACAGACAAAAAAAATTGTAATTGGGTTTTTGTTTCAGTTTATTAAAATATCTGTGTTGTCTTCTTCTGAGTAGATTGGAGGTCTAATCGTTATACTGAAATCATTAATCCTTTTTGTCTTAGTTCCAAACATGTTTTCAATTCATAGTATGCCTAAGCTATAAATATTACCTAATACATGGTACACTCCGATTTATGTTTTATATGGAGCTATTGTTGGAAATCCTGGAATCAGAGTTTGTAGACTTCAAGATGATTTTTATCGATATGATTCAATATTTTAAACTCTGATTCAAGCGACTAAATTAACTTTTATCATTAAGGAGTGTTCTTCTTGATTGTTTTAGGATGTTACAATGAAGGTCATATCCTTTTCTCAGCAAGGGCCTCGAGCTATTTGCATTCTCTCTGCAAATGGTGTCATATCGAGCGTTACACTTCGTCAGCCTGATTCTTCTGGGGGTACATTGACATATGAGGTGCCACATTTCATCCCCCATAAACAACATTAGTAATGATAACCTAGTTCAGTTGTGATGAAATATTTGCAATGTTTTTTTTTTACAGTTGTACAGATTGATTTTGATTCTTCTCTAGTAAACTGTAAAAGATTGTCATCTGATTGATGTATTTCACACCCATGCCCCCCAAAATCACGCACTCCCACACCCACACTTTTATTATGTTTGTTATTGGTAGCATCGTATTTCCTGATCTCTCTAACATTCAGGCTTAGAAGTGTATGTTGATATATGTTTTGTAAATAAAAGAATTCCTGGTAATCATGTTGAGGTAATTTGGATGGAATTTGGGGCCTCCACGTGCTCAAAGGAAGGATTAAGGAATTGAATCAAGAGAGGTGGCTTTTATCATATCAATCAAAATGAGATATATCTCTTTCTTTTTCTCTCTTTATTGATATGACCGACTCTTTGAAGCTTTTTTATGGTAAGCGTGTTCCTTGAATTTTACGGTTTTTGACGTTACCCATAAATGGAACACCGCCCGCCGACCTCCAAAGAAGGAAAAAGAACCACAACCACCACCACCACCATGCTTTCCTGTTATGCAAATTTTTTGAAATAGCTGGTGGGCCACGTTTTATTAAGCATCAAACAAGAAATGAGTTTCATCATGGTCTAGTCATTTCTATCAAGTTGGCCGGCTGGAATCTGCCCTGAAAAAGTACTAATTTTTCCTTTCTACTTATGGGTTTATGTTCAGCCATGTGGATTGCCTTGCGAGGGAAGGGAGAGTTTTGTCAGTGTTTTCTGTTTATAACTGTTTTATCTTAGTCATAATTTGGTCTTTGGGTCAACTGTCTTTGCCTGCCAGTCAGGCTCTCTGATCCCAAACCTAGTAGTAGAGTTTTCCATCTGTTGAACTGTTAGGTTGTCATTGGCTTTATTGTAGAAGACCATATAATCAGCCATTTTTCTCCATCTCACCTGCTATTAAATATATTAACTTTCTCACCTCCTTATGTCGTAAAATTGTCTTGCTAATAACTAGCACATGCACGTTTTTGCTCTGATGCGGTTCATACAGGGTCGTTTTGAGATATTGTCACTATCCGGGTCATTCATGCCGAGTGACAGTGGAGGAACAAAGAGCAGATCTGGTGGGATGAGTGTTTCATTAGCAAGTCCAGATGGACGCGTAGTAGGTGGTGGAGTTGCTGGTCTATTAGTAGCTGCGAGTCCAGTGCAGGTGTGGCTCTTAATTTCAACTCCTTTATGGCTTTATGTTCCTCCCCCTTATAGTTGGTTCTAAATAGAAATAAGAGACTTGTCACCAATTCAAGAATGATATCCATGGTCCAAACAGCTGCAAAATATTTTTGCAAGAATTGATGATTGATATGGATTTTTTATTTTTATTTTTTGTCCCGAGTGAAATACAGAGTGGCTAGTTTCATAACACGAGGATCGATTTTTATCTGTTTACCATTTTGTTGGTATGAATCAGGTTGTAGTAGGCAGTTTTCTGACAGGGAACCAGCATGAGCAAAAGCCCAAAAAACAGAAACACGACTATGTATCAAGTGCAACACCAACTGCAGCTATTCCCATATCTAGTGCAGATCCTTGGTCTTCAATGCCACTGGATTCCAGGAATATGCCTACGGACATTAACGTGTCTTTGCCTGGAGGGTGATATGATGGACCTCACAGAGTTGTGCAGTATGAGGATTGTTACTGACCACGTTGGCAATCGAACTCGATTAGTTGGCTTTCTCTTCCCCTGTTGTTATTTGGTCTGTGAACTTATCGACAATATATTAGTACCAGCACGTTGTTTTTCATCAGGTATTTCCTCCCTTTTAGGCAGTAGTAGTAGTTATATTAGTTACCTGAGTGTAAGCTTCTGTTGCCGCTGTTGTGTCATGTAGAGGAGTTTGATGATCCACGCCCGGACCGACCTTTTTCGATTGATGGTTGTAATTTTAAAGCTGTTTTAGACATTCGTAACTCACGTCTCCAATAGTTTGCCATTGTTAATGAAGTAGTTGCATGTTTCCTAGAAGCCTCCGATTTACTTGTAACGTACGCTAACTCAGATACGCAGTTTGCCTGCCTCTTGAATAGTAACTCCGGCAAACAGCTTGAGCTCTGTCTTGAATATCAGAAAAGAACTGTAAACAGTTGCAGAGCTATTGCCCAAGACCGGGTCAACAACGCAGACGCGTCATTTAGAAAGCTCAAAGCGACACATGTACATGTCGTCAGTCAATCAATCAATTTCGACAAATAACAGGAAAACGATGTTTGCAATATCCAGTGACAATGTGGATCTATTGTCTAATCATCCGCGGATCTGGGTGTTATGTCATGGACCATAATGTTTCATACGAAAGCTGTCACTGCGGAAAACGATGTTTGGAATATCCATCTCAGTTCTGCTTTCATTGTTAAGAAAAATATGAGCTTGACTTTCTGAATAGATTAGAGAGGTTCGCTTAATCGGATGTTCTACTAAGTCATCGGATTCAGATACTTCCCAGAGATTTCCATCACTTGTTAATATTCCTCGAGAAGGATTCTACTTCCAGAACTCCAGCGAACTTTATAAACTGAACCAAAAGGCTTAACGAAATTTCCCAAAAATTGCACTATTTGAGTTACCTACTTTTCGTCACCCAAATACAATTCAACCTTGGTCTGACGGTAAAGTTGTTGCCATAAGTTGCACGGACCCCTATAGTTTTCATAAATGGTTTTTTTAACCTGGGGGCTTTGTATCTTGATCCCCTTTGTGGGTTAAGACTAACATGTCAAAAACCATTTTATTTTAAAGGCAAAAAAAGAAGTGCGGATTTGGTTGGGCATGATTGGATCAATCTGTGTAAGGTTTCTCAATTGGGCTAGTTTTGTTCTGTTCTTAGTTTAATCTACTTCCTAAATTGCCAATTCGAAAGAAGATGCTTGGAGTTCAAGACATTTTGTCTGCACACACAACGGCCGCCAGATGGTTACTGACCTGGTAAAACAAAACATAATAGGAAATTTCAGGGTATGTATTATGCTTGAAAGTTTGTTATTCCTTCACGAGTTATGCTTATTGAATTTCCACGTAAAAATGGTATACTACTTACATGCTTCATTCAACTCTCCAAAAAGCCACTTTCGAAATGATTATTTTAACTTAGCCTATAAATAGTTCTCTCCTTCACGAAAGGACCTCACAAACCAAAACCACAAATATTACACATCTTATATATCAGGAAATGAGATTTGTACAGATACTGATACCTGTTGCTCTGGGTTTGGCGGCCATTCTGCTCCTGCATTTACGTTCATCGAACCTTCAACAACACAAGCTTCATGGATTCTTATCTAGTCCTCTTCTTCTGTTTTCAGTTTTTAACACATAATTGTTTTCCTCCTGTTTGGAAATTACAGACCATCTTCTTCGGAAGAAGTAGATGGGGTTTGGCCTCCCTTGTTCTCTGTCTATGAAGGGGAGGAGGAACGGGAGGAAGTTAAAACATACGACATTGGTGACTATAGTGAGGATGAGGGATTCTGCGGTTCAGATGGTTACGATGAAGATGACGACGATAGCAGTAGTGATGATGATATCTTTTGGCAAGATTAAGGGTGGGTTTGTGTGGTAAAATTTTTGGTATTGGGTTTAGTGTTGGTATTGAGTTTAGTGAAAAAGTGAAGAGAGAGGTAATATTTTATAATTTTTGTAATTTTTTATATTTTTTTATGGAAGAGAGAGAGATTATATTGGAGTATTTTATTAAGAGAGAGATAAAATTTTAGGTAAAATTTTAGTGACAAACGCAGCCTAAGAAGACGACACGCATTTGAACAGTAGAATAGAAAGCTTTATTGCTAAGATGAATGAAGAATGGAGGAAAGAGAGATTAAGGGAGACTAATTGCAACCAACTCTGATTTGGCTGGACTACCATGAGCATGAAGCATAATAGCCCGTTAGGTTAATAGGTTCTTGTCTTCATTTATGAATTCCCCTTTTTTGCTTAGAAAAAAAGAATTCCCTTTTTTTTATGGGGAATATTCACCATTGTATTCTTCTTTCTCTTATTTACGTCAGCTAGGGATAACACATTCATATTTTCAAATCTTTAGTGGACATGATGCAATTAATTAGTCCTACATTGTTTTTTTGCTTGTATCATTCTATAGGAATTGTTTCCAACTTCTTTTTTTTCATTGCATTTCGAATGTAATACAATGGAAGCTACTTTTTGCTCAATGATATACAATGTGAATGGTGATCTTATAAAGCCATTTGCAACACATTGTAATATCACACGTTTATTTGGAGTCACAATAGAAAGCAGAATTTGTTATCAGTTCAAAACTTGCATGAGGCATATGGTATGATGAAGATGAAGAATGATGCTGACAAGAAAGGTAGAAAAGAAGGATATCTTTACTGAAAAGTTCAAAATCATCACCGGAATTCATACCTATGTGAACTCATCGATAATCGAACCTAACTAGCCAATTATACATGTCTACAAGAAAACCACAATTTCGGGCAACAACAACACACTAACCAAGCCCTGCCCCTGCATCCTTGGTGCGTCAGCCTTAAATATGGGTATGTAGACTAACCAAGCCCTGTTCCTGCCTCCTTGGGAGGTGCGTCGGCCTTAATACGCGGTGGCCTGGCTATTCGATCAATTAGCCCATATTCAAGAGCCTCCTGAGCATTAAAGCGTTTCATCCTGCTCAAGTCTTTGTTGATCTGCACACATCGATTAGTATATAGATTTTTAAGCTCATACACCATATATTCATAATAAAAGTCTTTTGTATCAATAAATTATGAAAGATGTACTCTTCAGAACAAAAGAAATTCGCAAGACAAGAAAATAAAAGAAAAGGCCAATGAGGATTCACAAGCACACTTGTTCATACAGAATATGAAAGTTGGTATATGAACTTCCAGAAGCTTAAGCTTCTAACAGCCGTTAATTGCAAAAGTATGAATCTATCTTTTGCATCAAAATAAGTAGCCAAAAGGACAATGTAGGTTTTAAGGACGAGCAAACCAACCTTCTCAACAGGCTGGCCTGTTTTCTTAGCCAACTCATTAAAAAGGTAATCTCTGATCCTTAGAAGCTCATCTGCTTCGTTACGAATATCATCAGCCTGACAGACGATTTAATATATGTATGAAAATTCAACGTTACAAACACAAAATGTATAAACAAAAGATATACAGGGAAAGAGAAGTATGCAGTCACACCTGACCACGAGCAGCTCCAGCAGGAGATTGTAGCGCAATTCTTGAAAGAGGCATTGCAAAGCGGGTACCCTTTGAAAGCAAAGAATTTTGAAAAATAAAGAATTATCTTCAGAGATCAAGCATTATAGTTATAAAAGATTAATGCAAGTTATACAAAGAGCATATTATAATCAAATAAACTCAAGTACCACTTATCTCTAAAATTGAAAACCACAGCATCAATCCTCACTAATTAATCAATTTCACCACTTCTGCATGTCTCCTTCCAATTTAGCATATCCTTCCTCGCTACTTCTAAGCATGTTTTTTTTTTGGATAAGTAAGGAAAGCTTTATTGAAAGAAAAAGAAAACGGAGCAGTACAAAGGTTGTACTGAACCAACTACAACAAACAAGCAATGAAACTAATAAAATCACTGAAGTCTACAAAAGGAGAACCCAACAGCCCATTAGCCCACAGAAACAAGGTCTGCATCATTTTTCCTTTCAAACAAAGTAAGGACAGCCCCAAGTCTTCAAAACTTCTTCCATTCCTTCCCCCCATAAGCTCCCCCAAATGCACAATGGAATCATATTCCACACAGCCAATGCCAAAGGATTGTTGAACTTCCTCTTCCAACACTGCAACACCCCACCCACCCTCGTAGGCATCACCCAAGGGTAGTTGACAATACCAAGAACATGCACCCACAACTCTCTAGCAACCAAACAGTGGATAAGCACATGAGCCACAGACTCCCCATCATTCTTGCAAAGAAAGCACCAATTAAGCAAGTATAACCCCCTTCTGTGTAAGTTGTCAATGGCTAATACCTTCCCATGAACCGCTTCCCAAACAAAGAACGAAACACGAGGCGGGACAACGGTCTTCCATATCTGCCTCTACGGAAAAACCTCAACTAAACCCTCAACAATGAGCCCATACAACGACTTAACCGAAAAGACCCCATTCTCTAGGCATGTTATTTTAGGCCATTAGAACAGGATTAGTACAACGTTCAAGGCAATCTAACAACATTATCCAAACAAAAATATGTTCCGTCAATGCAATGGGCTATGGGGGTTAATGATAACAGTACAAATGTGGAAGTAACAGACTAATTGAGAAAATCCCAATTAGATAATCACACAATTCTACCAAAGCAGTTCTTTCAGATGCTTAAGAAAATGAGAACATCCCACTAAATAGTTTTTTTTTTTTTATAAGTAAGACAATTTTATTAAAAACATGAAAAACACGAAACACACAACACCGGAGTCAACAGTACAAGAGAAAATACTGAGGAATCCTAACACAAACAACTAGAAAAAGAAAAAGAAAAAAAAGAAAAAAAAAGGACCATAAAGGCCCAAAACGCCAAGAACTCCCACCCACCCTCAACCCACTAGCCAACAAAACTCTCCCAAAAAAACAAAAGCACCCTAAACCCACTAGCAAACAAGACCCTCCCAAGAACTCCCACCCACCTGCAACCCAAACGAGACCCTAACAGTCCAGCCCAAAGCTCAGTCTTCCTAGCGATCGAAGAAGACCCTTCATAGTTAACTGAAGACTTCAAGCCCTTCAATACCTTGAGCATCCTCCCCCTGATTTTCTAGACGTTTTTGAACGAATTTGCACCCGATCGCGTTCCAACGCTGCAAAGAGGTCCCTCAGCTTTTCCTCTTGACCACCACACGACACCCTCACCATCTGACTCACAGAGGAAACCATGTCCAAGACCCACGCCGGAGATTCTCCCCCCAAAGCTTTATGAGGGAAACTAACTGCCAAGGGTTTGGTCGAGGCATAGCTTCCATCCTCCGTCGCTAGAGACCCATCAACACTACTGTCTACACAAACTAAAGCCCTTCCCCCTACTAAAGAAGCTGCGGACCTCTCGCCAGAATGAAGGGCAACTCCAGCCGCCGAAGCCTCCAAAACAGAGATACCGAGCTTCTCCAAGGCCTCAGGCTCCACATACAGTCCAACCTCCATCTCTAGAGAGTGTGACTCAAGAACTTGTCCCAAAGAGCTCTCAACACAAGCCAGGGTCTTAGACAACCCTTGAGAACACTCCCCCTCCTCCAAATCTAGTCCTCAAAACTCTCCAGCTCTGTAGTCCCAGCATCTCGACGTCTCCAGCTCTCAACACTAACCAAACTCTTCGACATCCCCCGAGAACACGCCCCCTTCTCTAGACCACCTAATCTAGTCCCAGCATCAAAATCCAGCTCTACCCGATCCCCCTCGGCAACACAGCGCCCCACCACACGATGAGAGAAGGCCCCATCGAGCACAACGTGGACCTCCCCCATCGGCAGACCACTCTGGGACATCCCAGCAGCTAGATCGGCCTCTTCTGTCCTCGAAAATCCTATAGCCGGCGTCTCCAGCAGTCCAGAAGCATCTCCGGTCCAGACGACACTAGAAACAAGAGCCATCTCCGGTGCCGGCAAGTCGCCGGAACACATCTCCGACACCTCAGAAAGGATCGCCGGGGGCACGCCTATCGCCGGCAAGGCGCTTTGGCCAACCTCCAAGCTCCGATGATGGAGATTTGCGCTGTCGGCTATCTCAGCCTCAGCAGCAATTGTCGGGTGGGTCGGGCAGTCCTTAGGCCCACTCGACTCCCCCTTCTCCTTGCAGCCCAAATCATCTTCTAACTGACCAAGAATTGGGCCCCAGCCCAAGCCGGATTTGCCTCCCAAAATATGGGCCAAGCCCTCAAAATTTTGGCTCACCATTTTAAAACCACACGCTATGCAGCTTAAGCCCCTCCAGGCCCCATCCTCAGACCCTAACGCCCCATTTCTCTTCTTCACCAATCTTATCAAGCCGTCCACCTCATCCTTTAGCTTCAATAACTGCTTCCACACCACATTTTCAAACCCAGCCGCCGAATCAGAAAACTCAACGCAAACAAAGCTCTCGGGATTAAGCAGCCCCCCTAGGATGTTTGCTTGCGTCTCGAACGGAGCACCTACAACCCCAGACTTTTGCACGCCTCTCACATCATCTACAACTGTACTGATCTCCTTCCTCCCCACCGTTTCCATCTTCTTCTCTGATAGACCTTACCTCGCCATATCTGCAAAGGAAATGCCTTCCTTGATCGAAGCAACCTCACGCACCACCCTCTTACGTCCAAGAACGTTGATGACCGATATAAGCTCGTCACAGATTTTAACAAAGGACTTCCACCCAACACCTGACTTCCCCTCCGGTATCATCACTACCCCCACGACGACGACGCTCCCCGAACTCAACCAGAGCAATGAACCTTCCATTTTTGTTTGACTTCCTCTGAGCAAGAAATGCACGTGAGGATTCATTGAATCTCTCGGGAAAATCCTTAGAATCCAGTTTTCCAAAGAGATTCAACAACCAAAGCACCCCATACATTCCAAAGCGAATGAAACTCTGCAAATTTCTGTTTTTCTCAGTCAACGTAACCACCCCAAACGAGCTCACAGAGAACTGAAAAGTCTTAGCCTCAATAACTAAACTACGGAAAAACGCCATGAAACTAAGACTGGGAAAGGACGATGAGAACCAGAGAACCGAGAGAGAAAACCCACCCCATACTCAGTTGGAACAACACTCTTCAACAGCCAAAAAACAATGGAAGCTCAAAATTACTCCAGTGAAAAACAAACAGTTTGAACATCCCACTAAATAGCACTACCGATAAACAGAAAAAGGCCAAAATCCATATATTGTAAGTCCAACTCCCCTGCACTGATGGCATACATAACATTGATTGGCTGTTTATAGCCTCATCATCTGCCAGATAGGAGCGTTACAACTTATAATTCTAAGGGAGAAAGCTATTACCTTTTCTCCAGCTGCAAGAAGAAAGGCTGCTAGATTATAGGCATAGCCCACACAATGGGTGCCAACAGGACTCTGCAAGCTCTGCATTGTATCATAGATGGCCATGCTTGGAGTAAGCTGCAAAAGAGCAAGTTCTTAGCAAGGGAAAATATCTCACAAGCAACAAGAATATGGAGAAAGAAGCAGGCTTCTGATTGCAGAAGACTTGTTTATAAGGAACTCACATCTCCACCAGGACCATTGATGTACATATAGAGCTTCTTGGAGTTATCAACGCTGTCAAGGTACAACATTGTTGCCAATATTTGATTGCTAAACTCTTCGTCTATATGTTGTCCAATGAAGATAACACGCTCTCGGTACTGCATCCCAGGACTTCAGTGAGTTGCTTGAGAAATATAATCAACTAGACAGTGGATAGAGACTTTGTAAGGAAATTTGACATCTAGATATGGAAGTTATATTGAACAGATGAGCAATGGTACACAATCCATGTTCAATCTGGTGCAACAAAATAATTCCCAAGGCCAAAATTTTGGAAACGTGATCAAACCACCAACAATAGATGGCCAGGATAGTATGACTAAGACAAACAAAAAGCTCCATAATCTAAAATCAAGAGATGCTTATTTATGATTGTTAGGATCGAGTCTGTGGCCCACAACAAAATTTTCCTCTGCTCTTCAATAGAGGAGAATCTTCCATGGTGAGACACGAAAGAGGTTTGGCAAACCCCATATTTGCATTGTATCTATGATACTTACGACACTAACAATCCTTCTATAGTTTTATATTAATTGACTATTAGCTTGACATAGAGTTAGCTTAGTGACTTACCAGGGCATTCCACAGATCCACCCATTGCCAACTTCCCTCACCAGGAGTTCTGTATGGCACTCTTGGTGTCCCTATAGGACTCATTCTAACCCGTCCTCGCATTGCTATATGGTGACGAGTCCTGCAAACAAAGAAATGCATCATGCATGCAGTAGCATATTACTTTAGCAATTACATAGCTCTAGAGAAAATTTAGAAAAAAAAAAAAAGAGAACGCAAACTATTAATACTTATTCTCATCATTCGAGAAGGCTAAACCAAAATAGAGTTTTCCTGAAAATTTGAACAAAAATATATAAATTTGCTAAGCCTTTGGGCGCAAAGATAATCATTTTTTGATGACGAGGAAATTCCCCAAAGCCGGACCCTTTTGGCCCAACCCTGAAGTACAAACCCCGGCCCACTGAACCGACCCCACAACCCAGGGAGCAGATAAGTCAAGGGCGCAAAGATAATCATGGAAGAAATAAAAAAAAGAACTATCAGAAAGCATTATCCCATAAGAGTGGCATACAAAATAATGACTTCTCAGAGGAGGTTTCAAACTTCCGACTATAGGATGAGTGCACTCCCAAAGTAGAGATACCTATACACTTCAAAGAAATTTGTCGGGGATTGTACAGCAGTAAGCAACATGGAGTTACACAAGATATAACATTTATCTGTGAAGTCAAGCACCCACAACTGCTGCACATGAGTTTCTACTGAAGATAAAAGTCATCCTTTAGGTCAAAGAGCAAGGAAGAAACTGTAAGTCCAGGGATGGCAAGTTTAACACATTCCCAAAGTCAAATTTTCTTTTGTGTAAAAAAAAAAGCACTCTATCTAGGATCCAGGAAAAGGCCAACTATGAGCAATCACTATCACTTGCAAGGAAAGGAAAAAAAAAACTGCAGAAGCAAATATACATGCACCTGCTAGCGGGTTTCTCATTCTAGACGGTGAAATATTTGAAAATGAAGATTTCATTGTCTGCAGGATTAACTGCATTTTCACAGCAGGATTCCGTATCGCTTTTTTCACAGCAGGATTAACTGCATTTTATATGTTTCGTATATATTTACTTGCTTTCTATTCTTTCAAGTGATAAAGTGGACGGGCTCGCCCATTTTCGCAGTAGCGATGGCCCAAACCGAACGTTCTGTACGCCCAAGAGGGTTGCTACGCCTCCTCTTTTTTACGAGAAAAAAAAAGTGATAAAAGTACAAAAAGTTACCAGGCGCCGGGCAATCCAGAAGCAGTTATACCCAGTAATCTTTCAGTAACACGGAGCGAGCCCGTATTACGATGCATTCAATTACCTGGGTTGCAGGCTTGTATTAACTTTGCTATAGAATTCAGCAGTCACGTTAGGTATTCCAGCTCCAAAAGGACCTAACAACAAGAATGAAAAAGAACTATGGTACTGGCAGAAGAGTGACTGGATGAAATCTCGAAAAATAAAACTGAATGTGAGCATACCTGAAGATTGAAGCTTTAGGCCTGAGTAAAGCTTTGTCGAACAACTGTCAAATTACAAAGATCATTAATTAAAAAACAAGTTTGATTTCATGTCCACTCCTACCCATACTAGCGAGCGACAGAGAGAGAGAGAACCTGCGGGGATGACGAGAGGCTCTAGTTGGGGGCTGAAGGCTTGGAGTAGAAACGGTTGTATGAAGAGAGACTGCCATTTTCAGCGAGAGAAAGAAGTGCAGATTTCTCAGAAATCCAGAATGGGGTAGATTAGGAAATAGAGGAGGAAGAGATGGTGCCGGTAGTAGTATTGTAATCTGAAATCTTAGAATAATCTGAGCCGTTGGGTCGATTTTGATCGACCGCACGATTGTAACATATGATCTAATCCCGATTATGGACCCATTTCTTACCTTTTCTTTTCATTAAGGTCAATTTATTTATTTATTCATTGCTTTATCCACACACTCAGAAGTTCAAACTATCACTTACCAACTCCTGCGGATGCTGGTTAGGTCCGTCCGAACATACAACACGTGAATAAGTCTCGAATTTTTGTAGTTACCCAAAAAAATAAATAAAAATTGGAAGTCATTCTCTTTGAAGGCATTTGGAACAAACATTTATCACACGCCTAGGAAACATACAAATGGCAACACCCCAAGATGAGGGCAACTTTGAAGTGTTTCAACTACGGTTACCCATTGACAACGTTGAAGTAGTAGGCTCCCAAAAAACAAGTTTGATTTCATGTCCACTCCTACCCATACTAGCGAGCGACACAGAGAGAACCTGGGGGGATGACGAGAGGCTCTAGATGGGGGCTGAAGTTGCAACGGGGCCTTGAGAGTGGTTTAGGCGCACGTTTCGGAGTTCAAACCACCACTCGCACAAAAAATTTACTACTTACGTGGAGAACTATTATTAGAATCGATTAGTCTTTCCAACGTTTGTCATGACGTTAAACTCAATTTATGTAGATACTGGTCAAATCGGTCTGAGCCTAATACATGTATATAGATATTCACATTTACGTTGTTACCAAAAAAAGAAAAAATTGTGAGTCATTCTATTTGAAGGCATTTGGAAATAACATTTATCCCACACCTAGGAAACATACGACAGAAGAAAGATGGCAACACCCCAAGATGAGGGTAAAACGTTGAGTGTTTCAACTAAGGTTACTCATTGGCAAAGGTTTGAATAAGCCAGAAGTAGTAGTAAGCTCCCAAGAATGCAACATCTCTTTTAAGGGCAGCGACCCGTCCCTTCTGGGACATCCGATAAAAAAATGGCCGCGACCCGCGATAACGAAGAGTAATCAAAGTGGACAGATACTCTAGAGGCCTAACTGTCGCTGCTCGCAAACCACAACATAACATCGGTCTCACAGTGTGCTTCCCCCCCACCCACCCTAAAAGCGTTCGAGGAGCTCGGGCGTTATATCTGGCCAAATGTTGGCAAACCCAATAACTGGGGTTACTCTGGAGACAATTTCTACGCACTAGAACCAGGCTTTCAGTTTCGTTGTCACAAATGTTACTGCCAGTTCAATAACTTGACCGAAACATGGTTCACATACAACTGAACTCCACCAAGTGGACTTCTGATTAGAAGCGTGGGGCTAGGCATCATTCAGCAAAAAGTACACTTAAATCCCTCAAGCATCTTACAGAAACGAAATACATTACTTAGAGAATGACAGCAGTAACGTCTATGGAATTCATATCCAACACCAAAAATTTGAAAGCATCAAAAAATGACTAGTGAGATATTCTGGTTGAGAAAGTTTTCAGGGTTCATGTTCATCATCTAGGAACGATCTCTAACAAGAATGATACTAGCAAGAAAATATGAGTCAAGCAGGCTTCTCGTAGGAATTCTGGTCCCTAAACTCCGCCATGGCACTTCGTATCATTTCAGTGACATGGGGTTGCACAAAGAGATGAGTGTTATCCAAGACATATATTATGAACTTCTGCTACGCAGGCATTGAAGCGTTCATATTGATGATGAATTGTGCCATAGGTATATCGCTGCAAGAGAAATACATGAAAGGTTCTTTCAGTAAACAATGAGACAACCCACGAGGGAAGAACACTAACAAAAAAAAACTCGTTGGGCGTGAAACCCATATTCTCCGTTCACCCATTAGATTATTAGATTGAGAGACAAAGGATGGTTTCAGAAGACTAAAAAAGTTAAAATCAGAACCCAACTCTTAAGAGGAATAGAGATTTCTAGATCACTCAAAATTGATCAATTGAAAAAATCCCCAGCAAAAAGGCAAGCAGAAACATATTCCGAACAGTAAGAACAGTCGCACAAGATTTCTGACGTTTCAGTCTAACTGTTCATAAGCTCCCTAATTATCCAAGAAAACAAGATGAAATCGACTAAACCCAGTATCCTTTGTTGAGCAAGCTCTCAAAATAAGTTGCAATGCATCAAGTAGGTGAATTGTATCTTACCAAGAAATGAACAGTCCTTTGATTGCATTAACCATTATGTATGAGCAGAGCCTCAGTTCTTTTGAACTGCCATATGAACAAATACCAAGAGATCAGTGCAGCATATCATGATTGTGACCAGGGTATAGATAACCAGAGAATCTCACGTTCTCTGAACTTGGCTTCTGATTCCACAAGCCACAAAAGAAGTTCACCCAAAGAAATGAGAAAAAGTCTCGTCGTACGCACAAGAGCAGTCTACACATAAAAAACGTGTAACAAAACAAGCATGGCTACCTGCCCAATATCAATCCCAACCAAAATCCTTGACTTTCACAACAAAATTCCATAGAGTAGGAAAACAAGTCATAAGGTATACCTTAGACCAAATCGTCGAAGGAATTTGATCATTCGAGAGTAGTTACGATTCCTCTACTATGGTGCTATGCAAGAATCCGTTGACATTAGAAGAGCGGAAGGAGAAGTAAATAAATGGATAGTGAGATTTCTGGGCGCGGAGGCTAACTGGAGTCATTGGCCGTCCTGGGCCACAACGGCATGTGCTCAAGAGAGAAATTTTCTTGTGTCGGTTCCTTGAGGCAAAGACGTGAATTCAAAAGGAAAAGAAACCCTAGAGAAAGCACGATTGAGACGACGAGAGAGGTGAAAATAAACAAATAGAGGAAAGAAGAAAGAAGAAACGGGGGAGGGGGAATACGAGGAAGAAGCAGGGAATTGCGAGGGGGATCTAACAGCAGCAATTTGGAAAGTCCCCACTTTTATGGGAGTCACTCGCCTCCCATTCAAGGCAAATATTCTTCACAATGAGCATTTGTAAACACCCATCACACGAGGTTCTGTATAACTTTATTGTCAATTTAACAATCAAGAGCAATGGCGATGGGAGAGACCATGTCAGTGGCGGAACTAGGATTGAATTTAAAGGGGACAAAATTCTAAGGCGAAATGAAAAAAAAAAATAAAAAATCCTATTTAACGCAAAAAATGTCTTAGAAAAATATCAAAAATTAAGGTATAAAATCATTTAAAATATTGAAATAAATGTATCATACTATTTGCTGAGATTGAGATGTGGTAATTGGATCATACGACTATGCATCTTCTCAGAACACAAAGTCATAAACTTGGCATAAACTTAGCATATATTTATCTCAAAACATAAAGTCATCAACTTTGCATATACGTAACTATTTTAAATCTGAAAAGTAACAGCAAAAGAAAACGAATTTTACATTCCTTGTACACAAGAAAGTGGAATAGCTTGACCACCTCCAGTAAAGGCCGAGTTTCATCTATTTAAATTCATAATAACCACAAAGATTTCACTATCTATTTAAATTATTTCCCTTGTTTTCTTGATTCTTCCTTTTTCTCCGCCTTCAGGATTCTTGTAATAGGAAAAGTAACCAACAGAATCTGGGCACTATCAAGTCCTCAAACCTCTGCAGTCTGCACTGAGGTCATTGAATTCTCAAGTCCAACTGAAACTGCAGTTTGCAATTTGGCATCCATTTCTTTACCACAATGTCAGGGAAAAGGTGGATCTCTCGAGTCTCAGTTACTGTTAGAAGTAACTTTTTTTTTTCCCTTCATTGCTATGTTAGTGAACGCGTTTTATTTGGTTGTTGTAGGGGGATCCTGTTAAGTCAAAAGACTCAAAACCATCAGAGCTGGTGGGAAGCAGAGATTCGAAGAACAGATAGTTTAATTTTGGCAAAGTAGCAGAGGTTTGATTTTTAACATCAAACCATGACATTTTTTTAATTGTATTTCTACTCGATTTCACAAATCAGCGATCACAATCACTTTCACAAATCATATCAATTATCATAATCAACAATTAGCTAATTACTTTCAGATTCACAAATCAACAATCAACAATTAAAAAATTTCAAGCCCTAATCACTTTCACAAATCAGTGATCACAATCAACATTTAGCTAATCACTTTCACAAATCAACAATCAACAATTAAAAAATTCCAAGCCCTAATCACATTCACAAATCACAATCAACAATTAAAAAATTTCAATTTTCAAGCCCTAAATCAAATCAACAAGCTATTAGAATTTAGAGAGGCTGAGAGAGAGAGAGGGATCCAGATACCTGCACGAGCACCATGCTCCCGAGAGGTCGCCGGTGGCCGGGGGCACTGCACTTGGCGGTTGACGGGTTGAGAGAGAGGGAGTCAGCAGAGAGGAGAGGGAGTGAGCTGAGAGGAAGAGGCAGTCCAGAGAGGGGTCGTGACTCGTGCGAGAGGGCTGAGGGGAGGTTTATTATTATTATTATTTTTTTAGCAGGGTAAAACGGGGCCGCCGTTTCCTGTTAATTAAAAATAAAAAAATAAAAAACAGGTTGGGCTCTATCTTTGAGCGGGCCAGGGGGCGGGCTGAAGCAGTTGGATGGGCCTGAAGACAAAACACATTTTAAGAGCTAACCGGGGCGGCGACCCCTGTTCGCCCGGATTGGTTCCGCCACTGGCCGTCAGCGTCACTGTGGTGTTGGCGGCTGCAGTATTTGGGGAACTGGTTCTGAAGGATGAAGCGAGTAGGCGGATGGGCGAGTGAGTTCACTAAGTAGTCCGAGTTGACTGATCTTTCATTTCAGTGATGTAGTTGAACGTAGACCATAAATTGGTGGAAATAGAGAAAATTGAATGGGAGGTGAGCCGCTCCCTACTTTTTTTTTTTCAATTAGAGGCGGGGGGCCAGGTTATTACATGATTCTCACGACGTGCCTCCACCGATGCGTTTTCGCTTTTTATACTTTTATTTTTCATTTTTTTATTTTACACACATGAGAGGATATGATTTGACTGACCTGTACTACAAGACACAGGGCATGCCTCCCGTTGAAATTAGCATAAGTATCTATTTACAAAGTCCAAAGGCGCCCAGACTCCAGAGGCAGGGAATGGATTCAGTCCGAAAATAGTTTGTGCAAAGCACGGTGTAAATTGTAAAAATAAGATGAAACGGTCAGGATTTAACCATATGCATGCGAGACATAATCGCGGCTTGGCTTGACTTGGGTCGGCTCAACCAAACTGTCATGTGTCTCTAGTTTACACATTGAATCAAACTCAGTCAAGTGTCTCGTTCTCTTTCTCCCTCGTTTTCTCTTAAAATTTCAGGTTTCAACCCAGAGCATCCTTAAAATAATTTTCCTTCAAGAATCCAATTTCAGTCTCTCTCTCTTTTTCATTTCTATTCTAATCTACTCTTAAATCTGTATTTTTTATGAACTCTCTACGTTCAAATTTAAAAATCTGTATTCCCAGTCTTCTTCGTATTATGAAGTTGGGGTTAAAAGATCTGGTTCTCACATTGACAATAAGAATAAAAGAGAAGAGAGGAAAATGAGGGAGGAAGAGAAGCTGGGACAGGAGAGAGAGAGTGTGGAGAAGTTTCTTGTGCTTTAAAATGATCGAATTGAACAGTTTAACGACAAACAAACAAGCTACCAAACAAAGCAAGAACTAGAAGCTAGAAACCCAGTCAATTTCAGGTTCTGATCCTTAGAGATAAGGAGCTCGTTTGTCTTTATATTTCCTACGAAATATTCGATTTTTCGAGAAAAATGAGAAGTATTATTTTCTCTCGTTTCCTCTTTCCCTAGAAATCACAAAAGCTCGGGTAATCGGAATCTCGATTTCTTTCAAAGTGCTGTTCAAAGGGAAGGCAATCAGCTATAGAGAAAAACTAAGTGGAGAAAGAAAGAAAAACGTCGTTATTTCTCGTTGGCAAAGACGAGAGAGAAAGACAGGAGAAAGAAATTGGCCCGGTTAAGCCAAGTCATGCGGAGCCCTAATTTTGCGTCAAGTGTTTCATTAAATGAACTGGTCAAATATAAAACGATAGATGTTCTTTATAAAATCTGGATCGTGCCTTTTGCACAAACTCTATTTGGACTGAATCCATTCCCCCCCCAAGAGGCATTCACAAGTGCCAACATACCTCAGTGCATGGCAAGCAAGAATTGCTCACATTTAATGATTTGCAGTAATAATCGTAACTCTTCAGAAATATTGCAAATTTCTGCATTCTGGGGTTCTTTTTTTGGTTGTTGGGGGTTGCTGTGATTGCTTACAGACTGGATAAAACTACCTTTTTCAGAGTACTAGGCAGAGAACGAAAGAGAGTTCAAAATGTTGGCTGAACAAAAAGAGACTTGACTAATTATCTAACGAATACAAACCCTGAGATTAATTCAGTTACAACAGGTGTTACTAGGAGGCAGCGATTTATGGCTCTGACACTCCTTAGTGTTGACAATGGCTGACTATCGAGTCCATACTCCACAAAATAAATGCAATAGGCCGCAACTATTCATGGTCATCCAATGCAGTTAGAATCATCCTGCAACAGAAGTACACGAAGAGTCAAACAATCTCGCTATGGACTCTCAAAACTAAAACAATAAATATTGGAGAAACAGAAAGTATGCTCTCTAATGGCAGTACCAGAATATGGAGAGAAAGAGGAGAAAAATAAGATAGAAGAGTTTGAAAAGGCGCAGCTTCTTCTCCCAATGGAGCAAGTTGAATATCTCAGTGACATCTACCAGATGTTCCCTTCGCAAGTACCTAACCACATGGAGAAAACATATTTAGAAGATCATCAAACTCGCACATTCTTGCAAATCAGGACACTAAGACATGACCACTGCATTAACCAGCAGCCAGTGCATGCATCAGGGTAGTAGTGAACGTAAATCTAATGGACCAGATCACTAATTAACGTCCTTTCATCCTATGTTGTGCCACGTCCACGTATCGGGCCAAATCAATAACATTGTCAGAAATCTCAAAGGGGCTTACAGGCATTCATCTAAAAATTGGTGTACATTGCCAGTAAGAGAAACAAAAGACCTAGTTACACATATGTGATCAGATATAAGATCTCATTTTTGGTTAAGGGAAGACAAAAACAGAAGAAACTTACAGTCTCAAGTTGTAGTAAAGGTATGGAAGACACAACAGGGACATAAACCAATGCCCCGTTATAAGATAGAACAGGCATAAAAGTCCTTGTACAATGAACTCTGGCAAAATCACTCTGTTGATCCGAGATGAAGAGTCATAAGGGTTGATATAATCAAACTCTAGATCTGCCAGGCACATAAGCTGCAACAGATGTTTGAATGTTAATTCCAATATTCCATATACCTTAGATAAAGTAGAGAAACAATAAACGAAGGGAAACAATACTTCACACCCTCAAACTGCCAGTTTTTTTTTTGCCCTCAAACTGCCAGCTTATTTGCAATTCTCCTCGTCTCCTCTCCCAACACAAAAAACTAGCATCCATGGCAATTGACCCCCCTTAAAATACCACTTTTTTTGCAATTAACATCATAGTTAAAATCTAACTGATACAATGAATAAAAGAAAATGTGGCACCATCTCAATGGTTAGATTTTGCACTTGAGGAATATATTAGAAAAACAGGCTAAGAATGACACTTTAGGGAGCAAATTACAAATGGATTGATAATTTAAGGAGGTGACACATAATTTTCCAATAGAACTATGGAAGCACAGTGCTTATACGTAATAGCCACACAATATTTCCATGTGGTTCGCAGTGAACTTTTCTTTACTAAATAAAGTCTATAGATTCCAACGCAAGCTCAAGTCTAGCTACTTGGAACATCTATTTTGCTTTTCTACAAGCAACTGAAGAACCAAGCCCCACATAAACCAATGCAACGGGGTGAACTCCACATGATTAGTGTTACAGGTCAAGAAGTCATAAACTCCTGACCCCTGCATCAACTGAGGTCCTGTATTACTATCAATATATCAAGGCAAAGAGTCCTACTAGCTACTATAAACCTTGAATAAGCTTCTGCTAGCATTATCAGCACTACTAATCGCCCATGCTAAATAATGAGTTGGGGGCCTCAACGCCTTAATAAGGATCACCTAACAGGCCAATGAATCCAGTCCAAACACAACTAAAATGTATGCATATTGAAGATAGCATATTTCTTACTTAAAGAGTTTTCTCTCTCCTTTCCTGCAATTGGAGTTACAAGTTTCACCCGCTAAACTTCAAAATAAAAATGTTTCTCAAAGAAGAATTCGACTCTTTTACTTTGGTAGTTTAAGGTTCAGGAAAGATGTCCAAGGCCAGAGCCCGTTCCACAGGATATAAATGGTGACAATCTAAAAGATTAAATAACAAACCATCTGCAACCCTGTTGGATAAGATTACAGAGCAAGGGGAAAAACCACCAGAAGTTATGTAAGTGATGCATGGATTAGGTTCAGAAGGACTATGAAACCTAAGAGAACCAAAATTAAAGATGAAAGAGTAGTTATTTGAACTACTTAAAATCAGCTATTAGGTATAATTGGCGTCAAGAAAACCGACAAAACGGGAACCTTCAATTGAGACACACTATACTTAAGGTCAGTATGTTCCACTAGAGCAAAAGCTCAAGCCTAAAAGAGCTTCAGAAAGAAAATTTGTATAGCAAATGCAACGTACCCAGATACTCTCTGCCAAAGAGCCTTTTGGCCTCTTTCATTTCCGCAAGAATCGAGAAGAAAACTCATGAGATAGACACTCTTTCAATATTCACATCGAGACCCGCTAAGAGGCTAAAATTAACAAAGGCGTAATCTTTGCCGACACTTAAAGCGAATGTTCAAATAAAAATCCACACTTGATGTAATGCCCACTCGAATAAGGCGTACGAAGTAGGAAAAAAATTGAAACATAAAAAGAAAAAAGCAAAATCGTAGAAGTTTAGGGTTTCGGGATTGACCTGGTAAACGACGAGGACGAGTAGGCCTATGAGGAAGAGAAACGAGACCAGCCACGCATAGAGACCACCCATGCTCCTGCTCTTCCACCGCGTCCTTCTCTTGTTCTATCTATCTCAGTCCTATTCGCTTTCTCTTCGGGCTCAATGCGTCAATAGCATCCGAGAAGGACGCGTACACGGTAGCAAGTAGCAACTAGCAAGGCAAAAAGCTTGTCGTTCTCAGAAATGCGCCAGGTGCGGAATGCGCACGGACTGCTGTATATTATTTCGCGGGAGCTACACGAAAGGGATCGGAGGAGGATTGGCTGAATGGTCAAGATTCAAGATTGTGGGTTTGTGGGGGGAGTCGGGTCGCTGAGGAACGCGGTGCGCCGGTGACGTGGTTTTATTCCATTGTTTAATTCGATTTTCGTATATACCTGGGATTGTGTTTTTCTATTTTTTGGGTCAACAGTCAATACTTTAGTCTAAATTCACTACAAAGAAGAATCGTATAGGCAATAAGAAATTCCATTTAGAATACAAAGATGCCCCATTTGGCCATTTGTCTTTTTGAATCGAGTACAGCATATTGACCCAACTAGTCTTTCATTTGGAACTTTCCACCTCTACAGTCCATGTTTCCATCTTTATGAAACATGGCCGTTTTAGACGACGCTCAATAGTCTACGCTCGATGAGAGGGACGGGCAAACTACTTTTTTTCGTTCATTTTCCTTCCGACTCAATCCCATGTGATCCAACCAAAACCGATCCGAAATGGATGTTTTTGGCTTTAAAGGGTTTTCAAATAGAATTCCTCTCAGTTCTCACCCTATCAACATAATTTGTGAACCCTGAGAAAATTGGCGCCCAGTACCCTAGTTGACAGATTTCAACATTGGCCGAAACACCATCGTCTAGAACGTTAACAATCAACATGAATAGATTGATGCAGACCAAGAGGAGTATTGCAAATTGCCCCTGAAATCTCACCGGTTAACCTTCGGCAAATTAGTGAGGAGATTTCGAAGAATTGACAAGTCCCATATTATATATATTAAACAGCATGTTTGACACATTGGATGTGGATGTAAAAACCCTTAGATAAGGAGCATTGTTTGCTATTTTCGAAACTACAAACGCTTCTAATTAAGGTACGCAGTACAAAAAGAAGTTCTTTGAAAGAACTGTGCTTAACAGAAGCATATATATATATATATATACATATGACATGGTGTCAAGTAAAAAAATAGATCTATAACAAGAAATCCATTAACTTCGTTAGTGGAAACACAGTACTGTTGGTTGTCTTCTTTGCTTCCTCGGAGCAGAAAGAGCTGGTAGAGGTGGATGGCTTTGAGCACAAAAAGAAATTCCTAGAACCCAAGTTTATCAACTTCTCCTCTGTCTTCAAACCTGTACTTCACCATCGACACAAAGTTGGTCCATGGTTTGTGCACAAAACTTGACAGAAAGAAACTAAAGAAAGAGAGAGAGCGAGGGAGGAGAAGAAGATCAAGAAGAGAAAAGATGGACACTCGGACAAGCTGTGTATCCTCACAAGAAGACCACAAATTAATTGGGCACTTGTCAAAATATATAATGAAACAATTTTTCTTAATCTTTTTCTACAAGCTGGAGTTAAGTTATAACTGCACTTTTGAGGATACCGGATACATAGTACTGTATGTGCCAACAGTGTTGCATACAGAAAGTATAGTTCAATATGTAGCTATAATAACAGTACTATGTTATTGTTTACAAATTAATTGTGTAGCGTGACAAGTTACTTTTATAATAGCATATATCCAAATAACTTTGCACAAGCTCAAGCGCTAGAATAAAGAAGGTTAGAAAAACTTTCTGGGAAGACAACCTTGACACAGAAAACATTGCAAGTAAGTAAAGTATTCTTGTAGGTTCTTATTTCACATTCTGTTCTTCCCAGTGCGAGTGATGAGTAGTGTGGGTAAAGGAGTACTGCGACTGTAGAGAGAAAGAGTGAAGGAGAGGTGCAGTGAGGGTAAGAGTTGAGAATTGTAAATTTGGTTTTGTTGAAATCAAAAATTCTCCTCGCCATGAATATTGTTCTGTGTGCTTAGTGTTAAATATTGGTCTGTCTGCTTGGTATTTTGTTTCTGTGCTTAACAATTCTATCACAGGGGTTTTCATGCAAATTAGTAGACTTATTCGAAGATATGCATGATGACCGACAGCTCAGAAACTTACTCTCCAAGCTGAACTGCGAGTAATGGAGCTCGAAACGGCGGGGATCAGTATGGGGCAAAAACGGCCTTCTATTCTCTCTTATGTAAATCTCCAGCGCAGCCTTTATCAAGTCTCGGATCCTGTTCTCCGGCGACATGATCACGTTTACGGGCCCCAAGCTCCTCTCAATCGTCACGTTGAACAGCAACCTCGTCAGGCCGCCGGGGGAACCCCTCATTGGGGGCGCCGAATTGAGTCTTCTAGGGACATGAGTGATGAGACCGCCGGGCCGACGAACGATGTCGGAGCTTCGTTCTCGGGGGAAAGTCTCAAGGGACCTGTCGGAGGATGACGGTAGCCCGACGGAGTGACGTCGGCAGCTAAGCGTTAGTGAACGGGACGTCACCATGAAGACCTGGAGTGGATCGACTGTTCGAGTTAGAGAATGGTTGCTTCGCGTTGAACTTATATTCTCGGAAATCTGGAGTTAGGTTTCCATGGTAAGAGGAAGCGCGAAGCTTCCGGGAAAGTGGCAAACTTGGAAGTGCCCCAGAATACTTGCTTATTTACCGAACAGAAACAAATGAATTGCCAAACAAACGTATTCAGAAGTAATAGGATTTAAATTCACTGTCACTAGTTTGATTTATTTCCTACATGCCTAGAAGGCTAGAAATCTAGGCAATGGAAGTTCAATATTAGTGATAAATGGCGAAACTGGATATATGGTAAAGGAACTCGCCAAGAAAATACCCTTGGGGATCCACGAAAGCGAACAAAATGGCAACCCCAGAATGGGCACGACAAGTACAACCCTCATTGATAATCGGCATTACAGCTTCTGGGTTTGGCACGGTATGGTCTGCCACCAAACTCCAAACCCAATGCTGTGTTGTCGCAAAGGCAAAGGACCTGTGAAGAGTTCGGCCACCTTAGGCAAGAGAAGAGACACTCCGCTCGTTGTCAATCACAAATGATTTCGTGGGAGATGTGAGCTGTATCCTCTGCCAGTAGTAGAACCAGATCGATCATCTACGCTACAACGACAATTACTGCCTCTGTTGTTGAAAGTCCCTAGGACCGATGGGATCTTCTGGTATGCTTTGTGAATCCATGGAAGTCCTGCAGTACTGCTTTTTCTGATCATATCCAGCCCAGCCCATATCCAGCTTTTTTAAGGTTGTGGGTAGGGCTGTTCACCGGTACCGGCTGTGGGCTGGTTTACCGGCACCGCCACGGTACTGGTCACCCCTCCCCGCCTAGTAGCGGGGGCGGTGCCCGTGGCCATTTTCACCAAAAACCGGTGAAAATGGCGGTGGTGGTGAAATCGCTAGGGCTGAAAATCGGAAATGCGGTCCGGTTCCCTTATATTAAAGTACGAAATGCGGTCCGATCAAGACCACTTAAAAAAGTGGTACAGACCGGATTTAATTTTTTAAAAATATATATATATATATTTTAAAAAACTTATTCGAACTGCCTACTGCGCAGTGCAGAGCTCTACACTGCACAGAGAATTATTTTTTTAATAATTAAAAAAATTAGAAAAAAAAATTATTAAATGCGGTCCAGTCCGGTCCGGACCGCATATAAGAAATTTATGACCTGGACCGGACCACATTTTGAAAATTAGGACCGGACCAGACTGCAAATCCGGTCTGGTCCGGTCTGCGGTCCGGTTTTGTTCAGCCCTAGAAATCGCCCACCGCTGGGTGGTTCACCTTTTAATTTTTTTTAAAGACGCAAACGGCGTCGTTTTGGGTTAATGATATGCTTTTAAGGTTCCTTCCCCCTTCGCGAATCACTCCTCACTCACTCCTCAACCAACGCCCACGGCCTTCCTCCCCTCCGTTCGCGTCTGCCCACTGCCTAGTGCCCCTTCGCTCTCCTTCTCGCCGTTTGCCACCACGGTAAGTCTCCCTTTCCCTCTTAGTCCCTCTATCTGCCTCTCTCTCTCTCTCTCTCTCAGATTTCCTTGTTAAATCTGTAGCAAATGGAGACTTGCGGATATACTGGATTTGCTGGATTTTTTGGTGGAGACTTGCGGATTTGTTGCACTTGTTAAATCTAGTGCTCTATTTGTTGGGTTTTGGTGGAAATTCTCTTGCGATTTGTTGGGTTTGGGATGTGGGTTTGCGATGGATTTAGATTTTTTTTATTTGGATTTGAATTTGATTTGGGTTTGTTAGTGCCGGTTTCCTCCATTCTAGGTGGCGGTGGAGGGCATAACCGTCACCTCCACCGCTTATGCATAGACCTAATTGTGGGGGCGAAAGAAACGACCATGACAATCCAATTCATTGCGGACCACTTAAAAATCGATTTTAAGTCTAATTACACTCGTAGGCCGATTACAAATTGGAAGGTATCTTCTTCACAACTGCGACTCGGAGGTCGCAATTCTTTTGTTCGGCCTGAATAATGATTTATGTTGGCCAGTTGGGCCTGCAGGACGCCAGTTTCCCTTAGTGCATCAAGCTCAAGGATCCCACATAACAATGAAATTGTGAGAGGGAGAGAGAGAAGAAAGAAAAGCAATGGATCATGGGTGTAAACAGAAGATAGTTTAGGGACGTAACGTGGCCATTCTGGACGGACCCATTACGCTCGATGGTCTTAGATGACAACGTGAGACAACATATTACTTGAATTCATTGATTCGGTGGGAAATCTGGTCGGCACAGACCCACCAAATGCAAAAGGAACACACATGCTCTTCACTTTATAATGACCACATTTGATTAGAATCAAATACCCATCAGTGGCAGAGAATTTTGAATAATACAAGTATAAACCCAGGGAGAGAAGTTGTTTTCAACGTGCCCGCCCACCCACCAGGCGGTACACCATTTTCCAGGTCAGTTTTGGTGAAAAACATTACCGAATTAATTGACCTCTGTGCCTTTATTGGCAGTAACATTGAATTAGCGACTTCAAAGCACATCTAACCGACTTTTTTTTTGGGAGGGTTTACCGATCAATACGACAAGGCTGAAAAAGAACCGCCTTTCTTTGTTTAATTCTTCGAAGCTTCTCTTTTTGTTTGTATTATACAAGGAAAGAATATTCTGTTGTACATTCTCTGTAAAATCCTCCACTTTCCCGGTTGGTGGACATCTGGTTCAGTGAACACCGACCGGTGACGCGTTCCGTATATATACAAAAGTTGTCGGAGGCAAAAACGATCTTTGTTCTTTAGCGACTAGAGTACCCGTAAAATGTTTTACGCAGTTTGCAGATCAATTTCTCAAAATGGTACCCTCATATGGTCTGGGAATAGAGCTTTTTTCATTTACTCCTTTTTAAACTAAAGGAATGTTCACCGAATAAATAAATGCATTTCTCCCCTTTGAACGCCATAGTGCTTAAAATAGGTTTCTGCCAACGAGGAGTACAATTTAAGAAAGTGAAGGCCGGATACGACAAGTTCATCGTGGAATTCTAAACAACAAGCAAACGACGTATTTGTATCCTATATTGCTCCGCTAAGAGTAGGAATCGACAATGAATTATCCATCTTGCATACTGAACTTGTAATGAGGTGATCTGTACAGCAATTTACACAGCAGATGATCGATAAAGCGAACGAGTTTGATTTCATATTATGTACATAGTCTGTGAAAAATAAAATTGAGCTTGTATTGCAGGAGAATAAGGCAACAGATTCGAAAAATAGAATCGTCAATGTTGGCGAGAGTAACATAAATGATAAGTTACGTTACTCAAAGAATGGATATGGTTCATCGTCATCCTCATTGTATGCAGACCAAGAGTTTCAAAAGCCGACGTGTTCTTCTAATGATTTTACCGATCTTCCGGGCGACGAAAGATGGAAGCAAGAATGCAGTAGGTGGAACGGGGCGTGGAATGCTTTCAGTTGGCAGAACAATTGCTGAAGTGCAAGGAGATGCTCCGTTACTACTGTTACTCTTTCGTAGATAGAAGCTTCTGCTACCCACATCCCCAAGCAATTCTGATTTATCCAAACCTGATCAAACAAAATGAAAGGGAAACGTTTTAGAATAATTGAGAGTGAATGAAAAAGAGTGAAAAATGTACCTTCCTTTTTTGTCTATGCACCTAATCCTTGTGGGGGGTGGGGTGATCAGGCTCCAGGACCTAATCACATGTTCATTGGAGAACAAGCTGATACCCTATTTATTGATCATTTTAGGGCCAACACCTTTTTAAAACAGGGCCATATATTGCAGACATACAAATCCAGTCTAGGTGGTACTCCTCCAAAGCCAGTCAAAGTTTTGAAGTGTCTATATATGTGATATGGATGCTAGAATAAAACCTGACAATGGATACTTACCATTCCCTGTGGCAACATTATTTATCAGAAATAGTCTTCAGTCGGATTTGGTTTCCAATTAAGTGTGATAGCCTAATCATTAATGCTTTGGACATAATCTACCTTGAGGAAAACATTTCAGATTATGTAAGGGCATTTTCATTCTTTAAGGGAAAGGGGTCAGTTAATTGTTCAAATTTCTAAAATAAGCACAACCATTTTGTTCAATGAAGCTTTATCTGGTGGTTCAGAGGACAAAAGGCAACCATGTCAAAAGTTTGGATCTTATTCAAAGCAATCCTATCAATGGATCAATGCCTTTCTATTTTTATATCCAATATAGCCAGGTTTGTAGAGATGTTGAGAAACTAAATTAAGAAATAAAAGACAGATTTGAAGCTAACATTCTGCAGACGCAACTAAGTTGAGAAACTATACTAAGAATTTTAAATTCCCCTTACTTGTTAGACTAAAATGGGAGTGATGCAATTCAAATGAGCATAATGCATCCCGGTCAAGCTTAGGAGTTCGTCGTTCTTCACTATATTTGTCTACGACAATCTTAATGGTTTCCTCCACAGTGGCCCCTAATTTAACCAAGGTCCGGACTGGTCCCGGACTTCCTTCAACTGTCACATTGACCACCACCTTTGAGTCTTTCTTGTATCCCTGCATTCCACAATCTTCACAGCATTGAGATAGGCACATTGTTTCGAGTCCCAAAGTTTAGGGTAAGGAGACAAATATAAAACCGCGACTTAAATTTAGAAAGCATCCTAAACACCTAACGGCACGCCTATTTTAGAGAGATCGACATAGGCAAACCGCAAAAGCAATATGTTTGGATGATTTTCAAGTATAAAGACCCAGTAGGAAATGAAAACCCCACAAATAGAAGTCGATTGGGTTTTGCGTTTTTCATTGATAACTCTACATTGACAAGCTGCAATTTTTTAACGCTTTATACAACTCAATACAAAAACCAAAAGGCAGAATTAGTGAAGGTTAACAGAACTCAGAGCACAAACCAATAGAGGTCATCCACTAATTACTACATAACCCACTGGACAAACCGCCGGGATTAATGTGATTGAGCAAAAAAACAAAATACCAATTATTGCCTTCCTAATAATCAACAAGACAAACCGTTTTAATCTTTCCTCAATCTAAAATATTTTTTTTTTCTGAAAACATCACACTTGACCCTCACCTCGTAACTCTGCGGAGAGATTCCCAAGAGCGAAGGCGACGATGCAAACACGTCCGTACAAGTCGGAGGCCTAAAAAGAACACCACTACTCTCGGATCTCAGACTCCGATCATCGTCACTGGTGCTGCTGCTACCACCAAAGCTAGCAACCGAAAGCATCGGTTCCGAGGAGCAGCGCTTCAGGATATTTAACGGCTTGGAAAGCGGCTTAGTCGATCTCCGATACGGCGGGCTCTTCCGCCGCGGCGACGGAGACGGAGACGGATTCGGCGGCTTCCTCGTCCGACCACCAGAAAACGGAGCGCGCTGCTTCAGACTTCTCTCAGACATATATGTAACAACAATACTAGATTACAAGGAAAAATGAGAGTTTGGGTGGGAATTCTTTATATTTCTTGTTTATTTGGGGAAGGAAGGCAGGGAGATGGGTGTAGTTGGAGAGGTAGTTGGCTGTTTTCAGAAGTTAACGTCCCCAGCGCTTTTTTCTTATCGGTCCCACAACAGTTTGATGAGTTCAATGTTGGGAGTTTTTTTTTTTTCCTCCTGGGCTAAACCGACTAGTCTACTTCTGCGAAAGTGTAAAGTGCAAATGTAATATCAATATATTTAATTTAGTTGGAAATATTAAAATATTTAGTGTCCGGTTCTCTAAAAAAAAAAAATTCACAAAATTTTACACTTTTCACAATAAAATATTACAATATAATCTCTATCTCCCATCAAATCATATTTTTCACTACAAAAATATAAAAAATTACATATCTTCACTTTTTCACTAAACTCAATACCTAAAATTTTAACAACAAGGACTCACTCCTAGTCCTATTCATATTTTTCGTACGGAGAAAGCAACGAAGCGTAAGCGTTTGTCAATTCTCTTGTCTAGGTGGCAAAAGGTTTGGGTACAAGAAAGAAACTTTGAAAGGGTTTCTAGTGGAAAATTACCATGTCCAAAATAATAGGATATTTTTTGTTGTTGTCAAGTTGGATGGATGGATTGTTTGAAAGGCTTGTGAGAGAATAGTAAGCCTAATTAGCTTTAAATATATATTAGAATCCGATCCCTTTCTTGACGATTGAAACGTGGAATATCTCGTTTCACAAAGCTAGCTTATCTCCCTCAATTTGGCCAGTTGGATACGGGTAATAACCATATAGGCATATATTATAACAGATGCTTCAATGGTGATACCCTGTTGCTTCTCCAAAAATAATTGAATATTGAAAGTTGCGGCAATGGTGATACCCTGTTGCTTCTCCACAAACTCCAAAACCAGTAGACGAAGTATTATATTCTTTTAGGACTATCTAAAATGTATTACTCTTTGGTTTTGTCCAAAGAGGTCGCTGTCGGCTGTCCCCATGAGGCCATGCCTATATCCTAACTTCACTCAACTTGTTGTCACGGCCTTCCCGGAATACGGAGACAACCATCTTAAAGTGTACCAGTTTCCATTCTGGCAATGCTTGAGTTGTGGTGTATAAAATGCTTGTAGAATTGACCAACCTTTATTGACTATTGTGGCACAAGATAAATCAACCCCGCTTTGCCTCCTGACAGATCATGAATAGAAAAGAACCCCGAGAGAGTGAGTACTATCACATTAAGTCCATATTTTTTTTTTGTTCTAGGCGATGCCTTAACATTGGTTATAACAGAAGCTATATCACATGAGCAGCGAAACATGTTTGCCAGACATCAGCTGGATTATTGAACTTGACAGGGATTGTATAAAATACCAATAGATAAGAGTTGAAGCCAGAAGTACATATGGATCTCATGCACAACCTATCGAAATTGTAATTACAAAACTAACCGTTCTGCTTTCTTTTTTGTCTTTAAGAGAAGAAGGGAGTAGCTAACATCAGATATTGTATGCCCGAACCATGCTCAGGCAAAGAATTAAAGAATGACCAGACTTGCGTTTCTGATCTTGTTGTTTGCAGCCCTTTCATACATCAACAACCTAACAAATTGTGGTTTTCCAGCTGAGGATGGTCCATGAATATGGCGTTCACATACTGCCTTACCACCGTATTATGTGACTCAAACTCCGAGAATACTGCTCGAGCAAGCGCATTCCTCCCGCTTTGATTCTTCTCTCAGGGGTTCATAGTGGGGGAAGAACCTCCCCCTCTCAAACAAATGCTGGAGGTTCCATAGCTTTTGCCTTTGGTCTTTTAGGCTAAATTACCTTGATAGAAGCTATAGACATTTTCGACTTGAACCCAAGTCGTGTTAGACTCCAACAACTACGTTAAACTAAGAAGGAAAGAAACCGGCCCTGAAGTCAGTTTATGCCATGATCTCTTAGTTTGCAGTGGACGCCAAATCTTACAATATGGAGAGTCAAATAGCTTCCATCCAACTACACCCAGATACCTTAGAGAATCCCTTCTCCCCTACAACCTTCCTCAGTCTCTTGGCATCATCCCACCTCCCAACAGAAGCATAAATGCTGGAAAGGAGAGAGGAATAGCCAGTTGTATCAGGCTCCAGCTGAAAGCAGTGCTGAGCAGCTATCTCCCCAAGCTCAACATTTTGATGTAACCTGCAAGCAAGAAGTAAAGCTCCCCATACCCCAGCATGAGCCTGCATTGGCATGCTCCTTATTAGCTTATATGCTTCTTCCAAACGCCCTGCCCTGCCTAAAAGATCAACCATAATTGCATAATGATCAGCTGAAGGCTCAAGCCCATGATTCTTCATGGAGTCAAAGCATTGGTAGCCTTCTTCAACCAAACCAGCATGGTTATAAGCAGTTAGCAACCCTGTGTAGGTGACTAAATTGGGGGAAACATGGGCATTTATCATCTCTTCAAACAGGTTGACAGCATCAACGACCTTACCATTTATCCCACATCCCAAGATCATTGCGGAATAAGCAATTAGATCCCTTTCACGTAAGCCACAAAACAACTCATATGCTTTATCAATGCTTCCACACTTCGCATAAAAGTCAACAAAAGCAGTAGCTAGATGATCATCCAGTTCAATTCCAAACTTGTGCATATATGACTCGAGTAAAGATCCAAGTTTAGAATCTCCAAGTTGTGAACAAGCAGATATAACACTAACCAAAGTTTTCCTATCAGGCTGAACGTTTACATCTGGCCTAAGCATCTGGTTGAACAGCTGAATGGCCTCCTGAGCTTGGCTATTTTGAGCGTAGCAAGCTATCATAGCATTATATGAGAGCAGATCGTTCTTATCCATTTGATCAAAGAGTTCACGAGCAGACTCAACATCCCCACATTTTGAGTACCCACCAATCATAGTAATCCATGAAACATTGTTTCTTTGTGGCAGTGCATAAAAAAGGCCTCTAGCTGATTCTATATTGCCACAATCAACAAAACCACCAATCATTGAATTCCAAGAAGCTGAGTTTTTCTCCGGCATCTGTTGAAACAAACAGCATGCCTGGTCCATATTTCCCACTCTTGCATAACCCGAAATGAGTGAATTCCAAGATATGACATCTTTCCTTGGAATCTCATCAAACATCCTCTGAGCCTCTGCTAAGTCCCCAGATTTCAAATACCCAGATAAGATAGAATTCCATGAAACCACATTCTTCTCCCCCATCTCATCGAACACCTTCCGTGCAGTTACCATTTCACCCAGTTTAGAATGAAAATCCACAAGGGATGTTTGAACGTAAACACAAGTACGGAATCCATATTTATGAACCTGACCATGCACTGAAACTCCACCTATCTTATCTATAACCCTAGCACATGCCCTTAGAGCAGAGGACACAGCAAACGTGGAGGGACGCAGTCCCAGTCTCTGCATCTGAACATAAAGCGAGAAAGCTTCTTTGAATTGGCCATGCTGGGAAAAGAACCGAATTGTGCAACCCCATGAGAACGTATCTGGGTGTTGCGACTGGTAAATGATGAGTTTTAGATATTGAGCAAGACCACTAGAGTAGCTGGAAGTTGAGAGCGCGATTTGGCGGACTAAGAGCGGCTCCAAGTGGTTAAGAGCATTCACCAGGATGCTTGCATGGATTTCCTTTGCCTGGTTGACAGTTAGGCAGTTGTCCAACAAGGTCGTTAGCTTAGTTAAACAGTTAGGCATTCAGAATTTAGTAAGTCTACAGTTTGCCTAGGTATTTCGCTCCTCTTTGAGTTGATGCTTCTCTCTGCCTCATCATGTTGTGGTGCTTCTGAGTTCTGAGAGAGAAAGGGACTAGGTATTTTGCTTTGCCTGATTTAATGCTACCGATGGGTTTGGGCCCAAAGCAAACTCAATCATTTAAGTGGTACCATCTGTTTCTGTAACCTCCTGCATTTGAAACGAAAAATAATTATATTTAGACGCCTTAAATTTAGATGGATTTAGACGGAGCCCGACAAATTATTAAAATTAAATCTCAGCACATTCAATCATATATGAGCATGCAACTACAATTTACCTCAATTCATGAGGCGAGTTGGGTCGATTCGGGTCATATTTTTTTATTAATTTTTTTTTATAAGTCATGTTTCATTACTGAAATTAAAAGAGAAACAGCTCAAATACACAATTACATATCACAAAGGACAATAGAATCATAGATTCGATCTAAAGGGATGGAGCCACATGAGGAAGATGAAACTGCCAATTTTGCCAAATCATGCGTCATCCGATTAGCTTTCCGCCAAATCCACTGCAGCCTCCACTCATTTTTGATGTTGTTGAACAGATTTAATTTAATCCACCTGTGTAGCAATGTTCCACAGAGAGGTTACCGAGTTACCATTAATTTCATTACAAAATACCAAGGAATCGCATTCAAATATAACCTTAGTCCAACTATTACACTGGGCTGTTCCATTGCAGTTTGTACTGTCATTGCTTCACCAAGCAAAGAGTCCATAGCATACTTATGTGCCATTAGATAAGATGAGATTTTATTTGAAGCATCAGTTTTGACTCATCTAGATTTAACTCGTCTTGATGTAATCATTTTCCAAACGGATACCTCCCAAGCCCCGACGTGGAATATGAGCAATTTATTGGTAAGGTGGAGGAATATCTTAGCTGCGTGTCGCAATTCGCAACCTTTTTTCTTTCAAATTTATTTTCCTTGATAATCTCACAAACCAATGTCAACTAGGAACTTACCCTCAACAAAAAAAAATTCACTACCAATTGTAGAAGTGATAAAGGGATCATTTTCTTCAAGATAGGGTAGTTGAACAAAAATAGAAATTTTCTATTCACTTCACCTTGTTATATTTCTATGGAAATTGAAAATTTCTCTGCTACCTTCTGTCTTTTGTCCTTATTATTTCGTTAAACAACAAAAGTTAGCTGTAAGACAAGAAAGCAAAGTGCCTGGCTAGTAGCTAGTGCTAGTGGTTTTATGCGTCAAAAACTGAGTAGGAAGATTTTGACGCGGAATGATGATTCAGACCTTGAAAGAAGTGGGATTGTAGAAGATTGTACCTGCAAATAATGCCAATTGACCAACTTTCAGACCGAAAAGACCCACTTTTGATCCTCGCTTAAAGCCCCTTTGAAGAAAGCATGAAGATTAACAGTTACCATCTGGTGCATTTCAGCCCGGATGCTAATCAGTTTGCACATTTTGATCATCATATCTTACAGTCGTAGATACGAAAAGGACAGAAGGGGAAGGGGAAAGAGGCTTTCTAGCCAGTGTGCAAATTGCCCACGCCCCAAATCATTTGCTCAAATCGTATCATCATCCCCACACCAGACACTGATCAAACGGTGGGGGCCAATCATAAGCTCAAAAGCATATAGCTTTAGCCCATCTCATGATCAGATTTCTACAGTATGTACCACTTTTGGTGAGAATATCCTCTCTTTTTGGTTTATTGTCTGTGTCCATTACTAAAAATTTAAGAGGCCGTAGTTGGATTAGGATTATATGAAAATTTTTATTTGGATTGCACGGTACAATTTGGAGAGATATAGACACAATAGGTGGACCTTATATCATTTAATGTTGCACATGTAAAGTTTTCGAGCAACATGAATCCTACAATGAGTTTACCTATTGTGTTTATCTTTCGCCCGATTACACCCTACAATTTACACAAAAAATTACATAGATTCTACATTCAAAATAGTTGGAATCTAACTATTGTGTCGGTCTATTTTCAAATTACGGAGTATCATCATCTTGATCTGATTAGTGATCAATCTAGTTGGGTTCAAATTCAATAAATGGAATACTGTTAGATGTGTCAGCGTGGAAGGGTAAATGATGAAATAAGAGTTTTTGCAAAGGGAGGCGCTGGCTTGTCATGGTCGTCATTGTCCCTATCAATTATCCTCCTCAGCTCCATCCCTTTTTCATTTCAACATCAAACATGGCAAAAAGGAGGATTACAATGAGAATGGGAGAGTTTAGTGAATGAAAGATTCCGTCTTCTCGTTCTTTTCTTCCCAAGGATAAGCATCAACTTTTCTCTGACCACCACCGTTTTCACGCACTGGATTTCCCATAATGTGAGTCCTTCGCTGTAAATAGTTGTACTTTTAACCGCGTTATCCACTCGTTTTTATTAAAGTAATATAATATCTAATATTTTTAGATTGGACATTAATAAAAAGTGTCTCACATGAAAACTTCATTTCGTGGGAATATATTTATTAGTGAAGAATTCACATTTATTTATTATAGTGCAATACACTGAAGACTATAATGCATAGCGTAGACAAACTACACTTTTACTTTTTCCAGATACACTCACTCAGACTCAGGCCTAATGCTGAACTTGCAGAAGCGGATAGAGGGCCTGACAGAATCAGAGCTTGAAGCATTTCTCGAACAAGTCGAGGAAGAGAAGAGACGCCTAGCTAGTGGTGAGCAGGTCAATTAATATCATCATCTATAGCCTCTAAAATATTACCACAGTACTCGATGTACAACTGATCTATGTATATAGAGTAGCATTAGTTCACAGAATTTTTTATGTTTACTTGTTTGGATCTGTGGACGGACAACACAATGATATTGCAAAGTCGATTTTACCATTCCAAGTGTTTGTGTTTTTCCACATGCAAGAGACCTTGAGCCATTGAAGTAGTTAAATGAGTACTTTTTATAAGGTTTAGCATGTTCCAAAGGGCCCTTGGTGTAGGTTGAGGGTCAAACTTGGTTCATGGAGTTATTATTACTACTGTTACCTTTTCCAACTGCTCACTTGGCTATCTGGAGATTCTCTTAATTCCTTGATTGAGGTTTGTTCCCCAAATAGGAAACGGCCTCCCAAACTTGCTTAGAAGCAAAGTATGTATCATTTTTAACTAAAAAACCACTCAACCTAAGGTTAAAGTGAAAACTAACATTAGATTAGAAGTATTGTAAGATAAGAAGTGGGTTTGTGAGATCATAAATTATGATTCAAAATTATGATAGAAAGTTATCAATCAGTTTCAGTTTATGTTGACTTTTTTTTTTCCTTCCCTTTCCATGCAACTTATCTATGATAAGGGCTGCTTGTTTCTTACTTCCAAGTTTTCTGAATCATGTTCAAAGATATAAAATGAACCAAGTTATTTGCAAATAGCTCAGATTTGGTTCATAAAGATGTCAACTCGTGCTCATTCATTAACTAGGGCATCAAACTAGAGCTCAAGTTTACAGCTTAATTACTTGAACGCATTAAGCTCGAATAACCCAAGCTCAAACTTATTTGGTGGCTGAAGATGATATCTGTTCATTTTCAAATTTTGCGAAGAATTTGTCAAGAATCAGCACTTGGCTGCATGTCTTGGAAAAATTATTATTACTGAATGCAGCATATTTACATAGGAGGAGGAAATATTAGAGATGACTTGTAGGAATTAACAGGAAGCAAAGACAGACAGGGCAGGCAAATTGTAGGAATTATTGATGAATCTTGCGGTGGGAATATTATTTTTATGGATAAGCGAAAGCTTTCCAACTTCAATATTTCAGACTTTTGGCTATTTTCCCCCGAACCCTCCTATATATAAACACACATGTATTGTTCACCTTTCGCTTATCCAACCCCTATCTACTATATACACTTGGAGTATTAGCCATACATGCCCAAGAGTACTAGCCACTTCCATTAACACCCATGGCTTCCACTGATAAGGCTGACACAGAACAGGGCAAGGAAGTCAAGTTTATCTACCACTTCCTATTCTTGCATAGTTGCATGCTTGACACATACCCACCGCAAATATTGAAGTTTCTCCTAGACCCCAGGCCCCACTGGCTTGTTCTTGCACATTTGCTGGATTTGAGTCTTCATTGCTCAATTTATTGTAAACGATTGACAGTCGGTGGTGTTGAGTGTTGATGGGAGCGAAATCGATCGACCTACGTTTTCAATTGAAACCAGAGCAAGAGCTGAAGGGTTCGAAATCGGGGTATCGGGAGTGAGCCACTGAAGGGAAAAGAACAGAAAATAACTTCAGCTGCTACCCGATTCTAGACGTGGACCCAGAAGCACGATGCCTTTAGTTCTGAATCGAACAACGACGTGGACCAAATCCCACAACACAAGCCTGTTGAGATCGACCGAAGAAGGAAGACGGAGGCAGACGACAGGGAGCACGCTTAGGGTTTAGGATCTGATGTAAAATGACACTGGTTATTGTGTGAGTGGACGGGTGAGATTAAAAGTTGATAAATCTAATGGCTGAAAAAATCTCACCTCATTTAATGAAATCAGGTTGGTTTCGCGGGTCGGGTCATTAAATGACATGACATTTTTTCAGCCATTAAATTTCTCAATTTCTAATCTCACATGTTCACTCACCCACTCACACAATAACTTTTGCCAATGTAAAATAGTCGAGGTCGGGTGGCTTTTGAACAACCCTAGTAACTATCAGTATTTTCTTTTCTTTTTCTTCGTGGATTTTTGGTTTGACATAAGAGGGATGGCTGCGCAGTGCCACTGGAAAATTCTGGTGGCATCGGCACCGGTATCGGTGTTGATACCGGGTTGCTGGTATTCGGCTTCATAGATGTCGGCGCCAGTTGAGGGTTTTTCCAAAAATCTGGTGATATTCCTGGTTCTCAGGTTACAAGGCATCAGGTTCTCGGGACACCGAGTTTTTTTTTTAAAAAAAAACGTGTTTTAAGTTTTTAACCCCTGCCCCGAGCTCCCACATAATCATTTTTCCCTGTAGACCCCAGGCCCCATTGGCCATTTCGCATGTTTTTCCCCTGGCCCCATCCCCGGAGCCCCTACGCGAACCTCATTTCCCCTTTGGGCTCTGGCCGTTTTTTTAAAAAAAAAAAAACTTTAAACCCTCCTCCCACTACTCAGTGCTCACAGACGTCTTAGTCCCCCATTTGTTCCATCTTCGCACTTCGCAAACCCCCCATTCAACTCGATAATTTTATTTCTACTTTTGTTAATTTATTAGTTTGAATAATATTTTTATTTTTATAAATTATAACTTAGTGAATTTAAATATATTGTGTAGAGTTACCCATCTTTAAGATGTTCTTATGGTTACGTCTCTAAGTTTATTATTTTAAACTTTATTGGTAGAGACTTTACTTTCTCATCTTGTTGTGATGTTCTATAAGTTTATTGATTTTATATTTTATTACTTTGGCCTTTTAATTCTCATCTTATCTTTTAAGATGATTTTTAATTTTATTGATTTTAAAATTTAGATTTTATTGATATGTGATTAATGGATCAAAAGAAAAAGAAAAAAAAATATATTAGGTCAAGTGCATAATATGTTAAAAAATAACTCAATATGAATGTAAAATAATCGAAAATCGTCACGATTAAGAGTAGATTTTTGGCCTTCACGGTCTAGTTGTAGTTGAAGATCACAATTATTTAAACACTGGATTGAGCAGGGTGTGATTTTTGCTGGGGTCGGAATCCATCAACTTTATAAAGATGCCGACTGGATCGTCACCTCACGAGCTTCCTTTCTGACGTGGAGAAAAGGACAAGATTATCCGCGTTGCATGTTGAATGCTTCCACATCTCCCACCATGTAAATTGTACAAGGACGCCACTGGCCACGTGCTTTCGTGCTGACGTGTCGCAACGTGGATGCGGTATTCCGTTTCTGGGGTTATGCTTGGAATGGAAGATGGAAAACCGAAAGGGAAAGAAAAGTGGGAAGGAATTACGAAAGAGTTTTGTAGGGAAGAAAGTGAAGTGAGACGGAAAATGTGGAAATAAGAAAAGAAAAGAAAAGAAAAACCGAGTGTTGAAGTTCCATGCTATTTCATTTGCCATTTATTCGCACTTTTAGTTAAATATTCATCTAAAACTCTTGCTTAAAATTATAATAGTTCTTTAATTTAGGCCAGGTTCACAAACCAAAATTTTATAAGAATTTTGGAAATATTATAATAAAGAAAAATAGACTTAGATAACATAACATCTCTATTTTAATGAATCAAATCATCCTTTGATTCATTTTTAAATAGGGTAGTCTTTTTTTATTATTTAAAATTGACAGAAATATTATTATATTATTTTTTTAATTATCCTGTAATTATTTTTGACACGAATCAAACATTAATCGAGGTTTTGACTCTTGGAAAGACCATTAATCGAGGATATATAAAGTAAGATAAAAGAGAGATTGTACGGCTATGTTTGTTTCATATTTCAAAATATTTTATATTCGCTTTTTCATTAATTTTAATATATTTTCACCGATCTCAATAAATTTTTACAAATTTCAAAAACTTTTAACACACGTTTTTATAAAAACATCCATCTCGTGCTAACAAAAGCATGTGGTTTTCACTCTTGGGAAGACGATTAATCGAGGAAGTTCGTGGAAGGAACGGATCGACAGTTGGTCGTCGTTTGAAATTCCCGCATATTTTAACAGACATCCAGCTCATCACCACTGGCTCCCTCTTTAAGTCCTAAGGCTGGGGTTGAGTGAACCCAACCCAAACGTGTAGTAGTATTCTATTCTATCCCTCGCTGTCACAGCAATATGATCCCCCCCCGCCTTCTCTCTCTCTCTCTCTGTATTCATTAGACCCCTTGGACATTCTCTGCCTCATTTAGTCCCAGCCATCCGATCCTAGTCTTCCGGCTGCTGATCGCCGCAGTCCAATGCTGCCCTACCAGACGCTCGATGAGGCCTCGGCCGCTCTTGGCCGAAACTTCACCTACGCGGAGACCCTCTGGTTCAACTACTCGGCCCGCAAGTCTGACTACTTCCTCTACTGCCACAACATTATCTTCCTCTTCATCGTCTTCTCCGTGGTCCCTCTTCCTCTGGTCTTCGCCGAGCTCGCGCATTTGGCCGGCTTCGACCGCTACAAGATTCAGCCCAATGCCAGGCTGTCTTCGGCCGAAGTGTTTCGCTGCTACAAGGACGTCATGCGCATGTTCTTTCTCGTCGTGGGTCCCCTTCAGCTCGCCTCCTACCCTTCCATTAAGGTACTGTATTTGTGTTTGAGCTTTTTTGGGATTGAGATTCCGATTGTTTTTTCTGGGCTCTGGAAATCCTGCGCTGTTTGGTGTTTCTGTTGATTAAGGATTGATTTGGGAGTTTCAATTTGTGGGAAATTAATTTCGTCTTACCGAATTGTTTTCTTGAATGAGCCTGGCTTTTGGATTTGGTGAATCTTTATTTCGTGTTGCTCTTCCTAGTACTCGTTGACCATTTTCTTATATTTCTGGAATAACCATTTGGGATATTGATTTTTAAACAATTTGCCGTTTATTCACAGATGATTGGGGTGCGAACGGGGCTGCCATTGCCTTCAGGATGGGAAATCATCTCACAGTTGACAGTGTATTTCATGGTAGAGGATTATACGAATTACTGGATCCACAGATTTCTTCATAACAAATGGGGTTACGAGAAGATTCATAAAGTTCACCATGAATACACAGCTCCAATTGGGTTTGCGGCGCCGCATGCACATTGGGCCGAGATTTTGATCCTCGGGATCCCATCTTTCCTCGGGCCGGCCATGGTGCCTGGTCACATAATCACATTCTGGCTGTGGATCGCTTTACGGCAGGTTGAGGCGATTGAAACGCACAGCGGGTACGCATGCTGCACATGCTTCTTTACTTGCTTTCTGTTCTTTATTACTTTGGTTGATTGTGGCGAAATGATGCCAACTTTTGAATTTCTTTCTTTTTCTCTTACTAATACAACTCTATGTAAAGTACTATGGATTTCAAGGATCTTCAATAGTGCCTTACCTTTTCGTTGGTGGGAATTAGGATCAGTGTCATGCCTTTAGCTTTTCTTCTTTTATTCTCGCTTTTGAGGGTTGGTGGGTTCTTTTCCTTTGCTCTTTTTTTTTTCTTTTTTTTTTTCTTTTTTTTTTCTCTTCATTTAGCGAGTTACGGCTAATTTCTAGATAATAATGGAAAAATTAGTCACTTATTCATTAGCAAACAAAAAAGTACGAGGATGTTATCTTGAAACTTGGCAAGTTGAGTTTAGGATACGTTGCCTGGTCAGGGAATGTTATTTCTTTCCGCAGCACAGAAAATACTTTCATAGTTCGTTTCTCTTTTGGATTTTTGATAACTTCAAAGTTGTAAGCGACGACGGAACTGCATGAAATTATTTAACTCTTCTAGTGCAGTTGCTATGTCTAAAATACAAATAAGACTTTTGTAAATGCTGTAAAATATTTGGCTTTTTTTAATTGTTATGCGGACATTTTGTGCATTCCATCTCAGTTGCCTCATGGATGATTGTACTGTCCTTTTGAACTTTGTAAAAGCTTCTGGCACTCTCTTTGCATATTAAGTGCCTTTAAGTTTGACTCCTTTTTTGTTCAAGTTCTTTGAATGTTATGGCTTTTTCTGCCTTATATTCTGGCATGCTTTTTTTTTATTTATTATTGTTGGGGTGGGGGGGTGGTTAAGCCCATCTTTAGGCAATTCAAATTTTACTGGGCACCATGAAGGAAATGCGATAAGGGTGTTCAAGTTTACTAAAGGGGGGAAGGAAAGACGTAGTATTGGCTACCCTTATGAAAATTAACGTAGTAATTTCGATATCATACCTCCATGTAACGATAGACTAGAATCCAGTGACAGCATGGGAGAGACAGATAGAAAGATATTCAGCATTAAAAGAGAATGTCATTGTAATAACCAACACTAATTGAAGCACTGATTTCCTTGCCCTTGAATGGAGGTGTTTGGCTTCCTGCATCAGATATTCCCCACTATCATCTTGGATGTGGAGATTTTACTGTAGAGCTCAACCCAGACGATGGTTCTGGTCCAGAACTTCTGGAATTACGTTTTTCTTGGTGCTTGGGTGTTCAATCCCAAAAAGTCCCTTGCCTGTGGAAATGGATCCTCAGCAACCCAGGGAAGCAGTAACAGTAGGAGGAGAGGGGTTGCAGGGTTATCAATGAAGAAAAATAAAAACAAGGGATTTGTTATGCCAACATCATCAAGGATGAGTGTGAAAGAGAAATGTTTGGTGGAAAGTAGCTGGTCTGATGATTTGTTCAGTATAACTAAGAGTCCACAATGTTTGATATATTACTCTGTTATATGTGGATGATCTTAACAGCTTGTTCAGATATAAAGAGTTCTATGTACTTGTTTATCTGCAAGTGGTTTTGACAATGAGATCAGAATAGAGTTGGAAAGAGAAAGTATCAAGTAATTGAAAGCTTTAGGTACTAGCTTAAGTGGAAAAGGATCCTTGCAGTTTCGGTTGAGTTGGCTAGGATATGGCAGACATTGAGGATGATAACTTCTGCTTTCTAGGTGGGGTATTAACAAATGAACATTTGCTGGCCTTTTGAGTATTACAGCAGGCTCTAGGTGGATTCGGCTGAGGAGTATCCTAGTGGCACTTGTGACTTATTCCGGGAATTTCGTGTTGTTACTCGGCTGCATGCATACTACTAATTTGTATGTTTTGGGGATGATGGCTTCTGCCATTACGTATATATTGTATTAATCAGCTTCAATAAAGTTGTATGGTTTATTTTTGCTACTCTATATCCTTGTCTTCTTAATCAGACTTTTTCCCATTCTGGCCAGTAAGCAGACGTAACTTATGTTTTGTGATATAGGTATGATTTCCCTTGGAGTCCCACGAAATACATCCCATTTTATGGTGGTGCTGAGTATCATGACTACCATCATTATGTTGGAGGACATAGCCAGAGCAACTTTGCTTCAGTGTTTACCTACTGCGATTACATTTATGGAACTGACAAGGTAATACTGTTGAGTTTCTTATGGTGTTTCTATGTATACTTTGTAGAATGATTGCGACTGAAAAATGTTGCTGAAACAACGTCTTTGAATATTTTCATCAGGGCTATCGGTATCAGAAGAATCTATTTCAGAAGGTAAACCTGTAGTACTAGGTCAATGCTTCATGAATTAGTCTTTCCATTTGATTAATTTCATTATCAGGAGCATAAAGACAACAGTGAGTAGCTAAGGATTTGTCTAGATATTTGTTTCCCCATCATGTTATCCAGATCTATCAGTAAGCGGATATCTGCTTTTTTTTTTTTACGTAGAATGTGTTAGATGGTTGCACCCTATAGTTGAATTGCCTTGTATTCCTCTTACAATTATGTGGCAGTGAAGAACTAAATTTTCTATCTTGGATTTGGTATTTTTCTTGTTCCTTCAAAATGAATTTTCTTTTCTTCTTATGTAATGCAGTTGAAAGGGGAACTGAAAACTGGTGGTGAGCAGAACGGAGGGTCATACCATATTTCTACCCAAGATCTGAAATCTGACTAGCTGTGGTACCCTATCTAGAAATTGGAATGATGCCTTTTTTATGCTTCTCACAAGTGACAGCTCTCCGCAATCTCTGCTTATAGTCAAACTATGGTGGCGAAGGTGGATATTAACTTAGGGCTCTTCAAAATTCTGATGTTGTATGTAGTAGCTTGGGGTGGGGGGTGAACGTTCGGATATTGTGATTCATTGATTTCCGTTTTGAAATTTTAAAGTAAGCGTATTTGTGCTCCTCCTGCCCTTTGAGATGTGACTACTCATTCTCACGACTACCTGCCAGTGGCATAATTCAGGTTTGTGCAAATATGTAACGCCCATGTCAGTACTTACCCCACATACTCACTTATAGCCAGGTTTGTGAAAAAGCTTAGCAGAAACGTTTAATTGCAATTTGTTTTGAAATTTAATAGTGAGAAAGGGAAAGTAATATTTTCAAGAAATAAGTGCAATTGCGATATTCCAATTAATTCTAGAAGTTAAAAGTTCTGAAATGAATAAGGAGAAATGAAATGAATTAATTGAGGAAATGAAATCATAATAAAATCAAGAACAATTACAAAGATGTGAAAGTTAAGAAAATAAAATTAAACGCAGCTTATGGACGAAGTAGAATAAGATAAATTTTGAAAATGTAAATATATGGTTTTTCCACAAGTAACACAGAATCTCTCTTTTACAAATGACAAAATCCTTCACAAGGATACAAAAGTAAAGAGAAAATAAAAACAAAAGCGGAAGCTGTCTAAAGCTTTCCAACTACAATGTCCGTGAAACTACTAAACTAACAAAACAATGACAATACTGATGTCGTCTAATCCTCCGGCTCAGTGTCGGAGGTCCGGTCTATAAACATCGTCTCGCCGGTGCTCTCTGCCAACAAGGCCGGTGGAGGAGGGACCATGTGAAGGAGGGCTGGATCTACCTCTAGCAGCCCAAAGTCTTCCACACGAGGAAGAAGGGGCTGAGGTGGCCCATTGAAAAACCATTTAGGCTTGTACCCCAAGTATACCTCAAGGGTATTCGTAACATACGTCCAGATCTTGACAACTAAAACGTGTGTCAAAATCCAGTGTCTGATCGCTCCTGAATATCATCATCTTCCAGGTTCGATGACCGCCGTCGACCATACAAAATAATTAAAAAAAATAAAAGGGGTGAGTCTTACTAACTCAATAAGGGGGGAGTGAGGAGCACGACATACATCAATGTAACATAGAATTTGCATAAATATAGAACAACCAATCATAGAGCAATATCCATAATAAACCAATCAATGCGGTATGAGCGATGCAATGCAGAGTGAATGCATCAGTTCCTGATCATTTCACTTTCTTTCTTGTTTTCGATCGGTAAAGGTATCTTATCCTCGCTCTATTTAACCCTCAGAGTCCGGGTTGTGCGTCCCTCCTCTCCTTTGGGACTGTCCCATGTCCCGGCACCAGGACCCGATCAGGCGTGCATTGTTCCATCACCAAGGGATACCAACCACTATCCTCTATGTGGTGGCTTGCACTATCCCACTGTGAACAGTATCGTCACTCAATCTCAGGACCACCTATGGCTATAGGTTCTTTCCAGTCATATAAGTATTTCTCATACCCATGAGATGATTATGCAATATGACATATCATAAGCATAAAAGATTCGCAATTCACACGAATCGGTTATAAAATGCACATATACGCTTTCACATTGTACAATGTTAAGATATGACAAAAGATTGCATTTGAACTTTAAATAGAAAATTACATGGAGAAATTTAGTACGTACCAATTACGTACTGTTTATTTTATACAAAATAGAACTTAGAACTTAGCTAGTTGATTCAAACTAACATGTACTAAACTACTTAGTCAATTGAAGTTTATTAACTCAATAATTTTTAGTGGTATTGTTTAATAATTAACTATCAATTAGCTAATTAAGTTTAATTTAATTAATCATGTCTTAATCCACAAGTGGCCGGGCCTATTGGGTCCCATAATGGAGTGTCCCAATCTGATCATATATGGGCCTCCTAGCTTAAAACCTCACTTTTTATTTCATTTTATTTCTTTTTGCTTAATGGGTCGGTTTTGACCCTTAATGAAGCCTTACGATTTGGGCCTTGAATTTAAATGGACTTGGCCCAAATTCTTACCCTAAGACCACGTAGTCTAATACTTCCATGGGCCTAGATTTTATGTTTGGACATTTTTACCCAAAATTTTTTATTGAAATACCGAAACTGCCCCTGATAACCTTTTTGGTCATTTCTACCTTTTGACACATCTTTTCTTCTTAAAACTTTTAGGGCTTAGTATAATACGTCACAGTGACCTATTCAAATTTTCTCAGGGGCCTAAATCAACATAATTTTCACAAACAAAAGGTACACTATTGCATGCATGTCATTTTTTCTCTTTCTACAGCCCACACACATGAAGTCTAACACATATATTCTCTTTGTTTTAACAAAATCTACTTGCTTACATATCAGTACCGAAACATAGCATCATATGAGAGAGCAATATAAAAAAATATTAAAATTACAAACAAATGCATGGATCAACAAGCAATGTATTTCTCTTCTCTCCCTATGGCCAAGCCGTGACCCTTTTTTTGCTTCCTTTTCAACCATCTCAGTCACTGACAGTGGCTTATTAGCATTTAGATTACTATTTGCACATTCCAAAATCACATGTCAAGACATTCATGCATATTATAGGTGCATTTAGACATTAACTAGCAAAGAGTCTCATCATCTCCTACATGCAACTACAAGGATGAATCTTTCATCAAAAACCAAGAGGCATAAACTTGTCTTTCGCATCTTTAGGGCAGTAACTAATTTCGCGTGAACCAAGCCAAAATCACATTTTCTCCCTCAAAAATCAACATGCAAATAATCCCTTTACCAAACTCCCCAACACCCTTTTAAAACAAGTCTACACCCTTACCTCTGTTGCTTTGGTGATAATGGATTTCCAAAGGATAACAGGCCTAACAGCAAGACAAAAGTTAGAAGAAAGAAACAAAAAGCTGAAGACCAAAATCAAAAGCAAGAGAGAACAAGGTGCAGGCCGACCACCTCACTTCTCACCCTCTTTGTCTCCCTTTCCTTTGCTTCTAACCTGACACCTCCTCCGCTACTCTCCTCTCTATATCGGTCAGGTTGTCTCTCCCTCAAGTCTTTATATCTCCTCACTTACTCGGCAAGCACACACTCAAAGGCCTATATGATGCATAACTTGGTTGGTTTTTCAAGAAACCAACCAAGTCATCATTCGGTCCAAAGGAGTTGCAAGAAGCAAGCTCCTTGGATGGCCAACCTGGGCGGCAAGGGGTAGGAGAAGCCAAATGGCATACCCCCCTCTTTATGTGGGTAATCATAAGCTGCAAAATAGTCTTACACAAGCTCACTCAAAGTATGCCGATTGACCTTGAATTTTTACTGCATTTTGCATGCTAAAAGGACGAGGAAATGAGACAAAAATTCAAGGGTTTGAGAGAGCTTGCTGAGTGACTAGGCCTGTCACCTGACATACCCAGGCATACAGGCATGTTCCAGGGGGTTAGCCGGGTATACAGAGCTTTTCAGACATGTCCCCGGACATACAGGCACAGGCCTGTGGTAAGCCGGGCATACAAGCTTTCAAGCCTATACCCTGGTTACCCCGGGGGTACAACACTCGGCCCACCCGGGCATGCAGTACTCGGCCCTCCCCGGAGTCTGTTCTCTGCCCACTCGGGAGTCTGATCAGCCCAATTTTAAATTAAAAAGAAATGAAATAAACATTATCCAACTTAATAAAAAATCTTAAGGGAACAAAACTCAAATCAAATAAGAAATTTTAAGCACATAGATTTAAATGAAATAATTCAAGGGTTTAAGAATTAGAGAAAGAAAGCACATACGTAATGTGAATTAAAAAGGTAGATCAAAATAATAATAAGGTAAAAAAATTTAAGCAATTAAACAAAGACCAATGAGTATAATTACTTAAACTATTAGAGGAAGAAAAATTGAGTCAATCTAATCATATGATAAATACTCAACAAGATACAAATTAAATGAATAAAGTAAATACTAAAAAAAAGAACACAATTACTAAATATACAAAATGAAAATCTTAACCTCAAAGCAACTAAGAAGGTTCGGAGTATTAAAAATAATTCACGATGCAGCTCAAGTCCAAAACTTTTTCCACTTTATTTTCAGTAGATTCAATTTGTGTGGTTTTAGGCTTTGTTCTTTCGGATAACGACACTGTTTACATGCTGGATGGAATCATGCCAAAAAGATCAGGGTTATGTTCGTTTTGAGTAAAAATGTAAGATTTTAGAGAAGTTGTGAATATTTATGTTGAATAGTGTTTTATTGGTGTCTGTGTAAAATGGAGAGAGGAATGATTTGATGTAATTGTTTAATAAAAAAATATTGGAGTTATATGAAAAAGTATAGAGAGAAAAAATTTTATGTTAAATAAAATATTAAAAAATTGTTAGAGATTGTGTAAAATGTATTGGTATTTGTATTTAAATTCTGAATATGTTCGGTGGTAGTTTTGTGAATATACTTAGAATCCTGAAAAAGTGTGAAAACGAACATGTTCTTAGGATTAATGCAACCCGGAAATGATAAGAGGTAAAAAGTGTCTCCATGCATCGTCATTGCTCCCAACAAACAATTGGCCGAGCAGTATCTGAGAGTTTCTCTTTCTGCAAATACTACTGCTGATGACTCCGGTGTCAATGGCTGAAAGGCATGAATCTGGGTGATGTTCGTTTTGAGAAAAAATGTAGGATTTTAGAGAAGTTGTGAATTTTTATGTTGAATAGTGTTTTATTGGTGTTTGTGTAAAGTGGAGAGAGAAATGATTTGATGTAATTGTTTAATAAAAAAGTATTGGAGTTATGTGAAAAAGTATAGAGAGAGAAAATTTATGTTGAATAAAAAATTAAAAAGTTGTTGGAGATTGTGTAAAATGTATTGGTTTTTGTGTTTGAATTCTGAATATGTTCGGTGGTAGAATTGTGAATATACTTAGAATCCTGAAAAAATGGTGAAAACGAACATACCCCTGGATTACGTGATACCCACACACAAACACAGAGAAAAGGAGAAACTGGATTAGTTTAGCTTTGTTGGGTAGATTTATGAAGTACATAGTCCAACATCATTCTCTTGAGTCTTGAATTTGAAACCCACCGCCACGTTTAACGAGCGGGAGAGAAGAAGAAAACAATTGCCGGTTTGATGCTTTTATAGAATCTGAAACGGTGTCGTGCACAATCATGAGTCCCAATTCACTCGAGGGTTCTGCAACTGTCAGAATTAGAGTGCTACGTGTCATGTTAAGAGCTTTTCATGTCTTCCACTTTATGCCACTAAATCGGTCCTACGGATTCTAATTATTTGCTCCACTCCACATGGCACATGGGCCATGGGTGAACCATTACTAACAGATTATGCTTGATGTCAGTTTGGGTATGGCATCAGACCAGCCCGAAGCCCAGTCTTATCTGGCCCAAAATTTCATGATCTGCTCCAGATAGACAACAATGCAACGAGCTTGGGCTAGACTTCCCTTCCTTTCGGCCTTGGCGACAGGGGGATTATCATGCATAGTGGTTTATGCATGTTTAAAATTAATTATGGCACCTGACTTCAAGAGCCCGTCTAGCTCAGTTGGTAGAGCGCAAGGCTCTTAACCTTGTGGTCGTGGGTTCGAGCCCCACGGTGGGCGTATTCTCTTTTTAATTTTATCATCTATCAGTGATAGCCATGGGCCGGCACTCTGGAAAGAAGTTTAGTTTAAATTCTGGTTACGAACTGTCTCATTACATTCACAAGTCATATATTCAATGTTGCACCCCACAAGTCTGTTTTGTTTTTATTTGTTCAGAGGGTGAAAAATATGCCGCTGCATAAGATTCTGGTACGACATGATGTGGCCTCACATCATGTCGTACCAGAATCTCACAGGCTTTTTCAAAGTACTTGCAAGTCGAACTGAAGACACAACACATTGAGGTGGATGACACCCTTTTCTTGGCATAGCTGGAGCTCCGCAAGGCAGTAGAGTTCCACGTGGGGTCGGACTTGGTAAAAGTTGACGGAAGAACAAGGAAAGCAGAGCAAGAGGTTTTCATATAGTGTCCACTGCGAAGAGAGTCAGCCACCAGAGAAAAAGGACAAAAAGGACACTAAACCCACTTGTAGCTGAGATAGAAGAAGACTTCGGCTAAAGCCCTGGCATAGTACTGAATACTTATTCCCCAGAATAATGCTACTCTACGGCACGCTGAGGCCTGAGAAATAAATATAGCCCTCCCGCTAAACCAGGGAACCATACTATTTTTAGCTCATGTAAGATTCTCAGACCTTAGGCCCTAAACCTACCATTGGGGACCCAAAAAGACTATGCTCCGGAGTTCAAGTTTAGCCCATCAACTTGGTGGTAGCTAGCTTTCTGCATCTCTCTCTGCTTTTTTTCAGAAACACCACGAAACTAACACATGCATTTTTCATCATAGCCTCATATAATCACCACGAAGAAGAATACGAATCTAACATCATATATCTCCGCGGATCATCCGAAGAGGCCGGCCCGTTGGGCAATTATCCCATATGCAAAAAGCACTGCCTGTAGCTGACAATAATATGATTCAGTGGCGATGATCATCCAATCTAAGTGATATCTCCAAGTGGGATGGATTAAAGACATTATCATAATCTTTCACCTATTGGGGGCCCCTCAAATCATGTGATCGATCGAGCCAGCTGTTTGTAATTGCAAAACAAGCTTCAGCTTTCAGTGTTTTCGAAGTGGGCCTTCTTGGCTCATTTCTCTTTTTATAAAGGAGGGGAAAATTGCAAATTAGCTTTTCTCATTATGTCATAGACTTTTTATGGCCTTCTTTTTTGTGGCATCATTGGATCTCGATCTTTACCCTACACGTGGTGCGGATCCCTTGCTAATCATAGGGCCCCTTGCCCTCCAGTAAATAGTACACGACAGTCCCTACAGCCGTGCCCAAGCACCACTCTATCATTTGTTTTTGGCCCTTTTTCAGATATTGGAATCGACAAGTCATATGGCTTAGTCCTGTGGATCCACCTGGTTTAAGCTCTCAATATCTTCAAGGACACAAACGGCGACAGACAGACTTCTTCTCAAATTACTCGCAAAAGACATAACAGTCGCGCACACAATTCCACTGTACGCTCGTTGGTTTCCTAAACATGTCAGCAAACCACAGCACGCATAAGACACTCGTTAGTACGTTGTATATATACGAACACTACTAAAGAAGTGCTGTAAACCAATTTCGTACCTAAAATGTATTGCTGCAATTTGCAAAGAAACCAGGATTCTGAGTTGGAATTATTACGTCTCCATCGGTTTTCACTTTAGATGTGTCAAATATACGTTGCAAATTCAGACGTCTGCAACTGCAAGAGGAAGACATAAAAACCTTCGAAGCGAGTTGTGTTAAACATTGCAATCTTGAAATCCTGGTTTTAGTGTCGATTGGACTTGCAGAGTCGAAACTCAATGCTAATCCATGGCCTCTGGAACAGAAATAGCCCGTCAATAAAAATATAGATCAAGCAAAGTATATTGAAGTCCTGATTCAAAAAGAAAATGTATACAGAAGGGCTTGGCTTCAAAGCAATGCTTTTTTGCCGTGGTAATTAAAAAAACAAAAAGGAAAAAAAATCTTTGAGGGGTTCTCGAGTACTAAGAAATATGGAATAGGCAACACAGAGAAATTGGAGGAATAAGAAGCTGACTTTCCAGCCAGCTATATTACTGGCGTTAGGAATTTCGAAATGTGGTTGGACTTTTGAAGAATATATATATATAATACAAACCTGAGTTGTAGATTGTAGACTGTAGACTAATATGGTGAAATATTCTCCTCAACTACTATATTACCAAACCAATCCAAAATCAAAGACGCAAACTTTAGACAAATAGAATAGACATATTGTTGCCTGATATCCCTAGCAAATCTAACTGGTGGATACCACAGTCATGTTTTGTGTGGAAATTATACTCCCCTCCTACTTTCCCTGTGCTCAGTCCCCTTCCCGGCCACTCTATGAGGCCACTTTTCTTGCAACTCTCCATTGAAAGATGGATCAGTGGAAGAACGAAAAGGTGGCTAGCCAGGGTGATGGAAAAGAAGAGGCGAGAAGAACCCTATTCGCCTCTCCATTGAAAAGAATGGAAATTAACTACAGAATATATGAATACTAAGGGCTTGTATCAACGTGGGGATAGGTCCCATTTTTTGGAAAAAAATTGGCCGAGTGCTGACGAAAAGGACTCATGCCTACTAAACTCAAACCCAATTGGCTCATATAATAAGTCTTTTTTTTTTTTTTTTCTAAACAAACTTCGTTAAACTAAAGGATCCAAATACAGATACATCAAGGCGGATTAAAAACTAAGTCCGCAGAAGAAATATGAAAAGGGAGAGCATGCAAGGGAATAAAACCAAAGTTACAAAAACGTGCAGCCCAAGCAGCCAAAAGGTGAGCCATAGAGTTCTGGCACCGAGATGCCCACTGCAATAACCACCCAGGGTGGGAAAGAAGAGCAGTCGTGATATCACTCAGAAGTGGAACCAAAGGGCCTTCGTCAAGAAAACCTGGCTCATTAATAGCCCTGCAAGCAATAAGGGAGTCTCCTTCCAAAATGACTGAAGGGAGATCTAGAAAGGAGGCCACTCGGCAAGCAAGAAGGGCGGCAAAAAGCTCTGCCCGAAGAGGATTGCTAGTCATAACAAAATCAGCAGCAGCATGAGAAATAACACCCAAAGAATCCCTGCATATTACAACAATATAAGCAAAGTCACCTCTGATAGCAGCATCAAAATTAAGTTTCCAAACATCCTCCGGAGGGGGAATCCAAACGAGATTACTATCTCTATCATGAGATTGCCAAGCTGCCAAGTGAGCTAAGAGGCGACCATTCAATGAACGAGCGAGATCCAAAGGAGGGGAAAGCCCCGAGTGAACTAGTTGGTTCCGAGAGAACCAGATGGTATCTATGATAAGAGTCATCTGGAGGATAAAATTGCGTTCATCCTTGCAGTGAAGACCAATAGAAGAAGTAGGAGTCAATAGAAAGGACAACCAGGAGGAAATGTCCAATTCTTGCATCCTATCCAACCTAAGCGGCCATTTAGCTTCTCTCCATAGCATACGAGCTATGTTACATCTGATAAACAGATGTTCAAGTGTTTCAGGTTCAGATTTGCACAAAGGGCAAGAGAAAAAATCATCAGGAACAGAACCCGAAAGAAAGAACAACTTCGTTCTAACGGGAAGAGCCTTGGCAGCAAGCTTCCATAGCAGCAGTTTCAAGCGGAATTGTATTTTGAGGGACCAGATCTTCGACCAATTAAATATTGGCAAGACAGAGACATCGAGCCTATCAGATTGGTCCAGCAGGTAGGCTGATTTGACGGTAAACACACCAGAATTAACTGGCAACCAATAAAGGATATCACCTGCTCTATTCAAAGGCAAGACAATGTTCAATATGGCAGCAGCACAATCAGGAGAAAACAAGTGAAGAATCCGGGCATGTGTTATATTCGTACGTGAGAGAATTGTGATGTTTTTACTAATATTTTATTCGTTCTCATAAAGTGAACTAAAAGTATTAATAAGATTTGGTGGCGAGGAAAAACTAGGGATATATTTCTAGTGTTTGAATTTAGGGGTATTTTGTCTGAAAGATGGGGTCTCAGAGGGATACATCTGTCTCTCTCACTAACTCTTAACGAAAAGGACTAAAGGAGATAGTGATTTTACGAGTTTTATATGTTATTTTGCTTTAGGGTTCCTCAATTTGAATAGAAAATCTGTCTATATAATATATATATTGAACGAGCGGTGTTAGGTACCTATTCTACTAATTACTATAGCTGCATATACCCGAGTAGTGCACGGATTCTTTTTCGTCACTGTTTATGGCGTTAGGTTGTTTTGGATTAGTTATGTGTTTCTAAATACCATTTTTTTTATATAAATAATTTTTAATGAAAAGCTAATGTTATACTTCCATTTTCTTTTCTATAGACAAAACCGTATCGGGAGTACTACGTAATACGTTCAGCTTATAATATCATGGGGGTCTTATCGTTATGCATTTGGTGATTGGACTTTCTATTTCGCTAATGAATAAATTGGAGATCAATTATAAATTAATTAGAGTAATATCAGCCACGCCAGCCTCACATATTGTGGGAACAACAATATGGCAACATTTGTACTTATGCATGAAATTAAAATAGTTTCGATATTTACTGTTCTAATTAAACATTGGTTATAGTTTAAAGGTCAGATTCTAAGGATTGGAAGTCGACGAGAAAGTGGTGATTTGATGATCTTCGTCTTGGTGTATTTCTTCTCTCTCTCTAACAGGTTGCATCCTACTTCACCATTACTTATAAATTGGTTCTGATCAGTTTCCTATGCATTTGATTAATTAGGAAAAAACACCCAACACCCGAGCTAGGGAGGCAAATCTGTTATTTTTATTAAAAAAACAACCTATGTCTAATATCGCTTCTTCTTCTTCTTTTCCTACAAGATTTTTTTTTAATAATTTAAGTGGAGTTATTGCAAAAGGTCGACCACTATGTACAGGGAAAACTCGTCCTTGCATGGCACCCCGGCCCGCAGCGGGATAATAGAGATTGAGCATGAGTATTTAGAATATTTGTCTAGCTCACATAGTTACAAACTTGGCTTCCTTCAAAGGCCCAACAACTGCCCAAGCTGATCAGGAGATTCCTATGGTCAAAAACAAAGGGAGCATACCCGGAGGTATATATATATATATGGGAAGTTCTGTCAAAAGTTACACAGGTCTGAATCTAGTGCAAAGAGTACGTACAATAGCTCTGTGTCCAAGCTAACATGCCAATTAGGAGGATCCTTCATCATGAGCCCGCCAAAGTGCAAAGATGACAGAAGCACTGTGACGTAGAAAAAAGAAGAAGACAGAAGCACTGTTAATTAGTACTAATGCAGAAGAGAAACCTGCAACCGGGCGTCCCTAACATTAACAACTTTGGTGGTCAGCCATGGCGACCGAAATTTTATATAATGAGGGACGTACGGTACGTTTGTGGTAGCCTTAAGGATAAGGAAGAGTTGCGACATCGCTTTAGTAAATCAGCTACGATCCTACGGAAAGGTTTTGAGTGGAAAATGGAGTGCAATATTTAGAGAAAAGCTAACAGGTAATTACTACACGGAAGCCTTCTGCACTGTCTATTCCAGCCACCCATGGAGACCCTGGATTACCCGAGATAGAAGAAAAGAATATTGCAGCTAGTATCCCGAATCATACCGACTCATGAGGAGGGAAAAAAAGAACGTAGCTTCAGTTGGAAAGAGTGAACAATGTAGGGTCCAAGAACTCGATGAATGTGCTTTATAAGGCGAATAAATTCCTATAGTACGCACTAAACTTTGAGTTTTACAAGCGAAGCATCAGCCGAGAGAAAAGGGCAATAATAATACTAAAAAACATATCTACGTGTATTATTTTCCTTTAATTCTTCTTTCGTTTAATATATTTTTGGATGGTAACTGCTAAATGTTTTTTTAATGGGGGATATAGAAAGCGTTGAGACTGATTAATTCGAATTGGGATGGTTCTTAAAATCCTCTTGTTCTAATAAGACAACACACGTGTCAAAACATAGTCCCAATTGGAACTTGGTGTCACTCTCATTCTCTTATTTGACATATTTTGTTTGTCAAAAAAACATATCATGTCTGTAGTTGCGGATTCAGAGTTTTAGAACATATATAATCCGGTGGCCGTGGGTGGCAGTTGAGGTCTTTAATACTTTTATATATTTTGACTCGTTAGAATATTCACCATACACTACCAAAAAAAACATTTTAGCAGCTGTCTTTAGCAGCGGTTTTTTAGCGACGGCCTCTTAGCAACTGTCACAAACGCCGCTAAAGACCCGAAGTGCATTTGTTAATTTTTTAGCAGTGTTTCCCTAAAACGTCGCAATATGTCTTTAGCAGTGTTTTCCTAAAACACTGCTATAGGTCTTTACAACCTTTTTTAAAACGCCACTATAACTCAATTTTGTCATGCGTTTTAACATCTACAACAACGTTTTGTGACCGCCTCTATAGGTCTTTAGCAACATTTTTTTTGCCAGTATTTTTAAAACACCACTAATTTTTTCTTATATTTTTCTATACGTGCTTTTTAATTGGTAATACAAATTTATTTTAATAAGCATAATTTATTGGATGTAAAAACTTAAAAAACAAGGATAATAAAACAAAATATACTTCATCATTGATTAATAACGTTTTACAACAAACACAATAATCTCTATAAGTAATCTAAAAAGTAATAAGTTTATAATATAAAATAACAATAAGCAAGGACCAACTAAAATATTCAAATACAACACAATAAGCAAGAACTAATTAAAATCTTCATCCTTTTATACACCAACGTCATTTTGAATTTCTGTAATTGAAAACAAATATCACATGAGAAATAGAAATAAACAAAAGATTTATGTAAACAAAATACCTACTTGTATATATAAGGCTACAACAACTCTAGATTTTGCGGCAAGACTTAAAAAGAGAAGCATAAAGAAAGAAGCATACTAATAAATGAACTCATCATACAGTTTAGAAGACCCGCAAGTTGATTCGTAGGTGACATTGCATATGCATCCAAGCCCACTTGAAATGAGACAACAGATACAATTACATGTGGCATAAATTACTTGAACAATATTTTATACAACAGAGGCAATACAAGCTCAGAGACAAAGAACACTTCAAACTAAATATTGGCTGCAATTGCAATATTGAAAATTTATTGGCTGCAATTGCAAACATGCATTAGCATGCATAATACTATAAACTAAAATCATCTCCCAAAGCTAAGATAAAATGCATTCATGCAGAGAATAATACTTCAGTGACTACCAACACATATAATGCACAACTTGTATTCACAATATAGGAGGTGGTTTGAAAAAAGAAATGCATAGAAAACCACCAGACCTGGTAATTTGGGAACTCGCTATCTACAGCTGCTTCAAATTGGGTAAGGAATTGATCAAGACCATCACCACCACTTAGTGTTGGACAAACCACTGAGCATCAAGAGACATAACTTTCTGAATTTGCAAACGTAAGAATCAAAACAAAATAGAAAACATGATATGCTAGATAATTTTGCAGAGAATATCCCTTCAAGTGCACCAAATTTCTAACTTCAGAAGCATCCAGAAAGTCTGTAATTGGCTGCACTGGACTCAATTGCAAAAAAAACTCAATAATTCAATACTTTGTGTTATGAGATTCAAAAGTTACTGTAATGCATCTAGTTGGTCCTTTTTAGCATATAAACATGCATCTCTTTGCTAGACAATAATAAAATACACTTTGTGAATGTAAAATTCCCAACCCAAAACATGCCTAAAGAAAACTCTTGTTTGAAATCTGTGCTCTGATTCCACTATGTCACTCTCAACCACCGTCCCCCTTATTAAAAAAACATATAAACAATTCATACTACTCTCTAGGTTTCAAAGCTCAAATATTAGAGAATTCTTCAGGCCGAAGTCTTAGCTGAACCTTTCTTTTGTTTTTTCAGTCATACAAAATACTAAACACATATCCACTAACAAAATGTCTAATTTCACATTCACCAAAGCTGAAACCAGGGGTCAAATTATATTGCAGAACTCTGGCTAAAGAATAATTCTTCCTACATTAGATTCTATCTCACATGTAGTTTCTCACTTCGACTGACAAAATTATGGACAAAACATGGAAACAACGCAGTACTTGTTAAGTTTGGAGATTTTGAGCATTTATATGGAATCTCTGAATAAAAACTACTCGTGTGTAATCCACTATTCCAAAAAATTCAGAATATTCTAACATGTTAATGAGTACTTTCTGAGAGCTTTATGACCTTCTCTGGACAACCCTGAAGATGTTCAATATTTAAGTTTGAAAGGAATGACGCTCTTTTCACGTAAATATCAGAAATGGAACTCCGCTCAAACCACAAAGATTAGGGTTGGGGAAGAATGTTCACCTCTACTCTCAAATATAACTTCTTTCGGTGGCACCAAAAACTAAATCCCCAACAAACGAATTAGGGCAAAACAAATTTGGGAAATGAAATCGTCGAGTTGAAGGCTAGACCGGCAGACCGAGAGAGGGCGATGTTAGGCGAGAGAGATGGCGACTCCACAGGCAACAACTACGACAAATCTCATTTGAGCAGAGTTTGACACGAGAGAAGGGCAGCTGTGGCAACAAACAGAACAAAAGAGAGAGGGCGACGTTCGACGAGAGTGGGTAAGGCGCAATGGGAGGGGGGATCGACGGGAGCAAGAGAAACTGAGAGATTTCGAGGGAAATAGAGAGCATTTGACAAAGAGGAAGCGGGGCGCGCGAGAAATGAATTTTAGCTTCAATTTTTACCGCCATTTGAAACTCATCATGTTTTTCAATGAAACTCACCATTTTGATTTGTTTTCTATATATATATATATATATATATATATCACATAACAACAAGTGATATAGTATTTAAAATCTTTATACTTAGTATTAAATGCATAGCATATTATTTTATACTATTTTTTAAAATAGGTTGGAAGTAATAATATACTTATAATTTAAAATTATAATGTGTCGAATTAATGTACAGGTAGATTACAAAATATTTAAAAATATCCATCATCCAAACTATTAAACAAGGATCTTTCTTCTCGTTTTAACCTTCAAAAGAAAATCAGCAAAATTGGAATGTATTTTAAGGAGCTTTGCCAACAGATATTTTAACTAGGAAAATAAACCATGGGGTATAAAGACTGAAATGACCTCGTCAATTATGCTTCGAGTTTGTTCTAGATACCTACTCCGGAGGTTTTAAAAAGAAATGATTTAAATAATGTTAAGTAAAATAAAGAGAAAAATCCCGAGCCTTTGATTGCATGCGACGATGGGACTTGGGAGAAATTATTCGAGGCAATTCTCTTTGCCAGTCTTCGATCAACAGCCCCCAGAAGAACTACTTGGGAATCCATTAAATTCCTAGGTTGCCCTTTTATCTCCACGTTCTGCATAAAACCACATGAACAAATATATAATTTCATTATTTATATATATATATATATATATATATATTTTGAATCTCTGAACTAAAAACTTGGCTTTCCTTTTGTGACTTGTTTTTATTTATTGATTTATTTATTTTTTCTAAGCATATTTATTTATTATTATTTAAAACCAAAAAACAAAGAAAAAGAAAAGGAAAGAAACGGACAAGGAAGACTCTCTCCCCCACAAGACCCAACAACACAAAAAAGAAACACTTTTTTTTTTTCCAAACAAAAAGGCCGAAGGGTGTGCAAAACCAGCATCGTCCAAAAGCACGTGTTTTTCACCCTCCAATCACTTGGATGTGACGACCAATCCCCGGGTGGTGTTCGCGTACATCGGATTGGTTTTTAGTTCCTTGGTACCAGCTCCGATGACCACGGCTCCATCATACTCCCCACGCGCACGTCAACGGAGCGTAGAGGCGCGTTGACATCTTCCTCTCTCCATATTTCTCTCCTTCTATTGATTCTCAGTCTTTACTCTCTGATTCTCTCTCCCCTCTTTCGGTCTCAAAAATAGCTGAAGTGACCCCATCAGTTAAACAAAAACCACAGGCCTTCTCTCCGAAAATATCGGTAGATAGCCGGGCTCCGGCATGGCACTCCGCCGGAAATTTAAACTCCAGCCACTCCCTACTTCTTCCCTCGGCTAAATGCGACCTCAACGCCAGCGTCTGAGCACCTCTATACAACTTCACAAGAATGACGACAACGACGATGACGAAGACACTACTACCGAATTGAAAAAAGAACCTTTCAGAGTTCGGAATCCCCAGAGACTACTCCAGCTTTTGCTTTCCTTTTTATCTGGGTCCTCGCAATGGCGGCTACGAACACCACTGCACCACCGCCAGTGGACACAGCCGCCGCCGCCTCTTCAGTCTCAACCGACGAACTGACAGCGAAGGCCGTACACAAGAGGTACGAAGGGTTGGTGATGGTCCGTACAAAGGCCATAAAAGGGAAAGGGGCGTGGTACTGGGCGCACCTGGAGCCCATGCTGGTTCATAACAGTGACACAGGCCTGCCGAAAGCGGTCAAGCTCAGGTGCTCCCTCTGCGACGCCGTTTTCTCTGCCTCGAACCCGTCCCGCACGGCCTCGGAACACCTCAAGCGCGGGACTTGCCCCAATTTCAACTCGGTCGCCAAACCCATTTCCTCTATCTCACCCTCCTCTGCTTGTTTGGCTTCCCCAGCTCCTTCTCTTCAAGCAAACAATCGTAAGCGTAGCTCTTCGTCTGCTTCAGGTGGTGGTGGCTCGGGTTCTTCGTACCAGGTACCACCGCTGGCGATAGTGGATCCGTCGCGGTTTGAGCTGGCATACTCGCAGGCGGTGTTGACGGCGAGTCCGGGGGCTTTGCTGCCGCAGCAGCCGCATTTAATGCTCTCTGGTGGGAAAGAGGATTTGGGAGCTCTTGCTATGTTGGAGGACAGTGTGAAGAAGCTCAAGAGTCCGAAAACCTCACCTGGGCCGACACTCAGTAAGACCCAGATTGATTGCGCGCTTGATTTTCTTGCTGATTGGGTCTTTGAGTCTTGTGGGTCGGTCTCTTTTTCGAGCTTGGAGCACCCCAAGTTCCGAGCTTTCCTTAATCAAGTGGGGTTGCCGGCGGTTTCTCGGAGAGATTTTACTGGTGCTAGATTGGATGGTAAGTTTGATGAAGCCAAGGCTGAGTCTGAAGCGAGGATCAGAGACGCTATGTTCTTTCAGATTGCCTCTGATGGGTGGAAATTGAAGAATTATGGGGTTTTGGGGGAAGAGAGTTTGGTGAACTTGACTGTGAATCTTCCAAATGGAACTAGTTTGTATCGGAGGGCAGTGTTTGTTAGTGGCTCTGTGCCTACTAAGTACGCAGAGGAGGTTTTGTGGGAGACAATCACGGGCATTTGTGGGAATGGTGTCCAACAGTGTGTGGGAATAGTTGCAGACAAGTTCAAGGCCAAGGCATTGAGGAATTTGGAGACTCAGAATCATTGGATGGTTAACCTTTCTTGTCAGTTTCAGGGGTTCAATAGTTTGATTAAAGACTTCAGCAGGGAGCTTCCATTGTTCAAGACCGTTAATGAGAATTGCTTCAAGCTGGCCAATTTCGTCAATTACCGGTCTCAGATTCGAAATAGCTTTCAGAAGTATCAGTTGCAGGAGTATGGACATGCCGGTTTACTAAGAGTGCCGTCGCGCGAGTATGAGACTGTCAACTTTGGGCCTGTATATACAATGGTGGACGATATTCTGAATTCTGCTCGAGCACTACCGTTGGTTTTGGCGGATGAATCGTACAAGATATTAGCAATGGAGGACCCAGTTGCGAGAGAAGTTGGGGAGATGATAAGGGATGGGGAGTTTTGGAATGAACTGGAGGCACTGCATGCCTTGATCAAATTGGTAAAGTACATGGCTCAGGAGATTGAGACGGAAAGGCCATTAGTTGGCCAATGCCTTCCACTGTGGGATGAGCTTAGAGCAAAAGTGAGGGATTGGTGTTCCAAGTTCCACATTGCAGAAGGACTGGTAGAAAAGGTGATTGAAAGGCGGTTCAAAAAAAATTATCACCCAGCTTGGGCTGCTGCGTATATACTGGATCCTCTTTATCTGATTAGGGACACTAGTGGGAAGTACCTTCCACCATTCAAATGCTTGACACCTGAGCAGGAAAAGGATGTGGACAAGCTCATAACCCGGCTTGTTTCGAGGGAAGAAGCTCATATTGTGCTAATGGAACTGATGAAATGGAGAACAGAAGGGCTTGATCCAATCTATGCTCGAGCAGTACAGATGAAAGAGAGGGACCCCATTACTGGAAAGATGAGAATTGCCAACCCCCAGAGTTGTAGGCTCGTGTGGGAAACTTGCCTTAGTGAATTTAAATCGTTAGGAAAAGTTGCAGTTCGGCTTATCTTTCTTCATGCCACTGCTTGCGGGTTCAAATGCAATTGGTCTTTCTTGAGATGGGTGTGTGCTCATGGGCACTCAAGGGCGGGTATGGACAGGGCGCAGAAGTTGATATTTATTGCAGCTCATTCGAAACTTGAGAGACGGGATTTCTCAAGCGATGAAGAAAAGGATGCCGAGCTGTTCGCCTTGGCAAACGGTGAGGATGATGTGCTAAATGAGGTTCTTGTCGATACATCCCCAGTGTAACATTTTTTTCTTTTCACTTGCTTAGAGATTAGATTTGTAGGATTTATTGAATTTTTTCCACGACTTTTTGTTTTTCCTTCTTTTCCATTTTGGTATTTATCTACTTACTCTTTACAAGATTTTGGGGGCAGGTCGTGGGAAAGAGAGGTTCATCGAGAGGGGATTGAAGTTTGTATTCATAATTCTGCTCGACTTCATGAATCGAGCAACTGCCCATCTTCACCCTACATAATATTGGAGTTTTGGTTCTGCAGAAAAGGAAATCTTCTTGTTTGTAAAGATAGAGAATGCTGCATGAACGAAGTTACAGAACAGGAACAACGTTGTAGATTTTTTTTGTTCCCAAGTAATTCGAGATAAAATAATCTTTTAAGGGGAAAGTTTTAAAATTTCTCCTTAAGCTTTACGATTGGATATCCACTCTAATATTTTCTGTGAGATTCAGTGAACTAACTGATGGATGACAGGATTTGTTGAAATAGAGAGATGCTAATTTCTTATCCTCATCTTCTGTCTATCCTGGTTGATTTGGCTTGTAATGTAGAGGATGCTTTTTTGTGATTAAAGTTGTTAACATTCTGGCTTTGCGACTGCAACTGATACCTATTTACAGGCACTAGCTGATTGTCTCGGGGGACATTGATTGCTCCAAAACTAACCTTGGTCATTGCATTGCGAAAATCTAAGAAGGTGCTTCTTCCTTCCGTAATTCCGTTCTTATATTATATGTGACTAAGACAGTTTATCTCCAAAAGAAATAACATTTCCGTTTGAAAAGGCTAGCGAGAATGTGCAATTCATCCAAGAGCTAAATCGAAGTTTTTGATGCCGAACAATCGGTCCCGTGTTTTCGGTTGAGCTGAAGAAGCTGCGGCTATTATAAAAATTCATCTTTTTGGTGGCAGAAGTATTCGACAGAGATACCGTTGGACTGGAGAGAGGCGCCACCATAAGATGGTTGGTTGTTAGTAGAACTGGTTGGACGATGATTAAAGGGGAATTTGCCGAAAGGATCCAAGAAGGCTTTTGACTCTAAATGTTGGCAGTGAGGTGTCTTCTTGTGAAAGGCCGGACCTTTCTCGAACCGGTCGGGTAGCTACGTGGGTCAACTACCTCGGAATGACCGGAGTCCGGAGATCAAACCTTTTTCTAGCTGGAAGAGCACTTCAAGCTGTTTCTATCTTCAAACATATCTCCTGGTTTTTGTGTTGTTGAGAGAGTGAAGCCCCACAACGAAAGAAGTGGAAGTCTCTGTCCATGTTTTGTCCGTCGCGATCGAAGAGAAATCAGCTGGGGTTTCTTTTTACGCGCAATCAAATCAGCTTTGGGTTACTTAGGAAAAAAAAAATCAGCTTTGGGTTACTTCTCGCTTAAAACATTTCAAAGCTCGTGACATTCATGCAGTCTTTGGGTAATGCTCCCCCATGATTACGAGAAAGGGCCTGAGAGGTCCCAAAGCAAAGAAGACTTGTCGGCTTGAAGCAACACCGAAGATGCTTGAGAGTGATTCTACAACGAACTTTTATATATATTTTTTTGTAAATGTTCAAAAATGGCTGTGGGAATTGAAAACTATATTCAACGTGCAGTGCTAGGGTGCAGGCGTTTGTGTACGTATGATTCTTCAACGATATTATTTATACCACATAGTTGTCTGTTGGTTCAAAAGTGTTGTTGGCAGACGTAGATCCACAAATTAATATAATAAATTTCTCTGAAACATAAAACCCAAGCGTGGGTACACTGCGAATGAAGCGCATCCTGAACCTTAACAATTTCTTCTGCAATGGCGTAACTGCATAAAGTGCAATATTTATGGATACTGTCTCACCGGCCTGACAATTTTGCATGGAATCACAAGCAAATAGATTTATCTTTAAGCTAGAGGGTGCATAATAATTAAGCAGGTGACTTGGCACCAAACGGAAATGAAATCAAGTCTTTCTGTTGATAAATCTTTTCTTTTGTCACCCCCACAACAACATTTCAAAGTTGCTAATCCCCATTTCTCACATTTCTGTGTGTAATCTTTGGTTTTTTGTTTTTTTTCCCTATCTCAGCAGCCATCAGAACAAGCAACCAGTCACTTGCATATCATATTCTATGAGCATACAGTAAATCTGAGCATTTTGATCTGTTCCACATCCCAAACACAAATAAATAAATAAAATCATTAATCTTAACATTTTTCAAATGCCTATACTACTATGCACCCAATTACTTTCTCCTGTGCGGCACCACTCGAGTGGAATTATCCTAAGGGACACGTTTAGGTTTAATAGAGTAGCTCTTTGGTGGTTTAGACGTTTTTATTAGAAGGGAGGTGAAAATGGAAAGCATATTGAATTAATTGGAAAGAGTACTCCTTGCTACTTGCACAACAATCATTCAACAATGGCTTGGCCATCAACCATTTTCACCCCAAAGTAAAGCAGCTACCCTATAATGGAGGGAGGCTATATATCACTGTTTTCTTTGCACCTTTTCATATGTGGTAAGAGAGTAGATTACCGAAGATACCGCCATCATATAATATACTCTCATCATACAGAGTCCTCACTCCTCAAAGCAGTTTGAAATTTGCTCTCACTTTCTCTCTCTCCCTTTCTTGATTGATTTCAGAATCAACCACACACCTCCACAAACAGTTAAAGATTAAAATCAAGTGGGTCCTTCGCTTTTTTTAGTGAAAGAAGCAAGTAGAAAAGTACGAGCGAATCGAGTATAGTATTTTTTTCACCACATTGGTCTAATTACTCATTTAGTGGAGAGAGAAATTCTTGTCGGCAAGACTTACTAATGCTGACTGCTCACCAACTAAGCCCCCCTCTCTCTCTCTTTATTTAGCAAAAAAAAAGCCTCTCTCTCTCTCTCTCTCTCTCTCTCTTCCACACTCGCACACTAGAGGTTGAGCTTTTCATCAGTATGTTGTGCTTCACTCCACTCATTTTTTGTGTGTTAAAGGGAAAGGAAATATCATGATTAGTATAGGACGACCCTCCTCTCTTTATACAAGAATCTTCTCCTTTTCAATGCTCCTCATCATACAACTTGTTTCTTTTTCTTTTGTTTTTTTCTTCCCTCTTAGCCTTGCGATTATTTTAACTGAGGTATCTTTGAACTAGTCAATAAGACAGAGACAGAGAAGGATTATTATCCTTTGCACTTTGTCAAGGTCTGTGGTAATTATTCTTCTGTTGTTGGTTTAGTAATTAGCACGGAATTGACTATAGTGAGAATTATGTAAGCGAATGAATGAGTTTGAAGAAAAGAAAAAGAAAGCCAAATTTAGAAGCCACTGACGCGGCCTTGGGAAAGTCAAATCAGAAAATTTCTCCATCTTTTTAGTTTTATCTCTAGACAACTACATTCTTGCATGCCATTAATTGCAGCATCAATCCTTACTCCAAAAAGCTTCCTATAGCTTCTACAATCTGATGAGATAAATAATATATATTGATCTAAACATCAAGGGGACAACTTTTATCAGTTCACAGTGAACTATGAGGTTCCACAAGGAACAATGGTCCATGCAAACTGCAGGGCCATGGCATGTGGCATAAGAGCTCAAAAGAAAAAGGAGTAAAAGAAAAGAAAAACGTGATCTCAAATAGGTTGCAAATTTAGGAATGATTGAGCCTCCTTTATTGCCAAGATGGTCCACGGACCACAAGTTTTTCAGGTCAGCTCATTGGAGCTTCGTTAACAAATCACAAACCAAAGAGCTATAGAAAATACCTTCCTTTTGGAAAGAATGTACGGTCTCCTTTGCTTCTGCTGTTCTTTCACGTGGTTTACACTAATTTATGCTTAAATTCTCTTTTTGAGTAAACTGGCTCCTTCTTCGAAATGCTGCCAAAAGTCTTCTCTCTTTATGTATTTTTCAAATTTCACCCCGGCCCGTCCCTACTTGGTTTTGTTTATATGTCCTTATTCGTCATCACTTAAAAATTCTGAATGTGGTCCTTTAACAAGAATCAGCCATTCATGTTGTACAGAGTCGAGGCTTTTTTACATTAGAGATCATGTATTTTGACATTATTCACCCTATGCCTCACATCTTCATATCCTCCTCTTTTTTCACTCGCATCCATGCTAGGAGAATACTATTCTGGAGCCAAAAAACACAAAACCAGTTTTCATAAGCTAAAACTGCTTATTTTTAAAACGAAGATAGACAAAGACAAAGAGACAGAGGAAAACAAGTCTACTGTCTATGCAATGAATCTTCTTGGGTTTACAGTTTACTAGAGAACACCACTTGCTTTGTTTTATTAGGTGGTTTGAATCTCTGACTTTCTTCATGTTCAGGGTATAGAACTACTTCCAAGAATTGAAGGTCTCTGAGATTTTACTCCCTTTGTTCCGCGTTTATTGAGAGATTATCTCCTGATCATGTCTAAATCTGGTAACACAAGAGACAAGTGAAGTGTGAATGTCCCACGTTAAAAGCGATATATCTCAGTCCATTTGAAATCTTGCCATCTTGGCGCTTCAAAATTGCAAACAAGAGGGGCATGAAAGCAACAGAGACAGATTGTTCAGAAAACAAGAGTCAAATGATGCACAGCTGGTAATATATGAGTATTTTTTTTTTCCACTGAGGTAGTAGTTAGTAACACTGCGGGCTTCGGTCAATAAAATATTCAGCAAACTTCTGAAAGATTAGCTGTCACAGTTTTTATATCTAATGCATTTCCCAGACAAAGGAGTAGGAGGATATTTCGAGTCCTGTGAAGAGGGTCGCGGAGTAGAGTAATTTGGAAGCAAGAAATAGGATTAATTAATAAATAAATAACATAAAAAGACTAAGAGATTAAAGGAAAGAGCCCAAAAGCCAGTACTAAAGCAAGGATCAATGACTCGATCGAGTCAATTAGAAATTAATCAAGACGACTTAAGGTTGGGAACAGTTAATTAAAAAGGTTTCCAGAAGGTCTAAATATATTATTATTTCCCGTAGACGCCTTTTTTTCATAGATTCTGGGGGTCCAAGGATGATTAAAGCTTAGAAGTAAACCATAATTTTGCCTGGATAATCCATGGCCTTTTAACTTTCATTTTCACTTGGATCTTTTTTTTTTTTAATTTCACAAAACTTATCAAATAATTTTGTGAAGATTTCTATATGAATGGGTGGGTAGTAGAATTATTAAAGGGATTTCAAATCTAAGGGAATAACATTGGCCACATTTTGAACCTTTTTGCATAAAAAGGGGAAGCTCCTGGTGAACTCATGGAAGCGTAGAATCATAGCTTTCTCTTTAGAGGAGTAATTGGGCTCAGCAACTGGGCACGTGTCAAAATCATGGCCTTTGTATAATCTCCGTGCGATCGTAGAGCCCACCTTCGAAGAAAATAATTGTATGCGATATATGGAATCACAGGCCTAGGCCCACACGCTTAGGACTATCAGAGAGAGAGTACTAGGCCTACATAAGGGTCGTTATACCAAATGAGGACCCTATAGCGGGACCCACAGTTGAGACAAAGGCGTTTATTACGGACGTCTAACAAAATTTGACTACCGGTCCAATGATCTTTGTTACTTTTCTTCGTACCGGGTCCCACCCTACTTTGAAAGTTTGAAGGATGGATCCGCAACATTTTCTCGGCAACATTGCTGAGAAAAGATTATTGAGACCTAAACCTCTTCTTAAATTACTGCATTTATGCCTAGAACCAAAACCCCCCCCCTAAGTCAAATAAATAACTTAGGTGCATGAATTTCGTGCTGTAAAGGGTAGAGAATATAATTTAAATAATAATATATTTTTCTTCCTATCAGTTTAAATTTGTAGGACGATTGATAGATTAACATGTTATCAAAATTAGGTCCTCAGATATGACTTTGCACTTCACCTCAATTTCAATTAAATATTATATATGTTGGGTTTTCCAATTAAAGTAGAGTCTGGTACACACGTGAGGAAGAATGTTCGAGAATATAATTCAAATAATAAAATTTTATATTTTTATCAACTTAAGCTTTTGAGATGAATGGTAGATTAACAGTACACACATTATATGTATATATATACGCGCGGGGTATGTGTTTGTATATAGACAAATATATAAATATTCAAATATAGATAGTGCCTAACTAGGAGTTATTTATATTCTAAAATTGTTCTATGAGCTGATACGATGCTGCATTTGACCTGCTGCCACAAAATACACGAGCGTTCACCCACGGATTTCACCAAAATCCCCCACACCCAGATCTTGACTCTTGCCACCATATATATATATATATATATATAATTTCAACAAAAACAAACAAACACGGACTAAGTCCGTTGACCCAAGAAAGAAAAGTCGCTGAAGCCTGAAGACCCAAAACAACTGACCCACGTGGTGCCGTGGTCCATTACCCACTGTGTCTTGGATCTAATTTGTGAGCGTCCGTACGCATGACGCAAAACTTTATGGGCGGCTGATGTCATTTTGGTATATTCTCCTAAAGAGAACTTCAGCCTCCGACGGCATTGATCGCGGGGGTAAAAGAAAGAACATCCGATGGGATTATCTTTTGGACAGAAGACAAATTTCTAATCTCTGGTCTCCCTCACGCAACTCTTAAAAGATATTAATTCCGTTGGGCGGCAAGGATTGGAAGAAAGATATTAATTCCTTTTTAAAATTAATATTCTTAAGACTAAAGTTTAGCGAAAAAAAAAAGAGAGAAAGCTCTTCTTGTTGGAAGTCTCACATTGCTAGAAAAACTAGTCAATGTGCTCCTTATAAGGTTGTGACATCCCTCACTCCTCAAGGCGTCTTTTGGAGTTGAGTTAGGTCCACCTATCATATATTGTGTAAATTCTAATACTTCGTTCTTAATTGTCCTGTAATTAGATTCTCTGACACCAAAAAATCCTTAATTAGAATGAGATTCTAAATCACCATCTTTTGAGATTTGAAAAGAGTTATCTTACTTGTATTGATTAGTTTTGATAATTTGAACGTTCCAATAAAAATAGTGGCGACCAATTAGAAGATAATAAAGTCTAGCGCTTATCGTGGCGACCAAGAGAACGCATGATACCAAAATGTGGGTGGTTACTGTAGGGGTGGTTGAAGCGCCCACTTTTGTTTTCGGTTCTCTCTCTCTCACTTACCATTCGCATGAAGCCAGAACTCTAGCTCTCTTCTGTGTCCTTTTTTTTTTCTCTAGGATTAATTAAGTTTCAGTTGGAACATAGCTTTCACAAACAACGAACGAAATCATTGCCACCATTCTTTTCCACTTATTTCCTCTAATCAGCGATTATTATAGTGATTAAATTTCTTTAATCATGTTCTTGGTGGCTATAATTACACGACTGTGCAACACATCTAGGTCGAACAGTGTGTCTGTGTGTGTGTGGGTTGGGGGGGGGGGGGGGTAATACTAAATAGTATTTCTCAGGAGAGTTCCAGTTGATTGGTTCAGCAATAACGGTGCATGATTATTACAAATAAAAAAACTTTAAAGCCATAACTGAACCTTTATACTGCTCACGACAATGTGGTTTATTGTATGCTTAATGGGTTCTGTTTTAAAATGTGTCTGCTTTAATTGGTCCGAGGGTAGGGAGGGGGGGGGGGGGGGGGCAAGTGCCTAGGTTACTTAATTTGAATAGCCATCCTTGTTTCTGCCTTGATCTTTTAAGCTGCAGTCATATGGGGCTTTTGATTTGATTGTGCATTTTTTGTTAGCATTATTCAAAAGGTAGATCATCCCCCATTAAATTAAAGATTTTGAAGTAAAGTTTTCAGGGCAAAGATTTGGGGCACCTAAAATTTGACAAACAGGTTCCTTCCCCTTCATCAAGATGTCACAAAAGCCAAAAGAACCCTCTCTTTCTTTAGTTAAATTTTGTTATTGCAAGGTGGCAATTGTCCTTTCAGTAAGGGGGTGTCTAGCTAGTTGCCCAAAACAAATAGCAAGTACCTTTACTGACTGGTTAAGAGAGAAAAAAGAGAGCACCTGTATTGACTGCGGAGAATCTTGAGATGGGATTTGGCAAGTGAATGTATTACCAGTTTATTGGATTGCTTAGCGTGATTAGTTAACCATTTTGGATGCTCTCGCCTGATATAATTACATGGTATTTAAGTTTCCATTTGCTCCAGTTACAAGGAAACATGTACTGGTGTATCGCACGTGACAAGATATGGGGATGGAGAAATATAATTAGGAATATTTCAATTGATAATATATATATTTTCATGCTTTGAGAAAATTTTAGTATGAATGTATATGATTATCTCAGGACCAAGTCCGAGGTGGAGCTGGGATTAGCGTATAGCTCGATCTGATTTGAGGCAGTACCTCAAAAAATTTCATGTCTATGGACCTGTCTGTCCCCTTTCCTTTTGAGTGCCCTAGATACTAGAGGATTCGACGTGATCGCCACCTTGACTGAAAGTAGAGTCTCCGGTCCTCCATCTTACTCTGTCCCTCCGCTCAGGAAAGAAACGGTGGTATAAATTTATAGATTCTGATCACCCAAGATTGTTGAGAACAAATATGATGAGTAAATCACAATGGTTGACTTGGTGGTCAGGATTTGAAGTTTATGAATGCGTTTCACCTGAGGTCTTCGGTTTGAATTCTCTCATGCGCAAACAATTATTTGGGATCACTCTTACAGTCAAGTTAGATTTACGTGGCTTGTGTGATTTGAGAGGATGTACCGGTTAGAGGTTTACCAGCCTGTTAGGTGGGTTCCATGCTGGTAGACCTTTTAGGCTGGGTTTCTCCTCGTTACTAAAATATATATAGAGAGAGAGTGATACTTGTTAGGTGGGTTCCCACATGCAGCCAAGAAACGAATACCGCTTCTAGTGCAGGACGCAGTGAACTGTTAAAGAACTGTTCTAGATTTATCCAATGGCCTGAGATGGACAAAATTCAATTGGTTCTTTACTATGATTAGTGACTATTATACACAAATGTGATGGCTCCACCACGTCAATTATACTACAAAGCCGAAAGGCAAGAACCTAGGCTAGGGATGGATGCTCATCTGAAAAAAATCCCAGGTACAGCGCACGAATACAACCAGAAGGTAAAAGGTTTTAACCCGAATATTAAAAAATGGATTTAATTAAATGATGTGTCTATGATTACAAATTGCATTGGGGGCCAGAGTGAAGCACATTCCAGGCCTCCTAAACCACCCGTGTTTAGATCTGTAGATCCTCTATTGAGAGTTCTTGTGCTGACAACATCTTCAATTTCTGCAAATCCAACACAACTTTATTTTAAGGTCTGGGTGTAGGGGAATGAATCATGGAGTTGTTAAATCAAATTTGGAATTTTAGATTAATCACCGTAATAAATTGTGCAGGATCATCAATGCTTGTTGAGCCCAGAACAACTTCCCTCTTCAACTTAGTTGTAAGCTTGTGGCAAACCCTGAGCTGAGGATGAGTATATTTCTATGAGTACCAAGAAGCCAGAGAGGGAGTAACCATAACTCTATAAAACGGATATAAAAATATCATACCTCAGATCTAGTAGCTCCACCAATGATAAATACAAATATCCGCTGGCCCATCTTCTTAAAGTCACTGGATGCATGCCTGAGTATTGAATCACTGAAAAGACCAGAAGGAAAACTGAATATAGTATGGGGTACAAAATGATAGTGGAGAAGAAAAAAACCTCTTGCAGTTCGTTGCATAGTAGAACTGAAAAAAAAACGTCTTTCAACAGAGTTAGGGAAAACTGATATCTTTCCCGTTATTTGCTTGAAACTGTGAAAATAGTTTTCTAGTTTTTGGTTGCCCCAAAAGTCTTTATGTTTAAACTAACAAAAATCTACAAACAGTAAGGAGGTGGTAACGGACAGGGCGGCAACAGTCATACGAGATGCGGTGAGAAGAGAGGGGGTGGAAAGTTTGTGGAGCAAAGAAGCAGGGGTGTAGAGAGAGATGATGGTGGCAGTGCAGCAGAAAGGATTGGTCCTGGTGGTGGTGGCAGCAGAGTGGAGGATGGAGGGAGGTTATGGTGGCAGCAAAAAGGAGTGAGGGGGTTAGGAAGGGAGGTGGTAGTGGCAGCAAGAGAGTCTGAAGGAGGAGAGTGGGTGTCATGGTGGTAGCATAGAGGGGAGAGGAAGAGGCAATAGCAACAGAACAGAGGAGAGGCACAAGGTGGAAGGGAGAGAGGTGGGAAGGGGGCACATTCTTGAGCTGGAAATGGTTTACATCTCAACAAAGCGTCCATTGTCTGTTTCTTCAGATATAAGATCACAAACCGACGGAAGAATAACGAGAAATTTTTTTTCGAAGATTTCACGCCCAAACCTAAAGAACCGGGGTCTGTGGCAATTTCACCAGTGTCTAACAGTCCTCTACGCAACTAGCTAAATGTGTCAGGATAGCAATAAGCGCACAAGGTATTACTTTCGGGTAAACAAGCAACGTACCAAACAAAACCAATGCAAATAAAATAGAATCAAAACAAAAGGACTTGGTTAGTGCAGACAGTTTTTGAGTTTAATAGCCTACTCAGATCCATGCGAGGGAAGAATGACAATAGCACCTTGAATACCCATCGTCAGAGTTCCGAGGCCGAGCCCATGTATGTGTCCGCTTTGATCTCATTGAATGAGCAGCTGGAGCATGATTAACTGCAGCAGTGTCAGAGGTCCCATGAAAAGTTTGACTTGGGTCATTCAAACAGGGATATTCATCTTTTGGCAGTTCACCCTTGCTAAGTTTTTCAACAAGTTCCTGAAAGATGTCAAAGAATACGGGTCAAGCTCTATTAGCTTAAATGATGGGCATAAAGTTACAGGATGATTAGATCTAACACGATATGAAGATGTCAACTGGATATTAGTCAACGAGGTTCAGCATTTTCCTACCAGAGGTCCTTTATTGTATCACACAGGAATCTTCAAGCAGTCAGTGGGTTGCCAAGATAATCCTAGAAGCAAACTATGTTTAAGACACATGAATATCAGCAAATATGCTTGTTCACTTAACTATTTATCAATAACAATGGAGGGTTCATGCACTTGCTTGGAATTTTCGTTTCAAGGGAGCAAGCCTACAAGGAGAAAAATGCTGCTTCAATCCAAAAACAAATCAGTGACTAGTCCTTGTATCTTTTAATTACAATTACAGATATTCAAACCATTAGCGAAGATATTTTCTTCTCTCACTCTTGACAAGGTCATTCATTGGAAAAGCACAAAAAGGTAATACAACCCTAGTACGCGGGAAGTATACAACAGAGATGCCAAAAAACACAACCTAATGTCTAGAATCTAGAAGATCTAATTAATCAAGCAGAAAAACAAGCTTAAATATCTCAAATTCTTTTTTCAGCTTAAAACTTCCATATTTAATGGGGGGTGCCTCTAACCACTTGACTGTCATTACAAAGCTCCAACACCATGGTTATCAAATAGTCCCAAAGCAACCAATTAAGAGCGTTATGTGTTGCCCCCAAAGTTGAAACATATTAGAAGCTTCAGATTGCAGTGGCACCAATGGCTCATAACATCAATTTATTTCTGACCTTTTCTCTATAGTGGTTCTTTTTGTTTCTATATGCACTTCAAGATTTGTTTGTGTTCATGTCGGCAATTTCTGATGTGAATTTGGCAGTTGAGAAGCTTCAACCACATAACTATTTAAGTAGCCCTCACAGCTAATAAAATTCCATTCTGTCAGCCCCAAAAAATTACAAGAACAAAAAGTGGAGAAAGGCTTAATGCATTGGGAACAATGCTAAGAAACATTGACTAGAACCAAATCAAACGAAATAGTACAGTTATCAGTAAATGACTGTGCCGGAGGTCACAGGCTCAGTTCCAATGGGAGACAAAATTGCACAAGCAAATTGGAAACATGGCCATAAACCAAAACTAGGCGACAAAGGTACTCCAAGTATGAGATATCTCATATAATTGTATAATATACGTACGTAGAATGACCTAAAAGGAAATGACCCGAGTCTTTATTTACCTCAATCATAGGATAAAAGCGTGACAGCTGCCATGTTTCTTCTTCACCAGTACGCTCTTTCCTAGCTGCACGCTTCTTCTGAAAGTTGAATAGTTTATTTTAGAGATAAATAACCCATCAAGACCCATTCATAACTAACATAATGCAGTTACCTTGTGCATATCAAACTTCAAAGAGAAAGCTCCAGTTGAACTTTTCTTGGCATCTGATGATCCCCCCAGTAACCTCATATTATGAACAGCATTCATGTCCTCCGGCGGTAACTTCGCTAACTGAAAGAAGGGTAAACTATGAAATTAAAACAGGTATGAATAAGAACCACCAACAAACTCGACAATAAAATGATGACCAGACCAACCTTCATTAAGTTGAGGCCCTTCTCACCCTCAAATTTATCAGGATAAATGGCTGCTAAAATCATCAACAAGCGCAACTTATTCTCCCGAGTTGTATCCTGCAACAAAGTAGTAGTTCTAGTCTAAAAAACATATTGATAAAAAGTGAGTTACGACCATTTAGTCTCTACAATTGCATACCTCTTTTGTGGTCAAGAATTTGATTACATCTTTCATTCCAGCATCTCCAAAAACTAGATCCTGCTCCAGCTGGCCGAGTTCTCGAAGCTCAGATTCTTTGATAGTTCTGTTAATTTTTCCTGCAATCTGGATAATATAACCAAATCTACATAAAGCCATGGCCCCAGTACTCGAAAATCAGCCCAAGAAAAACATTTGAATCATTGAATATACATTTACTTAAAATTTGAATGAATTCCTCCTCCACTTTCAGGAATGGACAATAATGTCTAACCAAATTTAAGCTAGTAGTGTTTGTGCCTCCATTGGTCCAGGGAAATTTGTTTTTTTTTTTAATTTGATAACCCAGGAGCTCCCAAGGTCAGGCCACTTTGTGTACCCGGCCCTACAAGTCAACCTGGGGGCATGTGTTAGGACCCCATCCAACACACCCCAGATAAGTCACGAGCGATAATGGGCAGTGTTGGGGCTCGAACTTGGGACATGTGAGAACCCAAGCCGTTGCCTTACCACCAGACCAAACCCCTAAGGGTCATTGGTCCAGGGAAAATTGAAGCTCGAAGAATAGAAAAGATTGGGTCAGGCAAAAATTGACTGCTTTTGGGCACGCGAAGTTACCGTTTAAGACTCACCATACTTAAAGCCAGATGCTTTCCTTGAAATCCAGCTAAGGAAAAAGTATTTTAATTCCTAAAATAGGCTTCTAAATAGTTCCAGTTGGCCCATTACCAGCCACTTCAATTATGCTTTTTACCCATAAAATCCACTCTTTTCATCATGATTAGAGCCAATCCATAACGTATCAGAGCTACTTATAGTCTAATCCGAATTGTTTGAGGAAACCAAGAACACACATACCTTCTCCCTATTCCTTTAAAGGCCAAGTCTAATATAATGCAATTGTGAGAAGTATAATCCCATATTGCCACTTGGATCTTCTCTATCTAACACGATATGTAGCTGTTAAAGTTCAGGTTTTTTTTCTTGCCCTTCCTAAGACATTCAAACGCCTGTGCAGGGACATCATGAGACTTTTATTTGGTAAGACATGCACAGCCACATGCACACAGAGCTTTGACAATAGTTCCACAAGACTGTAAAGCTACATTCCCTAAATCTAGGATATGTTCGGTTTGAGTAAAAATGTAAGATTTTAGAGGAGTTGTGAATAGTTATGTTGAATAGTGTTTTATTGGTGTTTGTGTAAAGTAGAGAGAGAAATGATTTGATGTGATTGTTTAATAAAAAAATATTGGAGTTATGTGAAAAGTATAAAAAGAGAAAATTTATGTTGAATAAAAAAGTAAAAAGTTGTTGGAGATTGTGTAAAATGTATTGGTGTTTGTGTTTGAATTCTGAATATGTTCGGTGGTAGTTTTGTGAATGTATTTGAATCCTGAAAAAATGTAGGAAACGAACATAACCCTAGATTTGGTCCCCGTTCCATGAGATTAGCTAACTGGCTAGTTTAATAAAGAAAGATTGCTCCTGCACCCCTTATGAAACCAGCCTAATTAGAAAGACCTATCACCAATGAGGATGATCAAATGAAGTGTCATTACTCGCTACAAGGAGAGCCCCGTGGATTTGTCATTGTTAAAAAGGTGCATAACAAAATCATGACAGGAGAGGTTTTTGCAAGAAAAAGGTACCAATTAGAAGTACTATTGAGTAAGGAAATGAATGACTAAATAAAAGGTTTGAGAAAATGATACAAAAAAATAGTTTATTTCTAGTCACAAGAAGCACACTTCGAGGATTGGCACAAACACCTTGAGTATTGGAACTGGATGAGCTGGCCAAGCAACATCCAGAAATTTCTTCACAATGTACATTGACACCTGAGGGTATATGTTTAACCAACAATACGTGGCACAGCTTCTTCCTAGTTTAGAACCAATGACAGCTATGTCCAAAGATAAGCAAGACAGTGACAGTACTGAATCAGTAAACATCTCCAGTCATTTGTATTTGTTGCCAACTAAGAGAATAGATTTTCTCACGTAGTCAGAGAAGCATGTTTATCCTTAAACATTGTAGAAGGTGATAAATAACCTCCAGTATAAAAAGGGAACTGTACTACAAACCAAAAACCATACATTCTACTATACCAATAGAAGAAATTAAAGTAGAGAATTCCAAGGAGAGAAAATGAAAAAGGCTGTGCAGCCAATTCATAGATATTGGAAAAGAAAATGGGTCATTTTCAATGTATAATACCTAGGCAAATATCACAGATGCCACAGAACTAGTGTAGAAGATGCTCCTAGAAAGCCTAGTCCCAAGACTTCACGAAGCATAGAACAAGGTATGCCATGCTTCTTCCTCACGTCGGATGGTTGAGATCAATCCTTTTCCCAGAGTTTAAAAATTGCCTATAGGGAAAATGCTTCACATGAACCAGATACTAACCTCTACATGGAGGGAGAGCTTGTCAATTTGTTCACTATACTGTGGTAATGCTTGAACCATCTTCTGCAATTCCCGTGTCGATAGTTCACCCCCACCCCTACATAAAGTGCAAGCTCTAAGGTGAAAAAAATACCATGAAAGTCATTATAATAGACTCCATACACTCACATGTTGAATACATGACAAAATACATAACTTAAACTACCACAGCTTTGTTTGAGTCATGGAAACAAAGCCAAAAGTTTTAACTGCTCGTGAATTTGATTGTCAAAAGATAAAAGAGGGAGGAAATACTACAAACAAAAATAGACATAGATAAAAATCAAAGTAGCATCTAGATACCGAGTATATATATATAAAAGCGCTCACAGCGTCCATTAGGAAAAATAACATTGTCACCAGCGAATTAACAGGGGCTGAAACTGCAGGTTATCCATTGCTAACAATAAGTCATTAATCTTCACTTGAGTCTGTTACAGTTACTATCAAATAAAGATACAGGGACCACAGCCGTCCACATTCTTTAATTTGTTCGTTCTGTATATATACTGAAGTCATATTAAAAAAAGGGGGGGTGTTAAACCCAAGCACTGCAGGAATACAAAGGACTAGGAAAAACAACTCCATCTGTCTCAAAACGAATATTTTGTTCCAAATGATATGACTTTTAGAGTAGGAACAAATAAAATAAACTTTCATAGCGCTATTGGTAGTTTTAAATTGTGGGCACAAGTTTCACTGAGATGCCACTTAAATAGAAAGCATAGGTGGGAATATTTCCCCCAAAGCTTTGACTTATTGACAGGGTATTACAATTATGGATTTTCCCGTAAAGAAAGTGAGACAGTTATTATGTCAAGGAAGGAGTACAACCTAAGATTGGCCATCTCAAGTGCACAGGTCCAACTTATTGAGTTCTATTACAAAGACCAATTACTATCCTGTACTTTCACGAGATGTTATAAAATTGAAATCAGCAATTTCATGTCGATACCCTATCTAAACAATATAAGTTACATGAACTGACAACATTGTTTTGCTATAACTATCATGCAATCACATACAAAACACATTCACTTTTAATGATGCCAAACTACCTAATAAGAAAAATGTAAAACAACCTTGAACCCTGTTGCATTTGTGCTGCTTTATTCTTTGAAATGAAGCTGGTCATCTTCTCATGTAACCGCTCACTAGCCTGAGAAGATCGTTGGTTCAAAACAAATTACTATGACTAATTTATATCTTGCCGTATATGAAAGAAAGAAAGTTTAAATGTGAGAAATACATCTGCTATATGGGCATGTCTAAGCTCAAGCCAGACAGGGTCATGATCCTCCAAAAGAACCTCTTTTTTCTCAGGCAGGCTGCCAGTTTTGCCGGGAACCTGCACAATACAATCCATTGATGTACAGTATCCAATAGAGACTGCAGATTATTGGAAAACATTTAAAAGAGCTAAAATTGTAGAACTTACCTCATGCACATATTTATTTCCTTCCAGATTCAGTAAATCATGGCACATGGCATCATATGTCCATTCATGTATGATGGGAGCAATCTAGAAATTCAAAGCACACCTATTCATCATAAATAATAGAGCCAATTTATGCAGTAAACAAACTATAATTCATAACAAACACGTGCACCTAAAAACCTGATCTACAGATCTGTCAAGGATAAGCAACTCGCATGTTTCTGTCTTAGGGAAGTTTGGAAGTGATTTATATTTCATAAGACAGTCCCAGACACCAGCAGCAAGCTTTGTAGGAATTAAATCACGGAAAGTTGTCATTGTAGTTGCATCAAGAGACTTGGCTGCACGGTAACGCACACAAGGAAATTCCTGATAATATTAAAAACATAAACCTGCATCAGAAAATTTTCAATATATTATCAATCAAAATCAGAAATAACATGTATGTACCCGTAACGAAGCAAAAACTGTAGCAATGCGGGTAGCCACCACATTCAAGCATGCAACAGTTTTGCGCGAATTTTCCTCATCACCAAAAAGTTCCTCTAGAGCCCTCTCATTATTTGTGATAAAGCCCTGTAGAATATTATGTATAGGAAACATCATGACAATAATAACATGTTTTCATCAGGAGGACCCACTGTTATACCACAGCAACCCACTCTTGTTCTAAATATAAATTTACAAAACTAACTTTAGGGTCAGAGTCCTGGTTAAGAAAGTAGAGAACAATCAAAAGCTTATGGGGCCTTTATTTGAAACCATAACATAGTATCTTCACCTCCCCTATTACTGTCACCCTCACTATAGTCCCTAATTATGAAGTAAAATACCAGTACTGCATTGCCAGTGGTTCAAGAGTCATTTACTTTCACATTCAAATGGGTCAATAATTTATATTCCTTCTGGAGTGAAATCAAACGATTTGTTCTTTTTATCCCACAATTTCCGAAGTTCCTAATATATATCACACTTAACAACACCAAAACAAAAGAATGTCAGAGCTAGATTTCTTTTCTTGAGTTACATAATCAGCAGTACACATCAGCTTTTGAGAGCAAACAGCAGCATGATGCTAAACTGAAAGGAAATATATCCACAATCTCTGAACACAATACGACAACATTTACAAAAATAGTTCCCTAAGTGATACTCGGGTAATGGAACAAATACCATTTATTTACATTAAGCATGCTAGAATATGCAGTCAAACTTCACACGTACATCAATAAAACACACATCATCAGCAAGAATGATTGTAAAACTCACTAAAACTATACTGGGAAGATAAGTGTATCATCAATAGTCAATCCATGATTATCTACAAGAAGATAAGAGTATCAGATACCTGGCTATCTGTAGCAAAGTACTCGAAATTCATCTGCATTTGTCACCAAAATGAGCAACATATCACTATCCACTGGTGACTTTTCAACAACAACGAGGAAAAGGAAAGCAAGCAACTAGCTGAAATATGAGAATGTTTAAGCAGAACCGTCACTCCAAGGACAAAATATTTTCCAATAACAACAGAACTATTACCTCTTTCAAGGCAACTATACGAGTTAAAACAGTTGAATCCTTCTTGATGTGATTAACCAGTTCTCTTGTAATAGGTGAACTGAAGAAAACAAACGCCCTTCACAAACACAAGGAAAATAGATTCAGAAAAACCGCAACAAAACCAAAACTTCAGCACAGACAAAAGTAGGAAAAATAAAGATCCTTCACATACTTCCTGTACAATGGAGTTCTTCCAGACATATCTGACAATAGCATTATGACACTGCACAACAACGAGAAAGAGAGAGAGAGAGAGAGACAGAGTGAGAGGAGAGAGAGAGTTTCTATCTATGCCCCTGTGAAATTAAACACAACAGCCTGTTTGAACTCACGTTGCAGACAGAGACACAGAAACTTCACAATAAAATGGGCAGTGCTAATACATGGAATAACTGCCGAACACTCCACAATGAGATGTGCTACACAAGTGCATGGGACACAAGCACATATGCACGAAAACATGTCATGTGATCAATAAGTAAAAGTGCAGCCAAATCAATTTAATGCAAGATAGCAGTCCTCTGTACCGGAACTAGTGAATACATAAGCCAGTGTAATTCAGGCTTCAGCAGTCTAAAAAACAGACCAAACGAAGAAACAAAAGCAATAATCAAAAACTGCGGTCACCCGCATGAGATCAAAAGGGAAAAACCTTGCCTTCAAAACTCAAGAGAAAGAAAGGCAACACCTTCACTTTCATGTTCGCAACATAACTTACTGAAACAAATGTATCAAAGACTATCAATGATGAACAAAAGGAAACCAAGACAGCAACAGTTCCTAAACCAACTAGAAAATAATACGCAAGTAATTCTGCCTTTTTAGGACAATAATCTAAAAACGGTTACCAAAAGGAGAATACTTACTTCTCTTTGGATGGTTGGATGAAGTATATAGCATCCATGGAGGGTAATGGCTGCCTTCGCCTGTATATGTCTTCCACCACTGCAAGGAAAATAGAAAATCAGATGACTTCAGAGCAATTAAACCAAGTGATAAGACAAACTGGAAATGAAATTGAATTAGATTCTCATCACCAAGACCATTATCCCAACTATTATGCGACTGGACAAATTATCCTCTCTGCTGACCTTTTTTTTTTGTGAAGTGAAACTAATTAAAATGACAAAAGAGCTGCTAATAATTAGAGCAATGAAAAAGCAATCTCTTGTTTTGATTCAACCAAAGGGCATATAATTCCTTTCAAAAGGATAAAGTTTGAACGTTCACAATTTCAAGGGAGTAGATGAAAACCTATAAAGAAATGTTACCAATAGAAGGATCAACATAGAAAACTACGGTTGGTTGGGACTTCATAACATTGGAAATGCACATTAAAATTTTGACGATGCCATCCAACGGAAGTTGAAAATGTGATTATTATTGATTTGAAGTAATACCCAGCACCACATTCATGGTGACCTGGAGTCTGTTTTGAAAGAGAGCTATGAGCTAAGTGACACACTACCACAGGGATGAGACATTTCCTCCAAGCAGATGATAACATGCCATGAACCGGGGCAGGAAGCAACATGAACATCAATGAGGAAGAAACAAAAAAAAAATATTCTTAGAAAATATCCTAATGATTCTTACATGAAACGCCTTCTTCTGTGATATCAGCCATCTTGCACGAGTAAGACATTACCTTGACCGTAAGCTTGTCCATTATAAGTACCTAGAGGAAATACGTTATTTGGAAAGTTAACTACTATAAATAAATAGCAGAAGCAGCACATAGAGTTCCCCAAACACAGACAAGATAGATAATGGACAAGAACGTTAAACAAGTTAGAAAAGGAAATCCGCACAACCTCATATGGTGCACACGGATATAAAAAAGCATAGGTAGTGAACACTCATGATTAAAAATGCTCATGTTTTTTTTCCTCAGCAATTTGAGCAAAAGAAAAGAGAAGAAAAGAAACCAAATGGTCTCAAATGTGACGCTCACCAAGAAACCTCAAATTTACATAATCTACAATATACCTTCCAAGTTGATTTTGAATCCCCTGTTTTGGCAGACCGAAGCATTTCAAGCAACAATCCTGCCCATAAATAGGATTTGAATTAGAAAATAAAACCAAGTAAAAATTACGGGGCAATCAGACAAACAATTTGGCCCTCACTAATTTTTTGCCAAATTGGAAGGTCACACATACATATGGAGAAGGTCTACGCTTGAAATTCAACACTTGGATTGTGCTGACACTTGCATTCTAGCTTAGAGAAAGTTTGTGGACAATTCCCTATCTTCTATGAAGAGTCTCAATACTAGATCGTTGTTTCACGTATATGAACATCCGTCCACACTCCACATTTAAAAGTTGGGTAATGTTGACATAACTAACATTCTGGCAGAGTGAAAGTTTCGCAGATGATTCCCAATCTTCTACTATGATTTCACTCTCTGTCTAATAAGTCCTAACTCACACTCCATAAGGTCACCGTAATATTCATAGAACCACCACTAGCTTAAACTATACTCATTTTTTCCTTCGCCCAACACAACTACTTTATCTATTTCTTCAGACAAAGAAGAAAATCCAAGACAGCAAAGCTCGATTGGTAAAACAGGAATGCAACCTGAAGCAATCAGAATTATTATTCTAGCTTGCTCAACTTCACGGCCACCGTAACTACTTCTAATCCTAGAAGCAATCAGAATTATTGTTCTTAGAAATTATATGACCGCAAAGACAGGCAGAATCATAAGATTCAAACGAATTTGAGTTCAGAAATTTGGACACTACATACTTGACACTAAATACATTTTCCATCGGAAACACGTGGCTAAATAGTACTCGATCACTTACATCCCCAACCGCCAGCAATACAGGAACAACCAGAGCAAATTATTCATCAAAACAGTATAAAAACAGAAAAAATGTGCGAGATGAACCTACGGCTTCACTGCCTAATTCCTAACCAACTCCAACAACTATGAAAAGCAAAAAATAAATAAGTGATTGACCAACACAGGGAGAAAAGATGAACTATGGAATCGAATTAGTTATAGAGAAATCGACCGATTTAGAGTTGACGGGAGAGAAAATGTGTGCGGAGGGAGAGATAACACTCACGGTCACGGCTGATTTGTCTGAAGTTCTTATACTCCCCGCCATACGAGGACGAATCAGAATCTGACAGCGACATAGTCCTCCAAGGCTCTGACTCCCTCTCTTCTCCCGGACGTCCAAGTGATCGCTCGGAAACGAATAGCAGAAAGAGAGATCCTGAACTTGCCGAACTCGGGTTAAGGAGAGAGGAAACTCTGAAGGAAGAAAGGGTGTGGGAGATAAATAAAGAGAACGTTGTTTATTATTAGCTTAGAGATCAGAGAGAGACAAAAAAAAAAACTAACTATTAAAATGGGAAGCTGCACACATTGCCGGCGAGTTCGATTTCTGGAACACCTTACAGGAGCTTTAAAAAGTTGCTATTTATTTTTACCTCCAAGTCCACCTTGTTAATACCTCAGGTAAAAAGACAGAAACACCACTTTTTAATAACCGTTACATAGTAAAAAAAACAGAGAAAAAAAGGGACAACGGCTGCAATTGTGGTGTTTGAAAAAAAATTACGATTTTATTTTATTGATGGTATTTATTTTCTGAATTAAAATAGAATTAGATCAAATAAAGAAAAATTCGAATGGGGTGTAATTGATGGGCATGTTTGAGCCCCAAATAATTGGGGCCAAATATTTAGGTTTAATATTAAAAAATTATTCACATGATTTTTTATTATTATAATATTTATTAAAAAATCTTCTCTCTTCACTTTTTCATCAACCTCATAACATTTCTTTACTTTATAATATTTTTCAAACTCCAATACCCAAAATTTTCACCCTCAAACATCCCCGATATGACCCCAAATATAATTTGCAATAAAACGTTTTGAATAATCTCATGCGTGACCATATTAATATTAGTGTAAACTTTTTTAATTTATATATCATATTCAAATATCCTCATGCGCATCTCGGTAAGATGCAGCTTCTTTGAAAAGAGTTTCTGGATGATTAGTTTTGTATTTATATCTCGTTTCCGCAGCGAAGGTGACGTGGTAGCTAGCCGATGTTGAACCGGCGAGGAAAAGGGTTGACAAATGGACCTCAACTCTGGTGGACGTTTAATGTGGACGACTAGACGACCGGGAGAGGTTATACCGTCGTGGAAACCGAGAATTTTCTTTGCCAGGAAAAATTCTATGCTCCGACTTTGACACGGCTTTGTAACTGAAATATCCATTTCGCGGCAAGTATTATTTTCGTCTATGCTGCTGAGCTTTTAGTTTTCTTCAGCTTTAGAACTTTCTTAAGATTTGTATTCCTATAGTTTTCGCGAACACACCCTTTTCTCCCTGACTCAAAAACCCTTAAAGAAAATTAACATTTTATTACTTAGATTTTGAACATTTTTTTCATTTTAGTCCACTTTCAAATTTCAAATTTTTAGTCCTTGAATTTCTTTTTTTGACGGAATAATCTGTCGTCCATATGCTTAACGAAACTCTCTGATACGTCAGCAAATTTATATTGGTCGACCACTATATATACCGTCGATCGCTTTAAAGACGACAGACTAACGGAATGACCATTTCGTAAAAAAAAATGGAATGACTAAAGATTTGAAATTTGAAAGTGAATGATTAAAATGAAAAAATATCTAAAACCAAGACTAAAATGTGAATTTCTCTAAAGAAAACCAATTCAATCAATGCCGTAGGCTTGAGTTCATTGGTACAAACCAATTTTACTTTTAGTATTGGTTTTGATGTGCCGTAGCATCTGATTGCTTGAGGTTTAAGACAACTAGGAATAAATCCATTTTTTTCAGGAGGGATTATTTCCAAGGGGGCTTAGATATTATCGATGAAACAAGCTATTCTAATCTCTTCTTTTTCCCCTCTTCAAATAATATTGCTAAAGGTTCAAGTCTATCGGAGGTCTATTAGGATGCCTAGTTTTAACAGAGCTTGTTAGTAAATCTCCATGGAGCCTAAAAGACAGTTGACTCTTGACTCGCTGCCCCCAGTCCCACTTCGGCAGATACCACAGTCGGGTCATGGATAAGCGCAAAACCAAAAACAAGATGATGTGTAAACCCAAAGCTTGGCCTGGCCCAGGCCTTTTACCCTGTAGTTTCTGAAGGTCTCTACTTCTCGACAACAAAAAAGCCACCATACATATCTTTCGGCCCGTTTCAAGAAAAAGTGTTCACCCGTGAACTTTTTCCTCCTCACAGAAATTCACAAAAAAACAAAGCGTGAAAAGTGACAAGCTAGATGGTAAAAAGTGTGTTTATACATATTTTATTTTGAATCTTAAACTTTTTTTTTTAATTCCCTAGTCCCTACCGGGTACCTTTGAGTAACTAGTTAATAATGTTTTTTAATTCATGCTCGAAAGAATCCAACCCATTATTTATCGGAATTTTCCTATACATCGTTACAAAATTACCCAACCTTGTACACTATTTATTTTGGCTCCCCAGTTCTCTCTCGTGAACGAGAAATCTGGACACACCACTAGGGAGGAGAAGGCTGAAGCGAAGGCAGACAGGAGGAGGAGGAGGAGGAGGAAACGTGCACGTGATCCCTGATTCCCTCGCAGAGATAAAAAATGGATGAAAAAAATTAGGAGCAAACGTCTGGCATGGAGCCCATAGGACCACTTCTTGAAACTGACTTTAATCTCAGGCCCGCGCAGACGCAGCATCTCATTTATTAGCTTCACATGCGTACCAGTCCGGTTCTCTCTCACACACGCGATAGACTTTGTTGGTGGTTTATGATGGTACCGCAGGGACCTCCATCAGTGGGAAATTAATGCGAGTAGTTGACACATTGGGGACTCGAGGTGCGGAATTAATTACTGAAATAAATGTGACAACCCCCTTTTACTGTTCAGCATAGTCTTAAGTAAATGTTCCTGAAATATGGCGGAACTACTGGATATTCGCATGGCAGCTGGGGAAGCAAGCTTCGGAGATCTCGATAGTGTGATTTTTGAAAGTGACTCACTCATTTATATTAGTGGTGTGAACCATCCTTCGTTAGTAGTAAAGAGTGATTCAGGAGACACTATTAAAGTCACTCGTGAAATGGTGTTGAACCGACCATCCTTGAGCTTTTCAAAAGCATCACGCCAAGTTAATTCCGGTGCGAATTTCTTAGTTAAGTGGGTTACTTGTAGAAGTTTTTTTTGGATGTATTCTTTTTGTTATTCTGACTGATTTTCCTCTCAGACAATTCCATATGTTTTGATCCCATGAATGGTCCTGGATTAGAAATAAATAAATGAACAGACCTGTCTGACAAGGTCTACTGCTGCTTGATCCCATATGTTTTGTTATTCTGACCCTCGCGTTGTTTATTATATTTATCTCTATTTAAATTATAAATAAACAAAATTTTCAAAAAATTATAATCCATAAGATTCGAGTATATTTTTTTGTGATTCCGAGAAGACATGGGATGGGTATTAAATACATTTGCTTATATTTGTCGAACTCACTTCCAATCAGCTTTATCGGAAGAGGCCGTTCGGTTAGGAATTTTGTGAAAATTTTTTGTGTTTTGATAATTTTTAAATGATATTAATTTTATTGGTATGTGTGTTGTAGTTATTTTTATATAAAGTTATAAATAATGTTTAATTGTAAATTTTTGTATATTATGAGAATTTAAAAAATCTTAAATTTTTTTTTTAAAACGAACAGCCACTTACCATCATTAACCACAGCTTACATTAAAGTGCAAAATTCATATTAAAATTGTGCTGGATTCCGGTAGAGCTTCCCACTACAGAATCAGAGATTCATAATGTTACGGGGCTATGAATGTATGTACCTACCTCTTTCTACGGCAGGCGTCGGTAAAAGGGATAAATGATATTTTGGTCCCTGTGGTTTGGGTGAAAATCAAATTAGTCCCTTAACAATTTTTTTCATCAATCGGGTCCTTATGGTTTGCATGAAAATCAAATTAGTCCCGTATCAATTTTTTTCATCAATCGGGTCTCTGATCTTTACATGTTTTTATATTAAGTCCTTCCGTCCAAATCCGTCCATTGACTTAACGGTAAGTGTCAACCTGATCTGCTCGGGATGAAGAGCTGAGAGGATCGAGAGGCCCGAGCAGGTCGGGCTGCTATCCAATTAGTCTCTTATCAATTTTTTCATCGATCGGGTCTCTGATCTGTACATGCTTTTATATTATGTCTTTCCGTCTTAATTCGTTCACTCACTTAACGGTAAGTGTCAATCTGATCTGCTCGGGATGGAGAGCTGAGAGGATCAAGAGGCCCGAGTAGGCCGGCCGCGCGCACAAATGCTATATAAAAGCAGTCTGAGCATCCCGCGCAAAAGCAACCCGACAGCCCGAGCACAATCAGCCCGAGCATCCCGAGCATAAGCAGATCGAGAGGCCCCGGCAACAAGGCCGCTCGCGCAAAGGCTATTATAAAAGCAGCCTGAGCATCCCGAACACAAAGCAGCCCGAGCATCCCGAACACAAGTAGCTCGACATCCCGAGCACAATCAGTCCGAGCATCCCGAGCAGATCGAGAGGCCCGAGCAGCAAGACCGCTCGTGCAAAGGCTATATAAAAGTAGTCCGAGCATCCCGAGCACAAGAAGTCCGACCTGCTCGGGCCTCTCGATCCTCTTAGCTCTCCATCCCGACCAGTTCAGGTTGGTACTTACCGTTAATTCAGTGGACGAATTTGGATGGAAGGACTTAATATAAAAGCATGTAAAGATTAGAGACCCGATTGAGTAAAAAAATTGATAAGGGACTAATTTGATGTTCATGTAAACTACAGGGACCCGATTGATGAAAAAATTTGTTAAAGGACTAATTTGATTTTCACTCAAATCACAGGGGACCAAAATATCATTTATCCCTCGGTAAAATCCTACCCCAAAAACATCTTTCCCGGATTTCGTGCCTGAAGCCTACGGCATGTTTGTTTTCTTTTTTTTATTATTTGCATCAAATTTTTTTAAAATTATAATCTAAACATTACTAATAAACGAATATCAATACAATATATTGGGTAATTTGTTTTCCAAAATTTCTACCACTCCAAACAATCATAAAATAATCTCTCTCCTCATTAAATTATAAAATAATATTATACTATTCAATTAAATCTTCTCTCGCCTCAATTTTCCATAAAATATCTATACTTTTTCACAAACTCCAATACCCAAAATTTCTAAAACCCTAAAATTTCCACAAACAAACACCACCATTATTACATTTTTTATTTACATCAATATTTTTTTTTTACACACATCAATACAATTAAACACCTACACGTATGTCAATAAAATTCAAACATCACCTAAATATTTACATCATACTTAACATCTAGAATTTTTTTAAAAAACAAACATGCCCCTAATCACTTTGATTCATTTGCATCAAGCCCTGTGGTAGAAATACATCCTCACCGCTTGCGAAAAGCGTCTTTGTCAAGCCAAATAGATTTGTAGTGTATATGTAGCTATAGCGAGGCGAGTGGCATCCCTAACAGGTCACTGCCAGCAGCGGATAATTTATAGTCAATATTACTTTCTTTTTTTTACGTATTGAACTTCTTAATTTATATATATTTTTAATTTGTGTACAGTATTCAAATTGTCCTTCAATTTAAACTGATTCCATCAAAACGTGAGATACAATGTATAAAAACCCTCAAAAATAAAAAAGACAATGTGTAAAAAAATTGACAGAATCTGTCTGAATTGAATGACAATTTTGGTACGGAGTACAAATTAAAAAAATTATATAACTTTATCAATTTATTGCGTAAAAAATAATTCATCGATCACAAAATATAAATAACTCAAAAAATAATAAATTTAAGTATATTTAACCCTTGAAAGAATATACGTTTTTTTTTCTAAGTCCTGGAAAGAATTTACGTGATACCGGAATTGTCTTGTAATTTTTTTAATCAAATTACGTGTCACGATCAAACTTCTCATCATTTGATGGAAAATCACCCCTGGTCAATCAAGTTGTAATTAATCGTCTGGCCACGAACCTGAGCCCGTACCATACACGCCTCCTGATGCTTTTCCCCGCTCTGCATAAGTGATTCTTTTAATCCTGATAAGAAAACGACGAAAATACAACCTCAGATAATGCCAAAAGAAAACGAAAAGAGATTGAAACGGAAAGGCGCACAAACAAGCCTCGGGGATAAAATTGAAAAACGGACGTATTTAGATGGGTCTGTCGCGCAGACAAAGCAACAAAATATGCAGTAACACGCATGGCTCCTTCGTCCTCATCGTTTCCTTCTTCTTCCTCCACATCTCCTCTTCCCAGTGCTCCCTACCAATCCCCTCGATTTACCCCTGTGAGTTTATAGACACACCCAACGTGCAGCTCGTTTGTTACTTGATTGAAAAAGAAAGAAGAAAATTGATTTATTATTATGGTATGCTCTTTGTGGTTGTTTATTTGATGGAGTTTCTGTTTGTTGTAGATTCAAGAATGTGAAAAAGAAGAACATGATGAAGGTATGTATAGCGTGGAGGAAAGCCAGAGCAGAGGGAGACAAAGTGATTCTACGGACAAGGGAGTTACTCCAAAGCACCACCCGACGCCGCTCCATGAAACTCACAAAAGCGCCAAAGCCAACTGCAACAAGAACTCCGGTACTGTTTCCGCAGCGACCGGAGAAGACGGTTCGGTCTCGTGCAACAGGTGCCGTCCGCATGCGCGGGAGAAGATATCCGTTGTTCCACTAGACAACAATGGCCCCAACAAACATTCTTCCTCTATTGTGAGTCCAAATGGCATATTCAAGTCCATTTTTTCGTCGCTAACGAGGAAGAGCCCGAGGTCGGCGGAGGCATTAACAACGGCGAGGGAGGAGCAGTGGAAGATTGCGGTGGATGAGCTCTCACACAAGCTGATTCAGGCTACGAGAAAGAGAGACGAGGCTCTTCTTGAAGCTTCAAGGCTTAAGCACTCCATGGCTGAGCTAGAGAAGAAGCTCAACAAGCTCGAAGTCTATTGTCAGAACTTGAAGTCCGGGCTCGAAGAATGCAGCACCAACTCCGCGTATCAAATGGGAAAGAGCTTCTTTAATCAGCAGCTGAAAGATCACAGCTTACTGGGCCTTAATCACAAAGTGATTGAACATTTTCTGGTTTCGGTTTCGGAGGCTCGGTCTTCTGTCAGGCTCTTGTGCCGCTCGCTCACTATGCAACTCAGGCAAGTGGGAGGCAAAGTACACGAAAGGATTTCGGTTCTTCTCCAACCTTTCGATATAAAAGTTTCCCTCTCGAAGAACCCAAGAAGCCTTCTTTTCTACCTCGAGGCTTTACTGAACAAAGCTTTCTATGTGGACTTCGAATCGGTTGGGTTTCAAAAGAACGCCTCGAATCAAATATTGAACCCGATTGATCGCTGCGAGGCCAATTTTGAGGCCTTTAACATGCTTCAGGGTTTGGCATGGGAGGATGTCTTGAGTAAGGGAACAAGGCATTTCAGTGAAGATTTTAGCAGGTTTTGTGACAGGAAAATGAGCGAAATTGTCGCAATGTTGGGGTGGAACAGGGCATGGCCAGAGCCACTGTTGCAAGCGTTCTTCGGTGCGTCCAAGAGTGTATGGTTGCTGCACCTTTTGTCCTCCTCAGTGCACCCGATCTTGCCTATCTTTAGAGTGGATAAGGGGGTGGGGTTTGATGGGGTTTACATGGAGGATATGGGTGGGGATAAGGTGAGGGGGTTGGTGCCATCTGTGGTCCGAATCATGGTTGCGCCGGGATTCTATGTCTATGGTAGCGCGGTTAAATGCAAGGTGCTATGCAGGTACAACAACACCAACAAATAATGGCCAAGGCAAGGGTTTACTCATCACTTAGAGAGTTTTAAGTGTATCAGTTTGAAACCGACATTACTTTCATTCGTTTGTACTACTTTTGCTGTCTGTTGCTTATTGTTGTATGGAGGATTGCGATGGTAATGTCAAATCGGTTTTCTGATAGATACCTACTAGGTTACACTACGTTTCCAGATATATCATATATTGGCTGTGCCTGACTGCCTGTGGCGGTTTTTTGTTTGAACGCGAAGAGAGTTGGCTTTTTCTGCATCTCTTTGTCTGTTTCGCTGTTTATCCGTCGGTACATGGGGATTAGCTTCTCTTTCCAGACATGGGAATTGGATTCCTATTCCACATGTGAACGATATTTCTTTTTGATGGGTCCTAACCTGCAGACGATCATAAGTGTCCCTTGTCTTGTTTGGGAATCGTACGGACGATGCAAAGGTCAACTGTAAGCTACAACCCCGATTGAAAAGAGTCAATCGGTGGTCTTTGATGTGGAAATGTTTGTGAGTTTGAAACTTTGGAATATAGAGTTTGGTGAGAAATCGAATATAATTTATGGAATTCGGTAAAAACAAAAAAAGTGAGTGATACGATTTGAAGGAATATTATAATTAAAAAAATTACTTAATCAGAGGAGATTATTTTGTAATTTTTTTTAATTAAACTTAAAATTTTTAGTGTTAAAATTTCAGCTATTAAACACCCGTAATTATGCAGGCATGGAAAGCCAATTCGTAATCGATTATTGGTATTGTCAAATGATTTATCAGCTTTGTCTTTGTTTTCTACTTTTTTTATATAAGGAAAAATAATAATTAGTGAACGTAATATTAAAAAAATAGTAAATTTGGAAGATAAAAGGTACATATTTTAAATATAAACATAATAATTAAAGTGTTAATAACTTTATAGTAGATTATTCGAAAAGAAAAGCAAATACTGTCACTTTGACCATGACCATTTGATTTAAAACCTGACCACATTTATGCAAAAATCAAGGAAAAAGAATTAAAAACTTATATTCTAGGCATGTTCGGGTTGAATGTTTTTTTTAGGATTTGCATTTTATTTTTATATTTACATGTTAAATATCACAAAACACACGAATTTCAATATAACATTTTATGACATTTTTTTATAAATATCAATCTATTTTAACAACTTTTGTACGCATGTCAATACAACTTTAATATCACTTAATATTCACAATTTTATCATAATCCTACAAATTTCTTGCAAATGAACATCACCTCGGTATCTTTTCCATCAGAAATATGGGATAACCTTCAGTCTTGATCCTCTTGGAGGAATATGACCTGTATCTTTCAAAGGGGAGGCTAAATCAGTGAACTTGGACATGATCAGTTAGGGTGATGTCTTACGTTTAAAGTTAAGATTATGCATCTTTCAACTTGGTGTTTTTTTAAGGGTCTGGGGGATTCGGGTTTTTGTACGCTATAATGATAGTTATTCATTCGTACAATAAAATGATAAATGCCATACATCTGAGCATGCGAGACATGTTTGGTCGACCGACGTCCTCTGCACCTGGGTGGTATGTGGGCTGTGAAGTCCTCGTGTGATCAGAGTTTCGATCGTTGGTAAGAAGAGAAAAAAAAAAAAAGAGATGTTTGGTCGACTAAGGCTGCGTTTGCCAACATAATTTTTCCCAAAATATTATCTCACTCCTAATAAAATAATCCAATATAATCTCTCTCTCTCCTATCAAAAATTATAAAAAATATAAAAAATTACTTCTCTTCACCTTTTCACTAAACCCAATACCAACACATATTCTCATACCAAAAATATTACAACACAAATACAACCTAAACAATCTGTTCCCATAAGTGTCCGAAACTGTGTAAAAAATTGGCGATGCAAGGCACTGCTGAGCTATATATGAACTCAACCAGAAGTTGGATTTGGGAAATTTTACTGAAATCCCTTTCCCAAATTCTTCTCTGCTCACTGTTGATTTGGACCAAATGCTAAAGAAAAAAAAAGGGATGCTCTGTGTTGGGCCTAGTCTTCACTTTTTGTTTTTTGTTTTCTAAGCAGGGCCTACTCTTCACTTGTTTCATCTCAAAACACCCGCCTAGCCCCCAGGTAAGGCTCAACGACTGCGTACCTGTTGTGACTTGTGAGGTCTGTCGTCCCAGATCTCTGTCTAGCCCAGCTCGTCTATTTGGACCTGGTCTCTTACACAAAACTACCTTCTGACCCTGTGAGGTCCGTGTCTTGTAAGGCAATCAGCCTTTACGACTTAAAACGATCATTCGCTTCCAAGTCCTTTCCCTAAAATGCAGAGTCGCACACAAGGAAACCCCACGGTCATTTTGTGAGGAAGTTTTAGGTTCTCGAGTTCTTTCGATTCTTCCCCAAATAAGTATCCATTTTCCCTGTAAGCTTCTCTCTCTGTGATCCGCCAATTGAAGAAATACTCATCTTGTGCGATTTTTTTTTTCGTTCTCATGGCTCAGTTCGGCGTTAATCAAATCAACGTGTATTTTTCTTATGGGACTTTGCTCAGAAACCAGCTTGACTATGCTGATCGGGTGGTGCTATTTTGCAATTTTTGGTCATTTTTCTTCGGTTATGTTCGGAGCTCAGTTTTGTTACCGTTGAGAATTTATCAGTTTCAAGGCTCTGGGTTTGTGTTTTATTTTTGTTTGAAGATGTCCCTAATAAACTAGCAAGGTCTGAGCAACATATGAACGTCTCACATAGTAGCATCTGTTATAGTTCGTTTCAGTTTAGAAAATGGGATTCACTCCCTGTTTCTAGCTCTATAGAAGGCGCTGTTTGTTTTGATCGCGACAGACAATAGAAGTCTTGAAACGGTGACAAAGCGTGAAAAAGGCATAATCATGCGTTGCTGGTGGAAGTTATAAATGATTTTATGGGCGTGGAAAATTTATGCAAGAAATATGTTATTTGGCTTTCCATGATTGCCAAACGACTTCGGGTTTTGAACGAATTTGAGTGATTTTTGAAGAATAGTGATTGCTCTGTATGTACATTTTAGGTTGCTGGCCGAATTCCTATTAACATTAGTCAAATTAACTGTTTGTCTCTGCTTATTGTGTAGATAAATAATTTTCTACCCCTTTAAGCATGGATTTTGGTCTCGCTTTTTTTATTTTTTTGATTGCATGGATTCTGATATCAAGTGTACCACGTTAGTGCTTTGGGTGATACATGGACCGTAATATGGATCTTCATCATGTTAATTTCCTCCTCTTGAGATGTGGTTTAAGTGGAACTTAATGTGTTGGGTTTCAAAACTTGGAAGAATTTTATTCTGTTTGTATTTCTTCTAGTTTTCAAGCTCCTGTATGATTTGGATGCTTATGTCCTTTACATCTTGATGGTTAAATTTGAGTAACTTTCTCCAGTGAAGAACATTCTATGCTGTAATTGCAAAGTTGTATCTTGCTCGTGAATTCTAGACTAACAAACTAGTCCACGGAGCATTTGTTAAGACCTTGTGGCAGACGGGATGGATTTGTGGAATTTTTGGCAGATCCAAAAACATGGTTTTGGGTGATGTTGCTCCTTCAATTAGAATATGTCATTAGTTTCTTTAGGTTTAGGCTCCTAATCTCATGGATGGTAGGTTTGGTGAGAATTAAGCAAACAAAATTGCCAGGAACGTTTTAAATTGCTTTTGTTTCATATAGTGTCGTCTCAACTGGTTCTAATGCTGAATCCTGTTTCCCTAGCCCCTAGGGGTGCACGCTGAACCCCTCCAGTCATTTTTGCCCATTTCTGATGGCCTCACACCATCCTTATGGAAGACGATTTCCACTAGAACTAATTGCAAAACTGATTAGTGGTTGACAGTAATTGGAAATATTGGATTAGGTCTCTTGGTTGGGGGTTTCATCAACTCCTACCCACTCTTTTTCCTGGGGGCTGTGAAAGAAAGAAGAGGAGGGGGAATGAAAAACCAACAAGCTCTGCCTACCTATGGTTATTGTTATTTTTCCATCCAGCGTTGTTGGGTCTTCGAGTGTTTTCCATAGACTAGATATGTATGAATTTTAATGGATTTCCCTTCTAAGATATTTTAAACCTAGATACAAAGACTCAGCTCACATGTTGATTTAATTTGAATCCCTCTCGTGTTGTCTAAAGCATGCAAAGGTTGGGACCAGAAATGGCATGGAATGTGTTCAAGTGCTGTACAGCCCTGGGTGGTCTCGGCTCCATCATGATCCTCCTGGTCCTCGCCGTAGTCGGTGTCTCCTATTACACCATGGTCATTGCCATTTACGGCCCAGCGCTCTTCCAGACTGGCCTTCCCGACTCCCTTCTTGCTCTCAGCATCTTGCTTTTGTTCCATAGCCTGGTATTTCCCGTTTCATATACTTCTTCAATTGGTCAATAATTTTGTGCTATGAGCTTGTTGAGTTGATGAAAAAAAGAAAGAAAATCACAGAAACTTAACCAAGGTTGTGTTTGTGTTGTAATATTTTTGGTATGTGAATATGTGTTGGTATTGGGTTTAGTGAAAAGGTGAAGAGAGAGGTAATTTTTTTATATTTTTTGTAATTTTTTATATTTTTTTATGGTAGAGAGAGAGATTATTTTGGAGTATTTTATTAGGAGAGAGATAAAATTTTGGGGAATATTATGAATGCAAACGCAGCCCAAGTAGGGCTAATGGAAAACAGTGGCTAAAGTTAAAATTCAATCTCATTTCCTGTATGGTTCCTCACCTTAAGAAGCAACGATAAAAATAGTTTCAAAGTCATAATTACATCCTTTATTTTCTTTCACATACAATTTTCGAATAATATAAGTCAAATGAGACCTCCATATCTTTAATGGGAATGTAGTTTAAATGTCAAGGAGCTGTGTAAATTGGCATCTCTTGGTGCTTGTATGCTATGTAACCAATTTTTAAACATGTTGAATACAATGGGAAGTTATTATTTTTAGTATGGTTGTGAGATATGTCTATCTTCTCTATCCATCTCAAACATTAAGTTAGACTGGTGACGACTGATTACTATGCAAGCCTATACATTGTACCAAGTTGTTCTAAGTTAATTTTGTTTTGTAGTTGGCGATGCTATTATGGAGCTACTTCTCTGTTGTTCTAACGAATCCTGGCAGTGTTCCTCCAAATTGGAGGCCGGTAATGGATGAAGAGAAAGGCGACGCGGATCCATTAATGTCGTCAGAGTACAATGGCCCAGTTTTAGGCTCGAACCAGTCACCAATGGACTCTGCCAATCCCAGAATACGGTTCTGTCGAAAGTGCAACCAATTTAAACCTCCTCGTTGCCATCACTGTTCTGTTTGTGAGTTCTTTGCATGAAATTCTGCTGGCAAAACCTTTTTGTTTTCTTGGTGATAAGTTGCCTTTTAGAATCTTCTATAGGATTGTCACATTGAGAAGTAAAGAGATAATCTGCGCATATGTTTCAGGTGGGAGGTGTGTATTGAAAATGGACCATCATTGTGTTTGGGTTGTTAACTGTGTTGGGGCGTTCAACTACAAGTTCTTCTTTCTTTTCTTGGTATGTTTATTGTACCTTATCAGCTTTCAAGTCTTTTTGCATAGTAGCATACTCATGCACTAGCTTGAGTGGATTATTACCTTTGCCAAATAAACCGCGTGGAAATCAAGATCGAGGATTTCCAGTTTGATTTGTTTTTCGTTTATTAGTTGATGTCATTGTTCAATGATGTAATCTCTGCCACTATCCACTTCCTTTATTTGTGATTTATCATTACAAGAAGCTGATGTTGCTGCAATGCCCTACAGATTGGAATGAAGGATCATAGTAACTTTTGGAAATTGATGTGCGGATTAAGTTGTTTTCTTCTTCTTCTCAACTTGTGATGTACATGGAGATATACTGCTTCAGAAGCATAGTGGTACACAAAGTACGCCAACCCAAATATATTTTCAACCTGACCTTTTTGCTCTACAATTGGCCTCATATTCTATTTGCTCTGGCCATAAGACACCATTTAAATTTTAGAGAAAGAGACATTGAGAAATTCTAGGGTAGAACCTTCAGTGTAAATGGCTTGTAGAAGGATGCTTGTTGAGATCAATCATTGTGTATAACCAACTTCAATTTCTCCTTTGTTTAGATGTGAACCTCAGTTAGCTAGTACAATAGTCATCTTCTTAACTCCGGTTAATTTTAGCTGAGGCATATGGCTTAAATTATGTTAATGCTTACAGCTTCGATGGTTGTAAATGAAGAATGTAAAGATGTACTTGGTATTGAAACATTTGAGAGTGATAATCACATTTTGTAGCCACCTCCTATATTGTTGACTTAGATTAAGATAATGAACTAGGCATTGATAATGGAAGTACAAATGTTTTATAATGCTATCAACTGTACACTTAGCAGAAAAAAATGATAAAAAAAACAAAAGAGAAAAAGATGGTGGCATAAGCCTTCTGACCGGATGCTGTAGCTGCTGCTGGCTGCTCTTAGCTGAATGCTTTGCTTCACCCTACAGTTTTCCCATGCCTAGCATAGCCAAATAACAAGAAGGCTTAATGCCACAGTTTGCTTCAAGGCGCTATAGAGAAGGATCTGGGTCAAAACTTTCTTTTCCCTTGTTTCCTGCAGTTGTGGGGAATGGATCCCTGTGTCAAGGCATGATGTAAAATTTTGTGCAATGTTTGTGGATAGGCTATCATATAGGGTTTATATATCTCTCCTGCTTAAGCATAATTTTCTATTTTGCAGAAATTAATTAGCATTTTATTGCATGATTAAATGGCATCTACACAAATACTTGGAAAAAAAAAAGAGATGGCATGAAAGATTGACTAAACGCCAACGGTGTCTTTGTTGTCCACTCTTGATGCAGTTTTACACATTTCTTGAGACAACTCTTGTCACTTTATCATTGCTGCCGTATTTTATCGTGTTTTTCACGGAGGGTGAGATACCAGGAACAGCTGGCACCCTTGCGTCCACTTTGATCACCTTCAGTAAGTTCTTCACAATACACAATCTTCTAGTTTAGTCTGTTATCTGTATCCTTTTAGTGTTAAATTGCAGTTGTTTTATCCACTCAGTTTTGAACTTGTCATTTGTGTTGAGCGTTTTGGGATTTCTGATTATGCACATATCATTGATGGGTGCCAATACCACTACAATTGAGGTAATTCCTTTCACTGGTTACATGTCCCATTGTTTGCCATCTAATTAGCAACTTATTCATAATTGTTTACACCAAAAGTTCATGATCCCTCGATTTTTATTTATTTATTTAATATTTAGGCATATGAGAAGAAAACCACACGTGTATGGCCTTATGACCTTGGATGGAAGGAAAATTTTCAACAGGTTACATCTTCTCTCTCGCCATCTGATTGTGCATGTGTTTGTATTCTAGGAACATGATGGATATGAGGCTGCAATTTACGTCTGATTTGTTTTTCCACACACATTGCTTTGCGTAAGCGAACTTTTAAGACCCACGGTTAGTGGGGGATACATAGTATTTATGCTCCATTAGAAGAAAGAACCCCATTTAGTTGCTCGAGATTTTAGACATTCACAAGTTGAATCTGCAAGAAAGCATTACTTTATGAAGTTCAGGCTAAAAACCTTCTATGGAATATTAGGTATTCTCCTTTCAAATTTCTCTAAGAACTTCATTTTCTAAATGTCTGAGCCTAAGAAGGTTTTATGTGTAAGACCTGGTACCTAAAATTTGGCTTTGTGCTTCCTATAGGTTGTGGACATTTCCTTGCGGTCTTGGTTCCCCATCTTTATTGTTCTTGTTGTCTGCATTTCTCTTTGATACTGTACAATGTCAAGCCAGTAAATTTCCTCTGGGTCACTCTGTTATGTACTTACGCTGCTGCAAGTCCCTCTATACCTTACTCTAATAAACCACATGACTAGATTGGTGGCTGTAAATGGAATCAAAGTTGTGGGTTCCAATTGTCAGGTCGTTGCTACGTTCATGATTAGTGTGTAGATGACTTGGATAAAATCCTTTGTCATGATGCAAGAATCACACTGGCCTTCCTGCTACATGTGAGGTTGGAATTCACCTTATTGCCTTCGATGTTTCTACATTTGCTCTCAGAGAAGATGTGGTTTAACACAGTAGTACGTTTGCAACTTCAACGCACATGTTTGCATTCCCAAACGAATTTCATGTTTTATATTCTAATTTTTTTTTCTAAGTCCCGGGATAGTTTTTACAGATGCTTTGTTTTTGGAAATTTAAGAGTTTGGGGAACTTTTATGTACTTTAGTTTTGTGCTGTCGTAGAAGTCAAATTTTCAGAAGCTGTGCCTCAACAATACATGGTTTACAAAACTGTAGAATTCATCGTTCCTTTTCAGGTATTTGGGATGAATAAGAAGTACTGGTTGATCCCTGCATATGCAGAAGAGGATCTGAGACTAATGCCAGCACTTCAGGGTCTTGAATATCCAACAAAGCACGACTTGGATGTGCTCGAGCAGTTCTAACGATAATGACTAGGGCATTAAGTTGCAGATCTGTTCAACGCATCATGCGGTCTTGTACCCTGTCAAAGTAAGGAGCCATGGCAATTGCTGGTCTTTCTACCACGTGCAGTTTGTGGAACTGGAAAGCACTGACTTAGGTATGTGCATTGAACTTGATCTACATAGACATCAACCATGGAATCACCAACACTAGATAAGCTTCAGCCTTGGCAATATATTACCGGGACCTTTTAGAGGAGTGATTGAATGTGTGGATGTGGATGATAAGTGTCTGTCCAGGTGATGTCTGGTACAGTCACTTAGATTTTACCTTTTGGAAGCTGGGGTCTGCAGAAGGATTAACAGCTACAGGTTTTTGTATTGTACATGTCGTGTTTAATGATTTTCATATATTTGAGGATGTGATAGATGTAATGTTGATCTTGCCAATGAAAATCTGGTTTGCCTGATGGCCTTCTGGTTTGTTGAATTTGAAATTTACAACGTACATTATTATAATTTTCATTTTTTTTTTTTTGGTTCTTTACCATTTGTTTACCTCCATGACCAGAAACCTGGGGCTTAAACCTCTCTTTGGAGGATCCTAAGAGTTTAAAATAACACTTATAAAAAAAAAGGTAATAAAAGGTATTTAGACTCGCACCTTTGGGGTTCCTCGCAATTTCTCGCATCTCATATCTGTGAGAATTGACTGCGCAGACCCCCAAAAGAGAGAGAGAAGGATTGACACTCACGGTTGGTAGACAAATCTTCATGTTTTTACTTAAAAATATTTTCCGCTGTGTAACGGTTGTAAAATAATTCCTTACTTGGGCCTACTACGTTTATCAGCCCAAAAAATCTTAGGAGATGTTCGTTTTCAAAAATTTTGGTGGATTCGTGTTGAAATCAGCCTTATGTTCGGCAGAAATGGAATCCTCATCGGCATAGGTAGCTCACTGTCTGACTTCCTTTTTTGCTTTTTTCTATGTTTTTTTTAAGTTGTCCCCTTCCGTAGCATGACAGCAGCTTGTCTTCAATGATTTTGTTGCTTTTTTGCCTTTTTTTTTTTCTTTTTTTTCTTTTAACTTTTAAAAAATCAAATTTTAATAAAATATAATAAATTCTAAATAAATAGAAAAAATAACTTTAAACATCATCATCATTTTTTTACACATCATCAATCTCTACACAAACACTAATACAATTTTAACAATACCTAAAAATTCACAAAACTATTCTTTTTTTTCTATGTTTTTTTTTCTACTTATTCACAGAACTATTCAAATCCTACGAAATTCTTCAACACGCACCTAGTTACTCCAATTCGGAGAGAACATGATATGACGTGTCGATCGGAAGTTCGGCCTTTTAACTCAACCTATCACCTATGGACGCGTGTTAGTCCCGCAAATAATATCGCCGTATTTATTTTGGCTTTCTAGAGACTTCCGTTCATATTCTCTCCCACAGCATTCGGTGGTTAGAGGGTTTGATCTTTTAACCATCTCATTTTGTAATCTCTTTCCCCACACAGGCAGAGTCGTACACCGGGGAATTCCACGTTCACTTTGTTAGGCAGCTAGGTTTTACGATTTATCCCGGTTTTTCTACGTCTTTTCTTTTTATCAATACCCTTGGTCTTGTAAGGTACTTTCTCTCTCTCTCTCTCTCCCTCTGATCCGCCTAGGGTAGTATTTTGTCGACGAAAATAGTTTCTTGTGCAAATTTTTTTGTGTGGCTGTGTTTCGATAATCAACTAAATGTTTGATTTCTATGTGATTTTGCTCTCCTATCAGTGTAGTTGTGGTTAAAGTATTGTTGCATGTAGCAATTTCTGTTCATTTTGTGTGATTACTTGGGAGCTTGGCTTCGGTAATGGTTATGCCAAGAATTTTTTATTTTTCAAGGCTTTGGGTTCATGCTTTGATGATCTCTACGAGTCAGACTCAATAGAAGTTGATCAATCCTTTCTTCTGTATTTAAGGTTCGATACTGAACGAAAGATTCTCACTGTTCGAGACCGGGATTTTATTTTATCAATGGTTTTAGACTTTAGTTATATTTGCCGTACAAACTATGGAAGTGTTATGGTTTTGCCATGATGTTATGGAAGAGATTGTGAATTGGGAATGTCTAATTTTGTAGTCCGTTATAGTTTTCTTTTACGTTCCTTTAAATTGGTGAGGGAACCTGCAAAATGACTAATGCAAGTTAGAAATGCCTTTTATAGTTGTGAAAAATGTATGCACTTAGTATGTTCTTTTGTAACTCCTGATCTCCTTCATTGTAAATTTTACCGTGAAAAACAGCTGAGGGAGTTTTGAATAACAATGGTTGCACTGCTTTGTTCACTATAGGGATACATTTGTAATCCTGTTAGTAGAAGAAAGTATTTGTCATTGCTTAGTTGTGCGGAAGAATTTCTTCGTTTCTATCTCTTATATGTTCTATTCTCTTGTATGATGTGGGGGATTCTGTCCTTGCCATCTAGACGGTGGAGATCATTTAAGAAACGAGTTAATGGGGGAAGTAAATAATTTTTCTTCCCCATTAATTACAAATTAGGAAGCAAGTTCATGGGGAAGTTGTTATGCCCTTCCATTGGCGGCAAAAAAGGGTTGGATGGGTGGAGTTTTTAATGAATCCTTAAATATAGTTAAGTTTGTTGTTTCAATTTAAATTAGATTCTGCCATTTAGTTCTATAATATGCAATCTCGCTCTTGTAGATGGTCAATTTTGTGGTAATTGAGCAAACAGAATTTCCACACAAGTGCACCAATTTGCATTGCTGTTGTTTAATGTAATGTTGAGGGCAATTGGTTCTAATGCTGAATTCATTGGTGCAGAACATATTCTTCTTGGAATCATAAGGGTGGAGTTTGGGACATTTGTAGCACCTAGAAAATGCAGGGAGGCAGAGGTGGCAGGGATTTTTCCTTTAATTTTGGTGACCCTTTTGCTATAGGTGGCAGGGATTCTTTCTTTGATTTTGGGGATCCTTTTGCTAGTTTAAGCGGCATGGGGAGTCATAGAAGTTTACTATCAGGCTTCTTTGGAGGAAGGGACCCCTTCAATGACCCTTTCTTCACACGCCCATTTGGAGGCATATCTGAGCCAAACTTCTTTGGTTCAACTGGGAGTCCTTTTATGAATATGCAGCCCTCTGGATTTCTTGAGCCTCGAGCTCCAGAGCCAGATAGACCAAGAGGCCCAATTATTGAGGAGTTGAACTCTGAAGATGAAAAAGGAGAAACAGATAAAGAGAAGAAAGAAAATCCTAGAAAGCATGGTAGGTCCAGCAGTAAACGTTACATTGAGGAACCTGATGATGAAGTTGAAGGTGAAATTGCATATATTTGACTAGTTGTAATTCTAGGTTTTGGTTCTTATTATTGGAGTCCAACTTAAAAAAAATTGTCCATTTTTTTCCTCCTTGAGTTGCAGAGAAAAAGAGCAAGCATGTGCAGTACAGAAATGACTACAACAGGTTGAATGATACGCAGTCACGACCTCATACTGGTGGGCTCACCTTTCAGAGCTCCACTGTTACTTATGGTGGCCTCAATGGAGCATATTATACCTCATCTAGCAGTAGAAGGATCGGGAGTGATGGAGTAAGTGAATTCTAAGGTGATGACTGGTTCAATTTACAGGTTGGTTCTGTTTCTCAAAGTAGCCTTTGTTGTGGAGCAGGTTACCTTTGAAGAAAGCAAAGAAGCTGATACTGCGACAGGGCAAGCAAAACACTTTGTATCTAGGGGACTTCACGATAAGGTACTAGTTTTTTTTTTGTAGATTTTTTATGGACTATTTTTTAATGTACTTCCTAGCGTGTACTGGTCATGTTCTTCGTTCATTTTATTTTTGGAATGTCAATATTGTATTTACATTGCGTACACACTCTGTAGGGCCATGCTGTTGCAAGGAAGCTTAATTCAGATGGTAAGGTGGACACAATGCAGACCTTGCACAATCTGAATGAAGGTGAGTAGATGTGGCATATTTTGGGGTGTGGGATATGATGCACTCAATATGTGTTGTCACATAAAGGATGGATAATCAAAGCTGGGTTTGCAAAATTCTCAGATGAACTTGCTGGATTTGAAGAAGCATGGAAGGGAAAGGCTCGAAGAAGTATGCCTGGCTTGTCCGGGAGTTCCATCGGTTATGGTAATATGGGTAGGTGTCTCTCTTGCTAGTCCAGAACATGATATTTGAATGGGTTTGTATACAAATTGAAGAATTCTTCTTTGGGTCATGTTATTGTTTAGCTGCAATTACTCCACAAAGTATTTCATGTTTTTATTAGTCCTGACCAACCTAGAAAGCTTGAATGCTTCAACCTACTGCATACTGTTGCCCGACCTTTTTGCTTTTCACTTTGTCCAGGAAGTGGTTATCAATTGTTAATTAATGTGTAACTAGCTCACAGGTTGCTGTAACTAGAAATGTATGGAAACACGAGGTGAGCCACTGCTTGTAGGATAGAGTAGTCACCAGGCTGCCATTGGTACATTGATGGGAATGACCCTCTGATGCTTGTAGCATGTTAGGGCATACATTTCTGTCGGCGTATGTGTGGAAATATTAAATATTATTTGGTTTAGTCAGAATGGATTTGCATTTTTCCTCGGTGGTAAAAATGGCTTTCCAGAACTGACGTGAATAGGTTCAAAGTAATGGTTCACTTGTCATTAAACCGGTGCGTAATATTTGTGGTGCTTAACATAATAGCTGGTTATGGTCTTTGAAACAATAAAATCTCTTGTAAACTTAGATTGATCCCATGTGTGAAAAATGTCAATATGATTCTGTGACGATTATACTTGGTTTGTTCTTCTTTTCATGGATTCTGCAGGTTGTTCAGCCCTGTTTTCATGATTTGGTGTTTTTATATAGGGGTAGGCAGTTCGGCCAGTAGGGGAGGTTGGGCACTTCCTTCAACAGATCGCACACAGAACTCAGGAAGGGTGATGCCAGACGGTAGGGCACAGAACTCAGGGAGGGTGATGCCAGACGGTAGGGCACAAAACTCAGGAAGGGTGATCCCAGACGGTAGGGAGGCAGGATCATCTCATTCCGAGCTCTCAGGGAGGATGAAATCTGATGCCGGGGATAGAACTAGTTACTCTAGAGGGAAAGGGAGAAACTGAGTTATGCAAAGAGCATATGTTGCTGGAACATGCTCACCACTTCCCCTCTCCCCTTTTCCCCTTGCCACATCTTTCCTCACTCTCCCCCCTTCGAAGTAGTATGAGACCTATAGTTTCATTATATTGTCGGTTATTGTATGCCTCATACGCTAAGTAGGTATATGGCCAATGCAAAAGTCATTTTCCTTATAGTAAATATGCACCGAGTATTTATCTCACACGATTGGGATCTGAAAATTTAATGCTACTACTTGCGCTGATTACAACATATTTGTAGAAATTATTCTTTCTACAAACTGAGCATGGCGTGAATCATGGGGGGGGGGGGGGGGGGGGCTTTCTATGGATTCCAAGCATCGACAAATGTTTTCCAGTAGTTTGATGTTTCAAGTATTTCTCATATGGATTCACAAATTTTGATTGTTACCCAATTCCTTCTCAGTTGAAAGAACATCCTAACTCAAAAGTTAAGGGAAGTGGCAGTGCATCTTATATTTTTAATGTACAATACATCCTAAGATTACTTGTGGGTCAATTGGTGGTCTGCTGAAAATATATCTTAAAAGAAAATAAGAAAAGAGAGCAGCTGAATTAGATTTTCCTACTTATTTTCTGTGAGCTGTGTACTCGACCAAGATCCCCTGTTAGTAATTTTGTCTGTGGGGAAAATATGTTGCCGCAGTTTTTCTTTTTTGTCTTGTCGAATGTTATGTATTTTGCAGCAAATTCATCCAAAAGCCATTTTGCTAAACCATTTTGTTTCAATATCAGAAAGGGCAGTGAACAGCAACCAAGAGCTATACACGTGCCACGTCTTACAGTGGCGAACTTGCGTCGAAAACAAAAATGGGACTCACTCCACCGATAATTCACATCCAGAACTAGAAGTGCTCTAAAATAATTTGATATTTTTTAGGGAAAAAAAAAGTAGTAGAAAATTAGAGGCTCGGGGGAAACTGAACATGAGAAAACGGTCGGCTCTTCCCTGTTAGGGTTGTTTTGGAGCGAAAATATGGCGATTATCAGAACGACAACAAGTGTAATTGTCAGAGGAGTCGTTCATCTTCCATCATTTTCCGTATCACTATTCAGTGTGCTGCCTGGGGTCGGGGGAACAATCGGATACACACACCGCGGAATCAGCTTTGGCCGTATACAATGCGCAGCGTCGGACTCCGGCGACGGAAGGAAGGTGTCGGCTCGTCTGTCACAGGTTCAGCAGCTTTTGCAAGAAGCGGAGGAGCGAGCTCTCTCGGCTGACAACGAGCCTACCCCCAAGATCACTATCGGTATGTGAAACTATGTACTTTAGTCACTTCGGTCACTCAGGAAGGAATGGTGGGAAAATGAACGAGTAAAAGGAAAGAAGAATTGCTTGTTTGTTTACACCAAGTGTTTGGATGTTGTCATAGACATTCAATTCGTGGCTTGGCTGAGAGGTTTGATTCCGGGGAAATACAGAGGGAAGGAAACGAAAGGAGCTCTTGGAAACACTTTTGCGGCTAGAGATGGATATCTAAATTGACTATACTGGCGGTTTGTCTGCTGAGTGGAATTACAATTAGTATTAGAATGCAAGAAAAATAAAGAAGGGATTAATTGAGTTGCTTATAATATGTGCCACTGTGAAGACCAGGACACTTCTCCTTCACCTTGGGCCTCTCTTATCCTATCTTTTCCATCTATTTAAAGAATGCTTGGGGTTCTTTTCTGGTTTTTGCATCCTTTAAACTGCTTTATATCGCAAAGCTTTATTATGGAGTCTATATTGTATTCAGGTTAATTATCTTTGCACCTAACAATCTTTGTTTTTCAAGTGAGCTTTGTTTCGCTTTAGCGAGAAGGAATTATTTGCTTTGTGTTCCTACATCTTAGTTTTGTTTCTCTGCTTCTACTGGTTATAAACTTCTCTGACGAAAAGAATTATAGAAGGCTGATAAGTGAGACATCCCTAAATTACTTCACGTGTTACAGCACTTTTACTTAGACCTGAGGATGTCGCTTTAGTTCCTTATTCTATTTCACCAGTTTGGTCTTGGAAAAAGAAAGGAAAAGGGCCAAGGGAGGGCAAAACTCATCTACTAATAGTTGCATAGCCTGGTCCTTTGAAAGGATGAGTCAGAGAGGCTGATGATTGATGATTCTTTTCCCCTTTCAATTTACTTTCACAATGATGTGGAATCATTTAGCTAATTTCATTTCCACAAAGGTTGATATCATGTCTATGATAGAGCATTCTGTTGTTAATGTTGAAGACTTTTGCTCAGTACAAAAGAAGTCTGTGTAGGATTTGAAACTTCTTTGGGCTATTGTTCTGTTGGCATTTAATTAGAAGGGTTGTTACTGCTGCTAAGTCATACATAGGAACTGTAATTGGGCAGCAACCTTTTCAGCCAACTTTTGGGTGGATTACAGATAACTATGAAGCCCAGTTGCATTTCCTATATTTTTGGCTATTCGATTGGCTTGATGATTCCACGATTGGCTCTCTCCGAATAATTTGGCTTGGTAATCTACTCCAGAAATGAAAATAACATAAAATAGTCCGTTTTCTGGAGCTAAACTGGAGTGACCCATATGATTATATGCATTTGCTAAACTGGGAGTTGTTTCAAACTATTCCTGTAAGTTTTGTTATGTTTCTTTTCATGACTGTATAGTAGGACTAAAAGACAATAGTATCCTCCTATATATTCTTCCTCTATTAGCAGACATCTTCTATCTGACCCTCAATTTTTCTTTCAGATCATGTGACTGTCAATTTTGCCAGAAGTGGGGGACCTGGAGGTCAAAATGTCAACAAAGGTCAGTTCACTTCTTTGTCTTATGGTTATAACAGCATTAGTTCCTCTTTTATACTATCATTAGTATTCTTGTGACTCCTTTTAATGATATATCATCCTGTTAAGAGTTACTACTTATTGTCATTCGTCATTGTAACTGATGATTGAACAGTGAACACCAAGGTGGACATGCGCTTCAATGTTAAAAGTGCATATTGGCTAAGCGACCGAATAAAGGAGAAGATTATACAGATGGTTTGTTACTGTTATTTGTTATTACGTGTTCTTCGTTTTTTTCCTCATGATGGATATTGAAAGATAAAACAGATAGTACACAAGATGATTATGAGACATCATCCCAATAAGACATATTTCTTATTAAATTCTGTTTGATGACAGCAGTACAATATTAATGAAAGATAATACCATTTTTATGGAAAGAAAGACCTTGAATACCTTTTTCTGGTGGCAATTTCCTGCTCCTAAGTACCCGTTCAATTTCTCCCACCTACCTCCCCCCCCCCCGGGGTATCCCACCCTCTCTCCCCTGTTCTTTCTATCGCCCAAAAGAAGGCACAGACTAGAAACATAATGGCTCAATGGTCCTTGCTAATTATCATATCTCAATGATTCCCAGTGTCATTTATCCAATTAATGTTTTACCATTCGATTGTGATTGCTTCTGCTGTTTTTATTGTCTTCTTATCATTCTAACATCTCTTGGTAATCTTCCTGGTCATGAAAAGGAGAAAAATCGGATCAACAAGGATGGGGAGCTAGTGATTTCATCGACAAAAACTAGAACACAGAAGTAACTTCCATCTTCCTCCTTCTATAGTGTGTTTTTTTTTTTATAATGGCCAAGGCATTTTGTTTGATTGTACTTTTCTGTTTTCAGGGGTAACATCCAAGATGCTTTGGAAAAACTTCAGGTACTAAAGACTACTCACTGCATAAGGCCTTATTTGTACAGTGTGTTCTTGAGGTAGACACTGACAATCGAGAGTATGTGGATGTGTAATTAGTTAGAAACAGGGTTCGTCGACTTTGGCTGTAATAATTCTTTCTGGGGGTGAGTTTGTGGACTGTTACAAGTGTCTGGTGTTCTTCAGATTTTTTCGTGTCCTTGAAGTCGTTGATCTGAGGGTAAATTGTGGCCATGACGTAGTGCAGGGCCCTTAACATGACAATGATGCATGTTGGCTCTGACTCATTTTAAGAATTTGTCTTTTTATGAGGAGCACATTCTGGAAATGACAATTTTTCTTGGAAGAATATTTGGAGTGTGGGTTTCCTAGTAAGATGGCCTTCTTCAGTTTAACTGCTGCTTTAGGAAGGACTTCGCCTGTCAAGAATCTTATCAAGAGTAATTTACTAGATGGTGTAAATGTGCAAAGAAAAGGGGAGGACTGTCGACTTTCAATCCATTTCTATTCATTTGGGTGGGAAGTCATTGAGCACTTAACTCCTTTGTTGCTTGCTTGCTCATGATGATCTTTGGTCCTTTTAGTTTGCATTGTTATGCACTACGTGGGTATGCCAAAGGCCAATTTAAGTTGTTTGGAGGTTGGTGGGACGGAAGGGAGGAGTGAGTGAGTGAATGACCTTATGGTGAGAAGTGACAAGGTTTAACTTTTGGTGTATTTGGGATGGGTACAGCCGCATCTATTTTCCATGATAAGCTGAAGATGATTGTTCAGCGCTTGATTTTTTGCTTGCATTTATCTAATCTTTGAGAACTTTCTTTTTGGTGTTTCTATATCGTTGATTATTCATGTTCATTCTCACCCCCACCCCTCTTTTTTGTTCTCTCTCACTGAGGGTAGGGTTTTTGTACCCTTCCCATGGAATAAAGTTTGTAGCCTTATTTTCACTTTGCTTAATTACCTCTTTCATGATGGAACAGGCAATAATTGATGCTGCATCTTATGTTCCACCACCTCCTACAGAAGAGCAAAAGAAGAAAATTGCGAAGTTGTAAGGGCTCTACAGCACGTGTTTCCAATTATATATGTCTGCAATATTCCCTGCAAATCTGTCGTTGCTAGTAGTTTGGAACTGTAATGGGCTCGAGATTACCTCATATATGTTTGTGTATTATTGAAGGGCTGCTATTGGGGAGCAGAAACGCCTTAAAAGCAAGAAGGTGCTTTCAGAAAAGAAGGCATTTAGAAGAAGTCGAGATGGCTGGGACTAATCTACTGCTTTATATTTCTCGAGGATCTGAGTCCTGAGATAATTTGTATGCGTAAGTTTCCCATGTCTCCTACTTATCAAAAAAAAGTTTCCCTTAGTCTCTTGAAATTCAGTTATTCAATTTGGTCAATCATATTACTTCTTCATGATTGTACTCTGGGTAGGAAATGACAGAAAGCTCTCACTTTTCCCCGATGTAATTGGGAAGGGGTGATGAGGGGAAGTGGGGTGGGTTGCGTGTATTTGAGTGATTGGAAACTAAACGCTTCAGAAACGCCTTTCTCAGAGCAGCATACTGGAAGAATGCCAAGACTGCTCTCTTTACGTAGTCATGTTAAAGATACCAAATGTCATAAGAGTAAATAGTCTCTTGATATAAGATGAATTTACTTTTATAGGGTTTTACGCCTTCATACATACCGAGGGTTTTGATTCAAGTTATTGCTGTAATTGAGACACGAATAATTGGGCGTTATCTTTTGCTAAAGCCAGCAGTAAACATAAAATGATGGCTTGGTTATCTTTTGCATCGCCTATACTTCTTACATTGCAAAGCTTCCTTTTTCCTGTGCTAGGAAGGCTTAACTTGAGAGATTTACTTCTTGTTCATCTTCCCTTTCATATCCATCTACTAATTAGCCAGAGACGACGGGGATCCGAGGGCAGAAGGAAAACAGGGAAAAAATCTCGTGGCGAGTGAAAAGGCTGAAAATCATCACACGTCTGTGTCTAGGGGTAGAATATTTCTTTCTAGATTATCACGAACTTATGAACACATGGTTGTTTTCTGGAATAATTCCTTTACATACAACCTAAGATGAATAAATATCCTTTCCCAGGAAAAAAATGAAAATGAAAAGTAAAAAATTCCAAGTATTTTATCATTCATTTTCATCTGAAAACTATTTCCTGATAACATGCATCTCTCCCGATTGTCGATCTACATGCCTGATCCATCTTTTTGTACCTGAACCTGTATTTCCCCCACTGGTCGCAACATGAGCAATATCCAGTCCCATCCCAACCGGCAGAAACACAGAGCGCACAAGCCGCCGTGATCCACCATCAAGAACGCTACGCCATTTGAAGCTCGAAGCCGATCTCGAACTAGCGTTCTTGCACACCAGAACCGCACCACGGCTACTCAGCTTAGCCAGCCTCAGTACTCTCGCAAAGTCCTTCCCCCTGCAATCCACCACCAAGAAATCTATCCCTACTAGCTCATCCATCACTTCCTCTGCCTCTCCGACAATAACTTCCGGCAACATGCCGGCATCCATCATGCCTTCCGCATACTCCGACCTCGATTGGTCATCTGGGACGATGCACACGTGTCTTGCACCCGTGTGGCTTGCCGCCACCGCTAGGCCAATACTCGTGGCCATAATCCCCCCCTGCGACCATGTCTCAACGATGAAGTTCGTGTTCCACCCTGCAGCCATGGATGAAACAAGCTCTGCCACGCCCGATTCTTGGTAAAGCTCACACTGCAAACAAAAACCGGTGACGAATTCATCAGAGATGGAGACGAAAGGGAAAGCAATTCAAAATATTGCTCTAGAAAATGTCAGAACTTTTCTTACCGATTTAATGGTATCAAGATAGGCCTTCGATGCCGTCTCAGGCGACCAAACTAGCTTCATTTTGTCTTCTAAATTTCCTTCCTTCCTCGGTCTTTTCCTTCTTTTTCAAGTTGGATTTTGCTTGCTTGTTAAGTTAGAAACTTCTGTCTGGAGGGGGAAATAATCCTTTCTGGGTTTTTATTTAAGGTCCCAGAGCTACAGTTGCTTGGACCATTGACAAACATCCGCGCAAATCCAACGTGTGGAATGAGATCACAATGGATTAGTATAATGTTGTTTCTCGTACCAGTGGGCACCAACCTGGTTTATCTACGAATACCTCAAGTTGCCAGATGAAAATTTGAAAATAGACAACAGCAGGTTGTTCCTTCATTGTTTTTCTGTCTGCTTGTGTCGGGAGGTTTTTTGTTATTACCTTAATTTTTCCAAAAATTACCTTCCTTTGGAATTCGGTGGCTTCTTGGCTACCAACTCATTCAGGGTACTGCGAAAAACCAAAAGCTTCCCTAGTCTTGGTTTGTACTTTGATTAGAATATTTCTTGTTAGACAAAAAAAAAACTGGAGTTGTATGGAAAATAAAATTCTTGATATCTTACCCAATTGATTTTCTGTGAAAAAAAAATGTTAATGAATAGAGGTTGATGTTTATATTATAAAAGTGATTCAGGTTTGTAACATAAAATTAACCCCTTGTGTCTGGTGCTACTCCAAACATATCTTCTAGTCTGTATTTATTTATTATATGGATAAGAATTGATCTCAAATCCTTCTCATTTCCACATCACACCTTAGTCTCTCAACCACATGAGCATAGAATGTCATTCTTTTAACGTTTGTTGAATCGTATAAATAAGTTCTCCTGTTTTTATTTTGATAAACATGAAGAGATTTTGTCTTGTACTCTGTCAACAAAAAGAGAGAAGAAAAACAAAATATTCTTGCTCTCAAAATCTTTTGAGAACGGTATAATATATAGTTTCTAAATCATGTCCAAGTATAGAATAAGGTACACAAAAATAAAAACTAAAACAAGTGGCGAAAAGCTAATATTATGTGTGAAAGTCTTAAGAAAAAAAGGGATCAAGTCCTGTGACCTACTATATAAAAATTAGGTTTGAGGTATTTAAAAGTTGTAATTAAATCCTCGAAGTAATGATTTCAGAAAAAGAGGCCCTTCGTTGACCTCAGTTCCTTTTGTTAACGGTTAATTTTGTCATGTCAAATTAATGTCACATCAATACAATCAAATTGTGTCACGTGCCTAATTTAAAACGTGTCAACTCACAAATGCTACGACAATGCCGCTCCAATCAGTCACTTACGCCACATCAATCAAGCTTACAAAAAAACACCTAATTTTTTCCCTACTTATCCCCTGGAATTAACTCCCACATTTTCCCCCTAAAATCTTAAACTAAGTAGAATCTCCACATGTTAGTATTTACTGTTAATGACAGATGGAAGGACATCTTTTTCCCGAAATTATTACTTCAAGGAGTTTAATAGCTAATTTGTTACCTTAGGAATTCAATTATAACTTTCGAATACTTCGTAGCCGCAGGTGCAATTTTGACTAAAAATTAAACTAAAGAGAAAGATATGGACACATATATATTGACCCCAAAAAAAAAGAAAAAAAAGTGGGTTACTATTTTTGCTAAATAATTTTCAAAACTTTAGGATGCGAGAACTTTTAGTCGTCTTTGTTTGCAGTCGTGTATATCGAAGAATTATATAGGAGTTGAACTCTTCTGGTAAACATTTGAAAAAAAAAAAAAAAAGTAACTAACAAAAATTGAAAGAAAAGGACTGGAAGACAAAGCCAAATCCGTAAGAAAGAAATTAGTGGAACTGGAAGACGTGACTGCGTCCGTAAGAATCTAGAAAAGCCAAATCCCTGAACGACGAAATGCCATACGTGGATAAGTGCTATGCGCCGCAATAACTCCAGGATGTCAGTGTCAGCATCCACCTGCGTTTAACTTACGCCAACCTTATCAGATCTGTCTGATCTGGCTCATTGCTTCGTTAGATTGCCCACGTCGCAGTGCACATTGACTAAACTCTTTGGATGAGGTCGATGCTTGATATTGGGCCAATGGAAGCCGACCATGTGCGTGCGCGTTAATTACGTCTTCCCCTGTTTTTTTTTTGGGTGCTCGAAGAAAGCAGTCTGGTCTCTGGTCTGATCTGATCTACCTTCATTTGTTTTTAGGGCCAAATTATTTCGTTAGTCTATTATTTATATTTTTTAACGTTAGTTTTTAAGGGTAAAATTTGTTTTATAACATTTTTTAGGATAGAGACCATTTTCCTAATTAGTCTTTCCCGTCCACTTATTAACGAAAATACTGACGTGATTAACAGTGATAATAAAAAATAAAAAATATTAATTTAATAAAATATATTAATAAAACGATAAAAATATGCAATCTTACTCATGGTATAGGGATTCGAATCTGATCTTAAAGAAGGCATTAACGACTTTATGCTGAGTTAGATCACGAATGAAAAAAAAGCTAGAGACGGCCCTCCATTACAATCTTTTATTAATTACTTTTCTTCTAGCACATTCTGAAACCGAAGTTGGCCGCCTCCAACCAAAACCCTTTTCAGTACTTATCAGGTCAACTTTAATGTTTCTTCTGAACATCACAAATGTATAACGTACGTAATTACGTCTACGTGACTGGACAAAGATTTGAACTTCCTCGGAATTTACTTGAAATATAAGTGGGTTTTGGCTGAGAACAGCCTGGATAAGTGGTTTTTTTTTTATGTTGCACTTGCTTATCTTATCTGCTCCTAATGTTTTATATTCTGGCAGCCTAAATGATCCTCTGAAGGAATCGACCCTTCATCGAGTAAACAACAGCGGAACCCAAAACAAGGGTTTTTTTTTCTTCTTTTATCAGACCTTCGCTGCGTGAAGGCAACTTGGCTTGCGTAATCTATGGCAAAGTTGGCAACAGATATTCCAACTTAATATATATGCAGCCCATTGTGTCACACATCACTCGGATTAGAAACCAAAGGCTCTGTACTAGGCCTTGGAGTAAGTTCTCACTGGCGGTTAATGGGGCCTCGGGCCTGATGGTTGGACTTCTGCCGGGCTAAGGTTTGTTGAACTTTGAATCTCGTTTACGCAACTTTTGGCGGATATTGGAAATAACAGAGCTGAACTAGGCCTCTTCACGTGTTTCTCTTCTTAGGCGCCCTGCTCGATCAACATTCTGCCTTGTGTGGCCCAGCCTTTCTGTCTGCGGTTCGATAGCCAGAAGTCTCGCTCAGAACTTTCATCGAACACCTTGCACCCTGAGCCTGACTTCCATTGCAAAGTTATCAGCAAAAACACGCGGCAATATACCAGAAGCCTTTAGCACACGTGTCAGCCACCCAACTACACATACCGCCACCTTCATAGGTCCTCCGTTTTCATTTGCAAATTGCAAGCTTTCTTCGTCATCGCAGAACGCAAAGAACCAACACGCAATGCACTGCTTCAAATCCTCTCTCCGGTTCCCCAAATCCATTGCCTACAGTCTCGTATCAAACCGGTTTTCTCATCTCGAAACCTCTGGGCCACTGGCCTCGCTCCTCAAGTCCCGATCCGTGGTCCGGTTCCGAGGTCCGGACACACTGAAGTTCCTCCAGGGTCTGCTGTCCAACGATGTACGGAGGTTCGGTGAACCCATAGGCGAGATAACCTCGCCCTTGCCCACGCTCAATTTGCCCACAGTGTCTGTTCCTCCAATGTACGCCGCACTCCTGACCCCTCAGGGAAGGTTCGTGTACGACTTGTTCCTGTACAAACCGCCTATGTCCGAGGCCAAGCTGGATAGGACCGGCTCCGGGCCCGGGTCCCACCCGGACAACGAGTCGTTCGAGTTGTTTGCGGATGTGGATGCTACTGTTTTGGATGAAATCGTTCAGACCTTCAAGAAGTGAGTTTTCAATCGCATTATCACTCAATCTGGTAATTGCAAATTAGAAGGAATGTCACAACGTCATCTTTGGAAGTTGGAGTATCTTTTTGGGGACCTTGAATGATTTGGTTAATTTTGTAAATTTGGATTGAGAGTAGCATTTGGTCCTTGAGCATTGTTGGCTGGATTTATTATTAGTTTATTGTTTTAATTTTCTGGTAAACTAGGAAAATCAGAATCTTTGTTAATTATAGCTGGATTCTTGAGTCTCAGCTGCAGATTTTCAACTACAATGCATCCCGTTTTCTCTTTTTAGCTACAAGATGCTTGCTTCTGCCCATAACTTAGTTTAAGATTAGTTTGCTGTAATTTGGTTACTGCAAGATTTGTCCTTACCTTTTCAATTGTGTGTTTATTATATGAGTCGTGAAGCATGTCCGAGCATGTTCTAGTTCGCTTGAGTTCTCCATAGATGAAATCTGGGAAGCTATTGAGCTGCGGAGAAGAACAACTGCAAGTAAGATCATAAAGTTAGGTTGTTGGAGAAGACGAACATTACCTTCATAATATCTTCCCTACGTAGTTGCTTCTTTTAGAGGCTTATTGGAAGAATAGTACATCAAAACTCGTGCTTGCTGAGGTTTTGGATAAATGACCTAGCTTGATATAGAGGAGCAAATACAATGTGCTATTTTATTAGGCACGTTGATCTGTTAAAGATATAAGTATGGGATGGTCTACTGTCTGCCCTCAGAGCAGTGAATTATCATGAACTGATATATCTGATTCCTTCAAGCAACACTATCTACTAGGCTACTGCAACATTTGTGCCTGTAGCTATTGTTCCTATGAGTTCAATTTGGCCACTGACCCTTTTTATAGGTCTTGTTGCTCACTTTTTTTTGTATGAGCAATTAGGTCCACATTTTGACTGAGCAGTCACCTTGATTTCATTGAGTAATTAGGAAAATGTAAGGTCATTGTCAAAAGGTTCCTCTCCCCAAGAGATTTCTGCATAATTGTGACTGACATGGGAATATAAGCATTTCTGCATTTGGATTGATGCTGTACAATAAGTAACCAGCCACCTAGGTGGCCGTGGGCCAATAACTGAGGCTTGACTAAATGTGTGAAGAACCAGTTGTTTGACCTCTTTAGGTACTTTTCTTCACTCGGTATCTACTTCCTCTGGAATTACTGAGCCAGTAAGATTCTTCTGGGGAGCAATTGTATGCTTTCTCTATAGCAATATAAACCTTAAAATTCCTGCAACTTCTGTTGAAAAAGAACATTCATCTGCAGATACCGGTTGAGATCTAAGGTTGAGATTGAGAATGTGGCAGAAGACTTCTCTTGTTGGCAGCGGTATGGTGGGAAACTTTCTGAAAGGTCTTCATCTGCAGAAGAACCTGAGGCTGCTAGTGTTGGTTGGGGTGGTGGGGTTGATCAATCTGGCGTGTCAGCTTCACATGGAAATAATCTTGGATGGCAATGGTTTAAGGATCCAAGGTTCGATTCTCTAGGTCTCAGAGGGATCTTCCCATCAGACACAATGCGTGAGTTTTCTAAGCTTTTGCTCCTGAGATTCGTATATGTTTGCAGTATTACAAGCACATCTTCACTGCCTCACAAAGTTTGCAGAGACTTCCCATGACCTAATGAATCATCCAAGCAGACCTTTTTGCTCATAAGCTACAAAATATGCTATTCTTTTTGTGCCTGTCACAGCGCCTTTGGTTGAGGCTGACAAAGTAACAGATGAACAGAATTACCTGCTTTGGAGGATACAGAAGGGAGTTGCGGAAGGCTCAACTGAGATTCCAAAGGGTATATTCTGATTTCCTCCTCCATATCACGTTGAAATTCTTGATTTTTTTGTAGGAGGATATAACGGACTTCTTATTTTCATGTCTAGGTGAGGCAATTCCACTCGAATACAATTTTGCGGGTCTGAATGCAATAAGCTTTGAGAAAGGGTGCTACGTGGGCCAGGAGCTTGTAGCTCGTACTCATCACCGGGGCGTGATTCGCAAGCGCTTGCTTCCTTTAAGGTTTCTCAATGACAGTGGAGAAGGTAATTTTCGATTCGTCAAAGTTTTCTACTATTTTGTTCCCCTCGCCTGTAGTAATATAATCACAACATTTTGTTTCTGTTCCTAAGAAGCGGAGCAAAAAGTTGCTCCTGGTTCAGAAGTGATGGACAATACCTCCGGCAAGAAGGTTGGTACAGTAACAACTGCACTGGGTTGTCGTGGGCTTGGTCTTCTGCGGTTGGAGGAAGCCTTCAAAGGATCTGGTACATTGACCATTCAAGGACAGGAGAAAGTAAAGGTCGAGGCTATTAGACCAGATTGGTGGCCTGCTGAATGGGTGCAAGAGCATCAACAGCACAGTGCAGTTGCTTAATAGTTCATGTTCAGAGGAAAAGCGCACGCTAGTGGACTCTATCAATCCAAATGTCTGTCTTGGTTATCATGCTGGCAGTGAATCGCCCCCCAATAGGTGAAACCTCATGGATCACATTTTTTTCTTGTGGAAAATAATAGGAGTTGCTCCTCATTCTTTCATTTCAAAAGGAGGAAGGAAAGAGAGTTGTTTTAATTAATCGAATCTCGTCAAACACAAGACCCTCCGACGCAGAAACTGGGCATCATTGCTTCTTAGTACAGGAACCAGCTTAAGACACAAAATACGTACAAAAAAAGTTGGGTGGTTTATTCTTGGTAAAAAGGCCAAACATGCATCCAAAATAGAGCTCTTCGTTCCGGAATTTCCAACTCTGGTTCCGTCAAATAGAAAACAGTCTCGCACGGGCCTGGCGGACGCAGGGGTATCGAACCCGTGCGTCCGCTGCCCATTAATGGCCCAACAAAATTTTTTATGTGTTTTTTTGTTTTCTTTTTCTTCGTAAGTTGGCTTAAGTCCGATACCTATTAAGTCCAGGTCAACCGGGCATCGGACCTAAAATAAATTTTTTTTTCTACACATTGATTTTGCTCCTAGTGCTACGTAATAACTTAGACAAATATACAGTTATTATGATTTTCTGTTTTGCATCGATTACAAGTTCTTCAACTGAGGGGTACATCCTGTCATCTTGCTAAATTTCTGTGAGTGAAAATTATTTACTCTTTGCTCCTAATTTTTCACAAATCAAGATCACTTCATTTCGTTTTCCCTATGTTGATTTGTTTCTTCATTTTTGTTAGAGACCTTGAAAAATGTTGTGTTTGTTTATGATCCTTGTATAGACCAAACCAAAGTTCTGACCACTTTTGAGATATATCTATCTAAGAAACTCTTTTACTAAATCTTGTTTATCCTAAAAATTTTGTTTTTATTATTCAGAGTATGGTTTACTATCAATTGTTGTTTTTATTATTCAGAGTATGGTTTGCCATCAATTCAGAGTATGGTTTGCTATCATTTCGTTTTCCCTATGTTGATTTGTTTCTTCATTTTTGTTAGAGACCTTGAAAAATGTTGTGTTTGTTTATGATCCTTGTATAGACCAAACCAAAGTTCTGACCACTTTTGAGATATATCTATCTAAGAAACTCTTTTACTAAATCTTGTTTATCCTAGAAATTTTGTTTTTATTATACAGAGTATGGTTTACCATCAATTGTTGTTTTGTGAGTGGAAGTTTCTTTGGATAATGGTCAACTTTTGAAGAAATTCTTGAGAGAGTCCAATATAAGGCATTTATGGGCATTTATGAGTGTTGGAAATTCACAAGCATGTAAATGCTACAGCAGCACACGTCATGCAATTTTTGGTCATTTGATCGGACGGTCGATGTTGATCCAATGGTTAGCTTGATTGATCTTCTAAATCTGAATTTCTACTTGGTCAAACCTTGGTGAAGTGAAGATTAAATATGCAGTCAACGATTTTAAGGAATTAATTAACTGCATACACGTGGTTTTTGTATCCTAGAAGATGAAGTAACTCTATTGTACCTTAGTAGCTTAGGAGCGTTTGTGTGCAAGACCGGACCAAGGAGAAGTTTCAACAAGAAATGGAAATCAACAGAGGTTTTTTCTATTGCTTTTTAACAAAGCTATAAACATAAAAAAAATCACATGGGATTTTCCATTCCCAAATTATCCTTATCTGGGAACTAATAATAAATCTTTTACACTTCCCAGTAAGCCTTAGTTTCCACAACCGTGGGCAAATTGATGAAGCTCCATCATTATCACAAGCAACTCTGAGAACAGAGTTTCAAAAGTACGCAATCAAGAACTGTCAGTGGAACTGTTTAGCTCCTGAATTATGGCCTCCATGTTTGGTCTGTGGTCAGGGAGCTCGTGGGTACACATCAGTGCAATTTCTGCCAGCTTAGTTGCCTCAGTTTCAGAGAATTTCCCCTTCAAATTTGTGTCAATAAATTCTTGCAATTTAGAAGACTCAGCAGCCAATCTTATTGAGTAGGTGAATTTCTGCTTCCCAGAAAGAACTTGGAGAATAATGACTCCAAATGCATATATGTCACTCTTCTCAGTAAAACGACCAGTGGTAATGTACTCAGGAGCTAGGTATCCCATGGCAGCGCTGACTTTGAGAGCTGAGAAGATAATGTCATCTGCGAGAAGCTTAGGAAGGCCAGAATCCGAAATCAATGGGTTGTACAGCTGGTCGACAAGAATCTTCTCGACTGATATGTTTTGGTGAATTAGGGCAGGCTTGTTTTCTTTGCTGCTATGTAAATACCCAATACCTGGTTGGAAAGTTCAACAAATATCAAAACCAAGGAACCATATATTACTGCTATGTAAATACCCAATACCTGTTGGAAAGTACAACAAATATCAAAATAAAGAACCATGTATCCTAAGGTTCTGTAATCCAAGGTCCAGGGCCCCAGGGGTAAATACAATAATTAAAATTGAATTTTTCTTTTAGTAATAGCCAATAGCTGCAAAGTTGTACCACAAAATTTGTAGCAAAATAGAATTAGGAATTAAATCTCCTAGAGACATATATGCTGCACACTGCAAAGGGGAAGGGGCAATAATTGGTACCTCATCAACCAATGCATTCAAAGCATTTGCAAGACCTATAACTAGCCTGATAAAATTATTTTGTGATGCATGATTATCTATATAGTATATACATCGGAAACTACACAAATCCAACTGAAACTGTTAATTCCTTATATTAGGAGATACTGATGCATATCACCCATGAGCATCCGGATACAAGGTAGCATTGTTGCAACAGATTCTAAAAATGGAATTAACGAAACGAATGTGATGAATAGGAATTACTTACCTTTTGCAATGCCACTGATAATAGAAATCCTCTTGGACCAGTCAAGAGCGAGGTTGGTTCCATCATCTACATCAAGATATCGAGACAGGTTCCCATTTGGAGCAAAATCATATATGAGGAAACATTCACCCCTGCTCCTTGAGCAACAGAAACCTCTCAGCCTAACAAGGTTCTCATGTCTCAGTGAGGTTAATAAGTTCAACCCCTTAACAAACTCAGCTTCGTCAGATTTACAGCTGGTCACATTAATGCTTCTAATAGCTACAAGAGAACCGTCTCTTAGAACTCCTTTGTACACAGCCGAGAAGTTGCTCTTTCCCAATAAATTTACTTCAGAAAAGTACTGAGTTGCAGATTCAACCTCTTCCATATTGAACCTATAGTAATTTAGATAACCCTGAGGGGATCCAATGCCGTTTTGACCATCAGCCGGAGGGCCCCATCCATTGGAGTACTCAAGACTTACGAGTGGAGAAACACTTTTCCTGTAAAGATCCTTAGCCTGGTCAGTGCTAAGTCCACCATCAGAAGAATCAGGTGTATTCCCAATCTTTTGTTTCCCCCGGCGGTACCGAATAATGGTCAGAAATAAAGCCAATATCAATGTGACAGTCGCTGTAATAACCCCTGCAACAACCGCAGCCTGTGGGAATCGCGTTGACTTGGAGCAATGAGTTCGGTTGCAATGACCTTGGATATTTGCAGATTCTGGGTTGGCTATTGGGGCACTACTATTCGGGTTTCGTCCAAGAGGTCCATGTTGATCAAAATTCATTTCACGATTATCAAATGCAGTACAGTTTCTCAAAGCAGAAAACCCAACTCCACATAGACCTGGATTGTTCCCAAACTGAAACCCTTCCTTTATTCTCCTGAAAGCTTCATTCATCAACACATAATCAGTATAGTTCCACAGAGAACAACGATTAGGACAGAAAAACGGAAAGAGGAAGCGTCAAAAGGAGTTTTTTTTCTTGAGAGAGGGGGGGGGGGGAATAGACATACCAGAAGGGACAACCCCCGAGAGAGAATTGTTTCGTACATCTAGAACTTCCAATTGTGGTATATCAGCCAGTATTGCTGGAACTCCACCAGAGAAGCTATTACAACTCAAATAAAGCCTTCTAAGCATCCTCAGGTTCCCTAAGCTTGCAGGAATATCACCCATTAATCTATTGGATTGCAAGGCAAGAACACTTAGCCTCTTCAACGAACCCATCTGTTTTGGAATATTCCCGGTCAGCTGGTTACAACATAGCTGTAGAACTACAAAGACAACGAAAATTTCCAAATTAAGCAGAGCTTGGAGGACCAAAGTCCACAAACGGAAATATGTTTTAGTCCATCTTTTCAAATGAAAACTTGGCAAAACAACACTCAATTCGACTCCCGTGGCCCATACTGTTTCTGAGAAAAATTGGAAAAGAAAAGAAAAGATAAAACAAAAAGGTAAATTTTGATTCTAAATTGCAGTATGTTTAACAAAAAAAAAGATAAAGATGCAACTCAAACACTGTTCTTTTCTTTCCCGCATTCGCTTGAGTGTAGAAATGTGAATCGAAGGTTGCCGAGATGCAGATATTAACCAGCAAAGTTGAGGCTTCTCTCTGTACATTTAGCTATATAGATCTAACATAAAAGATCAAAATAAGCAAGGAGCGTAGTCTGCGTAGATCTCCAGGAGATCTTTTTCGTTTTCCCTCTCAAAACAAGGAGACAAACTGCTGAGCAGCTGAGAATTTTCGACTACTAGCGCTACAGTAAACCCGAATAGCTGAACAGTCCCCAGCCAACATTGTGAAAGTCTACCTACTTGGCGGGCGAGGTGGTTCTGATGAGGTTTCCGATCCAAAATACATCAACAACACTACATAACAGATAACCAGTCCATCATGCAAAACTTCAGATATTTACAAGGCAGAATGGCACACCAAGAGCATATTTACCCCAGTTAAAGCGATTCTTTCATTTTTCTGGAAAGCATATAACTATAATTCAGACATCAATATTCCATCCTTCTTTTCTTTCTCTCAAGTTTTCTCAGCAACAAATGTCATTGATATATAAACCAATCGCTAGAAACTTGGAATTTCGAAGCAGAATTGAAGCTCCTCTTCTCTACATCCAGCTTTTCAGAAAACAACTACCCATTTTTGCCCCAAACTTTCAAAGGTGAATATCGAAACATTACCACAAGTCCACAAATGCACACTAACAGTAGCACAAGAACACCCAGAGAGAGAGAGAGAGAGAAGGGGGGGGGGGGAAGAAGGAAAAGGCATTAACTCTTCAGAAAAACTTAAAACTCTTCCCATAACGAAAAGCCTAACCTTGAAGACCATCCATGTTGGCTATCTCAGGAGGTATACCACCAGACAGATTATTCACATTGAGGTAAAGATCAGTCAGCTCAGTCAAATTCGAAATCTCTTTGGGTATCTCTCCGGACAACTTGTTGTAGTGCAAGTACAACCCGGACAAGCATTTCAGCTCAGCCACTGCTCCTGAGACCTTGCCTGACAGACCCTTTCCCTGCAAGGAAATGTTGGCCACTTTGCGGTGCTCGTTGCACGCAACGCCCTCAAATGAGCCACTACATGGGTCACCTTCACTGGTCCACGACTTCAACAACTTGTTCTCTGGGTCCAGCGAGGACTTCAACTCCAGCAGAGCTCTCAGCTCCGTATTTCCCAGAACACGTCGTGGAGTAGAAAATGTGAGCACAAGAAGCAGAGAAATGTGTAAGTACAGGAAATCCATTTCCGCTTAGGCCTCGAAAGTCTCTGTTCCCCTGAAATTGTTGTAATTTTGGCTTATGCCCAGAAACCCATCTTTGTCCTGGTGCTCCGTCTGTCACTGACGGTGCTTCTTCCCTATTAAATCCTCTATCCAGAACTTTTGTACTCTTCTGGAGAAGGAAGGAACACTACGTAATGTCTTTCAAAGAGCAGAATTTACTACAACTTTAGTTTAGTGGGCTGCGGGACAGGTTCACACCTTTGGATTCGGGATGCGATAACGAGAGAGAAGTTTAAGCATGACAGTTGGCTGCGATTGCTGTCACTATTGGACACATTTTCAATCGGCCACACAAAAAGTAAAGATTGATGAAGATGTGGTTGCCTAAAGGGTCCTACCCGATAATGACGTTCTGCTCTTAAACTATTGCTTGAGAAATAGCTCCATCAAAAGCTTCCAATACGAAGAAGATGCATTGGTTAAGCACATGGGCTTCCCGCATAGAGAGGTGAGTGGAAAGAGGTCACGCTTCGTAGCAACGAAAATTCAAAAACGGAAACGATGAGATGTGGACGTAGCTTCCGATTCTGTTCGGGTTCAAATTGGGAGCATTGCCGATCTGGTTCAAGACTCCAAGCTTGACGTGTTTGACTAGCCAAAAAATTGTGCTAACAGGAACAAATCATCTTTGGATCAAGTCTTATGGAGTTTGAACTGAGTAGTTAAATTCTGGGTCAATATTAAATTGCCACTTGAGTACAAGAGTCTTGAACACGCCAAACATTGTGAGAAGAATTCCAAGGTCTCATTACCATGAGCTGGAAAGTAATGCAGGCTCCATAGCAGAGATGAATATCGAGTCCATATGTTGGTGTTTCTCGTATACTTGCGATCAAACCAAGACGTCAATAGGTAGAATCTAAGAATCTGACTACCAAACTGACCATTCCTCCAGAAACAGACCAAACCAAAGCGATTTGGATGGAGCGACATCGGTTTAATTGATCCACTAATAGTCAGCTTTCGGACTCCATACGGCAAACCTTGTCAAGAAAACGGGAGATCCGTTGACTGGCATCGACGCCGCGGGCGCCGGTAATGAAGGAGATAAGGTCTATGTAATTGAAGGAATGGATTCGATCACACTGGATTATTACTGATGGCTACGACATTACAATCCACAATCAAGACCGTACGAGCAGCGTAATCAAAGAAGCATTGGCATCTTAAAAACCCTTTTAAAAGCATCAAAGTTTGTCCCCTACAACCCAGACTGATGTAATCCTAACGAGATTTCTTTATTAAACCTTAAAATTTAAGCGAATCAGATCCAAGATGCAATATCATATGCGAGTGATCATGAGCAGCATACATCCAAATTACTATGAGACAATTGTAGGCTCGCCTCCAGTACATGTTCAATTACGCGGTCTGTCGGTCTCAATAGTTCAGAGTTCCGCTATAAATTATTACTAATACTTCGGAATCTCAGACTATGAGTTCTTTATACGGTAATCATTGGTTTAGATTGTCGTTTCAAGTTTGTATTTCTTTCCACTCTGTTTTATACTATTGATTTGCAATTTGAAATTGAAGCTACAACAAAGATGAAGACAATCTAGCAGTCTAGCTTTATGGCTACTGACCTTCTTCCAATTTTAGGTCAATTTGGGAAACCAACTTTGGCACCCAGAACATGTCCTACCAGGACTGAGATCACCTGCAATTCCATGACCGAATTGTAGGTGCAATTAGGAGAGAGAATGTGAGTTCCACAATGGGACATCGTGCAATACCCTAGGTATTGCAGAGGAGCCTAATCCGTCCTACCACGCGGGTTGACTAATCGCCCGGTTTGTAACCTCCCTGTTGTATCGGTAGAATCATGTTTAAATTGTATTATCCAATTCAATAAGAGATAAATACACAAATAAGTCTTACATGGTGTTTGTGTAAGTAAAATTTTAGGGTTTGTGAAAAAGTGAGGGGAGAGAACGAAAAAGTAAAAAAGTTAGTAAAAAATGAAAAAAAAAGTTGGAGAAAAAGTAAGGAGAGAGAATGAAAAAGTAAGTGAAAAAGTGAAAGTTGGTAAAAAGTGAAAAAGTTATTAAAAAGTTGGAGAAAAAGTAAGGAGAGAGAATGAAAATGTAATGATGTTAAAATTTTAGGGGTAAAATTTTATGTTCACAGACACTATGTTAAAATCTAATGAAGTTCAAATCTTTACACAAATAATTATTAATATTATAAAATTTATTTATTATGTTTATCCTTCTTTTGAATTACAAATACTAATCCAATCAATCTTGGCCCGTGCTTCTATTTTTCATTAGAATGCCTTCCTCATACATTCTTGAAGCAATGTAAGCAAAGATTTGGTTTCTAAGTTCGTGCAAATTATGCCGGGTCCCAGGAATAATAACAAACTCGTTTCAAGTAGTGGGAAGGATTAAAATAATATATTATTATCGTTCTTGCTTCAAAAAAGAAAAACAGAGTAGCGGGTGGGACTAAATAATAATATTGCCTTACCTCGGATTCCATTTAATTATGAATTTTATCGGAAGTAGCTAACACCATTATATTGATTCTTGTCTATTCTTCGCAAAATTGGATTTTTTTTCCTGTTTGACGTGACATAAATGGGGAAACCTTTAGGTGTGGTCTGGTGGTACCACTGTACCAGCAATCAGAATCATGACGTACTGATATTGTCATATAGGTATGTGGTATTTTCATACAATAAAGAAGAACAAAACAATAATGTGCCCGCCTAAGAAAGCACTATCCATATGAAAAAAGTGTTGGGTCTACGTACATATGAGATAGACTTGAAATAGAAGTAGACTTATAGTGAAAATTTACTTCCTCCCTACATCTCGTTTATCTGGGATTCTTTTAGGGTTTTTCTCTTTGTATTCCTTTCTATAAATAGAGGCTTATGTTATAAGAGAAAATGAACGTGAGCACGTGAGAGCGTGAGCATTGGGCAAAGTGAGAGAAAGAGAAAGAGGGTGGTGTGACTATTGTATTGGGACTCGTACAGTGATTTTCTCAAACTTTCTTAATAAAATTGCTCTGGGGTGGACGTAGTCCAGATTGAGGCCGAACCACGTAAATCTGGTGTTCCTTTCTTTGAATTTTCTTGACGCTTTTCCTAACAAAAAATAGGTGTCATGAAATATCTTACGCTAATCTTTTAACATAATAAAGAAGTTGTTCCTTTTAGTAGGTTTAAAAAAAACACAAAAAAAAGCCAGTGGGTTGTTTGGTCATGTTTATAAATAAGATTTTTTTTTTTAAAGTTTCGTGAAAATTGAAGTATATTAGCTTTAGAGGAAAGTAAAATTTTTCTTGGCTGGTGTATAAGATATTTGATATTCTGAACAACTTCAATATTTTCTAAAAATATCAACCTAAAATGAAAAATGTAAATAGAAGATTGGATAATGTCGTGGAAATACAACAAAGTTTCAGCAGGATTTTCTTTTTTAATCAAGTTTATATGACCATTAGGTGAGATCTCATATTCCTGTTGCTTCCTTGCCACTGTAGACGGATCGACCATAACCCATTGGCAACTGCCAAATGCCAATATCACTTGGTCCAAAAATTGTGTGGTGATCGGTCAGTTAGGGTTCATTGTTCATGAACATTAGAAGTCTAGTTATCGAGAGATGGTTGAGAATGAGTTAAGGTTGTCTATGTGAATCTACGACTCATCCCAAAATATAAGTTTATAGGAAGAGAAAATTTGTATTGTTTGAATTATATTTCTTAACATTCACCTCATGTGTAGATTGAACTTTTCTTTAATTGAGAAATTCAATATGTGTAATATTTAATTAAAATTAAAATGTACTCGACTCAAAACCTGACGGGTTAGTAATATGAAACATAACCTCGTTGAAAGCAATTTGGTGTCTTAGGATGCCAACCATATAGGTAGTGCTAGGTCAACACTATCTATATTTTAATGACTTCTTAACATCAATGACTTGGATCATTTTTTTTTCTATATTAATTGTTCCTCGTCCCTGATTAGCTAGAAAACCGCGAAGAAAAAGGACAAACTACAAAAACAAATTACAACTTTTATCCATCTCCTTTTGTAAATTGTGAAAGTGAACTATGACTGATGCTATATATATAGCTAGGAGCTGGTTCCGGCACATAAACGTAATTTTCAAAAGGAAAGGTTAGTGCCAACTTTATAAGCCTCCGTGCACGAAGTTGATCCGATCCATATATATATATATATAATATGTTGATCTTCAATCATGGTCTACGAGAAAGTAGGTTACCAACATTAGATTTTGACCCATAGAGCTTAAAAGTAGACAGGAAAATAAGAGTCTCGATGCTCTAAACCTACCCAAACAGTGAAGATTAAAGTTGGATTAGTGGGAATTGACCTAAGCGATCGAGGATCAGTGGTAATTAAAAAAGGAAAAAGTAACGAGAGGTGGCTAAGAAAAACCAGCCATTTTCAAATAAGAAAATGAGAAGTACAAGCAGCAGAAGAAACCAAAGAGAGAATTACAAACAAATAAGAAAGGAATCGAATTCAAATTCAAATGAGAGTTTATGGCACAAAACGACAGTAGATATATGTATCTGCAGGAACTTTTTGTGATTGTCCCGAGTCCTGACCCATTGTAGAATACATGAGCTAGTTCAACCCAGCTGTAATAATTTGGTTTTTTTTAGAAAATTTGACATTTTGGTCCTTGAGTTTATATATCCCTTTGACAAATGAGTCATTCACTTTCAAATTTATAGTCCTTGAGTTTTCTTTATTTGACTAAATGGTCATTCCGTCAGTCTGCCGTCCATATGCTTAACGGAGCTCTCTGGCACGTCAGCAAATTTGTACCGATCGACTTCTTCATGCAGCGGTTGACCGCTCACTTTCAACACATATATCCGGTCGACCGCTTCATGTGCCGTTAAGTATATAGACGGCAGACTGACGGAAGGACTATTTCGTCGAACAAAGAAAACTCAAGGACTAAAAATTTGAAATTTGAAAGTGAATGACTCATTTACCAAAGAGATATAAATACAAGGACCAAAATATCAAATTTCTTTTTTTAATCAAATTACAGTATAGTAATAATAAGCGGAAAAGGCAAAAAGCTCGGTTGTCCCTTTAGCAAAATTCAAACACGAAGAGAGAAGGAAAAGTGTCGTCAGAAGCCCAATAGAAGGAGAAACCCAAACAATAGAAGAGCACCGGGTCCATTACATCGAGAATCCACTTTAACTTCTCTCAAGGACGTACAACGTATAAGCACTGTAACACTCATGGCCCAAGTGTTTGCACTACAGCACTTATTAACGCTCTCTAAAAAACAATTCCCAAACAGCAAAAATAACATACAAAAAGGACATTCTCCATGGTTGAAACGACGCCGTCCTTCATTACTAAAGCGGCCCAACTTGCGCTCCCAAAGCAAAGAGACACCAGAAAAGAAAGCAACGTGCTCCACCATTTCTCATTTGGAACAGCGATAGAGAGGCTCAAACTTCGTGAGAGAGAACTATTCGAGAGCGAGAAGCGAACCCGACCCGGAATTAATGGGCAAGGATCTGAGCGATGACCAAGTGTCATCCATGAAGGAGGCCTTCACGCTCTTTGACACCGACGGCGACGGCCGGATCGCCCCCTCCGAACTAGGGATCCTAATGCGGTCTCTTGGAGGCAACCCGACACAGGCACAGCTCAAATCCATCGTAGCCGAGGAGAAGCTTACGGCCCCCTTCGACTTCCCTCGCTTCCTCGACCTCATGGCGAAGCACATGAAGGCCGAGCCCTTCGATCGCCAGCTCCGCGACGCCTTCAAGGTCCTCGATAAGGATTCCACGGGCTACGTGTCGGTCTCCGAGCTCCGACACATCCTCACCAGCATCGGCGAGAAGCTCGAGCCCTCCGAATTCGACGAGTGGATCAGGGAGGTAGATGTGGGTTCGGATGGGAGGATCCGCTACGAGGATTTTATTGCTCGAATGGTCGCCAAGTGACGTGGCGTTGGAGTCGGGTTTGTGTTCTGTGAAACGAACATGTATTCTGGAATTAGTTTCTTTTGTGTTTGTTTCTCGTTTGGTGTTTTGGAATTAGGGTGGTTTGGAGTTTGCCATGCCGTATTCTTTGTTTTCTTTTTCTTTTCCTGTCTGGCAATGCTTAGTTTCGTTTTAAGAGATTTTGTGTGTTGCTGTTCATAAAGTGTGTGGGAACCAGGGTCTTCAGGGGAATGTGGAGTTTGCTGGTTTCTTATTCTGGACTTCGTCTGGCTTAGTTTGTATGAGATTATTGTGTTGAATGTGTTGATGATGAGATATGGGTACGTGTTTCTTTGTTAGGTATCATTGGTATGATGGACAGATGTGTGATTGTGAGAAATAGCTGTATTATTTGGGACGAAAGTTTCAGTCGTGCACTGATAAGATCTCTCATAACTTGTATAAAACATCTTTTTGTGGGATGAGAGGTACGGCTGCCTTCTTTCTTAACCCCATGACATGTGTGAGGTGAGAGCCAAAATGTTTATACTTTAGAAATGCCAGAGTGTTAATCTGAGGGATGCCTTTTGTGCGACAAATGCTGATTGAGGAGACTAATGAATATTTCACATCGATAAAGTATGGACGAAATTGAGCTAATAATTTTTTTTATTAACCACACTTAATGGCACTATGGCAGCATCATTAATTCAATCAGAAACTCTTCTCTTATTGCCGGTAGTCGTTTCTATTTGTTTCCTTTCTAGAAGCCAAGAAAACGTTTTAGGCTGCTCCGTAAGGATTTAGTAGTGCCAGAAAAGTTATAACTAGGCGTTCCTTATTAGGTGAGCTATAAATTTTTCTTGGTTTGCTTGGTGGCTAAGGTCATCTGATCGTTTGTCATTTCTACCATGTAGGAAAAAGAGGCTTCTGTTGCACTGAAAATTTCGGTGTCAGTCTTTTAACCCTCTTCAATTTTTCATGATCTTGCTGTATGCACTGACTAGTAGCGGTCAAGGCTTGCGTTGTAGTTCAAAGCTTAGAGTTGTAATTTGCATAATCACTTTGTGTGCCACAGTATTTAAGAGTATACAGATTATGAAAGCAATTGGGTTATTTTGCACATAAAACTTGAAAGTTGCATGAAGCTTCCACTGGAGCACCCCCACTCTGGAGTATAGGTATAGAGTAACAAGATTTGGATCTGAAACCTCAACAATCTCTTAGGTTGATAGTTGCTCTGGCATGGCCTTTAGTCCTGAAAATGGAGCAAATATATGTTTTCTTATTGATTTTAAAATCACACGTCTGGACTTCCTCTGTGTTTCATACTCTCAACATTAGAATGATCAATGATCTATTGCTCGGGCATGCCTGTAGCACGTAGGATATATCTGGGGAAGAATAAGGTAGCAGACATTGATATAGTGTACTGGACATGTTGGACCTTAATAACTACTGACTGCCACTTGATAAGATTTGGTGTCTTCCTTAATCTGTATATTTGTTCTAGGGCTCATGAAGGGTTTGCTATTCTATGAGGATATCCTTATTAAGGTATCATTCGTTTAAATTGTCAATGGAAGATCGGACTTGCATCAACTAATACCTGCAGTAAGGTTGACGTCCAAGTGAAAGTCCGAAAATAGAAGCCTGCAGATCTTATAAGGCTAGGAAGGCAGAGTATCATTCATCCTGTTAGTGATCTTGTCCCCAAGAAACTGAAGTGGCAACTTGATTATTGGATAATGCACATCTGGACCCTAGAATTTGATACTTTGTGGTGATCTGGAAGTAATCCAGAAGAAGTAAAGTATTCTTGTGATCAACAGACAACAAAAGCGACTCTTTATAGGCTACTCTTCTGACTTGGGGAATTTGGAGGGAGGTGAAACTGCGGAGTGGGGAGGGGCGATGTTTTGCTCAGCTAGCTAGTCGGCGGATGTAAGGCCTTCACTCCTATTTTTATGGGAATGAAGTCTGTGGTTATAGAAAGAAATAAACAATCTGCTAAACCAAATAAACAGTCTTGCTAATAACATCCCTTTCACCCATTGCCGTATTAAAAGCTCTCATAGTATTTGACTTGGGGCTTTCTCATACGAAACGCAACTCTAGTACGTTCAAGGCGACAGGCGATGACGGATTCAATTGGTTAGGCCCCTTGGGCCTTTCAAAACCATCTACGACGTCGACCTCCTATATTGCGACGATATTGTTTAAGGCGTTTCTGGTGCTTATCAGTTATTAGAATTGCTTGGGCAGATTGAGGCTGTTAAAATGCTTTTCTCGAGTCCAAAGTCGTAGTATAATCATCAAGGCTGGAAACTTCGTTACAGATGCAGATCTCGGGGCCCTCGACTTCTATATTTTGTTACTTTCTTTAGTCTATTGTTTCTTAGAGACGATTTTAAATGCTATGTTCCCACGTCCACGGAGCTGACGCCAATCAATCTTCCTGGGAGTGGCCTCAACCAGCACCAATCTACAACGACTACGAGAGTGTTCCCAATTTCTTGTAATCGATGCGTTCTATTTTGCAGGCATGAAGCAGAGTCTCACTAGATGAAAGCCAAACAAAACACAGAACAGATCGACGTAACGATGGTTCTTTTACGCAGTTTCTCCTCCCATTCTCCCTTTGTTCTCCCTCCGGACTCTTTAAATATATTATAATGTAAAGTATCTTAATGTAAATGGGTAAAATGGACACGAACTGTTTGGAAGACGAGAAAAATCACGGTATATTGTATTAGCTCTATTCGAGAGAGAGCAACTCTCCTTACAATACTTTTGAGTTATGATTTTCCATGCCCTCACAGGTGCTCCCCGACTAGACTATAAACTAAGATGGGCTGAGCCCTTACATAACAAAATGCCAGCAAAACCCAAACAGATGGGCTATTGAAGGAAAACAGTAAAACAATTAAACATCAACTGAGCCCAGCATATTAACTAACGCCAGCCCAAAGCACATTCGATCTCCAGCCCATACGACAGCCACTCAAGTAACCAAAGACACTCGAAGACAAATCTTAAGTTCCGAAGATCCGAACGGCTATGTTTGGATGAGGTCTCGAAACGTATTAAAAAACTTCTCCTTCATTTTTTCACCAATTCCAATACATTTTCACCAATCCCAATAACTTTTTCATCAATTTCAATACATTGTCACCAATCTCAATAACTTTTTACAAATTTCAATAACTTTTAACACACTTTTCACCAATCCCAAGAGAATCTACACTACTTCCAAAAAAACACGAACACAAAACATGTTTTAAGACTCCACTTTTCAATACACTTTTCACCAGCTTCTTCACGCCCTTCCCTGGTCAAGCATCAAGACTCCACCTTTACCCTTCTCTTTCGCAAACCCCAGCAAAAAACTCCCAAATAGCCCTGGTGCAATCTGGGTCCATAACATATAATGCTTGAAAAAAATACTCAGCATATATTTCCTGTGGCCTAATGAAAGAAATTGCCTCCAACTTCATGATGAAACTGCAAGAAATCTTGTAATTTACAGAACCACAATGAATTACAGCACGATCTGAAATGGCAAATGTGCAACTGAATACGAAAACATAAGCCACCTAACATAGAGCCGGTTTGCAACAATGGCTAGTTAAAGCAGCTTTAAACACCCAAAAAAAAAAATCAAAATATTCCATTCTCCACCGCATGTCTGACCTTCCTATAGCAGTTCAAAGTAATGTACAACGATCCCAAATAAGAAATAAGCGAACGTAGAAAGAAAAGCTCCCACACACGTGGTAAGAAAAGCATCGCCACATCTGCATGATCCAAATGGCAGAGCCTCGCCTTTTTGAGGAGCTGGTCTTCTAAAGTATGAGATTCTGAACTTTCTGGAGCTGGGTGCAGCTGCAGCAGCTGACTATCCGTAGATGGACCTTTAGAGGGCTCCCCATCATCCTTGGGTGGATCATCAGGATCATCTTCTTTTCCATCATTCTCATCACCAGGGCTTCCACCACTGCCTCCTTTTGGGATGCTCCTAACCAAGTCTGGCCGAGCTTCTACACCAACCCGCCTGAGGTGTAGCTGCCACAATGTAGATATTCATTGAAACATGGGCCCTTCCAACCAGCAAAAAGAATAAGTATAGAACAATATAACTACCTGAAGATGTAAGTTAACTTCATCTGGTCGAGAGAGAAATGGAAAATCTCCCCCGGATTTCAAGTATGCTCGCCGTGCTTCAGGATACCTCTCACTCAGTTCATCTTTGAGGTGCTGCGGAATTGCACAGTAGTCATTTGTCTTCAAGGAAGGAACATGTAAACATGCCAAAAAGAAACCGTATTGCTATCAGTGGGAAATTCCTTATTTCCTTGTTACATTATTATAGCTAAGGAAAAATCATCAAGTTAATGGCACACTCTTGCAAGAATACAGTAAACCCGCAGGAGAACTAGAGTTAGCATTCAATAGTAAGCAGAGATACATGGGGATCCTGATAAGAGTTCCAATAGATTTAGGAACTTCACTGTTCTACTTCTATCAATGTATAGCAATCTACTGAGCTTTACTCTGTCAAGTTCAACATATTTAACAACAAAGCTTGGCTTACAGACATGAGATTCTCTTTGAATCTATGTTGGATATGTAGCTGGTTTCCTTCCCCTAAATATTCATGACAAAGGAACTTCAATAAATATGACTTTGAATCTTCACAAAACCATTAGGATCGGAATCACAACATTAAGCGCAGTGTATAACTAGGTTGAAACATTTAATTGAAGATATCCTGGTTGAAAGGTATGATTGAAGTCAATGTCTCCAAATGTGAGATATGCTTTCAAAGCTAGCATAACCCCAACTAGAATCAAGGCTTTTTTTGGGGGGGTTCAATTTCACCACAGAAACAATACGGAGGATAAAATTGAGAGTTTATGTTTGTCTAATCAATTGCAGTACTCTTGCAGCAAATCACTTAGTTCACCAAGAGTTACATGTGCAGACCATCAAAAACTGTTTCGTATCAAAAATAAAAGAACTTAAATGCTGAAGTACTTATAACGAATTCAGAAGCTACAAGCAGCAGAACTTGGAACATTGTCTAGCACATTTGCCCAGCAGGGAGAAAATTGAAAGACAGATAAACACATCCAAAAATTACACCAAAACCAGACAGGAGCTTCAAAAAGCGAACTCCAGGGACTTCCCTAAACTTCGATTAGGAATACTAGACAAAAATATAACGTCATCTTTTAGCTTTTTTATTTTTAAAATGATATGTCAGTACAAAAACAAGCATGTAAAGAGGTTCAGACAGCTTACATCCATTATAGTAATAAATGAATCTGTAAGCAGCAGGGGTCCAACTGAAGCAGCATCAACTGTCAGAGTTAACCTGGAGGCCAAGTCGTCTTTTGATAATGTTTCAACCTGAATTAACAACATATGTCAGTGCCAAAGGAAGTGAGCAAGTGCATATTGAATTGATTGCACAAATTGATCTAATTTTCCCCAAATCGATTGCTGTTTAGTTGTACTTAAAATCCAGGTTGAAAATCTTGTCCAACCTTGTGGTTCCAACAAATATCAAATAATAGGGCCAAAAATGTGGGGGAAAGAGAGGGAGAGAAGGGGAAGATGGGGGGGTTGGGAAGCATAGTTCCAAATCCTACATGCATACGAGTAGCAAAGACCCCAAGACAATTGCATACGACAATTACATAGTTAAATCACTTCCCTGTACATTAACGGTTTGGAAATTACCAAAATTTGAAAAGGAAAATAGAGTGAGATAAGTAAAATGAATGATTTCACAAGAAAATTTCCTTATGCACTGAAATATAGGGAGTTCAAAGACAGAATGCTTCAACACACAATTTATGGAGCTAAAACCAAAAGATTCCGTAGAACTTTGCAGACCTTACCTGAGAAACAACGAAGTCCACTGAATCGGCAATGAATGGTTCATGGGGACCGTCACGAATTCCTGTTAAGACGTATCGTTTCAGCAAAAAAGAAGGGGTCCAACTAACACTGCACAAGGCATTCCACAATCATGAAGTTAATTTGTTGAGAAAACAACATATCTAGCAAGCAATTCACAACAAACGACAAATCAACCAAAAATGAACAGAAACTCTTTACAAAGAGATTACAGAAAGCAAATGAAATGAAAAAGTATTAACAAAAAATTTCATAAATGTGGAGTATTGGCTGTCAACTGATACCACTATAGAACACTACTTTCGTAGGAGCACAATGAACAGTTGTGAGAATTGTGGAATGAGAAAACTGAAACTACTTCATCTCCCAGCTCATGCTCTTTCCAGATTTAAAGCAACATAGTCCACGAATGCAAGGAGGAAGAAAGGGAGAGAGAAGAGAGGGGGGGGGGATTTCTTTAAAATTTTACAGAAAAAGGTATCTAGAACGAGTACTGAACCCATATATCCAAGCATTAGTGAAGAAATGATGATTACTGCTCAGGAATCAAAGTTAAATATGCATAATTTTGGGTTTGACTACACCAAATTTTGGTCAGGCGTTTTGCTTATTAGCCTAGCCGGTAGTGCTTATAAATTCTCAGCTAAGGTGTAGTCATAACATTGAAACTTGGATAAGGCAGTTAGGTCCGGTACTCAACAGCTTCTGTGCGTGGTAGAGAAAATTTTTGGACTCAATTCTTATTATTACTAGAGAATTTGGGGATAGTAGTAGGAGAAGTGACACCAGGGGTTTATTCGTCCCTCGGATATAGAAAACACGGACAACCATCTGAATTTAAATTGTTTGATTTGTTGGGGGGATATGGATTTGGTTAGCATTTCAACAATCGAGTGGACAATTGGAGTTAACGGCAGTCCAACTGCTTACTTTTTCTTTTCTAGTTTTAAAGGGTGGAGACAAGGGGACCTTTATCTCTTCTTCTTTTCATTTCACTATGGAGACTTCTAGTAGAATGGTATCCAGAGAAGTAAAGTTGGGCTATAGCATGATTACATGTTGTGCGACGGTCATATTGATGATATGGGGATTCTCATTTGTTATTCATTGATGACACCATCCTCCTTGCAATGCAGTTCCTTATCATCATAGAGCAATTAGCTGTGCATTCTCTCGTTTTGTAAGAGGCTCTTGCATTGAATGTAAATTTGGATAACAAGAAGTTAGAACCTGTAGGAGATGTAGTACGGGCATGTGAAACGTTTGAGGCTTCATGTTGCAAGGTGGGCACCAAATGGCATAGCTAAGTTTCCATTCAAAGTCACCTTTTTAGGCACGTATGGTTTATACTACTATCAATGAAAAAGACAGTGAGGCATCAAGCAACATTGAAGAAACTTATATCTGTCAAAAGGAGGCTTGTTACCATTGACATATCTAGAACTGCCTCAGGGAGACTCACTTTTATAGTACATTTTACTTCATTTTTCACGACAATCATTCACATGGCTTGGTTAGACACTTACTTTGTGCAGGGATGGAGGAAATTTAATTTCATATATTTGACTGGGATAATGCAGGTTTTCCTATCAGGGCTGGTCGTTTGGGTGTCAAGAAATTGCATACCTTTGAAACAAGCCTAATTAAGGAAGTGGCTTAAATTCATCGGCGAGAACAGGAAAAATCACAATGGCCATATGGGTCAAGCTTGTGGAAAGACGTTAGATGTGGTTGAGATCTATTTTAGGGTTCGTTATATTCACAGTAAAGGATGGCTCTCGGGTTCAATTTTGACGCTATATCTGGCGTGGGGATTATTGCAAAATAAATTAAATTACTGATTTCTTTATCTTGGCTGTTGGTACAAAGCTTCTTTTGCTTCATAGTTGTGTTGGTCAGACAAGTGTTGAATGCGGTGTTACAATTGCTTACAGTTTGAAAGTTATATGGCCAGAGCACGAAACAGTAAAAAGAATTAACTAGCTCGCTCACCCATCCTATAATTGCTTCTAGTTTTAAATGGACACATTCCTATACATAGCATGTTAATCATGGGCATTCTGTGGCCACAGGTGACCCATAACCAGAATATTTCAAACTTCTAGCAAATACACAATTTATGCTGGTCCATTATAAAAAGAAGATAGTTGCGAATCTTATGAAGATTTTAGCACCAACTGAAAACAGGCTTTGTTCAGCACAGAACTAGGTTCCTTTCTACTTAATCCTACATGTCAAAAACCTAGAAACATTATACATTCATGTACTGGGAGTAAATTTAGTAGTAAGCAATCCCATGGCAGTTAATTCAGTCCTAGTTTCCTGACAGCACATATTATTAAATCTTTGTTATGCATGAGAGCTAACTGAATTAAACAACAAGTCTCTAGTGTCTTTTTCTTACTGCATACAGAAAAGGCATCAGATAAGGTAGTCTGGTCATATCCCATTTAAAGTCATTAATATAAGAAAAGATGTGACAACTTACATGGGAGCCCATGGCATTGCAGCAGAGAAACTGCGTGTATCCAGAAAAGAATTTGATAGTATCAATGACCGAACCCGTCTTGGACGATGCTGAGCAAAGAGTTGTGCTAAGAAGCCCCCAAGAGATGTTCCATAAAGATGTATCTGTTAGCCATAGACTGATCAGTCAAATATTTTGATTTTTATGTTTTCTCTTTCAGATAATAATAAATCTTTACAATCAAGAGGAAAAAAAACTAATTGCTCATAGAAAACCTATTTAAAATTTCTCGGACAACTTGAATGATTGGCTCACATAATTTGCAGCAAAGGGTAGCTGTACAAGGGCAGTTCTTTGTTGATTAATCTAGAAATAACATATGTCTAGAACAGGTACAATCAGTTGATCAAGAGATCATCAATTGCATGTCATATCACCAGCAGCTAGTTTTAACATTCGTATGTACACAGGTAAATTGTGGCTGGATGTAGTATGTAAAGTTTAAGCAACGGCAGCAAAAGAAACTAAAGCATGAGCTAATACAATGTCTCATAAACTACCCATAAAGAGATTCTCAGTTTTGGTATCCAAATCGCTAGAAGAAGATGAAGATGTCCTGTTAAGCTTTACATATAGCTGTGTATAAGTGCCACCAATTATCATAATTTAGGAAAAATAAATCATAAGCATTTTGGATGAAATCCAAGTGATGCAACCTAGTTTTTGTTTGACAAATGTTGATGTAACAAAACAAAGATCTTATCTAGTACAACTACTATTCAAACTCGAGTTACCATCACTTATGAGTATCATAAAGAATCCAAGAGGTGCCTTGTTTGGATGGGCTAATTATTTTTTTGTTGAAATTTTTTTATGGGTGGTAGTGTGGATTATATTGGGATTTGTGAAAAAGTTGTAAGGAGTTTCTAAAAAGGTGTTGGAGTTTGTAAAAAATTGTTGGAGTTTGTGAAATAGGTGTTATAGTTTGTGAAAAGTTGTTGGAATTTGTGAAAAAGTGGTTGTGAAAATTTTTGAAAATATTTTTTGTCCATCCAAACATGGGCCAAATTTAGCAAACATGACAATTCATCACTTCATTTTCTGAAAGACGGAATTCTGAGAGAATAGTTCTATGTACTGGGGTGACCCACAGTTTATGCACCACTGATTTGAACCACTGATGTTCCAAGAACTATATAAAGCACAAAGCGGTTCTGAAGCAATGTGCCAATTCAAAATGCCAAAAATAGTTCTTTTTAGTGCACATGAGCAGGCACTGTGATAAGTGCTACCACAAAAAATACTACAACGAGTGATACATGATTTACACGAAAAACTATAGTGACAAAGTTAGGAGGACAAAATGTTTAGAAGAAATGAAGCTCTTACATGATGAACATCGATAGCATCCAAGAACTTTTCAAATGCTTGAATCCACTCGTGATGATTCCAAACCCGTGGAATATCAACAGAAATCACCCGGTAACCCTACACATTTCAGCATGAGTATTGTTATGGTTGCAGTCCAAAACATTATCTGGCTACCCCACATAATGGAAATTAGACAGTTACCATCAAGTGGTGCAAGAGGGTTGGTAATATTTCCATGTTGGAATACTCTAGTCTGATTCCTTAGGAATATACAGTGACGATAATAAGCAAAACCGACAGCAGAAATTATTCCATCTAGTGTGTCAAGGACAAGGAAAGAGCCACGTTGACCATGAAATTCTAAATGATGCTAATACTTTGTTTTGTCATCAACTAACTTAGACAACAGTTCCCATGTTTGTTTGGTTGTAGAAGTCACATAAATGCAAGTTCATATCAAGTTAGTAGTATAAAAAAGGTTGAACATAATTCATTTAGGCTGAAATAGTAGATGGACACAGTAGTTATCTATTTCTTCAAATAATAGGAACTTAAAAGCTAATAAATCAGCAATATATTCTAGAGATTAAGATAACATAACCATGAAAAGTTGATGACGATCATAGCTTGGCTTTTACAACAGAACCATGTAAAATTCTCTTCAGATAAGAGAACCAGAATATATTCACTACTTCCAAATGGAGGGAGGTTTTTATGATAAAGGTGAAGCACAGTATCAATTGTCACTCCAAGACAAGCCACCCTCCAGAAGATAATGAATCCGGCAGGAAGAACAGCTAAACAAACAACAAACAAGCCCTACGAGTCCCTGTGATGAACAGAGGTCTATGCAAACTTGAAAAACCATGACGAACAGCTTCTTCTAACGGAACAAAGATGAGGTAATAGAAAAAGGTATGCATTCGATTCTCTAATATGTGTTGACTAGAGAATGTCAGAGATATGAGGAAGACACATTAAGATCAAACTTACTACCTTCATGGACAATGACATGATCTGTTTGTAGTAGACATCTGCTGTCCCTGCTGTTCCAGGGAGACAAATCAGAGGAGGTACCACCTTTGGGCCAAAATCATAATAGCGCCACTGCTTTGTGCCAATCTGCGAGGAGAAGAAAAGAGGTTCCCGACTAAGACATCATCAGTAGATAAAAGGCAAAATCAGAGTGAAGCTTCTCATCAAGGAGTTGATGCAAAAACGCCCACTCTCACATATGAAGAAAAATTGGCCTAGGAGAAGTACAGCTAAAATGAAGGCATAGCCATTTATAGAATGAAGGTATGGAGTCAAAATCTTGACCAACTGGAACCAATACTAACGAAGTTTTAAGAATCATAAGAAAATCATCGCATGATGAAATATAAAACAAGTAACTTATCGACAACCCCATACTACAAATCAGAAAAAAGAGACTACAGCCAAACAAAATGTTCGCCCACCTACATTAGGAAACAAGGTGTCAAACCCATTATCAAGAACATAAACTGGACAAAAAAAAACCAGTAGATACGATAACATTAAAATATGAATCCATTGTCATCCTCTTACCCATTATTGAGTGAAAGCTGAAGCAACGGTGTACCAGTGATGAGTCTAAACTAACAAACTAAACTCATATTCAGACAAACACAAAACTTTATATCCACCTCAAAATTCGTAACTTGGAACCGGATTCATAATGGTCAGAGAACTACAGACTAAGCTCATGTATTATCCCCACAGATAATTGACAGAGAAAAAGAAGACACTAGGAAAAATAATAAAGACGAACCCAATAACATTGAAGCTAATGGGACACCCGTGATCAGAGATTACATGAAAATGGCTAAAGACAGAACATCAAAAATAGAAAACAAAGCTGAGAATTTAGGGGGAAACGTACGGGGATCTTATGGAGAGGAACCTGGGACTTGAAGTAGATGTAATCTCCGGGCGCCGAAAAAGCGCCTTTCATTGCTAATGCTATGCCCAAAACACTCCCATATCACACAACCATATTCGATTTGATCGATCACAGAAATCTTCCTCCCTCGCTCTCTCTCAATTCCCAAAGTTCTTCCTCTCTCTCTCTCTCTCTCTCTCTCTCTCTCTCTCTGTTTGTCCTCGCTGTCCTCTCCGAATTCGTCAATATTCCTTCGAGGGATCGACGAGAAGAAGGAACAGAGAGCCCACGTGGCTGGACTCTCTATCCTCCTACCTACGGAAATCGTAACGGTCAATGACGGGGACGCTCTCCATTCTCCAACTACTCGTCAGCGTTATACTATGCGCATGATTACTTCGTAAGCCATATAGGCGCACTTTATCATTGGTTTTTTTTATTTGTTTTCTCTTCTTTTTTTTCCTTATTTAGGAATATCCCAGCTAAGAGAACATTTAAATATTCAATTGATCGATGAATAAGAAATTAATAGGATTTCGGACGCGCAATGAATTGCGTTGATTTTGTAATCTAAATTTATTTCTCTGGAGAGAATATGGAGTGAAGTACAATCCTAATCTACATGTGAAGAAAATAAGATGTATTTCAATGACTTCAAATTCCCAATAAACCCCTAACTAATATTAGTTTACCATCTAAATTTATACAAATCCAAAAAAACAATTAGAGAATTATAGCCATCAATATATTTTCTTAAGCACAAGTGAAAAAGATAGACCGGGATTCTCAGTGCAAGTTCTCCTACTACACACTAACCGACATTATTGAGGCTCTGTTTGCAGCATAAAATTTTACACCCTCTAAAATTTTAACACAATAACCTATTACAATATAATATATCTTTCCCCCATCAAATCATAACTTTTCACTACAAAAAATATAAAAAATTATCTCTCTTCACTTTTTCACTAAACCCAATATTTAAAATTTTAACAACACTAAAATTTTACAAAACAAACTCACCCTGAGCCATATATGATATATATGTAGGATGACGCTCCACAACAACATTGGGTTTTTTTATAAGGTCTATGTAGAGTATGTTACGACATACTTTGTTATGTGATCTATGATATTTGTTAACCTTGATGCGGTGGGATGTGGTGGCCTAAGCTCCCAATCTCATTCCGCTTCAGCGGCGATCTCTCTTAATCTGCATGAGATTATGTGTCATGCTTGGGTATCCAATTGATAATGTCAAAAAATGTCCTGCCCAACAAATGAGCGATGATCAATCTTCTAGTGTCTTTAAGCCTAAGGTAGACACTTGTAAGAGAGAGAGACAAATCAAGCTAGAGTCATCACATGGGTGAGAGTCTGATGCCTCAATGAATTTTTGGAAAGTATGTAGGTAGAATAATTGTTAGTTCAAAATAAAACTCATACATATTTCTTTTATAGTGGTTGGAGTGAACTCGATCGACTTATTTTTGTGTGCAATCGGCGCTTGATTACCTTTTCCATAATGAACTAGACTCTTTAATCATTCTTGATATTACGGTCCATGATGACTCCTTTAGCTAGCAAATAGCTTCCTTGGTGTATAGTATTTTAGGCGATTCTTTACCAATTGGGGTTGGATTTGATTGGGATTGGTGACGAGAGATCATACTTTCTTTTTGCTCGATAATTCTTTCAATGTTAAGCTTAGACTTAGTTGGGATTGATGAAGCTAATTAGGATGAGCGTTATATTTTGAAAATCCTTTTCTTCTATGCCTTGGAGCTCAGCTAGGCCTCTGGTTATAGGCCCTTGGGCCTATTATTTTACACTCTTTGACTTAGGTATAGGCTGAAGCCGCCGAGACCTTATCAGATCATCTTTCTTCTATGAACCGAGTGTTATTTATCCATCACTAACCATTACCCATGGACCCAAAATTTCCACAAGTTTATATGTTAATGTTACTTCTCAGCCATAGACGCTGTTCTCACCAAACCCTTCACAATTAGATTGTATTCTTTATAGACATGTGTACCTTCCTCTCCAGCTTTAATATGTGGAACTTTAAGAAACAAAAAGTCAAATACAACATAAAGTGGCTTACAATCTCACAAAATGGGGTATTTCAAATGTCTCTCCATCGGCTGTTTTCTATCTCTTCTCATCGGCTGTTAGACAATGTGCATTTTTTTTTGTTAAAAACAATGTGCATTTTTACAAGGACACAATAGCGAGGTTAGAGAGCTTTAGACAGCTTGCTATCACCAGGACCAAACAAAGGGGGATTTTGAAAAAAGTTAAAAGAACCCACCCCACCCCACCCCACTCCGGCACTCCTTTTTTTCTTTTTTTCTTTTGTTTTAATTCCTGAATAAGTGTTGTGGGTTTAAGGGATTTGGGCCGAACTTGAGCCCAGTAATACAACTATCCCTCGTTAGATCCAAAAGCGGCACATACGGCTACTGTCCTACTCCGAAGTCCGAACCTCCATTGGAAACACACCAACCAGCCTACTCCCACACAACCGGCCACTCTTTATTCCCAATCTCGAAGGTTTTTTTTTTCTAAGCCCCAATCTCGAAGGTTAGTCAATCCCAATCCTTCCAACTTTCTGAATTCTGTTCTTCTTGTGATATCGAAGAAAAGCCTCTGCCTATGGTTGTCTTTCTTAAATTCCGAAACTTTTTCTGCACTATAATATCTAAAAGATTGAAATCAGTATGCCCATTTACCTCATTGGGTAGAGATTTTCACTTCGAAAGCTTTGATCAGTCAGAACCGTCGCATCCTTCAAGACCAAAAATTGTCCAAAGCAATGTAGCTATTTTCTGGGATTTGGACAATAAACCACCGAACTCGTTCCCACCATACGAAGCCGCTGTCAAGCTAAAGGCAGCGGCGTCTTCTCTTGGGTTTGTTAAATACATGGTGGCTTATGCGAATAGCCATGCGTTTAGTTATGTCCCCCAAGTTGTTAGGGAACAAAGGAAAGAGAGGAAGGCTTTGAACCAGTTGGAAAATAGGGGTGTGATTAAGGCGGTTGAACCATATCTTTGTCGAGTTTGTGGGAGGAATTTTTACGCGAATGAGAAGCTTTTGAACCATTTCAAGCAAATTCATGAGCGGGAGCAGATGAAGAGGTTGAATCAGATAGAGTCGGCGAGAGGATCGAGGAGGGTGAACTTGGTGGCCAAATATTCCATGAAGATGGAGAAGTACAAGAAAGCTGCAAGGGACATTTTGAATCCGAAGGTGGGGTACGGTTTAGCGGACGAGTTGAAAAGGGCAGGGTTTTGGGTTCGGACTGTGTTAGATAAGCCCCAAGCGGCAGATGTTGCATTGAAGAATCATATGGTAGATATGATGGATAGGAGGAGAGTTCAGTGTATCGTGCTTGTGTCTGATGATTCAGATTTCATGGATGTTTTGAAGGAGGCGAAGCTGAGATGTCTGAAGACAGTTGTTGTGGGGGATATAAATGATGGAGATTTGAAGAGGGTTGCTGATGCAGGGTTTTCATGGAGGGAAATTTTGATGGGTAAGGCTAAGAAGGAGGCAGAATCAGTCGTTGGGAAATGGAAAGACCGTGATGTTTTGAAGAAATTGGAGTGGACATACAACCCTGAGGTGGAGAAAAAGGTATATGACTTTGAGGATGAGGTTGTTGAGGATATTGATGAAAAGGATTTTGAAAGAATTGTTGGGGTAGTTGATGATAATATACATGAGAAGCAAAGCAATGCTTGGTGGGAGCTGGATTCTGGTGATGGTGTGGTTTCCTCACAATCACTGAAGAGATTGGAATGGAAATACCAGTCAGAGTTAAACAGTAAAGTATATGAATTGGAGGATGAGGTTGTTGAGGAGACTGGGGATAGGCATTTTGAAGACCAATATGCAGAAGATAGACACCAGGGCTTGATCGGATCTGGATTCTAATGCCGTTGTTTTTTCTTCACAATCATGTAGATGACAAGGGTGGTTCTCTATCCTATTGAGCTGGCTATGTGGTAAAGCTGACTTACATTCTCTTGGCTAGCATTTATCAGATAATGTACAAAGCTAATTAAAGAATGGGATCATTAATTATTCTAGTAAATGATGCTGATCTTGATCTTTTTTTGTTTTCTTGAAATGAATGATGAAATTTTGGGCTGGTATTCTCTAGTTTAAGCCATGTACATGTAAGGAGATGTGAGGAAACTGTCTGTGCTATGTATTTGAAGGAAATGAGAGGGGCTTGTCTATTCTATGTCCAGACTCCAGATTATCTGTTGGACTCACAGTTACCAGTTTTTTTTTTTTAAAGGTTGGGGGAAAAATGTGGGGCAGGGGTGGAGTGGATTCCAGGTATTACAGGATCATCATTTAAGCATCGAGTATGAGAAAGCAGGGAATGTTCCTTGTCACACACCTTTTGACAGCCAGTACCAAAACCAGAGGGAGCAGGGCTTTAGGCAGCTTATGCCTGGCGAAAAAGCTTTATGGTCATATCTCTGCTAGTAAGTGATCGTAAAATTATATGGTCAATTGCATGGGGCTTATAACAGGTCGTATGGTACCATAGACAAAGAGGATGGGAAGAATGGGTCTCAGTGTGGTTGAGGTTAAAGTTCTTAGAAGTTTAGTTCCATTGTCCTTGATTCTTATGCAAACTCCAATTTCCTGGATTTTCCCCGATTGTCTTGTGCTGCTTTCGCTAGGCTTATTTTTCGGATTTAAACTGGTGCAAAATGCTGTTTCTGTTTGAAATATCAGCAACTGGACGCTCACAGAGTAGACTTCAGATGGAGTTTAGTGTTATTTCTTGTCGAATGACATGTAGGTGCTTTGAAATATCCACACGAATTTACTTCTATTTCTCAGCATAGAAGTGCAGAACATTTCTGGGACGAACAAATAACAAGAATGGGGAACTTTCATGTCAATATGTCTTCATTCGTACTCAGTCCTTAATCTCCTTTGTACAGAGGTATCTGAAGCATTAATACTTTGTTCACGGGGTGGGGGAATTTACCCCTAATTTTCCAATGGACCAGATTTTATGAGCAAATCGTGGTCATCATCCTTCACTTATTAGTTGCAGCTTCCACACCCTCAAAATGCAAATGAAATGGTCAATGATGACAAGTTGACTTTGCAGTGCCCCTTTTGTATGTCGATCGGTTTTGCAGCTTCATTTTCTTAATCCAAACTAAACTGCTTTCAGTGTTTCGAGATGCAATCTTTGATATCAAAATAACAATTGCCCAATCCCAGTTTATTGTCAATTGTTTTGCTTCCTCTACGGTTACCTACGGGGTTTTACACCACAGAGGGCATAGGCAATTCCATCATACGAAGTAGTATTAAAGTTGTGCACTGCAACAATTGAAAACTAAATTAAATTGTCTGAAAAGCATGATAGCTTAAGCCTTTTATCTCTGAGAATCTATGAGGGCTCTAAAATGTTGATTTTGCTGAGTCATCCTTAACATGTTTGTAGTGATAGAAAAGATCAGGAAACGTTGGAGAATGCCGAGTATAAGATGTACTTGTTTTGAAACACAAATGCATAGTTGGTGAAACACTGGTTACCAGGGGTTAAAATTATGGAACTGTTGGTATATTTTCTCATTGGAAAGGATCAAGCATATCTGAGGCTTGGAATTTCGTGGACTTGTCGATCAGTCTGAATTTTGTGATGTGCTGTGCCCTTAGAGGATTGGCGAACCAGTATTGACACGTTCGTTTCCCATTTGGAAAATCGAATCAAGTCTCTATTATGTTCTTTGACTATTGCTATCCGAATTGCACTTCTGTAGTGATTTTCAAATACAAGGTGCTTTAGAGATTGGTTTTACATAGTACTTTGCAATAGTAACCGTTGTAAATGTTTCTGTACAAGCCCAGAAAAGAAAATTGTTTATGTACAAGGGAAGAAAACAAATAACAAGATTCTTTTTCCCCTCCCAAGCCCACTCCCTGAGCTGTGCCGTGGACAATCGTATCCTGTGGCTTGAATAGCTCAGCATACCCGATTCGTTTCAAAGCTCAGGAGATTCACAGAGCTCAAGACTGGTCTAACAAAGTGAAGAGATTCTTGTTAGATAGGATTTCAGTCCAGCAGAACGCAGCTCAACTATTAAGTAGCAATGATCCTTCTTATAAATTGTGCAAGTCATATAGTTTACTTAGAAGGACGAGGGCACTACCAGAATTTTTCATGGGCATGTCTAGTGCAACTCAACTATTCTGCTCAGCCTGTCTACGCAGGCAATTTGCAGCAGCCACGCCCAAAAAAATGCTTGTGCAGGTGTTGCTAACCTTTTTCCAAAGGTGTTCTGTTGAATATCTTTTGTCGCCCGAAATGGCAAGGATAAATCGCTCTTCTTGTCCACTCTCAGCAAAATTCGACCAAGAAAAAATAAGTCTCTTAACAATCCAAACCTTCTCAAAGAAGCATCTGTTCTGTACCCCGAATACCTGAGACACCAGTAATCTGGCAGCAATGTCCCTTGGGGGTATTGCAAACTGTATGTTGGAAACATCACCGCAAGCATCTGATAGACCTTGTTTGCTAATATTTCTCCATCTTTCTTTGATTTTAGAAGATTTGGCCACGACTTCAGAATCTAAGAATCCAAATAGCAAAGAAACTCCACTACTGACGAGTGCCTCCAAAAAGCCAGCCCAAGGGATGGGCCAAGTTGAACAATGGCTCAATCCCTTCCTACCAGCAAGGAATTGACTATTCAAATCAACAACAGCACTAAATATTTATTAAGCTTCCAAATATTTGTCTCTGCAACAAATGTCATTGTCCCCTACTGCGCAGTGATAGACATGAATATATGATTATATCGTCAACAGAACACAAAATCTTCCTTCTGTGGACAAACACAGTGTGTAGCTTGACCTTTTAGAGCTCAATCTGGTTTACATGAATATACCGTCAACAGAATACACAACTCTTCCTTCTGTGGACAAAGATGAAAACCAGATTGAGCTCTAAAAGGTGAAGCTACACCCTGTGACTTTGGTTTCCATGTCACATGTATTGACGTTCTGATCAAAGATGATTAAAGAGTTGTATTCAATCAAGTACACGTGAGAAACTAAAACCAACACAAGAAAGTTCAGAGAAAATAGATAAGATTTTTTTTATAAGTAGAGAAAATAGATAAGATATAAAGCAGAATGTTAACCCTAGGAATAACTTAAATGTAATTAACACTATACTGCACACGGACTGTTTGCCCTGTAACCCAACAAAGCAACAAGAAGATCCAAGACGAAGGGGGTAGAATGAAGAACCCAATGCACTGCATGTGCTCAAACCTTGCAGAAGGACCGAGTGATCCATGCCGGAGTGGATGTATGTGTAACGACACTGATCAAAGATCAGATACTTCCTCTAACAGCAACAAAACTACAGTATATGACAAACAAGAAAAACTATCCATCATGAGGATGAAGAGCGTGAGAGAAGCACCAGAAATCTCTAAGGTCTTTCCAATCAGAAACAGAAAATAAAACTATAACCAGCTGCAGTCCAGTCATATCAGAGTAATGGAAACACAGTGTATGACATAGAAGCATAAAAATCCCGTTGCGACGAATGCTATTTGTTTTATTTCCATTTTCATTCAAGAGGATGAAATGAAGTCCACCAATCAGGATATCTTTGCCATGGACTGTACAAAGCCTAAAATAAAAAATAATACCCTAAACAAAGCAGCAACATGTGGGAAAGGACATAAAACTTTCTACTACTCTTCTCTTGACAAAAACCGGCTATGTCAGGGGAGAAAATGCATATCAACCAGCATACCTATAGCCAATCACAGAACATCAACTCCTCGTACAACCGTATCACGAATATGATGGATACGCAAATGAGAGTGAAACAAGAGCAATTCATGTCAAGAAGAGCAATTACAATGGCTTGTAGTCGCGACATTCAAAAATTTCACCATGCGCTCTTTTTCTTCCCCCCGGAATAATAATTGAGGTACCACCGCACGAACTTCTTCAGCCCCGTCTCCAAGTCTGTGGTTGGCCTATACCCGAGCTCCCTATGCGCTGAACTTATATTTGCGTGGGTAAACTTCACATCCCCATTTCTGGGCATTGGCAAGACCTGCCTCTTAGCCTTCACCTTCAGAAGCTTCTCCAATATGCTCACAAGCTCGGTCACTGGCACAGGTGCCGTATTCCCCAGATTAAAAATCCTCAATTGCGCCGGACCCTTCTTTTTCCCACCACTTCCAGTGCTCTTTTTGGCCGTATCCAACGCCGCCAAGCACCCCTTCACAATGTCGTCAATGTAGGTGAAATCCCTCGCCACCGTCCCATGATCAGGGACCTCGAATATCGTAATTGGCTTCCCCTTCAGAATATCCTTCGTGAAGAAGAAATACGCCATATCCGGCCGACCCCATGGCCCGTACACCGTGAAAAACCGCAACCCAGTAATGGAAAGCCCGTATATGTGATTGTAAGTGTGAGCAATTTCCTCGCCGGCCTTCTTCGTCGCCGCGTAGAGGCTAGCGGGTTGATCGGTCCGGTCCTTCTCCGAGAAGGGAACCTTGGAATTCAATCCGTAGACCGAACTCGAAGACGCCCACACGATCGAAGGCTGTGGATTCGCCGACTTGCAGACCTCCAGAAGGTTGACGAACCCGGCGATGTTGCTGTGCACATAAGACCCCGGGTTCTGCATAGCGTAGCGCACGCCTGCCTGCGCCGCGAGGTGCATCACGTGGGTGAACGCCACGACATCGAAGAGCTTCTGAAGAAGCGACGCGTCATTGATATCGCCCTCGACGATGAACACGCCGGCGCGCTCCAGAAGCTTCTGGCGGGCGCGCTTGAGGTTGGTGTCGTAGTAGTGGTTGAAATTGTCGAGCCCGAGAACGCCGTCACCGCGACGCTTGAGCGCGATGGAGACATGGGTCCCGACAAAGCCGGCAGCACCGGTCACAAGGACAGTGAGGCCGCCTTCCGATCGTTTCCTGGAAGAGCGGCTGACCCGGCGCTCCCATTCCCGGCCGCCCCAGGTGTCAGAACCGAGGGCTCGGCGAGACGACGAGGGTGTGCCCCCTGGAGAACTAGTCAGGAAGAAGAATAAGAGGATGAAGGCCACAAAGCAGGACCAGAGGGTGAGTTTGGAGTGGAACCGCATGCGCTGAACGTACGGTGTGGGTTTGTCCGGTTTGAACTTTCCGGTGGTGGAAGGGAGGTCATCGAGGTGGGAAACCGCGGTCTTAAGCTGTGACATTGTCCCCAATTATTTTTCCCTAGGGGAGGATCTCTGACTTAGTGTTCAAGCAAAAATCCTTCGAGTTTGTGGGGCTTGGAATTCGTAGTGTTTGGTTGGAGAGAAAATGAGGAGGGCTAGGAGGTTGTGCTGTTTTTGTTGTTCACGATGTTGTTGGGTATTTTTCAGAAATGAACGAGTGTTGCTTTTAAGGATGGCTGTGCTGGGAAAAGGGAAATTGGGGGAAGTTTGCTGAATTAGGGGATGAAATTTCCAAAATGACGAGCGCGGAAAGGGGATCTGCCGGGTATTCTCCAAATTGAGTTGGAGGGATTCTGACTTTTCGCCCACTTTCTCATCGATTTCGACTAATGTGTTTGTTTCTTCTTGCTTATTTGGCACAACGTTTTTGTATTTATTTTTCTTTAAGCCTAGGAATATTTTTAGCCTTTCAAATAAGGACGTCGCCAATGAGCTATGGCTCAAATGGCATTTCCTCTTTTATGGAGGGTCCTGAACTGGGGTTCAAAACCCCCCACCCCCACCCCCAGGCACAAGCCTGATTTACCTAGAAAAAAAAAAAAAAAAAAAGGACGTCGCTCTAGAGGTGTAATGAGTGCAACTTTGCTCGCACTATGTTCTAAAAACATCATGGCTTGCAGTACATACAGCTGTATCGAGTGAAGAAAATAGGCAAATCAATATCTTTGTTGATTACGTAGAAAAAAAAAATATCTTTGTTGATTCTTTATAGAATGACGGCTTTGGTTTGGTCCTGATATGCTTAATTCCCCCCCCCCCCCCCCCCCCCAATCACCTGCGTGAAAACAAAGGAAAAAAAGAAAGGGAAGGACCAGAAAACCAATACAGATGATTAGAAGGCCGGGTGAGATTGAGAAAGATGTTTGGTTGAAAATGCTAAAAAAGGGGAACTTGGAAAGAAGGCAACCCTTTTGTAAACAACACTAATGAGGAATCGTGCTTTCTAATTTAAGTCAGATTGACTCTAGTGCAATAAATAAATTTAACTAGTGAATCGCGTGGATTAATTGCCTGATTCTAAACTTTCCTCAACACTGCAAGATTAAAGTTAAAAGATTTTTGCAAGTTTTGGATATGTTCTCAGACTTCTCCTCTCGTTTTTGACACGTTATCACTCAATGGCCATAACAGATGGAGGACTAGGAGGGCCAGTGATAGAGCCAAGATTGTTTGACTTGGGGAGGAGGAGGGGGTGAAATTTCTGTCCGGCTTTCAGCTAGCTCTTGAAGATCAAGAAAGATAGCCGTTTGATCGTCATCTTGTAGCTTCACGTGTTATATTGTCAGCAATCAGTTTTAATGTTATTTTGTCACCTTTTGGCCGATGAGAGAAGTGAGGCCAAAACAAATGGATGGCGTTTGTGGTTACAATGGCAGCATCGATAGTATACGATGGTAAGGGGCCGAATGCACTAATCCTAATTAATGTAAGTAAATGATCAGTCTTTATCTATTCAGAGCGGAAAATTGGAAATTAGTGGCACATGTCATCGTGACGCTTCCATCCGGCCTTCTCGAATGAACCCTACCCCAGGTAAGGGGCCGAAGGCATTAATTGAAAGATATACTATACTCTGGCAGGAGCCACAGGATTCTTCGTAGCCCATCCAAATGAGAAGGAAGTAACTGTTTGCAAGCCTGCTACTTCAGCTTGAGCTAATTTGAAGAAGTTAGTCTGGGTCCCTTGTATCTTAGTGGACCTGCAAAAGGCTAGCCTCTTTGGCAATGAAGACTGACGGCACCGAGCAGGACGGTGACCACATCAACGAGGTGGCCAGTGAATCTAAGAATGGAGGCTGATTAACGATTGGGCTTTCTTCGTGGCAATAAATGAAATCAAATTGCATCCTAATCCTTCACACGGATTATACGTAATGTAAAGGATTTTCAATCAGGATTCTCTATATATAATTTTATACTCAAATTGCATGATGCAATTTGGAGAGAGTTAGATATTACAATTAAGTCATATAGTATTTAATAATGCTCATATAAAGTTTCAGACAACATTAATCATATAATGAGGTCCACATGTTATGTTCATTTCTCTCAAAATTGCATCATATAATTCGAACAGAAAATTATAGAATAAGAAGCTTGATACATGATGTATCACAAAAGATTTGAATCCCATTAGAATACTAAGAATTATTAATGAACATAATACAAATTAGACTTGCAAAGATAGAGGAAAAGATAAATAAATAAAATAAAATAAAAGGATGAGAAGAAGAAGCAAACAAGTTGTACACCTAATCAAAAGCAACTAATTATAAACAAAACAAAAAATCCCTCGATATAAAAAAAAATTAAAACTTTAAAAAGAAAATAAAGAAGAAAGCAGGATAAAGGAGTGGAGCCTGGACTCATATATTATTTTTAGGGAAATTCACTTTTTAGTCCCTAGGTTTTGGACACTTTTTCATTTTAGTCCTTCAGTTTTAACTTTCAAATTTTTAGTCTTTGAGTTTTCATTGTTTTACAAAATGGTCATTCCGTCAGTCTACCGTTCATATACTTAACGGAGCTCTCTAACACGTCAGCAATTTTGACCCGGTCGACCGCTACATGAAGAGGTCGATCGCTTCATATCAAGAGGTCGACCGCTCACTTTCTACACATATATCCGGTCGACCGCTTCATGTGCCGTTAAACATATGGACGACAGACTGACGGAAGGACCATTTTGTCAAACAATGAAAACTCAAAGACTAAAAAATTGAAAGTTGAAACTGAAGAACTAAAATGAAAAAGTGTCCAAAATCTAGGGACTAAAATGCCAATTTTCTTTATTTCTAAAAATTTGAAAGTTGAAATTGAAGGACATAATATTTTTTTTTCGTTTGTAATCAACTTAAACTTTTAAGATAATTGATACTTTAACAAACTGTCGGAACAACTCTAGAAAGAATAGACATATATATAATATTATTTCTATGTTTTACCAAACATGAAAAATATTAATTTTGTCACGTGAAATTTTTCTAATAAGAGCGGTACGTACCTATGAAGTATGAACTGGACAGGAAGGCGAGGCAGCCACACTCCAAGACAAAGAGTTACAACCAAATGGTACGAGACAAAGAGTTACAACCAAATGGTACGAAATAACAATCCAGATTCACATTCCTCGTTTGAGCAGTGAATCAGCTTGGATAAAGGTACCTGAGGTCTTACTTTATAAATTCATAAAAGCAAATAGATAGTGCGCACTTGCCAAGATTCCTCTTTTATCGTCCGTGAATCTATGCACACCTGATAATTCTCATGTTTTTCAGGTTGCGTTTGTCACTAAAATTTTACCCAAAATTTTATCTCTCTCCTAATAAAATACTCCAATATAATCTCTCTCTCTTCTATCAAAAAATATAAAAAATTACAAAAACTATAAAATATTACCTCTCTCTTCACTTTTTCACTAAACCCAATACCAACACTAAACCCAATACCAAAAATTTTACCACACAAACCCACCCTCAGATACTTTGTACTCTGGCCAAGATGAAAAGTGACAAAAGAAATTGAAAAAAAAAAAGATACTTTATACTCCACTTTGTACAGCCGGCAGGAATCTCTCTCAAGCATATCTCGAATCCTCGATATTATAAAGATCGTCGTTCGCACCTTCAGTTACTCACTGCTTCCATAGCCACTGAGAGCTTAATTTCTACATCGTAACCAAGCTCCTCCTTCCACAGAGAGAGAGAAAGAGGCTATGGAAGCGAGATATTTGCTACGTTTCCTGATTATTTTTCTCAGTGTCGCCGTTGTCCTAGGGTATATTCGTTTTCACCATTTTTTCAGGATTCTAAGTATATTCACAATTCTACCACCGAACATATTCAGAATTCAAACACAAAAACCAATACATTTTACACAATCTCCAACAACTTTTTAATTTTTTATTCAACATAAATTTTCTCTCTCTATACTTTTTCACATAACTCCAATACTTTTTTATTAAACAATTACATCAAATCATTTCTCTCTCTACTTTACACAAACACCAATAAAACATTATTCAACATAAAAATTCACAACTTCTCTAAAATCCTACATTTTTTCTCAAAACTAACATCACCCTATTCTTCTTCGTGGTTCACCTCCCCTACGCGCCGACCAACACGTCTGAGCTTCTTGACTGCGGCACAAACTCACCCTGGTGTACATCAAAGAACCGCCTCCAATCCAAACAAACCAACATCCTCAAAGAACATCCAAAACCGACGCGCCACCGCAACCACAAGTCTGACACTCCCCACCACCCACTAGACCCCCTGACCATCCAAGAACTCAACAAGGTCCGATCCATCCTCTCGTCCCACGAGCTCTTTCAGTTGTCGGCCTACGCGCTCCACTCAATCCAACTCGAAGAGCCCGAGAAACCGTTGGTCCTGAAATGGAAAAAAGGTGACCGCTTGTTACCCAGAAGGGCCTCCGCGGTCGCACGTGTCAACGGTAGGACGCATGTGTTGACGGTCGACCTCGGTACCGGCCAGGTGACCGTGCACGAAATCGGGTTGCACTACGGCTACCCCATGATGACGATTGAAGACATGACCACGGTCACGTTGGCGCCGCTAGCCAACGCGGACTTCAACCGCACGATCATCCAGCGCGGGATTGATCTGGAGGACCTCGCGTGCCTGCCGATTTCGACGGGGTGGTACGGGAAGGCTGAGGAGAACAGGAGGTTAATTAAGGTACAGTGCTATTCCATGGAGGGCACCGCGAACTTCTACATGAGACCAATCGAAGGGTTGACAGTGCTTCTAGACTTGGACACTAAACGAGTGGTCGAGATATCAGATAAGGGCAGAGACATACCAATTCCAAAGGCAGCCAACACAGACTACCGGTACTCGGCTCAGGAGCTCAATCGGGTAATGAACATACTGAACCCGATATCGATTGAGCAACCGAAGGGTCCGAGTTTTACCATCGAAGATGAGCACCTGGTAAAATGGGCGAACTGGGAATTTCATCTTAAACCCGATGCTAGAGCCGGTGTAGTAATTTCTCGGGCCAAGGTCCGGGACCCGGATACCGGGGAGCAAAGAGACGTGATGTACAAAGGGTTTACCTCTGAACTGTTTGTGCCTCATGGACCCAACTGATGCATGGTACTTCAAGACGTATATGGATGCAGGCGAATACGGGTTCGGGTTACAGGCCATGGCACTTGACCCGCTTAATGATTGTCCACGGAACGCGTATTATATGGACGCTGTGTTCGCGGCAGCTGATGGGACACCGTACGTTCGACCAAACATGATCTGCGTTTTCGAGAGCTATGGCGGAGACATCGGATGGCGTCACTCAGAGAGTCCAATCATGGGCATGGATGTGAGTATATTTTCTCGCTTAACTGTGAGAAGTTATTTTCGTCGCGACTAATCCGTCCTGTATTAAAATACTCTCCAATTTAATTGATACCTATAATTCAGGAAAAGATACACATAATATGCGTACTCTACTTTAAGCTGTTAGCAACTTTATAGTAACAACATTAAATATATATATTATTAATGTTTTTTTTTTGTAAATTATAAATATTTTTTCAAATAAAGAATTACAGAATTGAGGACATATGAGCCCTTGGATCATACGGCTTGACATTGTGTTGTCCCATGAAAATGACCCGTAGTAGTGTCGCAGTTACTTTCAACTTTGTTTTGTTTTGTTTTATGTCTTTTGGCAGATTAGAGAAGCGAGGCCAAAGGTGACATTGGTGATTAGAATGGCAGCATCAGTAGCAAACTATGATTATATTGTTGATTGGGAGTTCCAAACAGATGGACTAATCAGAATTAAGGTAAGTGACCAATCAATATTTATACTTAACTTTTTTCAAGTGCAAAACTGTAGCAAGGAACGTAGTCATCCTCGTCTATCCTTTGGCTATGCTTTAAATTTTATGTAGGCTCTTTAGTTAAATTTGATATCATTCCAAGTAGAATTTGATAAATTTCTCGAATAACCAAAGCTTAAAGTACTGGTAGATTTAGTTATTTTAATTACTATCCTCCTAAAAATAGACCTACCTCGGAAGGGGACAGTCTTGATTCATGTTTACTGTTTATCCTCTGGCAGTAAATGAATGGTCCTACTTTTTGTTACTCGTTAGCAAGTGGATGGTGCTGAGGATCTGTTCAATAACATTACACTCTCTTGGCTTAATATGGGCAATTTTTTTGTGCTTCTGATACGTTATCTCATACTGGTCACAATTTCTAACCGCAGGTTGGACTTAGTGGTATTCTGATGGTGAAAGGTACCCCCTACGATAACACTGATCAGATTCCCAATCAAGAAGACTTACATGGCACACTCTTGTCCGAAAATGTTATCGGGGTTATCCATGACCACTATGTTACATTCTACCTGGACATGGACATCGACGGCTCAGACAACTCCTTTGTTGATGTGAACATTAAGAGACAACAGACCTCACCCGGTGAGTCACCTAGGAGGAGCTACTTGAAAGCCGTGAGAAATGTTGCTAAGACAGAGAAGGATGCACAGATTAAGCTCAAACTCTATGACCCGTCTGAGTTCCATGTAATTAACCCGTCGAAGAAGACACGGGTGGGGAACCCGGTTGGATATAAGGTGGTTCCTGGTGGCACAGCTGCTAGCTTGCTTGATCACGAAGATCCTCCCCAGAAGCGGGGTGCTTTTACAAACAACCAAATATGGGTCACTCCCTATAACCAGAGTGAGCAATGGGCAGGCGGCTTGTTTGCTTATCAGAGTCAAGGTGAAGACACTCTTGCAACATGGTCTGAAAGGTGTGCCTCTTTGATAAACTATTCTCCTATATCGAAGCATTGCAGGGCGTTTCTGTTATTTAAAACAAGTAATTAATAAAGTCATGGCCTTCTTCATTGACTTATAGCCACGTGACATGACATATTTCGTTTACAATTCAATGGCTAAATGCAGCGTGCTTTGACTTTCGTGTACATATTGGAAATGTTGACTAATCATTATGCCAAGGGATGAAATATCCATCATACTGATGGCTTTTATCTGCAGGGATCGACCAATTGAGAATAAGGACATAGTTCTGTGGTACACACTAGGCTTCCATCACATACCATGTCAGGAGGATTTCCCTATTATGCCAACTGTGTCATCGAGCTTCGATCTGAAGCCAGTCAATTTCTTTGAGAGCAACCCTATTCTTCGGATCCCACCTAATGTTGAGAAGGACCTCCCAGTTTGCAAGTCTGCTGCTTCAGTTTGAAGAAGCAATACTAGGTCTTTGTTGTCGGATCTGCCTCAGTATAGCATATCCATGTGTACATATTTTCTGCATGCTATAAATAAAGTGTTACTATATCCAAAGAGAAAAATGTCGGGAGCTTTCAATTGAGGTACAAGTTTGTGACTGCTTCAGAAGAATGTAGCCTATGTAGGGGATGTCAGTAAGCACTGAGACATGAACTGGAATTGTGCATCTACAAGGGAAGAAGTGGTACTCGTGCTTGTTGCAGACATGATTCTAGCAAGCATATGGTATATATACTATTAGGACTCATTGTCTCTATGGTTGGTGGCCTCTTCTATCTGCTTCTGAAGTATGCTTTCTCCTGCATCAATGCTCAAGATGGTGTCATGTCACGCCCTAAAAATCAGCATAAATAAATAAAAGAAATTTATCATATTTATTGGAAACAAAACATAATATATCGATATTGTTTTAAAACATAAACTTGAACAACTTAAAATCCATAATGATGCTCTCATCTATCCCGCCCACATGCTCTCTAGGCTCAATCTCTGAGCAATCTCTGAAAATTAGAAAAATAAAACGGAGTGAGTTCGACAACTCAGTAAGCAGATAATAAAAACATATATTCTTTTCTTTCAAAATAATACTCAATTCAGTGACCAGAAATACAGAAAATAAAATATCTTTTCAGAAAATCCCCTTGACATCAACAGTAAGCCACATTGACCCCTGTGGCAGGGTTGTGCAACGACTTAACCGGCGGCCAAACCGAATTAAACCAACAGAAAGTGGAGTTTGCCCTACTAAGACTTAGCCACGTACACTAAGTGTGCACTAGGGAGAAACCCACACAGAAACCAATCCGAAGAATGGGCGCACCAGTAATCAGTAATGAGTTGGTACCAACAGCAGCAGTAATCAGTAATCAGTAACAGAACATCGCCTCGGGGTTTGAAAACAGTATAATATATAATAACAGAATTCAGATTTCAAAATCAGAAATGATGTTCAGCAGAATGCATAATCTTTGATAAATAATTCAGAACAGTCATATAAACGATCTCAGTATGTCTTTTAAAATTTCACATTTGTTTTCAGAATAACATAAACTTGCAATAAAATATTTTCCACAAAATCGTTTATGAAAACATGCTCATAATTTTTGGAGAAAAATATTATAGTAGCTCCGCTTACACGAATTGCTTCGATTAACGAACCGCCCTAAATTCCACGTACTGCAACGATCCTCAAGAACCGAAGAAAAACGTAAATACCCAACAATGACCGAATATAGAGAGAGAGATAGAGATAGAGATCTCAAACTTTATGAAAAATCACGTTTTGAGAGGTGTGAAGAATCTCTGAGCAAGAGGTCCCTTTTATAGGCGGAAGAGTCTTGAATTCTTAGTGAAAACCGTCCCCCATGGAAAGCCATTAGGTGTCTCTTCACACATCTCACATTATTGCCATTAGTTGCCAAAATACATAGAAACTTCGAGAAATGAACGTTTGGAATGAAAAGCCTCAAAAATTAGACGAAAGGGTGCTAAAACGGATGAGAAACCGAAGAGAGAGAGAGAATTGATGAGAGAGAGGCTGTAACGTCGAAAAAACGGCGGCTAGGGCAAAGAAAACGTGAGTTTCAGATTTGGGGAAGAAGATGGGTGAAACGCACCGTTGCACTTAAAAATCCAAACTGACCAAAACATGTTTAAATAAAATAAAACCTCAGCAATGCCAACCAAACGCGTGAGGTGCCCCAGTGGTTGAACTACGAATCTCTCTCCTTTAATGTGCAGGTTCGAATCCTCGCATTCCATTTTTTCCGCACAAAAATTACTATACATATAAATAAACTACACCGCACCATAACCAACAAACAGGCGCCTAGCCCAGTGGTCTTCCTCTGTTAAAACCGAAGGTCTGGAGTTCGACTCCCACCTTTGCCAAAACCTTTTTTTTTTTTTTAGCTGGGTTCTCACATGTCAAACCTTTGCCTCATGTTGAACGATTTTACTTCAGATGAACCGGTCTCCCTTGAGAAGTTGTTCTGTTCTCTCTTGCAACCCGACCTTTAAAAAAAACGTTCATGTAACGACCCAAGGACAAGCACTAGCCACATCTGTGCTTTGACTTCAAAATGACTAGTCAAGGTTGCTTTTGAAGCCTCTTGAATCATTATAAAGTCCAGTTCAACCTAGTAAGGTCCCAATGTGGGACTTGGCTCTTATAGAATCAATCACTCATTCATTCTCTTCTCCCACTCCATGTGAGATTCGGGAATCACAGTTCATGTCCTTGTAGTTTCAGCCAGCTTAAGCTAAGTTCATTACGTTCTTGGGTTGGCCTATAATACTTTCTTCTAGTCTTGGAGTAGCGCATCTTAAAAGATCATGAACCTATCGCTTTAATCCCATGGCTTGGTTCCTTCATTCTTTTGCTCGCTCCGTGGAAGACTTTGTATTGGTCGCTAAGAATTAGCAGCTCATAAAGTACAATCACCCCCATAAAAAAAAAGAGTGGGAGAGAAACAAAAAGGACAAAAGAAGCCTAAGAAACTACCAAGCTGGAGAACGGTAGGGTTTGAGGGAATTTCCGGTGGAGCGGTGAAATGAGTAGAGAAATTGTATATATTCCAAGTCGTTGGCGAGTCGACTGACGGAAAAAAAACTATTTTTGCCAACTGTAAAATATAAGTATGACAAAGCAGTGCAGAGTAAACAAAAAGCCAGTATTCTTTGTCGCAGACAAAATTATATGTTAGTAATGTCTGCGAGGTGCTGACTTGGGACTGCTGGTTTGATCGCTGGAGGTTCCCATGCCATTCTGTAGTTGCTCTTTCTTTGAACCACCAACTCAATTGTGGTTTATACATTGGGCATCTTAAAAGCGGTCCCATTGATAATAGTGCTGAAAAAGATCCAAGATGCCAAGATGGGGCGGACTGGTATGCACTTTTTTGCGCTATCAAGAAAAATAAATCGGAGCGTGCTCTTTATTATTATTTTTTGTTATCTCGAGGGAGAGTACTCTTTATCACGAAAAGTATAATGAGCCGCTTCCACCACGAAGATGAGTGCGATGAGAAAGAGGATCTACCATGACGATAAATGAGATGAGAGAGAAGAATATGAAAGGGCCCATATGACGCATGGTTTTCTATAACGTCATGTCAGCGAGTTTCCAAAGAAGAGAAACGGGAAAAGATTCGGTTATAAGAAGCAGACTTATAAGAACTTCAAAGTAGCGGTTAGGATTTAAAGACGCAGATCTAACGGTTAATTTCTGCCACATCAATTAATGATAAAGAGAGAAATGGCTTGGCTTTTGCTCGGCTTTGGCTGATTTTTTTTACAACCCACTTTTGAGCCGTCTTCTCCAACAAGCTTCTCCTTGTCAAAAGTCGCCAAAACTGAACTTTTTTACTTCAATTTTTTCTTCTTCCAGCTCCGACAGCAAGTGGTGATTAGTGTTAGTTAACTGAAAAGCATTTCTATGGGACGTCCTTGCTGGGGTGTAGTTGGCTTTACTCTTTAATGAGATTGATGTGGACGATTTGTTCTACTTTTGGGTCCCTCTATTGATTTGATTTCTTAAAATAGTTATGTTTTTTAGTTCTTCATTCTGTTGTGCCGTAGTTTGGAGTTCCTTCATTCTGTTATGGTTGTTGTAGTTTTTCTGGTGCGGGAGATGGAAAAGAAGGAAGGCCTGTTGGCTGTTTGTGTAGATGTTGGAAAATATTTACGTGCTGGTCCCCCCTCCAGTAGTTAAACGCCTTTGTTTTTGGGTCCCTAAATAACAAAACGAAGCCTGTTATGCACCAAAATATAGCGTAGGATAACGAAAAATGTCATAAATCAAGGCTAGCATGGCTAGAATCTCATAAAAACTCAACCTGCATAGTTTTCCTGTACCATATATAAATATCAGCAGTTCATATGAGTTACTCAGAGGCCAGGCGTTCTGCAAGACGAAAGACGTTGTTCTGCAAGCCGAAGGACTCTGTTCTACAAGAGAGGTACAGGGAAGATGGAGAAAAACTGGGGGGACTGGGAAGCGTGTTCTTCAAGCCAAAGTAATGTTCGAAAAAATTGTAAGGGGGGAGAGGGGGAGACGTGTTGGGGAAGAAAGGGGGTTGTTGGGTCACGTGTGGCTTAGAAGAGGCAAAAAAAAATGGCTTGGCTTAGAAAGGAAGCCGAGCCAAACTTGGTTCAACTCATTTAATGAGGTGTCTTGATTACAACGGTTGGATGATATTTAACCCATCCTAACCGCTACTTTGAAGTTCTTATAAGTCTGCTTCTTATGACCGAATCTTTTCCCGAAGAGAAACAGCGAAACAGGATAACCATAGAGATTAGAGAGCTTATCGCAATTTTACTGAGTCTTCGTATTCTGAACACAAGTTGATCACGGAAAGGACCTGCATCAATGCTCAAGATTTTTCATCAAAGAGTACATCCCGAGAGATGTGAATTCGGCAGAAGGACGGTAAAGACATCTGTACCCAATAAAAACACAGAGAGTAGACCTGTAATCGCGTTTGTGCTCGTTAAAAGGATGAAGATTTGGCCAGCAAGCAGAACCAAAAATACGAAGAAATTTATAATCTGGACGCTTGTTATAGAGACACTCGAATGTGTTTCATGCTGGTGCTGCGGCCCATCAGTGTGAAAATTCATTTTGTTGGGCAGGTCATATTTAACCATTTCGCATTCCGCACCCCAAAAGATCTTACTGTTAATTTTTATGGGTTTCTACTTTCTATATAGGTGCTTATACTCCAACCACATGGTTATTCATGTTCATTCATTCCTTTTTTCCTTTGTTTGTATATATATACATATTTGTCATTGTCATCAATTCGCAATTAGTTATATATTATTATTTTTTAAGCGCAAACATTCCAACGAACCCGTGGCCATAACATCATTGTTTATTCCAGACGAAAGGAGAAGCCTCTAAAGCGAGTATCATGCTCCTTTACTGGGCTACAACCAACAAGTGCAAGGAATAAGGTAAGCATAAGAAATGCGAAAACTACACATTTCACATTCCCTTATGTTGTGTACAGCTCCAGTTTAGATAACCTGGGCGTTGGGATTGCTATCAGGGGCATCCGTTTCTTGGTAACAATACCAAATCTATCTGAAAGGTCCGGCTCCGTACCCGGTGGCAATTCCCATTCGAACTGATGCAACAGAGAAGCTAAGACGTATATTAGCATCCTTTCCGCCAGTGGAAGCCCAGCGCACATTCTTCTCCCGGATCCAAATGGAAAATACTTAAAATCGTTGCCTGAGTAATCCAATCTCCCAGAATCGTTTAAGAATCTCTCTGGTCGAAATTCTAAGGGATTGTCCCAAATCTTTGGGTCCATATGTATAGCCCAAACATTAAGCATAACCGTAGCACCTTTGGGTACTGTGTACCCACCAATGGTGCTTGATTTGCTTGGAGAACGGGGAACTAGGAGAGGAAGCGCCGGGTGCAAACGGAGTGTCTCCTTAATGACAGCACCTAAATAGTTTAATTTGGGCAAATGGGATTCTTCTACTATGCCGTCCAGCCCCACAATTTCTGTCAGTTCTCCATGGACTCTTCTCATTACATCTGAATGGTGCATCAGCTCTGCCATTACCCATTCCACCATGGTGGTTGTGGTGTCAGATCCACCCACCAATACGTCCTATTGACAAAACGAAGTTTTAATGTCTGAGATAAGTTGTCGGGTTGATAACAAGTATCATATATATGCTTTACGTACAAGGTACTGGTTTCCTATTCTCAGGGAACCATGACCTGAACTATCATAATAATTTATAAAGATAACACTAGGCAGTAGAAACAGTGATAACAAGTTTGCAAAATAGACTATTCAAGCTAGATTTGCCGGTCCAAAGATAGGACTCATTTGTCGGTTGAGCTAGGGGCTAACAAGCTCTTAGTTAAAATTTTCTATGCCTTCTAGTTGGCGCTTAATTAATATATAGAGCACCGAAGCGGAAAATTAGACATACCGCAAGCAAGGCCTTGATTTGTGTCATGGTAACTGATGTTGCAGCATCATCACGCTCCCTCAGCTCCAAGAGAATCTGCAAAAAGTCCTCCTTTTGTTCAGTCATTCCTGTCCCCTCTTCTTTCGCCTTGGCCAAATATTTCAACCGCATGTCAATGGCAGAATCAAAAATTCGTTCATGCCATTTGAAAATACTCTCTGCATCCCTTTCAATCCCTTGTAAATCAAACCTCGCAAGCACCGGGAAAAAGTCCGAAACATTCGGTTTGGCAAGCAGAACAAAGATCTCCGCCAACAAACCCTTAAACTCAACCGCAATATTAGCCCCTTCCTCTCCTTGGAGCGTGTCACCCCACAACAAGCTCATGATGCCGTTAATCAATGTCACAAACGCCAATTCCCCAACATCAATGGGGGTGCCAATTTTTTCATACACATTTCTTATACCCTTCCTAAGCTGTTCTCTGCGTAAATTGTAAGAACCATCCAGAGCTGCGTTACTTAGCATCTCTCGTACAAAAATCTTGCGCAACTTCCTCCATTCATGACCGTATGGTAAAAACGTAATATCAGCTCCCCCATAGGTGGCAACCAGAGCAGCTATGGTAGGGTCACGGTTGGCAAATGTTGTGTCTTGGTCACGAACCACTTCTTTCACTAGTAAGGGTGAATTGATCACCACCCATAGTTTTTGTCCGAGCCAAACCTTGTAGATAGGGCCATAGATTCCTGCCAGTTCCTCAAATTTCCTATGAAGTTCTGTACCTAGAAAGGGAAGGTACCCGACTAGTGGCAAGCCACGGGGACCCGGCGGCAGTGGAGGTACTGCCTTCCTTGTTTTCTTTGCCACCCACAGGATGCAGAACACCGCGCATGTAGAGAGTGAAACTATGAGAGTTGAAGAAAATTCAACTTTCTCATGGCTAGCACCCAACCACCCCAACGACATAGCGGAAACTGTATTGGACATGCGGAGTTTTGTGAATCAAGAACGGATAGGGAAGAGCTGAGAATGATAAAACCCTCAGACTTTCTTGCGTTTTGCTCGACCGAAACTGTATCATAAAAAGGATTTTAGTGCCACAGTTGCAGATGAGACCGCAACTATATATATGAATGGGCACCGGGACTGGAAAAAGCATTCGTACCAACTATTGACTAGCAGATCTGTGAAAGCGCGTCTTTTGGAGGTATCAAGGGATCGAGATACTATGCCTAAGGATTTTGTCGATATATATCTACCATCTTCTTTTTCATACGAGAATTAAAATATGAGTAAGTCGACTATAATCTTAAAATATGCGAAAGCAGGGGCGCCTCTCAAGAACGGAAAGCGAAGAGCTGAGAATGACAAAGCCCTCAGACTTCGAATTGTTTGTCTGTAACCCTTTTCCGCATATATCTTGCGTTTCGCTAGACCGAAACTGGATCATAAAAAGGATTGTGCCGCAGTTGCAGATAAAATGAATGGGCACCCAACTACTGACCAGCAGATCTGAGAAAGCGCCTTTCGGAGGATAAAGGGGTCGAGATCCTCTGCCGAAGGATTTTGTCGATATCTACCGGTACGTTCGTTTTCACCATTTCTCAGGATTCTAACTATATTCACAATTCTACCACCGAATATATTCATAATTCAAACACAAAAACTAATACATTTTACACAATTTCCAACAACTTTTTAATTTTTTATTCAACATAAATTTTCTCTCTCTATACTTTTTCACATAACTCTAATACTTTTTTATTAAACAATTACATCAAATCATTTCTCTCTCCACTTTACACAAACACCAATAAAACACTATTCAACATAAAAATTCACAACTTCTCTAAAATCCTACATTTTTTCTCAAAACGAACATCACCCAGTTCTTTTTCATACGAGAATTAAAATATGTGTAATGTAATAGTAATTCCTTAATTAAATCAATCTCGCACCTTTGAATTTTTAAATTATGATTTACATCTTTTATGTAAATGTTCTTTCAAGTCCAAATTTTAAACAAACAAATAAATTAAAAATAAATAAATTACTGAAATAGGGTTTTAATATTTCTATTTAAAAAATTATACTTTTGTATATATGTCATTTTAAAAAAATAATTTTATCTTATAAATATATTTTAATTATTTTACATGTGATTTAATGGTAAAATATAAAAGTGAAAATAACTATGTTAATATAAAAAAATAACATTACCTCATTAAAATATAAGGAATTTAGCAGCTTAGTCCTTAGGTTTTACACGTTTTTACGTTTTCGTCTTTGAATTTTATTTTTTCAAATATTAGTTCTTGGGTTTACATTTTTTTACAAAATGGTTCTTCTGTCAGTCTGTCGTCCATATGTTTAACGGAACTCTCTGACACACCGCTACATGTACCAGTCGTCCGCTTCATGTACCGATCGATCGCTCACGTTCAAAATATATACCCGATCGATCGCTACATGCTCCATTAAGCATATTAACGACAAACTGATATAACGATAATTTTGTAAAAAAAATATAAATCTAAAGACTAATATTTTAAAAAATAAAATTCAAAAATTAAATAAAATAAAAAGGATAAAACACAAGATTAAAATACTAAATTCTCTAAAATATATACAATATTTGATAAAGCAGGAGTGACGTGCAGCCAACCTGACCGACGTTCGTAAGAGCATCTTCTGCTTCACGGTAGGTAGGTTTCCAGCTACGAATCGTGTTTATCCCATGAGAACCCTCACAGTCTACGAGATAATATTAAATTATTAATCGACAAAGTTCGCAGTGGCTGTGCCGGTTAATCCACCGAAAAAAAAACATTATTTTTTTGCTAATAGTAACATAGAAGTATGACAAAACAGTGCAGCGTGACGCATCAGTAACCGCTCTAAAGTTTTCACACTGACGGCAGCACCAGCATGGAACACAGGTAGTTGTAGGTTCAAAGGCTCCTTTTCTATTCAACGAGCTGTTCGGCACCTTTGTATTTTTTAGATTTTTTTAATTCTGAGAATACATAAATCGAACATGTTTTTTAACATCACCTAAAAATAATTATCGCACGCATACCAATAAAGTTAACATCACCTAAAAATTTTCAAAACACAAAAAATTCTCAAAAAACTACCCCCACTGAACATCCTCCAAGTCGCTGATGTTGGGCGCCGACAATAAAGACACGGTTGAACCCAAAAATAGGGAGCAAATATATTTTTCAGCGGTGAATGATTATAGGTTTTACGATTTACACCATAAAATATCAATTTTGATACATTATACTCTTTAATTATTAATTTTTGACATTTTGTACCATTTTTCAAATTTTGAGATTAAAATGACGATAATGCCCTTGACCAATTTTGTATATAGTAAAGATATTGTTGTTAATTTATTAATTTCTCAAGGGTATTATTGTCAAATAAAGGTTGCAAAGTGTTTAATATTAGTAGTTGGAGGGTGTAATGTGTCAAAATTGGTAGTTTAGGGTGAAAAGTGTATAACATTAGTAGTTTGAGGGTGAAATGTCTTAAAGATGATAGTTTGGGGTGCAATGTGTCACAACACCGGTAGTTTGTGGGTGGAAAGTGTATTTTCCCCCAAAAATAAAGAGTTAGACGTTTGGGCCAGGCATAGGGTCCAATTTTTTGAGATACTTGGGCAATTTTGGTGAGATTTTTTAAGATTTGAAAACGTTTTTGGTGAGACTTTTTGAGTTAGAAGTTTGGGAGAGTGTTTTGAAAATCTTTAGGTAATATTTGAGTTTTATTAGTGTTTGTGTAGGAGATGTTGAATTGTATTGATGTTTTTTTTTTAAAAAAAATATTGAGTTGTAATGGCATTCGTGTAGAATTAATATTGAGATTGTAATTTTAGAAATTTAGATTCAAATTCTTAAAATTTCGACAAAATCAACATGCCCTTGTTCAGAATTTAGACCACAAAGATTTTTTTTTTGTTTTCCTTTTGGTTTTTTACCTCAGCAGAGCCGAGAGGTTCTTGGCGATGCCATCAAACGGGATCACATATCATGGCATGCAACTCCTCTAGTTGCTATTCCGTCGCCTAGATCATCCAGCTTATCGTTGTATGCATAAATTACTACGGGGAGGAGGTCTGTTTGTTGGTTTTTTTTTTCCTTTTTGGTCTTCCCTCTCGAATCTTCTTTAATTAGGGGCTACGAAATCTTCAGGGGGACTGTAATGTTTTCGAAAGCGATTCTTTAGTTTTATGCTCTGATGTGTTATCTGCTGCTCCCCCCGCTTTTGGATTGGAAAGTGGCTTGGGGGTGGCGCAGTCGGTAATTTTGTATAGGGTAGAAATAAAAATTATTTTAAATAATATGATTAAAAATAAATATTAAATATTATGTGAAAAAAAGGTTTCAAACAAGATTTTTTATAGTACAAATTTGATTTGCCCCTATTCCGATTTTAAGTTCATCAATGACAATTAAATATGTAATTTCAGTTGCTTGATTGACATGTAGTTCATCATTGCGCTTACAAGAGGCACCACTATTATTAACAATGGAGCTTAGTTTCATAAAAAAATCACAAACCGGCATTACATCTCTTGCTGCTACAATCAATACTAGTTGTAGTTGATGATCCATACAATGTACATATTATGGTGTTTTATATTCTAGACGTTTTATCAAGATGAGCCATACAATGTACATAATATGGCATGTGATATAAAATTATTTACGAAACTTGAAAAATTATTTATCTATTAGTTTTAGTGAATAGGAATAGTAGTGTATAAATTTATTCATATCAAATGTCAATGCATTCACGATTCTAGTCAATTTATTCTTACTAAATATAAATATATTTGGGCAAATTTATCACTACAAACCAACAAAATAAAATGTGAATACTAATAAAAATCATGGGTATAAGGACTGAGTGCTTGGGTGCCTAGAAGTTGTAATAGTTTGGCCCACAATGTGGCTAAGTGGGCAGCAAAATTTGACAGTCTGGTTTTTATTTTTTCGTTTTCTTATCTACCCGAGCATATCAGAGAATGTGATATTCAGCCTTGGTTTTAGGCTCGTTGATTTATTGTAGATGTTGCTTAGCCAAAAAAAAAAAAGACCCAAAATCAGACTTCATTATTCCAGCTCCATTGAAGCCAAAAGATCCTTGTCTTGTCCTTATTTAAGCTCAGATTTCATCCGAAGCCTTTGTTAATGGAAACGAAAATGGATCATATTCGAAACAAAATAGATCCAAAACGTAATTTTAAGAAGATTGATTTTAAGATTGCAGGAGACTTACTCATATTTTAATTCTCGTATGAAAAAGACGATGGTAGTTATATATCGACAAAATACTTAGGCAGAGTATCTCGATCCCTTGATACAAAATCCCATGATTATTGGGATTGAATTTTTATATATAGATGGCAAAAGGGAGTATGCTGTAAAGTTGTTGATTGTGTTAAGAATAATAAAAATGGAATTAAACAAAAACAATGTCAAGGCTCAAGGGCCCATTCTCATTGCAATGGACAAAACCGCTATATATAGAATCATTTAAGGAATCTATAAATTGTGACCATTCTACTTTCCAGGTATAGTAGAAATTCTTGGTCAACGTTATATATATATATATATATGCATCAGCGAATTTACTAAGGGGTCCTTCCCACTATAAAATGGGGGAAGGAAAGAGTTGATTGACAATATTAAAGTAGAATATTCAAAAAACCAAGATGATCCACTGCCATTCCGCTAAGTCGTGCCCCCAGATCGATGTTTGCATGACAAGGGATGTGGTTATCACGTAAACATGATATGGACTTCAAGACTTGATAGCAATTGGTTATCGTTTTATTTTATTAAAGCGATAATAATAAATAATACGATGATAAAGGTTCTTAGAAATCATAGATATTATTTAGAAAAAGAAAAAGAAATCATAGATATTGATGCAAAAATATTAACATTATATATTTGAAAGCAACGGCTAAAGGATCATAAAATTCTTCGGCTATATAGGTTTTGAATGATTCTTTAGATGGCTTGTAGTGATAGAATTTAACACCTTTAGGCTTTATACATCAATTAGTTGGAAAATATTTAGATACACACACATATATAAAGAGATAAGAATGGACTTCTGAATCAATATAAATAGTCACTGAAAATATTGTTTAGACCTTAATAACACCTATAGGGGTAGAATATGTATTTCTCCTCTATTTAAAAATTCAATAACAATTTTAAAATAAGTCTTAAAATTATTGAGTCTAGATCTGAATAATCAATCACCAAAATATCAATCACACGGAATAATAAAACAAATATCAATCACATCAGAGACAATGATTTTGTTGACAAAGTGTAAAAACTTTGAACTTACATTTCAAAGGAAAAACCACTCTGGACTACCAGCCACCAGAAATTCACTAAGAAGTAAAAACTTACAACAGTGATTCAGACACAAGCAACATCCAGTTGCTTGACCATGACTAGCCCGATGTAATAATCTAAGTAATCGAACCTAGACCCGCTTCATGCGGTTAACCCTCAGCTTTCTGAGGTTCTTCTTATGAACTCTTCAAGAACGTCCTTGTTCTTCAACACCGGGAATTCCGACAGCCAAACTCTCACTGGAAGGTTGGTTTCAATGATGATTGAATCGAGATATCTGGAGAAAATCTGAACTGTTTATGAACACGAATTTTCAAAGGATTTTCTCTCTCTAGGGATGATGCTTGAATTTGAATAAAGCTTGGAATGATCTTTTCAAATATTCTTGATTGATCTCTCTATGTATTTATAGAGTTCTATTTCAAAAAGAATTCTAAAAGGGGGGAAATATTTCAAAATCCAAATTTTGAAATAGTTTCGAAATTTTCTCAGAGACTTTGCATCACTAGCTCATCGTTTTTAGTTCTTCATCTTGATGATGTACTTATCCTTTCAAACTTTGGAAGACTCCTTCATCTCTTGAACACTTTGACCAAACATAAAATACAACTCAATTTGAATTTAAATCTCAAGTGAAAAGCATAGGAAACACATAGATAGAATATTAGATTTTATTATATGCAAAATATCAACATATATAATAAAACAACAAACTAAAATTAGAGAGTATTTACTCCCCTTAATCTATTCTCCTCTAGGCCAGTTATTCATTTACTATATCTTCTTCCATTTTTTGTCACGAATGATCAAAGCGTAATCATGAGCTCAGAACGCTCAACAAAGTGAATGGGATAGCCAAATAAAAGACTATGATAATATGGACTCTCAATGAAGCAATTAAGCAAGTTCAAGAAATTTGGTTGAAAAAGACAATAAAAACATTTGATTGATGCACTAAACACTAAAAAATATGAGGAACAAAGAACATAAATTTGATCCATTTGCATGAAATCTCAATATTAACTCAACTCACATACTTAGAGAAAAATGATCATTTATTTCATGCCACAAGTCTCATACAAGTTTTAGAATCAAGGATCAAGAAATGAAAATGTCACACGTGTGTGAAAGACCAAACATAATCAAAGAGGCTTAAAACCTTAAATTTGTGAGCGAGGTCAAAACGATCCAAATGAAACCACTAGTGAAAAGAGAAACATACGTTAGGAACTGAAACTCAAACCCAATGCCACTAGGACCTAAAAATGCAATTTTGTTGCTTATTTTTCTCCTCATTAATTGATATTTTTTTCTCCCCTTAATAGACTGTCTTTTTTTCCAGGGTGGAGCAACTCCTTTTTGAGTGTATATATTTATTTTATTTTTTGGGAAAAATACACTTTGCACCCTTAAACTATAGGGTGTCTGACACTTTGCACCCTCTTGTTTTAATTTCGTGATAATGAGCTCACAATCTTTTGATTTTCGTCGATTAGCACCCCAAAGCGATTTAGCAGTTAATTAGATGGTAATTAGCCTACGTGTCATCCACGTGCGTCACTTGCATTTTTTTCTCAGTTTTATGAGCTCACAATTTTTTTAATTTTCGTCGATTAGCACCCCAAAGCGATTTAGCAGTTAATTAGATGGTAATTAGCCTAAGTGTCATCCACCTGCGTCACTTGCATTCTTTTTCTCAGTTTTACCCTTCTTTCATGAAATCCAACCATGCTTCGGGCTTCTTCTTGAGAGTGTTCACGACGGGGGCGTATTCATGCGCCTCTATCTCATACTATTCCAATATCTCAGCTACCTCCGCCGCTTATGCAATTATTTGATTCATAAATCTCATCACATTTGAGACAAAAAGGTGTGATCTCAACAGGGAAATAGAGGAAAAGACTGGAAGCCGAAAAAAGATTGTTATGAAGCAAAAAGGCTAGATCTGTATCGGGAACCGAAATGATTTCATCTCGCTCTCTCTTTAACTCCCTCACGTAGTGATTAGCTTCGCTTTTGGCTGCAAGATACCTGCTAAAAAATCGACGTGTTTCTGTCAGCATATCTTACACTGGCACTTAATTCTTTGCTTGGTTGCTCAGAAAATCTTACTCAAATATATTTTATGTTCGAATAGAGGTGGAAGTGAATTATTTTTCAATTTATCTGTTTGGATCGAGCTACTAGAATTCTAACTCTAATGTCTCGATACTGCTTTATTTTCTCTCTTTCCTTTGGATCTGATTTACAAATTTCAAAATATTTTTCTCCCTTTATTATTTTCCTTCTTCTAATCTTCTTGCTTACTCAGTCGTAAAGCTTTAAAATTGAAAAACACTTTATTCCACACAATCAACTCGAGTAGTAAACATTCAAAATTGAAAAACATTTCATTCCACAATCAGTTCCATGTCTTGATGACCGAAACAATTTAGAAAAAGATCGAAATCTACTTGCCGAGTCCCATGGAGATGGAGCCGGCAGCGACCTCAGCGATGCCAGTAGTGAGAATGATGGATGAGGTGGCATTGGCGCTGGATAAGCCAGCGGCGAAGGCCCACAGAACGATGAGTCCGTCTGATACGCCGATGATGATATCGCAGACGATCTCTCTAGCGGTGAAGTGCTTCTCCTTGTGCTGGTTGAGCAGGCTTTGCTTCTCGGGCTCTATGCTTCTGTCTTCAGTGGACGCCATTGAAGAGGCTACGCATATTTTGTTTTCTTTCTGAAATGGGAGTGATGTGGGTGAGAGTAATATATGGAAGAGAATATTGTGAGTGTTATCTTAAGAGAATAGATTGCATGTTCTGTTTTGTGTTTCAATAGATTGCATGTTCTTAAGAGAATATTTTTTGTTTCAATAGTTACTAGTGGGAACCAGGTTATGATGGTGGAAGATGACCTTAATTAGAGAAATGGGGAACAAGGCCGTCTGGAGTGTCAGCTTTTGCAAGCCCAGAAGAGCTGCCATTGAAGAACGCATGGCGATCGAGGTTTGGAAGGGAAATGAAATGAGGGTAAAACGGGAAAAACAAAGGCAAGTGATGCACGTGAATGACACGTGGGCTAATTACCGTCAAGATTAACGGCTAAATCGACTTTAGTGTGCTAATCGATGAAAATAGGAAAATTGTGGACACAATATCACGAAATCAAAACAATGGGGTGCAAAGTGTCAGACATCCCCTTATTTTTTATTGAATGGGAAATAACTGATTAGGTTCAGTTGCTCAAAGGTCAATCCAGTCCTAAGAACACGTGTCGTCTCCCCTGTGATCGCCAACCCAAATTTCACACATGCGGTCAAGCCTCATTCAATCATATTGACGTGCAATATGAATTGTATATAACACAAGTCATTCAAAGATCATGTATCTAGTATCAATATGAGACAATAGCCATTACTCTCAATTCACATTTCAAACCAAACATAACTTGAGAGAATATTTAAAATTTTATGCTCAAAGATCTCAATTATGTCAAACAGCCCAAAGAAAATCTTTTTAAATTTTTGATAAATAACGAAAATAAAAATAACAAGATCAAACAAGATTCAAAATTCAAAATGAATGCACTATGTAAATAAATGCAACCTATCCTAATCCATGCAAGAGAAAGAACACTTAAGGAGTAGCACAATTACCAATAGCTTTATTATTAGCTAATTTGTTTTCATTTTTCTCACCCAAATCTTCCTAAGAAGGTCACGAATCAATTTCATATCTATATTCACTCGAGGACTACTTTTTCTTTCAAAAGTACTAGGTTTTCTCCAAGAGGTATAGACATTAGTCAAGTTGACCAATTTTTCCTTTTTGATCGCAATGTGTTTAGTAAAGGTCACAACTTGACTGACAAGATGTTCATGATGATTCATGGAATAAGAGTTTGCAGGATATTGCTTGAGAGTTCTATATTTAAAACAATTTGGTCGAATGTGACCTAATTTTCCGCAAAAGTGACTTACAGGAATACATCTAGCAAAATGATGAGTTAGGAGAATATACCTTAGATTTCAAATCTCTTACCTGAGTTTCTGATCTTTTGACTTTGTGACGAGATGTGCCTTTTACCTGAGTTCCTGACCTTTTGACTTTGTCACTAGAATTCTTAGGAACTTTGGCTTTATCATTAATATATGTTGAAGAAGCTGAGATAAAAAACAGTTCTAAAAGAGGAAGGAATGTTAGATTTAGTGTTATCAAGCTTTTTTTATTCTACTAGAAAACTGTTGAAGATGAGTTTTTTATTTTTCTAGTTCATACCTCAAATCTTTAACTTCATTTTCTAGAGCCAAGTTCTTTGCTCTAAGATCATGAATCACTTTAGTATACTCATCAAGCTTAGCCATGAGGCTTTCCTTTTCTCGTTCAACCTTATTTAACTTCTTTAGGATCCCTTTATTTCAGCCTTTTGAGTTTCAAACTCTTCCTTAAAAGCTTGTTATAACTCTTATGGAAGATCCTTATCTTCTTTAAAGTCTTTTTGAGATGACTCTGATTGATCCATGTTCTCTTTACTCTCAATATCAATTTTTTTACTACTTTCAACCGAAGAAGCACTCAAATTACTTTCATGTGTGGTTTCAAGGATGTCCCAAGCCTATTTGACAGTCTTACACGTAGATACTCTTTCTAACTCCTTAGGTGAGATTGCCACTAAAATGGCTTGAAGTCCGTTACTATTGAAATTGCTCTCATTGTTAGACCAAGTTCTCAAGTCTTTAGGTGTCGCAACACCATTGACATCAATAGAGGATATTGACCAACCCTTCACACAAGAAACCCAGACACGTCCATCTAGGGATTTAAAAAACATTCTCATGCATATTTTCTAGTAAGCATAATTGCTTCCATTAAAATAGGGAGGCACAAACAATGACTGACTGTGATACATCTAGACGTAGGATCAAGGAACGAGATCAGACTCCGATACAAATTGGAAAATCATGTTTAGACCCTATTAGCACCTATAGGGTAGAACATGTGCTTCCCCTCTATTTGAAAATTCAATAACAATTTTAGAACAAGCCCTAAAATTGTTGAGTCTAGATCTGAATAATCAATTAATAAAATATATATGCAGCGAAATAATAAAACAAATATCAATCACATAAGAGACAAAGATTTTGTTGACGAAGTGGAAAACCTTTGAACTTACATTTCAAAGGAAAAACCACTCTAGGTTAGCAGCTACCAGAAATTCTTTAAGAAGTAAAACCTTACAACAGTGATTCAGACACAAACAACGTCCAGTTGCTTGACTCTGACTATCCCGATATAATAATCTAAGTATTCCAACCTAGACATGCTTTCTGCGGTTAACCATCAGCTCTCTGAGGTTCTTCTTATTAACTCTTCAAGAACGTCATTGTTCTTCAACACCGAGAACTCCGACAACCAAACTTCCACATGAAGGTTGGTTTCAATGACCATTGAATTGAAATATCTGGAGAAAATCTGAACTGTTTATGAGCATGTATATTCAAAGGATTTTCTCTCTCTAGGGAGGAGGCTTGAATTTGAATAAAGATTGGAATGACCTTACTCACTTATTTCAAAAATTTAAATTTTTTTATTTTACATATTGGAAAAACAATTATCACTCGTTGTTTTCCTAATGACAGATGATTATAAATTCTGTGCGATTATCAATCTTTTTAATATCTTAATGAATATTTCAAAAAAAAACTGGAAATGAGCAATTCATGACGGTCTTTTAAAAAAATCATATGGCTTTCCAAGGAAAAGAAGAAGAAGAAATCGTATATATGGCTGAATTGCATTGAGAGACGCCCCTGCTTTCGCATATTTTAAGATTACTCATATTTTAATTCTCGTATGAAAAAGACGATGGTAGATATCGACAAAATCCTTAGGCATAGTATCTCGATCCCTTGATACCTCCGAAAGGCGCTAGTCAATAGTTGGTACGAATGCTTTTTCCAGTCCCGGTGCCCATTCATATATATAGTTGTGGTCTCATCTGCAACTGCGACAATAAAATCCTTTTTATGATACAGTTTCGGTCGAGCAAAACGCAAGAAAGTCAAGAGGGTTTTATCATTCTCAGCTCTTCCCTATTCGTTCTTGATTCACAAAACTCCACATGTCCAATACAGTTTCAGCTATGTGGTTCGGGTGGTTGGGTTCTAGCCGTGAGAAAGGTGAACTTTCTAATACAACTCTCATTGTTTCACTCTCTACATGCGCGGTGTTCTGCTTCCTGTGGGTGGCCAATAAAACAAGAAAGGCAGTACCTCCACTGCCGCCGGGTCCCCGTGGCTTGCCACTAGTCGGGTACCTTCCCTTTCTAGGTACTGAACTTCATAAGAAATTTGAGGAACTGGCAGGGATCTATGGCCCTATCTACAAGGTTTGGCTCGGACAAAAACTGTGCGTGGTGGTCAATTCACCCTCACTAGTGAAAGAAGTGGTTCGTGACCAAGACACAACATTTGCCAACCGTGACCCTCCCATAGGTGCTCTGGCTGCCACCTATGGGGGAGCTGATATTGTGTTTTTATCATACGGTCATGAATGGAAGAAGTTGCGCAAGATATTTGTACGAGAGATGCTAAGTAAAGCAGCTCTCGATGGTTCTTACACTCTACGCAGAGAACAGCTTAGGAAGGGTATAAGAAATGTGTATGAAAAACTTGACACCCCCATAGATGTTGGGGAATTGGCGTTTGCGACGTCGATAAACACCATGATGAGCTTGTTGTGGGGTGACACGCTTCAAGAAGAGGAAGGGGCTAATATTGCGGCCGAGTTTAAGGGTTTGTTTGCGGAGCTCATGGTTCTCTTTGCCAAACCCAATGTTTCGGACTTTTTCCCGGTGCTTGCGAGGTTTGATTTACAAGGGATTGAAAGGGATGCAAAGAGTATTTTCCAATGGAATGAACGAATTTTTGATTCTGCCATTGACATGCGGTTGAAATATTTGGCCAAGGCAAAAGACGAGGGGAAGGGAATGACTGAACAAAAGGAGGACTTTTTGCAGATTCTCTTGGAGCTGAGGGAAAGTGATGATGCTGCAACATCAATTAGCATGACACAAATCAAGGCCTTGCTTTTGGTATGTCAAATTTTCCGCTTCGTTGCTCTTTATAATAACTAAGCGCCAACTAGGAGGCATATAAAATTTTAACTAAGTACTTGTTAGGCCCAAGCTCAACTTACATGAGTCCCTATCGTTGGACTGGGAAATTCTGCTTGAATAGGCTATTTTGCAAACGTGTTATCACTGTTTCTGCAGTTGATCTCGATCTTCTTCTTTTTTTTTTATCGTTATTATATATATATATGATAGTTAAGGGGTTCCCTGAGAATAGGAAACCAGCACGTACAGCATATGACACTTCTTGTTATAACCGCGACAACTTATCTCAAACATTAAAACTTCGTTTTGTCAATAGGACGTATTGGTGGCTGGATCCGACACTACAACCACCACGTTGGAATGGGTAATGGCGGAGCTGATGCACCATCCAGAGGCAAGGAGAAGAGTCCATGAAGAACTGACAGAAATGGTGGGGCTGGACTGCATAGTAGAAGAATCTCATTTGCCCAAATTAAACTATTTAGGTGCTGTCATTAAGGAGACATTTCGTTTGCACCCGACGGTTCCTCTCCTAGTTCCCCGTTCTCCAAGCCAATCTAGCATCATTGGCGGGTACAGAGTACCCAAAGGTGCTAGTGTTATGCTTAATGTTTGGGCTATACATAGGGACCCAAAGATTTGGGACAATCCTTTAGAATTTCGACCAGAGAGATTCTTAAACGATTGTGGGAGATTTGATTTCTCCGGCAACGATTTTAAGTATTTGCCATTTGGATCCGGGAGAAGAATATGCGCAGGGCTTCCATTGGCGGAAAGAATGCTAATATACGTCTTAGCTTCTCTATTGCATCAGTTCGAATGGGAATTGCCACCGGGTACAGAGCTGGACCTTTCAGATAGATTTGGTATTGTTACCAAGAAACGGATGCCCCTGATAGCAATCCCAACACCCAGGTTATCTAAACCGGAGTTGTACACAAACTAGGGGAATGTTTTTTTTGCTAAATAAAAGAGTGGAAAGGGAGCTACCAGTGTAGCCAACTCCCTTGAGTGTGACCGTAAAAACTCTCACTCCCAGCGGATGAATGAGAGATGTGTAGTTTTTGCATTTGTTTATGTCTACCTTATTCCTTGCACTTATAGGCTGTAGGCCGCCAGTAAAAGAGCCTGATACTCGTGACCTAAAGTCTCCTTCTTTCTTTTGGAATATACAATGATATCCTTTATGTTATGTGTTCGTTATAATGTTTGTGTTTAAAAAATAGGGATGAATACATTTTGCCCTCTTATTTTTGGGGTCATTTACACTTTGCACTCCGATGTTTTATTTTTGATACATTTGACCCATTATCTTCCACATTTTTGTAATGTGGACCCCGTACCCGATTTGGCCGTTTAAATGGACAGATTTAGTCAACATGTGAACCGGTCGACCGCTACAAAGGTAACGTGAGAGGCATGATGAGCCGGTCGACTGCTTCATGTAGCGGTCGACCGGCGCATGTTGCGCCGACCGGTGCATGTGTTAACGAAATCCGTGAATTTGACGGCCAAATTGGGTACGAGATCCACATTGCAAAAATGTGAAAGATAATGAGTGTAAAGTGTAAATGAATCTAAAGATAAGGGGGGCAAAGTGTATTTATCCCAAAAAAATAATAATATATACCTAAGTATGAATTGTTGACATTGATAAATATAATTTTCATAGACATAATTAATGTAGGAATCAAATAATGGTTTGGTAAACTATTAATTAAGGCGATTTGGCAATCAATTTTTTTTAAGAATTTTGAGTTTGTGGGATAAAAACTAGGGCTGAACAAAACTGGACCGAAAAATCGGACCGGATTTGTGGTCCGGTCCGGTCCTAATTTTTAAAATGCGGTCCGGTTTATAAATTTCTGATATGCGGTCCGGACCGGATCGCATTTAATAAATTTTTTTATATTTAAAATGCAAGCTCTGCGCACAGTGCAGAGCCTGCACTGCACTGCGCAGTGCAGACTGCTTTCTTCGATAATTTTTTTTAAAAAAATAATTAAATCCGGTCTGGACCACTTAAGTGGTCCAGACCTGACAACATTTCAGAGAACCGGACCGGACCGGACCACTTATAAGTGGTCCGTTTCGGTCCTTTAATATAAGGGAATCGGAAATGCGGTTCGGACCACATTGCGGTCTGAAAACCGGACCGCATTGCGGTCTGAAAACCGGACCGCATTGCGGTCTGAAAACCGGACCGCATTTCCAGTTTTGAGCCCTAATAAAAACTAAGAAAATAGAAGATTTGATGGATTTTTTAATGAAAATTAGTGGATTTTTTTAAAAAGTAAGAAGAATTAATAATATTTGATGTAATTCTTTTAATAAAAAATACTGAAGTTAGTGTTAAAAGGTGAGATAAGAATGGACTTTTGAATCAAATGGGCATAATTGTTTTTATTTTGATAGTAATATGAATCTTCAACCTATCATAAGAGGCGGAAGGAGCAGGGGGGCCGCCCCCTTCGCCTAAAAAATCAGATAGCTTTTTGGCATCATGTAGCTGAGATTACAGTGATCAAAACCTCCAAACTAATCATTTTTCAATCTTATAACTACGAAGCATTAGCTTTTTAACAATACATGATTAATCGAATATACTTTTTTAGATATATATATTTACTTTACTTTTGTGTATATAAGCTGGACAACATATATGAATAGATTCGAAAACAAGAAATACAAATACTTAGTTTATTTTCAAATTCCACTCATATGTATTAGAGCCAAATGCAAGACTAGCCCTACTCATAGAGAGAAGGATCGGATAACCTTGGGGTAGGAATTGCAACAAGGGCGATCTTCTTTTTCAGTACGATCCCAAACTTTGCAGTAAGGTCAATTACCTCCTCTCCGGGAGGCAGTTTCCAATCAAAAGAATGCAAGAGCGTCGCAAGTGAATACAACACCATCCTCTCAGCCATAGCTGTTCCAGCACAAATTCTTCGGCCAGACCCAAAGGGAAGATAACTGAAGTCACTCCCACTATAGTCCCAATTACCATTCAGGAACCTATCCGGATCAAAATCTAATGGGTTTTCCCAAATGGAAGGTTCCCTCTGTATCGCCCACACATTCAAAAAGACCCGAGACCCTTTTGGAATGGTGTAGCCTCCCACCGTGCATGTCTCGCTGGGGCAATGAGGGACTAGGAGTGGCAGCGCTGGGTGCAGCCGAAGTGTTTCTTTCATCACGGCATCCAAGTAGGGTAGTTTTTGAATGTGAGACTCTTCGACAACGTTTTCTTTGTCAACTACAGCCTCCAATTCTGGCTGAGCTTTCCTCATTACCTCCGGGTTGTTCATAATCTCAGCCATGGCAAACTCGATCGTGTTAGAGGATGTGTCTGACCCACCCACCACCATATCCTATATATGACGTAGACAATTGATCATTAGTATTATTCCTACCTTTCTAAGAACATTATAATCGGTTAATATTGCTACCAAAAATCTATCTAAATGTTAGAAGGATGCATGGTTGTCATATATATATAGCAAAAAACTCCACAATGACAAGCGAAGATTCTGATATTTTTAACAGCCACTTATGGGGTTGGGTTCGTACCTGCCGCAGCCAGAAAGATAAGGTTTTTTTAAGGAGGTTCCCTGTCGTATAGGATACTGCTAGTACACAGCGTTGGTTTGATATATATTAGTGCTTCTGAGTGCGTCCCGCACCGAGAGGACTCTGATATTTTATAAGGGTGTTACTGTCACGCATAGTGGAATAAATAAATCATAGCAAATAGTTCCTCTTTCTGCCGTCCGCATAATTGCATTGGACGTTGTCTATACACATTCTAAATTACGACACCCACAATGTCATGAACAAACAGCCACAATAAAGAGTCGATCTGCCCATGGACACCAAGCCTTTTTTTAAGCCTTATTAGGTGTCAATGATCTACGATACAGGGAAGTTTTGACGGGAGCTGATTCCCTCGGGATTTTCGAACACTACCGAAGGGAAGAGAAGATGAAGATTAAAAAAAAAACAATCAACAGTTAATATAAATACACATCATTCAATAAATAGAAAGACTGAGCCACAACTCCTCTCTAATTTTTTGTTTCATTAAATGATTTGGAGATGTATTAACCATTGATTTGTTTTTCTTTTAATCTCCACCTTCCCTTTGCTAGCCTTCGGAAATCTCTCGTTCGGAGGAAATCCGTTCCCAATTTTAACTTAGGTCTAGCTTTTTTCTATCTGGCTATGACAACCGAAGTCACGACATGAATTTTGGCTAAAGTTTTTCATTTTAGCTTTTGTTCATTCTATCTGAATAAATGAATATTACTTAGTTTTCTAAGTAACAAAGCAAGATTTTGAAAACTAGATATGCTTAGAAACAAAAACAAAACGAAAACTAGATATGCATTTCGAGATGTTCTTGGGCTTGGGGGGATTAATATTATGCAACGGATACGAGAGCAAAAAACACAGACCATGAGCAATGCCTTGAGGTGGATCATGGTCAGAGGTGTCTTAGGATCGCCTTCGTCCTTCAATTTCAACAAAAACTGCAAAAAATCCTTGTTCTCTTCGCCAGAATTACCATCCGCCGCTGCTCTACTCCCACCTTTTTTATCCATCTTTAATCGTTTCTCTATCATGTTATCAAAGATCCGATCAAACCGTCGCATTAACCCATCCATCTGCCGTTCTATGCCTTGCAAATCGAACCGGGCCAACCCGGGAAAGAAATCCGAAATGTTGGGCTTCCCCAGAAGCTCCGTCATCTCCGACACCACCTCCCTGAACTCCGCCCCTAGGCTAGCCCTCTCGTCTCCCTCCACCATTCCACCCCACAGCATGTTGGTGATCACGTTGAGCACGGTCAAGAACATCTGCTCCCCAACGTTCACCGGCGATCCGATCTGACTATACAAGTACCCGACGGTATCTCGAACCTGTTTCCGGCGGAGCGAGTAGACGGAGTCCAAGGTCGTGTTGCTCAGCATCTTGAGCACGCAAACTTTTCTGAGCATCCGCCACTCGGGCCCATACGGTGTCCACACAATATCGGATCCGCCGTAAGCTGCGACCCGTGCCGCGTTGGGCACGTCACGATTGGCAAAGGTGACGTCGTGGTCCTTGAGCACTTGGCGGGCAAGGGAAGGGGAGGTCACCACGATGCCGAGCCGGAGCTTCAGTATGGGCCCGTAAGTTTTGGCAAGGCCGGCGAAATAGGTGTGAAGCTCCGGATCGAGAGACAGAAGGTTGCCGACCACCGGGAGGGCACGGGGCCCCGGCGGCAATAGTGGAGCTCCCCTCTTGTTCTTGGCGTAAATCCATACATACCAAGAGAGCGTAAAGATAACAAAGATGGTTAAGAGTGAGCGTGAGAGTTGGTCGTTTCCATTAACAAGGCTTCGGATGAAATCTGAGATGAGTCTCATCAGGGTGGCGTTGGGAAGGTCAACGTAGGAGTAGTAACAGTGTGTAATGTGTTAAGAGGAACGGGATGAGCTTTGTGGATTGGCTACATTTAGATAAGGAACGGGATGGCTGAGGCTCTTCATGCTACCAAAACTCAATCACATCCGGGCCCAAACCTATGTGAGGGCCCAATAGGTACGAACAAGCCCCCGTCGCATTCAATCCAGAAAGAGAAACCCCTATACGTGTCATGAGCGGTTATCTAACAGCCCGCTATAAGTCATAACTCTACGATCTTTCTATTCTCATAGTGGGGACAAAGGATCGTTGCGAAGATGTGAGGAGAGTGTCACAACGCACGACTTTACGTGACGAAATTTCTGTAAGAAGTCCCACTAAAAGGAAATAGAGGAATGTGAGAAAAACATTATAAAATGAGAAGCTAACGATGGAAGATGTAGGTTTTTCTAAACAACAAAATTGTGAAATACGGATAAGAAAAAAGCTGATTTAAACATCGGAGGTTCTTTACTCCGGTATCCGGGATTATTTTTATGGTTTTGTAGAGAAAGATACGTGAAGAAATCGAGACGCATTTACTCGGACGTTCTGGCCGTAAACCAACTGATTCATCAGCTCTCAAAAAAAATTTAGCAAAACCTTAGATAAGGACAAGACAAGGATCTTTTGGCTTCGATGGAGCTAGAATAGGCCATACGGCAATGGAACCCGGGAAATGAAGTCTGATTTTGGGTACCCAATTATTAATGTTGCTGATGTGCTCCTCTTTTCCTTTTTTGGATGTAGGCAATGGAACCCTGTACCTATTGGCTACTCCAATTTATTAATTGTGTGGATAAGTATGGCTACCCCAATTTGTCTATTGCTTTCTTCACTATCCTATATTATACATAACTAGTATGTATGCAAGAGAACTTGAGGTTCACTCTTGAATGAATTTAATCAGACGGTAAAATATATATTTTCTTCTATAACTACTGGGGTAAAAGTATGAATTCGCACCATTAGAATGACTTTTCAGCTTTGTGCCAAAAATAATTTCCCAATTTATAAGGATAAAAGTTGTACTCTTCTACGTTGTGGAAATATAAGTTTTCCATTTTATATTAAAATTATAAATACATTTTTTACTCATCAACTATAAATAACTTAATAAGTTGCACGGTAAATTATCAATTTTGACACAAAACTCTCTACTATTAATATTAGACACTTTGCACTATCAAATTGAGTAAAAATTAAAACTTTATTTTACTCTTGAATGACGATAATGCTCCCGTCGATCTGATATGAACAATATGAACATATGCTGATTCAGGGGCATTGTCATCATTTGGGTCTAATTTGATGAAAAAATTTGACAAGAGTGCAATATATATAAAATTAGTAGTTGAAGAGTGTGTTTCTTCGTAGATTATTTGAATTGTGTCCTTAGTCATCCATTAAAAAAAAATAAAACAGAGAATTCTATCATTAACAAAACATTGATTTAAACTATGAGACAAATATATGTGCATATATATATTCAGACAAATTGGTAGTTGAAGAGTACTGTTTTTTATATCAAATTGTTTTTCGCACCCCTCCAACGTTGACAATTTTCATATTGCATGCTGAATTAATATTCAGACATTATTTCCTTAAGAGATGTTACTAGTCATGACCTCGTGGGTCTAGCGGATGCTTTCCTTTGGTTTAGGTAGATGAATCACGATTTCACCCAATATAATTTTTATTCTTCTAGGAAACAGTTGGGTATTAAACTGCTGTCTTTTGTCTTGCACAAGACCCCAGCGTGTCCTGTTGAAATTATCGAAACCAGATTATTTCCCATAAGATTCCAATTCTATTAGGATAATTATAAGGATCTTGAAAGTTAAGGTAGTTCTAATGAAGAGGATGATCTTGATCCGCTTCATCCTTAGAATTCTTACGAATTCCATCCGGGTAATTCTTCAAATTTCCGCCATTATTTTGAAACTCTAGTACACTACTTTTGTCACATATTAATTAACAATTACGATTTTAAAATTCGAATGAAGTGTATTAGACATAATGGGTACTAGGTACCAAGATAATAAAAATTTGAACTAAAACAAAAGATACAGAATTGGAATTTCATTTGTCCTAGAATTCAATAAAATCCTAGGATTCGAATCTAAAATGCAATGTTCCAAAACAGGAAAAAGAAAGCTTTCATGTTGCATGGATGGCATAATGTAGCTGAGATTACAGTGATCAAAACCTCCAAACTAATTATTTTTCAATCTTATAACTACGAAGCATTAGCTTTTAACAATACATGATTAATCGAATATACTTTTTTAGATATATATATTTACTTTCTTCACAAATTCAGGGGCTAACCCTGCATTCAAGTGGCAAATCTAGCCATGAATCATCCAAAAGTGGAGCCGAAGCTTCCGACTCTGCTGGCCATTCAGAACTAACATCAATTTCATCAAATAATATGGGTTTACATTTTCCATCTTTACTTTGACAAATGGCTTGTAACCAAAGATTGCACCGCACAAAAACCATATCATTGAATTTGTCCAGCTCCACTCTGTTCCGTTCCTTCGTATGCATGCTCACAAAAGTGCTCCAGTTCCATCTGCACCAATGAGAACTACAAGGTTGGCTCAGTATCCGAATCGCAGCTCTCTGGAGTGTGGGGATCTCATAACCATATCCTGCCCACCAATCACCTATGAATGCATGATGGTCAGTCTCAGATGTAGTTTTTTTTGGAGAAGGCAACTAGTAAACTATATTTTCTCAATCCATTTGGAAGACGTAGATATCAAAACATCCAATACATACCTGGGGCATTCAATGTCCTTCCCATGATCGCAAACTCTGTCCCAAGAGCACCTTGCGCATTAATGTATATAGGATGTTCCTTAGCAATTTCCATCTTATCCTTCTCGGTTGTAACCATCTTTGACATTGCTTCTTGAAACCCATTCCTCATCCTTAAGTCAATCTTGAAGTTTGGATTGTACAAAATGGAGGGATTAAGAAATGCTGCTGCAGCATACAAGGACGAGTGGTGCTGCATGTTCCATCTCCGATCTATTATATTCCATAAGGGCATGTAATTCTCTTCAATACCCTTATAATATGTCTTGATTGCAACCTTTGCCCTCTCTATCCCTTCATATATATAGCCCATAGCAGGCATGTCCCCTTCAACAATCCGTAGAATTTTAACTAGAGGTTCAGAAATACTTACAGCTTCATGTGCGTACCTCCAAAATCGATCTAAAAACAACAAGGCCTTCATGGCTTGTGCATCAGGACGTTTACTATACATGGAGGACAACCACTCCGTACCAGAAAACATGTGCTTCAAATTGTCCTCCTGAATCACAATGGACCTCAAAGAGAGGAAGTTAGTCACAAATCTAGAAATTCTTGGCCTGATCAACTCCCTTCCACAGGTGAATTTTCTCATCATATTCAAAGTCCACTCATTACCATAAATGTACCTTGTGATGCTCTTTGCCTCCTCCAATACCGTAGCCACCCACTCTTGTTTACCAATGTCCTCCAACATCTTATCAATACAATAAGAAGCACAAGGCGACCAAAACAACGACCTGTACTTGGCCATAAGAAGCCTTCCTGCATAAACATAACTTACCGTGGTATCCGTTATAACTTGAACAACATTTTCCAAACCAACTTCTATAACAACAGAATCGAGCAACTCGAGCAAGAAAGCAGCGTCATCTTCATGACCTGATACATCAACAGACTTCAAAAATAGTGATCCCTTTGGACATGTAACTGAAAATACTACAAGTGATTTGGTCCTATCATCAGACCAGCTATCACACAAGATTGTGCAGCCTGTTTCTTTCCACTCATCTCTATATTTCTTGTAACACTCATGTATATCACCTTTCACTTTCTCCAAAAGAGTAGATCTCAATCTTTCATAACTTGGTGCTTTGTAGCCCACCCCACACTCTGCTATAGCATTTATCATTTCCTGATAATACATGGATTTAGCAGCAGTGAAAGGAATAGAGTTGTGGAAGAAAAAAACAGCAACTTTCTTATCAGCATCATCCTCTTTTAGCTTTTGAGCATCATTCACTGTGTGTTGTTCGCTCGGTGAAGGGCGTGGAAATAACAAAGACGGACAGGCACTTCCATTCTGTCCACTTGACTCATGGTTAGGATGGATACCACCACTAGTAGAAGAGCTATTTTGTTGACCATTAGCTGCTGCTGTACGATCCACCTTTGTTTTCTTGGGAGCTTTCTGTTTCTTGGAAGTGCTTAATATACTTTGGATATGGTCCCGCACATCAGCAGGGACGTCAGAACAGGGGACTATATCTTTGTTTTTTATTTGCGCCAAGTGAAACTTCATCCTGTACACCCCTCCACTGAATTCCCGTTGACAATAATTACACCTAACCTTCTGTCTGGTTGCATCAACAAGGACACAGTGCTCCCAACAGGCATCTCTTCCTCGAACCATAATCTTTAAACTGTAAGGAATTGAGCAAAATTTCTTTTATGTTGTCATGGAATGCACAGAACAGCCACGTGCACAAACATTTGTTTGAAGAGGAAGTCAATTTAACACTTAAGAAACATGTCATCTTTAAAGCTGTAGCAGAGCTGGAACATAACAATATGGACATAAAAGCATGGAAAGAGCAGAATTTAGCAACAAAGAATTCACGATAAACCATAGTTCTTATTAGACCAATGTTTGCCAAAAACAATAAAGCTTGGCATTTCTAACACAGGAAGTAACAGTTGCGTTTAGCTTCCACCAACTGTAACAGAAAGAGAGAGGATGTATCTGTGTCAAAAGTATCCCAAGGGAGAATGTCTTGCTGGCTGGTTTGGGTTGAGAACAAGCCATCAAACTAAATCTCAGACTATGCAGATCATTACGTTTAGTTGCTGTTACAGTTAGCAGTGGTTAATAGGAGAGAAATTAGCTCTCTTGATCATACAAGTACATTGGAACAACTCATTAATTGAGGGGAATCAATTTTACAAAAGCTTTTTGCCTAAATGAAACTGCAGCATTCTGAGTGTCCTTTTACTTGCAATCAAAGTAGGAGTACAAGATCAAAATGCTTCCTTGCATTACAATATGAAAGATCTTATCTCTTCCCTTACATTTTCACCAATTCCAGTATGCTTTCGAGGTTTGAAGCAAGCACCCATCATGAATAAGGAATTCAGTAGACATGTACTATCCTAAGGTCTTATATCTTTTTGTAATCATTTATAGTTCTTAGGAAACTGTGTTGCTTTTGCTTCATCTGAACTGACTATAGTTGCAAAACTAGAAGATATCATTTTGTTTCTCTTCAACAACCACCATGACTTCAAATTTGCGACACATCCCAAAAATTTGGTATTCTTTTTCATTGAAAAGAAGTCTAATCTCTTTTCGATTGGCAGATGTTTAACTAAGAGAAGATAATGGACATAATCTGTTCAAAATGGCCCACATAAATTGTTATAGAAATATTCTAATCCTGCTACCAGTTGTATTTCGGTTAGTGACTGACCATTTCGTGGTGATTGCCCTTAACTTAATCCCAACGCTTCACTAGAACAATCAAGGCCCAATAATGCATAACCTCAGTACTCATCGGGCCAATACAAGCCGTTAACTCTTTAGAATCTGAGAGTTCCTTTAATAAGCTATAAAGAGATTCTTAGCTATATATAAGCGACATCAGTCTCCCATGACACAATGGTCCGTCACAATTGGTACATCATTTTGGACTCGTATAATTTACGCTTCGCATAATTTACTTAGCTAGTAAGAGGTTCCACCCCTCAGACTGAGTTCCTTTTCTATTTCTCTTCGCTTGGTTTTCTTCTTTATTTACTCCCATTTTCTGGGTTAAACAAAAAAAAAACAAAAGAGTTGCAATCTTTACAAAGAATTCCCATTGTGTAGATTGACATAATATTGTGATTTTAAGTAAAATATCACCTGCTCATGAAATAAAAGAGTAAAATATAACTTGCATGACTTATGGAAAAAACAACATCATTAACATAGGATCCATTAAGGGGAAGAAAAAATCATAACCAAACATAAATGATCAACAGATTGACCACTCGTTAATAGAGCATAGATCTTAGAACAATTAGACAAAAAAACCAACTGTATTTTACCAACTAGCGAGAGAGAGAGAGCGAGAGAGTACCTGGGCTGGGAGGGATCTGGGGCAGAAGCTGTTCTGCTCGGAAGCTGAGTGTGGCGGGAGAAAAACTCGGGAGTTGTCGGAATCTGGGGGAATTGGAATCGGCGATTTGGAGGAAAGGGAAGCGAGCCGAGGAAATGGAAAACAACGTCTCTTCCGAGGAGGGGGGCGTGAAAATCGTCTACTCCTTCACGTGATCCGCGCGTGGGTTTCATACTAGAGCCGTTTTTTTTTTAAGAAAGAATCCTCACAAATTTTTGGATTCACTCTTACCGGTTAACTTATAAGTTTTATCCTCTTTCTAGAAATTGTATTGGGTGTCAAAATTTTGGAATTTTAATCTTAATAAAATAATTATAAAAAATTATCTCCCTTTCATTTTTCACTCTAAAATTTTAAAACTCAAATATACCAAACTGATGTTTCTTGACAGCAAATATTATTTATCTTTACTTAACTGAGAGGCTCATCCAATATTATTCCAAATTAACTCAAATAAAAAAATAAACAATGTAGGGGAACTCAGTTTGAATCATACCATTTTCTCAATAAGTTAATAGGGGCGAAAACTCAGCCCACTTGTGGATAGCATTTGTTGAGTAGAATTTGAAAGCCTACTTAACCCCCCCCCCCCCCCCCCCAAAAAAAAATCTCTTTTCACGCCATGAGAAGAGAAAAGCATCCAATTGGGTAGAACACAAAAGTGTCGTTGCATAAATCCTAGGCAAAATGGGATCATATATACGGAGCTTTGCTTCTGTTTTCCCCGTGGAAGAGCTACAAATGCAAAGAATGATACAGGATTGATCTCAACCGCTTTGTTGGCATGATACAGGATTCTTCTGCTTCTGCTTGGTTGGCATGATAGAGGATTCTTCTAACCGCTTTCCTTTTAAATTAGGAAAATAATGAAATAGAGATCTCAATTCTCAACAAAAGAAAATATGAATCAGAATAGTAAATCACCAGAAAAATCAACAGCACTGCTACACTCCAAGTCCAAATAGACTTCTCATTCACAGAGAAGGAACAAACCAAGATTATATTAGCTACTTCGCATGACTAGGCGGATAAGCCTTCAATGGCTGCCCACATGATCTTCCAACAGCCATCACAGAAAGTACCCGTAAATAAGATCCAAAAAATTGGAAGAATACCCGAGCACATAATCATAGCATATGACGAAATGAACAGTTGCTGATTAATGTTGATAGCACATATGAAGCGCTTTGTGTTAAACTAGATAGCCTTCTACTGAAGACACATTTGACATCATCTAGAGGAAATGACGTTCAGAAATCCAGTGAACGCTTCATTACATTTATGATCAGTATCAAACTTTAAGAACTAAAGAGTTAAAAGATTTAAAAAACTGGGGATGCCAAACACACAGCAAGCAATTCAAGAACGGAGATATCAAGGACTGTTTTGTTTATTTTTACCCCACAATATCGAGGTATCACTCATACCAGATATTAGCTTTGCACTGACTGACACGTATGTGATCAGAAAATTTTCCCTCTGGGAAACTCTACTTCTCTACTGAACTCAGTTGCTGCCTAGCTCTGCGAATACACCTTTCAAAGTTTCTGACCAGAGGGGCACATTTCAGAAAGTCTTCAGGATGTTCTTTGTAACATGCCAACCAAGCACCATTCTCTGCTGAGCAAGGCATAGGCTTCTGGTACGGAAGTTTGAACTCCTTATCATGGAGATCTTTGGCTCTTTGTGTTACTTCCCGCACCATGTTCTCCTCCTGCTTCTGTAACTTCTCGAGAACCCCCTCGCTGTCTTGAAGGACAGATCGAATTGCATCCACCTCCGTATAGGCAGGTTGTGCAGGAGGGTTTACTGGTATGAATAATGGAGGCTGCAGTGGCCATCCTGTAGCAGTAACTCCTTTGAATGTTTCTGAATCCTCAGAAATCTGCTTGTGATTTACCTTAGTTTGGGGCTGTCTAGGTTCTCGTGGAACCTTAGCTTTAGATTTTTTTGTTTTCTTTTTCGATTTCTCCGTGTCATCAGCAAGCCGATTCAGAAGGTTGCTACTAATCTGAATTGAAAAATCACCCATAACAGCTAAACTCCCAAATAAAATTCCTGAAAACATCCAAGGAGGTGATTGTGTTGGATTAGAAACATGTGATGCAAACTTTCTAGTTATGCTTCAGGTGTCACCAATGACTTCTTTCATTAGGTATCTACCTCCTAATGACAAAGTGAGTGGACAAATGATCACTTAAAAAGGGTGTTCAAGGCCACAAATAGCATATTACAGAACTCTGTCAAGTAAGAGTCTTAATATGGGAAAAGAAAAAGGCTTGACCATGAGAGTATGAAAACCAAAAATGTGTGGCCTGAATCGCTGATTTCCTGCGCTCTTGTATTCATGAAAGACAGATAAATCACTGTCGGTCAGGGAAAAGCTGAGAGTCTCCCATCGAACCTGTGCTTGTGAAAAGAAAATTATTCCAGCCCAAAAAGTTATTCGAGGTGATTGAATGTTAACAGCCAATGCGGCTTCCTCATTGACATTTCAGGCATTTCACGTGTGTGTGTGTGTGTGTGTTTGTGGGTTATTTGATCTTCAGTTCAAAGTCCATATAGAGTTAGGATGTTACACCCTTAGCCTAATCTAATATAACAATCTAAAATTTAGAGCAGAAATTCTATGAGATGGACGAATACCGAAAATCACGCGGGATGTTCTTTCAGTACACAGAAAGCAAAAGGTATCTCATTTCCAAAGAAGATTTCAATTACTCAAGAACTTTCGTCACATAGCAGAAAAAAGCACGATGCCCAACAGGAAAGGAGCGTAGAGAAGAGTATTCCCCCCCCCCCCCAAACAAACAACACACACAAAAGGAAAAAAAAAAACCCCATTTCTCTTTCAGCTTAATTTTTGGGGGTATTGTTAACATTTTCTGAATGGTGGCCCCTCAGAACCTCCAAAATAGCTTATTACAGGACCAGAACAAATTCCATTCTCCTACATCAACACTTTTTCCTACCTGAATTGCTCAAAGCATACAAGGGGAACTGGTAACAGAGAGAAAGCACAACTAAGATGCTCTGTAGTTTGAACAAGATGCTTCCACTCCAAGACCACTGAGCTTGGAGATTCCTATCCAGATAAACCATACAAGCCACAATTGAACTGATTGATCCATATTTCCAATTGCCAAGTCAGATACACATTACGACGAGTGAACTTTGATCTATGAATACGCCTAAAGGTTATAAAGGTTAACTGTTAATGGAGATATGGGGACGCTAAGGTGCCAAGTACAATTACAGAATGATTGAAACCAAGTTCTACGCGAGTGGGCTGTGGTCTCATGTGCTCTGTATTCTGAATCTTCTATGGGTTATGCCAGAGACTGTGGAAGATGTGTTGTGGTGTTGGAAGAGGAGGCTTAAAAACCCTTTCGCTAAGGCTATTTGGAGATTGATACCCCATTGTATCTGGTGGTGCCTTTGGCGGGAGCGTAATTATAGATGTTTTGAGGATTGTTCTTTGTCTTTGGATAGGTTGAAGAGTATTTTGTTGTCGTTACTTTTCTGTTGGGTGAACTCGGTGCTTGGTTGCCCTTTTCTTGATTTTCTTGATTTCCTTAGTTTTCTTGCTTGTTTGGAGTAGTGATGTCGGTATACTCTTTTGTACTTTTTTCACTATTTCTAATGAGATTGGCTTATTCATAAAAAAAAACCCAAGTTCTAAGATTGGGAAACGCACGGACTAGGGACTTCCCATTTAACAAAGCAACTGTAAACATAAAAGCCAACACATTATTGCCTCCTTGACATAGTATTCTAAGATTACCCAACATGATCACTTGCCATAGCCCTTCTAACAACCAGACAAACTTAAAACTAAATCAAGAAAAATTGAAACAACGGGTATAAACTAAGTGTCAGCTATAGCAACAGAATACTACATCGTTCTTCGATAAAAATTTTCCTAAAAGAAGGTATTATTTCTGAACAATCTATTAGCTTTCTTTCTTTTTCCCTTTTCCCTTTTTTTTTTTAATTCACAAGTTTGACTTCATGTTCATGGAAGTTTCTCATAGAAATCACTGATACAAGGTTTTCCCAGATAACAAGGGGACACAAGAAAAAATATGTAGCCCTGACGCCAGTGGCGTAACCAGGAATGAATCTGAAGGGGGGCCAACTCCTAAGGGAAAATGACAAAAAAAAATACTACGTAATGCAAAAAAAAAGTCTTAAAATTAAAAATATTGAACATTAAGGACTAAAAACATTAAAAATATATTATATTGAAATACATGTATCGTATTTCACAAGTCACAACCTAAGGTCCTAATCACAATTTCAAAACCTAACCACAATTTCTTGATCAATTACAAGTTACGTATCCCAAATTCAAATCCTAAAATTCATTTGGTATTGCAACTAGCTATTTTAATGGGATACAGGAAGCTGACAAACTTTGAAAATGCATAGACTTTGCCTATTCTCACAATCCGAGATATTAAGAAAGAAGATTGCAACAAAGACCACAATCTCACAATTAGTACGGCGCAAAGACCACAATCCATCTTATAAAGAATACAACAATTGAAGACTACATCCTAATAATACCATCTTGGCATCTTACATCATAATAATACCAGCAACGGTCCAAAGATTGGTAGTAATTATAAACATAAGACTGTCAGTCTGTCACTAACATGTAATTATAACTCCTCTTTTGTGCTATTAATAAATCATAACATTTACAAATTACAATATCAATAAGCTCCTGTCAATTTCTCACGGAAAACAAATTAGAAAAACTAGTCCAGTAAATTACTTAAAAAATAAAAAGCTCCTGACAATTGAATTTCCTCTAACACTGCTTTCAAATAAATAATCGAGTTCTAAAATAATCTACAAAAGAAATTTCCACATGATATTCCTTTTTTTGGCAGCATTTCTATGGTCTAAATGGCTAAATTCTAATCGGCTAAATTCGAAATAGGCAGAAGAAATTGAACAATGAAGTGTACCACCCAGTGCACTTACAGTACCTGGCGGCTAAGAGAAAGAGAAAGACTCGGCTGAGAGTCTGAGACAGTGAGACTTGAGAGAGAGAGATCCGAGAGAGGCAGATAGGAAGAGAGAGAGTCGGCGCCGGTGGTGGAGGAGAGAGGCACGGAGAGGAATCGGCGGTGGAGGTCTGGAGAGGGAGAGAGAGCCGGAGGTGGAGGTACTGTCTGGAGAGGGAGAACTGTGAGAGAAGGAGGAGGGTGGAGGGGCGTCGGGAGAGGGAGAAAAACTAATTATTAAAACAGGTGAAACGGGCTTGGGGCTGGGCGCAGGTGGGTGGCAGGGCAGTGGGCAGGGCTTTAGCTGGGCTTTAAGGGGCCCGGCCTGGTTAAAGGGGACAGATTAGTTCTAAAAAATAAAAATAAATAAAATTTCAAACCCCTACATCCGCCACCGTCGCCCATGCAGTTTCGGGAACTATAAGAGTCTCGTAAATATAACAAACAACGTTACAAGGATTAAGCCTTAGAATTCGATTAAGAATGCTTCAATTTTCGTTCAAATAGTGTCGTAGATCTAAAAAAAACAAAAGAGAGAGAACAAGAGGTCTAACCAGGAGTCGCCGAATAATTCCGCGGCAGTCGGAATGGTCTCTGGCTACTGAGAACTCGAAAAGGGCGTTCTTCAAGCTGCCCGCAGCTGTGCCAATAAATTGTTTAGTTGGGCCCCCGCGGACATGACGTAGCTCATTTAGACTTCGCAAGTACAAAATGTTCTTAGAATTGGGTTGGGCCTGCGACGAGATAAATTTGGTCCGAATAGAATGGCCCAAAACAATGACAAATCCGTGAATGCTATGGTCTAACACATTACCGCTTCACATTTTTTTTTAAACAAAAAAAAAAGTCTTCGGGAGATGGATCATTCGAAGCCAAGTCAAAATTTACCACTACTTAATGAGACCGTGATTCGAATTGTCGTTGAGAACAAACCCTGAATCCTAAACACAGCTCGCACACCACTGAACCACCACCTCTAATAGCTCAGTACCACTTCACATGATTACAAAACAAATACAGACAATTGAGGAGTAAATTCTAAAAGGTAATAGAGATGTAAGGTCTATCTCTCCATCTAAGAAAACAATGACTTTTGAGGTAATTTTTTTTTGGGTGACTAGACATTGAACATTGACGTGACAGAGTCCAATATTTTATGTCTAGTAGACACACAGTTTAAATTCTATAAAAAAATTTAATGTCAACTTCACAATGAGTCATTGATTCCTACATTTGTTGAAAGTCACTTTATAGTACTCAAGATTTATTTTCAAATGAAATGATGATTTTCAGGCTGCTACTAATATATCACTTAAAAGAAAACAAGATCTTGCTTTGGACACTTCTTCCAAATGATGAAGAAAGGAAAACCATAACTCATCTATATAATGTCATCTTCTTAGGTTGAACCACATAAATCTCCACCAATTTAACCAGAATGAATAATATTGAAATAAACAAGATGATAGTACTCAAATCCATAAATTTAAACTTTTAAATTAAAATAAGCATGCAAATGATAGTACTCAAATCTATAAATTTAAACTTTAAATTGAGTAGTTATAAATTTAATCTTAGTATATATGTTATATTATGATATAACTATGATTAAAGGTATTATCTTTGTTATATATGGTATCAGAGTTGATGGTTAAGTGAGGAGAGGATTGTTGTATATATGCACATATAAGTGCAACTTTTTTAAATTTTTTAAGTGATTTGTATTCTAAATCTATCTAGGAAACTCTCAAAAAATCTTGCACTCTAAATTAAGATGCAAACAATTATATTAAAAGCCTTTTGAGTTTAGAAGGAAGTGGATACATAACATTCCGAATATGCTAGACAATAATGCCATTAAGTTCTTGCATTTGTTTGTTCCTTTTTATGCTATCGCGGGCAACAAATGTAATATATAGGTGGTGTTTTCCCGTCCATGAACCCCAAGCCAAGAGACTCCATCATCCCTTTTCCCTATTAAAAGATACCCTTTTTACATCGTAGAAAGATGTTTTGTAGTGCATTGTAGAGGACAGATCTATCAAGACTTGCTAAGAATAATATACGTACGGCCACGGGCCACCTACGTACATTCATCCATTGCGGGAGTCCTTTTCCTTCCTTTTCTTTTTCTAATTTCTCTCCCCCCCCCCCCCTTTCCCCCTTGTATTATATACAACATCACAGGACTAGATGGGCACATTTATCCGTCATTCAAATGGTCTCCCATCTTTTCCCAAACCCCACTTGAAAACTGCGGTATCAACTTGAATCAATTGCTCACAGGACATGACCCATTCAAAACGACAAGAATAACACGACGCAACATTCCACTCAGCACTTATTCTTCTGTGTGGCCAGATATCAGGCTGCCGTGAGCACTTGGGATTGAGAAATTTGGTGCAGTGTCCCCTTCATCCACTCCATTTGGCGCACTCTTTTCGTTCTCTCTCTTTTCTTTTTCTTTTTGTGTGTAGCTGTTCATATATCCGAATTACTTGGCTTAGAAAGTCTGCGGGGGTACCATCTTGTTCTCTTTTCCTTTCTTAACGAGATTAATGCAAATTGCTAGACTCTCTCCAATGGTTTACAACGAGTATATTACTTAGAATTCGGAACAAGAAAATGGATTACCATCGCACTGCATTACTTTCAAGCGTTCAGCTTATGCATCCCAAGATTCAAACCCACATCAATAGCCCCCCCCCCCCCCCCCCCTACGATATGCTCGTGTGACTTTGCAGCAAATTTTTCTAAGTTGCAGTTATGGAATTTACGAACATCTGTGAACAGCAATCTCTGTCTTCGCTTTCATGGACTAAAAAGCCTAGTGCAGAGTGCTTGGTATCATGTCCACACAACCAATCTTCAAAGATACTAGTCTTTTGCTGAACTTAAGTTCTAATAAGAAGTCACAATCCAGTCGAGCATTCGTTTGTCCCGTAATATTTGTTATTCATTCTTTGAGACACCAAATCTTATCCAACAAATTATTTATGCTGGCAATATTACGTGTACCTGTACAATAATCCATCGACAAGTATAGCTAGAACAAGTGGAGCATAGATTAATTATGTTTAGAAGCAGCAGCCATGAGCTAAGCATGAGTTCATCATCAAGAATTACCAAAAAAAAAAGTACATGGCCAATCTGTATGCGTCCTTTAGTGCTATCAACCTGACAGCCTATGCTTGTGATCTGCACGAAAAAGTTTTACTACTGCCTTTTTCGGAATTCTATGCTTATTTTTTCTTTCTTTTGCAGATAGTGATAGAACTTGTTGCAGAATAAAGAAGGCAACATAGCTACCAGGGTTGAGATCCTGATCAAAAGAGCGAGAGAAATGGAGAGAAGAAAAAAAAAAGGGACTTATTTTACGTAGATCTCTGCCAAAATGAATCACAATCATCCTATCACACAAAATGGAGGGGGAGAACAACTTCAAAATAAATTTCCTTTTGCACAAACTTCCAAATTTCTATCTCACAAAATTATCCACATTTTGTACTCCCCCCCCCCTCCCCCTCTCTCAAAAAACAATAGAACAGAAAACAGATAACACGTTCTGAGTTGGGTTAGGTTAAGAGAACTCAAGAAATGCCAACTTCTTGAAATTATATATATAATTGGTTATATATAGAAGAACAATAATAGAACGAGTGGCAGTGTGGCTCGTTGGTGTCTTTTGCATCTAATAATATGCACCACTTAGGAACTAAAGCGATTAGTGTGCACTTTCGGGTTGGGAGAGATTCAACGATCATGATTATTGCTTAAAATGCAATTAATTTAGTGGGGATATCATGCTTGAGCTTTCATTTTTGTTGCTTGCTTGAGCTTTTCAGTTTCGTTGCTTGCTTGAGCTTTTCATTTTTGTTGCTTCCTTTTCCTTTAATCCTTTCCAATTATTTTATTTGTGCGCAAATGTCCCTTGAACGATGACGAAAAGGTGACGATTTCCTTAAAGAACCTATAAATGGGGATATTTCCACTTTTGTTTTGTCATACGCCTACATTATCTAATCCGTTCTAACTACAGCATCCGGATAGTGCCAGTGTAGCAGGACAAAAAGGTGCATAGGATCTTCTCAGCATGCTTGTATTTTCTCAAACTACTGTAGCCATGCTTGGACAGAGACAAGTAACTCAATAATGTTTCGATGCTTAATTGGCCAAAGAAAACAAGACAATATAGAAGAGAGATCGGTATTGTATATTGGCTTACATTCTGGTGTAAACATGAGTAGATCATGGTCTCAGACTCTCAAACATATACATGCATGCGTACGTATTCCCAAAAGGATAGTGGCTAATAAAAAATAAACGAGGTTGAATAAGATATATATAGGGATAAAATATTTTCACTGCATGATCCTATATATAATAAGAATTTTGATCTTTATTCTTCTTTATTTGTTAAAGCTTTTAAGGATATTCTCTTTGATTCTCTTTCTAGCTGTAGCTAGCCTTTCTCGCGATCGATGATCTGTTGATCAACCAGCTCCTCTTCAATCGTGGAATTAATTAATTTTCGCTTATGTACGACGTACGATCTTTCACAAGAGGCACCATGGCAATCTCACGCAGAAAGAGGAACCGGCACTCTAAGAACTAAGAATTAAGCTAAATGCTCACTGCATGCATTATTAATTGGGATGTAAACAGTAAGAGAGAAATACCAAAAAAGGTGTCTATCCGTACGTGCATATGATCCTGATTCTAATACATATCTTATTCATTATCGTACGTATTAGGAAGAATATTTTATTTTATATTGGACGTTGGACAATCATGAAGACCTTTTCGTTTCCATATCATAGCTTGAGAATAAATTAAAATGTAAACCTTATGTCATATATTCAAGCTATTTGGGTACCCATGTAACAAGTTGGTGTGGGACATGTGTAATGCTTTTGAGGAGATTAAAATTCATTGATAATGAAGGATGGTGATAGATGATCATGACTTTGTACCCCATGGGTGCTATGATCAAGTATTATTTCATGCAAGTCAAGATTGTAGGCAAGTGAATTGCTACCCACATAATGACGTCGAGGAGAACTTATACTTCAATTGTCAAAGCAAGACGTACACTTAAGTTTGGTGGTAATTGTTAATTAGATGGCCTTAATATTCATTGTTTTTTGAATAATTATTGCTTCTGGACAAAAGTCCAAGTGAATCGAGGACTAGTTAGAGTTAAGACATGATTTAATATATTGAAGATAATATATATGAAAGTATTTGTAGAAGAAAAAAGAAAAAAGAAATCAAAGAGGCCGCCCCAACGAGAGCAGAATTAATATATATATATATATAGTGATCTGGAAACAGTACTCTTGAAAGTCCCACCGAAGCAAAAGATCAATTGGAGAATTATTTTCTCAATTTGAGGCTGAAACTTCTTTTGATATATAGGAGTAAACCATGAGGATTGAAGGAGCCAAATAATATCACATAGACCACTAGCGATCATCTTCTTTTGAACTACTTTTTGATTTGGTTGGTGGGGGACAGCTCATAAGAGGCAAGCAAGGTTCACCTTCCACCTCCCAAGAATATTCTGGAACATAATTTATAGATAAATTGTAATTAAAAACAAGCGCCTAAAACTTCTGAGCCAGACCTGGTACTTTCTTACATGAACATATATATATATATGAAACCTTAATTTAACATTGTACTTGCCTTAGTGATTAGTAGTCCTCCCGTATGGAACTACGTACTAGCTAGTACTGCTTTTCTCTCATGTCTAATGTGTTTAACACATTTAATTCAATATCAGTGAAATAATCGAAACCGAAATCATGAATACCGAAATCCTGACAATCCAATAACCACGCACAGTTCTCCTCCAAGGATGGGAAGCCCATGTTGTGACAAGTATATTTTTCCCCCTCCCTCGGACTTTCCCATGATGCATCGACTATGGGAGCTTCGTCTAGCCACAAGCTGTTCACTAAAGAGTCATTGCTGCAAATATTGTCCAACAGAAGGGACTGATCATCACTGGAACAATTATCGTTCTGTGAGCTCGAGGTGTCCTCTGAGTGGATGATGTTATCAGTCTCCGGCGGCACACAATTCTTTCCAGATTCTTGCAAGTGACTAACAGGTTGTTTAGTAAGTGGTTCGTGAGTGGCGGGATCGATTCCCATCTTCAGAAGCTTTTTTTTGATATGGGTGTTCCAGTGATTCTTAATCTCATTGTCAGTTCTTCCTGGCAATCTGGCTGCAATCTTGGACCACCTAGAGATAAGATTCATTAAAAAGGATAAGCACGAGTAAATAATATTATAAATAGCAATCAATTTTAAAGATAATTAACCTGCAGTATGCATGGCTTGCTTTGATGCCAAGTAAAGCCAGAAAAGCAGATAATGCACAATGAACAACCAATAGCTAGGCAGGTGTTGTTCCAATTTCAAAACCATGCAAACAATGGGAGTACGTTCTTTTCAAATGCGTCAACGGCAAGTTTCCTTGTCAAGTACGTACTCTATAATCTTTTTCAAATGTATTTCTATATATCTTTTTCAACTATATGATTGAAGACAGAAGTAGTAAATAAGTTTATACATAACAATAAGAGTGTAATATTCCAACATATCGAACATAAATTATGATCACAAGACACCATTAACCAAATCATAAGGTAAATATGTTCCAAGCACAACATAATGCAGGATGATGGAACATTTCATTAAGAAAGGAATTTGAGCAACCTATTGCCAAGACGCGCATGAAGATCTATAACGAATTGTTCTTCAGCTTCACTGAGGAGGCCTCTCTTTAGGTCAGGGCGAAGATAGTTTGTCCAACGAAGCCGACAACTCTTGCCACAGCGTCGGAGCCCGGCGAGCTTAGGGACTGCACGCCAACAGCACTGGCCATTGGTGAGGATGAAGTTGATGAGTTTCTTGTCTTCCTCGGCCGTCCACGGGCCTTTCTTCACCCCAAGTTTGTCACAGCATGGTTGTCTCCCCATATCACTGGCCTAGTATTACAAAGTCTCACGTAGCTGCTTGTAATGACCCAAAAGCCCCACACCCACCTTTATATAAAACACCCACCCTTCCCAGCCAAACTTGTTGAATATAATATGAACACACTCAGAAGACAACATATTGGGGAGAGAGGAGGAGACACAGATTGCGGGGGCCACCATTGGGTTATGAAAAGGACGTGGGAACTAAAATGGGGGGGGGGGGGGGGGTTCTCGTATGCCCTGCAACACAATATGGTGATTGTGAAAGATTGGTGACCCAAAGGCAGAGCTCCATATGTAATTAAGCATCCAAAAAAAATTTACTTCCCATTTTCCTTACATAAACCCACTCCCCCAGATTGCACTCTTACTCAACCATTCCATCACCCATTTCGTCATCATCACGTTTACGTGTCCTCATCGTTTTAGAGTATGATATAGTGTTGCAGATTGCTATTAGTCTCCGCACATCCACCCGTTCGTTTAGAGGGATTAATCCCCTGGATGGATTTCATGATATCGTACTGCTGATCAGGAAATCCTTATACGGCACCTAAAATATTTTTTTTCATAAGTTTTGTCAAGGCTGTGGCGCCTAAGTTTAAGACCAACGGTTTTATGGTTCTTTCAAGTACTGTCAATCACTGCAAGCCATCAAATTGCAGTATTGGATTTTTGTGGCGGCAGGGCCGCCTCTACAGTTCCAATAATGTCCTTAAGTAGTTTTTCCTCTTCAACTATTGTGAAAACATAATTATGAAAATGGTTGAGGCATCCGAGTTTGACTTGATAGATCCTAAGTTCGTCACAACTATAATTTCCGCCAAGAACCAAATTTTGTTAAATCTCTCGCGCCACTTTTTCTTTTTGCAAACAAAATGTATTCAGTATGCCATCGAGTTCGAATTTGACCTTGATCAAAGTTTTAAATGCTTTGCTATGCAAAATCCTAATGCTACTAAACTTTGAATCTTGAGCCCACGTTAGGTCGAACTCAGATAGAAATAAAGGTACTAACTGCAAGACTAGTGCTGATTCGTCTGGTGGTGGAATAGACTCTAATTAAAGTGTTCTTTGATTTCGAAACCTGAAAGGCCACTTTTTCTTTTTCCTTTTCTCTTTAGGACTTTGACCAGCTTAGATGCATAATGTTTAATAACAAAGAAAACCGCTGCAGCAAGTGATCACCAATTTATTTAACACCCCCCCCCCCTCCCAACCAAAAAAAAAATGTGATCCACCAATTCGATGAAAGAGCAATGACTGAGGATCATAGAGTAATAGATAAGGGGTTCAACGTTAGTTAATCTATTAACATCACACTAAATATATCCAAGGGCTAAGATGTCGTACGTATATTAATACGTTTGCATCGAGAGATTCAAAGTCGAAATTATTGAAATAGACAAGAAATGAATTCCTACCTATCAAATAAAAGATAATTGGAAGCTTGCTAAATAAGGAAGAAGCTCATTATCGTTCTGATAATTATGTAACACTCGATAATTATGTAACATCTCTTTCTTCTATTCACATGATCATTACCATCCTGCCAATTCTTGTATAAACCATAATCAATAGTTGGAATGGAATATATTCATAGCAGTAGTACTAGTGGTGGCTTTTCCATCCCGGGGAAGAATTGTCAAAAACAATTGCCGAACTTCTCGGATATATCTTCCGTCATATATTGACTAAGTGCACTTGCAATGAAATTATATTACCCTATTGATATATTGTTGACAAACAATATTTTTTTTCAAACTAGATTATTTGAACCTCTAAGGATATTGTTACAAAAAATATGGATTAGTTTCTTTTCAATTTTTAAACAATTTCAGTGAATTCAGACGTATTTATGAGATCCATCTTAAATATAGATTCTTGAAAATTATAGTACGTGACATAATATGGTTGTAAAGTATATTAGTATATGGAGGGATTGAAAAGAATCTAACTTTGGGATTTATAACTCATATGTAATATATAGGAAACTGATCATTAATTGGGCAGTGATCTCATGATCCTTTCCCCATATTGGGTCACTCAAAAGTGAAGTCATGCAGTTTGCAAAATGGTAGGAGAAATATGATCAGAAAGATGTGCTGCCAATCACCGAATCATGATCTCTTGCAGCTTCTTGCATGTTGTTCTTATTTTCCTCTTCTACGAAGCAATAATCGATACTTTAACCTCGTCCACTCGATTCCATACACATACATGCGTGCAAATCTTAGTAAAAGTAATTAATACAGACCCCCAACAATGGTTTTAGTTTCTTCGACACGGACCACATATATGCATATTAATTATTATGTTCGTACTGGCACGAAACAATACAGGTTGTCTTCCACGTACGTATAAGTACTTAATTCTAGATTGTTCTATTTCGCTGATCGCATTCTAGGTTAACTGATTGGTTAATTTAAGAATCCAATTGCTATGCACTGATCTTGATGTATTGTCATATACTTTGCTCGATCGATCGATACCTACATCAGATTTCCTAACATCTAATATTAGTGTCTTACAGTTGATTAAGACTAACCAGAGGAAATTCTCAGCTTGCCATGACACATGTCGTGCCAAGAGAATCTCCACCTCAAAATTCAAAATTGATTTCAACAACTTGACCTTATTGTGTGTGATCAGATTTTGGGATATATATGGTCAATTTGTTAGATTTTCTGTGTAAGAAAGTGAGTAGTTGATGATCCAATTTGTTGGACTTTGACTTGTACCGCTGGATGTAGGTGGGTATAGTTCAACGTAGGACCCAGCTTATCTCTCGACCTTTCAATAGCTGCGTTTCCCACCCAGATGAGCTGTCTACAAATTATGAAAAGCCCTAGTTTTTGAAAACTCATACTCCTCTTCCTTCATGTACCCAAATCAAGTACGCTAATTATATAGCATGTATGTACTTTGGAGTGCCAAATGTTACAAATCCACTGGAAAATATTATATGACTTGCAAGCCACTACAAACAGACATTGATTTTTTATGGGTATATAGTTTTATACAATATATATGTTTCGGCCAGGTTTTGTTTTCCTATATAGAACCACATGATATACTTTGCCCACAAGGAAGTACTGGAATGGGTATATAGTTTTATACAATATATATGTTTCGGCCAGGTTTTGTTTTCCTATATAGAACCACATGATATACTTTGCCCACAAGGAAGTACTGGAATGGGTGGTGAAGTCACTTGCGATTCAACTTCAATAATTTATAACATGGTGCTCACATATGGAAAACCCACACTTGCTGGATGGTCATGATCTCCCAACCATCCTATTCATACAAAGCCAACCACGTAGAAGTTCTCAGATCCCAATTAAACTCGTGGTGGCAGATAATCTTAGAATATATTTTTTTTCAGATTTGTAGATACAGGTAGGTGGTGTAAGGTAGGTATGTCTTCTAATATACATGCCTATGTAGGATTTAGGGAACAAAGGGACGTGGCCTTGCTTAAGTAAGGATCGGAACTCATAATTGGTTTAAGTTTAAGCTCAGCCAATTTGCATCATGAGCTTTTGAACACGTACTCTCATGACACCATATCTATCGCCAAAAACATAACATGTGTGAATAACTTTCTAGTCATCTTTCTGCTGCCTGGTGTGGAAGGCTTCTTGTTAAATATTTTTGAACTCTTCTATAGAGTTTCCCAGAAAACAAACAAGAAAGGTGAAAAATTGAAAGAAATAGATAGCGCGCAGAAATAATATGAAGTGACATTGTGATATAATGTTTTAATATAGATTTAAGTGCATACTGAGATACTCACATGGAGGGAATAGGTTTTATTTCCTGTTGTTACCTGAACAATTGCCCCGTTTTTTTGTACAGTTCTCGGGAATCAATACACTTACCAGTTATTTAAAAAAAGACATATAGTACGTTATGTATACCAGTTTTAATTATATATATATGTATAGATATTATTCTATTTCACCATACATGCACAGACTTATGTCTGATCAAACTTGCCAAACATGGACAGATACAGTTTGTATATAGTTTGCAATGTTCCCATTCCTAACTTGTTACTTACGTACGTACTTACACCATGGCCACGATATCGTCTTCTTTGTACACTGTTACAGGAGTACTACCAAAGCATGTGGTCAGGGAGCCCCTCCCCAAGTTGTTCTCCATAGGTCTCCTTTGGGTACAATTTCAGGACAGAAATGATTATATGCATTATTTAAGCATATATATATATATGTTTAACACGCAAGACTTTGTGTGGAAAAAATCGTTACGGAATCATATAACTAAGGCTAGTAATTACTATCATTAATGTTATGACACATATTGCATAAAGCATTTTACATCATGTTCTCAAAAATTGTGCTTACAGCTAGATGCATGCTCTAATATATCCCACTAATTATTTGTGTTGATTATGAGCAGCCAAAGCTAAATCAAACATCACCATGGCTTAAGCACCAATCAAAGCACACCTAAAATTGACTCACGAGCAACCTATTGAAATTTACAGAACTTTGAGACAACTATTCTCTAAAGCAATTGATGATCAGTAATTTGTACTCCATGCAGCTAGCTATTACATTGCAGAGTTAATTATAAAATTACTTAAAGCTGCTAAATGCTAATTACGTAACTCAAGAGTAATACAGTCGTCATTAAGGTATACAGTTTTATTAACAACCAAAAGTACCCAACAAAGTAGACAGAAAGCTTTGTCAAAGACTGATCACAAGCCACGTAGGTCGTCCACTTCAAAACTTAGTTTTCAAACGTATGAGATTGGCAAATATGAGCATCGATCTGAGCGAATCGCGTGCAGACACCACCTAATCAGTCCACGGACACAATTAAAGCATTCAATTAGAAGCGAGCTAGACCATTTTTCAGAGATTTGAAAGGTCCAAATAAATCAATTCCGTAATTAGTGGTCTAAGAATACGACGTCTAAAGGATGGAATATCTTGATTTACTGGACGAACCGAGATTTTGTTCCTTTTTGTCCTACAAGACACATCAAAGGGGTAGCATAAATGTCTAACTGGAGTTAAAAGGTTGGTAGGAAAGTGAGAAAGCGAGTTTGTTGTTGTATTTGTTGATTTGTGGATGACCTAAAACGCCCAATCGAATATGGTCAGGACAAGAGGCTCATGAGGTCTTTGATATAGACTTGATGACCTTTTATTTCTCAATTCTCAATGTACTTTCATCATCAGTAGATGGAATGTCTACTTTCAGCTGCTTTGGTATGGAAATGTTTTCTTCTTCTTCTTCTTCTGTTGTGGTCAGAAAACGATAACAAATTGCATGAGAGGTGAATCCCTCCATCCAAACATTCACGTACCCCGCGAAAGCAAACTCTCATCTCACATTATTTATGCATTATGCTTGTCTTGATAGTAATCGTACGAGTTCTAGTATTGCTGTATTCGAAAAACTCGTGTCTGAGCAAGATGGCTCACCTACGGGGTTGATGGGAAACTAATTAATCATCAGCAAAGCATTCAACAAAATAGAACTTCATTTTATTCAAGATGACATCTCGTTGGTAGGCATGAACTCCATGGTCGGTTCGTAGTCAAGTAAAACTTGAGGTCTGAAAACGAGTGCGATTCTTCAAAATCAATCCCCAGATTAGCCATGTGAAGCAAGTCTTGCTTCAGCCCTAAGAAGAATCGCCTTGCTTTGGTACTACGGGCTTCCTAAAATTTGGCGTCTTTACTAGTACTTTACATGAGATTGACGCATGAACGAAAACTGGCATTTCTCTAACTAAAGTATGGATTAAAATGTTCAGAAAAAATAATATAAATATAAGATTCAACTTTTTATTATTTTTATTTTAGTATAACTTTAACGCCAGAATAATCTTTTAGGTGTTTTAACATATTAACATATATAGGTAAATGTTGACACTTAAAACTGCTCCAACGCTCCCAGCACCATAGCTAAATCAGGAATCAAATTAAACCAATGACATATTAATATAAAGCTAGCATAAACACTTGTCACAGAAAACGTGACCTCGGCCAATAATTTTTTGCAAAAGAAATGCTATTTTCAAAGTGGGTTGATGGAAACCTGGACAAAGCTATATTCTCTTGACCCAAATTATGACACGCCCATAAGCACTTTCTTGAGAATTAAAGCAGATCTATCACGATTAAACCCTTCTCGAGACCCCCCATCGTCACCATATATATGTTACTTCGCTTAAAATGGTGTCAAAGTCTCATCAGCTGATCATATGCATGAGCAAAGACTGAGGATCAGGCTGCCACTCTAGGAGACTATGAACGCAGAAGTGGATACCAGAACAAAATGACCATGGGCAGCTACCACTTCATCGACAATGCACAATGGAGCCCTGTCTAGCCGAAGACACTAGATTATAGTCGCCTAAATGACGCACGAAGGCAGGAAAAAATTGTCCCTACGCCCTGTGGGCAACAAGATAGACAAAATCAGACACTGTCCCAGGCCCTAAACGACAAAACAGAATGTTTTTTGCCCTTTGGGTACCACCCATCCATGTCCGAAACTACATTAACGCAACCTGAAAGGGGGGAAAAACACATGGCTGAAAAACGACAAAGTTGTTATATTGTCTATGACACATGATGGTTTTACTTTTTCTTGCACGCCACTCTGATGTCCTGCTTTCGTATATTCTTAGGGTCACGACATTAACATAGAGTGGGGAACAACACTCCTGCGCTTCACACACACTGGCATCCTCCACAGATGGATGCAATAAGCTACCGTCTCCTTTAACATAAATAAATAACTCTCTCTTTGTTGGTCCATTTGTCCATCGACGCCTTTTTATTTTTTTCGAATAAACGTGTTGATCCATCGACTTTATCATGTTAGCATAGTCTTCGGTTCCAGGGGCCATAACCCAGACACACAAGCCCAAAAGCTCTGATCAATTGGTTTGAGAATAAAATAAACAACTTCGCTCCAAAATGAAAAATAATTTAACAGAGAATTATATATATGATGGGCACGACTGTGAATATAACATTCATGGGCTGCAAGCTCAAGCCCAAGAACGGCCCAGGCTAGTTCTGGGCGATCCAACCTATTTGATCATTGCATACTATTACCCTTCTCTAATTTCCGTGCCAAACGAAACGCTGATCAGGAAAAGAACCTGAAAAATGAAAGGTACAAGTACGTCCAATAAACACATTCCTTGGTCTTAAGAATGCATGCAGACCTACAAGAACATACCAGTAAGATAGATGATTAAAAAAAACATTCTATTAAACCACTTATAAAATCCAAAATGCAACCTCAAGGTTCCATATAACTCACACAAGTATAAGTTGTTATCAATAATACAACCTCTAGGTTACATGAAAGACCCTGCCGCCTGAACTTACAGAAAGTTTATCCCCCACAAGCAAAATGCAAATACTAAACCAGTTTACTTCGGCCCTCCGAATTTGCTCATCATCTTTGCAATTATAGGAGCCACCTTGGGGTTTCCTTGATGCTTAGCGAGATTAGCAGGGTTCTTCATTACTGCAAAATCATCAGCCAAGAACAGGACATGACATTAGACAAGGTAAAACTGTACACGACACGCAGGAAGGTAAAAATCATTCTGACGGAAATTTCTATCTAATATCAATGATTGAGACAAGCATTGGCAAAGGTCCCAGCAAATGATAGGGTGCTCAATTCAGCAAATGATATGCAGATTCAATTTAAGATCCATTTTGACATCATCCAAAACAAAAAATATTACACAATTTGCATACCCTGAAACGATCAAACTTTAACTTGCAGAATGTTTCTCCATTTTTGACGAATGGCCACTATAAACCTCCACCATCAAACTTGGATACAGCTAATGCTATTTTACTTAAATACCAACTAGTCCTCCTGAGAAACTCTGCAAAAATCTTGAAATAAAAAAGGCCCACCCATGCTAGATTTCCGCAGAGAATTTTGAATCAATACTTCCAACTATTATATCCCCAACACGGCCCTTAATCGCATTGTACCTCTAGACTACGATTTAAATCTATTTAGTCCAACTACTTTGTATTAACACTAGGATCTATTCAATCCAAGATAAAAATAATATGAAAGACAAGGAAAATACCTAAGTAGGAAAACCTGAAATAATTATAACCAAAATCAGAGAACACGAGAACAGAAAAAGTACCATCTTGCAGAGCAGCCATGACTTCTGGATCACCAAATGCTGCCATCAGTTCAGGGTCCTATCCAGATGGAAAAAAAAAAAGAAGAAAAATGCATCACAAAATAATCTATGAAAGAAGAGACAGAACACAGGAAGGACGTAGCTCATCCAGTAGTATATTTTCTGTAGTTAAGCCAAGAATGAAATTGCAAAAAATAGCAGTACCTTTTGTGAAATATTCATTTTTCAGTAGTTAGAAAACATTGCCAATAAACATGATAAAACTATTTGATTTACAGAGTCCGTCAAACTTACATTCAATATTTTGCTAAAATCAACATTTCCAGGCACGCCTCCTGGCATTCCGCCAGGGAAACCCCCAGGCATACCTCCTGGAAAGCCACCAGGCATGCCCCCAGGTCTCGTACTGGAAGATGACTCTTCTTGCTTCTTGGCCTTCTCATATGCTGCCTAACAGAATGCAAAAACATATTCTCAGGCTCATAGAAAACAGATAACTCTATTTTTTGTTAACAGAAATATAGAGGTTACCTGAGCTTCAGCACGGCAGCGTTGTCTTTCCCGCTCAATCTTTCTTTCTTCTCTTTCCTTGTGCAATCTTTCATACTTCCGACGATGTTCCTCTATCCTATGTACATTTGGTTCAACCTGGGCAGTCCAGGAGTCACAGTGAGATGTTACAAAGAGAGAGAGAGATACCTAATTCACTCAAAACTTAATGCAACCCTATCGCATCTTAGATAGGCCAATGTCTATGTTTTGACTAATAGAGATCAGCATCTCACGACACATTAAATTAGATACATCTCAAATGTAAAACATTTTGGTCGAAATCTTTTATGCCCGGCCATACCAACATGGGAAACCTAGCTTCCCTTCTCTCCTATAAAAACTTAGCGCTCAGTGCAGTCAGGCTTCGCTCTTCCTAAAATCTTCTCATATAGGGTAAGCAAGCCGGGTCCACTACCAGAGATATGCACAGGCCCCAGTAGTGAATTAGAAACATGATCAATAGATGATACTTGGTACGAAACTAAATGGCTACACAAGAACATTGCACATCTATTTACTGCATCTAAGCACATTACCAATAATAGGATCTCTTTTTTTACAATCTTTTTTTCTTTTCTAAGAAAATAGAAATTTCAAAGCCAAGAAGACTATAGTAGTTTATTGCAAAGATACAAATGTTCATTTTGCATACATTCTCCTAATTCGCCCAGCTTATTAAAAGTCTATGAGTACCTCATTAACGTTCCATGATGAAACCACATAGCACAAAAACAACACAAATTGACACAATCACATCGAAAGAATCAATATTCTTTGAAACTGAAGTCTACCAATCCAATTATAGTTACTTGAGAGAGAAAACAACACAAATTGACACAATCACATAGACAGAATCAATATTCTTTGAAACTGAAGTCTACCAATCCAATTATAGTTACTTGAGAGAGAGAGAGAGATAGAGACCTTCTTGAGAACAGCATTGATTTCCTCATCATAGTCCAACTTTGATGCCAGATGAAGATCCTTTGCAGCCTCTTCCCACCGACCAAGCATTGCTTGTGCCATGCCACGAGACTTATAGCCTTTAGCAGAATCTGGATTTATCTGCGGAACGTAACACTCCCCCCTTAACAATTCCAAATTGCATATGCTAAGCTTTCGAACCCAAAGATGAATGTGCGGCTGCACTTAGCATATAAACTCGGATACCAAACAAAGTACCATAAATTCAAATAGAGAACAGCGTGCACAATTAGCACCCAACTATGCACATCACTAGGCGTGTGAATCAGATGCCAAACTGCAATTTGACTCAACATGATACACACAATGACACAAATTCCAAACTGCAATGCTGCTACAATTTAGCAAAGTCAATTCATCCCACCAGTTTATTCCTGTTTATTCATACCCAGTGTGTGAAACATAGGACAGCCACAGAAACGTTTATTCCTTTTTCCCCTAGGCAACTGACCTATCCCTGACCAGTACATAACATTTAGTAACGCCATATTGAATAACACCAACCTCCAAAGCAGCATTGGCATCACGGATAGATGCATTCGATTTCTTCATCTTGACATAGACACTAGCTGTTTAAACAAAAGGCATATAATATGAAAAATTAAGTTAGCATTTTTAGAAAACCCAAAGTAACCTCAGAAATTTAACCAAAAGTATACAGAGAGCATCACTACGCATCCTCCACGCGAATCGTACCTCTGGTCCCATACATGATGGCTGATGTTGGATTGAGCAAAATTGCCTCCGTGAGATTCTCTATAGCTTCCTCCAAGTTACCTACATTGCAAAAGAACAACGCACCTTTAACAAAAGCCTCATGACAAACATACAGATAATACACTTGTGAGTAATATGATCTATAGCCATATGTATCATATATACTTGGTCTATACCTTCAGAAAGGGCTTCCAAGGCTTTGGCCTTAGAAGTCTGCGAGGCATCGCGGCTCTCGTCAGTGACCTCAGCTGATGGATCTCCCATCTGCAAATGTATGAGATCCTCCATCGATATGATACAGAAAAGTGCCAAAACAAAAAAAAAAACTCACAACAAAATTAGAAATGCAACCTAGATTGCAAGAGAAAAAAGACCTTCTGTGGAGGATCATTATCAGGCTCCACAGTCTCGCCCTCGAGCTCGATATCAGACTCGACTATCTCGGCCTCTTCCTCTTCATAGTCCGCATTCCCTTGTGCACCATCCATGCCCTCGTCGGTCTCCTCAACCACAAAGCTCTTCTGCAGTCCCAATACAGTTACATGCAAATAAATAAATGTGACGAACCAAGGAAATTAAAGAGATATGAGAGATTGAGAGAGTACGGATTTGGAGTCGCCGTGCTCGTAAGCTGAGGGAGGAATCTGGGCGCCGACGCTGAAACGGATCGTTTCGATACCATTAAACAGAGAAACGAGGATTGAAACAGCGAGTTCTGGTTTGTTTTTAAAACCGAAAAATGACGAATTGGGATTGGATTTGTCTATGGATTACCTTTCGAGGTAGTCGCGGAAAAATGATAGGGAGGGGTCGCTGAGAACGGAGGGATTGGTCTTGCACTGCTCAACAAATTGCTTCAATTCGCTCAGCTTCGAAGCGTCCATTGTCTCTGTCACTTCAATTGGATGGAGGCTGTTCGTTTCCGAGGTTTTCTTTCGGTATAATCGAAAGCCCTCTTCTAGTAAGGCTAACACTAGTCTGGCCGGACTGGACTACCCTCTTCTGGTAGCTTCTACTGGATATGCACAGGATGGTCTTTTTGAGATTATCCCCGAATAAAATATGTCCATTTGATTTAGGCTTGCGATTCCAGGGGCATTCTTGAAGGGCTTTTTGGTTTGCATTTTTGAAAACCATGGGCTTGTTTGTAGCGTCCCGAACTCGACGGTCAGAGCTTATGCCTTATTTTTATGGCTAAATATCCACTAATCCACCACCAGTCCTTGAAATTTAAGCTTTTTTCAGAATGATCCACAGGATAAATTTTTCCCTACATGTATCTCTGCATTTTTTAAAATCGCAGGGATACCTGTAGAGAAAAAGCTTCCGGAAGGGCTAAAGAGATCAAACGGTCAGATGAGGGCAGCTGACATGAGGTAATTATAACCGTTGATTTGAAGGGATAAGCTGGGCTGGGCTGGGCTGGGCTGGGCTGGGCGGGCGGAAGATCAAAGGAAAACAAAAAGAAGACTGGACCGAGTTGGGCCTAGCGGACTATGAAGACCACTTGGGGGGTGAAGTCCAATTCTGAGATCAATTGCAATTTGCAAAGCTCTGTTTCTTTTTTTTTTCTTTTTCTTTTTTAAATCGAAGCTGCAGGATACGTTTTAAAACATTTTTTTATGTAATTATTAAGAAAAAATTTAAATTATATTTGTTTAAGTGTGTGAGAATAGTAGGATCTATACAAAATATTTTTGAAAAGAGAAATTTATTGAAATTTATTATCTTGAAAAACGTGAGTAAAAAATATATATTACAAGAAAATTTTTGTGATATAAGTTTTTAAGGATTTCATAATTATTTTTTTAATTTTTTATTTATTTTTCACATAAATTGAAATCAATTATTATATAGAAAATTTTAATTGAAGATTGAAATGTTTTTTATATGGAAAAATTATGTTTGGATTGAAAAATATTTTTGACATCAATTTTTTTTTCAAGACTATTAACCAAACATGGCCCTACTCTAAAAAACAACCAAATACGAGGAATAAAATTCAAAGTACTGGCGAGTCATAGAGACATTTAGGGGTTATTTGTTTACCAAAATTTTGGAGAATATTCTCAAAATTTTGAAAAACTTTGAATGTTGAATTTTATTGAGGTTTGTCAAAAGTTTGAAATGTATGTGTAAAAATTGAAATTTTTGAAGTATGTTTATTCTTTGGAATTTTTGGAACCCCAAATTTTTGGGCAAACAAACATGCCCTTAACCGAATCTCCTCGCAAGATCGTACTAAAAGAAATCCTCACTACGATAAATTTTTTAAACCATATACGAAGGGAAGGATTGGAGTAGATTTGGGATCTCTGAATGATGTTTCAAACTTCAATCCACCGAAAAATTTGGAGCTGAAAGAGCAGCCGTGACCAAAAGCTCATGAATAGTAGTTAGTTGTTATGTTTCGTTCCTTTTATTTTGTTGATTAATCCATAAGGCCAATGCAATTTTGATGAATGTAGGAGGCAACGAAAATATTGACATAATCATGACTAAGTAAATAATTAAGGATAATAACATTAACACTGCTACAATCAATGAAATATCAGTTCGAAACATATATAAGAATCATAAATAAGATCTCGGAAGTCGGAAGGCAAGCAGCTGCCCAATACCTCAAAACATTATTTACTCTTTCATCTGCTCCTATGTGGTGTAGTAATCTAATAAAACAGCATAGAAGCCATGAAGAAGAATAATATGGAAAGTCCAGCGAACCCTATTCTGCTTGCTCCGTAGACGCCATCATTTCCTGCCCCTGGCACGGCTGCAATGTTGAGCAAACTATTAGGAGGCTATTATATAAGTTGATACATGTCTTTGTCGAATACGTTAGTGTGTGTACAGATATATATATTTCTTCTTTGCACATGTCAGCTTCAGTGAGAATACCAAATGTAGAAGGTCAGTTGGTCACAAGAGACCTATAAATTATCTTTTACTGCAGGAGGAAGACTGCAGTTCTTTTTCCTTATTTTAGACTTCTTTCTTTACCACTTGGTTATTCAAGACTATGCTTAGGATTATATCTTAACAGCACCAACTGGTCCCTTCAGTTGCTAAAACAAGTGAGGCAGACAAGACAAATGTTTTGAACCTGATTTGCCTCGGCATTTAGTAGCTAAACGCAGTCAAATCAAATTAAGTCCTCAATTGTCCATGTCTTGCTAAAATGAAATGAAAACCCACAGATTATTTTCTATTTTCTAAAAGTTCATAAAAGAAATAAAGAAACAAGAACTTTGAGAAACCGAATAGTGGTACAATGAAAAGTATCTTGCCCTGAACTGAGGGTTTGATGCCGCACCGACAGCACATTTGAGGTTACTCAGGGGAGAGAGCAAAAGCACATTTGAGCTGGCGATTGGCATCACCCCTAGTCAACTTTTGCCACCTAACGCTTAAATTATACTTTCACAGTTCGACAGCCCATCTGCTCACCTAAAAATACCCAAAATAAGAGCTCTATCGGATGCAACCTAACCCCAAGATTCTCCATCATGATGGTAACTTGATCAATTCTAAGACATAAATATTTAACAATCATTTTTTTAAAATTATAAAAAAATAATTCAAATCATTTTTTTTAATTTTTTTTTCAATGCTCCAAAATTTTTACAGCCTCCAAATTTTTACAATCGAATATTTGAGTGAAATATAAATTTATTTTATAGAAATATAAATTTTGAGGGCCCGAAATTTTTGCAAACAAACATCTCTTATGCAATGAAGGAAATTCCAACAGCAGAACAACGTAGAACTGGGCAATATGATATTCTTATCTTCTTCTTTTTTCTAGGCAAATCAATATGATATTTGCTTGTGTTGAATGCTTACAACTCCGTTTTGACTTGAGCTTTTTTTTAAAAAAAATCAGTTACACAAGCAGGAAAAGAAATTGTTACCTGGGGGCGGAGGCACAGATGCAGAAGGAGCTGTGGCTGAGATGGGAAAAATGAGAAGAGAGAAGTCATGAGCACAAACTTGTTCGATGCAAAAAAGCAAATTTCAGATTAGAATACATGTGATCTGAATGACTTGGAAGTACTAGAATTTAAAGAAGGATGACAAATTTTTATGAATAGATTGGTAAAATCGTGTTTAAAGCAGGATGATAAGGGCCTAAGGCTGAGCGAAGGTGAAATTCGACTATAAATGAGGAAATTGAGACGAAATATGGAAATTCAAGAATCAAAGCAAGCATGAGCAATAGGACAGTAAGCATAGATATAAATGTTACCATTGCATTTGCTGAGATCGGTGGTGACACCACAGGCCCGGGAGAGATGGAGAGCCTGCTGAACGGTGATGCCCAGAGACTGTAGCAAACCAGGGGTGGTGTAAAGGCCGCAGAGGCAGGCAAGCTGGGTGTCCACAGCTTCTTTGATTGAGTTGCAGCAAGAAGCAGCTGGGGTGCTGGAGTTGATGTAGCTGGCGCACGGGACCAGCTTCTGAGCACAAGATGGGGTATTCTGTGCCTCCGCCAAGGTTGAGAGACCCACTGTGAGCAACACCATCACTGCCATCAAAATGGGCGAGTTGTGGCGACCCATTTCTTCTGCTGGTGCGTGTTTTTCTGCTCGTCGATGGGGCAAAGGTCCCTTGGTCTGGCTTCTGTTCTCTTTGGGTCTCTTGTTTCTTTCTCAGCTGTGTACCCCTCTTTCTGGTTTCTGGTCTTTATATGGAATGGCGGTGGTTGGGCTTTCCCCCAAATACTCTGCTTTTAATTACAAAATACTTTCTGTTTTTCGTTCTCGGACTTGTTTGAGCAGCAAGTTTGGCCAAATATTTAGATTTTATAATAAAAAATTTATCATATAATTTTTTATTATTATAATACTTATTAAAAATCTTCTCTATTAATTTTTTCACCAATTTTCATAACATATCTTTACTTTATAATATTTCTCAAACTTCAATACCCAAAAATTTTCACACTCAAACATACCCAATTATATATCTCAAAAAAAAATTATAACCCCGTTTTTTATTTAAGTTTTTTTCCTCTTTGATGCACTTTTGTGGGCGAGAGATTGACGGCTTTTCAAAGGGATTCAAAGTATTTAGGCCTTAACAACATTATTGGACAATAAATTATTAGGCGTTTCTAAAAGAATCGCTGCAGCCTGCATCTAAACTCATAAATTTGAAAATTTGTACCTTCCAAGTCTCTCTCTCTATATGCCATGAATGTGACCAAGTTATGCCTCAAAGGTTTTTATTCAAACAAAAATCTTGACCCAGGGCTGATAGTAAAGAAATTTCCTCGCTTGAAAGCTCCATCCCAAGAGAAAAATGAGCTAAGATCCTACCAAGCAACCACAAAAATATACAAGTGGCAGAAGACTAGCTGTAAAGGCCTGCAACTTTTGTCCACAAGTTCTTCATATATTGGGCTCTAATCGGACACTCAAAACCTTCTAAACCTTTTGGATTATTCATTAGAATTCTCGTGATGTTATGTCTTGGCCAAAATATGCAAGTGGCAGAAGACTGGCTGTAAAGGCCTGCAACTTTCCACAAGTTCTTCATATATTGGGCTCTAATCAGACACTCAAAACCCTCTAAACTATATTATATATATATTCGTTGAAAAATAAATGCATTAATAATTAAAAAACGAGACAATTGTTAGCTGGTGGGTCGGACCCATCAAACTTCCAGAAAGACAATAAAATAGGAAAAGGTAAGTGTCCACAAAACTTGTTGGATTATATACTTTGGCTTGCACATGGATGAGTGGAATTGGTTCCTAATAGGTCACTGGCGATTGAAATTTGAAAGAACAACTTTCAAGCAGAGAATTAGTCCCTTTGATTGATGTACACGTCTAAACAGTTTAGTTTATAATTCATTGATTAAGTCGAGATTTGTACAATTTATGGGGCGTTCTACTTTTCAAAGAGGTGGGTTTTTTCAATTCAAAGTAGAACTAGAAAGACAATAGGCTTTGAATCAAGACTTGAACATACCCCTTTGTCTGCATATATGCATGATGGATGGTTAATTCATCTTAAAACTTATTCTTGATGGGTTTTTTTATTGGGGTTTTCAAAAAATGAAATTTGGGTTAATGTCATAATACGCTCCTTAATTATAGATCAACATTAATCTAGGCCTCCTGAGTTTCAAAATGCGATTCGAGTCTCTTATATTTTGAACAGAATCAATTCTCACCCTCCGTTTGAAATAACCGTTAAACTATATGTAAAGTGACCGAAATGCTTATTTAAAACAAAATTATTAGAAATATTTTTAAAATTGTATATAAAAAATAATGTTTTTTTAATTTAAAATATTGAAACTCTATTCTAGTAATCTTTATTTTTAATTTATTTCTTGATTTAAAAAATATTTTGGAGGGACATTTCTATTTTTTGTATATTTTTCTATCTACATAAAGTCTAAATCAAACTTAGGACAATAATTAATTATATTCAAACACATAACAGGTGTAAATTAAGTTTTGAAACGATTTATCTTTTCTAAAATTAGGGTCGAAATAAGACATTACCCATGAAATTTCCTTCTCTGACTGGGGTGGTGGGTTCAGGACTGTTGGGTCAGGCTTTTGCAGTTCGAGGAGTGGTTGGAGTCGAGGCATCTAGATGATAAGTAGAATGACCAAAATAGCTTGGTCGAGAAAAAGCCTAAGTGTGCGTTTGTGTACCAAAATTTTACCCTCTCTAAAATTTTAACAGAATTAAATATTACAATATAATCTCTCTCTCCCCATCAAATCATTACTATTTACTACAAAAAAAATATAAAAATTACCTCTCTCTTCATTTTTTCACTAAACCCAATACCTAAAATTTTAACAACACTAAAATTTTACAACAAAAACACAACCAGTTGTTTTTCAAATTATGGCATGTGAATTTTGTAAAAGTATTATAGGATATAAAAAAAATCAACAAGTTTACCCAAACTCTAATACTTTTATTAAAAAAATTAATAAATTTTATCTCTCCGTATTTTTTTTATAAATTTAAATATATTCTTTAATTAAAAAATTACATTAAATCATCTCACTATGTTTTTTTAATAAACTTCAATAAAAATTAAATATCTTTAAAAAATTTCACAAATTTTTACGCACAAACTTATAAAACTCGAATCTATATAATTATTTACCGTTCTATCACAATTTATAAAGAAATTATAATTTTTTATAAAACTAACATATATTCTAATCAATGCAAGTGCAAAAGTAAAGGTTTTGACGAGGTTGTTGGTCCGCTGGTTGACCACGAGGCTGTTGTTCCACATGTAGACTGTAAACTGGCCGCCTCTTGAACGAGTCTCGGGCAACGCGGGGGAAGGCTCTTATTTTTTTTTTTCTTGGCTGGGGAAGGCTCTTATTTGGTTGGCATATGTTTTAACGTTCCGTCCATATTCTAAATTCCTAGTTAATTAACCACTTACATGCTGTTCGGTTAGGAGTGTTGTGAAGATGTTTTGTATTTAAAAAATTTTAAGGTGATGTTAACTTTATCGGTATGCGTGTTGTAGTTATTTTTATGTGAGGTTAAAAATGATGTTTAGCCGTAAGATTTTTGTATTGTAAGAATTCAAAAAATTCTGAGAATTTTTTGTTAAACGAACAGTCCTTAGATTCTGTTTTAGCCCTAAAATTGTGGTTGTGGGGAGGTTAAAATTTTAAGGTATTAAATTTGGTAAAAAAATAAGAGAGATAGTTATTATATTTGTTATAGTAAAAAGTAATGATGTAATAGAGATAGATGATATTATAATATTTTATTGTGTTAAAATTTTACAAAAACACAAATGAAACCTTAAACTTCTTTATAATTCTTGCAATCTCTTTACCGTCTTTATTGTAAAGCTGTAGAAATTGGTCTTGACAATAATTGCAAAAAGAAACTCTCCGGACCGGAGTAGGTATACTGCTGAGGTTCTTCACGGATGTAAATTTTAGTGATTGATTGAACCCTGCACATGATATGCTGGCCTTTATCGATAGGTTGGAATTGTGAGAGATTTCATACCAAACAGACCCCGCATCCGTCTTAATGGACCCATTCAATTTGGACAGGGACATTTTAGAGCGTGATTTTTGTTTGCCAACTGTAAAGTCGAAACCAACAGAAAAGTACGAAATGTGAACGTATGACGAATACCTTTCCTAAACTTTTATGGTTGTGCAGTCGAGAAGGCATTTGAGAAATTACAGGTCGCATTCACATACAGCTCGTAGAAGTCGCATCCACACACACGACACAAGCGCACCCGTTCAACCTTCCACGCGGTAAGCTAGCGGGGCATGCCAGCTTCAAAGTTTTCCATTAGGAATTATGCACGAGTAACGCGGATGACTAATCATTATAGAGAAACGGATTGTCGTTCACTCCGCTAGCTCTGTCGAGACACGGTTTTGGTTCCTTTGTGTTGTAGACTTGTAGCTTGCTTAAAATCCAGTACAAGCTTATTTCTTAAGCGTAGATCTTTCGCCCTTGCCTAAAAGCTTGGTCGATGTGAACGATTGATTAATAATTCAACGACGTCGGCCACCTTATGTCATGCGGACTGCGGCCATGTGCCCCATGTGGCTCATGTTGCGCATTTGTCGTAGTGTACTCTTGAATATCTCGTGAAGCCGTTACGTCCAACAGTTCATGATGAAATGGATTTCCCTTGGGAGAAAGTAAAGAGTTAGTGGAAGATGATAATATGCGTTACGTCAATGGCGCTTGCACAAACTCGGCTCCTTGGGAGAGAGCTTGGAGGTAGCTTAAATTGTTTACTCTTGATTCAAAGCAGTTTACCTGCCCATTAGTGGTTCATGAGAAAAATAATATATGTCCCAAACTGTAAGCTGAAAGTTAGATGCCACGCTGTTAGTGAGGTTTATGATCTGTATTTCATATATGTTTCTTTCCCTTTGTAATGGACAAAATTTTGAACGCAACCCACGATGTCTTTCACTTTGGTTTTTGCAGTAATTGTTTGGTCATTAACTAACAATTTTTTTTGTGAATATCTTAGCAATAGTGGGTGCCAGTGTAGGTCAGTTGGTGCCTCCTCCCGAAAGGAAGGACCTGATCTGAGGTCAATCCCCAGCCTCTTTCCCCAAGTTACCTAGAAAAAAAAAACTTGGTAATTATTGATTTTTTAACTTATTTTCATGTCACAAGTTTAAACGAAATCTGGAAGAGTCAAAATGAAGTCCTCTTTTCAAATCTTTCAAATATTTTCTCTAGTAAATATAGAACTTTCATATGATATAAAATATGCAAGTCCTTGGTATTTGACAATTTTCTGGTCATCAAATTCAATTTTCCCTAAAAATATCCATGGGGTTTAGTCTTAAGGGGTTGTTTGTTTACCAAAATTTTGGGGGAATATTCCTAAATTTTGGGAATATTTTGAATGTTGAAGTTTATTGGAGTTTGTGAAAAATTTGAAATGTAGGTGTAAAAGTTAAAAATTTTGAAGTATGTTTGTTTGGTTGAAATTTTTGGGGCCCCAAATTTTTGGGTAAACAAACATGCCCTTAATCTCATAAGATCATATTGTCAACTCAATGGACGTAAATGCACACGTGGTTAACGGTTTACACGTGAAAATTGACAGCTCGATAAAAAAAATTACAAATGTCACATGTTATTAAATAAATTAAAAAAAACATTTTTTAGAAATAAAAATATCTAAAATTAATAAAAAAAATATATAATTAATTTAATTACTTGTGGAGTAATTTAACCTATAAAATAATTACTTTTAAGGGCAACTTGGGATATATTAAAGTGGAAACGTCTTTTATCTGAGTTCACCTGGCAAACAGGTGAAATTTGAATGTCGTTTTTACTCGTTAAGTAACTTTCCGAACATTACGTTGTTGTCATCACCTAAACTACTTGTTGAGTCCAACATTTTAATGGGCCCTTTATCCTCCAGACGCCCAAGGCGTGTCGACTGGGATGCTTGATTAGGCCCTTTGTTTTTTGCAGATCTCAATTTATCCTCCAGACGCCCAAGGCGTGTCGACTGGGATGCTTGATTAGGCCCTTTGTTTTTTGCAGATCTCAATGACTTCTCTGCCTCTGAAGTTCGTAGCATTAGAAGCCCAATACGTGTCAACTCGGGGAGGCTTTAATGGGCCATTTTTGTACAGATCTGAGTGTCTTCTCTGCCTCTGTGATGTTCGGACTTCGGAGCATCAGACGGCCCTGATTCCCGCCATGAAATAACGACCACTTGAGACCGAAAGTACAGAAAAACACTGGACAAACTACCATTTTTACCTCCTGCACCATCCAAAATTCAAACGGATACTACAAACCCCAAGACGCTGCAAGCATCATCAGGTTCGGAACTCCCATCTCTCAGAAGGCCATCAATGGCCGCTCTCAGCATTGGCATAGCCACCACCACAGTAACATCCCGTGCAATTTGTGTACCTTCAAATTCTTCCAGGCCCAGAATTTGCTGCGTTGGATGGGTACCTGTCTTTCTTTCTTCCATCTTACCTATCTATTAGTTTCTCAAAGCTTATTGCCTTTAAAATTGCTTTCTGGAAATGGAAAGACCCAAAAGGCTTACTTGGCCCGCCACAGACCGGTCACATCGCGAGGCGCGAGTTCCGAAGGCGGCTTGAGAGAGATGCTGAAGCCCGGGAAGAATTTGAACGCCAAGTCCGTGAAGAAAAGGAGCGTCGCCACTCTCTTCGGCAGGTAATTTTATTTTACAGGGTTTCGATTTGGAGGAACTGGGTCTTGCTAATTGTGTGAAATTGTTGTTTTATTTTCTCTATTTTTTGTTGTAATGTTATACCGATGTTGTTCTTTCTTGTCATAGTCTCGGGTTATTCCGGACACTCCAGCGGAGCTGATCGAGTACTTTCTGGACACTGAAGCTCAGGATATTGAATATGAGATCGCGAGGTTGAGGCGGCGGTCAGTGCTTTTTCATTGCATGTTAATTACGCTAAGAATAAAAATTGCATACCTGTTTGAGACATTGATTCCTGCAATATGGAAGTGCATTTACGTGTGCTTGTATGAGCAGAATCCAAGCATGTACTTTTAGAAAGAAAAGAGGTCCTTAATATGGTGTGCTTTGCTTACTTCAGTCGTATTTTATTGTGCATGCTTTGTGTTTAAATAGAACTAGCATGTAGTTTCGTTTATTTCGTATGGAAGGGACATAGTGTGAGAAGATAACCTACAATGATCAAGTATTCACACTGCAAATGAGAAAGTAGTCAACTGTTGTATTCAGTTGTTGCATCTCCATTTACTCTCTTGGTTAATATACTCTTTTCCTACTTATCCCCAACCTCGCCATCAACAAATGCTGCTATAACGTGTGGTATTAGCAGATTGAACCCGGAATTTTTTTCACACCTACAATTTGAGCTGGGTCAGCTTCGGTTTGCTGTTTCAAAATCCCAGGTTCTCCATTTTCAAACTCTTCATTTGAGTTATAGGCTGCACAGATGATTGGGCAAACTAGAGTGAAATTACTTACCAGATTTTGTTTTATACCTTTGAAGATATGGTTCGGACATTATTTGCCTCTCGGAAAGAAAGTAAGAAAGAAAAAATTGGTGCGGGGCCAGCGTTCTGTCCTTGGAGAGGTCTCGGTCTCCTTTTTATCAATAAACTACTGACCTAGGTGGACCCTGGATTACTTTCACTTTGGTTCAATCGGTAAAGGCAAAGCTGATGAACCAACACCACGAGGTCCGTGACAGTCACGCACAAAAAGACATACCAAACAAAAACCTGTTCAGTGTGTGGAAGATCAGTTGCCGAGTTCTCCGTACCTTTTTTTTCACTCAGCTTGTGTCCCGGTCCTCTAATCTTATTTGGGGATGTCTGAGCGTCAAAATTTTGAGTATTGAGATTTGAGAAATATTATAAAGTAAAGACATGTTATGGAAGTTTCACTTTGGTTCAATCGGTAAAGGCAAAGCTGATGAACCAACACCACGAGGTCCGTGACAGTCACGCACAAAAAGACATACCAAACAAAAACCTGTTCAGTGTGTGGAAGATCAGTTGCCGAGTTCTCCGTACCTTTTTTTTTCACTCAGCTTGTGTCCCGGTCCTCTGATCTTATTTGGGGATGTTTGAGCGTCAAAATTTTGAGTATTGAGATTTGAGAAATATTATAAAGTAAAGACATGTTATGGAAGTTGGTGAAAAAGTAAAGAGAGAAGATTTTTAATAAGTATTATAATAATAAAAAATTATGTGGTGAATTTTTTTTATGATTAAACCCAAATATTTGAGTCCAAGGGTACCAAACATACCCTTATATTTCATGAACCATCCAGAACCCAACGGATTTCTAAATCCTCAAATGCCTCGAAAGTCGAAAGCACCGCTGCTGCTCTTAGCCGGTATAATTAACTTCGTTTGATTATGGGAGATTTTTAGAATTCTAAATGTTTTAAAAAAATTTAAATAACATTTAAATTTTATTGATATTTGTGTAAAAATTATTAATTTGTTGGTAAAAAACGTAATATTAAATTATATTGTATTGTAAAAATAATATTTGAATTGTAATGTTAGAAAGCAAATTCTTAAATTTTTTAAGAAACAAACATGCTCACGTGAAATACAAACATGCTCACGTGAAATCAGTATCGTGCTTTCTTGGTATTGAGCTTGTTTGCCAGATCTTGTATCGTGCTTTCTCCCCAAACTAAATTTAAATCAGTGTAACAAGGGTCAAGGGACGCCCATCAAAGCTTCATAATGGTTAGGCACCGATGCAATAGCCACATATGGTAGACCATTAGGTGAGAGACGGAAAATAAATTTCAACTTGTGAGCTTACGAAATACACCGAGACTGAATACAGTTAAAAGATACAGGAAATTGTGAAGCAGTATACTTGGGAGTTGGGATTTTTTTTGAAAATACAAAAAGGAGGGCTAAAGTAAAGGAGGCACGTCTTTGACTCCATTTTATTAATCATAAAAGAAGATAAACAGACACTTACTCTATATATAACCTCAAGACTCAGTTCATACTTCATTCGTTGCTCAGAAAAATAAACATTTCCTCTCCGCTTATCTCCTGCAGAGATATGGCAAAACTCTGCGTCTCCCTACTAGTCTTTTCCTTGGTTCTTTACATGGCTGACCCGGCAGAGTCCGCCGTTGCCGGACAATCCAGTCCTGCAGCTTTCATCAAGGCCTCCTGCAGGGCCACTCGCTATCCTGCACTTTGCGTTCAATGCCTTTCAGGTTATGCAAGTGAGATTAGACAAAATGAGAGACAACTAGCACAAACAGCCTTATCGGTGAGCATTGCCAGGGTTCGTTCAGCTGCGGCGTTTGTTGCCAAGATGACTAAAGTTAGGGGGATTAAGGCCAGGGAGTATCAAGCTGTGAAAGACTGCATAGAGAACATGGGTGAAAGCGTGGACCGGCTCAGCCAATCGGTTCGAGAGCTTGGCCATATGAGTCGAGCTGCGGGTCAGGACTTCACGTGGCACATGAGCAACGTCCAGACTTGGGTTAGTGCTGCGCTTACTGATGAGAACACTTGTCTTGATGGGTTTGCGGGCCGTAACATGGCTGGAAATGTCAAGGCTGAAATACAGAGAAGGGTCACCCATGTTACTCAAGTCACCAGTAATGCACTTGCTTTGGTAAATCGTTTTGCGTCAAGACACCGAGCTGCTACTTCAGGAGAAAAGCCTTAAGTTTAATTTGTCTTAAAGCTCTAGATTTTTGTCTCCAGTGTTTCGATGTTTATATGTATATCCGTCATGATATCTCTAAGTGAGGTTTGTGCCTGAACTAGATCTTGTGTTATCGGGGTCGGTCTCAGTTTGCTGCTTAATGTGTAAATGTGCGTAATATGTGCTAAGGTTAAGCTTTGTTCTAAGCTTATGTTTACCATGTAAAATATATCAAAGTTCTGTCCAGAAATTGATCATGATAACATATAGGCCTGAACTCTACGGAAAGGGGGGGAAATGGTTCTACTAAATGAGAAATTTATGAGAAGGCCATGACTTGCAGAGAGCAACTGAGCAACGCTCTGGGTGTTCGACTATGATCCAGTTAGTCATCCTCTCCAAACAGCTTTTCATTTCCAATTTTATCGGATGTCCCCGAAGGTAGGGCTGCACAACCCCGGTGTAGGTGCCGGTTTTAGTCAAAACCGGCACCTACACCGGGTAGGCAGGTTTTGAAAAAATTGTCACCTACACCGTTAAGGGCAAAAACCAGCCCTTAGCGGTGGCGGTTTTCTGTTATCCTACATTAATATTGAGCCATTTTTTTAGCATTTTACGCACTTGGCCCAATGTATTTTTTTTTGGTCCATTAATCACATATCATAAAATCTAAACTAATAAAATCCAAATTTCAAAATCAATAAAATTAAAGATCATCTTAAAAGATAAGATGAGAATTTAAAGTCTAAAGTAATAGAGACATCACTGTAAATAGAAACTATTATCTTTTGAAAAATCTAGTTTAGACTCTAACAACACTTAGATGAGAGAATATGTGTTTTCCCTCTAATTAACAAATCAATAACAATTTTAAAACATGTTAAAAACCTAATAGCGAACGCTTATCTAACGCTGGTCAAACGTGATGACTCTATATGAATTTTTGAACTAAAATGTATTAGAAATTTGAACTAAAATGTAATTGAATGACTGATTTTGCAAGCATGGTATAAATTTAATAGTGATTTGTCAATTTTAGAAATTTAGACAATTTGTTAATATTTCATAAAAACTCTTAAACTAATACATTGATTTAAAATTTTTTGTGGTAGAATCTCGACCTCTTGACTTATATTATGCGATGTACTTACCAAAGTTTGACATTAAACTCTTTAATTATGATTCCAATGCCTTCATATATACCCTTTTAAATACAATAAATTTGTAATTTTTTCTACCAAAATGTTAAATAACTAGTTCATTCACCTAGCAAGCTTCTGGTAGCTTGAATGTAAGCATTTGATTAGACAAAACCAACAACAAATCTCAAATATTCAAGTGAAACTAAACTATTGAGTAAACTTTGTCATGCTTCTAAAATACTATGTCTTGAGGTAAAACTAAAGTTTAAACTATTGAGTAGAAACTAAAATAAAAAAATTTTAAAAAAAATCCCGGTTTAACCTACACCGGGAAACCCGGTGCCGGTTAAACCGGGAACCGCCGGTTTTTTCAAAAAACCAAACCTACACCGGCACCGGTTAGATCAAAAACCGAAAATCCGGTACCGGTACCGATGCCGGTGCCGGTGCCACCGAAATTTCCCGGTGGCATTGTGCAGCCCTACTCGAAGGGACGGCTTTTCTTTTCAATTCCATTATATTTAAGCACAGAGGAAATGGTTTCCACGTTTTTTTGTTGAATTTGACAGAAGTGACTCAGATTTAATAAAATTTTTACACTTTTTAATAACTTTTAACAATTTTTTTACCAACTCTCGCAGATGAAACAATTTGTTGATGCTGTCACTTCAGGTTTTAAACATTATTTTTTTTTCTTGGCTTTAGACATTAGCTACTGGGAGAAGATAGTTTTGCAAGATTAATAGATAGGGGAAAACAGAAGCTTGAGACTCTTGAGTTAATCCCAATTATACAGATTCCTGAAGTACTTTTGTCAGGGGTTGGGGGATAAGCTTTGAACTGAACCACAATTAATAGGTGCCCAATTGAAAACTCATAAGTTTGCTTCTCAAGATTCGGTGATATCCGATGACAAAGAAGTTAAAAGTAAAACTTTAAAGTGTTTCGTAAAATATAATTTTGTTAAAATTTTACAAACCCAAACGCTTTACATTATATCTGGATAAACAAAAGCTCCATTCAACTGATTATCTAGTGCCAGGTTCTTGTCTGCTTTTGACAACTAGGACTTCCTTTGCCGGCCAGACAACCAAATCCGAAGATGGTTGCTTTTGCACGGCATTGACAAAATGTTTTAAAGTAACAAAATATAGAATATTTTATTTGAGAAGCTTATCTTCTAAACCCTTCCATTCCATGAGGTTATCTGTGAGCACTTTTGCAATTATTCGAAGATTTGCAGAGAATAATTAGATAAGATAAGCTCAGGCGACTACTACACCCTGAAAAAAACAAAAGTTACAAGGTTATAAGCTATATTCATTTATGGCGTGTTTGGAGCTTGGTTAAAGAACTCTGGCCATCGACAAAAGCACTCCCGACAGTTTCATTCCTTTGTTTTTTTGGTTGGGTAAGTTATATTCAAAAAGAAAGTTTGTATAGGTTAGGGACAAGCCCTTGAGTCTAACAAATTAGCACAATGAACGCAAACACTATACAGCAGAGTAAGAAACAAATATCAGCAACGCCTAAAGGCATTCACCAAATCTGACAGGCTGACAGCAGTGGCTGGATCTACCCTCAATGCCGCATTAAAAATATCATACGCAAGTCTTCCCTCCACAATATTCAGGATGTACCAATAAACTTCCCCAACTTTCTTTTCATCATTGCATATAATTTAGCATTTATCTCTCTCAATGTAGTAGACAGTAGCTGCAAAACAGAGCCTACGTACCTAAGCCACCGGCTTTTTCCCTCTAAAATTGGCAATGCACCAAGCCACAATTTCCTGCCAATTGCCAAGGAATTTGAGCGCCACACACATGTCAAGGACAAGCCACTCAATTAGTAAATCTGCAACTAAAGAACAGATGATTCACGTCTTCAGCTTCTAGATCACACAATGAGACTCGTTAATAAGGTCCATAGCGACCATTCTGTCCTGAGTGTAAAGTTTATTGCAGATTATCAGCCATAAGATAAAGGACCACTTAGGAATGCATCTACTAAACCATACCAGCTGATACAAGTCTACTATGTCATGAACCTCCTGAAACAGTCTAAGAGCACTAGATGTAGAGAACTTGTCGTCTGTATTCAAGGTTCACTTAATCACATCATTGCGAGTGAGACTAAGCTTTAGCAAAGTAGGGGTAGCAGTGTTCACCGATTGCCAAAGGGGGCCTCGCGGCCAAAACCAATTGCCCCCTCAATTATGTAACTCACTTTAGCAAAGAATTCCACATCTCCTCTGTCATTGCTCTCAAATTTATTTTTTTCTAAGCTATCATTGCTCTCAATTAGTTTTGAAAAGAGAGTGCTCATCGGGTGCCGGTTGTCGAGCCAAAGGAAAGCATCAGAACCATCTCCCACAACATTTAAAATATTCTCTAACCATAGGTCTCAACTTCAAAAGTTTTCGCCAACTCCAAAAGCAATCCCCTGGAGTCCGAATATCATAGATCTACCTCTCAAAGTTAGTTCTAGTCCATAATACCCAAATGTAGTAATCAGTCTTTCAAATTTGCTTTCTTTTTAGCTGCCCTGAGATCTTATCATGTACATGATTGAGCTTAAAGGTGAATCCAACGTAATCGCCGTAGTAATTTACTCTGCTAACAAATGAAACTCCAAATGGGCAACGCCAGACCAAAAAATTAAACCAATAAAAGAAGAAAGGAATCAATGCATATGTACGACAGGGATGGCCGACGTGAGAATTAGTCACCATTTCACCATGATGGCATTGATGGGGGAGGCAATGCCTGCATGAAAAATGTAAAGTTCGAGTAGATAAAGACCTTCCCGGTCCGCAGACATTTATAATAAAGCAATTCTACAATCTTCTTCAAATTGAGATATCTATTTTAATTAAAAAATATATTTCTTTATTTTAATTATCAATTTTTTAAAAATATCCCCAACAGCTCATTTATATTAATCATTTATTTTTACTATTTTATTTAAATATTATTTTTTCAAAAATTTCTTTATTCTTTCTCTAACAGTTATATTTTTAAATATTTGTCTTATCCCAACTGTGATAACCCAGCCTAAAAAACAAAAGATTATTTTTGCAAGGTTGAGATTCGAACCCAGACGCATAGGAGAAGAGAGACGCAGCTGGACCAGTGAGGCGCCTTGCTTCTTTATTTCATATGGTAACGTTTTATTTTTTAAAACTTGTTTTGCTCGAATGAAATTTTTTTAAGTGAAATGATGCGTTTTGATCTTCTTCTTTCCCAAACCCTAAAACACCCGAGTTTCAACTTATGGCCTCCGATTTCAAGATCTAGAGTTTCTCTCTCATCAATTCTCTCGCTCTTCTTTTTCTCACTCATTTTAACTCATTTTTAACCGTTTGTTTGGGCATTTTATCTCTTTAACAATTTGCTTTAAGTTTATTTATGATTTTTTTGTGATTAAAGTCAATAATGAGTGATAATCGAAGGGACGTCGGTTGGATCTCGAATTAGAACGTTGGAGACTCATCATTTACCTTGTGATTAGGCCCTCAACGCCTATAAAAAGGGGAGTTTCGTTCATATTATAGGCACACCACTCAATTTCGGGTTATTCTCCATTTTGAGTTTTTCTCTATATCTCTCTAAGTCAATTTTGGTCATTGATGAGTTTCTCGATTTTCTTCGGTTCTTTTGGGTTGCTGCAATACTTGGATTTTATGGAAGTTTGATTGTTGAAGCAAATCGGGTAAGCGGAGCTACTACACTATTTTTCTTCGAAAATGACGAACATGTTTTCGTAAAAGATTTTGTGGAAAATATTGTTTTATTGCAAGCTTACATTATTCTGAAAACAAATGTGGAATTTTAAAAGACATACTGAGATTTGTTTATATTATTGTTTTGTATTTTTTCTCAAAATTTTTGTATTCTGCTTAATATTATTTCTATTTATGATATTATATATTAGGCTAAATTAGTCCGCACTTCCCTGGGGTTTGACTTTTTCCTAACTTGGTCCTCAAAATTCGATTTTCCCTACAACTATCCCTGAGGTTTAAACTCATTTCCAAATAGGCCATACCGTCCACTAAGTGGACGGTATGGCTTAGTGGACGGAAATGTAAACGTAACAAGTGACACGTGTTAGTAAATAAAAAAATAAAAAATATTTTGTTTACGCAGACGTGTGGCACATATACCCATGGAAACCGAAAGAACAAGACTAAAAAGTAAAAACAGTGAAAAGGTGACAAGAAGATGGTAAAAAGTACAAAGAGATCGTTATGGGGCTCCGCCGAAAAGGAAAAAAAAAAGCAGCTAAGCCCACACTGACATAATATTTAGGGTTAAATGCATGTCATGTTCCTGTGGTCAGTGGCGGAACCAGGAATGAAAATTAACCCGGGCGAACTTTTAAAGTAAAATAACGGAAATTTTTTTGTATACGTAATGTAAAAAATTGTCTTAGAGTTACAATATCAAAAAATTAGTTCTTCTAACATCTCTAATGCAGGTGTCAAGCTGATCTCTAAGTACTACGTGATCAATTGTTGAGAAATCTTCAGGGTAAAATTCAACAAGACGACATAATCTATCAAGATCAAATGCTGAGAATGAGTCCCTTGGATCAAGACATGTTATGCAAAGAAGTAACATCATACTTGTTTTTGTGAAACGATTATTCATCTCCTGAGCAATCAAATCAATAACCTGACATAAGACTTCCACACGAAAATAATGCAAATAAGTAATTGTTTGCCCTCCACGCCTCGAACGACCGCGAGTTTGTATAATGTTTTCCATATTGGGCACATTGATAAAATTATTCAGACAAAATGTTTTGACTTCTTCCAAAAATTGGGCTCAACTAAGGTTGTCCTAGGCTCAACAACATCACAATCCAACCTAAAAACTACTACACAAATAACATCTCTTCCTCCGGTTTCCTTCACAATCCAACCTAGAGTTAAGCAAGAAATGAAAAAAAAGTTTTAAAGAAAGGAGATTACCTACCGCAAATGTCCTTCCAGCAAATAAACAAGTATATTGGCAAAGTTCAAATGTGCTTCCAGCAATGGATTTTGATCTTTACTACACAAATCCACATAAAAGAACAATAAGTTAACAAGTAAATATTTAATTTGCTACATAATTTATTTCCCAGCAATGTAGGAACATAATTATCTATAAAGAATAATAACTGAGTGCGAGCATAATTATCTATAATAATAAAAAAGTGCAAGCATAATTGAAATAAATAGGAATTTATTATAAGAGAGGGATGAAAGTGACTGATTAAAACACATTCACACTATATGGATGTCATTAGAAGAAACATTGAAAACCCAAACAATCAATGTGATCTACCCAGATATTAGGGAGTCTATATGCGTTTTACTGGAAAATGGGGAGGAAAAGAAAGTCATTAGAACTGCATATTAATATAAGGTAGAGTTTCAATTTATATATGATAGATTTACAATAGTACTATGGGTAAATTATTCTTAATTGTACTACATCACCTCCCTCCCAAAAAAAGTAAACAAAAAAAAAGACTGCTCCTGTAAAATGGAAGGGAAAAAACTACAGTACCAGCAGAAGCAGGAACTGAGAATGCAGAAAGTGTTCATGCAAAGGTATTACGCAATAACAAAAACCCTAAGCTCGTCTCTGTCTCCTTTGGTAATGCGGGTATCTGCATCGAGATACGTGACTTCAAATTCACCACTTCCAATATTTGATGGAGGCCTTAACACATCTGGAATCCGCGGTATCTCGAATGGTGGTAATTGTGAGTCTGTGACAAGTTTCCACAATTTCACTCGCCTTTACTTTATAGATGTTTTTTCAAATGGATTTTTATTTTTGCAGATCCTATTCCCATTAAAAGTGAAAGCTCATTTAACGATGTTCGTTTTCTCATTTACTACTCAGAGAGTCACCCGGGCGGGCTTATGTTGGCCTGGGCCAACCAGGGCGGCCCAGGCCAACTTTTTTTTTAAAAAAAATACATTAAAAAAATTTTTTTTTAGGGGCGGACCCTGGGCGGCCGCCCAGGCTCGCCCAGGCCTGGGTCCGCCCCTGCCTGTGGTATGCGATAATAGCAAATATGCCCCTGAGGTAAACAAAGTCTTTTTCATACCCCTGAGGTAAACATTCAGGAGCAAATATGCCCTTTCATACCCCTGAGGTAAACATAACGGAAGAGCATATTTGCTCCTGAATGTTTTACCTCAGGGGTATGAAAAGAACTTTGTTTACCTCATGGGCATATTTGCTATTATCGCATACCACAAGGGCATAACATGCACTTAACCTTAATATTTAATGGGTCAGGTCAGCTAAATCGGTATTGCAGTCCCCACGGCCACAGCACACTGACATATATTGCTACCCGGCCCCAACCTGGCGAGGCATATCACTATGCGAATTTCTTTTCTCAGCTCTTCTATATGCTTTTTTAAGTAATGGGGCTTCATTTACAAGCTCCTATTAGAATGGTGATGGATGGACTATGATCAAGTCGGCAAGCCTACCTTGAAAATTTACAAACAAGTAATTTGGTTATATCGCATAGCCAATTAGCTTGCTTAGAGTGTGGATATATGATTAGGCCCAACCGAACCTACTAACCAGGCAAATGTTAAACCCACTTCGGATCGACTGTGACTGTGCGAGAGAAGCACTGCGCACGTGCATCAGTTAAACAATGCTACCAGGCGTTGACCAATGACATAAGCCTTATGTCTTGGGCCACGTTGGGAAATAGGACATGAAACTGGGCCTTGTCAGCCCAGTACCCACCGGACTCGTGGACAACAATTTTTTTTTTTGTATGCGCTTTTTTTGGGTTTTAAAAACAGCTTGAAGCCTCTGGGCCCTTCTTGCATATTGTCCAGTTATAATTCTGGATATGTGGCATCTTTGAAGCCATTGTTTGTTATGGCCCACATAGCCACGAGGGATTTTCTTTTCTTTCTATAATTGTTTATTTTTTGAGTTTGTTGTTGTTTTTTTCTTTGTTATATTTTGTTTTTCCAACCCTATACACATGAGAAAAAGGAATGGCAAATGGAACAAGATTATCATCCGGTTCAGAACGACCGAAAACGAAAGGTGGGCCGAAACGCACAAATCACCTCTAACCTCTCAAGTTTTCCTTTATCCCCAAACCTCCAGAGGAAGTGAGCAAGTGAGAGAAAGAGAGAGCCAGAAATATAACGGCCATTTACTCTCACTCACACGGACGAAAATGGCGGCAGAGTCAGTGAGAGTGTCTGCTTCGTCAGTGTGCAATTTCACCATAAATGGGTCTCAGAGAAGGCCTACTATCCCTCTCTCTCCCGCTCGCTTTCTGGGTCTTCGTCCTCGACGACCGTCCTCTTCTTCTTCGGCTTCCTCATCTTCGTCTTCCCAGTTCTGTAACGCCTTACGCTTCAGCTCTATATCGTCGAAGCCCCCCATTTCGTGGAGCAGAAGATATTTCTCTGTCGTCGCCATGGCCTCTGACGGTCTCTCTCTCTCTCTCTCTTGCTGGTATACTGGGCGAACGTTAATTTTTCACAATGATTTTCCTGTAGCCAATTATCGTACTTACTAAAATTGTGGGCAGTTTTTCCCAATTGATAAGCAATGTATTCTTGAATTCTGTATCGTTTGCTTTTCGCTTCGCTATCGGTTGCCTGCAGCCTGCTGCTTAGAATGACTCAAATGGACTTTTGACTATGGGGAACACAAATTCATCTTTGTAGTACTTGGTCTATCTCTAGTGTAAAAATTCTTCTTTTATTTTTGTTTATATAATTTGAACTCCCTAATGTGAATTAAGTTATTTGTTTGATTTGCTTAGAGTTTTTAGTTGCTTTCATGGTCATAGAACGCTTGTCGCCGATTTCCAATAATTGTTGGCAATAGTTTTGCTTTCTTCTTTTCCGTTTCTCCAAGGAAGGCATAGCATGTTATGCGGAGATGACATGAATCCATATCCGTGGCAATAATTGTTGTAAGCAAACAATAGGACGTTCGGAATGTTGGCCAGATAATGTCACTGACGAGAACTATTTACCCCTGAATAATGTGAGATAGAACCATTTGGCTCCTTCAAATTTCTCCATAAGTTCCCAGTAATAGACTTTTTTTTTGGCTCCCCGAGAGTCAAAGGGCCCCTGGCATAAGCAGCATAGTGTTTTGATATATACATTAGGGAGTTCTCTGGATGAATTTGTATGCTTGCAAAAAGCTTCACTTTTGTACTCTTGAGAAACTCGGGCAATTCTTCATGTCCTCTGCCTATTAGTCTCTCTGATGAATTTTGGTTTATCTGTTCATGTTTAAGACACTTACTACTTTGAAGATCGAGGTATCGTAAATCGTGGTGTTAGTTGGCCCCCTCTGAACATTATTGTGTTGAATTGAAAATTTTGACATCTGTCGGATAGGGTGGTGTTTGGTGTTTGTTGAAGGCTAGAAATGACAAGGCTGCACCTTTTATTTTATTTTTTTGAACTATTTATTTACTGGGAACTGATATATAATGTTGGACAAAATAATCATGCCCCTGCTGTTACAAGTTGGTGTGACTGCATATTGGCAATAAATTGAACGGGTTGTTTTCCAGATCTTATGTCTTTCAAAGTCTGTGTAACATAGGGTTAAGTGTAATCCGTTGAAAGGAGGCCTAGTTGTTGATATTATGTACCAAACCAGTCAATTTTAAAGCATCAACAAAAGAGTTCCTCTTCGTTACGTATTCCCTAGAAATTCCCTGAAAAGAAATTAGGTTAAGTAATATTCATTCTCACTTGTTTCATTGTTTATATTGTGGACTATTAGCAAGGGCAAATTTTATTTAATTTTATCATCCTGAAACTCACCTCAATTCTTTAGGATGGAGGCAATGAATTTTTATTTGACTCTCTAATGTTTGTATTTACATATTGCATAAAGCTTTTTATACTTTGGACAAGTTCCTCTGAATGAGCTAACACAGCAGAGATGGATTTCTTTTGTCTTTTGGCAGAGGGAAAGCGTTCAGTACCTTTGAAGGACTATCGCAATATTGGAATTATGGCTCATATAGATGCAGGAAAAACTACTACAACTGAAAGGATTCTTTACTATACCGGAAGAAACTATAAAATAGGTGAGGTACATGAAGGAACAGCTACAATGGACTGGATGGAGCAGGAACAGGAAAGAGGGATTACAATAACGTCTGCTGCAACCACCACATTTTGGAACAAACACCGGATTAACATTATTGATACTCCTGGCCATGTTGACTTCACTCTTGAAGTGGAACGGGCTCTCAGGGTGTTGGATGGTACTATATGCTTGTTTGATAGTGTTGCTGGCGTGGAACCACAATCTGAAACCGTGTGGAGGCAAGCTGATAAATATGGGGTACCCAGAATTTGCTTTGTCAATAAGATGGATCGTCTTGGAGCAAACTTTTTCCGAACAAGAGACATGATGGTGACAAATTTGGGTGCTAAACCACTGGTGATTCAATTACCAGTTGGTTCAGAAGATAAATTTCAGGGGGTTGTTGATCTTGTGAAGATGAAAGCTATACTTTGGTCAGGAGAAGAGTTGGGTGCTAAGTTTGTGTATGCAGATATTCCAGCAGATCTTCAGGAGCAGGCACAAGATTATCGGGCGCAGCTGATAGAAACCATAGTTGAATTAGATGATCAAACCATGGAGAGCTACCTAGAAGGGGTTGAACCTGATGAGGAAACCATTAAGAAATTAATAAGGAAGGGAACCATCTCAAGCAGTTTTGTACCGGTATTATGTGGCTCAGCCTTTAAAAACAAGGGAGTTCAACCATTGCTCGATGCTGTCGTGGATTATTTGCCTTCTCCAATTGATTTGCCAGCGATGAAGGGGACTGACCCGGAAGATCCAGAAGTGACTATTGAAAGGGCTGCAAGTGATGAGGAACCATTCTCGGGACTTGCTTTCAAGATCATGAGTGATTCATTTGTGGGATCCCTTACATTTGTGAGAGTGTACTCAGGGAAGCTGACAGCAGGATCCTACGTACTGAACGCCAACAAAGGAAAAAAAGAGAGGATTGGTCGGCTTCTAGAGATGCATGCAAACAGTAGAGAGGATGTTAAAGTAGCTTTAGCAGGTGACATTGTTGCTCTTGCTGGTCTGAAAGATACCGTTACAGGTGAAACATTGTGTGATACTGAGAATCCCATTGTGCTTGAACGGATGGACTTCCCAGACCCTGTGATTAAGGTTGCGATTGAACCCAAGACTAAAGCTGATATTGATAAGATGGCAACTGGGTTGATCAAACTTGCTCAAGAAGACCCTTCTTTCCACTTTTCACGAGATGAAGAGATCAACCAGACAGTCATTGAAGGTATGGGGGAATTGCACCTTGAGATTATTGTTGATCGGCTGAAGAGGGAGTTTAAGGTTTGTATTGACAACTGCATGTATTTGGTTTTCAATTTCATAGGTTTCTTAACTCAGGCTCATAATTCGGTCTTGTACACCTCTTAAGATCTATAGTCTGATCGTCTGATCAGCAAGCTTTTGAACTAGTTTAGCTGTTAACCACTTGTACCAAGCTCTCTTTTTTTCCCCCTACACCCAAATGGTGTCAGATGTACCTGAAACTAAAAACAAAAGAGGAATTGGCAGGGCAAAAAAAGAAAATCATTAAAAAGAAGACCAATCGAGCCTTTTTCTTCCGGAAGAAAAAATAATCTTGTTTTCTTTTATGCGTAAAATGAAAAATCTTTATTTTTCATAAGTTGTAAAGCTCTCAAAAAAAGTGTTTACCCTCTTTCTTGATATCCTATTGATACTTTTAAAAATAACAATTTTACAAAGCTACTTGATAGAACCGGGTGCTTTGTTTTTCCCCCTCAGCTTTCAATTTGATATATTCACTTCTTGTTTGAGAATATACAAAGAACAAAATTCTTAGCTTTGAATTGTCACGACTTGGTTGCTTGTGTACATAGGTGGAAGCTAACGTTGGTGCTCCCCAAGTGAACTATCGAGAAAGCATCTCTAGAGTCTCAGAAGTGAAGTATGTTCACAAGAAACAGTCTGGTGGACAAGGTCAGTTTGCTGATATCACTGTACGGTTTGAACCCCTGGAATCAGGTAGCGGATATGAATTCAAGAGTGAAATCAAGGGAGGTGCAGTGCCCAGAGAATACGTTCCAGGGGTTATGAAAGGATTGGAGGAATGTATGAGCAATGGTGTGCTTGCAGGCTTCCCCGTCGTGGATGTACGTGCTGTGCTAGTAGATGGTTCTTACCATGATGTTGATTCAAGTGTCCTGGCATTCCAGCTGGCAGCCAGAGGAGCTTTTCGTGAGGGGATGAAAAAGGCTGCCCCAAAGATGCTTGAACCTATAATGAGAGTCGAAGTTGTCACGCCTGAAGAACATTTAGGAGATGTGATCGGTGATCTAAACTCGAGGAGAGGTCAGATCAACAGCTTTGGTGACAAACCTGGTGGTCTCAAGGTATGCCTGAGGACCTCGTACTTCTTGCTTAACTTTTTGGACTTATATCTTATTCCTAGTCCACAATGACTGCATTTTTATAGTTTCATTCCACCATTTATGTCACAGCTATGACCATGGTTCATGATCTATAGCGACTGCTGATTGCAAAACTCTATACTTCTATATGTATATTACAAGTTCTTTAAAGGGGTCCTGGGTTTCTTTAAGGAGTTGAATCTTTTGGATTTGTACTCTTTTAAAGAACTTACAAGAACCTATGGACTAAACCTATCTGTCTACCTCTTATGAGGGATGGTAAGATACAACGCTATATCGATACTGATTTCCTTCCTCTGAACCCAGGATCTCTTCTTCCCCCATCCCCAACCCCCAGCTAGAAAAAAATAAAAAGAAAAGAAAAGGGGAAAATGGAGTGGAAGAAAGGGAAGGGAAGGGAATTTTTTTATTGTCGGTGGGAGAACCGAGCCTTCCTGTGGTAGTTTGGACTCTTTTTCCCGTATAAATCTCTTCAAATTAGAAATATAGATCTGCTCAGCACCTGATCACAAGCCACCTGTGTGATTGTTCTTCTGGTCCTTTCTTTTGGAGTCACAGGATCCTTCTCACTGCTGGTTTTGGAATTGTTACAGGTGGTTGATTCGCTGGTCCCGCTGGCGGAGATGTTCCAGTATGTCAGTACACTCCGGGGGATGACAAAAGGCCGTGCATCCTACACGATGCAATTAGCCAAGTTTGATGTTGTCCCTCAATATATCCAGGACCAGCTCTCTGCCAAGGAGCAACAGGTTGCTGCGTAGATTATTTCTCGGACCCTCTTCAAGAACAGGGGAGCAGTATATTTTTGGCATTTTTAAATTTAGGATGTTGGCTTTCCCTGCTCTCTTCTTTTTTTCCCGTCATATACTTCCCCTGTACCCTTTCATAAATCAACGTTAGTGAATTCTCCCCAAGAATGAAGAAGGAAACCAAGGCTGTAACGAAAACATCTTGGCAACGTCTAATTCCGTAGGTATGCATAGGCCTGTAGCGATTAAGAAAAATTGTTGCAAATTTGTCTCTAATTGTGGACACAATTACCATTCCCAAGTATATGTAAACATTGTAGCGAGACTTCGCAGTGGGAACTACAATAGAGGCTCTAACTTCACAAGTACCGAGGACTTGACAATATTTTGTCCTGCTTACCCCCAAAAGAAAAAAGCAACGTAGGCAGAGAGATAGAACATGTTATGTGAACACCCGCAAGGGGGTCTGTACACTCACTTCTCATCCCTAAGGAGAACAGACACCCGCAGCAAAATTGTCGGCTTATTTTGTTTCTTTTACTTTTCCCCATTTCGCCCGCAAGGGGTGTTGCGATGCTGATTTCCAGAGGAACTTTGCACAGGGGATGACGCACAGCACAAACACACCCCAAATCACTACAACGTAAGAATAATGGATCGACGTGGCCCCATATCATGCAGAAGACTTCCGCCGGCCGAACAAAGCGTCATGGCTCAAGCGCATTATACCTCAAAGAACTGGTGAGGAGAACTCTATGAAGTGCTTATACCATGAACGCCTTAGCTTCAGCAAGCATTTGAACCTTGCCTAGAAACTAGTTCAGCTGCCGAAACAGTCTCCCCGGAACATCTAATTTATGTCTCGTCACTACAAAAGAAAGGGTTAGGCCCATTCAGGAAATAATCTAGCTTCAATTATTTCCTCCGTGGCCCTATATGCTTGATCTAGTTGAATCAAAGGGACATCCATATATGCCAGTGAGCTGTTGCTCAGATGGCACCTCCTCCCTTTGGGGAGGGATAGATCTGGGGGGTCGAATCCCCCTAACTGTAGGCTTGGTCCTGTCCATCCGGGGGTCGCATCCCCCTCGACTGCAGGCTTTGTCCTGCCCCTCCATTTTTTTTAAAACAAGGTACATCCATATGTTACATATGTACAGCCATCGGGAACGAGTACATACCCCCAAAGAACGTGTAGCATGCGTGTCCAAGAGTAACAGAGGGAAGGAGAGAGAGAGAGAGAGAGCTTAAAAGACCCCCAACTAAACAATTAGATAGCGAGAAACAACTCAATTTTTCCAACTTAAATAGTCTCTTAATGAACTAGTCCACTCAATTCACACAAAGCACATTTGGAATGATGCCAAAGCTTTTCCACATATATCTTCACCTCTCATATTCATCTCATTTGAACAATTCCTGCACTCACCAGCTTCTGGATCTTGCTCATCACCATCGGGTTCTTCGTGTGTTCCTGAGCAGACTTGGGATTTTCCTGGAAATCTATTAACACCTGCATACATAATTCGAATTTCATTAGTCAATCTATCTAGCTTATTTCTCAAGGAGGAAGCAATTTCAAAATCCGCGTGCCTGTCTCATAATGGGGTCTTGGAGGATGTTCTGAATTTCAGGGTCCTGCATTCCCTTGGCCTGAGACATGGCAATTCCACGATGGACCATTAGTCAACGTAACAACAACAACAAGAGTTTTGTTTGAATAGGTCCATACCTGTCTCTCCTTCAGTTCCTCAGGGCTCAAATCCCCACGACTACCCTTGTTAATTTGTCCCACGCATCTGCAAAGGATTTTGAAACGCCAGTTAAACAAGGCTTTAGACTATCATCCATCTGGGGACGGGGACACAGAAAGTCAATTAAGAGCCAAGTTTCATATATATAGCAATGGACCATACCTTCTCACACCATCAACCAATTCCTGGTTGTTAGGATCATGTTTTAGCCCCTCCTGATACGTTTCCAAAGCTTTCTCATATTCTTTCATGAAAAACTGGACGGCACCTTTTCTATTGTAACCCTTGGAAAAGGTTGGGTCGAGCTCAATACACTTCTCTGCATCCTTCAACCCCTCAGGCAAAGCCCCAAGTTTTGTGTAGCATGCAGCTCTATTACTATACGTCTGCAAAGCAAAAGGTGTTTCAACAGGAGATCCATGGCATTTGCTACTGGGCGGAGGATAGAACAGAATCCATAGTTGTAACTAAGCACAGTTAAGAGGATTTTTACCCTAGGATCTTTGGGGTTCCTTCTTAAGGATTCTGTGTAATGCTTCACAGCCTCCGGATACTTTTGCTGCTTGAAAAACTCATTGCCTACAAGTTGACAGTTGCAGTCAAGCACAAGATACACGTGAAGGATTGTAAATAAAATCCAGCGGACAAAGTAATTCCAGCCCCAACACCTTTTATCTTAGAAACAACAGAAAGCTCAAATGAAATAGGTTCTGTTAAAAATAAGGGCAAGAATGGAATCAAACAATTATGAGGGCTACCATTCAAGGCAAGTCTGTGGTTGCAACTTCCATGAGAATGAATATAAAAGGACAAGAAGTTAATAGGAATTAACTCAATCAATAACACTGAATACGAAAAAAAAAACAGTTTGTAAGAATGAGATCATATCCAGAGAAAGAATCCACACACTACAAATAACAAAATAGGTTAACTATTCTACAAGGTAATACCTTTCTCACGTTCCTCATCAGCTAATTTTGGATCGAAGTACTCTTGTTGCTCCAGTTCCTTCTTCTCTTTTTCAGCATCATTTAGTTTCTTCAATGTTTCTGGGTTGCGGTGCTCTGTAAGAGCTTTCTGGAAAGCCTCAATAGCAGGTTCATAGTCATTTGCGCATTTTGCCATTTTCATCAGGGCAGTTCCCTTCCTAGTTAAAGCTTTTGCAATCATCTTATAGTCTGATCTAAGCTCTCTTCCCCTTTCAATGGCCTTGTCACAATCTTTAATACATTCCTCATACTGAAATTGCAACAATAATAGGGATAAGTGTTCAGGTAAAAAGAAATAACAGCCGAAATCAGAAAATTTAGGTTATGTTTGTGTTGAAAATTTTTTGGTATTGGGTTTAGTGAAAAAGTGAAGAGAGAGGTAATTTTTTATATTTTTTGATGGAGAGAGAGATTATATTGTAGTATTTTATTGTGAGTTGGTGAAATATTTTATGAAATTTTTGGTGCAAACGCACCCTTAATACGGCCCAGCAAAACAGCACATATGTTTGCTGTGTAAGTGTCACACTAAAACAGAAAGGAAGTTGACTTAGCAGACATGTTTTAGAACCAACGTGTATATATCAAATAGGAAAGACGCAAGTGGCGGCAACATCCAGTGCTATATTAGATGCTGACTTTTAAGGTGCCTAAGGCATGGCATACAGATTGACAGAAGAACACGTTTGATAGCAACAACATATACAGAAGAATGAGCGAACTCCTACTAATGCAACTCTATCTATTGGCTAAAGCATAGGTCTGTGAAGCCAACTCTACCAAAACTTTGAAGACAACTCAAGATTAAGTAAGATTGTTCACACTACGGTGAATGAAGAATCCATGGCAATACATAACAATCCTCGTCTATTGGTACCTGAACTCTATCAAGTTGAAGCAGTGACTCCGATGAGAAACAAACATCAAACAATGCTGAGATGAAAACAATATAATGCATACAGCAAATCATACAAAGAGCCCCAATGTCCACATCCACATGAACCCCCAAACTCATTGAACTAGAAATCCAGCCAAATAGTATTTTTAGGTCTTTTTTTGGTTTATGAATATTTTGCTGAGACGATACAATTTTAGTTTTGAAATATTGGAGCCTAGATAAATTATTATCCATGGTGAAAAAAAATTATTTTATATGGAAATATATATGTATGGAGTTTGGGCACGGGACGTTACAGATGGTATCAAAGCATAGGTTTGTGATTTTGTAGACTCTTAGGAAGATTTTGATTGAAGTCCGAGCATAGGTTGTGATATGTGGTAACTCTATTGATTTTCAGAAGGATTTCGATTGAAGTCGGATTATAGGTTTAAATTTGGAAGAGATTTAAATCTTTATCATTCTATTACGGATAGGAGCTAAAGTTATGGGATTGTTTTGAGGATATTAATGTTGATCTTAGTTTAGGCTTGGATATTGTATGAGTTTGAGTCTTAGGCTTGAATTGGGTTAGTGAAAAAAAAATGTGAAGTGATTTTGTATGATCAGAGTGCCTAGAAGAAGCGTGAATGATTTGTGATTTGATTTGTTAATGGATTTATTCTTTATGAAAGGTGCCGCATATTTCGAGGACGAAATTTCTTTTAAAGAGGAGAGATTGTAATACTCTATCCCGAAAAAGGTGTAAGCGAGTAATTTGAATTTTAAACGAAGAGATAGAGCTTAATCTTATGTTTGATTTTTGTATAGAGGTTGAATCTTATTTTAAAATTTAAAGGTGTTGTTATGGAGTTGTGATCTATATTTGAATTTAAAGGTTTGAATATAGATTTGATCTTGGGTTTGAATTTAAAGGTTAAGATATGGATAAAAATTATTCTTATATTTGAATTTGAAAGATATGGATAAAGATCTTATGTTTGAAATTAAAAGTGATGGATAGATGTATGTTTGAATTTTAAAAGTTGAAGAAATCAAAGTCTATAAATGGTCGCAGAGAATGTTTATTAGAGACCAATATTTAGATTGAGGTGGTGCTACTAGTTTTCGAGAGATTGTTCGACAATTATTGGAGAAGCTTTAAATATTGGTTAAGCGTTCGCGGTAAGTGATTCTTCAATGGGATTTTGAGCTTGCACCGTATTTTATATGGTTTTGATGTATTATTTGGGGAACTAAACAAATTTTGGGTAAAAAGAAATTGTTGAGATTTTCGTTAAACTCAATTGAAATATTTATAACTTGAGCATACTGTGAAAATTGTCCTTGCGCTGGTGATATATCTTTGTGGTCTTTGTGGTCTTTGTGGTCTGATATTTGGAGGTCTTTGTGGCCTTATATTTGGAGGTCTTTGTGGCCTGGAGGTCTGTGTGACCATTGGTGATTTTCCTATATTGCGCGACCTTTGATATTTTTGTTACAAACTTGTATTTTTGGATTCGGTATGACTCACGATGTTTTATTCTGGATTTCGGTTATTGTGATAAAATTGTTTTTTTCCCAACCCCCATTGACTTACTACTTACTGAGCTAGTCGTAGCTCACCTTTTATTCTCATACTTTTCAGAGTTGACAGAATTATAGAAGTTAGAGGAGCTTCAGATATATTTGTATTTTGAAGGCGTGTTTTGCAAGAGTACTTTTGGAGATTAATGTTGGGGAATTCGATATTGTATTATTTTGGGAGATCTTTATCGATTATGAAAATATCGGATATGCTAATGTAATTTTTAGGGCTTGGATTGATATTTTTGGGCTTTTTATGGTGTATGAACATTTTACTAAGGTTGTATAAAATTAGTTTTGAAATATTGGAGCCTAGATAAATGATTATCCATGCTGAAAAAACCTTATTTTATACGAAAATCTATCCGTATGGAGTTTGGGCCAGGGGCGTTACAGAAGAATATATGGCAATACATAACAATCTTCGTCTATTGGTACTTGAACTCTATCAAGTTGAAGCAGTGACTCCGATGAGAAACAAACATCAAACAATGCTGAGATGAAACAATATAATGCATACAGCAAATCATACAAAGAGCCCTAATGCCCACATCCACATGAACTCCCAAACTCATTGAACTAGAAATCCAGCCAAATAGTATGTTAGCAGTTACATGTAGTAAATTTCAACTTTTACGGCTCCTTAACTCTTTCCATCCTCCAATTAATTGTTAAAGGCTACATGCAATGTGACTTGATAATATCAGACAGAATAATCTCAGGCATCCATCGCTCAAGGTTAAACAAAATAGTCTCAGGGAGAGTAAGAGGATGTTCGGTTGTGGTGTTTTTTAAGAATTTTTGTGTTTTGAGATTTTTTAGGTGATGTTAACTTTATTGGTATGCGTGTTGTAGTTATTTTTATGTGGTGTTACAAATGATGTTTGGTTGTAGAATTTTTTGTATTGTGAGAATTCAAAGAAAACCTGAGGATTTTTTTTAACCAAACAACCTCTAAGTGACCATGGTAGACCCAACCACTTAGCTACCACACAAGCTATCCATAAAAGCTAAAGTTTGGCATGTCGAGAAAAGCATATGGTAACAAAGATCCATCACCAAGAAAAGACTCACATAGTTATCATCGATATCTTTTCTCATAAACCTCAGTTAGCACTAGTGAATAGCTAAACTAAAATATTCCCATCCGTCCGCATTTCTAACGAATCTCAGAAGTCTAAAAAGCAAAAAAAAAACCCAAATATAAACACAGTGGAAATAGAAAGCAGAAAAGGATGATAATTGAAAAGGTTGTCAAACGAAACCCTTAAAAATTAGCTCCCAGGAAGCGCCATTATACATCAGACCTATCTTGCCTTGAATGTCAAAAACACACACCACCCATCTTTCTTTTCGAGCTTGTTTGACACAGACTTATTAGGAGCTAATTTGACTGCCACACAGACAACGGCTGTTCAATATTTCGACATATATCGATCCATTATTGGTGGCATAATGAAGAAGTTGTGGTTTTTTACAGACATTCCTCGAAAGGACTACCCTTCACAATAAACATTTAGTTACCCAGTCAAGCACAACAACGAGTACGTAAATAAGAATAGGAACAGCTAAAATCATAAGCGCATCAGTCAAGCAAGAAATCTATAAACCAGATTTCTCATACCTGACCCATCTCCAGATAAGTAGCAGCCCGATTCGTGGTGTAGGAAATGTCCTCGTCGTCCAACTCCATCGCCTTCGTATAATGGGCAATTGCCGTATCAAAATCCTTCTTCTTATAAGCTGCATTGCCCAGATCCTTTTCCTTCTGCGCCTGCGCCTTCCTCTCCTTGCTCTCCTTCTCCTCCTCGGGCAGCTCCATCGGCTCCGGTTCCGGCTCCTTCGCCGGCTCGGCCTCGGCGGGTCTCTTCCTCTCCGGGGGCGGCGGCTGCGATGGCGAAGACTCCGGCATCTCAGTGTCCTCCTGGTTAGGTGTTCGGAACTTTATGTTAAGCAAAACTCCAAGCGCTTGCATAACTCTTTGGTCCTTGAGATAGAGGTTGAGATTGCTAGGGTTTTTCTGGAGCTCCTGCATCATTTTCACGAAATCTGGTTGCTGAAGGTAGGCCCTGGTATCTGGATCAGCGGTAAGCTTGGCCCACATCTCGGGCCCCGAGAACGCATCCCCGAAGGGGTTGATCGGCGACGGCGCAGCTCGGGACCGGGACGCCGCGGACTGGGCATCGGCTAAGCCCGATTTGAGGGCCTCATTGTTGGGGTCGTACTCGAGGCCCTTCTTGTAAGCGGCAATGGCGTCCTCGTTTTGGCCCAATCCGAGATGAGCGGCGCCTAGTCGGCTGTAGCCCTTGGACCAGTCGGGCTTGATCTCCACGGTTTTCTTGGCGTCAGCCAAGGCCTCGGAGTACTGGTGGAGAGAGGCAAAGGCGGCGGATCGGTTCGAGTAGAGCACGTGGTTGGTTGGGGCAAGCGCGATGGCCTCAGAGAAATGGTTCACTGCGCTGGAGAAGTCGGCGGCTGAGAACGCCGCGTTGCCCTTGGCTTTAGCTTCTTCCGCCATGTTACAAATCCCCTGGAATCAGTAGAAGGACAAACGCAAAAAAGGGGGGGGGGGGGGCTAAGGGGGTGTTCTGGAATGGTAATAAAGCGGTGCGAGGCGATTGCCGGGATTTCGGAAGAAACCGTAGGGTTGGTTCGAGCTTATAGAAGTACGAAAGGGACGACTGACGAGAGAGTTCTGGCGAGTGGCTGTTGTAGGGTGGTATTCTGGAACGTTCGTTTCGTGTGTGGGGGGGTTGTTTGGGAACAGGTGATTAACGTCTCTCTTAGTGGATTAACAGTCAACTACGACTTCAGTTGCCCTGTTGGGTGTTACAATACTATTCCACACTGGTTTTAAAAAAAAAAAGTGACCTGGCTCAAGGTCAAACGAGGAGGGATTTTCTTGAATTCTTCGTCGAAGAGTCCCAACCCAACTCCTCCCAGCCGCCACTACCCCCAACTGAGTCCGGTCTCTCGAAATTTTCATTTCTCTCTCTCGAAATCTCTATACCGCGCGGGATTTCAGTTGAGTTTTGGACCTTTGGTAGCCGAATCTCTCACCAGCTCTCTCTTGAGGTGGGGTTTGTAAATTTTAGTTTTGTAAATGTTGTATTTTGTCTTTAAATTGTTTTAAGGTTTGTTAATTTGATTTGAGGATTTTAATTTGCTTTACGGTTTAAGTTTGTTCATGTAATTTTAAGTATGTTCATGTAATTTTTCATAAACCCGAATCTCATGCCATGAAGATAGATTATGATTGCAATTAAATGCTGCTATATCCAAAGATGATTATGAACAAACTATAGACTATGATTACAACTAGCTTCTTGTGTTTGTGATGCTTTGAAATTTCAAGCCAGTATCGACATGATCTGTCCACAAGTCAAGTGGCGGAACCAGGACCGAATTTGAAGGGGGGCAAACTCCTAAGAGAAAATGACAAAAAATAATAATTAACTACGTAATGCACAAAAAAATCTTAGAGTTAAAATATTCAAAATTAAAGATTAAAAGCATTAAAAATATATTATATTGAAATAAAAGTACCGTATTATTTTTTGAGACTGATAGATGACAATTGGATTATATGGTTCTGCATATTCTGAAAACGTTGCAATATGGCTTCATTATCAATAGTTTCAAACCACTTGCGTATTCGGTTTCCATATCAATGGCTTGATCCTCTACTTTGCCTAAATAGATAACACCACAAGCAATACGCATCATCCTCTGATACACTATATTTCAACCACTCATATTCTTTGAACCATGACTCCAAAAAACCCTTCATTTGGTTTCCATATTTCTTCTTAGGAAAATCATGCCCAAGCGGCTGACAATGACCTTTTATCAAATACTCCCTACGAACTTGGTATCTAATTCCAACATCATATTCTTCAATGAGTTTACGTAACCCTGGGTCAGCAATAATATCATCTGGACTAAACAAAACACGAGGTTTTTTCGAGCTAATATTCGACTCAGAAGTAGCAGACACGCTAGGAGTACTAGACGACCCCGCTGGCTTTTTCTTTAATAAAAAACTTCTTCATTATCTAAACAAAACCAAAAAAATTATCAATTTAATTTAACAAGTTACAACTTAAGGTCCTAATCACAATTTCACAACCTAAGGCCCTAATCACAATTTCAATATCTAGTCCTAATCAAAATTTCAATATAATTTCAAAACTTAATCAATAATCAATAGCCACAATAATATGAAAAAGAATTTGGAGTGCAACAATCTCAAAATCAAATAAAGAGGCTGTGAAATATATTATCCTTATATAACCCACAGCAGCAAAATTAAGATTTTTATCTCCACTGGAAACAAAATCTAGATACCAAAATTGCAATAGCAAAATCGACCCTTGACCACTGTATTCAAAATTTAGATTTTCATCTCCATTATAAACAAACCGAAATTTAGATTTTTATCCCCACTAAAACCAAAATCTACCATTGACTACTGTATTGAAACATGATATTCATCTATGGCAAGAAAGATCAAAATAGCAATAGCAACAACTAGTGGCAACAACGACAACAAACCAAGGGACCTCAAATTTATACAAACACCATCTTTTTATTTATTCATTTCCTCAGTAGACCAAAAATTAAAGCTACAGATGAAACAACGAAAAGTACAGCCACTATAAAAATAAGAACAACAAAAGCCCAATAAAAGAGAATGAAAGCAAAAGGAAAAAAGAAAAAAAAAAGAGTATTAGAAGCAAAGCTTGGAAATTGAAGAAGAGCTCCAAAGTTTTACCTGAAGGATGTAGTGGATCAGTGGCTAGAGAAAAGATCGATTTCAGTATTACCCTGTCAATATCACATAAACAAATTACAATATCAATAACCTCCTATCAATTTCTCGCATAAAACAAATTAGAAAACTACTCCCATCAATTACTATTGTCAATTGAATTCCCTCTTAACATTGGTCTTTTAAATAAATAATCAAGTTTTAAAAACTAAAATAAATAATCAAGTTCTAAATTATGTGCAATTTTTAAGTTAATTATTTGCAATTAGTATTAGGGAAAACAACTTGAAAAAAAAGCTTGAAAAGGGAAATGGGGAACGACGCTTCAGAGAATCAGAGCATGAGATTTTTGGCAGCATATGCTGCATTTCAGTGATGATTTTTTTGTCATCCATTCAATTACCTAAGATCTAAGTCCTAAATTCTAATCGGCAGAATTTGAATAGGCGAAAAATTGAAAATGAATGTAAGTTGTACCTGACAGCTGCGCCAATGGAGCTCTGGAGACTGGAGCGGCAGAGAAGGAAAGAGATTCGGAGGCGGACAGTGGACTGTGGATGTCTGGAGAGGTCGAGAGGGAGAAGGAGAATTGTGACTGTGAGAGAGACTAGAGAGAAGTGGGTGGAGGAGCAGAGTAGGATGCATAATGAAGAGAAAAATTCAAAACAGGGTGAAACGGAGGGTGAAACCTGTGTTTTTTAAAACTTTTTCTTTAAAAAAAATGGGCTGCGAAATGGGCTTTGGGATGGGTGAATCATGAATGGGCTTTGGGCTGGACAAATAGTCTTGGGCTGCTGCAGATAGGTGGTTGTACAATGATAGTGGGTAAGACTTGTAGTGAGATTTAAGGGGGGCCCGTTTGGTTAGAGTATATATATAAGTTATATATATTTGAATTTTTCTCCTCATTACGCATCCTGCTCTGCTCCTCCACCCACCTCTCCCTAGTCTCTCTCACAGTCACAATTCTCCTTCTCCCTCTCGACCTCTCCAGACATCCACAGTCCACTGTCCGCCTCCGAATCTCTTTCCCTCTCTGCCGCTCCAGTCTCCAGAGCTCCATTGGCTCAGCTGCCAGGTACAACTTACATTCATTTTCAATTTTTCGCCTATTTCAAATTCTGCCGATTAGAATTTAGGACTTAGATCTTAGGTCATTGAATGACTGACAAAAAAATCATCACTGAAATGATTAACGTGAACCATGAGGTCAATCGGGGCCAGGGCCCCGATTGGCCCCTTACATCCGCCACTACCACAAGTCCCTGTGTTTCTGATGCTTTGAAATGAATGAGAGGGCCTAGAGCTGCTGGATAGTGTAATCAACATCCTGCTTTTTTTTTTTTGGAAGTGTAATCTGTATTTGCTTGTTGCCTTGTCATAGAATTTGCTTCTAGTTCTTGAGACATTGTTCTTGATTATTTCTTCTCTCTTTTGAGTTTTGAATTAGTAGGTTTGCTTAATTTATAAATCAAGAAGTAGAAGAAGAAAATTTATAATGGAAGGAAGCTGAAATTTAAGCTTGAGTGACAAATACGATTAAAAGTTACATTGATTTTGTCTGTCCCAAACCAAACTTTGTTTTTTACGCTCACATTTTCTCTGTTTTACCTTCTATTTCGAGATTATTGTCACTCTTTGTTTTTTTTTCGAAATATTGTCACTCTTTGTTTATGTTTTGATGGCTGTGTCCTTTTCTTGTACATGTTTATGGACAGTTACGATTAGCTGCAACAGCCCAACTTCCCAAAAAGTACAAAGAAATCTCTATTCCGGTTCCAATGTTTTGTACGTGGGGGAGTTGTACCTCTATTCTCGTAATGAAGAAATCTCTCTTCATTATAGTGGTTTTCAGACAGAATGAATGTATAGAATGAGTGGATACAAATGCATTTTTTTTTTCTTTGTTGATGGAATGATATGTTTAAAAATAGGGTTAAATGCATGTCATGCCCCTGTGGTATGCAGTAATAGCAAATATGCCCCTGAGGTAAACAAAGTCATTTTCATACCCCTGAGGTAAACATTCAGGAGCAAATATGTCCTTCCATTATGTTTACCTCAGGGGTATGAAAGGGCATATTTGCTCTTGAATGTTTACCTCAGGGGTATGAAAAAGACTTTGTTTACCTTAGGGGCATATTTGCTATTACCGCATACCACAGGGGCTTGACATGCATTTAACCCTTAAAAATATTATTATGAAATAATATGCTTAAAAATAGTATTATGAAACTACATAACAGTAAAAAAATAAATTAAAAGCCCATTTTCTTGGGCCAAAATAAAATCTTGGCCTTTAGGCCCACTAATAGAACTGGATATTCCAGATTCCATTTTTGAAAATTTCGGTTTCATTCCGGAATAGAACTGAAATGAAATTTTGGGTTTCGGTGAGTACCAGAATGATATACGTTCCGATACTCACTCTTATTCCAGAGATCTGCGTTGTCTTGCTCTCTAACATTTTCTCCGCTTTGTTTATTCCTTTTCTTTTTCTTTTTTTTTTCCTGTGAAAGATTCTTTCTTTTCAATGATATATGAAACCAAAAATGGTACAAACTGGTTGCCTTTCTATAATTATTTTTTGGGCTCAGAAAATAGAGTGAAATGTAAATGAAAGCCCTAACATTTATAAAACGATGTGTTTTCAAGCCTAAGATCAAACCTTAGGCCCATTTTCTCCAGTAGAGCATCCTCGTGGATGCCACACGAGCTCTACTTTCTATCTCCATCTCTCGATTTTGGCGGTGAAAAACCACATCCGGGTCTGTAGCTAAGGGAATGTAATTGAGCTTGGATTGACCTCTTTTCTTCAGCTACGGGAAACGTCTCTCTTGCTATCTGTCATGGTAAGCTTCCATTTCGTATTTCCTTCCATGATTTGCCATATATCATCTTCTATAAAATCATGTATGAGCTTAGGAGAAAGGACAAAAAATCCATGTAAACATTTATACATCTCAATTTTAGCTTTATCGACTTGCGTTATTGGATTACAATCCCAACGGTGCTTGTGCTGTGACATTTAATGACTGAAAAGTAAATGAGAATGCACGTGGCCTGCTTTGGCAAATTCCTCTCAGGGGCCAGAACATGGCTTCTTTTTCTTTCTTAAATGTAGTGTTAATGCTTGAGGATTTACTGATGTTTTCACATTCTATTAGAAGGTACATTAGGAGAATTTCTCTTAGCGTCATAAACTCATTTTGGTCGTGTGTGACATTATGAATTGAGTTTTAATAAGGCTCATTGCGTCGCACATTAGCCTCCTTGTGCTCGTGTCACACACAGACCCAGCAGGGTCCAACGGTAGACTTTTTCTTTGAACAATATTTCAAATAACTCAAAATATAGAATTTATTTATTCAAAATAAACTTCAATATAGTTCTCACTTTCAAAATCATAAACTTAAATAAAAGTTTCTCAATAAAACAAAGAGAAATGTAAAATAAAACTTCATTCTCATCTATCTCAGCCCTCATGCCATCTAAGCTTGATCTTCACCATGCTCCTCTAAATTTTCTGAAGATAAAAACATATTAACGGAGTGAGTTCGACAACTCAGTAAGCGGCGAATAAAAATAATCTTTTAAAATAAATTTTCAAATGATTTTTCAGTAGTTCAGAAATTTTCCTTAGGCAATATCAGTAAGCCATATTTACCCTATGACAGGGTTGTGCCATCACTCCGAAGAATAGATGCACCAGTAATCAGTAATCAATAATCAATGCGTTGGTACCAACAGAGACAGTAATAACAGTAATCAGTAATACACATTGCCACCGAGATTTCAAAACATAAAACAGTAATTAAAAGCATTAAAATCATATTTCAGTATAAACAATAATTTGATAACAGTGAATCCAAGAATTCAAAACAAACTTCGGTATAATTTCCAAAACTCGTCATTTCATATTATCGAGGAAAATTTATCGTTACCCCGCTTACCTGACTCGCTTGAAAAATCAATATCCCCGTTATTAGCACAACCTAACAGTAATCCAGAAAAATAATTAGGGATCAAAACGATATTTGAAACTTGAATTTCACGTTGCATAATTCGTTCAAACATTTGAAACGAATTAAACATGTGATTAGAGTAGAGAAATATCAGAGCATACTCACAATGCTTAAGAGCCGAAATTCTTCAAGAAGCAACAGTGAGATAGAAAGGGAGAAAGAGCTCAAAAATGATTGTGAGGTCAGATTTGAGAAGTGTGTTCGACCTCTGAACAAGCTCCCCTTTTTATAGGTGAGACAACTCGAATTTTAACCAAAAATTCATTGAATAACGTCTTAAACTTATGCCCTTTCGAAATCCCCCATCAAACATGATAAAACACATGATTTACCTAGAAACTTCGAGATCTTTACGATGGAGTTGAAAAGACTACGCAAATTAGCCAAAAAGGGATGTAACGGGTGAGGAAATGAAGGGAGAGAGATAAATTTAGGAGAGAGAACGTTGAAAGTCGGCGAAACTGCAACTGAAACGAAGAGAATCGAAGAGTTTTAGGGTTGATGAAGAAGACAATCAAAACGCAACGTTTCATTAAAATAAATTCTGGCGAAAAAGCGTTTAAGTAAATTAAAACTTCATTAAACTTAACAAAAGCGTCAGGCGCCTCAGTGGTCATACTGCGCGCCTCTCTCCTCTCCCAAGCGCCCCAGTTCAAATCTCCATTGCGTCTGTTTTGTTTCATTTTTTTAAACTGGGTTATCACAGCTCGTCCCAAGTAACCCTTTTCATCTCAGCCACAAGTTCTACATCATACACGTTTTCTTATTGTTGTATGGGATTCTGATAGTTCTTCTAATGTTTCTATTATTTCTTAGCTTTTTCTGTTCGGTGAACCATTATATTGTTCTTGCCAAAAGAGATTATTAATATGAGTGTAAGCCTAAATCAATCGACCTCTTATGACTTCAAAACACTATTTTGTCAACTATCTTATTTATAAACGGAGTTGGTAGTTCCTGGAATACCAACACTAAAATGAGTGCCACAAATAGGCTCATGGCTTTATGCGGACACAAAATTATTTTACATTTTAATGGATAGCCAAGCCTGTTAGGATAAGATATTAGCCAAAATCTGAATCTGCTAGGATTCAAGTGTACAAGCTCAAGTTGGCTATCAGATGCTATAGATGATATTTGTTCAGATAGTATGATTGAGGGATAGTACTATTTGCTTGGACATGTTGTGCATACTCCATGTTGATTTTTTCAGGCACCATGATGAGCCTAAAGCACTAGTATCAAAAAGATTATTTATTACTTGATGGATTGTGGTATATTGCGCTAGGGGTGAACAGAACCGGACCGCAGACCGGACCGGACCGGAAAATCGGACCGGATTTCCGGTCCGGTCCGGTCTTTTTTCTTAAAATGCGGTCCGGTCCGGACCGGACCGGATAAATCCGGTTATCCGGTCCGGTCCGGTCCTCTTTTATAATAAATGCGGTCCGGACCGCATTTATTAAAAAAATAAAAATATATATTTTTTTATATTTTTAATACAAATTATAAACATAAAACGTTTAATTTTTATCTAAATTAAAACTTAACATTTTTATATACACTTCCCATTTGAAATTAACCTAAAAAAAATTTTGAAAAAATTAAAAAAATTGAAAAAAATTAAAAAAAATTAAAACCGGTCCGGACCACTTAAGTGGTCCGGACCGGACCGCATTTAATGAAACCGGACCGGACCGGACCACTTATAAGTGGTCCGGTCCGGTCCTATATTATTTAAGGACCGCATTCCAGTTGTGCAGCCCTATATTGCGCGACTACATATGATGTGTGGTGCATTGGCTGGATTGATGTCTAAGCTCATTCAACTTGATTCTTCTCATAAATGACAGTTTTACATACACAAACAGTCTGGCAACAAAAATAACATGCTCTGGAAAGTTGAAGATTTGCAGCAGTTGCTTGCTTGATGGACAGGTAGTAAAAAATGAAAAGAAATACAAGGGATGTTTGCAACCTTGAGATGTTAGAAAACCATTCAGTTTGAGACTTTGAGAAATAGCTTAAAGAGGATTTTGAAAGACAAGCCAATTTGCACTTATTTTTCTTCGTGGGTGGAAAACTTTAAACGTCATTTAGATGTTGTTTAGAAGTAATTTCTTTAAACGTCATTTAGATGTTGTTTTGAAGTAATTTCTTTAATCTACAGTTGCATCGCCAATGTTCTTCCTTTTAGTACATTCGTTTGTTGTTGGTTATTATTAGAAAAGAAAAAAACAGAAAAAAACAACTCATGGGACAAGCAGGAAGATTAAACCAATTAAACATGAGCGCTTCATAACTAAGATTTTCCCAATGGGTTGCTTGATTTTCCCAATGGGTTGCTTCACAACAAGGAATATTAAGGTGACAAAGTGCATGTCCAATTTTTTCTTGTTCCAGTATTCTGTATGGTATTATCCTTGATGCAGTGATGTGCCTGCAGGAGAAACTACATTGGGGATTTGATGAACGGGGCATCTGCATCTAGTAGCCTCCGATCAGCTTTCTCCTACTGTGTACAGCAAATACGAAATTTTGATTACCATCACTACGTCTGCCTTCTTGAACTTCCCCACACATGCAGAAGGCTGCTTTTGCGCTCCGCGCCTTTAATGTTGAAACCGCTAGAGCTATGGATGTTGCTTCTGATCCTAGGATTGGTCTTATGCGCCTTTTCTGGTGGCAGGAAGCTATAGACAAAATGTATGTTAAAAAGCTAATTGAGCACCCAACTGCACAGGCCCTATCATCAGTGATATCAGAGAATAAAATTAACAAGGGATGGCTGATTATTTAAATAAATGACTTAGTTATTTTTATATGCATGTTCTATATTTCTTTTGGTGTACAGAAAAATCCAGAATCTAATGAAATTAGTCATTCGTTGCTTTATAAAAAGACGCATACTACTAAGGATGACATGTGGACTTCAAAAGATGCACGAGAAAATTTTGTAAGTTGTAAAGTTAGTTTTAATGATACATTCGTATGCGTTTATGTTTCATATGTACTATTTTTTATCTACTTTTCTATTTTTTTAGGAAAAAATAGAGGCGTTACAGTTGCAGCACGAGTCAGAGGGAAAGTCATATACCGAAGTGAAGATCTTCACTGAGGTGTTGGAGACGAAAGCGGGTTACGTACGAGGTTTAGGTCATTCAGTACGGTCTGTTGGATCATCTTCATCAGCATCATCTGTTGATTTGTCCCGAAGATTGGAGGAGACCAGATTATAGATTGAGGAGATGAGGGCTAGATAGTTGGAATATGAAGCGCTTCTAGTTAAGCGGTCAGATATGGAGCAGACGATGCGAGAGCATCTGCAGATGATGGAGGAACATCAACAGAAGAAAGACAAAGAGCTGATGAAGATGATGGCGGAACAGCAACGAAAAAAAAACGAAGAGTGCCAGAAGATGATGCAGGAGCAGCAAAAGAACCTAGTGGAACAACAAGAACGAAGGTGCAACTAATGGCGGAGCAGGTGCGTGAGCAGCTGATGGAGCAGATGAGACATATGCAATCTCGTTCGACACCCAAACGAAAATTTGGGTAAATTTATATATTTTTACTATTTTGTCAGTACTTATTCATTATGTATTTTATTTACTTTTAATAACGATTGCATATTTGTAGATATTTTATTATATTATGAGCAGTAAATATCTTCATATTTATATTATTTCATAAATTTTAATTAAATTAATTCAAATATATAGAAAACCGTTCAAACGGGTGTTACATGTCGTTCGAACAGATATTTTTCGTTGCTAGCGTGCGCACGCATAACTATCCGTCTAAACACTTTGCTTTAAATTCTATAGTCCGAACAATGTCTATCCCGTCCACACGTTATTAAAATAAGAAATCGTGCGCACGATACACTAAAACGTTCGAACGTGTGCAACGTACAACGAGTCCGAACTGTATACGTTGAACGACATTTTCAGATGACAAAATAAATTTCGTCATAATGAAACTACGGTGTGGGTGTCTTCATAAATACATCCGAACATATTCACATCAGCGTTCGGACGTTAATATACAACGGTGCGGACGTTTATTGCGTGACAAAATGTATTTTCGTCGCATTGGATTAATCGTTCACATGAGCTGTGTGAACGTTCAGAGAGAGCGTTCGCACAACTCATGTGAATGGATGGACTGTACTGCGCATGACGATTTTGAATTTCGTCAGTATGACACCAAACCGTTTGGACGTGTTTATAAACCGTCCGAACAGGTTTGAGTGACAGAACACTAAAATCGTCACCTAAAACATTCGCTGACGGGCTTTGGGTTTCAACCCGGTTTTGTTACCCAAAACCTTAGGTGACGAAATTTGTAATTGTCACCCAAAGTGTTTTTTCTTGTAGTGCACCTACTTGTATCTACAAATCTGAAAAAATATATTCTAAGATTATTTCCCACCACGAGTTTAATTGGGATCTGAGAACTTCTACGTGGTTGGCGTTGTATGAATAGGATGGTTGGGAGATCATGACCATCCAGGAAGTGTGGGTTTTCCATATGTGAGCACCATGTTATAAATTATTGAAGTTGAATCGCAAGTGACTTCACCACCCATTCCAGTACTTCCTTGTGGGCAAAGTATATCATGTGGTTCTTTATAGGAAAACAAAACCTGGCCGAAACATTTATATTGTATAAAACTATATACCCATAAAAAATCAATGTCTGTTTGTAGTGGCTTGCAAGTCATATAATATTTTCCAGTGGATTTGTAACATTTGGCACTCCAAAGTACATAAATGCTATATAATTAGCGTACTTGATTTGGGTACATGAGGGAAGAGATTGAACCTTCGACGTTGTGGTTAACAGCCAGGCTCTAATCAACTGAGCTACTCCAGCTCTTACGATGTCTCGAAAGTCGAATTTAATATATAAAATAAGGTCAAAACTTACATATTGCTGAACCACGGTAGCCGGTAGGACGAAGATACGAAAGTCAGAATTAGGCTATTCAAAGAGTAACGACAGAGAAACACTAGAAAGGAATATGCTGCTACTTTGGTCAGCAACGTGGCCATGATAATGAAGCTCTATCTGACAATTGATCATCACCCAGATAAAAACCGACAATTGTCATTACAATCACTAAAATTAAGCCACACTTTACAGGGTATTGTGTGGCGCATCACTTTGGTCGTAAGATGATGTCCCCGACTAATGCTGACTCTCTTTTTGACTTTCTCTTATGATAAAGAGGTGTTTCTGATATTAAAACAAAACAAAATAAATTGTCCGAGGTAAGTGGTAGGACCAAATTGGACTTCGTAAATGAAGAGTTTAAAGCAAATATAGTACTTAGATTACATCACATATATTGGCTGTTTTTGGTTCTATTTTTTTTGTCTAGTTTCATTTTCTTCTTGAAATGCGGATTATGTATTGCTGCAGCGCACACAGGATATAGAAAGAGGACAATTCCTACCCATAAGGGTAGTATGGAAGACCCGGCCTTACTTTGTATGACGTTTCTTATGTTATCCATTAACTGCAAAAAGATAAAAGGAAAAGCTTCTTCTACCTGAACTCCTCTAAACGTCTGTCATTCAAAATAGCTCTGGGTTTTCATCTAATTTCCTTGGCAAATATGTTCTGGTCTTAGGCTATCACTTATTTTATGAATCTCTTTGCAACAGTTGTCTGAAAATCGATCAAATCAAGAGCTGCAACTTAACTCGTATAAGATAAAGGCATAAGACAAGGATCTTGGGTTTAATCTATGGATTAATATTCCATGATGGAGTTTGCGTTATTAGCTTTTCTTGGCCTAAAAATATCTGGAGAACTTTCCTAACTTTTTTTGAGATTAGACTAATTAACCACCTCCATGTAAGTTATCATCCAAACTGCAGTTTTGACCGATGCTTCAGCAGAAAGATAAGCCTTTTGTTTAATGTATGGCTTGGTTGTTTGTTTTTGGGTTCTTTAATACACTTACCACTTACCCAAAAAAAAATAAGCCTTTTGATTAATCAATGCTTTTGGTCTTTCAACAGTCGTCCTTTAAACCTCCTGATTACGTTATTACATCAAAATTACACAAAACGACAGCGAACCAAAAAATCGAGCCCCGAGTGTGGTAGACAATCATACTAAGGAAAGAGACATGATAGGCACATAAATTATTACATGGGACCGGTGTCTGTCCAATGTAATTTTGTAAGGTTGCTCTCTATCTGAACTTTCTATTTGGACATCAACCAAACTTAAAAGCTTCTACTTTGTTCAAGCTCCCTATTTCAATAACTTTTCCGAGGAAAACAAGGCAATATATATATAAAATAAAACCAAGACCACTCCAGGTTCGCCAATCGCCATAGTAATGCCAAACCGAAAACTGGAAAAGCATCCAAACAACCCGCTGTTTCATGGAGAATAGCTTCGGACCCACCTTTCCATGCGTGTCAGCCTCTAATTTTGCATGGCACCTCGCACCGCTTTACCACCCCCAGTTATAGTCTGCTAGACGTGCCATCTTTGTTCTCGTACCTGTCTGTCTCCATTTCTACTCTCCTTCTCTGCCCACAGTTTCTCCACCTTGCGTAGCTGGTTTTGTTGAACCGGTTCAATTTCCATGGCGGTCCGTCGCTTTGTGTATCTCATGAGCGCTGCCCTGTTGCTAATGGAGTTACTGTTGTTTGGCGGAATAAAAGTTGGCCGGGCCGCTAGGCTGGACCGGTGGGACCCGCAGATTCGCATGCCTACAGAGAAAGAAGAACCAGAAACTGCTGAGAAAGAACTTGACACCCGATGGGTTGTTCTCGTGGCTGGTTCGTTGGGCTATGGAAATTATAGGCATCAGGTGCGAAAAACCTGTTCTTAGATTTTTTTCCCCCCCTGTTCTAATTGTAAAAATAAGAACACCAGTTCGCAGGCTCTAAATGAAGTATTTGGGTTTTAAGTTTTATTTGATGATATATCTTAATATGCTACTATCAATTTAATTAATAGAAAGCTCTATTTATTTTGAAGTGTAGGCGGATGTATGTCATGCATATCAGCTGTTGAGAAAAGGTGGGCTCAAGGAGGAAAATATAGTGGTGTTTATGTATGACGATATTGCCTCACACCCCTTGAATCCAAGGCCTGGGATCATCATCAATCATCCACAAGGCGATGATATCTATGCTGGAGTGCCTAAGGTTGGTGGGATGCACATGGATTGATATTCTTGTCCATAAAAGAACATTTATCTTCTCTCCCCAAAAATCATTTATAGGCCATTGATTGACATAATTGGGCTATTGCTAATGTGTGTCAGAAGACATTGTGGTTATGAAGTTGGTAAAATGAAGACTTGTAGATAAAGTTAATGCTAGGTTCATAACACTTGACAACCGTTAAAGTGATTATGGAAGGGTCTCACCGCATGGGTTTTGTTAAAATTCTACTAGTTATGTGATTATTAACGAGTAACGAGATCCTATACAAGTGTGCTCTTTGATTCAAGTGGTTCTAGAGGAGTTGGCGTCTATCGATGTGGATTGCTTAGGGGAATTATTCGAGAGAAAGAGAACGAAGGTTAGAAAAAAGTCGGGTCTTTCTGATTGAAATTGGGATTGAACTTAAAACAGAGAATGCTTTTAAGTGAACTAGTCTTTTGGTGGCAGACGTCTTCTGATTTCCACTTTTCTTTGAACATTATAGCTTCTTGTATTTGAAAAGAGAAGTGGAGATTAGACTTCGTTGCTACACTTTTTCTCCATTAGGTAGAAATAAAAGAACTGCTATACATCAATCCAGGTGATAACCCGTTTAGTGGACTGTTATGATGATCGTGGTAGGATTACACTGGTGAGCATGTCACTGCGGAAAATCTGTATGCAGTAATTCTTGGCAACAAGAGTGCAGTGAAAGGTGGAAGTGGAAAGGTTCTAGATAGCAAACCGAATGACGGGATCTTCCTCTACTACTCTGATCATGGAGGGCCTGGAGTTCTAGGTGAGTTCGATAGAACATTAACTTAAGAGGTGTGTTGGGAGGAAATATATCTCACTGATTATTGATCATTTGGTTGTAGGGATGCCCAATATGCCCTTCCTTTATGCCATGGATTTTATCAATGTTCTCAAGAAGAAACATGCAGCTGGAACCTACAAAGAGATGGTAAAGAGAACTATTTCCCTCTTTTAACATTTCCATGATGAGATATTTAAATGATGCTTGAGGGGGTTAATTCTGGTCTGTATGTACTCAGGTTATGTATATAGAGGCATGTGAGAGTGGGAGTGTTTTTGAAGGCGTAATGCCCACGGATCTAAATGTTTATGTAACAACGGCATCAAATGCACAAGAGAGTAGCTAGGGGACTTGTTGTCCTGGGATGAAACCGCCTCCTCCTCCAGAGTACATCACTTGCTTGGGGGACTTGTACAGTGTCGCTTGGATGGAGGATAGGTATGCAACACTGAATTTTTTAGAAAAACTGTGGGTGAATTTCTGGATTTTTGTTATAGAGTTGAGGCATTGATGCCTTGACTTTTGCTTATAATATACTAAACTACTTACCACCCAAAGAAAGATGTTGATTTGTTGTTATAGAGTTCATATGTTCTGCATTTATATGAAATCGTCTTCGAAATAATAACAGAGACCTTAAAAGATATCTAATATACATTGGATTAAAGGGAAGTATTGGAGATTCCTCAAAGCATTGATGAAATTTGGGAAATTAGAGTTCATGGACTAGATTGGTTTGTCTATGTTTTGTTCGGGTTTCTTTAGATTTCTTAAATTTTCCTTCCAACTCTTGTGGCACATCTTTAGAAAGGGATTCTGAATTATTTTATTATTGGCCTATATTGAATGGTATTTGTTAATTTATGCAGCGAGACTCACAATCTCAAGAAAGAAACAGTAGAACAACAATATCAATCAGTACGATCTTCTAGGCCTTATTATAGTTGAGTCAGCATTTTGTCCCCAATTGTTTTTGCAGTTGATACTTAGCTAGATATGATTTTTGGTAGGTGAGGAACCGCACTTCCAATTTTAACAATTACAATGCTGGTTCACACGTAATGGAATATGGAAACAAGAGCATCAAACCCGAGAAGCTTTATTTGTACCAAGGTTTCGATCCTGCCACTTTAAACTTCCCACCATATAATGGAAAACTTGACTTGTCCATGGAAGTTGTTAACCAGAGAGATGCAGAGATTGTCTTCTTGTGGCAAATGGTAAGCTTGTCTTCTTGTGGCGAACTTGACTTTAATATGAAGAAAGCTGCTGTTACTGCGAAAATAAAGTACCTTTTTCTTTTTATATGCTTTTGCGTTTACATAATTATGATCTTTACTTGATCACAGTACAAAAGATCAGAAAATGGATCAGAAAAGGAGAGAAATTCTTAAGCAGATCACCGAGACGATGAGCCACAGAGCTAACTTAGATGGCAGCATGGAGTTAATTGGAGCATTCTTGTATGGACCACAAAAAAGTTCGTCCATTCTTAATTCTGTGAGAGAACCTGGAATGGCTCTTGTTGATGATTGGGGATGCCTGAAATCAACGGTAAGAAGCCATTTCATCAGCTTTGATTGCCTTTCTTGGTTTTTCGTCACATTTTCGCCACCGTCTCATAATAAGCTTGAAACTTGATCACAGGTTCGACTGTTCGAGAAATATTGTGGTTCCTTGACACAGTACGGGATGAAACACATGCGGGCTTTTGCCAACATTTGTAATAGTGGTGTCTCCAAGACGTCAGTGGAGGCCGCTTGTGATGGCCACGACTCAGGCCAATGGCATCCTTCCACTAGAGGTTACAGTGCGTGATTTCAGGATATAGGCTAGTATTAGGAGAAAAAAGTATTTCACTGCGAGTGGTACTTTCGTTTGGTTATTTGGTTGGTATTGTCCAATATACATGGGAGGCCTTCTACCATATTTGAGCCCAAGCCCCGGAGTGTAATTTGGGTGGCTAGATTTGGGTAAGTTGGATAGGAAAAAAAAAACTAAATTTATTTTGGTGGATAGAAATTGATGTCTATATGTGTGAGAACAGAGTAAATGCGACAAATTGGTCATCAGAAAAGAGAAGCAACGAGTCTCAATTTTTTCCTGGATGGAGCTTCAACCACTTTTTGTTGTTAACGATCACTTTCCTATCGTTAAAACGCTTATTTCTTGTACTGCCAATATTTTAGTATGTCAAATCATTTGAGAATTGGGTCTCATTTTTCCTTGAAAGAAATTACAAATCATGATAATGATTGATAATATGGCCATTAATATCTGATTTGTCTATATCTTAATTTCATAAATAAGGTAAGAGAGAGACTATGAATCCCACCAATTCAGATATGATTCAAAACAATTATTGACGGATTTCTTTTAGGGAAAGAGTCTCATGTCATTCGCTTGTCATCTGTTGCTACCAAAGTCATAAATACTCGAAAAGAAAATGTTTTCATACTATATTATTGGCCTTATTTCTTATTATTTCATATTTCAGCCTATGTATTGATTTATAACTAGCCTTATATATATATATATATATATATAACTATAGCCTTTATTTTCACTTGGAAAAGAAAATGTTTCATACTAATATCTTATTGGCCTTATATATATATATATATATATATATATAACTATAGCCTTTATTTTCATATTTTTTATGAATGAACTCTGCATAATTTCACATCTAGGATTTATATATACAACATATATTACTGCCATAGAGTAAATTTCTTATTATTTAGATATTCTGTTTTAATTAATAAAAAGGTTAGAAACTTAACAAACAAGGATTGAGTTGAGCCATACATATGAATGAAAGGGTATATAATAATGATGTATTTGACTAATTAAATATCATGGTCTAATAACGAAGCATTCTAATTAGTTGATAAATTTGTGAAAGCATTAACTCCTCAATCATGTCGAGTATAACTTGTTAGTTGCGAGAATTCTTAATTCATGAATTGTAAGATCAGAATGAGACTCTTTCCTATGAGATCAACTTTTTCCATGCATTAATGTGTTTTTTACTTGGGAGATTTGAACTTCCCCAACTCTGTAAGGCTTGAGCCTCAACGCCAGAGAAGGAAGAATGTGTAGGCTAACCAAATGAATGAATAGAGAAGAAGAGTCATAAATGATGCTCATAGGTACAAGTGATCCATCGTCGTTCTTCACGAAATCTGGGTAATGGATGTAGCGCTGTAAGCCTGTAACATAGTAAGGTGAGCCTCAATTCATTACTGTGATTCTAAGTGCCACCAGATTGTCAGGGCATCGACTGGTACGACAAATGGGTCATAGGATTTGGATTCTCCACCACAACCGGAATCAAAAATCAAGGGCAGACAAAAACAAAAGTGTCCAATAAACTATGCAAAAGAAACACAGTCCAATGAAAAGCTCGCTAGCTTCACTGTTTGGCCTGAGAGAAGATTTTCACCTCAATATTCACAAAAATTAACGAGTACTTCAATTTCCATCGAAATCAAAATCATGGTCTTGGAGTTCGACCATTTGCTCAACAATCGTGACTAATTTACTAGACGTGGATTCTTATCACCAACGCCGAGGAGGCAACGACAAGCGGCCCTGGGGTACTGTTCCCCCTGAAGCAATTCTAGTCTGCACCTTCTCAAACTCGGAAACCCCACACGGTATGGTTATCCCGCCCGGATGATTGAACCCGAATACCTTCTCAGCTTCCTGCAACAGCTCCCCAAACAGCGGGTGATTGAAATATATCACGGGCACCAAGTACCTTTGCGTGTCATCGTCTGAGTCCTCAACGTACACGGCCAAGTACCCTTTTGGTACACCCGCTGGCTTTCTTGTTTCAACCGGATCTTGACCCAACCGGATGTAATCCTGCTGCGGCTTGGGAAAACAGAGTCTCTTTGCTCCACGCTGAAGACACCGTGCCAAACTGAGGATTTTGGACATGGGGTTGAGGGTTCTGGCACGTGTCGGATGGCCCAACCGGTGGTATCTTGTGATGTTTCTTCTGGGTCGGATAATCCATTTGAAGATCTTCACCAGCTTGCGTCCCTGCAGCCTGAAGCCTCTGGTTTTTCTCATGCTAGCTATGTGTCAGTCGAGAGCCGAAATAATCAAAATTAAAGCGTATGCTCTTGTAGTGGTTTTCTGAAACGGGTCTGTATTTTCAGTTACAAAGATCATTCGTAGACATCCCTAGAGACTGCTCTGGAACTCAGGCTTTTAGTGGGTCAGTTTTGAGGCTTATATAGCTCAGATTCAGAAGGTGGAGGTGTCAGTGGTGAGATTCTTAGATTCTTAGAGAATGAGGTTCATATCTGATGGTTCCTCTACTTCTCCGAGAGCATTTTATCGGACTTTTGGAGTGCCAAAAAACAAAAACGAAAGTAGAAGGTGGGATCGACAAAGACGAAATGAACAAAAACGAAAGTAGCAGAGATAGAGAATGATATAGGTCCATAGGAGGAGGTCAGAGATTGGCAAAGATTAATGGACGCTGCCAGGGTTTCTTGGTCGACGAATTAGATAAGGATGGTGGAATTTGATTGGCTCTTTTTGAATAGGAGTCGTATGACGTATAAAAAAGCATCAATAATTTAGAGTTTTTTTTAATGGTGCATGTCTTTTCCTCAGACAGGGACCTTATTAACCTTAGATTTATCCAAAGACTCCTCAGGTATAAGCTAAATCCGTTCATAAGAGTCAAGTACATAAATGGTACGATTGGTCTTCTCACGTACAATGTCACAAAACTCAACCCTCTCCAATTAATCGATCTGTTTTGCTGGGTACTCTGCTTTTACTTGAAATTAGATGACTCTTAACCCACCCGAGTAGCTCATGTGGCTGCAGGAGCCTGGAGAGTATTAGTTAAGCGCATATTTAGAGGTTCAAACAACAATTTGTACAAAAAATTCTCAATTTAAATGAGAGGCTAGTCAGTGGATCTCTCCGGCATTAATTTATTGTGAAGTTGAATTAAATTCGTTCGAATATTGAATCAGGTCCATCCAAGTCAGTACACATGAATAAGTGTTTAGATTTTTCTCGTTGTAAAAAAAAAAAAAAGATGAGGCTCCCTTTACTTAAGACTAAATAAGTTTTTCAAAAAAGTCCGGAGTGCATATGCAAATATTATATATGTGGTTATTCAACATTGAATTATATATGTTCAGATTCAAGAAGACTAGTACTGGAATGATACAAATTAATAGAACACCATTTTCCAAAGTCTCTCATATTTCCCAGAAAGAAGAGATTATCTTAATGAGAGGTTATTTCTTCTAATTTATTGCTAACAAATTAAATGTGCTAATTAATTAGGCGGATAATCAATCTTTGAATTGCGGATCACATTGGAATATTGCAGGACCACATAGATGATAGAACGTGTAAAAGTTGAAGAGGTCCGTAGGCATTAATTGAACTCCCAGTTCAGCCACGCACGTGGTTTTTGTTAGGCTAAAAAAAGATATGTTTTTCTTCTTTACGTTTACATGGCTTACGTTGGCCTCACAATTATTTTCTGATATTGGCCATTCCAAAATCAAGAAATCAAGGTCAGATATTTATGCTTGAGAAGTAGACATTTCTGACCCTTTCATGAGGCCGGGAGGGGGCAAATAAACGTATCGAGGTTCGAGTTTATAATTGTATCAACCAAACGGGAATTTGTCAAACGGAAATTAGACAAAAAACAAAAATGGTGGACGTTGGGGGGGGGGGGGGGGGGGGGGGCGGGGGAATGCCACTTTTTATGCTTTGAAAGGTTGCTGATAGCAAGCAGAAGGAGCTGACTAATTGGACAATCGAACTTTAAGATCAGGAGTTATGACGTTTGAACAGTCTGGTTTTGTTCGAGAGAGTACTAATTATTTAAGCCCCGGCCCTGTATTGGCAGGCTAAAGTTGCATGCAACTCATCGGTCCAGATTCATCGATTTGATCATGAACTTGCTTGGCAGATTAAGATAGGAGCAGTAATCACCGTCCCCAAAACTGACTTACCAGATATTAATTATTCATTCCAGCCATGATGGTCTTTTAATTTACATTCTCCCATGCATGAGTTAAGTTCTCCATTTCAAAAGACAAGTTTTCATAACCTCAGAGAAAAATAAAAAAAAACAATATAAAGTTTCATTGAACAATGTGAATATATATGTATATGATTAAGAGATCAAGAATATTTTCACTCTATTTCAATAAGCTCAGACTTAATTGAGAGCATTTTCTGTTTATTTTATCCCCGTTTACATCCGGCGCATTGATTTGCCCTTGGCGGATTGCATTGCACGAAAAGCCATTAATGCTTTAGTCGCTCAACAGAATATTTTGTTTTAAATATATATAATATACCTACGCTCCTTTCTAATTATAACATAAAATTATATATGTAGCCCTCGTGGTGAGAGTTGACTAACTACTCTTGTCCTGTTGTTGCTAATGAACTGAACCATGTGATGCCTATAGCACCGACAAGTTTCGTAGACAAATTTAATGAGGTTCCATTCATTAAATTTAGGTTCATATATATATATAAGGTATATTCTAATCCCCGGTCCACAGTTTGTCTGCTTGTCACCATTTCAAATTCACAATGCACGACACTTGGAGTTGGAGCTATTGAACATTTTTGTTTCTCACAAAAAGAAAAAACACTTTGGGTGACAAGTATAAATTTCGTCACCTATTGTTTTGAGTGACAAAACCGGTTGTCACCTAAAGCTCGTTATGCAAAGTTTTAGGAGACGATTTTTGCGTTTTGTCGCTCAAACCCGTTCGGACAGTTTACAATACCGTTCGAACGGTTTTGTCTCATAGCGACGAAATTGAAAATCGTCATGCCCAGTACAGTTCATCAATTCACATGAGTTGTGCGAATGTACTCACTACACATTCGAACCGCTCATGCGAACGGTTCGTCCAAGGTGACGAAATGAATTTCGTCATGTACAATCTGTGCGCACTATTATATAAAATGGTCCGAACAGGATTACATAGCGTTCGGATGCTGTCGTAAAGACGTCCGCACCGTTTTTTCATTTATGACGAAATATCTATTTGTCATCCTCAGAACTCGTTCGAACTACTACGTATACGGTTCGGACTCTTCGTGAGACGAACAAGTTCCGACCGGTGCACGCTTTTAGGTGACAAAATTTGGTTTGACATCCTAAATTTTGTCACCTAAACCTATATTTTTTGTAGTGTCATTGTTAGATGTAAGACGACATCGTATATATTAATTTATTAGCCGGACAACAAAAGATGATAGCTAGGTAACATTAATAATGTTTGATTAAAGATCAATCCTATTACCTATACTTGATGTTGTGACCTTTGAATGAGCTGTCTCCTCGAAAATAAACATTTTCTTTGTCGTATCTTACAACGTACGTAGAGTCACAAAATGCTGCAGATAAATATTACTAAGCATGTAGGTACGTACTGTACTTTTATATATGTATATATATTTACTACATTATCATAATCGCTGAATAAGAAATTAGAAAGAAAAGGCCAAGTTGGTATATACTTGAGGCTATGCTTATTTATGTCACTCGATCGATGTCGGTTCAAGGTAACAAGTGGGCAAAGCCAAGAGCCACCGTTATGGTTCATGTTAACGAGGATCGAGAACGCTGATTTCCTTTACAGCTAATTAATTACACGACATCGTCCTACAGAGTAAGCAGCAAATGCAGTCTAGCAAAGGACATGAAAGGGAAAGACGATCAAATTCCAATATATATATATAACACTATTATATATATTACAATATATAAACAATTTGTTGTTCTTCTCAAGTGTATGACTTTAGTTCCAAGAAGAAGAAAAAAAGTGTATAGGCTCTATCTTAAATTGGTTGCTGACATCTACTTAACTTGTTTATTGAGGCTATTTTTTATCCCATCAGCTAGCTTACCAACGATCTCCCAGTAATGTTGATTTATTCTTGAAGTCCAACAAATATAGTAAAATAATTTCAAACTAAAGGCTTAAACCTACTGTTAGTATCTTATAATAATATCCAATCTTCTCATTTTGTAACTAAGATTACGTATTCAGAGGAAAGAAGTCGATCGGGCATATCGTTATCAAGGGAGAAAGGAAAGGTAGGTCCAAGGTGACCAAAGAGCCCAAGTCCATTCCATATTTAAAACGGATATGTATGTAATCCAAGGGTTATGATCCACTATCTCGTCGGCTTCGGCCCGTATTAAAGTAATTGGGATTTGGATTTACTCTTGCTGAGAGTCCGAGACCAAAGTTGATAATCTTGCCTTCCTGCTGAGCATGGTTGGCAATGGAACCTGCCGACCCTTGCTGAATTTTTTTTGTTCCTCTCATAATAATTAATGGAGGTTATGCCATCTTTACCCCCAATTGTAAAGAGGCTTAACTTGCGAGCAGAGATTTCATATTTTTTGTCGCACTAAAATATGAAATTTAAATAAATAAGATCAGAATTAGATTTATATAAAAAAAACGAAAAAGAACAAAATCAGCAATCTTTCTAAAAATGTTTAGGTATTTTCAGTTTGAACTCCACTTTCAGTACCTCAGATATGTCTGTCATTAAGTTACATTAGTTGTCACCACAACGGGAAAATTAATGCTAAGTATCATAGGTTAGACAAAAGGCCGGAGAACACGGTAGGACGTAGGTCGCTCTTTAAGACTGTAAACTATAGAGGTGTACAGTGTACTGTCCAGAAGGGTAGGCAGTGTTTCCTTGGCCCGAAACCCCTTTTGGCTCAGAATGTGAAGGCATTTTAGGGCACATTGGGTTCTATAGGAACCAGCTATATTGATGAATGATGACCTTATGTTGTGGAAGTCCGTCCCACTATATATGATCCGTAGGAGGATTGTTTCCTCATCCTTTGCAACTGTGGACAAGAATAACTTTTTTATTCTGTATGATGAACATAATTGGTAGCCCGACTAAGGCTGCGTTTGCATGTAAAATTTTCCCTAAAATTTTATCTCTCTCCTAATAAAATACTCCAATATAATCTCTCTCTCTCCCATAAAAAAATATAAAAAATTACAAAAACTATAAACTATTACCTCTCTCTTCACTTTTTCACTAAACCCAATACCAACACTAAACCCAATACCAAAAATTTTACCACACAAACCCACCCTAAGGCTCAATCGTGTTAGAGTTCTCTCTCTCTCTCTCTCTACCTGTAAAAGCGGGTTAGATTGGAGATGGCCAATGTTTCCCAGCCAGGTATGCTTCTATAAGGGGTTGGGAAAAAGCAATAGACATGGCAACCAAACTTTTTTAGAGAGAATCAGAAACACCTATCTCTTTGCATTCCTGCTGCCGCCTCGCCATTCAGGACCACCTTACTATATTTTTGCCTGATAACATCTAGATGAACTTTTAAGAAGTGAAGGACAGCCTATTTGTAATGTGTTGCAAGCAGTACGTGCTTATCTGCTACGTTTTTTCAAATTTCTCAAAGAAATAGTTGTCCAATGGAAAAAGTATAGTTGTACTCTGATTCATGCAACATCTGTGCTTCATTAACAAGATGTTGCTCAATTGGAGCTAAAACTTGTTTGGTTTTATTGCTCTTGACATTATAAGGAGTGCATGCATCAAACCAACAAAGTTGTAAAAAATCCAAGTTCAGCTCTTATTAGACATTGTTTTAGTCAATGCAAATTCTTTGATATTGTATGCGTCTCTATCCAAATTTGGTTTTCTCCAATTAGTGTTTCTTTTGCCCTTTCCAGGGCAGTCCGCACATGAGGATTCATACACTTAAGGCAACCATCATCGAGCTGCCTATGTCGATTCTCTTAGGTCGGCCCCCAAGAGGGCCAAGATGCCCATATATTTCACTTTCGCCCCAGATCGTCCCAATATTCTGCTGTTGAAATTTGTGGATCTGATAAAATCACATGATGGTAATCATTCAGAATTCCACTCTCACCCCTTTATTTGTTCTCATTTCCTAATCTTATTACTATTGGCATAATTGGCATTATTATTCTGAATGGGACATACAAACCAAAATGCAATCATAGCCTTTTGTTGCTATCGACATTATTTTTGGTTATTAATTCATTTGTTTGCATTCAACATAATTATTCGTAAAGGACATCAAAATTGCGACAATTACTCATCACGCCTTGAGCAACAAACTGTACATGATGCTACTGAGTGCACGTGTGTTTGTGCCAAACAGTTGACTAACAAAGTCAACAGTCAAACACTGAAATCGAAGAATATATACTTTTCATCATAAAATATATAAATTATTTATTATTTATGCCATTTGGCAGCAATAATATATATAGGGGTCGGATGTCGCGCGGGTATCAACTATCAAAATATTTAGAATTGCCGGAAATAGAAATTCATGTCGGGAGAACAATTAGATTCTGTTGCGTATTGGAATATTATAATTAGATTTTTTCTAGTGAAATTGCTGCTTAGATTACTTGACTTGAAATACTACGTCATGTGACGCCAATAACATATTTTAGCGTACGTTAAGACTTATAACAAGATAACTTTCTCACGATCGATCGAGCTGGTAAGATCTTATTGTCATGTCCAGTCACCATAAATTAAATAGTCAAAAGTAGTAACAGTGGAAATAAGGTGTTTAATTAAGGAGTTTATCCCCAGATTATACTGTCAAATCTTGCTCTAAAATTCAAGGTGATTATATTCTAGTAAGCTTTCTGTTTACAGTTGGGGTGTGTTTGAGGCTTACATTCAAGAGTTTTGTTTAGCACTTGATCATTCTTCCGATTTTTTTAATGAAATAATCCTACATTAGAACGTATTGCTTGTAGTTAATTAAATATAAAATTTTCTCTTATCCTATGCATTGATTTCTGTGGTCCAGTTTGGTGATAATTTAAATAATTATGAGCATTAAGACCATGGAATTTGACTATTACTGCCCAAAAATTAATCATGACCATCAAGTTCTTAAAGAAAAGTATTGATCATCTTCAATTGTTTGCTTCCTCAATATGTTAAATATATAAACCTAACCTAGCTAGCCGTAGAAATGGTCTAATTCGTACCTAATTAAGTAATAGGTGCATATACTTAATGGATACACGTACGTACATATATATACTTCGGGATTATCATAAAAGCAGGGGTGTTTTCTGAATTAGTCTTCTGAAAGCCAGCACAATTCTTTTGGAACTCAATAAATGAGAGGAGGGGAAATCTAAAATGAAGTCGTTAAGACGTGAAGCATGCACGTTTCAACAAAAATTAACGCAGAAGAAGACAAGCTGGTCAAAAACTTTCTAAACACCATGCATCATGCACACGAGATTCATGAGGTTAAACACCAAAAATGAAAAATGAACGATACAGCAGGGCAGGTTTTGGAAGCAGTCTTAAAGGTGCGAGGTGAACAAAGCTTTTGATCTCTTTCTGCAACAAACATAAATTAATAATATAGTGGTAGTGGTAGCACGTGCTGAAACGTTAGGACCCTGCAATATACGCAGATTATATTAGGTCCTCTAATCATAACATGATTTTGGGACAGTGATAGTAACATATGGTATGAATTGATCCTATAAATTAATGCTTGTCTGCAGCGTGTTATTGCGCATGCACTTATAAACTGGAATCAACTGTAACATTCTTGACCACTTTCTCTAGCTTTATCTCTGTGGTTACTCTTCAAACCCAGAAGGACTAAAGGTTAGCTGTCTTTTTTGTATATGTTCTTTTGATTTTCCTCTTTCTTCAGATCCAGATAGAAACTCATGACTGTTTAGCTAACTTATAATATACCCAATTAACTCTATAAGAATGATAATAATTGAGAAACCCAATGCAGTGATTACAGTACTCCGGAGGGCCACAATTAATAATATACCTAATTCATATGGTTAACTCTTCGAGAGGTATTCTATATCTTTCTCAGCAGCTAGCATGTGGTATATGTCATTTGAGGGTACAAGACTACAAGTACAGGAGCCTATTTTTAGAAATTTGATTATATCTAGCGATGACAGTCATGCGCGTAGATCAAAAGGTCATACGGCCTGTCCCGTTCCCATGTTCTTTTTACATGGGTAGGCCGGGTGGCGACGAGTTTTAGGTGTTGTTCGGTTATGTTGTATTTTAAAGATTTTTTGTATTTTGAAAATTTTTATGTGAGGTTAACTTTATTGGTATGCGTGTTGTAGTTACTTTTATGTAGTGTTAAAAATGATGTTTGGTTGTAGAATATTTTGTATTCTGAGAATTCAAAAAAATCCTAAGAATTTTGTTTGGCCGAACAGTACCTTAGTCCACCATACCCTGTCCCTCACATAAATGATGTCAATGATCTTAATTATATTCTCAGACCACTATTCTAATTTATTTTTTTGGTAAGTTGATGAATAGACTCTTTTTGGCACGTCATTATACGTACGATGACCCGTTGCCAAGCATTAGTTCTAGTTGCTCTACCCTACAAAATTAATTTCGATGCAATATTGCATAAGTCGTCGTACAAATATCTTAGCGTGCATTCCTTCTTTCATACTATCATATATAGCTCATTGCAGTCCATCCGCAGGTACGAATCTTAATTTGCATCTTATTCATATAATCGTTGATGATCTGAACGATTTTCTTCTCAAGTTAGCAAGTTTTTAGCTGCCATATATATTTATTTTGTTCAATTTTGGGTTGGGCACGGTTAATATGTTCCTATATTCTACAATATTATTCATTCCTCCTCATATATATAATTGGAGTGGTGTACTAGGACTTCTTAATCTCGGACTAACACGGCAATACTAGTGTCACCCCACTCAAGATTGCAATGGGAATTAGTGATGACGGTAACTCAAATTGTTTGTTTGCAGAGATTTTTCCGATTTTCAAGGATAACGCCGTTGCTTTGGTGGTTACTAATAAAATCGAGAATTATTTTTTAAAAATAATTAGATTATTGATTTTATAATTTATTGGTGTCCTTTAATTTTTATTTAATTTTTATAGTTTATTAGATATATAGATTTTATTTGGCTCAAAAATACTAACTAATTTGATAATAAATAAGCCCAAAACAAAAAACACTGAAACAAATTGTACTAAAAGTTTTATGGATATATCATTTTCGTAATGTGCTCAGGGACATAAAAAATGCATTACAATTAAATTTTTACCAACTTGACCAAAATTAAGCTTAGTAATTATGGGCTTAATGTATGTACACTATAAATAAAAAAAATTAATTGGACTAAACGTGTAAAACACCTAAGAAATTAATGGCTCGATAAAAAAGTCAGTACTTGACAACCGTTACTGTTAAAATCAGTATATAAAAGTTATGTTTGTGTAGAAAAATTTTTGGTGTTGAATTTAGTGTTAGTATTGAGTTTAGTGAAAAAGTGAAGAGAATGGTAATTTTGTATATTTTTTGTAATTTTTTATATTTTTTTATGGGAGAGAGAGAGATTATATTGTAGTATTTTATTGTGAGTTGGTAAAATATTTTGTGAAATTTTTGGTGCAAACGCACCGTATAATATACTATCCATTTTTGTTATTAGCGGTGGTAGTGGCAATAGCAATTATTGACTGTTATAACCGCCATTGCCACGGTCACCGGACTTGCACATTCCTAATAAGCACGGTATCAACCACGATAAAGGATTGCCACGATAAAGGATTGCAGTATAAGCCATTCATCCGCATGCGAACATGGCCGGGGCTTGAGAGTTCAGTGGAGCGAAGAACATTTCCACATTTAAGAGGACCTACTTCCTACTTTCTAGGACTCGCCCACCCTCGGCTAATCCCGGTTAACCGTGGGGAACCGAAACAATTATGATTATGGGTCTACTTCAGCAATGATTAAAAGCGACCCCACCAGTTGTTGAGTCTCAGGTCACCACTTGCGCCGGTCACAGTCATTGTTAATTCCAAAAGCTTTTTATGCTCATTGATGTCGAACAAAACAAAAAGAAATTTTGTTGACAAAGCAACGCTCCAACACAAATTTTAGAATACTTCTGCTAGCTGTTAATGATGTCTAACAGTAGGAAGCTTTTGTTTTTGTTTTTAAATAACGATTATATTGAAAGCATAAAAAAAATTATAACTTAAAAAATACGATAAGAATGTCCCAAAAAATCAACAGTAAATTTAAGAGGTCGAAGCCTATAATGGAAGACACAACGTCAACCGTAAAAAAATTAATGCAACTACTTTCATAATTAAATTGGGTTGAGTTTATTGCACCTTATAGTTCTAAATGTTTTTTTTTAAATTAATATAGATGTTTATTCTAATGATATCAAATTGTCCATTAACATGGATGTCTATTTCTTTATGAAATTGTCTTCATTAAAAAAGACTTTCAAATCCTTGTTAATATGGTACGGATTAGGAAATTAGATTTTTTAATAACTCAATAGAAGTTTTACTTCTTTTTTTAGGTCGAGGTAAAAAAAGAAAAAGAAACCTAAAGCCCAAGGAGAAGAGACTCACTCAAAACTAGAACAAAAGACCTCACAAAGAGATGAAACTCCCTCTCAATGGGGTGTATCTCAATAAAAATAAAAATAAAAACCTATGCCCTCCACTTGTGAACCTCCCCCTCAATGGGATGTAAATAAACCAAAAAACCTAATCGTGGAGCCATAAATAGAAGTATAATTAAGTTGAGGTGGATAGATGTGTTCCATTTCCATGCCAGCATGATGGGGACAAGGTGACACTTGTATCACGTGTGAGACTTTTGCTTTACTTCTTTACTTGTTACAATAGAGCACAAGTAATCAGATATATTTGTATATAGTTTCTAACCTTTTATCACACCCTTTACTCTTGGAAGTCATTAACCCTAGGCGACGAATCGGCCCGATACGACGGATAAGTCACAGTGCAGGTGGCTTAACTTGCCGGCACGCACAAGCACCAAACGCATCGCTACAAGTGGCAATCACACAAGCCATCAGCTTCTCTGGCAAAAAAAAGGACAGGACAGGGCAGGGCGGGGTGGGGGGCTGTTCGGACCTGAAACGGAATAACGGGGTGGGGCCCGCTTTCACAACCGGCCTGCACCCAAATGGTGAGCCTAATGATCGTGGGCTAGCCCACGCCGGACCATTGGCCGCCACGTACTCAGTCGCGGACATCATTCCGTTCGGTGGGGCCCGGTCTCCACTACAGTTGGCAGAGAAAACAGACATTCTGTGACTTCTGTCGCACTCTCATGTGGCTCCATCGTTGGCTTGGCTTAACGGCTCAGCCAAAGCTGATTGGCTCTCTCTGTATTTTATTTTCGTTAAATTAAAGACGTATTTGGAGAAGTGTCCCAATCGTATTGTCTAGGGTCGGTTCATAAGGGTCCCGCTCGTTTGGGAGCATAATAAAATACAGAACAAATGAAAATTATATAAAATTGCGGACCAGCAACCAGAGACCGCGTGCATTTGCAGGTGAGGACCTGGATAATAAGTACTTAGGCAATATTTTATAGGTCAAACCTTAAAAAGGCAATTTTCAGAACTATATTATCAATTAGTTGCAATTTAGTGGGCTCAAGCTATAGCTCTAGCTTAATTTTTCAGTCTGTGGGCGAGCTACGTACAGTGTTTGGGAGTTGGAACGGAGCGCGAAGGTGGGCAATGTCTTGGCCAACTCAGCAATGTTACGTATAGCGACTTTGTGCTGCAAAACCAACATGGTTAAGGAAGCTGGTTAGGTCTCGTAACACTTAAACAACACTTACGATGAAGAAGATATTTCTACTGCGCACTAAATCCACGCGCTTCGTCTTGATTATAGTTTGGGGACACGATAATAAATACAAGTTTAGACTGTTTAGTGAAATCATCTTGTTCTAAGGCAAGTGAAAAGTGACGCGAAGATTTCAGAAAATCAAGCGAGTTTATAATTAAGAGGAGTAAAGTGGGGTTTTTTTTTACAGCAGGTTTAGGATTCAACTTGTAGGAGGTATTATGGCTGATGATGATCCTAGCTATATTGCGGGGTAAGTGATAATTAAGTGGTGTAATGAATTACTAACATGATAGGTGATGCTATAATTAATATCATTGTATATATGAAACGTATAAGAGCTTCTATATTGAGAATAATTTTAACGCTTTGAAACTCTTGTAAAAAAAATAATTTTCCATTAGGATCATAATGTAACGCTCACATCACTAACAAAAACTTACCAACTTTAATATATAGGTGCAGGGATTGATCGATCCACGAGTTGGGTAAGCATGTTTGGCTCATATAGATAAATTATCACCACCTTCACGAACTAATTATTCCTCATGAATTAATATGAATCAGTTCCTTGTAGCACGAACAAAATCTGCCAGAGTGTGTGATCTGGAAAGAATATTATGCAAGAGGGTTATGAAGGAAAGCAAAGTTTCAAACCTCTCTGATACTGAAAGTTCAAAGTGGCTTGGGGGTTGCACCAAGTTAAAGCTTATGGATGCAAGTAAGAAAGGGTAGTACTTCATGGAACAAGAATATGATTTATTTACCCAAATATGTATTATTCCTCCGCGTTCCTTTGTCCTGTTTTCTCCTTCTACTCTCTCTTCTTCTTCTTCTTCTTTTTTTTCTCTTTTTTACAAAGTAAGCAATTAGAACCTTGTTAAGTGAAAAAATAAAAAGAAGAATAAGGATCATCTAGAAGGGTTATAACCCATCGATATGAATATGAACGTATACAACACGCGGTGTAAATCCAAGTGGGAAAAAAACAATAGTAAAAAAAAGGTGAGAGAGAGGGTGTAACTTTTGGCTGGGGATGTTCACCTCAAGGTCACCAACAAGATATCACGCGTATGATTACCTATCATCATCACCGCGATACATAAATGTCGATTAAGCTCTTTAATTAAGACACTTTTGGCCGTGTCAAGTCCTTTTAAGTACCCCAACTCATCCTCACCGTTTGGTCTTCTTACATTCACCACCTTCTCTCTCTCTTTGGCAACCTCAAAGAGCAGAACATTCTTTTCTAGTCTTTATCAGTTGCTGGTGGGAGGTGCTGGAGGTTGTCATCTCTCTCTCTCTCATTAAATCTCTCTAAGCTGACATTCTATTTCTCTCTTTCTTGAGCCATTTTAGCGCCTCCCTTTTTTCGCTCGAAGCTTTTGCTGCAATCAAGCTCCCCCTTTAAAGATAAGGAGAGAGAAACTGTGAGAGGAATGGATTAAAAGGACATGTGTTTGTTTTCCATTTTGTCTTTGCTTCCTATTTAACCCTATCTCTTCTCTGTGTTTCCATTCCACATGCCTTTCGTTTTCCCTTTCTCTTTGTTTCTTTTCCATTCCTCGGGATCTGATCTCTCTCTAGACAGCTATTAGACAGTTCTTGAGGGTACAACAGTCAGAGTTGAGTTCAATTCTCAAGGATCACTTTTATTCTGCTATCTTTCTTGTTTGTAGTTTTCTCGTTCCTATCTTTCCGTGTATTTTTTGTCTGGTCCAGTGTGCTTGTAAAAGTTAAAAAGTGTGACGAAAGCCATCTGAAAGTATTTTTGCTTTAAGCTGATTGGTGAATACGAGGTTGGGTTCAACCAGATCGAAGGAGGTTGCAGATTTGATTGGGAGTGCTGTGGAAGATTACCAAGGTTGTCTGCTGTCGTAGCTTCTTCTTCCTCCTTTTCTTCTTTGTCTGGGCTCTCTTTTTGGGGAACTTTTGTGGTTCATTCGGATCCTTTTATATGAATGTTTTTTAATGATCATTTCATATGGTAAGTTAAAGAGATCAGTAGAAGGTTTTTTGAACTAACTTTGCAATGGCTAATTACAGTCTTTGACAATAAAAACATACAACGTTGCTATAATGTCAGACTTATTCAACATATATGGACTTCTTCAGCTGGAGTACTTGGAACGGTTTAAGTTTGATTCCTCGTGTTTCAGTTTTAAGATTTGATGATGCTGTTGACACAATTTTATCCACTTAATTTCTTTTGACATCTCTAGATGCAAATTGCTAAAAGTGGCTCTGTCTCTAAACGTATGTCTTTCTACTTCTAGTTTAGATTTGTTATACATAATTAGATCCTACTATATATGTCCACAATTTCATCCTCTTGATTCATGCCATAGTTGTGAAAAAAATATGGGTCTACTTGCTTCAAATTATCCAGCACCTGAGCATGACCTTGTAGAAGAATTGCGAGAGCATGATGTTTGATTTCCTGCATTTTATTATTTCCTTTGCCTTTTTAGATCTAAGTTATTCTCCATTTATATTATCCAACTGAATCGCAAAGATGTATATCGAAAGTTGTATTCGAGATCACTCAGTTTCATGATCTTATCTACCAATTTATTTAAAGAAAGAAGTTTGTTGTATCTACCTTGTATAAGCTTGTTATTTCTTGAACGATCTGCATATCAAAAGTTGAATGCGTGTCTGTGGATTTATGTGAGCGTATATTTACGCTTGAAGTAAAAGCAAGTACAATTTTTACCTGATTTGTTTTTCTGAGAAATTTTTACCTTCAGTAATTACAAAGTACAGAAGCTTAGTCTTCATTCAGATATAGCAATTACGTACAGTGATAACTTGCTAGTTCTTGTGTGTATACTTGGTCAAGTGAGCTAATACTATGGATTTGTGGTACTTAATTTATACCAAGTGCTTGAATGGTTAAATCATCTGTCGAATGTATGCATGGACAAGGAGACATTCTAAATGAAGTAGTAATACTCTTTCATCATTGATTTATCGTAGTAGTTCTAAGACATTGAGAAAGGAGGTGAATTTGGATTGATAAATGATACACAGTTACCATGGTGGGCTCTTTAGATATATATACAATGTTATCGTACGAAATCCAAAACATTCTTAATTTATTTATTGCGTCATAGTTCAATGTATAGCTTTCAAGTCATTATCCTAAAGATTTAGTGCCTGATCTGTTCAAGTTTCCTTATATCCAAAAGGGCAATCAGCTTTAGGGCTACATTTATTTTCTGCAATTCTTGATGCATGCACTCCATCGACGTCTTCCACGCACCTTTTCCTCTCACAAAACGATTGAAGCTTTAAAGTTCAGTGCAATTGTAGCTTCTCCATTCATTTCTTAGCATGTTAAGTGACATTAATTTATTACTGTTTCTGATAATATTGTTCCTACATTAAGATTTCTAATTCTGAGTGTCCACAGTGTTCATAATATATAGTGTGATCTTTCTATCTTTTACATTTGTGTATAACCGAGGTCATACAGCTGATATATAGCATTTGACATAAATGCAGGTTCCAAGTTCTTGGGAGAATATGAATACCTTCTCACATGTTCCCCCGGGCTTTAGATTCCATCCTACAGATGAAGAACTTGTTGATTATTACCTCAGAAAAAAGATTGCTTCTAAAAGGATTGATCTAGATGTCATCAAAGATGTTGATCTTTACAAAATTGAACCGTGGGATCTTCAAGGTACTGCATCAATCTTTTGATGATGGGGCCGGTTTAAAGTTTTTACAGAGTGATTTTTTTTTGAAGATATACAATTTAGCTTATTACGTCAGCAATTCATATTGACAGTTTTTGCTAATTTGGACAGAATTGTGCAAAATTGGAACTGAAGAGCAAAATGAATGGTACTTCTTTAGCCACAAAGATAAGAAGTATCCAACTGGAACTCGCACTAATAGAGCTACAAAAGCAGGATTCTGGAAAGCTACTGGAAGAGACAAGGCTATTTACTCTATGCATAGCCTAGTTGGAATGAGAAAGACTCTAGTCTTCTATAAAGGCCGTGCCCCTAATGGACAAAAATCGGATTGGATCATGCATGAGTATCGACTAGAAACAAATGAAAACGGATCTCCTCAGGCAAGTCTTAAGTTACTTTTCTACGTCTCGAACTGACATTGAATTGGTTTATTTACTCATTTAGTCTAATATAAACCCCCTCGTGTAAATGAGATTGTATAGCACCGAGACTTACGCCAACCATCTGTACTTCCCAGGGCACCTGAACAGCTAGATTCTGAAGTCCACCCTGCATAGAAGAGTTGGGAAAGGAAAACCTTTGTTTCCAAGTCGAACCAACATCTATTGATATAGACTTTAGATGCTAGCTAACATGAAAGGCTGCGTGTCATTTAAATGTTACATGCGAACTATATATGAAAGCATTTAGAGCTGATGTTAATCGTGAATATTTGACCTTTACTTGTTAATTTAGCTAGGCCTAGGAAATTCTAGAGAAATACCATGAAGATGTTAAGGTTCTTGAAGACTACAAGCTAGTGTAGTTTTTTCATGTGGCGTCCTTCATAATTATACAACATGTCTTCATATAGATTTTTTTTTTTTCTATAGGTGCATAAACTGTGTCCAACATGCATATAACTGATTCAAATAATATTATTGCACGTGTCTCTCGAATTTTACGGCTTTCATTACTAAGCTGCCATTTTCACATGTATTTGCTTCCCAAAGCACTGACGCTAGCTCTTTTGCCTGAGACTCATTATTTCTAAAATTAATTAATGATTCAATCATTGTGACTTCACCAGGAAGAAGGATGGGCTGTATGTAGAGTGTTCAAGAAGCGAATCGCAGCAATGCGGAAAGTGGGCGAGTATGAGTCACCATGTATTAATTGGTATGATGACCAAGTCTCCTTCATGCCTCATGAACTTGATTCCCCAAGGCGAGTTTCTTACCCTTTTGCAACCCGACACTACCACTACCACTGCAAGCAAGAGCCTGAATTGCAGTACAATATGCCGCATGATCCTTTCCTCCAACTCCCTCAATTAGAAAGCCCCAAAGTTCCACAGTCAGCCACCAGTGTAAATTGTAACTCAATAGTCCCCTATGGCTTTGATAGGAACAGTACTGGAAGCGCTTTGCAGTCCTCAACCCTAACGCAGGAAGAACATATGCAACAAGGCCATCTGCAAAACATGAATTCATTTTACTGTAATAACGATCAAGCAGTGGATCAGGCGACTGATTGGCGAGTTCTTGACAAATTTGTTGCATCTCAGCTCAGCCACGACCAATTAGATGCTTCCAAGGAGACGAGTTATTCCAATGCAGCCGTCTTTCATATGGCAGAACATATGAATATGTTGGCCAGTACTGAATCCAAAAGGCCAGAAATTGCTGAGGATTTTGGCTCAACATCCGCCTCCAGTTGCCAAATTGATCTGTGGAAGTGAAAAAAATACGATAAGATCGAATTAGAGGATGCATACTAATTATAGAATGTATAACTTGAAAGGAAAGAGGTATTGATCGATCCAGGTTGCTGTACATAATAAAACTAAATGGTGTTGCTTTAGATATTGAACTTTGGAGCCCTTTGTGTCGATTGATACTGGGCAATTAGGCAGACCAGGGATACCTACTACCAAATAAATTAGTACTGCTTCTACCTGAACTTTATGTACTCCGAGAGGTAGTTGTTGGAACTATATATCTACCAAATGTTGATGTGATATTGCACCCTTATTACACTTTAATTTGCATGGGAAGAGATCTACTATATATGCATGTAACCCTTGTTCTAATGCCAATACACATATATGATATATATGCAGATATAAAAAAGGATTACGAGTTTTTTTTATTAAGAGTAGATTCACTCAATATCGGACTGAATTATAAGGAGGATCCAAGGGGAAGTGAGAGGTCCCGAGAGTACTAATTAAGCCAACTATTACAAATACCGGATTTGAGGTGACCACAGGTTTCTATTTCTTTTTTTCTGCCCCCCTGTGCTGCATGTTGCATGCTCTTTCAATCAAGTTTTATAAGTTGGAACCGACAACTACGTACGTAGCATCGCTAGCTAGTCAAAGCCTCTATATTTAATTATCAGGTTTTTGTTTGTTTGTTTTGGGGGGTGGGGTAAATGGTTTTATATATATTACGAACAAGACCAAATTTTACCTTGTTAATTAAGGAGAAAGTTCTATTTGTCTTTTATTTTTTAGTCAAAGTTAGTAAAGAGTAGATTTCCTCTTATGCTAATTGGTAATCTGCTACGTCAGTCAGAAGAGGAATGGTGCTCTCCTTAATTATAAGGTGTACTTCTTAATTATAAATGTAGATGGTTATGTGCATGGTAAAAAATGATGTAATATTCTGTGGATAATTATTGTATTATATGTGCGATGTTTTCAAACCTTGGGGCCCAGAGTTCAAAGACAATATAATTGGTATTAATTGCATCTACATTGAGTGAACCCATCTTGAAAACAAGATGACTTATTTAGCATGCTCTTTCTGAGTGCACACCTGGTAATGTGTCAAGTTTTAATTAATAGGCGGAATTCTACCCAGAATATGACATAGTTAATTGGTTGCCCTCCGGCTAAGTTTCAAGGAGTTTTCAGACTGCACAACCGTATCACAGAGGTAAACATGATCCAGAGTTATAACCAAAAGAAATTTTTATATATATAATTGCAATGTAAAGATTAAAGATATTGTTTTACAGTTATAGTTATATGTTATTTGGATTAGGTCTATGGTTTTCTATTGGTTTTTACTTCTTAAATGTGACTCATGAAGTGCACCATAGTATAATAATTTTAGGGATAAATACACTTTGCCCCCCTTGTCTTTGAGGTCATCTACATTTTGCGCCCCGATGTTTTATTTTTGATACATTGAACTCATTATCTTCCACATTTTTGCAATTTGGACCCCGTACCCGATTTGGCCGTCTAAATTGACGGATTCTGTTAAAAATTTACACATTGCCCCCTTATCTTTGTGGGTATGTACACATTGGTCCCCTTATCTTTGGAGACATTTACACATTGCACCCCACGTTTTAAAGGAATCTGTCTAAATTAACGGGCAATTTGGGTAAGAGTCCAAATTGAAAAAAATGTGTAAGTTAAAGGGTCTATTGTCAAAAATAATACATCGGTGTGCAAAGTGTAAATGACCCCAAAGATAAGGGGGCAAAGTGTATTTATCCCATAATTTTACTTATTGAATTGTCGAACTCGTCCCTTATCTTTTCAGATGATATTTAAGAGCGTGCCGAGAGTCTTAATTAGATGGCACATGGGTGGGTAGCTGAGGGAAGGCATAAAATTGCAATTAGACTAAATATTTAGTTTAATTTGATATTTTTCAACTTTGAAGAGTTTTAAAACAAAGTGTTGTTATTTGACTATTTTGAAGTTTTGAACTTGGTTTATGCTATCAAAGATTATTTATTTTATATTAACTAATTTTTATCTCTAAAATTTCACTAATTTTCTCTAATTTTACGTGTACGCATAAAAATAATCCAGGTTTCGGAGCGTTACACTTCCTTCCTGAAAAATTACTTCAAAGATCAATCGATCCTGCCACTATATATATATATATATGCTAGAAATAAAGAGCCTTAGAGTGGTTGAGTTGTGTCAAATGTCCTCACGAAATTAATTAATCTCCGAGGGTCATGACGTTTTACATTGGATTATTGGAGGGTGAAAAGGAGGCAGGACGTAATTAGAAGATGATTAAGAAACCATGTCATGATCAAGTAGATTCCAGAAATTACCGACAGATTCTGTAGCAACACTCTAGCTAAGTGTTAGATCCATTAGGTGTTGGCATGGTTTGTGACAAGTTTATTTGTAACATTCTTGAGATTTAAAGAGGTGAAGATTTAGGATGATTATTGGCTGTGTGAAGTCTGTGCAGAGTTTGATATGGAGTTCGAAGTAGTCTACTGCGCAGAGGAATTTCAGAAACTCGGTTTTTAATAATAGTGCGCCTATTTTAAAAGCCCAGTGCCCTTTGACTTTTAAATTGGACCTTTGACCATAAAAAGGCTGGCTGAACCGTTTGCAAGGCTTCACCGAACATTAAGAGAAAAGATTACACAGAGATTCAAGAGAGCTTCCAAGATTCCATCTTCTAAATCTTGTCCTCTGTTTTTGTTGCTGTTGAGAGGGTTTGATAGTCTGAACGTGTTAATCAGATCCTGGTTCATCCTCTCAAGTTGATCACGAATCTTCAATCCCGAGATTGAACAAGAGAACTTCGGAGTTGCTGAAGTTCGTAAGTCGCTGGAGTTCCAGTGGTGAAAGAATCAAGAAGCTGATTGGGATAGGAGTTCCTCTCCCCTGCAAGGTGCAGATTCAAGCGTTGGACGTTTGAGTAAGGTTACGATTGATTTTAGATTAGCAAGGGTTGCTGAATTTAAATAGATCATCGTGTAACCGAGATCAGTTTTCTAGTGATTCAATTTGCTGGACTAGGTCCCGAAGAGTTTTTCTTCCTTGTAGAGGTTCTACTTGGAAGTTTCTCTCCGTCAACAAATTCTTGTGTCAATTGTGATTGGATTTGTGTGATTGTTCGTGTTTTACATCTATGTTGTTATTTGCTAATCATTCTTGTTTAAGTGTTCAAGAATCTCAATCAAAGGTGGATTGTCTTTCTTGTTGCAAGGAGATTGAAGGTAAAAGGTAGAGTTGGGTAAGGTTTTCTCAGCATATTGTTGTGTTGATTTTAGAGAGAAAATCAGTTTTCTGTTATAGGTTTATCACTGCATTTTCTGGTGTATGACTAGTGATTCTTGTCAATTGAAAGATTCTGTGTTCTTTGGTTTATCGTGATTTAAATTGGATTTTTGAATTCATTATTTGCTTTACTGTTTTAGTTTTGTTAAAAGGATTGAATATTGTTTTTGTATTTCATTGTTCATTGTTTGAGGATTGTAGAAATTTTGTAATACACCTATTCACCCCCCCTCTAGGTTATTTGGGTCTAAAACGGTTTGTTCACTAAGGATAGCCATATCTTGCCCGGCAAGACGGTAGAGAATCACTCATCATGCATGCCCAGCAGAGAGGTTTTGCTGTTGCGAGAGAGGCTATTTGGAGACATTAATTGACTCAATTCATACATCCAATAGATAGAATGACACTTTTGGGATTGAAAAGGTTCAAAACCACTCAATACTGATATCAGAATACAGGTTTACCAACAAGTCTCGAACCCAACTCTTCATGGGAGAAACGAGTTGTCTCCTCCTAACCCAGGGCCTGATGTATGAGGGGGAGATTGTTGGGGTTAGTCCCCATCGGTTGTAGAAAGGACTAGTGGTCAGTTTATAAATGTGAGAGAAAACCTCAACTTTTGAACTAATTTTTATCTTTGAGAAGGCTTAAAACCACTCTAACACTACTGAAGGCTAGAGGCAAGAGGAAAAACCCAACAAATCTAAGCTAACCAGTGGTACAACGAAAAGAGAAGGAAAGAAGCATCAGTGCGCGGGACTAGACGGATCTCATTTAAGGAGAAAGAAGGATGAAGCGGGAGCTTTTTTATGCTTAAGTGAGCACAAAGTGATAGGGAATTATAGGAAAACATGATTTACTTAGTTTTGTCTATCGTTCAGCAATCCCAGAGTATATCTTTTATCAAATGAATTCTCAAAACGGCTACAAGACTACCTGTAAAATTTGCCTTGTACGCAACTGCTTTCTCAAGGTATGCACCATTGAATGTTGACCAACTAAAATCCGATTCCCTCATATCGGCAGACGTGAAATTGGCTCTTCTGTACCATTCATGATCAGATTGATTATAAACAAATGTTTGCACTAAGAAATAGCAATCATGAAATTTCTGTCAATTTCCTACCGAATCAACTACTTGGCACAAACTTAGGATGCCCACTTCCTATAAGAAAATTCTGTTTAGTCGAGCCTTGCAAGTCACAAATGTAATTACTTCATGAGGATTACTTCCATAAAGAACCAAGAGAATGAAGAAGTTGAGCTAATCTGGCTTTTTTTCTGCAACCACTAGTACTAGATGCTGCCTACATAATGCATTGATAATGAAGCAGAAATGGAAATCACCTGAAATTTTCATTCACGTGCACTGCTTTCCTGCATAACAAGAAACAGAGTCTTAATACTTTCCGAAAGAAAAAGTTTTAGCAAATACACTGTCTTCATCAAGCAAATGTACCTGAGATCTGCAGAACCAAATTGAGCTGCTGAACCTATACCGAATTCACCACGAGTAGCTGCCTCAAACTTGTTGAGATCAGCAAGAGCAGCCATGTTGGGTCCTGAAGTTAGAATTGCTGCGGCCAGTACTGCAGTTGAAACCACTTTGCTCCATTTCTTTGATTCTGAGATGGCAACCGACTGAGTTGCTTCAGAATAATCTTCCTTTTTCAAGCAAAAGTCAGCAAACTATGAACTACATTTGGAGAACCGCAACTTATGCTAGAGCCTATACTAGATATACTCACCACGAAATGAACTTTTCTTTGAGAACTCCCTATCTGATTGATTGTGGCAAAAGATGTTGATACAGACGGTGTGGGGTTAGGAACGTTTGAATTCGACGAAGAAACACAGAGGGATTTAATGGATAATGGGGAGATAGGGGAGAAAGCCATCACAGTTTGCTTATGTTCTGCGATAGATGCAATACAGACAGAGGTGAAGGGGTCCTGCGACAATAGCTATTGGATTAGCGGGGTTTTTTTTTTTCTACGTGGATTAGCGGCTTCAGTTACTATGCAAAGCTTTATTGTGTGAAGACGTGTGAAGTAATGGCTGAGATTAAAACTTAGTTGGTTGAAAAAATGACACATCATTTAACGAAAAAAACCCATGAATCCGACCGTTTGACCTTACCAGACCCATTTGCTTGGACCCACCCGTTTCACTGTTCTCTCTGTTTCGTGTCTCTCTCCCTCTCTCCCTCTTTAGGCCTAGCAAATTACTCTTATAATCCTAGTTTCCACATCTGAACTAGATTCAATTCAGCCTATTCTGTAAGCGGCAAGTCTAAGGATGGATCCCGTCCTATACCAAGAAACGCAAAGAAAATCTACGTTAATGGGTATTCTGTATTCCTAGGTTCTAACCTTACCCTGGAGCTCTTGAAAACTGACCTGTATCTTGGGCTAATGAAAAGGGGTAACAAAAGCCTTTGCAAATCAAGTGACCAATTACATGTCTTTCTCATAATTATTTCAACGATCAGGGCATTCTGGATGTTCTCATCGTAAACATTAGATATTCTTATTCCGATAGCAATCCCAACTGGGGTTGTAAGACCATTATCGCAGTTGCTCGGTACTCGAATTTTGCCTGAAAAAATGGACAGGGAAAGAGAGAGAGAGAGTCGAACTAGAGAGAGAGAGAGGGGGAGAGAGAGAGAGAATGAAACGGGTGGGTCCATGTGAACGGGTCTGATAAGGGTCAAACGGGCCGGGTTCATGATTCTCTTCATTAAATGAGATGGTCTTTTTACAACCGTCCGATGGCTGAGTTTTAATCTCAGCCGTTACTTCACACATCTTCACACAGTAAAGCTTTGTACAATAACCGACCAGTTTGTTCTTTTTTGTTTTTAGACAATTTGATTTTAAGTTCTGTTCTTCTAAACTTCTACATTGAAAACATGTGCTCCTTTTTCCTTTGTGAGAGGGACTCGACTCACATTTGAGCCAAAATAATAACGAAAAAATTATCTGAAGGTCACATGTAGCATATACGTACGTACGTACGTGTAAAATAAAATGTCATGTAAGCTTCATTGATTTTGTTTAAAAAAATTATAAGACTAGAAAAAGTCATCGTTTTTGTATTTGCAAATCCTCCATCAAGTAAGGTAGGCTATAGTTATGACGAGGTGAGAGTCTCATTCCTTGGTCTCCCCACCTTGAGTCATTCGGGTGGCTGTGGGCCAGAAAAAGCCATCGTTTTTTTTTCAATCCGCTAGCCTTCAATGAGCCTAACTTAATCGGCTTGCATGTTCTCCAATGGAGGGTTTTGTCTTGGGGTCGAATTTGCTGGTAATGGTTCTGCAAAAGTAATTATATATGCCGATAGGCTATGAGCAATGATATGCACCATCGAACACGACGAACAGTAAGAATTGGATTGGGATGTCTTCTTGGTCAGATGAAACGGGCCATTGTGAAAACTAGTCCTTTTTCTTATAAACATATTTCGCAGTTCCCATACAACATTCTATTTGTTGTGGACCTGAATCTCGCCTCCACGGGCTTAGAAGGACAAAGCCGAAGGGGCTATTCTGAAAACTGTCGCCAGGCCTGTTTTATCTATTAGTTTCATTCGTTTCCAGGAGTTCCAAATCCAACAAGATAGTAAACAGTAACTCAATTCAAGCGAAGTCTAAATTCAAGAGTCTAGATCAGTACAAACTACTTGTCTTTGTCCAATAAACCAACGATATTTAATTATTCTTCGTCCTACTCCTACCGTGTCGCTTTAACTAATCTGTGTTATATGCGTCATTCTTGCTGTATATATGTAAAGCACAGTAAATGGTCTCGATGCCAAGCTGCTAGATGGAAATGTCAGCCTTATTATCCTCCTCTCTCAACGGATCATAAAAGAGTCAGTAAAAACAGTCCCTCTGGCACTGGTCCATTTAACTTCTGTTCTTTGTCATTTCCGAAGTTGAAACAAAGTAGGGGGGCTGATTCAATAAAGTGGAGCAACCCTGTGCTCCCTCTAATCCCATCCCTTTTGTGGGGCACGTCGATGTCCTTTTGTGGCTCAAAAAGAACAAGAAATCCCTAATGTCCATACAAACATGATGCATGTGGGGTTGCGTGTGTATCCAAAGCTAAGCTAAAGGCCCTGATCACCATCGGCCTCTCTCAGGCCTCAAAGCTCCCGTACGATACATGTCTCGCGTGTAGAGATCGCGAAGGCAAGCCACACCGGTCCGGTCGAGAGGCCAAAGAAAATATCAGACACCAGACCAACAGCATTCAATTTCGACTTTATCGATTTCTACCCTGCCACACCGCAATACATGAGAGAGAAAAAATAGATTGAAAGATCCTCATATCCCCACAAACAGCAACAAATAGCTCCTAGCAGGCTTTTTGCAGTGATAGCTTTTCCTCATTCGTACATCCAAACACAATTTAATGCATCCATGTATCCATCCATCCTACCCCGTTAATGTTTACTAACATGGGATGCATCGCTCCCCATGACTGATTATACGTGTTAATGGTCAAACACATTTAGGTTTTCTCTTTGTTGAAATTACTAGGTCCATCTTCACTAATAAATGCGTTTGTCCATTGGGATCCGGTACAAATCTGGCTAGATCTAGATGAACCATAAGAATAAATCTCATCCTGATAGACATTTTGTGACTTTGTCACATCATGAGGGGAGCCGAGCCGTGTCGAGAGGCTCTCTCAGTTAATTAACATTTTTTGACTTTGTCACGTCAATTAATGAGGGGAGCCGAGTCGTACCGTGCCGAGAGGCTCCCTCGTTAATTAGCATGGCAGTCTCAGTGCCGCAAGATTGGGTGGAATTTAGTCTCACCCGTCCATCCGGATCCGTACCATCTGGATATTCTATCCATCTTTGTTGAAATATCTAAGCATTCTTGAAAATCAGTGTGGGATGCTTTACGTGGTGTTTTGGGTGTAAATTTTCACCCCTCGAAATTTCAAAACAATCATAAAATAATCTCTCTCCTCATTAAATTATAAAATAATATTATAATATTCAATTAAATCTTCTCTCTATTCACTTTAGAGGGGAGCCGAGCCGTGCCGAGAGGCTCCCTCTGTTAATTAACATTTTGTGACTTTGTCACGTCAATTAATGAGGGGAGCCGAGCCGTGCCATGCCGAGAGGCTCCCTCGTTAATTAACATGGCAGTCTCAGTGCCGCAAGATTGGGTGGAATTTAGTCTCACCCGTCCATTCGGATCCGTACCATCTGGATATTCTATCCATCTTTGTTGAAATATCTAAGCATTCTTGAAAATCAATGTGGGATGCTTTACGTGGTGTTTTGGGTGTAAATTTTCACCCCTCAAAATTTCAAAACAATCATAAAATAATCTCTCTCCTCATTAAATTATAAAATAATATTATAATATTCAATTAAATTTTTTCTCTCTTCACTTTGTTATAAAATATTTATACTTTTTCGCAAACTTCAATACCCAAAATTTCCACAACCCCAAAATTTCCACAAACAAACACCACCTACGAGTTCTCCAAATATTTTTGTGGGTTGATACAGTACTACCACAACATTTAAGACCATGAATCTATGGAATTCTCCTTTTATCTCACACATATATCTGTACATATATACATATGTTTATGTATGTTTATATATATATATATATACATGATCCAAATGATTATGAAAACTTTTCAATCCATCTAGATTGGACCCTATTGGATAAACAACAACCAATTTGTATGTTATTATTTTGGTTGGACTATATTTTATTTCATGCCTTCTAAAATCTTGTCCTAGCTAGCTAGCTAGGCAAAATTAACTCTATATATGCGTTACATTTTTCATTGATTAATACATTGGCTGGGTAATCGTTATTAATTTGTCAAACTCTCCCCTTGTTTCTCTCTATATATATGGCGTTTAAGGAAAGCCCTGAGGTTCCTCCTCTAGCCCTAACAATATGCGATTGACTTTGTCAAATGTCAATAAATTTACGTACGGCTGCATAATTTATGGGCGAGGACTGAAAGTCATAGTTCATTCATACTTGTCTTGGAATAGCCTTTCATATAGCCATCTCTAGAGAGGAATTTATGATGATGGGTCCGAGCTAGTAAAGGACATATGTCCTATATTTTCTTTTAGCTGAAGCGCTGGATATATATAGGGCTAAAACTTTTGCGAACTAAACCAATTTTTACGCTGACCCATGCATTGATCATTGCTCGCCTCATATTATGGGCTTGGAGCAATCCATTGTAATGTTTTATAAGTATTCAAATTCAAAATACAACATATATCGCACTAGGAAGTTAGAAGTATACTGTTTTACCCCATCTAGCTAATTGGTCCTAAAGATATCATTGAAACATCTTGTGTACGTAATAATCAATGCGTATAAATATAAAGTATTTCGTGTTCTGCATTTCTAAACATGTTATTAGAATCGACCAACATGGGAAGAATTATTATGGAATCCTAAGATGAGGGCACAACCTAACATGCACCCCTTGAATTTTATATATGAAATATAATAAAATATTTTTAGGCCTTATTAATAAAAATTATTTCACAAAGTTTATATATGAAATATAATATTTTTTTGGCCTAAGGATCACCTTTACTTGGGGCCTAGCTTGGGGTGTAGGGGCCTTAGGCAACTGCCTAAGCTGCCTACCCGTTGAGTTGGCCCTGCCCGGGAGGCACCAAGAAGAACAGGTACTACAACATGCCCTTGCTTAACTACTGGCAGTACCCCAAATGAGCCTAATTTCGAAATAGCAACATTTATAGCACTGCAATATTACAGTTTGAATATCTCATAATTACCCACATTCTCCTAACCCATGCATCAAGTCCATCCTAATAACAAAATATAACAGCCAAACTATCACAGAGTTTCTCCGGCCCATGCACCCCGTCAACACATCCAATAAATATCATTGCCCTTCAATCTATCAGAGAACAAACCTGCTCTAGTAATACATAATCTGAGTACGTAGAATTAATTTCTCGAACTTTGACTTGCGTAAAAAGTACCCAATTTTATACCAAGCTTCTGCTAAATGAATGGTTTAATGGACCAAATGGGTGGCACTAGTTGTCCAACCAAAAAACAATGTTGCGTTGCATGCCATTCCTCATCTGCATTCTTTAAATTTGTCGTACGGACTCATCCTGTTTCTCTCATATTCCAGGCGCCCACTTCCCTTTTAACATTTATGTACGTTCATGGGCATGGTTTAGACTTTTGAATGACCATCTTAAATGCTACAAACTCCTTTCATCCATTCCAATTTGTATGGATGAATAAATCAACCATTATCTTTGAGTCATTTTTTGTGAAGAGGACCTTCATGGATTTGTATTTGTAGAACAATACAATATTAGAGACTAGCTAACCTAGATTTGCCGAATTTTGAAACGAGAACGAAAGAGAGTTGTGGATGGGAGAAGGCATGGGAAAAGATTCTAACCAGATTAACTTAAGCCAAGAAGATATGGCAATTTAACAAAGGACAAATGTGGCAAGAAGGGCAAAGTCTGCCAACAGCTGAGAATGAGATGGTTTTTACTGACTTAAATACGGATCTGTCTGTGTGTAAGATGAGAGAGATCGAGAGGTCAAATCACTAAAAGTACACGTAATATAAAATACAAACAAAGATAGTCAGTCAAGAATTATATCGGTATGATTGCGCTATTATAGCATTTGGGGTGTCACGAGCAGACGAAGATGATAAAGAGCCCTAAGGAAGGGGAGCTGGAGGCGGAGGGAGGAGGTGCTTATTGTCCGGGAGTCACTTCGTGGAGTCATGGGGTTTTGGTTCGGAAATTGAGGGAGATTAAATAAAGCCTTTGAAAGCACACCACAAGACAACACCCTCTTTAACTTCTGAAAACAACAGGTGAGGGTGTGAAAGCTATATCACCCCATGCACGCGTCCCTTTCCGGCTCCTCTCCCCCACATCTGCCGCCTCCCTTCTCTTTCTCTCTCCCTCTTTCACACTGTCACTCTTACACATTGGGAATGCCAACCACACGTTATTGTCCTATAGTTAACACCATGCGCAAGTTAGAATTCTTCGCACCATTATGATGATGCATGATATGGTGCAAGCATTGATGCATACATGAGAAACACCGCATGTCATACATTTTAATGGCCTATAACAACATCAATAAACCGGGAAGAGAAGTGTTCTCCGCGGCCTCCTTGACCTCTTATATCTATTCGACCAAATACGGCAAACTCTCTCTCTTCTTGCACCTTTCTTTCACGACTAGTCAAGAAAAAGCAGATCCAAGGTGGTGCTGGTGGTTAAGCTGTCAATCTATCAATCAATCAGTCAATCAATCAAGCAGACCAATCATCAGTCAGTTTCTAAAAGAAAAGAAAATAAGAAATGTCCTCCTCGTCTACCTTGTCTTCGGACCACCTCCCTCCCTCCGAGCAGCTCTGTTATGTCCACTGCACTATTTGCGACACAGTCCTCGCGGTATCATATTTCATTTTACCCTTATTTTTTCTTGCACTTAAAATTAATTGGTGGTTAAGCTTTAGGGATTTTTTAAGCTCATATTCATTCCTGCTAATAAGCTATGTGGTTCTTTGGTTTTGTTTAGGTGAGTGTTCCTTGCACCAGTTTATTTAAAACTGTGACGGTAAGATGTGGCCACTGTACCAACCTCCTGCCCGTGAACATGCGAGCATTGATTCTGCCATCGGCTAATCAATTTCATCTGGGTCACTCTTTCTTCTCTCCTTCCCATAATGTTCTGGTATACGAATCGGGTTTTACAGACACAAGTCAATTGCTAGAGATATATTAGTGATCATGCACCTTGATACTAATTTACAATTTTATGTGCTCTTCGTTGATGATTTCGTCGCAGGAAGAGATACCAAATCCAAACTCAAACTTCTTGATCAACCAATCCAATGCCAGTGATTTCTCTATGGCTGCTCGAGGAGGACTTGATGAGCTTCCGCGGCCCCCAGCCATAAATAGACGTGAGATTCATTGCATATCTTTGTTTTTAAGCCTTTGACAGCCAGTTTCTGGTTTCGATAAATTTTCCTGCAGAAACCGTTTGGCGAAACAGATTTTTCCTCCCTTGTTGATCCTTTTCTTTTTTGAGACACTTTCTTTGGGCAAAATATTTGCACTTAGGCATCTTAAAGACATATTTGGTTATGAAGTATTAAAATAAGAATAGGAGATTTGCTTCGTATACTTTTAACTTCAGACCACTTGCGTTTTTGCCCACTTTAAAAGTCTTGATCACGGTCTTCTGGTCGCAGTATGGTGGAAAAATAGGTAAAAAGTCCATCAATTAGAAGCAAAAGCCGCCCTTATGCCTGCCGTTCCTTCAACCTTCATATTTGATGCATTTTGCTTCTCTTTTCTGTTAATTTGTTAATAGCGAGATGTTATTTGAACCGTTTGTAATATTTGCACCTCTTTCCTGTTGTCTTAAACTTGTCTGTAAAGCCAAACATTATTCTAAGCAAAATGATAACCTTATATTCTTGCTTGCTGGATATTCAAGCTTGACTACTCGAGCTAACAAGAAAAAACCATTGCAAGGCCAATTTGGCTGTCCAAGTCTTCTTTGCGTGTTGTCCCCCGGCAAAGTAGATGGCAAACATTAATGCATGATGGACCATTTCGTTCCCCGCAATCATAGTTAATTAGTTAAATTTCTGTGGATAATATATATATATTATATGGTTGTACACTCAGATAGATAGAATTCATGATGAAATGACGGTAGGGAGAGACGTTAGTACGAAACTGAAAGAAATATGCATGAAATTCACTAAAAGATGGCTAAGCAATCTCAACGCGTACGTGTCTGTTTGTCTGTGCCGTGGCCAGCTCCGGAGAAGAGACAGAGAGTCCCATCCGCCTACAACCGCTTCATCAAGTAAGTAATGACGTCAGGCTTTCAAAAAGAGCTCTCTCTGCCCCTTTTTCTGCACATCTTTGGTTTATTAATAAACTTGCTACATTTGAAGCAAATGTGAATGGTGCACCAATGAATCTGCAGGGACGAGATCCAACGCATCAAGTCTGTAAATCCCGACATATCCCACAGAGAAGCCTTCAGCGCCGCTGCCAAGAATGTAATGTGTCTGCCAACGAAATTCTTTTCTATGGTTCTTCTTTGCTAAATTAGCTAGGGTTTCGTTTAACATCTTCAAATTATCGGCACTGTGGGGTCCTTTCACAAATCCGTTTTTGTATTCTTCGTGTCAGTGGGCCCACTTCCCACATATTCACTTTGGTCTCATGCCTGATCAGACTGTGAAGAAGACAAACGTGCGCCAGCAGGTACTTAGCCTGGCACACCTTCATCTGGTACCGTTGCATGTGACCCGTGAAAAATGTTCTAACATTTTCTGTTTGAGTTCTGTGTTTTGGGTTTGAGTAGGAAGGAGAGGACGTCCTGCTTAAAGATGGGTTTTTCGCTTCAGCTAATGTTGGTGTATCTCCTTACTAATGGAGTAAAGCTTGTGCATGCGCGCGCATAGTAGTGGTGGGAGAACAGTTTTGAAGTTAAGATGTGTCTCAAATTCCGTGTTCCCTCTAATCACTTCATAACCTAGCTATCTGCAAATCAAAGTTTCTGTTAATGTTGACATTTTCTGTAGAATGTACTTTTAGATCTTCAGTTTCTTATTCCCTCGGAAAATCTGATGTTGAAAGACCTTATCCTTTAAGTTGTGATATCTCTCACCAATTCAGGCTATGTAGCTACCTGCTAATGAACTAGTTCTCCTAACTATTAGATATTTTAGATTCTTCTAGTTTGCCTCTAGATATTCTGCACTCTCCTTTGATGGCTTATCTTCTGTTTGTTTTGATCTTATTGGCCATATATATTTTAGCTTCACTAGCTATCCATACTCATATATATGTCAGATTTTCTACATGATATAAATAAATCGCTTCTTGAAGTCTTAGAAATGATCATACATGATGGTCCCATAGGTATACATATACGATATTCCTTTTAAGTTTCTGGGTGATCATGAGTGATGAGTGAAAGGCAATCGCGCATTTGCTGAACATGGTTTTAGTTACAACAAAGCAATATTGTTGCATTTACACTCTAATTGGCCGGTGGGTCGGTTCAGTATCTTTCCTTGATCAAACGTATCACTCTCAAATTCTGGTCCACTGGAGACTCCACAATTTATAGATACAAAAAAACGAATTAAATAAGAGAATTAGGGAATTAACCAAATTATTAAATGAAAATTTTCTTTCGTTGTTAACCCATGCTGGGGAAAAATACTTCAACGTGCTGGAGAGGAGTACTGAAGCAAGTTTCTTGCAGATGGTTTCAGTATCTTCTATCTGTTTTACGAACGTAACAGTGAGTAGCAGGGTCTCTTTGGACATCAGAAATGCATGGTATCTCTCATATACATTAAAATCATGAATTGGGATCACTTCATAATTTCATGTCGAGTAAATAAAGCCGAGATATTCATTGATTCACTAAACACACGATTTTCAATGAGAATTATGGCATTTATAGTTGATGAGTCGGTTCACTTCTTTCCAGAGGATGTTTTTCGAAATCTATTGGTTGAATGAAGTGCTTAATTATGACAGTTATGTGAATAAGGCGTTAGTCAATGAATAGCATGGATCTCTTGGAAGCTGCTTTTAAAAATTTCTCGGATGTGAAAATACCAGGTTTATGTCTATTTATGATAACGAGAGAATATATAGTACCTAGAAAAAGGGGCTGCCATATTATTACTTTTCTCGTAGTCGTGGGCATGCAATTTTCTGTCATTACTTGGCAGTCACTTTCTTGTTAAGGTGAAACTACTAATTCTAAGGACTGTTCTAGCCATAAGCATCAATCTGCATGAGAATTAATGTTGAAGTTAGAAGAACATGATCTATAGCACTGATCCATCATGAGCTTGAACATGAGAACAAGTAGAATGCTCCAATATTTTTGTTTTAAACTTTTGTGGCTTGATATTGGACTTTTTCGATCGTCTGCTTAACTAAAAGTCAAAAGGAATTCATGTATGTGGTCGTGTACGTATCGTATGATTCGTGTATGTGCATGGTGGGTGCATATATGATATAGATGCAGCCGAATTTTCTTTTCTTTTTTTGTTGGAGAAGTGATCTTCTAGCAACTGCCGATATAGTTGGCGGTGCATGGTCTCTCTGTAAATCGTATCATGCGCTTTTGGGAATTAGAATGGTCAGATTTGATGATCAGGGTGGTTTTGTTGCTCTCCGTTTGTTTCGTAGGTCGTTGTGTAGATCGGGTTTCATTTTGGGTATTCTTGATAAGATCGATCTGTGAGGTTCGATTTTTTGGGTTTCTGGTATATATTTGAAGTATCTCTGGCTCTTTTTTTTTTTTTTTTGGTAATTATGGTGAAGGCGAGTAGTACTGGATCTTTGGTGTCGGGCCAAAGGATGTGCGTGTGCCACACAATGAGAGGATGCGCGTGAATTTCTTTAATGTTATAAACGGAAGTGTTTTTTTTTGTCTCCAAATTGGCATAACAAGGTTGATCCTATGTATATCTCCTCCAAGGCTCCAAACATGAAATTAATTTATATGTTTCCTTGGGAATACTAAGGTCTTTAATGCTTGTGTATGAGCTTAGCTAGTTAGCTGTATAGTACTTCTACCTTTTTGGATTACTTATGAACTAAAATCTCTCAAAAACTGATCACAACCTCCAATCGGTACGTACCAAGCAACTTTCTCATCATTTAGATTGTGGGATGCCAAAATGGCTTAGAAGGTTATGTGGAGGGATTGATCAGTAAGGTCTTCATGCTTACAATGCTTAAACTTGCGTGGAATTTGCCCAAGGATGAGGACCAATCTCTCCTCTTTTTGGATATGCATTCATCGATGATAAGTTTTTGGCAGCTGAAAATTACAGGTGACTGTTCCTTGGGATTGGTATAAATTCCTGGGGGTAAGAAACCTTGCATGATATACAGTACATTAGTAAGGATGGTGGGCCCTCTTTCTTGTGGTGGGACCAGTGGCATTCCATAGTTCCCTTAACCACAAGAATTTCACTTCATGCTGTCCATGCTCCAATTTAGGTCTCCACTCCTAGTATTTGGAAATTAGTGATGGCTTGGCCAATGCAAATGTCCTGTGGAAGACTTACAAAAGGTGTGGTAAGGGATTATTTTTAGCCCTCCACCATCTTTTACTCCTCACTCAGAATAGAAGTGATACGATCCTCTGGCTTCCCTCCAGCAGTAGGGCATATGCTTACATTTGCCTTAAACTCATTTAGGCATATATAGCGGGACAAGAATAGACTACTACTGTGATACCCTGAATCCTACTTGGAGTGAGAAAAGAGAATGAATGAAAGATGATCAAGCCTCACATTAGGACCTTACTGAGTGGAACTGGGCTTTATAATAATCTAAGGAGCTTCAAAAACAATCTTGACTAATCTTTTTGAAGCCAAAGCACAGATGTGGCTAGTGTTTTCCTTGTGTTGTTACAACTACAAACTGATGTGGTATAACGGCAATACAGTTCCAGGACAAGCCACTATTTATTCATATAGGAAGATCCTGCTTGCAGCTAATGGTCTGTATCCTCTCGAATAAGAGGAATGCACAAGTACCTGACTCAAAAGAACCTAAGCTCAGTATGATGAAGCATGTAATTGGGAAATAGTAATCTCTTGTTCCCTTGCTTTGTCCACTAAATGTACAGAGGATAAAATATGCGCAACTTGACAACGTCATCACTACCTTAAAGCATTTGCAATGAAGGGTAGATTGTGAAGATAATGCATAAAATATGATTAGTATCATATTAATTTAATTGTGTGCTAAGTCAGTCTAATTAAGTTATATAAAATATTATTGGTTGTTTCTCAAACTATTTGTTAGATTTAAACTGAGTCCTAAATTGAGTTTAAGTTCGTAGAGAATCTCAAGAGAGGGAATTGGTCAATCCCATGAAGATTAACCCCCTGCATGATGTTAACACTCACCGATGCAAATCTAGAAACCTCGACAAATTATTTGCATAACCACATCTTACCAATTAAGAGAATGAAGAAAATTCATATGTTACAATATACCACCATGCGAGGAGCTAGAGGGAGAAACAGAGACTAGTAGCTGGCCCAATATGCTTTAGATACTACCAACACTTGCATGCTTTACCAACATTAACAAAAAAATATGCTTGCGTGCGGAAAGTTGAGCGATTTTGTCGGTCTTTGCAAAATCATTTCTAAAGCAAGCGGCCTCGATCCAAGACTGAGTGGCTTTTAGTTTTTGAGCCAGGGATTGGAGTGCTTTGGAACAGAAATTAGGAGGACATGGTCAATGGTTGAAATTGCGTACGTTATTGAGCTATGTATCAGCGTGACTCGTAAAAGTTCCAAGTGTGCATAGGATGTGACCATTACGAAAAGGCTATTTCATCGTCCCTTTACAAGCCAACACGCATAGCAGTTTCACGTTCTGGCTTTTTGGAAAGTTTGCAGTGCATATCAAAAGAAGAGTCCATAAGCGAGGAAATCTTCTCACATTACAGTGGCAGTAAAGAAAATGCTGCTAGTATCATCATGAATTCCACCACCCAAGTGCTCAGAAGTAGGGACAAAAAGAAAAGCCCCAAGTTGCTTTGGCCTTCTGGAGGGCAAGTGAATTCTTTTGAGTCGAAGAAGAAACGCATTATTAGTACTGGGCTCAGGCCAACATGTGCTTTGAACCCGAACTTTATTTGCTGGACATGACCGTTGGAAGACACAGGATACCTAGAGCAAAAGAAGGCGTACAATATTGCGCCATGAAACACACACAGACGCACACAGACATGTATACACTGTATGATCGTGCGTATGTGTCCTTTAATCCCCATAAAAATTAGGATAAAATCTTAGGCGTCCAGGGTTCTTTGAAGACCCAGAAAACCCCGTACGAAGTTACTGCTCTCATCATCCCAGAGACGCCATAAGAATTATAAAGATTGGGATAGCAAATTACTAGTAGGGCTCAATCTGAACCCACTCTTTTTGTTTATAGCCAGAATCACTTCTATGTTGCTTGATTTTTTTTCCCTAAGCAAATGTGGGAGAGCAGGACAAAGCCTGCGGTTAGGGGGATTCGACCCCGGATCAACCCTCCCCAAAGGGAGGACGTGCCAATTGAGGCAAAGGCTCACGTACTTCTGTCTTGCTTGATTGCTTCAATAATGTGTCCCTTTGGTCAGACTAATCGACTACCTGTGTCATCAATAGTCGACAAACACTTCAACAACGGACAACATTTCGTATGCCTAGTACCTTCAAAAGGAAGCAGCTGAAACACATGGCACTGATTCATGCAGCATTTGATGGGTTTGGTCCAACTCCCTCCAAGTCAAAAGGGACAATGGAAATAATTGTCCAGGCGGCAGAACACAAAGAATGCAAAAGTGCCCACATAAAATTGTGGAGGGGACAGGATGTCCAGCAAGACTAGCATCTGCTACGCCATAGATTGGGATCTCAAGGGCGGGGGCCTGCATTTCTGTCCTGCTATTGTAAAGAGTGATCCCCATTTTGGCAGGAATCAGAAATTCCGTCATTTTCATGTTTAAATAGAAAATTTGTCTTCCTTTCCTGACTTGGATTTATGATGGGACTGATCCCCCATAGTTTCTGGTTTGTTTGTGCTTTAATAAAGGTTGAGGTACTTACTCTTTGATGAAAAAAAATAGAAAATTTGTCTGTAGTTTCAGGTAGTTACCTAATTCTCCTTGAAAACTATTTACGTCGCAAAATACATGACAACAGCACATTTGGATCATAAGGGTTTCAAGTAAATACAAAAAAGCAAATCTTTTACATCTCGTCTTCAGCACTACAAAAATCTACTGAGCTCTAAAAATCATCAAGCAAAGACAGACCACACTACCTGGGAAGCCTAATTGTATTGCAAATTGATGAATTCTTACCTAGATAAATTGTAGATAATAAAAGAATTTTGAAGTCCCAATAAACTAACCAAGGAAGCCGGAACATTTGGAATGTCGTCAAAGAAAAAATGAGGATCAAAATCACCAAAGCTTCATATCGACAAGGCTAATTTTACAGAACTAGACACACAAACACAAGCCTCAAGAAACCAACATAGAGGGCACATCCAGATGAGAAACGAGAACACGCTTAGCGGAAAATGGGAATTACAGAACAGGCCATCATCAGCAGGGTCAAGAACAGCTTTGATCTACTTCCCATGATTGAAGCTGCTGAAGAGATATCTTCTGGCCTGCAAAAACAAAAGAAACTAAAATTAGACTTATCCTCAGATGAAATGGAGAGTATTGGCACAAAAGAGTCAAAGGTACATACTTCTGCAATTTGCTGAGGGCACCACAAAAGAGGGCATTGTCTGGTATGGGCAACTCAGTTTTGTTAGTAGCCTCTGGATTGACTACCCTCACATATGTTTCTTGGCCCAGATACCACGAGTCAAGGTTTTCTGCTCTGAGGTTCCAGACTCCAACATTATCAAGGGATATCAAGATTGCCGTCCATGCTCCAGGATAAACCTAAACAACAAGAGATCATAACCAAATATAGTAGGACCATCTTGAGCATGCACAAAAGATAAGAATCATTTAAAATAAACAAAGGAAGCAGTTTTTCATATTACCACTACAATATAGTAGGTCATGTTTGTCATGGTAATTACCAAATTCATCTCTGATGAGATCTGGGTACCAGCATAAAAAATGCCACATCAACCTAAATAATATGCGGAGGGCTTTTGGAGTACACAGACAGATCTGATCCTTGACAGCCCTATTCTAAAACAATCATTAATTTTGATTTCAGGGTTCTTTATTTTTTTCAGGGGCCCCCATGTTGGCATACTCTCCCAAGAAAAACAGAGCAGAAATTCCTTATCAGGAATTTTCAGGACGATAGCTCTAGTTTGAATCTACAAAGCACTCTGTCGAGAGAATACCAGAATTTGAAAGGCTGTACCATGGTGAAAATAGTTTCAAGTTGGATTTATTTTATACCATAGCAACTACAGTCCACAACACGGACATCAGAGATCTATCCTAATGAATCCCATTTGTGGTCATCCAAAGGTTGAACGGCCAGTATAAAAACTTAGTTGTTGATTTTGATAGCAAGAAATACAAACATGATCATCAACACTCACACATGCATTCCAATCCTGAAAGTGGCCCCGCAAGCTATACTTGTTAGAAGGCCGCAGCAGAAAGGAAAACAGCATCTAAATGTCAACTCATAAAGGTGTTAACGAACCAATGAACTAAGAGCACTATAGCATCAAAATATACCTGTGTTGTACTGCGAGCGATTCCATCCCACTTGTTATACGTGCCCCTGCTCGAATCAGTCCACTCACCATAATCCATCCTGCAATATGCAAATCAAGCTCCAAGGTTACAAGCATGTTGAAAGATAACATACCATATGCGCATTTCGATACAATGAAGCAGAACAAAAGTGACGATCCCTACCCCACCACAAAAAATGCATATCCATTCATGTGATAGCTCTGCATCTTAGTGTCATTGTTTTGTAATATGACTTCCATAAACCCTCTATATGTTCCATTGATAACTGATGTTTCCATCCGAGGCGGTCCTGTTAGTGGCCTAGAGGGAAAATCAAGCTTGTATACTCCCTTCACTTTGTACTGGTCAGCAAGCCGGATTGGAGTGGAAGGATTGACGAATGAGACTCCACTTAGTGTTGTTCGTCGCTTCCCATTAATTGTAACTGGTGGCTCGTTCTTTAACACATAAATATCAGTCACATTGATCGAGCCATATCTAAAAGAACCCTGCGGATTAGGGCGAGCACCACTAGCAGATACATTCCATCTGCAAGAATTGACAACAGATTTGCGAAAATTGAGAAAAGCAGTAAAATCTACTAGTAGTAATAATCCAAAGTTTCTCTAATTCAATAATTTTAAGTTGGGTCATGATTTTTGCTGAGCTGATAGTATTCGGTTCAATTACTTACTGGTTCCCAAAACATTCTGAAAACATCAGTAATTTTTGTAATTATCTAGTCCTTTTGCTCTTCCAAATATACCTCAAACCAGAAGTTTCTTTTTAGAACATTCAATTACTTACTGGTTCCCAAAACATTCTGAAAACATCAGTAATTTTTGTAATTATCTAGTCCTTTTGCTCTTCCAAATATACCTCAAACCAGAAGTTTTTTTTAGAACAGAACCCGTGAAACAAAGAATTCATGCAAGTCAAAAATGTCAGACCAGCTAACTCTTTAAGAGTCTTCAAAAAAGTATCACTGTGATAAAGACATTGTAAGACAAAAAAAATCCTCCTACAAAAAGCAAAATGGTGCTGATGTATTAAACCATGGTGTCAACAAACCTGATAGATCTTGCTTGGTTCATTGAGAAAGTCTTGTCAAATTCATCATTTGGTGAGTCTGGGAGGGGACCTTTTGCCTTCCCTTTGGAATTGGTGTAATGCAAGATGGCAACGCCAGTAACTCTTTTCCAGAGTGATTCATTCACAAACCTCGCACTTGCCACAATGTAGTAATCAGTACTAGCATTCTGGTCCATGGTTACCAAAAACGAATAAGATTGTCCGGCATGTATGTCCAAGCTAGTATAATTCTGCTGCACTGTATATGATCCTTCTGTCTCAGCTAGAAGCAGGTTATGGTTTTGGATTCTGAAATTGAGACTAGTTGACACTCCAACATTATGCACACGAATTCGATAAGTTTTTCCTGTCCAAGATCATGATGATGTCACCTTAAAATTTCGAAAAACTCATCCCAGTGAAACATAAAAAAAAAAAGGAGAAGGAAATTGCAAAGTTATGCAAGAAGTTTCCATTTAATCTCAGACCAAGAAGCCACACCCAGTATGTTACAAAATCGAAGCATTGGTATGCATCGTCAAGAATCATCCTAGTACTGCGCCAAAAAATAAAAAGAGCACCACCCTATTACCATGCTCTCATTGATGCAAATAAGGAAGCACAATATACACTAAAACATGGGTCAACCGGCCAACCCACCACCTCCTTTGTCTCTCTCTCTCATAGGTAAAATGTGTGAACCTCACTCCCTCCTATGTGTTAGCGAAACCCGAGGATGAAGCAAACCCCCAAAAGAAGAGTGATCCAATGCATATGTAAGAAAAGAATGGTACACATCCAAAAATGCTAATAGTCACATTATGCCAACAACCTGCATAACATTGAACAATCATACAAATTGAGCGTCCACAGATAAGAGTCAGTAAGACATTGTCCTAATGAAGAAGGTTGAAAAAACCAATGCACCACCACAGAGGGGGTTCAACTTTAAGAAGCTACCATCCTATCGACACTGTGGCTCAGTCATATGGCCACCAATCCATCCTATCTCTCATTGCCAAAATAATTTCTAAATATTATATAAGCGCTATATCTCATTTCTCATTATTTACAAAAGCAAAAGTAGATCATTTCGTAGTCATGTAACCTGGGTGGACTTCAATGGTTTCATAATCAATGCCATCCCGAACAAGTGTATCGTTATATCTGTAAGGACCTTTCCCATTGATAAGAACTCCATCTGGCATTCCCAGATCTTTCCCTGCATCAAGAGCCTTCCTCAAAGCCTACGTTCCAACAACAAAAAATACATAAATTTTTAGTCTTTTAACGGCACGAATAGGGAAATTCCAAATACCCAATAGACACTGACCGTATGGTTCCGGGTGTACCAATCACCAATCATAATTATTATATCCCCATCTGGGGTTGCAAAAGGAATTGGAATTATGTCCCGGTTGTTGATAATAAAGCCACCAAACCCTCCGGACGCTCTCTGGAAATTGAGAGATGGAAAATAGAAGAAGCTCCCAATCTGATCCTTAACCTGAAATTGGTAAGTCCAATTCCATTTTGGAGGAATAGGACAATTCGTACCCAGAACTCCATCTTGCCATGAACTACGCCGCTGCTGAATCCCAGACCTGTTACCACCACCACATTCCAGAGTCTCAAATCACTAAAAATCTACGATTTTTCTTATCCAAATTCCGTGATAAGTTACAGTAAATCATACCAAGTAATGAGAAGATTCTCGTCCAGTTTGTTCCGAACATTGACGACTACATTGTTATTAGTGGTCACATTGATAGGAGGACCTGGGAACTTACCATTAACAGCAATTACCTACGAAATAATAAACATAACAACATAAAGCGCAAGGCTAAGTAGCTGATATGACTAAACAGCAGAACACTAGGCTCAGAGAATCAAAACGCAAGCACATATTGTAGATCTGGAGCTAAAAATTTGAAGTCTAAAGCCAACCCATTTGTCATCAAGTAGAAACAGACACACACAAGGAAAGATTAACTGGAAGTAGCTAGAGAAACTATATACTCCAATGAGAGAAAGGATCTGAGGAACAGACCTGTTGGGGTACACCCAGAGGAGAGGCGGTGATGTAAGAGACTTCAAACTCATAGCTCACAAATGGATCAGCAGCATGGCACAAGCTCACAAATAAGGCAATGTGGATGAGGAACACTGATAAAAAGCTAGGGAAAGCCATTTTTGAGTCTTTAGAAGTCGTGTATTAGAGATTTGGAGCCAATCTATGTCTAGCTTTTCTGTGATTTTACATTATCAGAAAGAGCGAAGTAGACAGAGTCTCTAGAGAGGGTATCCGTGCATGAGAGAGATTGAGGGAGAGGGGTAAGCAGTTTTTTTTTTTTTTGCTTTTCTTGGCTTTAAGATGGGTTCCAGGCATTGTCGGTCCCAATCGGAATTCATATATACAGGCACGAGAGAGAGTGAGTCTGAAAAGAGGGGTTGACAGCCAGTAGCCAGTTCACACTCGAGTACATACACTTTTGTTTAAAAATAGGGTAGAGTAGATACACTCACCAACAAACATCCCCACACATGTACGCCTTTAATTTGATCGTTGTCGGTCTCAACATCCTCTCACCACCCTCTAATTATTAATAATAAACATTTTATTTTATTATGAAAATTAATAATAATATTTTCGATATATACAAATAAAGGAAGAAATTATCGTTATTTTAATTTTAAAATTCACAGAATGTGTGTGATATGTAAAAAAGAGTATTTATTCCCGATATCTAATTTTTACTTTAAAAAAAAACTTAATAAAAAAAATTAATTTGTCTCTATGATATTAAGGTTTAACAAATCACTTTTGAACATATTGGTATTGTAGTTCATTGTTCGGACATATAGGTCATTTCATCTATCAAGAATTATTTGACTAATGGAAGATCGATATGGAGTCGAGGTTAAGATTGGGATGTCTATTATCAAGTTCGGATAACATATCTCAGATCTTGTCTCAATCTCAGTTAATGAACTAAGGTTTGGTGGACATAAAAATTAAAATTCATGTTTGGTTAATGATTTAAAACATTTTTATTTTAAAAAAAATTTCAATCCAAACATGATTTTTTTTCACACAAAAACCAATTTTTTTTTACAAAAACTCATTAAAAACTCCTCTCACAAAAATCTTCATTAAAACATATTTTTTCACTCCCTCATCCAAAAAAAATTCAAAAACTTTATATTTCCAAACACTGTTTATGCTTAGTTCACTATCTCTTCTCATACACTTAAAATATCATATCTTAAAAGCTTTTCTTAATTATTACCATTATAAAATTTTCAAAATCAAACCAAACGGTAGGTTTGTTAACTAAAATTTTATACCTACTAAATTTTATAATATAATCCATCTCCCCTTCACATCATTACTTTCACTATAACATTCAAACACAACTAAATAATAATCTATCTCATCACTTTTTCATCAAATTTAATACTCTAAAATTTTAACATTCAAACACAACTAAATAAAAGCATTATTAGCAGGTTCTCTATTCTCACTTTTTGGCTAGAATAGAGAACCAATATAACAAAATAGCTAAAAATATGGGTTTTACAGCTTATCTATTCTAACAAAAGTTAACAAAAAATTTTAACAAGTGAACAGTTGTTATCTATTTTTAGATAACAACTGTTCACTTCTTCGTAATAAAATAACAATATATTTTATCTTTCCATTTCTCTCTCCCACTCGCGCTCTTTCTTTCTCTCTCTCTCCCTCTTTGGTCTCAAACAGTACGAGCTAGACAAGAAAGGACAAACCTTAGGGGAGAGAAAGGCTGCTCCGATTCATTTCCACAATCCTCTTCGCATTTCCATTTCGAGATCTCGGTTCTTGAATCCAAAGGTACTTCTTTTTGTTTTTGAAAAACGAGATTAGAGTGAAAGCAGGGGTTTTTGTTTTTTGCTTCCGGAAAACAAATTTGTTTCCAATTCCGTTGACAAATCATTTAATCAGTTCCAATTCCCTTTCACTTATTTTCTAATCCCATACATTGCGACATTTCGTTTCGTCAAAGCTCTAATCTTTAAATTACGAGCTATGTCCTTATCTGTTTCTCTACTGATGTTTGTTTGGTCGGTAAAAAAATGTTGGAACGGAAAATCAACCGAAATTTCGGACCTTGATTTTTCTATTGTTTGGGACCTGAGAAAGCAAGCAAAATCTTCACTGAACGGAGCTTGACGCAGTTGGGTTGCTTAGCTAAGGATCTAGAATCCTTCGTATCCACCAGTTTTCTTGTTGCCTGCCGAGCGAAAAATTGGGGCTTTACCTTTGAATTAGTAGCTCGTATTGTCCGAGAGTTAGTGCCAAAGATTTTAAGTATTGGGGATGAAATCTAGTATGTGAATATTCTTCCATTTGCAATTTGTTTGGTTCTCTTTGGCTATAAATGAAACAAAAGTAATCTCATCCTTCTTTTTTCTATTATATATAAAAATAGAGATTCCAGATATTCTATTTGTGTTTGCTCGAATAATTCAGAACATCTACCTTGCGATGGTTGGTGGAGTTGAGGTTGTACACCTTGCATTTTAGTTTGCCACATGTTTTTGAGTGAATCTGAAGAATTTTCTACATATGCTAGCATGACAGATATCTGATCGTATTGGTAGAGGTCCAATGATAGAAACATAAAGTACTACAGAAGCTTGTTAAATAGAAAATAATGCATGTTAAAATTATTACAAATTGTGAATATTAAACTTATCATTCATTTGAAACTCCTATGATTGGCCATGTAATTGCCACAAGTGCTCGATCAGGTCCGATTGGAGTTGGGGAGAGAAAGGCTCACCGTTGAAAAAATGACAAATTTCAAATAATATGACCGTTAGAATAAGACAAAGTTCAAAAAATATGACAGTTGGAATAAGACAAAATTTAAAAAATATGACCGTTAGAAAAAGACAAAATTTAAAAATTCAATTTTTAGGCTAAGACAAATATTCAAAAATATGAATATTACGATAATACAAATATTCAAAAATATAAATGTTAAAAAAACAATAGAGAAATCTTTAAAAAATAATATTTTAATAGAATAGTAAATGTAGATGGTTAAAATAGAGAAACTACTGAGGATGTTTTTAAAAATTAGTAGTTAAAATAGAGAAATGTACTTTTTTTTATTAAAATAAAGATCAGAAACGGGTAATAATGCTCTAACATATTAAAAGATACATATTGATTTGCTAGTGATTTGCTAAAAATAAATAGTAGAGGGGACTTAGGGAAAATTAAGTGATGCGAAAGATTTCAACGTTCATATCTGTGCGAAAAGCGCCAAATGATTGCCAGCGGAGAGCCTAGTCCCCGAGTGGACCCCTACCCCATAAATAAGATGGAGGGTTCGCTAAAATTACAGCGCCCACTGCCCCAGCACCAACCTCAGAAACCGTTTGACTATTGAATCTTATGATTGAGAAAAAAAAAAAAAAGACTATTGAGTCTATGACGTTAGGGCCTTGTTGTTTCGATAAAGAAATATATAATATATTTTCGCGTTATTGGCCATTTGGGTACGAAATTAAAAAATATTTATTGTTCCTACGAATACGGATTTTTAATTTGAAAAAAAAAGCGACGCAGGATTTATCCGTAGATTAGTTCGTAAGTTGTTCAAAGTTGTTACCTCGAGATGCCAAACTTAACGTAGGCTGGGTTTGTTTTTGTAAAATTTTAAAATTTTAGGTATTTGATTTAGTGAAATAGTGAAGATAGATAATTTTTTATATATTTTATAGTGAAAAATTATGATTTGATGGGGAGAGAGATTATATTGTAATAATTTATTGTGTTAAAATTTTAGAAGGTATGAAATTTAATGTTACAAACACTTTTTAAAAATTTAACACAATAAAAAATTACAATATAATCCTTTTATTATATTATTATTTTTATTATAATAAATATTAAAATCAGGTCTCTTCACTTTTTTATCGAATTTAATATCTTAAAATTTTATACTGGAGTGCTACGTAAACACAACCGTATTTGGAACGGTGGAGTGCTACGTATTTACACTTTTACAGGCGCTTTTCCCGGGCGTGGCAGAAAAAGCAGAACATCAAGGATAAGGCAACAAAAAGAAAGGTTTCTTGAGGTGGAATCACCCACTTGGATTGCCACGGCAGATGCTACGAAACTACTTCGCGTTCTTAGCTGAGGTGGTCATAAAGTGATGTCCCTCCTCGGTCCCCCAGTTGCAAACTTTTTTTTTCTTTTTTGTTACGAGAAAAATTCTATGTACAATACCCACTAGATTAGGGCCATATTTGCAAACCGATAATTTCTATAAAAGAATTTTTAGATACAAACATAAATTTTTTATCTAAAAAGTTTTAGCTTTTTTAAAATTATGGATTCATAACCTTTTTTTTTCCTCTTTTTATTTTAATTCAAAAAATTAATAGTAATACATTGTTAATATATATATATATATATATCAAAATAAATATAAAAAATTCAATCTCAGTATTTATAGTAATTCTCATAAAATTTTAAAATTTTAAAAATCTTTTTAATTTTTTTTATAAATTTTAATAGAACTCTAATTTACCTCAATTATTACAACGCCGTTAAAATTTCATAAAAATGTTTAAATTGTTACATGTAAACATGACCGCTGCGATCAAACTAACCCAGTTACGCCATGTTATAAATTTGAGACTCTTGAAATGGAGATCGGTCTTACAAAAATTACCTTAATCAATTACTCGATCGAGTAGAGTGTAGACCAAATGCACTATCTTCCATTATTGCATCTTTTAATTCAATCGTGATACTTCTGTGACCTTTTTCATTGTCCAACTTTTAATTGTGAAAGATTTATACTTTAGCCTATCAAACAAACTCTGTAGCACCTAATAATCAATTGTAATAATTGATGTCTTAAATTCTTCTTTTGCAATGTACTCTCTCCAAAATTTTAGCAATACATATATATTATATAACTTAGTTTTAAATTCTTTTTTTTTTTTATTTTTTTAGCAATCAATTGCTCAAGGAGTTAGTCTAGTGATTAAGGCTTTGTAATTACCTAATTTATACGAACCAGAGAATGTAAAAATGTTAAAATTAGTTAAAGTACACATAAACTGACTCAAACATCCAATGTGCAACCATTATTACCATTATTGCCATCATACGAACAGCTCACTAATCAATATGCAACCATCATAAAATCTAGGAAGCTGTTCGGTTGAGTTGTGTTTTGATAATTTTTTGTATTTTGAGAATTTTTAGGTGATGTTAAAAATGATATTTGGTTGTAGAATTTTTTGTGTTGTGAGGATTTTAAAAAATTCTGGCCCTTAATAAGGTGGACGTCAACTTTTATGAAACTTCTAGAATTACTAGGTTGTCTCAATAAGTATACAACCTAAATAATAAAATGGCGAAAGAACGGACGTAAAAGTTATACCCAAAGAAATTAAAATTAAATAACTTGAGACAATGAGGAAAATGACATATTTTATACAAAGCCTATAATGGAAGGTATAGGTATCGGTGGTTCATGGGCCTGCTCAATGATGGTTTCCTCTTCATCTCGCAGCATGGAATAAAAAATGTGGAGTAGGTAAGATCGCATCAGTGCCTCACATGTCAAAATGATAACGTTCAATCAAGTACTCCATGCCACTTCACCAGACAGACACGCACTTGAGTCCTCGTAATAAAGCAGTGGATCTGATTTGGTTGACGATTGATTTCATTGGTTGATTGATGTTTACGAAGGCGATATTTTGGAAGGATTGACTTTCAGCTTAATAGTTTTATAGAGGATAAGATAAACATATTATGGTTAAAAAAACTCTTAAGAGCCTGAGTTTGGCAACTTCATTTAGTAAGATAATATTTTCCCCCGTGACCCCCACTAACCCCTTCCTTCTCTCTTGGATTGAAGTCATCTTTTTTTTCCTTGAAAAACAACCAATAGATTAAAAACGACTAAAAAATAAACACAACAAAATGACTAACACAGACACAACTACAGGACAGACACAGACACAACCAGCAAGACCCTCCAACGGATCAGAGGATCCACTATGAACTCCATGCAGGGCAGAGTGAGTGATGGCCGGACATAGTAGACAAAGCTACTAAGACCTGGACAAGCCGGAAAAGCGCCACAAGGGACGCGTAGCGAGACCCAATAAAGGGTCGGAAAAGAGTCACAAGGACTCGGATAAGCCCACAGAAGGGGCAGACAGATAACCACGGAACTAAACAAACAACAAGCCCTAAATAGAGGGGCAAACCCAAACGGGCTAAAACACGACAAAACACGAGCCCGAAACAGAGGGGTAGACCCAAACAGGCGACCACAGACCAACAAACAAGCCTGAAACATAGGGGCCGACCCAAACGGGTTTATTTCAATGCGGACAGACACCGGCGGCGGCGCGTGCGGCGGAGGTAGCAGTGCGTGGTGGACGGCAGGGCGGAACCTTTGTGGAAAACGGAGCGCAGGGGCCACACGTTCCACTCCGGAGGAGAATGGCTAGGTTCGGGGGCGGAGAGACATCCACGCGCGGCAAAGAGCCGCCCATTATACATAAGGGAAAACCAACTTCAAACCCTTGGGAAAAGGTAGCTCAAAGACAATTATAGGACAAATTATCCCTCAAGGTCAAGAAAACATATTCTTAAAAGGTGACCAGTCAGCATAATTGAATATGTCTTGCTTGGACTACAGTGAATACCTTAATATAGTTGGTAGTCATATGAGTAACAATATAAAATTGATTAGGCCCTTATTCAAATGGGTTATTAAGAAAACTTGATCAGGTTAGATTGTGGATTACTTTTAACTAGATTTAAATAAGACATTTTATTCCCATGTGTGGTGGCAGGGTATTAAAAGCCAATCTGGCCGCAATTCTCTCCCAAAAATGGCTTCTTTTTTGGAAAAAAGACTCTTCGCACTCACACTTCTTAACCTTCTTAATCCACGAAGATCTTCGCTGTCCCATTTGATGATTCTAGAAAATAAACAATTCTTGTAGAAGGACAATATCCAGAGCTATTGGTTACAATAATTATGCCCAAAAATCCTAAAGGAATCGAGATCGTTACTATTTAGTCTCCTCGTACAGAGTATGTATTCTGTGTCGCCGCACAGCAGAGCAACTCCAATGCTTTGGCATAACTTCAGTCCTGGAGATGGGGATCCGGGCCTTTTTGGTTGGGGGAAAAAGGAAAAAAATCGGGTCATCCTTTTTCGTCAAATGCCCCGGCCCCGATTGTTTAGTGTGCTTATCTGCATCACAAAGGCCAAGCTACTAATACTGAGTATTTGTGTGTTAAAATTTTGGGGAGGTTAAAATTTTAAGGTATTGAATTTGGTGAAAAAATGAAGAGAGTTTATTTTTAATATTTATTATTGTGAAAAGTAATGACGTGATGTGGAGAGAGATTATATTGTAATTTTTTATTTTGTTAAAATTTTAGGATGCAAACACACCCTAGTCCCCAAGCCTCTGATGCCGGACCTTTAGTACGGAGGAAAAGGTCCTCCTCAGTTGTCCCGCATGTGGATGGACGCAATAAACCTCCGATACAGAAGCAAAAGGAAAAGGAGACCATGTTGCGTAATTGGTGTAATTACAAGTTTTTTTTTTTTACTTTGTTAAAAAAGTTTTCATTACTCTGCCATTAAACTTTTCATCAACTCAATTTTTAACCAATAATTTTATATTTATACCCTCCGACAGGAAGTCAATGTAAAGAGACAAGTTCGAGCTGGTATAAATGTAAAAGTACACGTCAATAATATTTGAGCCAAAGACTTGTTTTGCAGGGAGAATTCAAACACCGTGATTGTCTCTCCAATCAAAGAGAAAAGAGCTATGCAGCCTATGCTGGTGACAACAAGAATTAGATTGTTCCCAAAAGAAAAAATGGGTAACAGGGTCGAGTGTTGAGGTTCATGTTGTACTTGAAAGTTCTGATGCATTTTGCAAAATTGCCAAAGAAAGAACTTTTTAGTTTGTCAAAATCTTCTTCACATCTTTGATAAAAGGAATTAATTGTCTTTGTCCGGGTGGAAGGGGCGTATGAATGCAGAATTCATCTGCCATATCTGGACTGAGGAAGTGATAGTGGCCTCAGTAGCATTGTTGAACAGAAAAACCCGAGCAGCCCCATAGATTGCCTTTGTTGGATAAACGCGCGATGTGATACATGTCCTCCCACCTTGAGCGAAGCTTTCAACTATTGAATGATCCACCTAGATAACCATACATTCAATCGTGCACAAAGTTTATGAATCCTGATAATTACAGGAAAGTATCCATTCATGTAGAACTAAAACAAAAGCTGAACTTACCAATAGCCTCAAAGATAATTTTTCACCTTCCAGTACTGGAACGGAGTTCCCATAAATTTGTCTACTGACATCACTTGCCTCAGAAGACCTATACGGAAACGATTTAGGTAACTCAGTGAGTATTGCTGATCGTTCAAAGATGGCTTACGAAGAGCCAATTAGGTCCTAATTGATCACACGAAAGGTGTCAATCAAAGTTTTCTTAATTGGAACATGATCAAGGGGCAAAACTAAAGAAGACTGCAGAATACCTTGTTTGATCAACACAGAAGAAAGTTGTGAGATTGCCGTCAGTTCCTTTGGCAATATAGAAAAACACAGGAGTGTGCTCTGAGAGGCTCTCATCTGCAAGAACAAGCAGTCCAAAGGGTCCCAGTGCACCACGTTGAGCCGCTCCTCTACTGGTGCTGCAGCTGAAATCCACTTTGGTTTGGGATGTCCTCTCCAAAGCCTCCTTATCCAATTCAAACTCGGCGACAATATCCAACTGTGTGGCTGTGTCAATGTCTAGAGGCACAACTGATCCTGCCTTGGTTTCCACCTTGTTAAACTCTTTGCTGGTCAATCTCAAACTTTCTACCTCCTCCACTGGCCATTGAAGCAAATTGGTTCCAGTCTTTATATCGAGCACCACTGTCCTTGGTATACTCTGTGGAGGATCATTACGAAAATAAAAAATCATGTCAAGGAGAGTGAACCTGAGCGCTAGTTAAATACATGCTGATGGTTTTTATTTGGGTTCCATTTAGTCAAAAATAAAGGACATGATGACCTATGACATAGGCTAGAAAGGGATGCTTACCTGAACTGATGCCCAGCCCTTTTTCACATCTGCAGTTTCGCTATCTGACTCTTGAACCCATCCCCACAAGACCCTCCTTCCCTTATGCAAGTCGTAGAAAGTCTTGGATGCGTAAAATATGCCATAGTCGTACCTCAGATCAATATCAATTCCGGGGTTGTCGGGAACCCATCTAGCATTCTTCTCATCATAAGTCCCAAGTGCATAATAATCCCTCCTGTCCTCGTCAAGGCTTCTCTTGACTACATGCTTCACCTCAGGCCCATTAACCGAAGTGTCCAAACCTTTTGTGGCAATCTTAGACACAGGATAAAAGTCCACACACTCCCACATGCCAGTGCCAGGGACAGCATGGAGCATCCCATCTAAAAGCTTGTAGCTCTTGAAGTCCTTAGTGTGGTAGATCAAAGTAATGCCTGTGTTGTTTACCCTGGACCCTATGGCGATGTTCCAATTCCCATCTGATGTGTACCAGGCCGTTGTTGGGTCACGGAAGTCTTTGAAACAGAGGCGGAAGCAAGGGGTAGCGACCCTGGGCGGTCGCTACCCCTCACGCCACTAAAAAAAAATTCATTACTCTTTTTTTTGTTTTTTTTGTTTTTTAAATTAAGTTGGCCTGGGCCCGATACCCCTGAAGCTCAGGCCCAAACCAACTATACATATATTTTACACATAAAGCTTGGGCACGATACCCTTGACCCAGGAAAACTGCAATAACATTGTCTAACATTTTCTATCAGTCCACACAGCAGATTGTATTATACCTCAATATCATCAGTCCTAGCACCTCTCACTCTCATTTTTTCGATTTTTTTCCTTGTTTTTGCATATTATATTAAAAAAAACTTAAAAGCTCCGATTGTAACTTTTTGCATTTTTCCACGTAATTTTGTGGGTTGTTATGTTGTGGGTTGTTGGAAGTGCTGGGATAGTGGGATATGTTGTTGAATTTTTCATGAAAGGTTCCTTGGCCGAATGAGCAACTAACTTGAGAGTTGAATTTTTCTTGATCATCTCTTGATTGAAGGTTCCCGATTTCCAGCTCAATTAATATTCTTCTTCAAGATTCTTACCACTGGCCAATCATGGCCAACTGTTTTCTTTTTGTCCTTCTAAGAAAAATAATAATTATCAATCGTGAACATTTATCATGAGTTTGCTTGGCGGTAGTACTAATAATATCACATGGCAAGTTTGATGCAATGGTAGATCCAAATGATTGGAAAATTTAAAATTTAATATCCCCTTAAAAATGAGATATAAAAAAGAAAGGTTTAGGAATATATGCCCTGAAAATCTGTAGAGGGGAGGGGATCCATATTTTTTTGGCCTGAGGAAGCATAGTTCTTGAAAAGGTTTGGAAGTTTTGACTTGACTCTCATTGGTTAGTCAATAAGGCTGGTCATTGGGAGGGAGTGAGAAACGTAGGCCAGAAATTTGGATAAGAAATTGGAGATGATGGGAGAAGAAAGAAGCCTGAGATTATGATTAATCATGGGGCGGATGAGTATTTTGCACTTCTAGGTAGACAACTGTGGCATTGCCTGGAGCAAAGAGAAGCACTAATTTTAGAACTTCAGCAATTGCTTGTTTCTATATTTTGACAACTGTTATACTGTTTTGCTTTTGTGGAATTGACTGCCATCTATTTTTCACTGTTTATTTGCATCTCCACATGTGTTTATGAACAAGAGACTTCACTTTACATCTCCACATGTATTTGCATCTCCACATGGCTTTTAGTCTCTGGAATATAATATATTGATACATTCACTTTATTTTATTTAGATAATAGATAAGTTTGTCACAAGAGAACGAAGCCGGTACATGTATTGTAATATTTTTAATGTTTTTAGTCTTTAGTCTTTAATTTTTGATATTGTAATTATAAGATAATTTTTAGCATTATAAAAGAAAAAAAATTCTTGTCATTTCGTCTTTAGAATTCGACCCCCCTGAATTTTGGTCCTGGTTCCGCCACTGCTTTGAAACCAATACCTGGTGGAGGGCGAAGAACCGGGTTTCCAGAGTACTTGACCCAGTTGACGAGGAGGGGATCAGATAGGTTGGCAGGATACGCAAGATTTTGGACCTGAATTGACTTATTAGTGGATCCAGTGTAAAGCATGATAACTTGGCCATCAGGAAGGAGTGTAGCAGAGCCAGTCCAAACGCCGTTCATATCGTACCATTGATCAGCAACCATTGCTAAAGGGAGGTGAAGCCAATGGATCAGGTCCTTGGACACGGCATGGCCCCACACTATGTCACCCCACACCGCTCCATTTGGATTGTACTGGTAAAAGAAGTGATACCATCCTAACATGGGGCCTGTAGTATTTTGCAGGTGAGTTTTAAGATTTAGGAAATTCTGGCTGCAGGCAAAGTTGCATAAAGGGGTAAAGATTCAGCAGAGACAGGGAAAAGGTGTGGAATAGTTATTTTTCTTGCCTATGCCCTTGAAAAAAAGAAAAAGAAAGAAGATTCGCGTGAGACCTTATCTCAACGCCATATACTCGAAATGCTAGAATTCCTGCTCTTCTTTGCAAAACACAGTAGGATTAGATACTAGAGATTTGACAGAGTTGGCAAGACTGGACCAAAAGATATCTAACAGCGTAACTTCCCCTGTTTTGGACTAATAACTTGGCAGGTATCTTGTACTAGATTCCGACTAAGAAAAGGAAAAAGCTGTTAATGTTTTTTGGTTGGTCTAGGCTTTCTTAATCATGACCCCGACGTTCATCTGGTTATTCCACTGAACAGTTTCATCTCAATATGGTAGTAGAAATCTGAATGAGCTAATAGAATCCTGGAATGATATTGTCTTGCATTGACCTTTTTACCATATAGAATTAGATCCTGATAAGATGTTACTTTGTCCATGTATCCATATGTGCAGATATTAATCAAGCAAAGAAGACGAGGAAGAATAATAAAAGATCTTACCATTAGGATCTGAAGCAGAACCAACGAAGATCCCCCCATTAAAAACGTGATAGTTAAAGCGCACAGCCACAAAAAAAGGGGACGAAAATCAGCATAAAACAAGAATACAATGAACAATAAAAGTGTACTGTACTTGCTTAACATAAACAGCACATACTAATTATCATCACATTATGTCCAACGACATGAAAATCCTGTAAAACTCTCAACCAGTTAAGTGCGCGCTCTTTCCCCAGTTATGATGAGATAAATGCTGCTATCACTATTCTAGAGGGAATTCAGAATGACAATGCACGCTCACTATTACATGGCCTCAAGATAATTACTCTTAATTAATTCATAGCTTACTAAAATCTTTACCTTGTTCTCGAAGTCTGGTGATACAGATATCTGTAAGGGTTCAATTTTTTTTGTCTATATAGAATATTGAGAGGTGATTATTCGAGAATGGTCTAGCTCTTTTAGGAGCAACGAAAAAACAAATAAAGCAACTGTGTAACAAATACATGTCAGATTAACATACCATTCATCCAATTCTTCTCTGGCTGGAAATGGTAAGCAGTCCTCTGCCATGAAAGCATGGTATTGTTCCATGGAAACGACATGACATTGACACCGGCAAACACCTGGTTTGACTTCTCCGACACCCCGGCGGATGCCTCACGTGAGACCGGCCGCAACGGCTCTGACGTTGTCGACATGGGAAATCTCAATGTAGCCAATGATGCATTGTCGCTCACATTGACATCTGAATCCCTACCACCAGCGATAACGGCCAAAAATAAAACAAGCATCAATAACCCAGCTAAGACCCCAAGGGTCGCCCTCATGAGTGGCCTGTGCCTCGCCGGAGTTAATTCCGGTGGGTGGGGTCCATCGGAGAGGGGAGTGTACGAGCATGGGAGGATGGTGGTGTCGTCAAGCTTTAAGAAGGAGCGGAACGGGTTGGACTTCACCATGTTACCTGGTGTCTTGGAACAGCAGAGACTAATGAACCAGAGAGAGACTAGAGCCCCTCTTAGCTCTTCTTATCCCTCGTTCCTCCTCTCTTGTCAGAGGAGGAAACGAGGAGGAGGGTGTCAGAGATTACAAGGTGTGGTGTCTGATTCAGATATGCCACTCCAATCGTTCCAAGGCAAGGTTCTGTGGACGAGCTCTTTTGCTTTTTATACCGGTTGGGTTTCCTGCTTGGCTGGGAGCGAGCGAGAGAGGGATTTGCGAGAAAACAGCAATTGTGTGAGTCAGACAACTATCAGTGCCACGTATAATATAGACGAGGATGTTGCAGAAATCATGTTAGGCAAGTAGTATTCAAGAGCATTGCACGTTTTTAAGGTGGTTGGTGGAACATCATTTATGGTGGCATTAATTTGGGAGAATCTGCTTTATTGGCCATGGACATTGGACTCAGTGCGTGTCATAATTGCCCAGGCTAGCTCTATTCCTACTCTTTTCCTAACCATTCTACCCTTGTATTTAATCTATTGTATTCTTCGTCACATCACATGCATGTTAACTATATATCAAAGTTAGGTGCCTATTTTTACCTATCTCGCCTCCATTAAAGCAGAGCTACGACATTCATGATCAACAATAATTTCAACAACATCAGGAAATATATTTTGATCCACGTACGTATAAATCCGAAGTCAAGTTTTATGGGTCTGAAAAGAAAATTCTAATATGCTAATTAGACTCAAATTAGGAGTCCCTAGAGGACCTTCCATATATACAGGATTATTTCTATTTAAAAAAGTTCCAATTAGGGCAGACGTAAGAGAATATAATATTGATAAAACCCAGAAACAAAAGCCCTGGCGACAGCGAACACCAATTTGGCATAAGGGAATGAAATCTGAAACACCACATGTGAATAGACAATATTGTTTACACTGACAACTAAACCAAATACTATCTAGGTAATATTGGATCTGTTTGGAGCAAAAGCCAAAAGGTATTTGGATGAATGGAAAAGCTGGAAAAATTAAACAAACAAACATGATTGTTAATTAACATTGAACGAAGAATGTAAATGTGTGATCAGTGGTGGAACCAGGATTAAAATCTATAGGTGTCGAACTTTAAAGGCAAAATGACAAAAAAAAAATTTCTTCGTAATGCAAAACATTGTCTTAGAGTTTTTTTTTCTACGTCATTGTCTTAGAGTTATAATGTCGAAAATTAAAGACTAAAAGCAATAAAAATATTGGAATACATATACCGTAATATATACTGCGATTGAGAGGTGACAATTGGATCCTACGAGTTTGCATCTTCTGAAAATGTTGCAAAATGACTTCGTTCTCAATAGTTTTAAAAACTTCTTTCTCGATGTACACTAACATGCAACCATTCATTCAGTTATCTCCCATCCTATTACGCAAACCACTTTTGATGATCTAATTTAAGTTAATTCTCTACTTAATTCTAAAACTTTAGAACAAATTACAGATGATTTTGATGGTTGAGGTCTTGATGCCATTAGAGGTTGTATTTTTTACATTTTTTTGTTACTACCACAATTGAGATCTGTCTTTTTTTTCCTCTTTTTTCTTTTGACAAAAGGTTACTTGGGATGCATTTGTAATTTACTTTCTCTAGGTTCTATGGATTTGAAATTGAAAGATATTCACATTCTTCAAAGCAACTTACACACACAAAGCAACAATTGATGGCAAATCATGCTCTAAATAATAAAAATAAAATTTACAGGATAAACAAGATTTAGTAAAAGAGTTCCTTAGATAAATATATCCCAAAAGTGATCAGAACTTTGGTTTGGCCTATACAAGAATTCTATACAAACACAACATTTTTCAAGGTCTCTAATAAAAATGAAGAAACAAATCAACATATGGAGAAAAAAATGAAGTGATCTTGATTGTGAAAAATTAGGAGCAAAGAGTAAATAATTTTTTACTAACATAAATTTAACAAGATGGCAGGAAGTTACCCCTCGGTTGAAGAAATTGTAATCGATGCAAAATAAAAAATTATAATAACTGTATATTTGCCTCAATTATTATGTAGCACTAGAAGCAAAATCAATGTATAGAAAAAAATGTTTTAAATCTGATACCCATTAACTCTATTTGGCTTGAACTTAATGGGTATCAGACCTGAACTAATGAGTATCGGACCTAGCTAATTTATAAAAAAACAAAAAAATCTAAGTGTAAAATTTTTTTTGGGGGTGCGATGGGTATCGGCCTTCCGCCCCTGCGTGTGATCACTTCAATTAGATCAAATTAACAAAATTGCTTACTCTAAGACTCCATAATTAGGTTCGACAGCTCCACAAATCTTCTTGGGCGATTATAATTTCCTTTCAAAAAAAGGTTAGTAATATATAGGATTGTGGTGACTCACATGACTTGAAAGCGACTACGGCTAGCTATTACTTGGGGTTAATTTCTCACATGAAAATTGCCACTAAGATGAAGAGATCAGTCGTGGCCTACTGGACTTTTTCATTTATTCTTATCCATCCAAATTACAATATGAATGTGTTTTGGAGTCCAATTAATGAATGCATTGAAAATATATACGTTCCCAGCATGCAAGTGGTCATGACTAAGCGTAGGACCTTCTTTCAAGCCAAATAATAGAGCCTTATACTAATCTGTATCTGTCTCCATATGCTCTCATTATTGACAAAAAAACAAGAACAACAAAAACAATCAACCTAGCTAGTAGCTAAGCTGGATCGATCAAAACCTTTTTGTCCTTTTCGTTAGCCTCTGTTGTCCAGCTGATATGGCCCCTACTACTTCAGGACGTTTCACATGTATAAAGCCCTGAGGCCCCCACATGGTCTCGCAGGTTCCACATGCATTTGCCTCCAAGGAGATAGATGAGCATGGCAACGATATTGTATATTGTTCTAATGTTCAATATTCTACATGATGACCCTTTGACAACGACGCTGTAAGGTGGATATATATCACCGATTTAGTCATGGAAATTAAGGAATTCTATATAAATATGTGTTTCAACCCTTTGTCCATGTAAAATGGGAATAATATAAATATATATCTTGCTTTGAAACTTTCCCTTCTTTTGCCTTTTATTTGAATCAGCTTTATTTAATTTAATTCCGGATCCAAGTAAGATGTGGAAAACGATTCATCACGTAGAAAAGCATGCCCCCCAATCAAACATTTTATGTTTGTCCTTTTCTTCCATATTATATATATGAAAAAAGTTGTGGGAAAAGATGGCCTCCCAAACATTACGAAGAATAAGTGATCGATTGAAACATATTGCAATGACAATGTTTTGTTTTTATTTTATGGTATTTTTTGTCTTCTCCCTTAGGGTTGATCATATCTTCTCTAATTTATTAATTATTTTAATAAGATGGTCCGATTCGGATAATAAATTAGGAGCTATGGCGATATTTTTGCTAGGGGATAAATATATAGAAGATCGTCAATAAAAAATCATTCTGATTGAAACTTGATCTTGAAGATGGCCTTTACTTGCGCAAGATTTTTGAAGGGTTTGAAATTAATTAGAGGTCGGTGTTTGAGATATGATTTCAATTGCGAAATAAAAGGATCAAATTCCGCAGATCAGAGTGAATTAGTTGCTGATCTGACTCTATTTTTGCAAGGAAAACTGGGGCATAACAACATCCCATGCATCTCACCTGGCAACAACAAGGAGCTCCTGCTTGTCTCATAGAATGACCTTTCTCTTCTCTTTGTTGAAGAATTACAAGAATTACTTAACAGGGGAGAAGAAAATTGTTTTGGTTTTTCCTTTCTGGTTTGCACATATTTTTGGGCTGCAACTATTTGACTGTAAAAATTGAAGCTAAACTTGGATATATATAATTTTCCTTTTCTTTTTTGTGTGTGATAATTTTAAGGGTTAAATACACTTTGCCCCCCTCATCTTTGGGGTCATTTTCACTTTGCACCCCGATGTTTTATTTTTGAGGCATTGGACCCTTATAGATCACATTTTGTCACATTGGACCCCGACCCCAAATTAACCGTCAAAATTGACAGTTATCGTCAAAACCTGAGATGCACGTGACTAACTCTTAAGTGAGTTTACGAAACTGCCCTTGACGCCAAATGATGCAGATTCTAATTAGCTTCGTAATTAAATGGACAAAAATACCCTTAGTCAGGGGCGTCAATGACAGTTTCAGCGATGTTCTCGATCAGAATGCTATGGTCCGGAAGCTGGCAGCTCTGCCAAGCGGGCGTGGAAGCTGTACGGGTACAGGTTTAAGCCGGGCAAAGACTCGGTGCAGGTTTAAGCACTCCGTGATCAAGTCAAAGCCCAGCAAGGCCAGCATGGGTGTTGTACAGAGGAGTTGAACAGGCCGACCAGCCACGAGTCGACGCTTAGTCACTAGTCCGAGCTGGCCGCGAATGTGGAGGGCGAGAGCAAAAAGATCGAGAGCATGATATCCGTTGAAATGGCAGAGGCTTCGGTTTTGTTCTGTGAGGAGTCAGATGCTCCCATGAACTCGGACGAGCAAGCTCAGGACAACGAGGCAACATGCTCAGCCTCTCTCTTCCGTCTTCCCCCAAGCTCCCGTTACCTTCTCTCGAACCCTGTAACCCTTCCCGCCAAAAGCTTATGTCGTCATTATCAGCAACCCAAAACGCAAACTTGCAGCTCCTTAACCGCCTTCTGATCCATGAACTCAATGTGGGCGAACTCTGGAAAGCAATCTCCACCCTCGATGACATGGCCCAGAACGATAGTCACCCGGACCTCACTTCCTACTCCCTCCTTCTTAAGTCCTGCATCAGGTCTGGGAGTTTCGAACTCAGCAAACTCTGCCATAGTATGGGAGATAAGAGAGACTTGGTTTCTTGGAGTGCAATGGTTTCTTGTTTCGCAAAAAATGATTTGCAGCTTGAAGACATCCTGACGAACGTTTCTTGAGCTGCTTGAAGATGGGTTTTACCCAAATTAGTATTGCTTCGCGGCAGTGATTCGGTGTGCTCGAATGGTTGTATCGCGGTCCTGGAACTGAAGCTAAAGAATAAAGGGAGAGGTAGCTTCTGGGTGGAGATCTCCAGGTAAGAAGCTCGTGCGGGCGGGGTAGACATGATAGTAATAAATGAGGAAAACAACAAAGTTACGTAGAAGCGTGGATGCTTCTACTTTCTGGTTTTTCTAAGTTGAAAGACTCGGATTGGTTTTTCCAATCACGTTGTTCCTATGAAGAAGATAATGGCAGTTTCGTAAACTCACTTAGGAGTTAGTCACGTGCATCTCAGGTTTTGATGATAACTGTCAATTTAGACGGTTAATTTGGGGTCGGGGTCCAATGTGACAAAATGTGATATATAAGGGTCCAATGTCTCAAAAATAAAATATCGGGGTGCAAAGTGAAAATGATCCCAAAGATAAGGGGGTAAAGTGTAATTAACTCTAATTTTAATATCCCTAATTCATTACCAATGGCTTTTATGATTTGGTGGTAATCTTTTCCTTTCTTCAACAATGAAGTTTCTGTGGTTCGAAACCATTTCAAGAACAGTATGTATGCACGTGTACAGGTACAGTTGTTTTGTGATTTGAGAGAAGAAGAGACAATTGTAGTTCCCAGCGATCATATATATATAGAAGCAAACAAAAAAGAGGGTTTTCAGATCGTACATACCTTCTCTGAACCAGAATTATCACGAAATAGGGGGAGTGTTAGCCTGAGCTATTGCCTGCATCCTTTTCGTAACGACCTCAAGAAAGCTTCTTCTCAATGCACCTACGCTCCCCTACTTGAAGCCTGCTGATCCTAAGTGATCGGTCCTCTTTTACTTCATTAAAAGGCTACCATGAAACTTTGACACCCGGAAGGTAACATGACTTGAATGACGAGTCACGAAAATCTCAACTACAGCGTGTTTTGCGCGCAACGTGTTGATTTAGAAAACTTATCCTATGAATATTTGAAGAAGATCCCACTGGCTTTTCCATTTAATTTTAAACTTTTTCTGAAAAATTAAACAACCCAACATAAAAATTTTCGTACAAATTCCAACAACTTTTTTTATAACTTCAATAATTAAAGACATCAAATATTCTTTCGCATTACTTTTTAACAATTTTTATTACTTTTTTTTATTAAAATCTTTTCTCTCTTCCTTTTTAACACACTAATAAGAATAATTTTACTTTTTAAATATTCGGGAGCCACCCACCCGATCACACCCCTTATTAGGGGAGCCGCGGGGTGGCATCCCCTGTCAATTTTTTTTTTTAACGAAGATACCGTGGACAGCTTTATGCGAGTTTTTTTTTCAAAATTGATACACGTGGCCAGAAAAATTAAATTTAGTGCCCCACCATTGATTGTACAGTGTAAAAGACGAAATTAAACGGAAGAATTAAATCGACAAACATCAGTAACCTAAGGCTCTTTTAAACAAAGTTGAAATTTAGACCATTTAAAAAAAAATGTAAAACACAGGAATCAAAATGTTCATTAACCCTTTTGTTTAGGTTATTGTTTTCCATTTGAGATACATTTTCGGAAACAGAAGAGACAGGTCTCTAATGTGGCTAGTTTGAAAAACATTCCCCAAGGATGTTCAGAAAATTTTACCCGCACGAGCAAATGGTGCGGCGGAGCTTACGGCTCAAACAGTTCAATTTGCAGGCCCACTTTTTCATTAAGCTCGTATTGCCAAAGGTAACACTGAATACAAGGTCAGAGGGAAGTTTGGGAAAAAAACAGACGAGAAAAAAAGCACTTGGAAGTCACATTGTTTATTCAACAACGACAAGATTTGCACAGCAAGTTAATGGGAACACCTCACACCTTTGGGGGAGGCCAAATCTTCCCAAATAATTCTTCCACTCGCTTGGCTTGGCTAACATAACCTTCCAATCCAGCAGGTAGAAGCTCCACAGCTGCCGGTCCCATAGCTGATGCAAGGCTTAATTGATCCCACTTCGTGAGCTGAACATGAACAGAGGATCAATTAACCATTCGAGAGTAACTAGGGAAGTAAAAGTAGTAGGAGCGACTAAATTTAAGAAGGGCCGGGATATGACCCAATAGCAGTAATCTTCTATTTTTCTGTTCGGAATTGATTTCCAAGGATGCAGTATGCTGTATGCCATGAATTGCTCAAGCTTTTCCAAGGATTGTGGAGTCCAAGAAACATGTGTAATAGAACGCATGCTGCAATCCTTTTAGTTTCACATCTAATTCCTGGTTAAGTTCATGTACAAGGATTACGTATCCATGCTGGTGAAGAAAACATTAGATCGTGTTACTTTATGGTTGGTATTTTTAAAGGAGAGAACATTGAGGCTGTATTCTATGAGTTCAGGAAACAGAAAATTGTGATGCTATAGATAATACAGATTTAGAATATAAACGAAAGCAGACCTGTTCTTTACTGAAACTGTAGGTGGCAGCAGACTGTGGAGAGAGTCTTCTAACAAAAGAGTACTTCTCATCAGGAGCAGAGACGGATTCTTTGAGAGATTGCAATACCTTCAGTGGTGCAATGATGTAGTCCACACTGAGAAAAGACAAAACATAAGTGTCAGAGGATATTCACAGAGTAAAACTTGTCAAAAACTTCCAGATATATGATCAAATGTGAGTCATATGGTTACCCCAGAAGGCTAAATAAATCCTGTTTGTTCCGAACTGCTGCAGCCATCAACTTCGATTTATATCCATGCTTGTGAATGTAATTATAAGCCTTGGTCACCTGCAAGGATGGCAAATAGTATGTCTGATTCAAGCTTTTTTTTGGTCTTCGCAGGTTGTTAACTGTAGATCCAAGCTGCTGGAGCGATTAAACACAGTACCAGAAATCTAACCAACTAACCACAATTAGTTTCAATGGTGAATGCTATGCCTATATGTTTAGTTTCAGAGGTTATATGGATCATGCTTTTAGATACCTAATCATAGATCATGGCTACGAGACCGATGAATCAATATACACCTTCACTAACATAATTCGTAAAGACAAAACAGAAACGTGTTGCTAAAAATGCATGCCGGACTGGGAAATAACAGTCCAAGTGTAGCCAAAATGAGAGAAATCTGGTGGAGGTACTATAATTATCATGCAACAACCACCAATTACAGCCCCTCGGCACCAAAAGACAATAAGATGGACCATCTTATTGACCATCAGATTCTACGGTTATACTGGAGACTTGTAAACATAAAGTGGATTCTTAAAAGAAATACCTATAAGCAACATATTATTGAGTTCACTAGATTAACATCTTGCTGACTATTTCGAAATAACTTTTTTTTTGGGTAACTATTTTGAAAAAAGTAACATACAGAAGAGAAGCGCGTTTTTTAACTAACCAAAGCCAACCCTGGATCTTCTCCGTTTCGGACAGCAGCTTCAATCTCAGGGTCACCAGAATGGTTGCGTGCCCAATCCTGAAGGATAAGGATGCAATTTAACAATGTACGAAGTAATAGGTTCTAGAAACAATGTCAATTCACCGTAGAGAAATGAAATCACCCTCATACGGCTAACAAAAATCTGAATAACAGAAGCACCAGCTTGGGCAGCTGCTGCAGCTTGAGCAAAGCTGAAAAACAGGTTAAAACCATCTATGATTGAGAAACAAAACAAGATGTTAAAAGCTTATTAAACTAGATTGCCAAGGATACTCACAAACCTATTAAAAAACTGATTTCCCGAAACAGTGATTGGGGTACAATCATAAGCATTAACTGTGAGTTTTTAATTTGACCAGGTTGGTTCCAAGACAACCTTAATGAAAAATCTTGTACATTATAAATTCTTAGAACAAACATTTAATCCACACAGAACTCTAAAGTAGCTAGCCAAGTCAGAAATTAGACCCAAGTGTACCTCACCTGCAACACCCTTCAAAAATGTAATACCTTACGACAAAATATTGGCAGATGACAACAATTTGAAACTTAAAATCAAGGACTTATCATTATAGGATTGGCCCAGAAAAGCACACATAAAAGTATGGAGACAAGCTTTTTAGTCAACATAATCAAGTGATAGCGTGGTTATGTAATGGTGAAGTTTTCAGTAACACTCGTATAGATGAGAGGCTGCACCTGTATACAAAAGTCAAATGAGTCTGTATGCCTTCGGATTCCAGCAACCATGAGGCCTCTATTCCCTGTACAGAAATTCAATACGTGATTAGAGCAGAGGTATGACAAGATTTATTAGCCTCCATGAATCAATTCCTCGAACAAAGTTATTCAGATTGCAAATTAGAAACATTGTGCTACTCACTTGCCAAGTTGAAGGGATTTTAAACAGCAACAGTTCAAGAGGTTGATTTCATTGTATAATTTCAACAAGTCATGCACCTGCACAATTGGACAAACTGCAATTATAAAATTGCTTAAGAAAGAGAGACAGATTGCCAGGGTAATTTAGGTGAATGAGGAAAATAAAGCACCCAAGGGACATATAGTACATAATCATAAACATGAGTCAAAACATGCAGGAAATGTCTTTTGCAGACCCAAATACATTTTGCATCTAAAAGATTAACATGCTAAAAAAATGTATATATATAGTGTGGCTTTCGAACTTCTAAGCAAAAATATTGTTGAAAGTTAAACTTGATTTGGGCCCAAAATGTGCTCCAAACTTAGTCTTGGCCCAATGGAGGATGAAGATCTTCTAGAGAGTTCCATAAATCTCTAGAGAAAATGAAGAGAAATCATCTTTCTAGAAAGTTCTATAGTGCTCTAGATAAAGGAAGAAAAAAAAAGTTCTCTAGAGAGTTCTATAAATCTCTAGAGTATGAGAGATCAATAACTTTCTAGAAAATTCTAAGAAAATATCTTAGAAATAAGTAGAAGTATATTGTCTAGAAAGTGCTAGAAAATATCTAGAAAGTGTCATAGAAATATCTAGATATTTTAGATGAAATGTGTGGCTAAGATTAAATGTGTAAGCCTATATAAAGGGATGTAGCTCCACCATTTTGAAGAAGAAGAAGTGAAGTCAAGAAAGTTCAAGACAAGCCAAGTTTGAGAAATTGAAGAGTGTTCTTCCATATCCCTCCTCATTATCTCTTCCACATAAATTTGCTCTACTTTAAAAGCCTTACTCTCTTTTTGTTGTAAACTCCTCTTCCAACAAACTGGTATCAGAGCCAGGTTCTAGTAAGAAGATGGCAAGTGAAATGATTCCCTTCCAAGTCCCTCAACTCACTAAAGACAACTATGACAATTGGAGCATTAGAATGAAGGCATTGCTCGGTTCACAGGACGTTTGGGAGATCGTGGAGAAAGGCTACAAGGAGCCACAAGATGAGGCCACCCTATCCCAAGCTCAAAGGGATAGTCTGAAAGACATGAGAAAGAAAGACAAGAAGGCGCTCACTCTCATTTATCAAGCCTTGGATGAGAGTATGTTCGAGAAGGTGGCAGTCGCAACAACTAGCAAGGAAGCGTGGGAGATCTTGCAAAACTCTCACAAAGGAGTTGATAAGGTGAAGAAAGTTCGACTCCAAACTCTTCGAGGTGAGTTCGAATCTTTGCATATGAAAGAATCAGAATCAATTTCTGATTACTTTTCTCGAGTATTGGCTATTGTGAATCAACTAAGGCGAAATGGTGAAAATTTGAATGACACTCGAGTAGTTGAGAAGATATTGCGGTCTTTAGATTCGAAATTTGATTATATTGTGGTAGCTATTGAAGAATCTAAAGATCTAGATACTATGACTGTTGATCAACTCATGGGTTCACTATAAGCCCATGAAGAAAGATTAAAGAAAAAGGTAAAAGAAGAGCATCTAGATCAAGCTCTTCAGATGAAACTCACCTTGAATGAGAAAGAAAGAAGCTTTGGCAGTGAAAGAAGCCAAAGAGGAAGAGGACGTGGCCAAGGTCGCGGAAGAGGTGTATACAAGAAGGAAGAATATAGCCAAAGTTCGTATTCTCCAAGAGGTCGGGGAAAAGGAAACAATTCAAGGCAAAATGGAAGACAAAGGTACGATAAATCTCAAGTTAAATGTTTTAATTGTCAAAAGCTTGGTCATTATGCTTCTGAGTGCAGAAGTAATATTAACAATGTGGAGGAGAGATCTAATTATGCCAGTAGAGAAAATGAGGAGCAACCAACTTTATTGTTGGCATATAAAAGAGCAGAAAGTGGAGACAAGAGCACATGGTACTTGGATACTGGAGCGAGCAACCATATGTGCGGGAAGCGAGATATGTTTATGGAGCTAGATGAGTCGGTGAAAGGAAATATTACTTTTGGAGATGAATCCAAAGTTCCCGTGAAAGGAAAAGGTAAGATCTTGATCCGCTCTAAGAATGGAAATCATGAATTTATTTTGAATGTTTATTATGTGCCTAATATGAAGACCAACATTTTGAGTTTGGGCCAACTCTTAGAGAAAGATTATGATATTCATCTAAAAGATCATAATCTTTCGATAAGAGATCAAAAGAACAATTTGATTGCCAAAGTGCCAATGACAAGGAATATAATGTTTGCATTAAACATTCATAATGATGCTGCTAAATGCTTGAAGGCATGTTTTAAAGATTTATCTTGGCTTTGGCACTTGAGATTTGGGCATCTTAATTTTGGTGACTTGAAATTGTTAAGCAAGAAGAAAATGGTGAAAGGATTGCCCAAAATCAACCATGCGGATCAATTATGTGAAGGGTGCTTACTTGGAAAACATTCTCGAAAAAGTTTTCCAAAAGAAGCAACCACAAGAGCTAAAGAGCCACAGCAACTTATCCATACTGATGTATGTGGGCCAATCAACCCAAGCTCTTTTGGTAAGAACAATTATTTTGTTCTTTTCATTGATGACTTTAGTAGAAAGACTTGGGTTTATTTTCTAAAACAAAAATCAGAAGTGTTTGGGGCTTTTATAAAATTTAAGGCCCTTGTGGAAAAAGAAAGTGGCTATGGCATAAAGGCCATGAGATCTGATAGAGGTGGAGAATTTACCTCGAAAGAATTTGAAAAATATTGTGAAGACAATGGAATTCGTCGTCCATTGACGATACCATACTCACCACAACAAAATGGTGTTGCTGAAAGAAAGAAAAGATCCATTCTTAATATGGCCCGCAACATGTTGAAAAGCAAAAATATGCCCAAGGAATTTTGGGCTGAAGCTGTTGATTGCGCAGTATATTTAGCTAATCGGTGTCCTACTAGAAGTGTGTGGAACAAGACACCGCAAGAAGCATGGAGTGGGAGAAAGCCAAACATCTCCCATTTACGAGTGTTTGGGAGCATTGCATATGCTCATGCCCCAGATCCAAAGAGATCCAAGCTGGATGACAGGAGTGAAAAGCTTGTCTTCATCGGGTATAATCATCGCTCCAAAGGTTACAAGCTATATAATCCTAGCAAGGGGAAGATCATCTCAAGTAGAGATGTCGAGTTCGATGAAGAAGGAGCATGGAATTGGGGCCTCCAAGCGGAAGACTATGATTTCTTCCCTCTATTCGAAGAAGAAGCAGAAGAGCATGGAGAGCAACAAGAGCTCATTAGTCCACCTTCATCTCCTGCATCATCTTCTCAAGGAGACTCATCACCATCATCCTCTCTCGGAGAAAGCTCAAGAGAAAGGACGCCAAAAGTGAGGAGCCTGCAAGAAATTTACGAGGAAGCAGTTCAAAGTAAAATATGGAGAGATGCCATGAATGAAGAAATCAAGGCCATTGAGAAGAATGATACATGAGAGCTTACAACACTTCCTAAAGGGAAAAGAGCAATCGGAGTCAAATGGGTGTACAAGGCGAAGAAGAATTCCAAAGGAGAAGTTGAAAGATACAAAGCTCGATTGGTCGCCAAAGGTTACAATCAACGTCCTGGCATTGACTACGAAGAGAAGGCAATGGCTCGAGAATTTGAACCAATAGAGATCTATGTTGATAACAAGTCAGCACTTGCTCTATCAAAGAATCCAGTATTTCACGACAGAAGCAAGCATATCGATACAAGGTATCATTTCATCAGAGAATGCATTGGAAAGAAGAAGGTGAAATTGAAGTACATCAAGTCTCAGGAGCAGATTGTTGACATCCTCACAAAGCCACTCAAGCATGACGTGTTCTGCAATCTAAGAACTTGCCTTGGAGTAGCAAAATCAAGTTTAAGGGGGGATGTTGAAAGTTAAACTTGATTTGGGCCCAAAATGTGCTCCAAACTTAGTCTTGGCCCAATGGAGGATGAAGATCTTCTAGAGAGTTCCATAAATCTCTAGAGAAAAAGAAGAGAAATCATCTTTCTAGAAAGTTCTATAGTGCTCTAGATAAAGGAAGAGAAAGAAGTTCTCTAGAGAGTTCTATAAATCTCTAGAGTATGAGAGATCAATAACTTTCTAGAAAATTCTAAGAAAATATCTTAGAAATAAGTAGAAGTATATTGTCTAGAAAGTGCTAGAAAATATCTAGAAAGTGTCATAGAAATATCTAGATATTTTAGATGAAATGTGTGGCTAAGATTAAATGTGTAAGCCTATATAAAGGGATGTAGCTCCACCATTTTGAAGAAGAAGAAGTGAAGTCAAGAAAGTTCAAGACAAGCCAAGTTTGAGAAATTGAAGAGTGTTCTTCCATATCCCTCCTCATTATCTCTTCCACATAAATTTGCTCTACTTTAAAAGCCTTACTCCCTTTTTGTTGTAAACTCCTCTTCCAACAAATATTTCCCTCAACATCATAGGTTTTGCTTACACAGTGACATGGATCCTCGGCCAACTAAGAAACATGCTTGTTTAAAATTTCTAGACCAGAGATTATGTTTCCATTCATCAGTATACATTTATAATTTTTCCTTTCCATCAGTTGCTATGTGTAAAGCGACATCATTAACACCACGTGTAGGGGGGGATGAGTCATATGACTAATCAAGCTGGCTATCAATAGAAAAGATCGAAGTTAGATGGTGGACCTCTTATGGCAAGATCTCAGTTTCTACTCAACTTGTTCATTTTCTATTCAGGACCGATGTTCCTGCGCTTCTCAGCATGATGCTTCCTCCTAAATTTCTTGATGTAGATACTGTTTTAGAAAGAAGGGGATTTTAAAAGTATAAACAACATTGTAAATCACACTTCGCCTCCCCCAATGATATGGCAGTGCTAATATTCCAAAATCTCAAAGCTTGAATTAACGGTTCTTTGTAATGCCAAAATTCATAAACTAATTAAATGTGGACTGTAGTATGTAAGATCTAAAAGATCTAGATTGCCATCCCACCCAAACTCACTAACTTCCATGATCTGCAACCCGGATGCTTAGAAGAGATTAAATTAGCAACAAATAAATGATTCATGGAAGTTGAAAATCAAAAGCATCTCATTACCAATATTCTATTCCTTTTTGGAAAAGTTAAGCATTTTCTTTAGGACAATAGATAACTAATCGACCATTAAAGAAACCAACCTTCCTGATAATGCCGTGCGTGTCATACGCAAGACGTGCATCCACTTCAGTTGAAACTCGACCAGGGACTAGTTTTGCCAAGTCACCACCAATGTTCGCCAAAGCCTACACTTCCATCACTTATGGTAAACCATTTGATCAACTTAACCAATTAAATTCACACCTTACAGTTGAAGTATGTGTGTGGAAATCCAACCTTATTAAAGAAACACGACAATCTCAAACCAGAGTTTTCGAGCCCATAACACTCTGAATCCGCCAAAGACATTTCAACAGCATTCTATACGAAAGAAGATTAATCAATTAAGAAAAGAAAACATCAACATGAAAATTTTGAATAGCTATATTCTTATAAAAATAAAATAAAAATAATTTGAATAGCTATATTCAAATCTTAAATCTAGTCCTTGTCTCTTTTGATGAGACTGAATCCTTACTCTAAATATTGTATCAGGAAGGCTTCAGATACCCAGAAGGAGCGCCGAGCTAACAGTAGCCGCTGTTGGAGGAAACCTATATTCCCAAGAACCAGAATAGTATCAATAGAAGCACCACCTCTTCATTCTATTACTCAGAAAATTTAATAGATAATTAAAAAAATGTCAAGGTCTGCTTCTTATTTTGTTGGCTTCAAAAATTAATATGAAAAGAAAGATAAAAACAACGAATACCATAAGTGGAGCTAGAGATGAAGGTTTTCTTATGCTCTTTCAGCGTCTCCATATTGTCAAACTAGATTACGGTCAAATTAGTGATGTTATTTCAAGCAAAAGAACACCAATTATTAGTAATTTCGATATCGTTCGCACAATTTCTGGCCAAGCAATGAACCAACAGAGCATTGCTATAAAACATAAATTTCCATGTCCAGCCCAAAAAAGAAACCCAGAAAACAGAAAAAAGAAGAGAGGGAAACAGTGGCTGAAAGGAAGCAAAGTCCGGATGTTATTTTCAAAAACAATTTTCTGTTTTTTGTTTTTAAGGTCATAGGCACGTCAGCGTTTTTTTTAAACACTGTTAGACAATCTTTTGTTCCAACCGGATTTAAACAGTGGCTGAAAGGAAGCAAAGTTATAACCCAACTATGGGCCTTTGCGGGCTGGAGAAGATACGGGCCGGTCATCCAATCACACATACTGAACTTCTCTGAATCCATATGACTCCAAAAGCCCTATTAATGTCTCAGATTTTTATCAGCCCATATTATTTTCCTCCAAACATCAGCTACTCGGTTTAATTTGGTTTTCCGTACTTACCCTCTCGTTATTTGCCTTGCACTTAAATTTAAAAAAAAATATTACTTTGATATAAATAGTCTTTAATACTTTGCACCTTAAAATTTTTACTTTTGCCGCTTAACTTTTGATGTCATTAGAGTAAAATGAGCAGTTTTTGTAATATGTTCTCTCCTCCGGAAGACATTAATAGGGCTTTTAGAGTCATATGGATTCAGAGAAGTTCAGTATGTGTGATTGGATGACCGGCCCGTATCTTCTCCAGCCCGCAAAGGCCTATAGTTGGGTTATAACTTTGCTTCCTTTCAGCCACTGTTTAAATCCGGTTGGAACAAAAGATTGTCTGACAGTGTTTAAAAAAAACGCTAACATGCCTATGACCTTAGAAATAGAAAACAGAAAATTGTTTTTGAAAACAACATCCGGACTTATGACCTCTCGAAATCATCGAAAATGACAGTGTCGGGAACGATCTCACTAAAGCTACACACGACATCCAATTCAGTGTTCGAACCTGTGCAAACAGCAACAACAACATCAAAATCCAAAGAAAAAATAATGAAGACAAACAGAGAATAAAGAAAGAAACTTTCAGATTGCATCAGGATCTGTCAATATCCCAGAGGTATACCAGTGTCGCGAGAGGACGAAGACCCCGAGGAAGCTCGAAGTTGCGGAAACGCCCTCTGAAACTTGAGCGGCACCAGATTACAGGCTTTTGATCCAGCTGAGAACCTCGGCTTCCCCTGCCATGAAAATGGACCCACTATAACTCATACTCAAATGCAGAAACTCATACACACATGCATCCATACCATCACAAATACATGCACACATACCTGGAGAGAGGAAGAGGAAGAGGAAGAAGAAGAAGAAGAAGAAGAAGAAGAAGAAGAAGAAGAGAGAGCCGAGAAGGATGGAGATTGCAAGGAGAGTGACATTTTTGGTTTCCCGTTGAAACTCGGTTGAAGTGTTCGTAACTTCGTATTAGGGGTGGGCAAACCGGGTTCGGGTTCGAAAATTTTAACCCGAACCCGAAAATTCGGTTTTCTTCATTACTAAACCTGAACCCGAACCCGCATAAACCCGAAAAAATCGGGTCGGAAATGGGTAGGTCCGGTTCGGGTCGTCGGGTCACGGGTTTTGACCCCTCCAGTCTCATTTGAGGACATTAGATTTTCGGGGTCGGGTCGGGTCGGGTTATAGGTCGGGTTTGTTACTATACCAGAACCCGAAAATTGGTTTTTCTTAACACACAAACCCGAACCCGTTTAAATCCGTCCCGATTAGGTCGGAAACGGGTCGGACCGGTTCAGGTCATCGGGTTTCGGGTTTTTTGCCCACCCCTACTTCGTATCGATGTGGAGCCGATGGGTTTGATTAGATATTTATATATTTTTCTTGGAAGAAGGAAGTAAGTTAATGGATATTTTAAGTTGAAAAACACTGATATCTGAATAAAAAAAGGGATAAATGATATTTTGGTCCATGTGGTTTGGGTGAAAATCAAATTAGTCCCTTATCAATTTTTTTCATCAATCGGGTCTCTGATTTTTACATGCTTTTATATTAAGTCTTTTCGTCCACTAACTTAATGGTAAGTGACAACCTGATCTGCTCAGAATGGAGAGCTGAGAGGATCGAGAGGCCCGAGCAAGCCGGTCGCGCGCACAAATGCTATATAAAAGCAGCCCGAGCATCCCGAGTATAAGCAGATCGAGAGGCCCGAGCAGCAAGGCCATACAAATTCACATCTAATTTTTAAATATCGTCTAAGCTCCGATATTAATGATATGGAAATGTGTAATTGGGTTTCTCTGCAATTTGGGTGATAGGAGAGAGAAGGACATAGGGGAGTGAGATCTTGCTCGGGACACACACTGGTCGTGTGGTTCCTATTCGGTCAATGTGGGTCTCGAGTGGGACCCATTCTCTTTTGTCTCTCTCTTTTATTGCCCCTACAATTCGATCACCTGAATTGCAGAGGATTCCCGTCCTAGAAATGTCAATTAACCGCAGTTTTTGCCAATGTTTTGCTTATCAAATCTAAAACATGCTGTGTATATCGTGGCAACAAATAAACAAATTATTAATTACAAGAAACAGTTTCAAGGTAAGTAGGAGTTGTACTGTTGGACATTTGATGAACAAACTATCTTCTGTTACGATAACTATGGAAAAGAAACAACCGGGAAAAATTAAAAGGGAATAAAAACACTATGGGGGGACAGTTAGAACTACTCTCTTTGTATTCTCCGCCAGGCCTCCTGTAAATGAATTTCCTTTTCCACAGGCAAACCTTGGAAGAGTAGAAGAAGAGTGGAGTTCTAAAGCTTTGGGCCACAAGTGCAGTAGCCTCTTAAAAAACTTGGATCAGGCAAAATCCAGAGCCAATCTCGGCCTGAGTTTGCGACCCATCTTGTTATGCTAAGTGGTCCTAGCCCATCAGGGTTTCACCATAGTAGCCAGAATACCGCGGTTGTTAACTCAGCCCAGGGTCCTTGGGTTTGAAACTAATGAAGTGGACTAAGCTGTTGGGGCCCATCGACGACAAAACAACTTTTATTTTGTACGGCAAAATTACACTAATGAGTTCTTTTTAATTGTTCGTATAACTTTCATATGCGTAAATTCTAAATTCTAAAATATAACCAACGTTTGATCAGAATATCAGGGGGAAAAAACGGCAGTAGCTCAAGGATAAGATAATCAAGAACCGGAGCGAGCTAAACATTAAAGCAACAAATTTACAGAATAGGCTTTTAAATGTATCAGATTCTACTCATAAAAAAAATGTATCAGATTCTATAATAGATTCCATTGGGGACATGGCTGCAAACAACGTACAACAATCAAATCAATTAAGGGGCTGGAGTGAGAACATAATAAGACCACTTTTTTTCTTTTTTCTTTTTCTGGGGGAAAAAGCTTTACAAAGATACAACTGCAATGCCAAAACAGATCAGAAACGATGCAGCTGCTCCAATGGCCTTTTGCTTAATTATGGGGTGAAACATTTAATAGTAGTCACTATGCGCCTTTAGGACCTTCCTGCTTCTTCCACGCCACCAGGGAATTAAGGAATTTCATGACCTGCATATTTTTGAAGGGTCTCTTTGTTAAACAGAGGAAAGAAGAGAGTGAAATCTCAGGGTAGTCCAGTCCAGTGTGATGATGCAGAGAGAGATGTAGATCAAAGTTTGATACCTGTTCTGGGTTCCTGAGGGAGTAGAAAGCATTGGTTTCTTTTGGGGCAGAAGAGACCAATATTCCATAACCTCGATTACCCTCCCGCAAAACCTGTTCACAGACAAGGATCTTGTTTTAATTAGCTCTGCATTATGGACTTCACAAACCCCTATCAAATGCAGTCACGCTTGCATTACCTTGAATGCATCTTCATCGGTCCTATCATCGCCAATATAGATTGGAAGCACGTCATTCCTATTACTTAGCCCTATAACATTAACAAAACGCTCAAATAATAAAAACCCAGTACTAGGTCTTGTTGCTTGTACTCAGAGAAGAGAAAGAGAGGAGTTAATACCAAGAGATTCAAGAAGAAATTCAACTGCTTTTCCCTTGTTCCAGTCAATCGCTGGACGGACTTCTAAAACCTACCAACGAGGAAAACCAAGTAATAGAGGTTAACATGGAAAACATAAATTGGTGAAAAACAATCTGTATCCCTTTTATTAAAGGAGGAATATATACACATCAGCGTTCAGGAAAGATAAAATGTACCTTCCGCCCATGAGTTAACCGCAATCGAGGGTAGTCCTTTAGAATATCATGAACACTTTGTGCGATAATAGGCCAGTTCTGAAGTCAGAAAATAAAGAAAGAGAGAAAAAAATCTGTAAAATTCTGCCTCGTGTACTCTTTGGTCAAATATGAGAAACCGGTAATAAAGCACCAAATGTAAACACCACCTTCTCATCTACATTACGGTAATGTACCGAGGCACAAAACTTGTGATTCTCAACTTTTACACCTGCGATCCCTTTAGTATTCTCAACGAGGGTTCTAAAAACCTGGCATTAAATAGAAACATGGAATTAGATGATAGGTTGATACATTAAGCACAAAACTGATATATTAACTGAAAAGGATTTCGCTACTTGCTTAGAGAACAAAAAAGGATCATGCACCTCGTCAATCAAAGGTAAAAATTCTCTAGCGGGCTGGAAAAGATTTACCTCCTTGACCTTTACCTACCAAGTCCAAAAATATTCAAAAGATTTAACACAATAATTTTAGTACAACATCATAGGTCAAACAGAAAAATTCTCTTCGGGCATTGAAGGGCGTACTATGAAAGGATTTGTCATCTCAAACCTGTTGGTCAGTAGATATAACACGATTTGGATGGTCATCAGACACTTGTTGTCTGAGTGGGCCCATAATGTCCATCCCATGACTACCAGCATAACAGAGTTCAGTTAGTCCTACCAATTCATAAACCTGAAAGATGCAATGGGTCAGATTCTAATAGCTTCCAGATGACACATATATACAAGACACTTGATGGTCAGACACAAAACAGTTTTAGATTATTCAATGAAAGACCTTAGTTACCTTATCACGGCTTCTTCCACTGATGATAGCAGTTGGGAAATACTTTGCAGCATTTCGTACAGCAGAACGCATCTGAAAACATTTTGTTTGATTCCATAAAAATTGGGTGGAAATCAAAATAAAGGAAGCGCAATATAAACATAAAACAAATAAACACTAAACTCTTACATCATTAGACATAAGGGCACGATCTGGGTCATCCACTATTGGAGAAAGAGTACCATCATAATCTAAAAAGATTGCTATCTTCTTGTTCTTCGCATAATTTGTAATTTGCTCAAAAGTGTTGAGTGCTGATGGGTACTTCAGCTGCACAATAAGAAAGACACCAGAGAAAAAAATATATCAAGTACGAGAACCAACTGCAGAAAGAAGCTTTAATGTACATATCTGGATGATTTAATCAAAGGTAACGAGCATACCATCCAGGAGCGATACGCAACATCAGCATCATCTGAAACGACCTCAAAATTGACATCCTTAATTAGCTTTTTCCGTGGGGGAGAAGAGGCTTTCATGGCATCCAACCAACCATTAGATCGGACATCATCAAGCTTTGCAGGCTTTTTCCTTGGAATAGTTACATACTTACTGGAGGAGAACGAAGCTCCTTGCTGTGCATAAGGCAATAAACCTGAATGAATTCTTAGTCTTGACTTGTTTATCGGTGCAGGATCAGTTAAAACAGGAGAAGCGTGATTTGAATTCAAGTCCATTGGATCCAGATTACTTCGGTGTCAGTAGTTATAAGAGCAATTAGTCCAAATGTATAAGGTCGACTGCCAGACAGTCAAAATGCAGAATCGATCACGTTTCCAAACTTGTTCACCCAACTCTTTTGTCTATGAAAAACCACCTCTTCAGCGTTTTCTTGTCACTGCTGCTGGGCGAGCAGTCCATCAAGCATAAGCTTCTTGGAAACTGTTGATGATATCAAATCATTACAGAAAAAACTAAATGTTTTCCAAAGGACAAAAAAATAAACAGGCTATCAATCAAATATAGCAAATGATCAAACTAAAATCAAATATAGCAAATGATCAAACTAAGTATACCTTCTCATCTCCAATGCCACACTGCATTTATAGTAGTTGGTCAAACATGTTTGCACACAGATTTTGGTACACTATTAATATTGAGATCCTGATATCAGCAAAAGGGATGTAATTTCTACAAGGAGTATAATCAAAAGAGGCTGTTAGTTTCAGGGTATGCAAAATTAACTGTTGAGGTATCCAGACACAATCTTGTATGAAGAAAAGTACTTTCATCCACGTACTATAATAACACAAGAAAGACAATAATTCAAAAACAAAATGCAGGAGCAACAGTAACAAAGAAAGGGATTAAAGTAGAAGCAAGGCATCGCCCAGGTAATATTCTGAAGGGATCAGACAGCAAACTGATAATGGAAGACAACTCAAAGCAATTGCTCTAGTCCAGTGACAATAAGGTTTCGCTCTCGAAGATCTAGTACATCCCTTTCGCATTCGTGTAGAAGAGAATATATATATATGTTCCTCCATCGATAAGACACTCCAACTACCGAAACTAACATTAACTTTAAGCCCCACCACGAGGAAAAGAACAAACTAAGAGAAGTTGAAAAATTAAAAGCTTTCGGGAAACAAATTGGCCGCAAAATTATAGCTATATTAATCTTGCTAACCGTGACCGGCACTGAGTCAATGCCTATATGAACTTCTTGGAAAGGTCAGAAAATACACTATTAAGAAATGGATCTAAACAACTCACAGTCTTTCTAAAGGCCATGACTCACAAGCTTCTTTCTTTCAATTTTTTCTCCTTTGTTTTTTTGAGTTGCTTCCAAGGTAAGTGGTTAATACACGTTTCCAAAGCTTTTAAAATCATTTTCCCTAGTTCGAAGCAACCGACAGGCATGAATTTGTTCTAAAATAAAGGACATAAACAAATGGCCTGTCAAATCATTTTTCTTCAACATATACTGCTCCACGCCTACATGTTTCGAAAGAAAAAGAAATTAAAAATACTAGTTCACCAAAAAAATAGGCGTTAATCGGTAAGACACCTTATGGTACAAAAATATGTATGTAAAATATTAACCAAACTAAGCTTCCCGAGTGCCAAACGTGAAACTCTCCGCCTTGTTTAGTTGTATACGCCTTCCCGAAAGTTAAAAATCTTAACTTTTTTGTTTCTCTGTTGCAAAAAACAAGAATGGCTTCGCTTTTCAATCAGCGAAAGCTCGTAGATGATGTTGCCCAGAGGGGGAAAAAATGAAGAAAAGAAGCTGGTGGACTTCGCACGTCATAAAGCAGAAAGCTAAAAGATCCAGCTAAAGAAAAAGGGAAGATAAAAAGCATGGAATTTTATGATATAAATCCCAACAGCATTGCCTTTACGTTGCATTCACACCGAAAATCCGAATTCTCCTTTACGAATCCAACACGGAAATGGCAGAAGAAATACCTGGTTCACCAGTTAAGAAACGTAACGGTCTCTTTTTCCTATCAACCAAACACGACCCAGATCGAAAACCTGAAATGAAACGAAACTAAGAATCTGACACCAACAAAACAAAGGATCTACGCCATGCCCAAGTGAAAAAAAAAAAAACAAAGAGGCCGACTTATAAAGAGAAAAAAATTACCTCAGGAAACGAAAACACCTGAAAACCCTATAATATTACAGTCATACAGAGAGACAGGTAGAGGGAGAGGGAGAGAGAGGTGAGAACTGCGCTATCGTAACAGAAAAGGAAATAAGGAATTGAAGGTCGAGAGTTTGGGTAATGGGTATTTATAGCGTTTGATGGCCTATTGGAGACGTGCTTAACAAGGTAACTAGGTTGTTGAATTGGGAAACACGACCGCTAGTTACCATATCTCCCCATATGCATCTTAAATCAATGGCGACTATAATATTCAGAGAAATTTAAAAATATTTAACAATTACACTCATTTTTCTTTTTTAGCAATAGTTTACTCCAATTAGTTATTTTTTAAACACGTAGAAAAAAAAAGGTTATTTTTTAAACGTATGTCAGGACTCAGGGGTCCATATTGGCCCCAGTCGACGAGGTGACTTTAACTGACACGTGCAGGTCGCAGTTTTGGGGAGTACTTAAAGGACGGCACCTGTGAACGTATCTGGTTGACGTGGCCACGTGTCAGCCTGGACCCTCAACGCACTGACGGACGGATTTCACGCTCGCATAGTTTTCATGAGCAGCTGGCTGTGAACGGTCACAGAAATATATCAAAATACCTTTCCCCTCTCCGACATTAGTGTTTTTTTTTTGTTCCCAGTTTTTCGTTATACATTATCTGCAAATCTAAAATAATGGAAAATTGTTTAAAAATCCATAATTTTTTAATGCAGACATAATTAATTTAAAATTTTAATAAAATAAAATTTAAAATAATCTCCCTTTGTTATTAAATTATTTTTTACTATAATAAATATAAATAATTTAAATAATCTCTTTATTTAATTTTTTCACTCACTATTATAAAATTTTACTTTTCATTTTAACTCAATAAAATTTTAATCAATCTCAATTTTTACAATATTTTGAAATTTTTAAAACATCTTAATTTGCAAACTTAACCTTTAATGTCCCACTAACTGAAAACGATAAAAAAGAAAGAAATGAAAAAAGAATTCGGGGGAAGAGGATGAATTTCGTCCGGAATTTATTTCCTGTCTTTCTTTTTATTGTCTGGGTTATGTTCGTTTCTTACATTTTTTCAGAATTTAAATACGTTCACAAAATTACCATCGAACATATTAAGAATTCAAACACAAATACCAATACATTTTACACAAGTTCCAACAACTTTTTATTTTTTTATTCAACATAAATTTTCTTTCTATACTTTTTCACAGAACTCCTATATTTTTTTATTAAATAATTAAATCAAATTATTTATCTCTCCACTTTACACTAATACCAATAAAACACTATTCAACATAAATATTCACAACTTCTCTAAAATTCTACATTTTTACTCAAACAGAACATATCTCTGATTTCCTTTCTACCAAACGTAACTTGAGGAAAACAATAAGTTCCACGTGGGCGTGGCAGAGGATGGTGCAGGGGAGGGCTTCACGCGCAAAAATCGGCGTTGAGAGTAAAGGCAGTTTAGGCTCGATTTGTTTTATAAAATTTTACTAATTCTAAAATTTTAACACAATAAAATATTACAATATAATCTACCTCTTTCTATCAAATCATTATTTTTCACTATAAAAATATAAAAAATTATCTCTCTTTATTTTTTCACTAAATTAAATACCTAAAATTTTAACTGCAGTTCCAAATTTTACTTCACAACCTTTTAGCTTTTTTACGGCTGAGTCGCGCGAATCTCGTGCGAGAGCAAGGTCACTCACGGGACGCATATACCGAAAAAAAAGCGGTCCGTGGTCCCCGATCCGTGCTGGCAAATCCCGCTTTTTCCTTCTACTACGATCTCTAAAAAGGCCGAGAGCGTTGCTGAAAATGGTAAAAGAAAGCTGTTAAAACCGTGAGGAGGATTGGAGGAGAGTATCAGTCTTATAAATTTATCAGAGCAGGTTGGTTTTGGATTCTCAGAGGTGGGTCCCCGCTACAGTTGGTTTGGTTTTTCCCGGCGATCACTGTGGAATCTCTACTCTCTGATAGCATCCACAAGACACTGAATTAGCCTAGAATCTGTTTTTTTTTTCTCTCCTTAGGCGTAGGTAATTTTCTTTAGCCGTGCTCGCGTATGAGTAGGAGATTATCTACAAATACAAATACGCGTTTTAACTGCATATACATAGACAAACCTGAAATATTTGGAGATGGCGGATAAGAAAGTAAATAAATTCGGATCTTGACCAGGAAATGTGAAGAATATTCATATTAATAGTTATTAAAGAATGTTTTTAGCTAGAATATTATACCATCTAGACGAAACAACAGTATTCGGAAGTTTTTTCCTTTTCCTTTTTCCTTGGCAACGGAATCGTGGTGTCAGTTCAATAACGTTGTAGCTTGGTAACAGCATTGGAGTTACAGCATTACTGTTTCAAGCTGGTCCCGAACAAAATAACATGTTTGTGTTGAGAAAAATTTTAGGAGGTTAAGTATGGTCTGAATATTTAGGTGATATTTGAACTTTATTGACATGCGTGTAAAAGGTATTAACTTGTATTGATGTGTGTAACAAATGTAATAATGAGTTGTATTGGTATTCATGTAGGAATAATATTGTGAGTATAATGTTAAAAATTTGGATACAAATCCTAAAAAAAGTATCAATAGATGTTTAATTTGCAGAAACAGTTGCATATGCAAATAAAAACCCTATAATATGATCACCACAATAATTCATTAAATTAGGTGTTCAGTTGCTTTAAAATCATCCCTCTAATTACTGTCCAACATCTACTGTTAGGTAGCCTGCAGGTTGCTTCTTACGAAGCGATTCTTATCGAACACATGGGCTGATCTGTTTTTGCATGCCCAGGATAGCAATTGTCAGGTTATGAAAAGGTTTAGCTAAAACTTCGGGAATTTAATTTGCCGAGATTTCCACATCAACAAACTAATTCTGTAATTAGAAGCTTTCTCTATATCTAATTAATCCCTTAACATTTTAGAATATTTTAATTAAACCATTAATAAAAGTGTTACCTTTTCATGTCGTGGGAAGGCAATTAGCCAGTAGAATTGTGTGAAGGTTTATCGTTGAGTGATCTCACTATCATGCTAAATATATAATATACATATTAGGCTGCAGGAAAGTGATACATTAAATTAGGTGCTCTCTTGATTTTCGATTTTGTATAGTGGAAACCGGCCTCCGGTCCCTTTGGTGTACTCCTACATTGAATTTGCAATGAAACATTTTGGATCAGTACTGAAAGCATATGCACATGTCCTAAATCACGTTGAAAAGGGTGTACGTAGAAGGGTTCGAACATTGAACTCAAAACACTCGAGTTCTAGAACATGCGACAGTATCGCCATTAGAATTGCTACTGATATATATGTTACCAGCTGATCCATACATCTGCTATCTTTTTCTTTTGTTATTTCCTTCTTGACGATTACGTTAAAAAACGAAACACCAGCTGGATTTTCTTGGACCAGTACTCATTTATGTTTTGATTGTTGTTTATATATATAAACTTAGCATATATAACTACCTGCTTAATTAAAAGAAAGTGGAACGTTCTACGCTCGGTGAATGAAACCTTAGCTAGCAAGATCTTTATCTTTAGTATTATTTTCTCTGTTATTGGAAACAAAACCAAAATTTTAAGCAATATCTATAGACTTCCCTTCTTGAGTGCCTATAAGTAATAACTAACAAACGGGATCCTATGGACTTTTGTCGTAGTTAGGAGTACTTGGGATTCCATCACCGATCACAAGCAACCGGACAGGCAGACAAATCAATCGTTAAGCCTGATTGGACATCAGTAATATCTAATAAAATACATTGAATTATTTGTTTAATTTTCTCCTCCTGATCAACGTTCAAGCATTGCACGTAGATATAGGCAGGGTCCCCACTCCGGCCTATAGTCTTCCCACTTAGCTCTTTCGTTAGTCAAATGAATACTGGACGTTCAAATTATCATTGTAAATGTGGGGACTAATTCATAAATTGCTTTTGCTACCTTAATTCTTCTTAAATCCTGCAACTGGACGGCAACAAACAAAAACAACCACAAAGAAAAAGCAGCGGCAGAGAAAATAAACCATTGCGTACTTTCAATTCACTTTTGACTAACGTGACGCTTTGAGCTTGACCGATGTGCATAAGAAAGCTCAAGCCATCTTTAGGTGAACTTACTTTCAAGCATATATATATGTGTGTATTAGATACGTTGCAAATATATGTTATTTCCGCGAAAGTGGACTAGAACGTCTGATTCTTTCAACGTAATCAAATTGGGAAAATTAGCTATGGGAGGAGTAGTACGAGTTGAATTTCATTCATTCAGGCGGCAAGGCGACATAAGCACCAAGACTGCACCGCAAAACGACAATGTCGCAGATGCAATTTCGTACTACTTCGTAAAGTGCAATGGGAGAAATGGGGAACTTTTTCTTTCTTTAGTTCTTCCTTTACTTTGGTAACTTCAACTTTGACTTCAAAACCTCGAAGGAGACGCACTTTGCCATTACCTCATGGTTTCGCACCTTAAATTAAAGATTAATTAGTGCGGACATCGACTGCCTTTTCATAATTTCAAAATGATGTTCTCCTACCCTACAGTAGTCATGACTTGTACGTATACATTTTTCAATACATATATAGCAAACAAGCTTGCACGCAAACCATTTCTATTTCAATTTTCAAGAAATCAAACGTAAGACCTACCTAACCTCAGGATCAAGGAAAAGACTCAAACGTTATCTAGCTACGGAAAATGGCATTTGAGGAGGCCTTAATTTTCCCCGTCCAAAGTAAAGCGCCGGTGCTAGCTGCTTCTACGTAGCAATTGTATGACGACTTCATCCTTTAAGTTTACGAATTTTAAGAACAGGGAACAGTTCACTAGATTTTTAATAATATAAAAACAACATATATTCATGCATTTTCATATTCCAAATCTGGTAAGAGGCATGTGCAACGAAATGGTCAGTTGTATTCAAAAATAAAGAAATCTACATCAGGCATAATTGCCTGCGAAAATAGTTCCAATTACACCATTAAGGCATTAATGCTCATGGGTACATAAAAGAAAATGAAAGGAGACCAATTATATGTATAGAATATACTTTCATTGTCGGGCAATTTCAGCATATATTGGAAATTTGGAAGAGAGATTCCAAAAGCCAAGGGGACCATGATTCCTCGCTAGCTGTTTCTCTCTTCAGCGAATGGCTATCACCAAATACTCCTCCATTAATAGACTCACAGAATTCTCACTTCTCATTGTTAATGACAGTGACAAAGTATATATATATATATATATATATATATTGTTTCGATCTGTGCTCTACACATGACACTTCATAAGGGTCCCATATCAATTATTATGCATAAATTTTATAAAAAAAATGTCAAATTTGTATAACTTTCTCTCATAATAAAGAAATTTTTGTTGTCATTTTCGTCCAAATTAATAGTAGGTATAGGTGAGCTATTTCTTAAGCTGCATGTAGCGAGGTTCAGGTTCAACCAAACCAATCCAAGCTACCTTTATCGAAAGGTACTGATACCTGTATTCGATCCATTATATACGCTCGGTCCACATGAATTTGCCACCCAACTGCAATTTGATGTGACTTTTCTATCTGCCTCTGGAAAATTATTTCCAAAGAAAACGTCTATGCGTCGCATTCAAAAAAAAAAACATGGCCAGTTTACGGAAGGTGTTCTCCTTTCTTGCACCCAGAGAAAATAAACGTCCTATTTCTCTAGCTAGCTAGGTACGTATAATCAAGCCTACAAACGATTCCCACAATCTCACGGCAGCTACGTACCTTGGAATCAAAGTTTTCTTATATCCGTGTACTATACTGTAAATACTATACAATGATCTACCAGCTCTCACTTGCATCAACATGATCTACCAGCTCTTAAATAAATCTAAGGTTGTTTGTCAACTGAAACTAAAGCAAACTTATGTATGCCGCTCACAAGAAAGGATCAAATAATTTGGATTAAGTGCTGAATGTTCAACAGTAATTTCCTCCAAAACTTAGAGAATTACAAGTGTTATAATTTCTATACATGTTAACTTGTTACGGTAATATTTATGCATATGAATAAATCAGTTCGGTAACAATTAAGTTTCTTCAAAATATACGTATCGTTTACATCAAAGGGACCTCAGATTGCACATAGATCAGGTGCAGACAGCGATGTAAAGGGAAGTATGAGGTTCATTGTGTAATTATCCCGCTTAATTCCTTGCGGTAATTAATTAGTAGCACATCGACGTGGGAGTCACCAGTTATAGGATTTATTGTTATTAAACATCATCGTCTGCTCTCTCCCGTTGAAAAGTAAATATATTAATAGTCTAACTCGCACGGGAAGAAAATAAAAAAAGACCCAACTTGGCAACGGGCAAAACAAACAGCTCTCACCACGGCATGCAGTTTCTGAATAAGGTGAATATTGCGAATATAATTTTATAAAGTAAAGTGTCAGTTTCAAGATCAAAGTTTAAGGGACTTGCCTTTTTAAGGTAGACTTTTATTTTATTTTTCTTTTTTTGATCAATTAAAAGAAATAAATAAAAAAAAGTATATTTACTAAATTAGATGTTTATTTTAGGTGTATATGTTTTTATCTATGAAACGAGAATGGAGGATTAGATATCTCTACCTAACAACAAAAGTATCTTACTTTTTTTGGTCTAGCATGCTTCTGCAACAAAATTTTCCAATCACAAAGAAGGTGCCGATCGAGGACAGCTATGTTGGACCAAAAAGCAGAAGAAAAAAAGAAGCACAGTCCATGCAGCCACCTCGGATACACGAGGCAAAACCTTGTCCGCGCCGAAAACGACCAGCAACTTCCGGCCCCTGCCCCGCTACTCCAAATCATTTGATGTTAAACACTGACGTGGCGACAACACGTTCGGCAAAGACCGACAACGACGTTCCAAATCGGGCCTTTGGTACAGTCCGGAAAGGGTCCCACCGGCACAGAACAAACTACGGAGCAGAATAATTCAATGACGGGGCCGTGACATAGAACGAATCCCCTTTAGTCCGAGCTGACGAGGACTTCTTTTGGAAAGCTCTTATTTTTTTAAAAAAATTATTTTTAAGAATTGACAAAGAGCTTGCATATCTGACTAATTTGACCAGCTCAAGTTGTGTTAGTTTTTTTTTTTTTTTTAATTGATTTTTGATTTTGGAAGAATTCAAATGCTTGAGATTCAAAATCACGTTGTGGTGTACAACGCGGCGAGTATACTTGAAGGGATTGGTATTTTTGAACAGTACTGTACTTCAGGTTTACTCTTCGTTGGAGCTCCAGCCATTCGGCAGGGCCGGCTCAAGGGTAAGGCAAGTTAGGCGGTGGCCTAAGGCCTCACCCTGAGCAAGCCCCGTAAAAACTAAAAATATATTTTTATATTTTTTGTGTTGAAGATGACCTAAAAATAAAAAGACAACTGAGTTAATAAAAAAAAAACAAAATGCAATCTTTTCATATTTTTTTTAATCATGAGTGGACATATATATTTCTTCCATACTTCCTATTTTTTTTTAGATTTCTGAACTTTGCTCAAAGAGAAAAAATGGCTTATAAATTTCTTAATTGTTCTAGTCATGAGGCCTATAAAAAATGCCTTTAATATTTTATATTAAATTTAATAATTTTCAGATAATTTTAAATATTTTATATTAAATTTTATATAAAAAACCTATTAATTTATTTTGCCTTAGACCTCCATTTTGTTTGAGCCGGCTCTGTCATTCGGGAAGTGAAAGCTATATATGGCTTAAATCGAAAACTTAAAAAAGAAAAAAAAATAAAAGACTTAAAAAGTAAGAAGTGGAAGCTGTGGCTTAAATTCGCGTAGTCTTCTTTCTTTTTGTTTCCGAATATATATATATATATATAGATGACTATTATAAATCGAAAAATCAGTAAATTCTTAGAAGCTACAGATCATATACGATTGTGATCGTCACGAAATACATAATTTGCGAAATCTTGTACACAAGGTCGATTTTTTTAACCAAGTAAAAGGAATTATTGTATACATTATGGGTACATCAACCAGCTGTTGTTGGTCTAATTCCGGTACGTGCAAGTTAGTAACATTTATTTCTTGTGGTCTAGAAGTCGCGAATGCTAGCTGCTAGCTAGTAGCTAGATTCGTCGGTGCCCAACATTTTGGTGCATGAGTGGAATCTTCATATAATTGGACGCGCAGTACATCAGTTCAACAAATCTGTTTCATCTTTCAAATCGTTAAGACTTTAGAGGTAGAGATGCATAAAAGTACTCTTTAAGTACCCAAATGAAACTTCTTTTCGCGGGGTCGGCCAACAATCTCAAGGGCGGCCATTAAGACAAAATACGACGCTTCCCCTTTCACGAAGTCAAAAAAGTATGTGACAGTAAATGTAGCTGGCATAAAGATACATTAGCTTTTTTTACTGGGGGGGGGGGGTACAATCTTATTTTTAGAGCATTATTAATTATAGGCTTATAGCTCTCACTAGCCCATTGAAGGTAGGTCTACTGATCCATCGACAACCTTCTAAAGAGAGTGGTGAGAGGTAGAGATGTTCATTTTCACCAGTGGCGGCGGTTAAGTTATCGGTATCGTAATTGGTAAGAGCGGTTATTGTGCCTTAGCGGTGAGGTGACAGTGTCAAATATGTGATTTCGCCAATTTGCGGTGACGGTGACGGTTTTCGCCAAACCGTCACCTACACTACCCGTTAACAACCTCTAGTTTAGACTTTAGATTATTATTGATTATATGACATACTTTTATTGGACTTTTGTTGGAATATGTTAATTGGTTTATGTCACATTGTTGGACACTTGTATTAGACTTTAGTCTTTATGTTTGAATATGATATTATGTTGGACTTTTGGACAACTTATTATATTTGTCATGAGTATTAATGATTATGATATTATGTTTGAATAAGTTATGATATTTGTCCATTTAATATGATTATTAATTATGATATTATGTTGCAAAATTTAAATAGGTTATAATATTTGAATGATTATATTTATTGCTTATATATGGACATTAAATAGTCTTAATGGTCCAAAAAAACCCAAGGACAAGAGCCTAGTAAAAAAATGAAATGTAAAAAAAAATTATTTTTTGACCTAACGCTTACACGGTTTAAGCGGTTATCGTCTAACCGTTATCGTTAATATCGTCACCGGCAAGAGCGGCTATTGTACTTTAGCGGTGCAGTGACGGTGTCAAATATGTAATTCCGTCAATTGCGGTGACGTGTCAAACCGTCACCAACACTACCATCACCAACACTACCGTTGACCACACTAGTGAGCGGTCTCTACCGTATAATCAAGGTTAACGTCAAAGTAGAGAGAAAAAAATAAAGGTTAACGTCAATGAACATCAGTATGCACTTGTCAAATCCTTCAAGGGGGGTTCGATGTGCCAGGCCCCATGCCCTAAATCCTCTTTTCTTTTTCTGAACATTGTGTGGTGACTACATCAACTTGACAGGAAGGTTAACGTCAATGAACATCAGTATGCACTTGTCAAATCCTTCAAGGGGGGTTCGATGTGGCAGGCCCCATGCCCTAAATCATCTTTTCTTTTTCTGAACATAGTGGCGATTACATCAACTTGACAAGCTGTTCGATATATATCGTTGCGTACAATCGACAAATTTCGATCCATTATGAGAACATCCTGCTGTCGGCCACTGGTATATATAGTTTGTCATATGCTCATGTGATTAAAGTTTAAACTGGCGATATTTGCTGAATTAAGGGGTATCGATTCTCAGACATGATTAAAATTCTCATTAAACCTGTTCTACTTCTTAAAGCATTGGAGAAGGCAGATGGCCAACTTGGGTGATGTTCGTTTTGAAGGTTTTTGTAGGATTTGGAGAGTTTTGTGAATTTTTATGTGTTGTTAAAGTTGTATTGGTGTTTGTGTAGAGATTGATGATGTGTAAAAAAGTGATGATGATGTTTAAAATTATTTTTTATTTATTATATTTTATTAAAACTTGATTTTTTAAAAATTAAAAAAAAAAACAAAAAAAGTAAAAAACTACGCTGATCGAAGTAGACAAGCTGCTGCCATGCTTGTCGGAATGGATTAAAAAAAAAAAACAGAAGAAGCAAGTCAGACGTGGGCCAACCTTTGCCGGCGTGGATGCTAATACTGCCGAACAAAATGCATTTTTGAATGCGAATCCTGCATTTCCGCAGAACACGAACATCGCCTTGGTTTGAGGATAACATATTTAAAGAGAAGGAAAATTTAAAATTACTGTTTCTGAAACTAACCATTTTTTTTTCTAAGCCTAAAACTAACAAATTACTATGATAGGTTTAGGCCATAGTTACAAAATCACTCACTTAATCACTGTTTCCGTCCAGATTTCTAACTGAACGATGACGTGTCACTATTAAAAATAAATAATAATAATAATATTTTTTAATATAATTTAGGACCTTTTTTTACTATTATAATTTTAACTTTTATTAAATCTTAAGATATGCCGCTTGTCATGACCACCTGATCATATATTGCAAGGTGATGTGTAAAGTTATCGGTTTCGTTAGAAATTTAAACGAAAATGTGACTGAAAAAATAATATTGCAAATATTATTTAAACTCATATAATAATTTGTTAATTTTTAAAATCAATACATTTTAAAAAAAATTCATAAAAAACCTACTTTATTAGTGATTGTTAAATTTCTCTAAACAGAAACAGCTAACAAACTGTTGAACTATATATCTGAATAGTTTAAAACAAATCACTGCAACATATATAGAACTTATCTAGTAATGACTCACATGTGCTCAGCAGAATCAGTAGTCATAGATCTAACGAATAATGTCCCACAGGCACGGAGCAGCTGTTGGGGTTGTCCCACATTGGTTGTGGAAGGGGTTGGTGGTCAGTTTATAAGTGTAAGGGAAAACCTCACCTCTAGAGTTAACTTTTGAGGTTGAGAATGCACAAGATCACCTAACAGCAGCTGCAGTACAACTTGGGCGACGAACTCCACCGGATAATATTGTTTTCGTTGTCTTAAACGTCGTCTCTGCTTCGAGATTGAATACAGCTTGCTAGAGATGGCAAGTTGAGAAACGTCCATCTGATCATTCTTACTTAATACCACCTTGTTCTGGCCATCAAGAGATCTAGTTCAGAAGCTTTCTGTTATTTCTTTTCCATATGTACCTTGCCACTCCTTAGTCAGTACTACTGTTCCATTAATGTCGGATCAAGTTCCACTTTGATGCATTTGTTTAGTGAACTGCCGCGCAGGTTGGTTTGCATGAATACCTCATGAGCACCCTCTTTTCATGTCCATTGTCCCCCACGTCCATTCATAAAAAAATTACCCCTAAAAATGATTAGTGGACAGACCACATGCAATAATGTGTTGAACTAACCAGTATTTAACAAGGAAATGCCATGGTTTTCCTCCCTTTTTCCGTAGTAGTTAAGAGATCTGCCCGCTCACGGGAAGATTCAGATCAGCCAATTTCAGACTAATGTTTCTTTAATGGCTTGTAATTTGTCCTTTATCTTTTAGCGGAAGTACGAAGAAGAGACGTTGTACGTACTACATCCTTAAACGAGTAAGGAAATCTTGAAATGATCTTCATACTTATCTTCTCCATGTGCGCTGGATTGTTGCTTTTAAAAGCAGTGTGCTGCTAAGAACAAAGAGATGATCATCGTTTATACTTAATTTATGATCCCTGCAAGTGTAATTAAATACTGCATAATGCACTTAATTAAACACTGTGTGTGTGCTTGTGAACTGCACTAATATTCCTGGTGAGGATGATATTGCACATCAGTGGTCAGGGCAAGTGCTATTATGATTTGTTTAAGCACCATCTTTTTTCCTCGAAGTCCGGGTAAAACCATCAACCAAAGCAAGTTCAGGAGAATAGGCTGCTATGAAATTACCAAATAAAGCACAAGGTAGGACAAAAGACGCCATATTACTTGTTACTTCGTAGGTTTGGAAGATTTGAAGCAACTATTTTTTTTTTCTTAAGACGCTTCTTAACAAAAGTAAGTTGTTATGAATAACCCTTCGTGCTCAAAATTGTGTCAAACCTTGAACAACGCCCCGACTATGTTCTCCTTGGACCTTGCCCATATGAGTGAATATGAGAACAAGGATATGTAGAAGCAATCAAAGCAGTGTTATTGAACATAATTCAGAAGAAATTTATGCTTCTGCGCGCTTATCTAGCTATACTGCCAAAAAACAGTTGAAGAATCATTCCACGTAGAAATTAAACATCATCTGGTTGCCTTACCTGGTGTTGGGAACGTGGGTTCAAGTTCCCCTGTCATGAATTTGTTTAGTCCTTGTGAACCAACCCTGTTTTGTTTGCATGCAGGCCTGAATACCTCTTCCATGTGCCGCAAACTTTCCTTAAAAATGAACGATATTAAGTTAACACCTGCACTAATATTTGAAGTAATTAAAAAGCAAGAGAGCAGAGGGAAATCTATGGTTTTTTTAAAAACAGTCATGAGATGTACTCACATGGAGACTCAGAACCCAATTACCCACTAGTTCCTTTTTTTTTTTCTTTAAGTGACAATTATTTTGTGTTTTGTTTCCTAGCGGAAGTGATAAGAAGATATAGAGAAGCTGTACATCCTAATTAAATGGATAAGGGAACCTGGAAATTAGTCATGATCTTAATTCATACTTTTAAGTTTCTGCATGTGCTCTGTCTGAGTACTTTTCAAAATGATTGTTAAGGATAAACAGAACTTATATATACTCGTATGAAATTTCAAGTGGGATTAATCTATGACATTTTCGCTAATCGTTACATACTTGATAATGTACTAAATTACACCCTCTGTGTGGGTGCGTGAACTGTCCTGCAGATGAAGTATCAACCAAGAGAAAAAGGAAAAGAAAAAGAAAAGGAAAGATACCAAATTGGTATGATGCATATGGTATATTATATATTTGGAAGTTATAAAATGCAACTAGGCTAAAAAGTATAACATTCTTCATGCTAAGATACTCCTTATATAGAACTTGTTAATTTCCACGCACTCATAACAAGTGAAAAACAAAAAGAACTAACCCAATTTAGATTGGTTTAATCTACTAGCTAATTAGCCGTATCAAATCAACCTGTTTGGAAACAGCCCTAGCCAAATTCATTAACCAAAAGAGTTTTCATAGCAATCTTTATGATTACAGGTAAATCAAGTACCGAAATCTTCTTCATTCGATCGATCACATAAGATTTTCATATCCGTAATAATTTCATAACCAGAGGGAATCCATTAACCAGCATACCACTGTTCCATCAGAACACAAAAACGTCAACCCATTGGATTAGATAAACTTCTCACTTAAATGGAGCAAAATCTGCGTCATTTCATGTGGGTCTAAAAGTCTTCTGTGCTTCCACACTTCAGCCCATATGAATGCTTATTGGGTTGAAAAGATTAACTCTTGCTGTACAATTAATCTTAAGCAGTTTTGGGCCTCGTGTCCATTTTATGTACTCTTGCCATGGGCTTTATTTTATGCCCTTTAGTCCAGTAGCTGGCTTTAAGGCTTTTTCCATGAAACAAGAAAAGCATAGAAAATCATTTTAATCACCTCTCAAATGTTAAAAGAAAAACATTATATGCTCCTATCCACAGAATGGATAAATGTCAGTGGTGACAGTAATCACCTATCGTGTTCACGTTCTCCTTATATTTTTATAGTTTTAAGTCCTTCCCTGCATGGATTAAGCAAGAAGTTCCCCTCCCTTATGAAATTATCTTCTTTTTTCACCTACACCATCAACTTTCACTTGGTAGTACCAGGACCCCAAATTTGAAGTTTCAATCTCAAATACTCTCTGGAAAAAGAAGAGAAAAAACGCATTTTCACTCCGCAAAAGATACTCAAGATGATACGAGCAAGCCTCCCCACAGGACTATTGCAGATCAAGAACAGGGTCAAAAACATGCCCCGTTAGAAATTCAGAATCATATCCCCAGGGAAGAGTTGAAACCATTAGAGCAATTGGCTGGAAATAAACAGCATAGTTTACAGAAAGGAATATGCTTTAGTCTTTACAGTAACCAAACACGATTGAAACTAACGTTGGCGGCGTAGCCAAGAAAGTTTAATGTAGAGCTCGATACTTGTAACTCTGCTCCAAGATATCCAAGAAAGATGAGAAGAAAAGGAACAAGACGCAAGTCCCACTCCTAATACGTTCCACAAAAGCCACATTCCAGGCCAAGAAAACAAAATAAATAGAAAACTTAAACTGCAGGGCGGCTTGGTTTTTTGAGAGGGACCTTGCACCTTTCGAATTCGGCGAGCAATTCCGGGTCCCTCAACCCAACAAGAAATTGGGCTAGTCCTAGAAGAAACAGAGCCGCCTGATACACACTCGTGGCGCTGATGACCTCCGAAAGAACGCTCCTCCTCAGCCTATTCGCATCCAAGAACACGCTCACCATCTCCTCCATTTCCGACGCCACTGCCTCACCAATCACTGCTCTCGCTGCGTCCTTCCTCCCATCGCACCAGACCCAATCATCCACCACGCGTTCGACGAAGCCCGCCTGCGCTTTCCTCACGCGGTTCACCAATGCCGGCACCATCAGCCTTAGTCCACACTCAACCTGATCAATCCGGTTAATCAAGATTTTGCTCGGGGCTTTCCATGCCATCGCAATCTCCCACGGTTTATCAAAAAACTCGCAATTCTGTCCACCCACGTTCATGAAAACGTCATTTGTTTCATCGCCATCTTTATCATTGTCATTAAGGAATGATCGCAGGAAGTTGGTGAACAGGTACGGGTGGAAGTCGCCGAGCCAGAGGAAGGGCTTCTCGAGGGAATTGCGCCAGTCGGGGAAGAGGAGCTGAGCAACGTCGTGGGAGGCGGCAAGGTCGAGGGCGTGGTAGTAGGATTGGAAGTGGTGGTGAAGCATCTCGACGTGGGTGGAAAGAAGGATGGGGGAGGAATCAGAGATGGAGCAGCGGAGTAGGGGTAGGAGGGTGTTCTTGAGGGTGTTGAACCAGTCCGAGTAGTAGTCCTTGAAGGGCCTCGAGCATTTCTTGCGGGTGAAGAGGCTCTTCAGCATCTTGGCTCGAGAGACAGATAGTAAAGATCTTGGTTGGGTGTTTAGTGTTTCTTTCCTCCTTTTGGCTGAGAGGAACGAATGGGGGAGCGGAGGGTTTGGAGGGTATAAACGAGTGTTGGGTTTGACCAACTTGTGCCTGTGCCTGTGCCTGCGACATGCTCCTTACTCCCTGGTTGGGTAGCTGGTAAGGAGGCTTGCTTCTCTAAAATTTCCGCATCCTTGATCCTTTCCGATTGCTCAACACAAAATTTGGCCAAGGAAAATCAGAACCAAGGAGGACTTGTTGTTCAAATTGGTCACCAGCCCAACGCGCCAGAAATTTGGGTTGAGGTCCATTATTGGGTCGCACTAGGAAAAAAGTTTGGCCAATCTAATATTTAAAAGAAGTAACCCAAATGAACAAGGAAAAGCTCTTTTGATAGGATATAAAGGTGGCTGAGAAAAAAAGAAGGATAGGATATAAAGGTAATGTCTATTTCGTCAATTCGGGGTAGGTAAATTTTCAGCAAAATAAATATACTTTAATATTTTTAATTTTTACATTTATTTTTCACAAATTTTAATAAAGTAAAAATTTCTAAAATTTTGAGAATATTTTTCAAAATTTTAGCAAACAAACATATACCCAAAAGATGAAAACAAAATGCACAAAATATTCAAAAATATTGAAGAGGAAAGAAAAAGGAGTGTCAAGAAAATTAAGAAGGTAGTACTGTCATGTAATTGCTACATCTTAACTGTATTAACTTGGATGAATTTAAATTACCAGCGAAGATTGTATAAAGAAGCATGCTATACTTTACAACAGTACAAATGTATCATGTGATGACGGATGCATTAAAACAATCTTTTAATGGCCGTCAAAAACGAAAAAGGAAAAACAAACTGACATTAACTATAAACTCGGGAAACGTCGCCGCATTGGGTGGGAAGGTAGTTCCCAGGAACAGTTGCTCCCTCTCACCGACAATAACGCCTCAAACCCCTCTCTGGTCCACCACTTGTCCACCTTACCGTTTAAAATCCACCCCCTTCACTCTCTCTCGAAGAGCTTTACAGTTATAAAAACAGCCTAGAATTTCTATTTTCTACTTCATATTGTCCCACTTCTTCCAAGACAGGACCGTGTTAAAAACGAACAAGAAGAGAAATAGGATTAAGATTATCAGGAAAAATAAAACATCTAACTATGAAAAAAAAGAACACAAACAAACAATAATGGTTCCCCCACCATAGAAAAAGAGTACCAGAGTTTGTCCCGTTCTTTTCTTTTTTCTCCCTCCCCATAACTCACACAGTCCACTCCCTCTCCGCCCATGGCCTCCGTAGCCACCGTTCTCTCCATAACCCTCTTCCTCATAGTCCTCCAATTGACCATTTTCCCGCGGAATGTCCTCTCCAATCCAGACCAAGATCCCACCAGTACCGACTGCACCGACCGTTGGATCCACATCAGACGCCTCCCACCGCGGTTCAATCTGGATCTCTTATCTAACTGCTCTCAATACCCTCTTTTCGATAACTTCTGCCCCTACCTTCCCAACCACGGCCTCGGCCAAAAGACCCATACCCGCTCACTCAGCTGGTTCCGAACCGACCCTTTGATGCTCGAGCTCATCTTCCACCGTCGGATGCTCGAGTACCCTTGTCTCACCCCTGATCCCAGCCTCGCTAATGCCGTCTACCTTCCTTACTACGCAGGCATCGACGCCGTCAGTTACCTCTACGGCCCAGACGTCAATGCCAGCGCGGAGCACGGCATTGAATTTTTCGATTTCGTTCAGGAGGATAACCCCGGCATATGGGCTCGCCACGACGGCCACGATCATTTCTTGGTCATGGCCCGGCCCGCCTGGGACTTCTCTCAACCTCTGGGCAATGATCCTCCCACGTGGGGTACTTCCTTCCTCGAACTCCCTGAGTTCTACAACGTCACGGCTTTGACCGTGGAGGCCAGAGCATGGCCGTGGCAGGAGCAAGCGATACCTTACCCGACGTCGTTCCACCCGCCGACCCTCGCTTTATTGGAATCGTGGATACGCCGCGTGAGGCGGTCGAGACGGTCAACCTTAATGCTCTTCGCCGGTGGCGGAGGGGTCTCGGCCACGCCCAATATCCGGCGGAGTATTAGAGGTGAGTGCGAGAATATTAATGCGACTCAGAATATTGGTGGGCACGTGAAATTTTGCGAGATCGTGGATTGCTCTAATGGGGTGTGTGAACACGACCCAGTAAAGTACATGAGGCCGATGTTGCAAGCGAGCTTTTGTTTGCGGCCACCGGGGGACACACCGACTCGGAGATCCACTTTCGATAGCCTCCTTGCAGGGTGCATACCGGTTTTTTTCGAGGACTTGTCGGCCAAGTCCCAGTATAACTGGCATTTACCGGAGGCGGAGTACTTGAAGTTCTCGGTATCTATACCAAAGGAAGAGGTGGTTTTTAAGGGGCTGAGGATTGTGGACGTCTTAATGGGCATACCTAGAGCTAGAGTTGAGAAGATGAGAGAGAAGGTGTTGGAGTTGATGCCGAGAATTCTGTACAAGAGACATGGGAGTTCGTTGGGTTTAAGGACGACGAAGGATGCGTTCGACATTGCTGTTGAGGGTACTTTGCAGAGAATTAAGTTCAGGCTTAAAGAAGTGGCAGTTGAGAGTTCATAGATTCTGTTTTTTATGTCTCGTCTTTGTAATTGTTGCTTTTTACAGATATTTTTTATTTATTTCTTTTAACTTCCCGAGAGTTCATTACGAAAATGCGGGAAGGGATTAGGTTTGTTAAATTCCTTCTTCATATTTCTCTTCATTTTTGGTAACTTATTGCTATCTCATGTTAGTTGACTAAAATAAAGCTGTCTTTTATATTTACAGATGGATACCCATTTCTCAGCTGTATTTACGTCTTTATTACCAATATCGAAACAGAGGTAGTGCTTACACTGGAGACAGAATGCCGCTAGAAACAAGTACATTACTGGACTGAAGAAAAGAATAGAATTTATTGAGACTGCAAAAGCTAAAATAAAACAGAAGCAAACAAACGAAAGAGGGCTGATTCTGGAGGAGAATATGCCTGTTTTTCTTTTGTTCTCTTTTCTTTCCTTTCTTCTTTTGGTTGGTAACTTGATGGAGAATATGCCACTGCAAACTCTCCAAACATCTGCAATACAAATGGAATCGGAGAAACTGCACTTGATATCAAAATCCCAGTCTTCTTCTATATTGGTGATTGGCTGGAAAAATGAGGTTTTATCCCCATCTGAAAATAGCTGAACCCCAAGTAAGACCTGCTCCGAAGCCTGCTGCTGCAATAGTATGGCCTGCCTTCACCTTCCCGCTTCGAACAGCTTCATCCAAAGCTAATGGAATGGAAGCAGCACTTGTGTTACCATAATTCACCAAATTGGATATCACCTGTTCTGGAGGGACCTCTAAACGTGTAGCAACTGCATCGAGGATCCTCTGGTTTGCCTGCATTCATCAATCTGTGTCACTACTTCATCACCATATATGGGTATAAGGTCTGGAATCTAGAGTATGAATATGAAAAGTTCCTTAGACCACCTAATAAATATGATTTCATTCACGATTTAAAATGGAGCAAATATGACTGGCTTGTAAGTCTTGTGAAATAGAGAAAGATTAGACTAAAGTTTATCAACTTAGACTTTTGTACTGCCATCAAGAAACCTAATCGCCATTCATCCTTGAAAGTGACTTCCAATTGACTACTGCAGAGAATATCAAAGCAGAAGTCTCGACACTGTTTTTGTTTGTCCCGTGAAGAGATCATTATGTGCTAACACCTTGGACGAAAATTATTTGGCCTACAGAGGTATATTTCCCGTAGACTAACCTCATAACTTGTCTTAACGCAGACCATGAGGAGGGGAAAATGTCACATATCAGAATAGCCCAGCAAAGAACTTTGAAAGCAGAAAGAAGATATGGTTTAATTTGTAGTTAGGATATGGCATACCTGATGAAGCAATAACCAATCAATGCTCGAGCCAGGGAGACCAGCCTTTTCAAGGGAAGACTCAATTGTCTGTGGCACACATCGCACTGCAAAGCGAAAGACCTCTTTCCCATTCATTTGAATACAGGAATATGAGGAACGCCTTGGAGGGAAGCCCAACAGAGAACCATTGGATCCTAACGCCTTATCCATCTCATTTTCTTTCATAGTGGCATTTAGATGCCTGCACAAAGGGAGGTCAAGTTCTCAGTCACACTCATAGAAGTGAAGACTTTGCTCAATCAAGAATATTAGAATCACGTGCCTTTGGCCATCACCATCACTATGCAGGTCAAAACCAAATAAACCATCTTCTTCACTGTTGCAGGCCTGCAGTATAGTTTTAACATTAAAAAGAAATAAAAGTTTGTTTCCCACCAGTACGAACTGTTATAAAAGCAGGTATATAAGGTAATTGTAATGCTGAACAAACTGTTTAATCCAATTTCCCACAGAAAGACCGAGGGAGATCAAACCTAGCCCCACAAATTAGGAATCACATGCAATGTGAAAAGCTGTATGAGCTTAGCGCTGAAAAACAAAAGTCTGAGTCAGAATTCATATCAGCAACTATCATCTTTACCTCTCAGCTTCTAAGGGTGTAAACCCATATCAAACAGATATTTGACCTGTAAGTGCCATGGGGCGTAAGAATCCAGAAGTTTGACCCTCTGATCCCCCAATTTTCCAATAGGACGGTGTTGTCAAAACAGTCTCCAGACAGGGCGAGAAACACAATTTTAGATTCTAGGCTATCCATCCAAAAGTAAGCAAACTAGAAATAAGCCTAAAAAGAAGGATAAAGAGGTCACAGTTCTCATCAGCTAAAAGAGCACCATGCTGCAATAAGCCAACCATATTTCTCTAGCATTCAGACTTTTTCTAATAGTATGAATTATACAGAGAATTTTAACGGGACAAGAATGTATTGCAATGGATATCTATATCCTTACAAAGTAGCATCAAGAGCAGAGATCTTCAAAATGAAGATGAGTATGTAAAATCGACAGTTGAAGGGACAACTTGCACACCCAAAGGATACAAAAAGCTTATAGAAATTATACTCCAAAAGATCCTAATTGAGACATATTATATCTACAAAGAGATGATAAAAGTCTGTTTTGTACAGAATTACAAGGAACAGGAACCCTTCAAATATTCTGTCGAAGTCAAAAGACCATTACCTGCACTAATACCGCACCAGCAGCATCTCCAAAGAGAATACAGGTACCTCTGTCCGTCCAATCAACATATCGAGAAAGAGCATCAGCTCCAATCACTAGGACGTTTTGAAATCCACCTCCTGTAATTTACACAGATACAGTTCAATTATCTTGATAGCAGAACCAACTGACCCCATTGCAGCAAAGCAGACAAATCCATTACCCCTAATGTGACAAGCAGCTGATACTAGACCCAACACAAATCCGCTGCATGCAGCTGTAATATCATAAGCCAAAGGATTCCTTTTGCAGCCAAGTGCTTTTTGTATCTGACAAATGCAATACAACCAAAGGAGGAGCATTGAAGAGTCTTAAGAGTGCTTATTATACCAGCTAAATAGCAATCAATTAAAGTTTTTGGGCACCATAGACAAATCAAATACTGCAAAGTTGAGCTTAAGTTAACCCCAAAAGCTCTACTCAAGTCCAACCAAACCAGCCTTTTAAGGTTTAATTCTTAGCTAATTCCTCCCATACTCTGAAACTATATATGGCAGTACTAGTAACAGAGACATCTCTCTCAACTACATGTTAAGATATTGGAATCCACTAAATTAGGATGCGTCTCTGTCAGATACAGGTCAAAGATTGGCTTCCAATATACTCTCCTGTTACACTTTTTTAACAACCAGGTATTAACAAAAACTTACCATGGCATCCATGCACTTCAATGAATTGGATATCTAAAATGCAATTCTATATAAACTTTTCTTTTAATGTGGCTCTGACATCATAATCTCATAATTCAAAATGCACGGATCCTCTTTTTGGAACTGGCATGCAAGTGAATCATCGTACATAAGATGACTTGAAGAAAGAATCATAGTACAAAAGATACTTTCTAAAACAAAGAGATGTGTGTGTGTGTCAGGCAGATAGTTTTCAGAACATATGATAAGATGACTGACAGTTCAATTTAATCCAATTTTTGCAACATAATATCTCATATCCTTATACCTGAGGAGCACTACCAAAAAGATCCTCTGGTGTTGATGTGCACATCAAAACTAGGTCCACATCATCAGGGTCAACCTGTGCCATTTCAAGAGCTTTCCTTGCCGCCTCTACCGCTAAAGTTGTCAAGCTATCCTTGCCTATGAGAGCAACAGTGAAACAGAAGTCAAATTTCCACAATCAGTGTGCCATGGATAAAGAAACTAAACTTTCATTTCACAACAACTGCCATAGAAAAAGGGACCACCAAAATTCCAAATATATCTGCTAAACACTAGCAAAAGAAGTCTAGATGTTAGGTTGTCCAGCTTGAGCATTAGAAAACTCTTTTAAATTTCAACCAGGTCAAATCCACCAGATCGTTGGAACTCTCAGATATAAGTAGGCAGACACTGGATGATCCACTTAAGAGAGTTTCTTCGATAGGAAAAAAAGAAGACTATCAGCAAGAACTCAGTCAAGCCAAGCTCAGCCTAGCTAGGCTCGGACTGATCATGCTGAACATCCTTCCCAGGTCAAGCTCAGATTTTATAAGTAGGCAGACACTGGATGATCCACTTAAGAGAGTTTCTTCGATAGGAAAAAAAGAAGACTATCAGCAAGAACTCAGTCAAGCCAAGCTCAGCCTAGCTAGGCTCGGACTGATCATGCTGAACATCCTTCCCAGGTCAAGCTCAGATTTTGAGCATCATAAGCAAAAGGCTGCAGTACAAGCAAGCACAGTCACTTTTTCCCCCTGCTAGGTCCAAGAAAGTCACAACATACCATCACAGCTATCCAATATATGGCACCACTGGTTACTTCCCAGTAAGAACTAACCTGGCCAAGAAAAAAAAGTAACAACTTACCTGAAAGAACTCGTCGATTTCGAATCCCAGTTCGAACAGATATCCATTCATCAGAAGTATCAACTATTTTTGCAAGATCATCATTTGAAACCTTCAGAGTGGGGGTTGCTGAGCCACAACCAACTAATTTGCAGCCTTTACTGACCAACCTGTTAATATACATTCCAAAGTATGAGATCAAGATAACCACTGGTAGAAGTTGATTGCCAATTTACAGTAGAAAAGTCCATTTTCATTCAATCAAATGAGGCATTAAACTGACGTCTGATTCTGACTGAGCTGGACTTATAAAACATAGGACTAGAAAGACATTTGTAGCAATCAACGGGACACAATTGAGCCTAAAAGCAGTGAACAGTCACACAAATATGATATAGAACTCACAAAAAAAAAGATCATTATAGATGTAAAAAATAATAATGACATGAGAGCTCTTCATCACAAAATTCTCGGATAATTCAAGGCTAGTGGCATGAAGCTTTTTGTCTCAAAAAGAGAGTGACCTTCACTGGGAAAGGCATTTCCTATTCCCATTTAGCCAGATACGATTGCCAGGAAGCACATAAAAGTCAGGTCTCTGACTGAAAACACAAGTACAACAACATAAAACAAAATAAAATGATTAGGCTTTTTTTTTAACAATCTGCACCACAAGGTTAGATTTCCAATTTGTCGCATATGGGATCATCGCTCAGACAATGGGACCTTATAGATAGCAAATCTGTGCATATGGACAGGTCAAATGCATGAAGCAAACTCGCGATGGAATCATGGAAGTCCACCTCTTTATCAGATATACCCCGTCACTATTGGTCCACTGTTTCCACAAGCCAATCTCATCTGGCCTTTCTTGAACCTAGGAACTAGTTTGATCGCAAGGCATGCACTAAGGATCCCCAGCAGTCCATCCAAACACTTCTACCAAGCACTAAGGCAGTCACAAAAAGAGAGTGACCTTCACCAGGAAAGGCATTTCCTATTCCCACTTAGCCAGATAAGATTGCCAGGAAGCATGTAAAAGTCAGGTCTTAGACTGAAAAGACAAGAAAAACTACATAAAAACAAAATAAAATGATTAGGCTAGTTTTTTTTTAACAATCTGCACCCACAAGGTTAGATTTCCAATTTGTCACATATGGGAGCATCGCTCAGACAATGAGACCTTATAGACAGCAAATCTGTGCAAATGGACAGGTCATACATGAAGCAAATTTGCGATGGAATCACCAAAGTCCACCTTTTTTCAGATATACCCCTTCCCTATTGGTCCGCTCATTATTTCCACATGCCAATCTCATCTGACCTCTCTTGACCACTAGACCAGCTCCTAACAGTCTGTGCACATTTGTCACTCTAAAATTTCACTCTTTGCTGCATGAACACTAGAGACTGCTTTGGACAAAAAAATTGGAAATTTGAATGATTTCACATAATGCACATAGCTGAAAACAAGAGTGTGCACACAGTCTTCTCTTTTTCTTTGCCAGTCCCCCTGAACAAAAGAGGGGGGGAAAGAGAGGAGTCAAATTTAGATATATATTACCAGAAATACATCACAAACCTAGGAACTAGTTTGATCACATGGCATGCACTAAGGGTCCTGAGCAGTCCATCCAAACACTAAGGCAGTCCTCAAACGGGAAAGCTAAAAGAGGCACAATCTACTGAATGCTTTTGACAGAAGATTTCAGAGGTGCATGGTGTCATTGAACCAAGCCAAAATTGCAATGCTATGATGTCTGCCTCCTTCGTGGTAAGGAAGTTGCATCTTACTTCTCCATGACTCTGCCTTTCAGCTTGTAACTCTCTCATCACTTTCATAATGACTATTGCAATGCCTCCCAATTATAGTAGAAGAGTCTAAGGTATGCCAGACAAGCCTGGAATCTTAAACCAATAAATCTCACCTATGATTTTGAACGTCCTTCACTAACAGGAAATGTACCTGCAACTGAATTATTACTGTTCAGAAGGCTTCGCTGAGCACAGAGGAGCTCATATACCCCGAGAATTTTTAACTTCGTCTAATTTGGTCAGTGTTTATTTGCTAAATTGTGCTAAAACAAACAAAAGAGTTTTAGACCTTAGGACCGTTATTTAAGCTAACTTTGACTGTATACGAGAGTTACAAAGATATTTTTCACAAGCAACTGAAATTGAACAATAGACTCAATCTTCAATTTCTGATCAACGAATAACTGAAATTGTAATGGACTGGAACTCGTGTTAGGAAAGATGTTCCTAGACAAAAGGTCAGAGAGTTTGCAAAATTTGTAACCAATAACCAATCAGAACCAATACTACCTTCCAAGAAGACGCTCCTATAATGCTCACACTATAATAACCTACCAACATCAACCTTTGTTCAATATAAACTCAAAGACATCTTTTACACTTCTATTGGCCAGAATGTCAGACTCCATTCCCAGCTTATAAGAATCATGGGAAGCAACCGCAAGAGTCCCCATAAATCACAGAAACAAACAATAAACACCTTTATCACCGCTCTACAGTATCTCTCACCATCAGAAAGTTACTAAAGCTATATTCACCTTTAGATGATTCTATCTTCTGCAGTTCTGCATAACAAACATCTAGACTTTATCAAATGAGAGCCCATGCAACAGAAAATCACCCATGCCCCCTACTACACCACTCATCACAAAGTTAAAGAAGATGGGGGAAAAAAACATTGAAGTGAAAGACAGAATAAAGATTCTCGAATCCATTCGCTTCCAAAAAGAGATTATAGATTATAAACTCAGCTACACCTCTTTAAATATTTTCTAAGAAACTCAGCTCGTACATTCGAACCCAATTGCTTTCATGATCCATAGGCATTAGAGATGAAAATAAGAATTGATCAATCACCGAGATAATGAAAGAAATCAGAAATGGAAATCACCTGGGTACCCGAGATTCAGAAGGAGAAGCGCCAGCAGAAAGCTTCTCTCCGCCTTGAATGGTGCTGGAGCAGAATACCCTGTTGAACAATCCCTCGGGGGAGCGAAGCCCAGATCGGCAAAGCCCTACCGGAGGTTGAATCCTCCTTCCCAAGCTGGGAACCGAAGGAGTGAAGAACCCAGATGCATTGGCCATTAACACCCACCAACGAAAAACCAAGAAACTTAGTTTATATTTGTCCGAACAAAAAGAGAGAGAAGAGACAGTTATTTCAGCTCAACTTATGTGTGCGAGTAGAAGAAGAATGTGACAGACAGAGTAATATAGAGCCCATGAAAGAAAAGAAAAGAAAAAGATCAATAGGTGTGGCGCACACAGTAGAAACTGAGTTCTGTCCTACGTTTATTTTTTTAATAATCTTCGGAGGGTCCGAAGCTGATTGATAGAAATGGGAGACTTCGCCCAAATACCAACTAGACGAAGGTGAGAGAACTCACTTGCTCTCTTCCGATGCTATATTAAAATGGTCCAGGACAGACAGTTATGCGGTGCTTCTCCAATTGTTCTATTCCGTAGATATTGATTTCCCTCGCATTCAAAAGTTGGGGAAAAAGTAATGGGAATTTGCCACGTAACCAGAACTCCTAAGTAAAAATACTGTCATGCCCGCGGCTGATACATGTGTGGGCATATCATTGATCTGATTGTAAACGCTTGTAGGAAGTATTGTGGATAACCCTAACTCAAATCCTATGAAAGTTGCTTAGTGCATGAATTTAATCGGTTCCTTCCAAAATCCCAACTTCAATCTTTCCACCGATCATAGAAGTTAGAAACTTTGTTTGGCTACTAGTTTTACAACTGGGTTTTTGCTCATTGACCATCAAAATCTTCCCCTCGAATGAGAATTTTTCCTTGTTTTAAAACTAAATATTCTTCATCAAGCTAGATCTTTGTTTGAGTTATTAAATTTTGTAGACCTCGATACAAACAAAGCCAGACGTTTGAAATTAACAATCAGTTTGCGCAGATACAGGAGAATTTCACAACCTAAAAGGATGTGGTTGGCTTGGGTAGGTTGGTAGGGTGGAAAGTTGGGCAGGAGAAAAGGACACAACTGAAAAGAGAAGGGCCAAAAACTAAAAACAATAAGAAACAAAAGCTAATTGTTCTTGACTCTCGAGGATCCACTGAAAACCAAATTGTAGTTGTTGCGTTTAGAATTTTACTCAATTTAAAAACCTCACCCCTAATTGGTGTGGAAACTTGATTCTAGAATATAGGGTTGTCCATTGGCCGGTCCGGTCCCCGGTTTCACCGGTCCGATTTGGGTCATGTCATTTTGGGCCAGTTTTGAGCTGAGTCATGTCATTTTTGACCGATTTTGAGTTTGAGTTATGTCATTTTGGGCCGATTTAGAGTGGTATACTCCGGTCTAATTTCGAATTTTCATATGGATAACCTGGAACCGAACCGGAGTATACCGGTTTCAGTCCGGGTTGGCCGGTCTGATCGATTTGGCCGATTTTTTAGACAGCCCTACTAGAATATGTCATGGCCGGGTCGACCCAACATTATGAAAGGTTGGATTCAATATTAAGAGGGCAAGACTTTTTTACCCAACAAGAAAGTCGACTAGTTATATTTCATAAATGTGACAAATAACTATATGATGTACCTTGACAGAAGAAGTTTCTAATATACAATCATATTTGTAGTACACTTCTTGGCATTGTTTTTCCACGAGATGAGTTCCAATCTGGCTAGATCAAGGGCTTCAAAACTTACTTCAATATTGGCGGGAGACCTGATATGATTGGGTTGGTTTCACATTACCAATCTGATTGGAAGCAGCAGATCATGCACGCATGGTTTTGATTTCCAGTGAACTGATCACCACTTGGTCAGATGAATAGACAATAGTAACAGCTTCTCTCGTTTTTTTAGGTTTCAGAATTGGAAGATTTGTCTCTGGTATATATTATCTGTGTTCCAAAATAAACAAAATTTAGGAGTAAACATTATCATAAACCCAATTTTTGATATATACATGAGATAATTAATTAACAATAATTAAGTGGAAGGGCAATGTGGTTAATTAGACATACTGTCAACTTTCTAAGCAATAATTATATGAGCCGCATGTGAACTATATATATGTTCTCATGATTAGCACGACAACATTGTTTCGGTGTACATCCCATGTTAATGTTTTGATAATTTCCCCATGTACGTTCTGGTCAGTAGATCAGATGATGAATATCTCTGACCTGATATATATATAATCCAAATCTTCGTAAACAAATTTCTTTATTGGCTAAATTTTTTCCTGAAATTTTGTTTTACATTAATATAAAACCTGCAAATATTTTTTTCAAGAAGACAAACAGAAGATCGAGGACATATGCTTTTAAATAAATTAATGTTTTCCTTATGAAATTATACAATTCAAAGATTAACCTAATCTAAAGAGAGATAATAAGAATTCCTTTTAGAAAATAATTAAGGAGAAAATGACCATTCATTATTCAGGAATTTTCCATTTTCATTTTGTTCGAGCAACAATATTTACAAAATTAAATGGCCTCTCATGAAATACAAAAATCTTCCATTTTGATATATTTTGTGTTGGTTTTAGCGACGGCCCGGCGACGTGACCTTCATGAGCCGGAAGACTAAAGATCTTTTCTGTTTCTACCTCCAGTTTAAAAATATAGGAATTGTCTACTCAGCAAGAGAATTATAACACCGTACTATGTTTAACTTGATATATATATAACTTGGCAAATTTCTCCCGCTGGCAGATCGAGGAGATTACTCCTTCAAGCATTTGGAGATTTCATTCTCTAAAATAATAATGTTGTATTCCATGAGCTTGTCACGATATCTAGGCTTTAATTTAAAGTAGATTATATAATCATTTTTACAATAAAATAATCATTATAAATTTAAATACGTACTCGTGATGATCATATGACATAGACAAGGAGGAAGACACTAAATAAAGAATTACCAGATAAAATTTTAAAAAAAATAAGAGTCTATCTAGATATATTATTATTAACACGACTCGATATATAAAATTTATCATTTATTCCCTGCTAGAGTCAATTTTTTGTACTTTCCTCTATGAAGCATAAGCAACATTTAATGTCTATCATTCAAAGTGATCATACTTAAAAAATGAAATAAATTATTATTATTATTATAATCATTTTAGCTGCTGGAAAAACAAATAAATAAAATCATAAGAGTTGCAAAGTTATTAATATTAGAGCGATTTTTTTTATAATACTTGTACATGCGAACATGGGTACAATATATATTTTGGTGTTAATTGCGGCAGTTGTTTTCAGAAAACAAAGGGGGTTAGATTCTTTCTACTGTCCAGGTCGATGAAATAGTGTCGTCCATGTAGGAGTTACTTCATTAGTTGGTCTGAGAGAATAGAGATATGGTGGTATTTTCTCGTTGACATGCTTTGCTTCTATAAACTACCTCGAGTAGTCTCTCCTTATATTCATCTCAAAACTGCTATATATTCTTATAGACAGTCATTTCACTCGGACAAGTACAACCGGCAGTGGCGGAAAATAAGAAATTTCCTCGATCGCCTGCTCCTAAGCATTTACTATTAATTTACACCTCCAAAAGGAAAAAAGATTACTCTTGAGAGTTAATTCTACCCCTTCTCCCTGTAAATAGGCCGACGACATTATCATATATGGTATGTCCCTTTCTAAAATTAAATATATACTTTTGATCTTTAAAATCTCTTAATTTCTTCAAGTGTCAAGAAATTATGGAAAGAAAATTCTTGCCTAATTCAACTCCTAACGAAATCACAATCAAATTCTGGTATATATATATATATATATATATATATATATATATATATATATATATATATATATATATATATATATATATATATATATATACATGTGTGTGTGTGTGTGTGAAATACTCCACAATTACCATATAATCAAAGTGCCATGAAAAAATTAGTAGTTTCTTAAAATAAAAAATTATTACCAGAGCAAGTAGACACTTCTCAAAAGTAAAGAATACACTCTTAATAAAATGGTGATAATTTGATTTTATTCATGTTTCGTATCTTCGTATGATATTAAATTATAATTCAGTGTTTAGTACCCTCTACAAATTATGGTTTTTATTGCCCTCTAGCATGACTTATGAAAGACTACGATTGTTTATATGTGTTTTTTTTTTCTATTCGTAAGAAATAAATTATATATGTGATCGGTATTTATCGATTATGTGCATTTCTTTGTTAATATTTTAAATTATTATAAATTTAGCACGAGGGCGATGATAATGTGATAATTTTCCACTCAAAAAACATCTTCCATTTTATGTTTTTTAAATAATTATTCAAAACATATATTATATTTTTGTACAATAGTAGAAAATGCTTGAATTTACAGTGTTATATATATATAAATTTAAGTTGAAAAATATACTTTTAATTAGTATGTTTTTATTTTTAATAGAGTATTAATATATTAAAATTTTCTCTCATATATTTTTATAATTTTTTATATAATAATAATAATATTTTTTAATCTTCCCCTACAAGAAAAAATTCCTGACTCCGCTATACAACCCATAAAATAATAAGACTTTCAAAGCGATCGAATATGTAATTTAGAGTTATTTAAAATGATAGTCACGTACATACAACCTATCAATATTATGTAATTTATAACCCTATCACTACAAAAAAAGCACCTATAGCGGCGGTCACTGTAGCGGCGGTCACGAAAACCGCCGCTACAATGTGGTTTTAGCGGCGCTTACGAAAAACCGCGGCTATATGATAGTTTTAGCCGCGGTCTCTGTAGCCGCGGTACGTACCGCGGCTACGGACCCGCCTATAGCCGCGGTTAATTTTTAACCGCGGCTATAGGTCCTACCTCTAGCAGCGGTCGTACTGACCGCCGCTAGAGGTATGGGCGGTTTTTAGACAACCGCTGCTATAGGTATATGTGCAAAAAAAAATATATATTATTTATATGTTAATAATTATTTTATGGATTATTTTAAGTCTTTTAATACATAACTTTATGTTGTCATGTGTCTAACAAATTTTATTTTAAGAGACTTACTTGATAAAATGCATAATTAAAAGAAGTGTTATGAAAATTGAAGTTAGAGAGTGTTATGAAAATTGGAGTTAGAGAGTGTTATGAACATTAAAGTTGTGACATAATATATTTGAAAGTATAACAATATTTGTTATGGTAATATCATATTTTTTTATTAGAACTAAATAGTTATGAAAACTTATAGTATAGTATCATACTTATAATTAGCAATTATATTTGAATAATTTATAATATAAGACTAATTATGACATATTATTTATTTCAAAAAAAGATATTGTAAATTTAACTTATGCAATTAAAATACATATCATGTATTAAATGACTAAAATATTTATAGTATTAAATGATTAAAATACTTATAGTATAGGAAATATTATACTTTTAAATTTTAAGTATTATATATTATTACTATCATGTTGTTTTAATTAAAATTGTTACACTAGTTATAAAAAAAGAAAATTAAATACATATGCTATAGTTTGAATTCTAAATATAAAGATTTTTTAAAATATTAGTATAAATTAAAAATGCTTTTAATTTATTAAGAACACATATTTAGAAAATATTGAAATTTTTTAGAAAAAAATTGGGTTAGTAAAATAGTTTTTTATATGGGCCGGCCATGATAATCGGGCCAAGGCCCAGGGCCGGCCCATATATATATTTTTTAAATGGCAGAGGGTGAAACGGCGCCGTTTCACCCTCTGCCGTATTAAAAAAAAACGCAGGGGTGAAACGATTACCCCTGCGTAAATTGTCCCTGGCCCCCTCCCCCCGCGCAAGCGTTTCTCTCTCTCTCTTCTCTGGCTTGGCTCTGCTCTCTCTTCTCCACTTTATCTCTTCGTAACGCAGGATTCATATCCGAGTTAAAACCTTGAGCTTGGAGATCGGTCTCAAAAGGTTCGTTTCCGAGAAGTTTTCGTCCCGGCTTCAAACAGGTTAGGGTTTCTATCCCCTGTTTGTATGATTGCAATGTGTTGATTAATGAACAGTGTATATATTATTGCTGGAGGTAGTTGACAGGCATATGTTGCAGATATGAGGCGAATGATAGCCATTAATGGAAGATAGCCGTAAAACATTGTTGAAATAAAAAGGACAGCAGTAGTTTGATATGGTTGTTTGTTGTATACGGATTGAAACTGGTGTGAGACAGAATGTGATAGCCGTAATCGAAAATGCCCATTGCAGATTGAGCTGTATGAATTTAGTTGCGGTTGTTGATGTGTACACGTGTGCATTTGAGGGGCATTTAGAACTGGGTTCCTGCTGATTTTAAGAAACCTTTATGGTTATTCATTTTAGTATTTATGGCGGAGGGTTTCTGTTGTAATGGTTCACTCAAGGAAGATGAAGAAGGTTTTCCCGTCTCTAATTTTTTAACACCCACTATAGTTGTTGTTGTGGGTGTTGGGGGAAACCATGGAAAGGGGAAGCATTAATGCTGGTTGAAGTCGAGTGTTTCAATAAGCTGTTTGTATGATTGCAATGTGTTTTCCCAATTACCCAAAAGACCAGTTTTATACAGCGTTGTAAGGTGCAAGATTATATTCAAAAGACCAGTTTCTATCCCCTGTCTGCTACAGCATCTTTGCTGTTCTGTTGCTGGTAGTTTGTATTGGTGCTGGTAGTTTGTGTTGGTGCTGTTCTACGGAGCTTTAATTCTGGCCTTTGTGTTGGTGCTGTTCTGTAGTAGTTTGTATACTCGAGTTGTAGTGTGTTTGGGTAATTTATATTCTCCTGGTTAACTGTATACTCGAGCTGTTCTCTTTCTCCGTTAATATACTGCTTAGTAACCCAAAAAACAAAATTTGATGATTAAGTGTTATGTGGGCTGTAAATTCCCCTACGGGTCTGAGGTTTAGTGTTGGTAGAGGAAGAAGAAGAGAGCTCTAGCAGAGGAATATTAAATATTTTTGAATATAGGGTTATTAGAGGTTTATTGACAAGGAGATATTAGCTGTGGAGTTTTACCTAGAAGAGAATACGGTATTATTTGATGCGAGGAATAATGAAACTGAAATCCTTATTGAGGGCCCCTAACTAGATATAAATATAAGGCCAATGAATTCTGTTTTATCTTCAATCGTACAGCATGAGGTTAGTAATAGGTTAGAAGACATTGGTCTAAAACTTAACATTAAATGGTAGGCATGTGTATTATCAAAGTTTCATTCCGGTACTCCTAAACAATCATGTCCGGAATGAAACTAGAAGTTTTCTATTATTGTTACACCTAGTTTCCACATGCCACATTGAAACATACAGGAAATTCACTAGGGTATAGGAGAACTATAGAACCAATAACTTGTTAAAAGCACAGCAAAATATGAGCAAGAAGAAAAGTACCTTGATTCTGAGCTTTTTGCTTTCCTGGGGTTTGTTTTCTTTGTTTTTGATCCCAAACCATTGGGAATGTTGGTAACTTTAGGAAGATTTAGTTGCGAAAGCATGTCTGGCTCTGAGGAATCACTTGTTGCAGCCTCAAGCTCATCAGAGTCATCCGTCGCCATTTCATACCGACCGTTATGACACTGGCCAAACATCTCATGAGGCAGCTGTCTGTTGTCTACTTCCAAATGTGCCGCTGAATTTCCATATCTACTAGCATTGTCAAGCTTGTTTACCATGACCTTATCAACCCAATCTCCATAAACTTAATCCTTGTCATCCTCCTTGCCGCTCAGCTCAGGGCTGCTGCCAATAGGTAGCCAAGAAGGTGGATTCATCAAGATATCTTCAAGATCTAAGCTACGTCTTTTCGGCTTTAGTGAAGAGTTTTTCCGAACCTGCAAGGCAATGTAAAACCGTAAACTAAGTTTAACAGAGTTATTAGGTAAAAGCAGAGGTAAGTCATTGTTGTAAAGCAATTTCAATTTCAGCTCTACGTAATTTTGGCTTCAGTGACAAATAATGCTGTTTAAATCTTAATTATCATCTTTTGGTGATGAAAACATTCTAAAATAACTTCTTCAGCCGGCATCTAATTCTATTGCTTTGTGATGATGACTTATAAAATGCAGGATATGTGATAGATGGTTGAGACAGAATTATTCAACAATAAGAAAATAAAGCACAATGGGTTTGTCTGATTTGTTTTTTTATACTTGAGCTAACATGAAACTATGGAGCCTCGTGACGGTATAATTTAATAATGCTGATTTTTCATATAAATTTAATAATTGACGCACCTAACTCTTGCGATATATTTTGCAGAAACGATTTACAATCCCCGAGCCTCCCTTAGGGGATATTGTCAAGAGCTGGTTTCTCAAAGATTTAGGAGAGAAATGGAGGAACTATAAGTGTAGTTTAAAACAGAAATTTTTTGATGAGGCCTTTACGCCTCAGTATGTGAAAAATAATGCTCCAACAGACGTTAATTTGGAGCAATTTTGCAAATTAGTCGATTTTTGGTACTCTGATGCAGGACGGGTACGACATTATTTATTTTGTATTATAGTTTTCAAGAATGTAGCTTATTATTAATTTTAATTCTCTTGATGTTAATGTAGCGTCGAAGTGAATCTGGAAAACAAAATCGATCGCTTCAAACGTCGGTCCACACTGCAGGATCAAAAAGCTTCGCACGTTATGCTCACGAATTGGTATGTAGCACTTCATTAGTTTGTTTAATGGTATGATATGATATTTATCATTAACATTATTATTTTTGATTTACAAATCTCTTGACGAATTGGTGTTTGCGATGCAGGAAAAAGAGAAACAAATTCCAATCGACCGAGCGGAGTTATATAAAACCTTTCATATACGTTCTAATGGATCTCCAATAAATCCGGACGCAGCAGAGAAAATAGTAAGTCACAACCTTGATTTGAATGTGAGAATATTAATTCAAAATATAATTCTATGTTGTATTCTCTCAGAGGCGAATGGAGGAGATTGGACTGAATGATTCAGGAAGTTCCCAATCTTTAGGCCAATTTAGAGTGGATGGCAGCATCGGTTGGTCACCATCTGACCGATATGCACAAGTGATTGGGCCAGACAGACATGGTCGAGTTCGCGGCGTTGGATTAGGACCAACTCCGAAATCTCATCCTGACAACGCGAACTGCATATACAGTCAGCCTGCATCCACTACTAACGAGAGAGAGAAACACTTGGAAAATAGAGTTCAATCGTTGGAGTCAGAACTAGCATCGCTTAAATCTACACTACAGAGGATAACAGAAGTTTGGGTAAAAGTTTTATTTACTTATTCTCACATGTTATTATTGATTCTATTTATATATACTTCGTATTTAATTAATTTTGTATTACCGTTGTAGGATCAACGACAAAACCAAAGTGCTGACAATAACATTCAAGTTTCACCAGCAATTCATGGATCATCTCGTGCAAGCCGGAAAACGTTTATTGGTAAGATACTAACATAAATGAATACTGTCATTAATGTAATTTTAAGTGTGCACTAAGCTTATTGGTTCATGTCATTACTGTTTGTTAATTTTCAAATATTGTAACAGCAGATAATGCAAACGAAGCACAAAGCGCATGATGTGCTGAACGTGCTGAAGGTGCTGAGGATTAATTTTTATAGTTATTTGTTCTTAAATGTCCAAACTTATTACTTTTTAGATTATTGACAGACTGTCCTTCAGTAATATTTTTTTGGTGTAAGACTTGTACGATAGGATTATAATGAAATATATTTTGGTCGATTATACTTTTCTTTGAATGCATCAGTTAATTATAACAAAATTTGTATACCAGGAAAATACTAAAATAATAATAATAATAATAATAAATAAATAAAAATAAAAAATTACCTATAGACCGCCGCTACAGGTAAAATAAATAAAAATTACAAAAATAATTACAAAAATAATTACAAAAATTGCCTGTAGCGGCGGCCCTTCAAATAACAAAATTAAAAAAAAATTACCTGTACCGGCGGTCATTGACCGCCGCTACAGGAAAATGTCTATAGCGGCGGTAATGACCGCCGCTATATGACCGCTGCTATAGCGCGGCGGTCTTCACCAGCGGTCAACGAAACCGCCGCTATATACCTATGCCGACGGGTATATAGCGGCGGTCGTGACCGCGGCTAAAAAACCGCGGCTATATCCTATAGCAGCGGTTTAGATGCCTATAGCGGCGGTTTTTGACCGCCGCTATAGGCGTTTTTTTTTGTAGTGTATCAATTACCAAGAAATATATGTAATTTGATCTTTGTTGTGGTCGGTGCTTTTCCTAACGAAAGGAGGGAATTGTCTGTAGTTTAAGTTCTCCACGAAGAAACAGTACTTGAGCATGTAAGTTATACTTTATTGGTTTTTATGAGATCATATTTTGCAACTCTCTGATCTATTTTTATTTTTATTTTCTAAGCAAGCAACTATCTGATCTATACCTTCGTGTCGTTTATATATAAACTCCGATATGTAAAACAATAGATCAGGAGCAGGTATATATATATATAAACTCCGATATGTAAAGCAATAGATTAGGAGCAGGATTCTCTTTCAGAACGTTTATTCTTATGTTCTCCGAATAAACTTTAAAAATGCTCTCTTTTCAAAATTTTTTATTGGTGTTATTATTCTCATAAATACAAAAAAAATATCTCAAATTTTTTTTAATCATTACAAAAAATATTTTTTAAAACACAAACAAAGCCATTTATATATGTCTCTTAAACCTCGCACCTCAGCTATCGAACATCTCCAAGCCACTAGGCAGTAGGCGTAGAGATATATGTGCTTCTTTGTAAATATTTCTCTTATAATTCTAGACAATAAATCTAATACAAAAAGGACCCACACTGCCACAATTCTAAACATTATGGCTATGTTTGGTAACGGGACTTAATCCTGGTTTCAGGGCCAAAATCCTGATTTTGAGTCTAAAATTTTGAATCCATGTGTTAGATAGGTTGAATCTTATTTTTAAGTCTTTTGACTCAATAACGGAACATAACACTAATGGCGATCAGAAAAAAAATAATGTCATCCTCATCCCCCTCATCCCCGTCTCTTTCTCCATCTCTCTCCTCTGTGCGACTGCTACCTACACGCCACCCAGAGCTCGAGGACCCTTCTCGGAATCACCCAAATTCCTCCTCCTACATTGTGCATTTGCTTCGTTGTGGAATTGCGGCTTGTTCTTCGTTAATCCTTGGGTCCCTTATTACTATGCTCCTTGCTCCCTCTCTCTGTCTCCTCTAGCTAGAGATATTTAGGAGAGAAATCGAAGACAAAGCTCGGTTCTAAGTTCTTAAGCGAAATGTAAGCGTCTATGTGGAAAAGATGGACGAAATCAGCCACACACCTTAGTATCATCTCTCCTGGGGAGAGTGGGTAGAGTGTGTACGAGTATACGAAGATGGGGAGAAGATGATAATTTATGAGAATGGTCAAAATCAACCTGTTTCACAAAACGCTAGCCGATGCAAAATGGAGCTGACTAGACAAAGACATTTGAAGATATTCACTGACAGTACCGAAAAAGCATTGCTATCTGGCACCACCGTAAGTTGTCTGAGTCAAATGAGCTATGAATGCGATGATAATGGTGGAAGGGGCAGTTGAGGGGGAGATAGATAATAATAATAGAACTCTAATTGCAAATTTACAAACGTATAATAAAATAGTATTTTTCACTGTAAAATCGTGTATACAATTCAAAAAGTTAATTTGGTATGTAAACAAAGCGTATTTACGAATGGCTGGGGCGAGTAATAGAGCATCAAGAAAGCATGTTTTTAAAAAAACTTATTTACATATTTCTCTCGGGCACGTTAGGGAACAAAAGGGAATCATGTTTTAAAGTTAACTTGTTTACATATTTCGATAGGGCACGTTAGGGAGCATTAAGGAAGCCTGTTTTTTTATTAAAAAAACTTACTTATATATTTCGTTCGGGCACGTTAGGAAGCAAGAGGGAGACATATTTTAAAATAAAACTTATTTGCCTATTATATTTCGATGGACACTATTTCGCTAGGGCACATTAAGTAGCATAAAGGAAGCATGTTTTAAAAAAATATTCAAAAATAATAATAACAATCTTGCGCGCGTGAGCACTCGTGCACAATGGAAGCCAATTCCTAACGGACGTTAGTGGAATTTGTGACAGGACCCCCAGTGCAGACCACGACCTGGACTACCACGAGTGGGAGGATAAATGGCAAGAGGCAGCGCCAATGACTGACCAGTACGCTCCTGACACGGCCCGATCACGTACACTAGAAACAATAAAGACCGATCGGGGCAGGATAACTGACCAGGGCAACCAAGTCATGCTGACCGATCAAGATAGCCCAGGCGTACTGACCGACCAAGAGCTCAGTGATACTTATGTCCGGCATGCCAACCAGTCAGTCGCAGACATACCAGGATTAACTCACGACCAGCTTAGAGCGTAATGGCAGCGCGACCACGCTTTTGTTGGAAATATCTCACGCGATTGGGTGAATCATATCTTCTAGATCCAGACGTTTCTCCGAAAGTATAGAATATTATCTTCTTCTTTTGAAGTGCGATTTATTAGACATGTAATATAAAATCTCCTTGATTTAAGGAATTGATTCCTAAAGATCATCGATTTGATTGTGAGTCTTTTAGAGTCGTAAAACTCTTAAGGATGTATATATAAACACCCTTAGGAGCATTAAAAATGGGGATCGAGAGAATAGTATCTAAAAGAGCCTGAGTGCTTTAGGAGTGTTTTGGCCGAGCATATGGATGTATATGCTACGTCGGTGTCAGGGCTAATAACCTTGTCACTTGAGATTCATTCTAGGCTAATAACCTAGTTTGGGTACCCGTTCTTGGGTTAATTAATTTTTGATCGGGATTGTTCTTGTTCTTGTTCTTGTGATCTTTGGGCTAATTAACCTTTAGCCACTTATTCGTTCTTCATTAATAAAATCTCAAGTGTTCTCACTTTTGTGTGTTAAATCCTAAATTACAGCTCGTGTGTTACTTAAACTTGGTCGGAAGGATCATTGTGGTATTGAAGTAGATCGGGTACAGGGGAAATCAGTGCTTGTTTTGGGTTCCTAGGCTGGTGATCCTAACAATATGGCCGCGAACGTTAACTTTGTATCACGTCAGAACCCAAAGACCAAGCACAGACCACATATGGATTTGCATCAGAACAACGAAATGAAAATAAAACCGAAAACGAAATTGAAATTGAAATCCAATCCCATCGTTACCAACATAGCCTATAATATCAATTATCAAGGCAAAAAGCTGCCTAGAAAAAGGAAAAAAAAAAAAAAAAAAAAAGGCAAAAAGCATACCTACGTAAGCCACAGAATCCACGGACCCAGCAAGAAAATCAAATCTAGGAGTTTTTGTTGTATGATTCTCTAGACAAGGTGGTTCAGATGTAATGGGCCGTGAAGTAGAGTTGTGCACGGTGAACCCATTTCCTTTTCTCGGCTTTGATGAACAAAAACAAAAGTGGTCGCCCAGCCGAACTGGTAGCTAATGGTTTAGACCTTCACCAACATCATTACTTAAAATGATGCGTTACGTGGGCCCAAACCTCAAGTCGGGTAGCCTAGAGATTTGGCAGACAAATTACCGGTAGGCGTTGGTCTCAAACTTTAAGAACCCACTAGTCTCCTCGCACTAGATGGATTTTTAACTCGCATGCTTCGAGTCTCAGAGATTGTGCTATGAATCCTCCAGTCCACCCTCAGTTGGGCTTGCAAGTTTTAGTGTCGTCGTGAGAGTTCTGTCCTGTCCTTACTGTAAAGAGTTCTGTCCTGTCCTTATTATAGTTGATGAGAAATCTGTGTCCATCCTACAACCTTGATATAATTCAACGTAATGAGCCGCAGGCCAATTATTGTACTGGAACTGAAAAGTGACATCCAAAAGAAAATCTGACCATATACCCTATTAACATGAATAACCCAGAACTAGAGGTATGAAGTTCAATTGCCTTCGCTGGTACAAAGACATCTCTCCACCCTCATGGTCTTGCAGCAGTTCAGGAACATTTACTAACTTCCATATTGAAAATGGGCCATGAAGTGTGGATATGTTGAATTTACCTGACTAGCACCCATGTTATGAGTATATCGCTTTGGTGTGCCAGAAGCTTAAAGTGATGCGTAGAAAGCTTCAACATCTTCCATCATCTCCTCTTCAGATGGAAGAGAGACTCGATTAGATAAAACACCAGCTATCCACTTGCTTTGTAATTCAACAATGGGGAAAGGAATAACCGACACCAATCATATAAAGAAGATATACTTTCACTATTAACTGAGACGAATTATGAAGATCCAACCAATAACAAGGCCATATGTAGTAAGTTCGGATCAACCTTCCATGGGGGTTCGGTTACTATGCGAAGCGGGACTGTGTGAAGCTGAGTGAAGCTACGGTGAGGATTGAAATGAGTCGAACCAACAGTGGAAATCCAGCCACCTCAGTTAATGAATACCCGACCGAAAATACTCGAATTCCCACCCGACCCACTGGACTTAAAAACCCTCTTTCTTACTCACAGTTTCGTTCGTCGTTGCTCTTCCACCCGCCTGAAGTTTTCGTCCAGATTTCAGAGGCATGACAATTGGAAATTCTCTTGGCTTAGATAAGCAGAAGCCCAGATTATCTTTATGGCTTGCCCAGGCAAATTCTCAAGTTCATCCGAATGACCTGGTGGCTAATTCTCATCTCTACGCATCATCCAGTTCCACAAACGCAAGTCCATCGCTAATAGCACCACCTCATGAACCGAAGGAAGGAGGAGGGAACAAAAGAAATATGGTGGAAAGCCTATCCTTTCTTTACTCCGACAGCCAAAACAAGCAATCAAAGCCTGCCGCACCAATGTTTGCCACTGAGCTTTTGCAGAAGGCAGCGCAGATGGGTTCTACAAGAAGCAACCCATCAGTCAGTCTTTTGCGGTAGTTTTGGAGTAATGAGCTCATCTTCTTCAAACCAACGAATTTCAATACTCTCAACCAAAACTGCCAGTGTGCACCTGATGAACGACCGATAAAGGCTTTTTTGGTTTCTTAGGCGGGTGGGCACATTCGGGCGATGTGTTGCTGAACGATGAACGATGGAGAGGCGCTGTGAAACCACGATTTCTGCAAAATTTTGATAATTTTGGCTGTTTTGGTTTCTCAGGTGGGTGGGAGAACTTGGTCGGGTGGGTATCAGCTGATGGGTCGGGCAGGTATTCATTAAACGACGTGTGCCGGTCTCAACTGTTCGTTTGCCAAGTTTCAATCCCAGCTGTCGCTTCACAGCTCTTCATACAATCTTGCTTCGCATAGTAACCGAACCCCCTTCCATGGTAACCCCCAAGACTGGTGAGAAAATGTGCTTGTACAGTGGCCCCACACGGTTGTCCTCCACAGTCAAAATGCCATTGGTTTCAAGAAATGGAAAATAGTACTTGTACCTTAAAAAGACAAACATCTTTTACTGATCACTCAGTCTGACTTCTGGTTCACTCAAAATTTAGTATAAAACTTTGGTCCTAAATCAAACTCAGGCCAAGTCAATGGACTAAGCAGCACACCCTGTGCAGTGCAGAATCACATTGGCAAGGATAATGCTTCCATCTTGGAAATGTACGGATCCATCTTCACAGACCCTTTCTATCTGCATCAATTTAACTAAGATAATCACTTCTCAGAATCACCCAAAATACTTTGATTGACTTCTCAAAATAGCTAGTCATTTATCACCATGCGTAAGGATGTTTACCATAGGATGAAGCCACATATTATCATAGCCAGGCTGCTTTCCAAATGATCCATTCCCAACTGTTCTAGCTGCAAGATGGACTTCTTTGGCAACACCAGCTATGTCCAGTGAAATATCAACAGCACTTGCTGAACTCCCAATCACAACTACAACCTGTCAGAAGAAGGAAATGGATTAGAAAGCCGATCTCTTGGGAAGAGGAGATTAAAGCAACTGAAGAAACATTATGAGCAGTAAGTTGTTTCTCCTAATTGCAAACATTCTCTACATACACGACATCAGTGTCCTACTCATTGCCGGGGGAGGGGGGGGGACAGAGAGAGAGAGAGGGCTATGATACAACGGACTTTCATCCAGACAGATTTATTTGAGGCACATTTACTAATAAAAAATGAAATAAGGCCTATCTAGCACAATTTCATGCAATGGCAAACTGAGTAGATAACCCTTATGTACCAATCCTTCACAAAGTCCAACTTGAGCATGACGTAGAACTCCTCAGGTTAAGACTTACATGAAGTCCATACACACACAGATGTAAACGATAAGCAAAATCTAGGAGGTCTTTGGTCTTTAATTTCCTTTCCACACATGCAGCTTAAATTTGCTTAAGTTTCCTCGTTGCAGCCTTGCGGGATGAATTCTTTCAGACTATGAGGTCAAGTACCAAAGACATCTAGAAGACAGATTATTTTAGACTTTGTCCACCATTTCTCCTAATATCAGAATTATAGAATTTGCCTCAAGTGAATTACCAATGTGGTGCTGTGAGGGATGATCTTTATTTCCTATTCTCACTTCAAGCAAGAAATTGCGAGGGACTTACTCTGAGTTTGCAATCCAAAACGGAAGGTGACATTATGTGGTGATTTCCAGCTTATTGGTGAAAACAATCTACTCTCCATACCAGAAAAACTTGAAGAATGAGCTTTACCACATAAATCACCACATATTTATTACTCATCTGCCCCTTCTTCTCCTTTGTAATAGACACGCAATAGTAGTTGCACATTCATGATTCATCTCATCTACTCTAATTTATCCATCCAAGTCCACAGTAACGGCAACAGCACGAAAAATTTCATATCGACCAAAAGGAGCAAATATAGAGGTCCTAGGACCAAAAGGAGCAAACATTTCATATAGACTTGACGTGGACCATGTTGAATGTCATGGAGCCCACACTTTGTAGCTCTCTTTTTATGAATTGGGCTTCCAATTTGAGAAAAGAATTATGGAGGGCGTCAATCCAGGACTATAGTAGTTGTGTAAGATACCGAAGACAATCTGAATATTCTCTACTCAAGGAAGCGCTCTCTCCCGAAACAACCACGCTTGACAAACTTAAAAGCAAACAAGAGGTCCCCAAAACAGAAATACCGAAAATTATTGAAATAATATAAAGAAGATAGAAACCTGGCGCATACTTGATCTCGAAAAGGCTCAGGAACACGATAATTGTGGCTATGCATTTGCTTCCCCGGCCATTTATTCATACCTGTAAGAACAGTAAAGGAATAAGCTTTGTATTGACATAGCAATTTAGACTCGCATTCGCACACAAAGAATTACCCGGAATTTCGGCGATCCGAGGTTCGGTATAGTGTCCGTTACATACAACAACGGCGTCGAAAATCTCAGCCAGAACGGTTTCATCTTTGCCTCTCAAACGATTTTACTTCCCATTTCGAGCCGTCCACTATTCTCACCCGCGCTACCTCCGTGTCGAACCGCACCAATTCACCAATTCCAAACTCGCGCGTAAAGTCTTTGAGATACACTAGGACCGCTCGGTGACCAGGGAACCTCCTCGGATCTCGGTCCGCGTCGTCCTTGAAAACGAACGGGTAGTCCCTAAAGCCCATAGACTCGCGAGGTAAGTTGGTGCGGAGGGAGTGGTATAAGCTGGTGTGGACCGTTCTCCGCGACGGGTCGACACCGAGCAAGTCGGACTCGACCGCCGGGGTGTACACAGGGCCGGCTCAAGGGTAAGGCCAGTTAGGCAGTTGCCTAAGGCCACCCTTGAGCAAGGCCTCATAACTTAGAGAATAAAAAAAAAAAAAAAAAAGACAACAAAACGTGCTGAAAAAACAAGCCAACGAATTGAAAAGAAAGCCACTTGTAACCGTGTAAAACAAGACCCACTAACATGCAAAAGACAAAAAAGTGAAAGCATTCGTAAGCAAAAGAAAGAAGAGAAGCGTAAAAGATAAAATAAAAGGTACTGACAGGCAATGATGCAAACGAAAGAAGTGTAAAGGGAAAGAAGCGTAAAGACCGTGAAAACCGTGAAAAAAAAATTGTACTGACAGCTTTTTTTCCGTGAAAAGAAGTGTAGAAGACAGTCATTCGTAAGCGAAACAGAAAAACAGGGCTTTGATTTTTCGAAGTGACAATACGCGTAGAAAAATTGAGGCCTGATATGCAAGACGCCGTTCTTATTGAAATAGCAGTAATCGGCCTCTGCCCTCTCCTAACGGCAGTCTGAATCGCCGAAATTTACAGAAAACTCACGTCAATAAATTTTTGTGTATAAAACGGAAATTGTTGTCAAATTTATCTAACGGTTAAATTTATAACGGTAATTAATCTAAATTCTCCTATATAAATCTAAACTTATACTTCATTCTCCATCTCCTCAATCTCCTTTCAAAATCTTTCTCTCCCTCTATTTTTTTTCTTGTTCTATCTCTCTTTGGAATTACTTTTAGCTGAAGATTGTTCTAAGTTCAAATTCGACCACTTATAATTTTGGTGACAGGTTCTATTATTCTAATCTTTACACTTTTGTATTTTAATTTGAATATTTATTTTGTATTTTAGCATTTATTTTATTTGTTAGTGTTCTTTGTTTATATCTACATTATGTCTAATAGAAAATATGAATGTGGTTATGAAAAACTTAAGAAAAATAGAAAAATAGAAAAGTTAATCCAATCTCAAAAAGGAGCTCTTGATAAATTTATTATCAATGATAAAAATAATATAACATCAAACTCAGCTGAAGAATTAATTATTGAACAACCATGTGATTCAATACAATTAGGAGAGAATATTGAACCAATCCCACAACATAATATTGAAAGTCAACTTGTTAATGATTCACAAGTTTATAGTTCGATAATTCCTGATGAAGAACCTAACAAAAATTTAGAAACCAATATAAAAGATAATGAAAATTTAGAAACCAATGTCAAAGATAATGAAACTATAGATCTCAACGCTTTGAGTACAGTATCTATAGATATTTATGATCCAAGTCAATGGAAAACTATGGATGCAAAACTTAGAGATCTATTAGTAGAGAGAGGTCCAATTAGAATTGATGACATAGACTTTCCCAAAGATGAGAATAATAGACATTTCTCTATTACATTTTATATGCAAAAATTATCAAATGGAGAAAAACATGATAGAAAATGGCTAGTATATTCAAAGCATGTTGATAAAGTTTATTGTTTTTGTTGCAATCTATTTAATTCAAAACCGAGCACGAGTCAATTGGTTAATGAAGGAACTAGAGATTGGAAGAATCTTAGTGTTAAACTTAAAAGTCACGAAACAAGTCATGAACATATCACCAATATGAATAATTGGATTAACTTGGAAATGAGATTGGTTAAAAATAAAACAATTGATAAAAAACTTCAAGAACATATTAACAAAGAGAGAGATCATTGGAAAAAAGTATTATTAAGAATTATTGTTGTTGTAAAAACTCTTGCTAAAAATAACTTAGCATTTCGTGGAAAAAACGAAAAGATCTACCAAGATAATAATGGGTGTTTTTTAAGCCTAATTGAAATGATAGCAGAATTTGATCCAATTATGCACGAACATGTTCGACGAATACAACATGGTGAAATTCATAATCATTACTTAGGACATAACATACAAAATGAATTGATACAAATATTAGCATCTGAAATTAAAAACACTATTATAAACAAAATCAAAGAAGTAAAATATTTTTCGGTTATACTTGACTGCACTCCTGATATAAGCCACCAAGAACAAATGACTCTAATATTACGATGTATAGATACTTCAGCATGTGAAGTGAAAATAGAAGAATTTTTTTTAGAATTTTTAGAAGTAGATGACACCTCTGGTAAAGGTCTTTTTAATGAACTTCTAAATGCCATAAAAAAACATGGATTAGATGTCAATAACATAAGAGGACAAGGATATGATAATGGATCAAATATGAAAGGAAAACATCAAGGTGTACAAAAAAGATTATTAGATATAAATCCTAGAGCATTTTATACACCTTGTGGTTGCCATAATTTGAATCTAGTATTATGTGATATGGCAAACTCATGTCCCAAAGCTATATCTTTTTTTGGAGTGGTTCAACGCATTTATTCTTTATTTTCTTCTTCTACAAAACGATGGAAAATATTACAAGATAATATATCTACATTGACATTGAAACCATTGTCACAAACACGTTGGGAAAGTCCATTGAAAGTGTAAAAGCAATAAAATATCAAGCTCCAAAAATAAGAGATGCTTTAATTCAATTAGCAAAAACAAGTGAAGATCCTAAGACAAAGAGTGAAGCCACATGCTTAGCTACATATGAGATTGAAAATTTTGAGTTTTTATTAGGCATGAATATTTGGTATGATATTTTGTTTGCTGTTAATTCAGTGAGTAAGAACTTACAATCTAAAGATATGCATATCGATGTTGCTATAGATCAATTAAAAGGGCTTATTTCTTATTTAAAAAATTATCGAGAAACTGGATTTTCATCTGCTTTAATTTCATCTAAAGAGATTGCTGTTGAAATGGAAATTGAACCTATATTTCGTGAAAAACGAATAATACATAGAAAAAAACAATTCGAGGAAAATTTTAATGATGAAATAATAAAATCAGTTGAAGAAACTTTTAGAATTGATTACTTCATATACATAGTAGATCAAGCTATTTCTTCAATTCAAAATAGATTTGAACAATTCACAGTATATGAAAATATTTTTGGTTTCTTATTTAATATTAACAAATTCAAATCTGTTGAGAATGCTGATTTAAAAAAATATTGTCTTAATCTTGAAAGTTTTTTAAAAGATGGTGAATCTTCTGACATAGATGGTTTGGATTTATTTTCAGAATTAAAAGTATTAAAAGAAGTTTTGCAATCTAAAATCAATACTCCAATTGAAACATTAAATTATATAAAAAAATTATATTGTTTTCCAAATGCATGCATTGCTTATAGAATACTTTTAACAATACCAGTGACAGTTGCTTCTGGAGAAAGAAGTTTTTCAAAACTTAAAATAATAAAATCTTATTTACGGTCGACAATGTCACAAGAAAGACTAAATGGATTAGCCATTCTATCAATTGAAAGTAACATATTAACAAATCTTGAATGTAAAAGTTTGATTAGTAATTTTGCATCTCAAAAAGCTAGAAAAATTATTTTTAAATAAAATTTTAAATATTTTTTTATTAAAATATTATTTTTAAATTTATATTAAAGGCCTCATTTTTAACATGGCCTTAGACCTCATTTTTTATTGAGCCGGCCCTGGGTGTACACCCACGTGCCGCCCACCTGGTCATCACGCTCGAACACCACGACGCTGTGGGCCTCGGGCCGGCTCCGATCACTGCCACGTGGCGGGACGTGATTGGTCTTGGCACGGTTGGCATGGATAGGTGTTGGATTGCCGTTTCAATATGATAGAAGAAGAGCTCGCAAAGATGAGTAAATGTTATGCCGTTAATTCATATGGCTGACGACTTTCTGATCGTTCATTGGACGGGGGAACAGGCGGTGGTGGCGATTGTTCACAGTTTACAGCCGACTGGGAGAAGATGGTTCGCATAGAAATTAAATTGCCTCCGGATTTCCTCGGATTTGGACTGATTATACCTCTGTTATTGCTAAATAATGCCTCTACCCCTAATCAACATTACACTAATATACAGTCAGGCACATTCCATACCGAATCAACTACCTAGTGACTAAAATAATTGACTGAGAAATATGCTATATAAATCTATTGATTGGATCAAAATTCTTAATAAGACATTATTTCACATTCAATAAATAATATGTCTTTTTATCAGCAATTATGGGGATGTTTGTTTACAAAATTTCGGGAAATTTTTTAGATATGAGATTTGTGAAATGTTTGGTGTTTATGTGTAGATGTTGAAAATTTTGGAGTGTGTTTGGCTTGCTCAAAATTTTGATACGCCGAAATGTTGGGATATCAAACATTACCTATATCATACCAAGATGTTAATCGTTACTTCAATTTACTTTGATTTAAAAAAAACATTCAAATCATCCCTCCCTCTTCATTTTTTTATCAATTATAATACTCTAAAATTTTAACACTCAAACACAATCATATATCACCCATATTCCTGTGAGTTTTACTGTTTTGGTTTGTTTTCGGTTGAGATTCTATCCTTTGATATAATAGTTGGGAACTGCTTGTCAATAGTCGATACAAAATTGTCTTTGGTTTATATCTCAAAACACGTTTTTGTGTTTGTATTTGTTTTGGATGTAGTGTAGATTATCTTGAGATTTGTAAAATGTTTGTTAAAAATTATTAAAATTTATAAAATATCATTGAGATTGGTTAAAATATATTGAAATTGATAAAAAAAAATTTAAAAAAACGTTTCGATATCAAAACGGCGAGGCCAGAAAAAAATCTACCAAAAGTATCTTGGGCTAGTTTTGGGCATGCTCTCAAGTTCGGTAGCTCCTTCCGATCCAGGCTATTACATCTGGCCCACTCTCGCAAAATGAAAGTTGGACTCAGGGTGGCTTTCAACGGCTCAAAATGGCATTTGGTAGCGGTAAAATACTGGGAACGCTTTGATTTGGTGGGATTCCCATGACTTTTCTTTTCTTGTCAGAAAAATATCTGGCCTTAATTATATATTTTACTGTTGTCTTTGTTTCTGATTGGTGGACCTCGCATGACAGTGTCCTAGATTGAGGAAGACAGCTAGAAAAGAAAACCCTGGTCCCATGCATACTTGCAAATAATTACTAGACTTGGGTTTCTTTTTTACAGAAATTGTCACGTTGTTACGGTTCAAATAAACTTTTATTATTTAGCATGTGAGACATGGTAAATAAAATAAAATAGAAAACGGAGAAAAGCCATCAAACTACTATCTTATTTCAAATTTTCTCCCAACTTTCATTCCGTACAATTAACCATTTTTAATTCTAAGTTTTTTCTTAATTTAAAACTGAGAAAATACAATTTTTTATTCACAAACTATCACATATTTTACATTTTACAATCTAAACTATCACGTTTGATACATTGCACTCACAAATTAAGTATCTCTAGCACATTACACTTTCCGTATATTTTTCTGTCAAATTAGACTAAATTTAATTTTTTTTAAATATAAAAATATCGATTATGTACTTAAAAAACTCAAACAATAAGTTATATTTGATGGCATAATCATTATTTTTATTCACAAACTATCACATATTTTGCACTTTACAATCTAAACTATCACGTTTATACATTACACCCACAAATTAAGTATCTCTAGCACATTACACCTTTCGTCTATTTTTTTGTCAAATTAGACGAAATTTATTTTTTTAAAATATAAAAATATCGATTATGTAATTAAACAAACTCAAACAATAAGTTACATTTGATGGCATAATCATTATTCTTATTCTTTAGAAAAGTCAATTTTCGTCTAATTTATCTGAAGAATAAACGTATGATGCAACGTGTTAGGGATATATAGTTTGTGGGTGAAAATGTGTATTTTTTTAAATTTATTTTAATAATTAAATTTTAGCTTAGGTTGTAAGTTAAAATGTCAATTTAAAGACTTGATATGGTTAGTCTAAAGCATAGAAATCAGTTTTTCTAACTATTAAAAAAAAGCTCATCCTTACTACCTAAGTAAATCATATCACATTTAAAGGTCAAACATCACGCCCTTAATATTTCCTATCCCATATCGAACGCGCAAGTCAAAACTCAAGAATCTAAAGGAGATGTTTATTTCTGGATGTTATAGAAGAATAGCTCGGGATAAGAAAAAGGGTAATCTCAGAGGGGAGATCTAATTGCCAGACATGTCTCGGGGCATGAAGTTAGGTTGAGATCTAACTTAAAATTGACGTGAGTATCCCTATACGGCTATACTATAGAAGATAGAGTGGTACTAAACAATAATTATTGATAATGTTCGTGCCCCCGATCTGGATAAACCAATGTATTATAAAACTGCCAGAGTGAGAGAGAGACACAGAGATTTCCACGCCTATTTGCTTTCGGTACTTGCTTTAGGTCCCCAGCGATCTGATTCCGTTTTTTCTGTCTCTTTCGCATATTTCTTTCCCTTCTCTCTCTCTCTCTCTCCCTCCGCTCTGAACTTAGCGGCTGGGGTAGCTTTTTCTTTCACTGGGATTATACACTGACTTAAGTTCATTGAAATGAAACTTCTCTTGACGAAGAAGAAGCAGAAGAAGATATTCTAACGGTCCAATGCTATTTCCTTGGTTTCCCTGCCTCGGGGTACTCTCTCTCTCTGTGTTGCACTGCTCCTTTGTTTAGTAGTTCCATGGTTATATGATTAAGAAAGTTAATTTTTTTAGTTTTGCCTTAATACCAGTTTTATGGTTCTTTATGCATTATTATATATGATTTCTTCTAATCGTTATCGAGTAATTATTTTCTTTTACGGGAAGGAATTGCAGTGTAACTACAAAGAAATTACCTGGATTTTGAATAACTTAAAATTTTCGTCGACTTTTATAGTTAATTATTACAACACCTTTCGTGAAGATTCCTCATATGCTAAGGAAAAAAATGAACCAGTGGAAGCGATTACGGTTTGCAGAAGCTGAAAATATTATTCGATTTGTGAATAAAGTTGTGCGTTTCCGTTTTCATCAGGGTCCATTTTGTAGTGGAATGATCTAGTTGGTAGAATTCTGAGAGGGTGGGAGTTGGGCGGTGAATTTATTTAGGTGTTGTTGTCTTGGTTTGTGTGGATTGAAAAAGCATTTTTGGGCCTTAATCTTGTTACACTGATGACGCATGGTTTGCGACAGTACGTTCTTCAAACAGCATCACACGTGCGTGCGTGTGTGTATATCTATCTATGTATATAGCTCTGTTAGAACCCCTGGGCCCTCTGCCCCCAATAAAAAAGGAAATTCTTTGTTGAGATCCGTGGAGCAGTTCAAGGTGCACATCGATGGAAGAAAATAATCAACCTTGTGCAGTTTAGGGTGGTGGAAGAAATGGTTGACGAGAGAAATGGAAAACTAAAACAACCTCCAGTATTGCCATGGTCTTTCTTTGTTTGGGCAGACCTAATTTTATTGTTTGCAAATGCTGTTGCTTTTGGTGACAAGTCCATCTTAACAATATCAATTCTATAATCTTATTACGGAACGCAATTGTGGATGGTTAGTGCTTATCTAGTAGTGGCAGTGTCCGCATTCATGTAAACACCTTTTCAAGAAAAAGACCCATACCCTTTTCCTGTATGATGTGGTTTAACAAGCATCTCTTTTTAAGAAGAATTCAGGGTGAGGCCAGGAAAACCTAGCGGATTGCTGCTGCTAAAGATTCAACAGCAGGTTTGATGTAATCAATTTCCACTTTTGGGTGGCACCATGCTGATGCAAGGAGTTTTTGATCTGAATTCAGTACAAATGTATACCAAGTCACACAAAGAAGCTCTGAAAAAGACTATGCTGAACCAGGAGGTTATATTCAGGAACCAGGTATGCAGATAGTATCACTATGCTGGTTGATTTACATGTTGACTCAGGTTAGGATCATGTGTCCTTATTGGACATGAATTATGTCCCATTGTTTGATTCTAAATATGTTTTAAATTTTTTTTGGTCAAGCTTTCCATATAGTCATGGATTACAACTTGTTCATTAGATGCTTCAATTAACTGGACATTGGAGGTATTTTGTACTCTCTCTCTGAATGTAACTCCTACTAACCTGTGTAGTGATGAACCATTCATGTAGTTAAAGACTTACTTGGAAAAAACCGTGCCTTATGCTTTAATAATTACTGAATCCTTCCCAAGATCGATTGGAATTTGCAAATGCCAAGCATTTTAATGGAATAAAATAAATGTAACAAATTTTCAAACTACCCTTTGGTAGATCAAGAAAGGTGAATTCAAATTAAGGAAAATATGAAAATTTCAACAGATAAATGATTTTATTTTTAATAACCCCTATTTGTCTCAGGACAGACCGAAAAGAAAACACCCCATGTGTTATGGGAGGGAGTGATTTACATACTTTTTTCCTACTGCTGTATCTCCAGGTGGAGGAACTCCATCGATTGTATACAATACAGAAGACACTGATGGAGTTTGATAGATACACTTTGAGGAAAGCAAGAACCCAATCAAGTCTGTTACCTCGTGCAAATTCAGCAATATATGAACCACTCGCAAAAGAAGTAGTTTATTCCTCGATTTCTACGGTAAATTGCATCTGCCAACCTTCAAAATGTATTTTTTGTTTGTTCTTTTTACCCTTTTTGTAATGAGTTCCTTCATGGCGTAAATTCCAGTTTTTCTGAGACTTTCCATTTGAATGTTTAACTAAGAACAGCTGCATGGAAAATTCAGTCGTAGGGTTATTTGCTGGTACCTGTATATTAGGTGGCTGTGAGTGTATTATACATGCCCTCCTTTAATGACCAAAGTAACTATATTTCATTCATCTGCAATATTTTCTGTTAAATGTGTCCATTCTGTCCTTCACAGGTGGGCCCTACACAATCTACAAGCCACATGTCCATAGGAGGGCACCGGGGTATATACTATAAGCTTTGGCAGGGGCCCCAAGATCTTCATCTTCCTGCTGATCAGAATGTTTGCTATGCTGGTGAGAAAATTTTAAAGAAAGGAATATTTTGAATCACTGAAAAAGAATATTGAATTTGAAGAATTTTTTTTCTTTATGTTTTCATGGTGATCGCAATGTTTCAGATCCGAAGTTGAAGCTCTCTCTGAGCACTGGTGAGGACAATAGGAGAAAGAGGAGTTCAAAGAGAACTTGGTCCGACAAAGAGGCTGGTCCCTGTACCCAAATCATTATCAATTTAGAAGACTCAGGTGAGAGGGTATCAAATGAGGGTGAAAGAGATGCACCTTTTTTCAAATGTGCTGCTCTGACAACTCATTCTGGAGGCAAACATGAGCCTGAATTTTCTGTCCGGATCAATAAACATTTACCAGATGCGAGTGCAGCCAGTCACTCTGTTCTAGGTGATGGCAAGTGCTGTAAAAATCAGAACTCTTTGAGTAAAGGTACGGTTGATTTATAAGTATGGGGATGGTTTTAGTGACATGAATTCATCCTCTGAACATGTAGCCGTCTGCAATTAACCTATGTTGCATCATTAGGATTCAGCCTTTCTGTGTTTGCCCTTTCTTCAGGATTTAAAGACTGCAACATTCCTATCCCACGTAGGAATCTGTCCGCCATGATGGAACAGCCGACTTCATTTAAAGCAACACTTGTGGACCTTAACAAAGTTCAGGTTGATGATTTGTCTTGCTGCTCAAATGATTTCCTGGTGGCCCATCCTTCAACTGCCAGTTCAGCAAATGTTGTTGTCGAATTAGTTGGCAGGGTCCACGAGCACACTTGTGCCTCCATTGAAAATAAAAACTGCTCAAAGGAAACCTCTGAAATGCTTCAACAAGATGAGGCAGAGAATTCTTCTTTGGCAGATTCCAACTGCAAAGGCAAGATAACGGAAATTTGGGCTAGAAATTCCAAGTTTCATGAAGCGGGTGGAAGTGAAGTGGAAGGCGTTGAGGCTGTCTCCAGGATCCCACCAGGTCTTTGTGAAGACCATGGTGGCCACAGTTGTGACCACAATAAGTGTACAGTCAATCCTGGGGTCACCTCGGAACATACAAATGATCTTTTAGATAACCCAAATCTTACACTCGTAGCTACTAGACACAAACATTTTGAGAAGAATGCAGTAGAAGATGTTATGCTTTCAGGTTCTGGTCAAAGTCAAAATACTACTCAAGATGGACGTGGCACTACATCTCCTGCTTCTTGCAAGTCCTGCGGCAACATTGATAATGATTCCAGCAGTGTGAAGACAGTGCAATCAGGGATTGAAATGGGAAGTTCAAATCTGTCGGCTATTGATCAGTTTTCTGGAACAGGTATAGGATGTCAAGTTGCAGAGACCTTATCAGGCAATCAGGGGCAAGGTTCTTCTGATGGTAGTGAATCAAAACATGATTGCCTCAATAATAAGCAAGAGACATCTGAAGCAGATGTGTCAATCCAAAGGGCTGCTGAATCACTTTTACAATTGTCCTTGGAGATGACATCCGGCACTCAAGGTTGTTCTCCTAAGAAAGCCGCACTAGCTGAGATGAAAAATGAGGTCAGAGAGCAGCCACAGTATTCCTCTGATTCATTCGAGTTAATTGCTCTAAATCTAGAAGAATGCACTGCAGATGACTATTCCGTTTCGTCAAAGCCATTTGTGGTAAATGATGTCGAGACTAAGGATTTGGCTTTTAAGTTCAGAAGAGGGAGGAGAATGAAAGATTTTCAGAAGGAAATACTTCCTGGTCTGGCATCTCTTTCCAGACATGAAATTCGTGAGGATATAAATATTCTTGAGGGAGTTTTAAGATCAAGAGAGTACCGGAAAATCAGAGCCAGGATGGCTGATAAACAGAGCTGGTGTGCACCAGTGAGAAGCAGACGGTCAGCACTGAATCATGTTAGGAGACAGTATTAACAGTAGTTGATTCTATGTTGGGAGTACCATTATCTGAAAAATTCTTTTTAGTTTGAGAGTAGCATTCTTCTTGAACACTTATTTGCCTCTTAGGAGGAAAATGAAGAGAGGGTCAGAGAAGAAGGCAGGGGGGGTGTTATTGTGGCTCTATATGCTTTCACTGCTAGTTGTTTCTAAGCTAATCTTCCTGATTTTAGAAATCATTAGGTACGTTCTTTTATGCAGTTTTGGCCTCTGTGCGTGTTTTTCTCTTTCCTCCGACCTTAATCAAAGAAGAGCTGGAACTGGCAGACCTTAAGACGCCCTTAGGCCGTCCCTCTTTGTAAAGCAATTTCCTTGTCCCAGAACCACGATTTGTCTTCAAAAAACCAAGATTTATTGGACGTGATGCTTCAACCCCAGTTACTAGCTAGAGCTAATATTGACCCGGTGCATGACACCTTACAGAGCAAGACCCCTTGTTGGCCAGGCGCATGGCCTTTGTTTTGACTGTCTCGCTTATGGGCAAAACGGAACTCGTATCCGCAGTACTTGTTTGCCTTGGCTTGAAGTTGCTTACAATTTTTCTCCAACATGGCAATTTACATTTGTCTCTACAATCTCACTTCCTGTGCCTCTTCTCCAAATGTTAGCTTTGCTTCCTGCAAATAATAAACTCCCTCCATCCCCCGCACCTGAATAAAATAAAATCCATTTTGTAACCGATTTGTCTAAAACGTGTAATCATTTACCTCTCTGCCACTGGATTCTGGTCTAAATATTGTTGCAATTGCTAGAACTTACACATCAGAAGATGGAATTATATAAAATAATCCTAACTACAATTTGCTTGACGAAAGAAGGTATTTATACTGGACAGAAAAATATAACGAGTCATTTGGAAGATAAAGAAGGAAGGTGTCAGACAAAGACAGAGAATAACGATAGGTTATTGGGTGGGTTTGTGTGGTAAAATTTTTGGTATTGGGTTTAGTGTTGGTATTGGATTTAGTGAAAAAGTGAAGAGGGAAGTAATATTTTATAGTTTTTGTAATTTTTTATATTTTTTGATGGAAGAGAGAGAGATTATATTGGAGTATTTTATTAGGAGATAGATAAAATTTTGGGTAAAATTTAGACCATTTGAAGGTACGTTTTGCTGCGACTTTTCAAGGCCAATTCTCACCTTCAAAACCCTGTCAAATTTAAGTGCATGCTGAAGCTATAAAGGTGACAAGTGGTTTGATGTAGTTACTGCTTTAGTAACGGTCTCTTATTTCTCTGCAAAATGGTTGTCGTACCTGTACGGAAATGTTTTGCGGTAAAGGCGACAGTTTGCCTTATAACTCTTTGAAATGTACTAAATTGACGGGGTCGGATTTCACTAGGCCCAGCTAGCCCACGGATCTGGGTCATAGAGAAGATGGCGTGTAGGGCCCAGCCTAAGCAAATGCCTGCCCATCAAAGAGAAGGCTGGAGCCTCATGGGGGCCTCCTTCCTCCTGTGAAGGGACGTCTTATTCTCCTTCTCCCACCCCCTCCGTAATGCACGTCCAATCAACTAGATAAAGTGTTCGACAAGAGAAATTAATGGCAAACGGCCCACTAACAATGCAGTGTGCACGAGATGATGAAATGGGCCTCCGAGGAAAAGACTCAAGAAAAGGGCCACACTTACCCGTCACTACGCCGAACCACCCAGAAAGAGAAAAGGTATGGAGTCTCAATAAGTCAAATCACTTCATTTTATGTCAATTCAGAAACGTCGGCAGCTAGCGCGCTAACAATAGCTTAATTAACGTACTAGAGCTATCCTACATTGAATTTTTGGCTGATCCTTTAAGGATATACGCAATACGATGTGGGGACTAATGTGGTCGGAATTTTGTCGAATAATGAGTACAGACTGATGCATGCATGAATGTGTGACGACCATGAAAACAAGCCTTAGAAGATCATGTTATTTAAAGTTGGGCACCATCATGTGTTATTTCTTCTCAACGGGTAGTTATGCGGGTAAGTTGGTAGGTCCAATATATGATAATCTATGATCTTTTTGTAAGCTGGTAATGGGATTACATTCCATGGGGCCACCTAGAACTCCATCAATCATGTTAGATGAAGAAAATTTGTTCCAAGGGAGAAAAGTAATCTTGCAAAGCAATATTAAGATCATGATTATCCTTTGAAGGTGCCTCGTTTTCTTAACGAATATTGTCGCATCCACATCATTACCAAGGGGTAGAAGATGATTAAGCTAGTCTCTCTGTTGAATTATTGGTGTAGTAGAAAACAAGGTGAAACAGATGCCTGGACAGAATTTCTCAGGATAACCAACTGATCTTTCTGAGATTTCTATTGCTTTCTTTTGCACACAAACACGTAAGAACACATCCACACAAGTGGATTTGTGTGCGTGCGATTGCAGTCACTCTTTCATGATCAGAAGAAGGTAAAAAGCCACGCATGAGGATCGACATACCTGTGTTAAGCGGTCATGTCCACCTGGGCATGATTCAATATGCATTATATTAACATACATCCGTACGTTCACTGGTGGACGAATGAGGCAGGCGTGTTAAGAACTATATTCCATACCCATTTCTATGATCATTGTACACACCCGCAGCTGCTGAAGTCAGTTATTGAAGTGATTAATTCCTATACTCGGCAAAGAACTACTGTTAACAAGCTTGATTTTCCTCTCCTTGCCTCTTTCTTTATCTGCTCATCACTTCCAATTGGATCGGTTCTCAAATATTTTCCAAACCATATGAGACTTGGGATTTGTAGAGTATGAATATACAGGAGATCGAAAGACCTAGCTTATAAATATATTGAAAATGCAGATAAAATTCTTTTGGTTCAGAATTTGTTACTAGGTCCATATGTGACCATATATACTCGTTAAATAAAACACCACTAATTCACGTCCAGCAGGTCTGAAGTGAGTCGAACCGGATGAAGTTGAAGATCTTGTACTGCAAGTACTGTGAAAGACAGTACTTGCAGAAAATCAACAGTGAAGAAGTGAGACATCAGACTTACGATGACAAGCTTGTGAGGTTGAAAGAAAAAAGATTGCAAGTGTTCATGTTGAATAATAAACTTTAATTCAATGAAGTGTTGTGTCTTTTGGGAGATTCATGAACTAGTGTAGGTTCATCTTGAAAGTAGTAATATGCATGTATTTGGGTATTCATGTACTTGAGGTATTAATTTACTTGGGTAATTCATGTATTTAGAGTTAATGCTAGGTGTATTCATAAGCCTATAAATACTCATGTATGCATTGACATAAACCAAGCCATTGAGAAGCAATACAGTGAAATAAAATTTCAGAAATTGTATCTCTTCACTCTTCTCTCTAGAATAGAATTCGGTGGGATGTTTGAGCCCCAATTATTTAGGTTTAATAATAAAAAATTTATCACATAATTTTTTATTATTATAATATTTATTAAAAATCTTTTCTCTCTTCACTTTTTCACCAATTTCCATAAAATATCTCTACTTTATAATATTTCACAAACCCCAATACTCAAAATTCTTACACTCAAACATATCTTTTCTCCAACAAAGTGGTATCGGAGTTACGGTTTCTTGATCCGGAAGATGACCAACTCATTGTTTTCGTTTCAATTTTCGCATTTAACAAAGGAGAACTGTAAAAATCGGTGCATTCGTATGAAGGTTTTGCTTGGATCCCAAGATGCATGGGAGATTGTAGAGAAAAGGTTATGATGAGCCGAGAGATGAAGCTTAATTGAGTCTCAATCATAGGGATAATCTGCAGAAGACGCGGAAGAAGGACCAACAAGCTCTCACATTCATCCATCAATGTTTGGATGAAGTCATGTTCGAGAAAGTGGCTAATGCCACTACTTCCAAGCAAGCATGGGAGATCCTGATAGGATTCTCAGTGATGACATGACGCCACAACAAGTCATTGGCCACCAGCCAAGCCAAACAGTAGGCAAACCGAGACATGAGTTCAAGGAGTGGCCACCACCTGCGGATGCCACCGTGGACGGCGGCGAGATCCAGACAGTTATAGAGTTATAGTATGAGATTAGTTTCTTTCTTGTTTTGAATAAATCATATATTCTAGATTTAGGGATCATTTCCTAAACTCTAGAAGATTTCTTTCATTTATGTTTGAATTTGAATTAGAATTAGATTTGATTTTGAATTGTTTTGAATTTGAATTAGGCATGTAATTGAAATCTCCTTGATTAAGGGATTTGATTTAGAATTTGAATAAATTGTTATTGAGTCAGTTAGGGTTGTTAGCCCCTAAGGATGTATATATAAACACCCTTAGGAGCATTATAGTTATTAATTCATTCAGAATAGTAGAGTCTTGGAGAGCCTGAGTGCTTTTGGGGTGGGATTTGGCCAAGCATAGGCACGTATATGCTAAGTCGGTTTCAAGGCTAATAACCTTGTTACTTGGGATTCATTCTAGGCTAATAACCTAGTTTGGGTACCCGTTCTTGGGCTAATTAACCCTTGATTGTGATTGTTCTTTGTTCTTGTGGTCTTTGGGCTAATTAACCCTTGACCGCGTTCTTCGTTCTTCAATAATATCAGTTCGAGTGTTCTCCATTTGTGTGTGTTAGATCCTATTTGCAACGCTCGTGTGTTCATTAAACGGTTCGGGAGGATCAATTGTGGTGTTGGAGCTGATCGCTTGGCGGGAGTTGGAGTTGTTATGGCTGCCTAGACCGGGGTCCCTAACAGATCCTTCAGAACTCCTATCAAGGAGTTGATAGAGTGAAGAAGTTGCGCCTTCATACGCTACGAGGAGAGTTCTAGGTCCTGCGTATGCAAGAATCTGAGGCTATTGCAGATTATTTTTCAAAGGTGTTGGCCATTGTGAATAAAATGATGAGGTATGGAGAAAAAAATGGAGGACGTCCGGGTGATAGAGAAGATTCTTCGCTCGTTGCATTCGAAGTTCGATTACATTATGGTGGCTATTGAAGAGTCAAAAGATTTGGAGACGATTGTGGTTGATCAACTCATGGGTTCTCTCCAAGCTCATGAAGAAAAACTTAAGAAGAAGGAAGAACCTGTTAAGCAGGTTCTATCCACAAAGCTTTCTGTGAAGGAAGAAGAGCGTGATAAAATTCAACGAGGAAGAGGACGCGAACGTGTCCAAGGTAGAGAAAGAGGCTAAGGTGGACAAAATAATCAAAAAGCCAACTATGAAGAAAGAGGTCAATTCTCAAGAGGTATTGGTAGAGCAAATTACTCAAGGCAGAATGACTGGCAATATGACAAGTCCAAAATTTGATGTCTCAATTGTCAAAAGTACGATCATTATTCTTCAGAATGTTAGAGTTCTTCTAGAAATGTTGAAGAGAAGGCTAACCAAGTTGAGAACGAGGAAGCGAAGCCCACGTTGTTGCTAAGATACAAAGGAAAAGATATTGGCAAGACAAATTTGTGGTATCTGGATAATGCAGCAAGCAATCATGTGTGCGGAGATAAAAGCAAGTTCGTGGAGCATGATGAATCGGTGAGCGGTAATGTCACTTTTGGAGATTTGTCGAAAAATCTCATCAAAGGGAAAAGTATGATTCTATTTTGTTTGAAAAATGAGAGCCATCAATTTATGTCTAATGTTTATTATGTTCCAAGTTTGAAAAGCAACATTTTGAGTTTGGGGCAACTCTTGGAAAAAGACTATGAGATTGAAATGAAAAATTGTAATTTTTTTTATAAGAGATGGGAAGAAGAATTTAATTGTGAAAGTGTCCATGAAAAGCAATATGATGTTTTTGCTTGATATTCAAACTGATGTGGCCAAGTGTCTGAAAGCTTGTGTGAAAGATCCTTCTTGACTTTGGCATTTGAGGCTTGAACATGTAAATTTAGGAGGATTGAAGTTGTTGGCTCAGAAGGAAATGATGGAAGGCTTGCCACCTATTGATCAATCAGATCAACTTTGTGAAGGGTGTTAGGCCTGTAATTTCGGTCCGGCCTCCGGCAGAGCTCCGACTCCGGTTCTGATATGAGGAGCTTCGTATCTTCCAAGAACCGGAGCCGGAGGTGATTTTTGGCCACTCTCGGAACCGGAACCGAAACCAGAAGCAACATTTTCCGCCAGTCCAGGAATTACAGGCCTACTAGTGTAGGTTCATCTTGAAAGTAGTAATACTTGTATTTGGGTATTCATGTACTTGGGTAATTCATGTAGTTAGAGTTAATGCTAGGTGTATTCATAAACCTATAAATACTCATATATGCATTGACACAAAACAAGCCATTGAGAAACAATACAGTGAAAAAGAAAATTTTAGAAATAGTAATTCTTCACTCTTCACTCTAGAATAAATTCCTTATGTTTTCTCCAACATTTCATCATTTGTTCTTCAGATATGTATACGGTCTAAAAAATTTAACCAAAGTCAAAGTGGAAGTGATTCGTTACTATATATTGAGTGTGAGGCACTCTTTATATTGTTGGAGATACTACATCCGAAGCTTCCTTTCTACCTTTCATCTTTTCATAATTACGGTAATTAGCAATGAAATTAATCCTAATGGGGAAAAGATAATGGAAATGGAAAGATAAACAAAGCCGAAAACGCACTGTGTCCTCTTCTTAATTGGTGTATAGCCTTTGATTGCACATTTGCAATTCTTACAGACAATTACTTGTCTTTAAACTTTATACAAACTTCTGAACTTCACGCAATATTATGTGTATGTAGTTTTTTTTAATTACAAAGACAACAGAGAACTTGATGCAAAAAGAGAACAAAGAGAGTGAAAGAAATTAGGGCAATATATATGCAAGAAGTAGGTCAATCTCATCAAGCTGTTGCATGCCTTCAATAACTTAATTACTTGAGTTCACCGGCAAAACTACCGTATAATATATATATACAGAAGCAAAAAGCCTGAGGGAAATTTCTGCCTTCTGTATTCTTCTCTATTTCATCATCAGCCTCGTTAGTGTGGCCGAATCTACCATCCAACATATTCAGAATTCAAATATAAAAATCAGTACATTTTACACAATTTTTAAAAATTTTTCAATTTTTTATTCAACATAAATTTTCCCTCTCTATACTTTTTTCACATAACTCCAATACTTTTTTATTAAACAATTACATCAAATCATTTCTCTCTTCACTTTACACAAACACCAATAAAACATTATTCAACATAGGTTATGTTTGTGTTGTAAAACTTTTGGTATTGGATTTAGTGTTGGTATTGGGTTTAGTGAAAAAGTGAAGAGAGAGGTAATTTTTTATATTTTTTTATGGGAGAGAGAAATTATATTGTAATATTTTATTGAGAGTTGGTGAAATATTTCGTGCAAACGCAGCTATAAAAATTCACAACTTCTCTAAAATCTTATATTTTTTCTCAAAACGAACATAACCTATGCTTTCCACAATATTAATATATATTTGCTGGAAATTAAGCTCAAAACAATCATCCGATGAACCTTCTCTTAATAAAATTCACTATTGCAAACCAACGTTTTCGGATAAGATCGTGATAATGCATTTTCACCCTGGTCAAAACATATCTTGGCTGGCTTCCTATCAAGATGATTCACAACGTTACGACTGATGAGCAAGAGATGGTGAAAGCAAAAGTTATTGTGTCTGAAACGTACGAGCTAGGTTGCATTTATCAAATTCTTTATCTTTAAAGCTAAGGTGGTATTCGAGCTCGAGTTGGGAAAAAAAATATATAGGATTTTAAAAAAGTTATAAATATTTATATTGAATAGCTTTTTATAGGTGTTTGTGTAAAATGAAGAAAAAAATAATTTGATGTAATTGTTTAATAAATTTTTTTTGATGTTTGTGTTTGAATTTTTAAGATGTTCGGTAACAATTTTATGAATGAATTTAAATCTTAAAAAAACTTAAAAACCAACGTTCCCATACTTATTCCTAAACCCTCAAGCAATCAAGGGTAAAGTCACATAGATATAAATACTAATGTAGAAGCGCCATCAATCTAGACAGCATTCCCTCATCGAATGTTTTCATCTCGTCGACAAAGATATAAAAAGAATTGGCATTTGGTCCATTTCGTTTTAACTTTCGTTTTTTTTTTCTTTTCTTCGGCATTTTCTTTCCTCCTTTTCTTTTCTCTGGCCACTTACATTTTTTTTGTTCAACAGTAACAAACCCAACTCACAAAAGAGGACATGTTCGTTTTGAGAAAATTTTAAAATTTTTAAGAAGTTATAGATGTAAAAGTTGTTGAATTGTATTGATGTTTGAAAAATAGATAAGTTAGGTTGTATTGGTATGCATATATGAATAATATTATGAGTATAAATTTAAAAAATTAGATTCAAATTCTAAAAATTTTAGCCAAACCAACATGCCCATAATTTATGCATCTGATCACCACCTTCCTAAAATACAAAGCTTTAGTCTTCACATGGTACTCGAGGATCGATGTAAAATATATACTCAGTGCCTTCCCTTAGTTGGGAAAACTACGACTACGAGGGAGTCAGGGAGTTAACTCTTACTTTGTCTTCTTGATTGAGCTTTCATAGAAGAATTTCTTGCACTTTTGGCGAAGATCAAGTGCATCAGAGCTAACCTTTTATACTAATTTAAACTAATATATAGGCTATCTGGGCAACCACTTACTAGTGTTTCAAGTTTTCATCTACCTCTTCAGTAATGGGTTTACATGCATCATCCGCTCCATGGAAGCAGCTATTACGTACGCATAGCTCTTCAAACTGATCCAGCTAGATGTGTAATCAGTTGAAGCAAGAACTCTCGTGACCTTTCAATTGATACTTCACTGTCCTGCTAGAACTTTTTTTTTTTTGCCTCTTGCCAGTAAGTTCTTCAAAAAAATATTAGCTTACGATATAGATAGGACCTATTCCTACGTTCATTGACCAAGTAGAAATTGAGTTTAGACTGGGGGTGGAAATAGAGTGGGATTTTTTTTTTCTTGGAGGGGGGAATCAAATGCAGAAGGATGATGTTAGATTTGATGAACGGGAAATCTGACGGGACGGAGTAGCTCCCTGTCTGTCGTTTTCTTAGCATCTAGCTTTCATGGTTTTCATGTGCTGTGACAAACTGGGGCCATGGTAAATAAATATAAACATAAAAAACAGTTACAATTTCCATTTTGCTCAAATTCTTTTAGGCCGACGGGAGGGACCGGAATATTTTTGTCCCCATTGGACCGTTAGATTTTGCATAAACTGATCTCGTTTCGATATGTAATGGATTAATGAATTCCCTTAGGAAAAACATGATTACATCAACCAGCATTTTTAACTTTTAAACAACAAACGGTACCTTCTTAAAAGCTGCCCTTCCTTAACATAATGTTGTCAGTCTCCCACCATGCAAAGACAAGCGTCTGACTTTAATGTACTAGGGAGTATTCGATTCTCCCCAAGAAAATCCTAGCAAAAGGCGTATTTGCAGGTTCCGCGCATGCATGGATTGCATTGACGGGTGTGTTGAAAGAAATGGATGGAGAAAGTGGGGACAACAGGATCTCTGGGTTGTCTTCCAAGAAGATATACTATTTATTTTCCCACCAAACACAACAGAACCCTCCTTATCTAGAAAAAAAAAACAACAGAACCCTCCTTTCTACCATTTCCAGGTTTAGGGTACCCTACTCGACAGCCTCCCTCCTATTACTCCTACCATCCTATCACTTTTTTCCAATTACCTGTACATAGCTTGTGGACGCTGGATACTAGAGAAATTTGGGGCACTGGTTTCGTCTATATATCTACTCTACCGTTCGCAATCAATTTTAGCAGGTACTGTATACGGTATACAATTTGAGTTGAAAGTTATTTGGGCCGGGGTACTATTTGAGTTGGAAGTACTTATTCCAGCATAAAATAGTACGCAGATAAGCGAGGTCTTATTAATTTGCTGTCAATTACACTTTGGATCACTCCATTTCTGTTTTTTTCTTTCAAATGACACTTTTTTTTAGAAAAAAAAAAATTTTTTACTTACAAAATATCGAGCAGTCACACATTACACCACAAACTATCATTTTCTTTCTTACATGGATTAACGAAAATGTCATGGTCGCAAGCTACAGTGTTATTGACTAATCAATGTTGAAACTCCCCATCCTTAATGGCATCAAAAAAATGACAGGCACATGGCAATGTCCAAACAATAAGAGTAAGGTCCAAACTGATAGTGAGGAATGGATGACAATTAATTAGTACTCTCCTCCAGGATGTGCGAGTACTACTCATTGATTTAATTTGTCACTACAGATGGTGGGTATTTTGTTATGTATCTATACAAAGGCATGCACATTCGACACTTCATGAACTAGATTTTTGTACTCGAACTTGAGAAAAAGCTATACTAAGTACCAGTTATGTTAGTCATGTTCTTTGCCGTATGGAAACTTCCGTTAACCTAATCTCATGCAATTTACTTCGTTTTTTACGTGCTTAAAGAACTAGTTGCAAAAATAAAATAAAAAAGTATTAGCCATATATATATTCCTTTAAATTCTCTCAACCAGAGGCTACACATGCTTATGCATTGGGTGAGCAACATATGCAAGGTTGACAATCACGAGCTGTCGGTTGGAAGTAGGGACAAGATTAGAACCGCGGTATACCAAACCGTGGATCCTTCTAATAAGGACAACAGGTGAGCGATTCTGCCACCACTCGACTCAAAAAAGTGCAATTACAAGAGAGGCACTCTTGGTGATTGCCACGAGCTTAAGTGTGGGTTTTGCGTTCTAAACATGTGCTGCTTATTTTGTTGTCGACTGTTGAGGAACCCATTTGGTGTACTGTGCCTCTCTAACAGTTTATTCAAATCCTTTTTATTATGCACCGCCATGATAAACTAATTACTTGGTTTCTATTCGACCTTTCCTTTTCAATACCAAGCTGGTGTACGTTGGAGAGAATAATATATAGTAACTTGCTGCGATGTTTATTAACAACATGATCAGAGGTCGATTTTTTGTGTTCTCAAATAGGCAAAACCATTAATTCTACATGGTGCACCAAGGATTTTATTCCATCGTCATATCTCTAATTATTTTTTGAGAAATTAAATGGGTTATCCTACTTATCATAATTTTTATTAAAAATAATAGTGTTATTTTCAATGAATTAATTAATTAATTTACTAATATTCAAGTTTATATTTGAAAATTGTTCAATCTAAACATATGATCAGAGAGCAATTCAGACTTTCAAGCGACATGTCGTCGAGCTTTCTAAGCGGTAGTAGCAATTATCTCGGATTCATTACACACGTACGGCAAACGTATCGTGAGTCTGGTTGAATTTGTTTTTTTTGGGGGGGGTTGTTTTATTACACTCTGTACCCGTCTTCGTACCGGAAAGACACATCATCAGGTTATGGCCCCACCTGAAAAACACCTGTCATGAGTTTCGTCTGTTGGACAGGCGAGAAGATCTGGAGCGTACAAAGTGGTCGAGGCAACAAAAGGGCCACCAGTCGCTCTGAGGTTGAAAAGCAAAAGACAACAAAGTACCCCCCCCCCTCCTATCCCCAAACGAGAGGACCAGAATTGTGCCACGTCAGATGTGGACACGAACATCGGGTGGACCCCGAGCGTGTGAACTTTACAATGCTTTGCCTGTCCCCACAGTCTAATCTACTCCTAAACTTGTGCTCTCAATATCTCATATTCTCAGTTCTCACCTAGCTGGCTAGCTCACTTGTCTTCTGGTAATTGCGGCTCACATAGACGAAGGGACCCACCAACCCATATATCTTCCTAGTGGCCGTCCTTAGTGTACGTTTGTTTGGAAATTTTTAAGAAATATTTTTAAAAAATTTAAATCTTCTAAGTTTATTGAGATTTATAAAAAATTTAAAGTATATATAATTAGAAATTTTGAAATATATTTATTTTGTTAGAAATTTTGAACTTCAAAATTTTAGACAAACAAACATGTCCTTAATTCTCGTGTCTAGACTATCTTTTCTAACAACTTTGGTGTTTTTTAATTATAGGTGTTTGTTTAGTAAGAAACCTTCTAATTGATTTACCGGCTTCTAATTGATTTTCGGTAGGTCTATGGACTGAGTTTTTTCTCGTGACAAAACAAAAATTCCTTCTAATTGAGATTTTCCTTTATTTTAATTAGCTATCGTAATATGTTCAAGTACACAAAAATTTTGATTTTCACTCGTTCTTTGGCAATAGATATGGCGCTTTTTTTGTTACATTATTTCTCCTGCTGATATTTTGGGTTTGGATTTCAACACCAAAAGAGTGTCAGTTTCCTTGCTCTTTTGTCCTCCATGCCGAGACCTACTTAAACCATATCTTTCACATAAAAGCCAAGGTTGGAGAGCTTCAAGTCATAGAAAACATATATACATATGGACCATCACGTTAAAATGTTAATAGTGATGCGTATTATATTATTCATTGTATCTATCCTTGTCAATCACTTCACAACATCTTCACTATAGACCAAAAAAAACTCACATTATCACTATCGCGCTTGTCACTACTAATAGATATCACCATCAATATAGTATTATTCTCATAGATTTACCAAGTTCCTCAATTGCCCATGCATATTGATAAATATAGATTTCAAGCATATTTGCTTGTCTATTGGTTAGAGCCAAGCTTTAATTTAGCACGCGTATCCTTCTCCTCAGCTGAGCAAGCCTTTGTGCGAAATAGAAGGGAGACTGATGTCATGTTCGATTAAGCCAAACTTAATTAGTGTGCACTAATCAATTACGAATAAACAACTAAGAACAAGTATTTTTTTAAAAAACCCAAAAGAGTAGGCGTAGCAATTTTTCCTGTGGAATACAAATGATAATATTTGATTCCCAATAGCGTCGACCACTATAGCTCGCAAGTCGCAACGTAGAGCACCATCTTGGCCATTTTGACAAATTAAACAAAGCCAAATCTTGCAGAATCTGACACGTACGACAAACACAATGAAATGCAGATAAGAACCATCATCACGAAATCTCAATAATGCAACTATCTAATGCTTGGAGTGATTATTGCCTAATTGATAATCCGTCCTTGCAAGTAGGCAGCTCGAAGAGTAATGATAAGGAATATTATGGTGCATAGTGTCTAGCTAGGGCCCTTTATCCACAAGATCTTTGTTTAGAGGCAGATTCTTTGCAACTTTTCATGACTTCTAATGGCATGATGCGTAGAAAAAAAATAATGGCATGCCAGATTTCAAAAGGTGGTCTTTTTTCCGTAGGTTAGCTTACAAAAAAAGGGTAGCCTAATCAGAAAAAAAGAGAAAAAGGTAATGCCAATTTGATGTGCTGCATATATAAAAACAAGTTCCAAATAACGGCTCAGAGTATCTACGAGATTCGTCTAATTATGTCTTCTCTGAAAGTTGTTGTCTGCTGGTGCAAATTATTTTCGGAACCTTAAATGCAGCAGATCGGAAATGGGAAAAAAAAATAGCTGGAAGCCTTTGGATTTTCTTGGTTTTCATTTCCCACTGACAGACAACGAGATCTAGAAGACAGAAAATATGGCCACGTTTTACAACTTCAAGCCATCTCAGGTTATCACTCTCTGAGTCTTTCTGAAGATACCAGGAACATGCATCATGATGTTTGAAGCCAAAAATACAAAACTCTGGCTGGCTTTGAGGCTCCGGGGTTGGTTGAGCTCAAAAGCATCCACTGGATCCCCTTTTGGAATGACCGAATGAGCAAAAGGGCTTATTTCTTTAATGCTGCCCTCTCTTTCAATGAAGTGGTCCTAGGAAGATTAGCGTTGTTTGAGCTCAAATTGCAGGAATATAGGATATAAAAAATGACAATTATAGGTGGGTAATGAGGCTGGAGGAGCTTAATTCACATACCTATACGCCTAGGAGATTAGTTTTGAACGTGGTCTAGTTTTCGTCCTCATCTTAGCCTTGGCTTTTTTGCATTATCCTAGCGAAAAAGTTTACACCCAAATTCATCTTTCTAATGAGATTAAGTGAAGATGATGACAAGGTTTGTCTATATTTTACCTCTTTATCAATTAAATAATTTACTCGCAATCCACCAAAAATTTAGAATTGTATAAAGACAACGCAACGATAAGATGGTATCTTAGAATTATTTATAATTTCTTACTCTAATTATACATTATAGTCTTAAAAGAAATAAATATCATAAGCAATCATTAAATGTTGTAATAAGCCTACACGGTTAAAAATTTCATATAAGCAAAAGAATTTTGATCCCCTAGAAGTATCTTAAGATGTCAAACCAAATCCAATGCGAGAAAATTTGTACTTGACCTTCCCAAACACAACTTAGCCAAGGGTGGTTTCGGAGCAGCAGAGCAAAACAACAACAATGGGGACAATTGTGTCTTCTCGTCAGAATGGTGCCCTGAATATCACAACAAAGGAGTGCCCCAAACACAGGTCACTGTCCTAATTTAAAGTATTCATAAAGTCCCAAGATCTTCTGTAGATTATGTGTCATTGCCCTGCTTTCTAAGTCGTTAAGAGTTAGGCAGGTCCTCTGTTGGTATTATAAGTTAATGCTGCGTGCAAAGGGAAAAGGGATATCTGGGTTAGTGTGAAAGGGGTAAGAGTTGCCCAAAGAAGAAGATTGCCTTGCAGATTACCCCCGGTTTGTACACGGAGATAGAGATGGGTAGATTGTCAGAGAGCTGCAGTTAGCAATTCTTCAAAATGTTTGGGTATCTGGTCTCTCCAATAGCTACTGGTGCTTTGGATTGCAAGCTTCATTTGGGCATTAGGAGAAATGCAACTCTCTCCGCGATCGATAATGTCCTTTGCCATATGTTTGGTACATAAAGTGCAAAAAAATATTATCCTTTCACTTTTTCACTGTAGCATACGAATTGTAAACGAATGAACAGAAAAAAGGGCAAGGTGAAGCATAGACAAGTCACAAGTTGATTCTGTGACGCTGAAACGTAGCATCACCGAACTTGTGTTTACATCTGTTAGCCATATGCATGCTCTTTCGTTTTCACTGGGGTGAAAAAGATAAGAGAGAGCAATACCACTATCTTCCAACTGAAAATGAACCTTCCACCTAATAGGATCATGAGGATATGCAACAACGAAAAGAGAAAAACTTGTTTAATTCGTAATCATTTCCAGTCCATTGGTTTTGTTGTGGATTGCAGAACTTATTTCGCGACCTTCACAAAAGACACTTTTGTAAGTATGGTTCAAACCCAAATATCCCATAGGCATAGCTGAGGCTGTAAGTATGGTTCAAACCCAAATATCCCATAGGCATAGCTGAGGCTGTAAGTATGGTTCAAACCCAAATATCCCATAGGAATAGCTTTGGCGGTTTTATAGTTTTTGCTTTCTATGGTTTTCAATTTTTTTGTGGGAACACTTTCAGTCAATCTCTCTCTCTTAGCCTTTTAGTCAAACATGTACCACGCTATACCAGCAAGTCTTGGTTACCACCTGAAAAGTTATATTTTTCTAGAGAAAATTACAAGAAATACAACAATACCCACAATATAATAAAGAAGCATAAGTGCATCGCGATGAGCTAATGAAATAAGAGAGAAAAAAAAAGAAATGGGTACAAATTAACCAAACAGACCTTCTCTACTTTTCTCCAAATTTTATTCTGACAAATTTTACACGACAGAGATTGAAGCTACCCATGCTCGAATATCTTATTGGATTCCCTTTACATATGCAAATTGAAAAAAAATAGTAGTATCCTATCCAGCCCCTACCCCTCTCAAATGAGAATTGGAGTTGGATGATGAAATTTCATCCATCACATGGACTCGATTGGACCACTGAACTACCCAATCTGGCAAAAGATCTAACTTTACAATAGCAGTGACAGATCAAAAGTTGTGCCTCAACATTTCGGAGATAATTTGGGATATTCCGCATCTGATTTGATCCTTTCTTTTCCCCACACCTTTCCGAAACCCCTTTGGTTGGCGGTTGCTGCTTCTTTTTAACATCACCTATGTGTTAGATTCTGAGGATGCTTAGAGGCTTAGGTTAGGGACACACCTATGATTCAGTGGCAACACAATAAGTCAACAAATTAAAAGAAAATAAATTTCCATCAACGTTACAGTTTGATGGATCTCTAAACAAATACTCGTCTGATAAACGTCCAAGTCAAGAAACTGAAAAAAAAAATACTCACATAGTGTTGTATATAGGGGTTCCATTAGAAGAGCAACAATTTAGTCAAAAATTCGGTCGCAGTCGGTTGTATTCGGATCCATCATTTCAATTATGGAGTTATGGCCCTTAAAAATGGTAAGAGTATCAAAATATAAAGGAATATGTAAAATGAGTAGTCGCAGACAAAAAAAAGGAAGTGACCCCAAAACAATACCAATTCGAAGGAGGTGGGACATACAGAGCGCACCGGAAATCAGACAAAAGAGACGAAACAATCAATAGTCACACCTACACATAAGTCAGCAACAGTAGCGGCTTTGGAGCGACATGGCACATTTCGGAGCAATTTTTTTTTTGTATAAATATAGTTTTTATATCTCTGAAGAGTCTCAATATGATTAAGTATATTTTTGTATCCCATTATATTTATTAACTATTAGTTATTAAATTTATTAGTTGATTTTGATAAGAATTAATTTCTTGTGTCTAAAATTATAATTTATTGTGTAAAATATTTGAAATAAATAGCTAATTAGTACAATATAATAAAAATAATAGGTAAAAGTGCAAATTGTGGATATTCTATAATTCAATGGTACAAAATAAATTTATCTTAAAAAAAAGGTGGAAGAGGCCAACTGACTCACTAAGGCGTGATTAGAGGCCTCGTGGTCATTTGGGAAGCTTGAGTGATGTTCGTTTTGAGAAAAAATGTAGGATTTCAGAGAAGTTGTGAATTTTTATGTTGAATAGTGTTTTATTGGTGTTTGTGTAAAGTGGAGAGAGAAATGATTTGATGTAATTGTTTAATAAAAAAATATTAGAGTTATGTGAAAAAGTATAGAGAGAGAAAATTTATGTTGAATAAAAAATTAAAAAGTTGTTGGAGATTGTGTAAAATGTATTGGTTTTTGTGTTTGAATTCTGAATATGTTCGGTGGTAGAATTGTGAATATACTTAGAATCTTGAAAAAATGGTGAAAACGAACATACCGGACTAAAACTTTTGAGTCACTCACATATGGATGTTTTTTTTATCCATAATTACTATTATATTCCAAACGAGTTATAGCTTACTTGAATTTGGAATAATTATAAATAGACATCTGTCTTTTCCCTTCAAAGTATTAGTAAAAGAAAACTCATTAAAATTAAGGATAAATATAAATTTGGTCCCTGTATTTTGGACGAAAATTAAATAAGTCCTTAAACTTTAAAATTTATAAAATAAGTCTATGTGATTTAAAATCATTCACATTTGAATGGTTCCAAAAGAACTAAATTATTAATAGATTTTAAATTTTAAAAACTAATTTAATAATTTTTAAAATTTAAAAATTTATTTAATTTTTCACCCAAACTACATAGACCAAATTTATATTTATTCCCTTCAAATTATTAAAAGAGCTAATTATATTCCATTAAGGCATCAACTCCCCCACGTTACTAAAACTTACCCCTCACAATAAATGTATTGAGGGAGTGAGTTACAAAGGTGCCTCGTGACCCTTCTTTTTGTATTTCATGGTAACCTTTTACGGCCCTCTCTTTTTTACGCCATAGAAAATATTTCCTCTCTCTCACACATATTCTTGTGCAGAGAGCCCCCTCACCGAAACACCTTCCTACTATCTATAAATACCCCCTCTTTCTCTCTCTTACATTGCCATCTCTGACTGCTGGAGTGAAGTATTTTAACGTCTCTGTCTGGTTCGACCGTGAGAAAGGAAAGGAAAAAGAAAAGAAAGCGAGGAAGAGGGGGAGAGTTATTTATATTGTCTCGTTTCTCTGTTTTCTCTTGTGAGGTGGGGTGTGTCACATACACGATAATGTCGGCGTGCATAGACGAAGATCCTCGTATCCATGGCATCAAAACTAAGATTCGCGTCGTCCCCAATTTTCCCAAAGCAGGTTTGGTTTGTGGTTTCTTTTATCTTTGTTTGCTTACTGTGAAAATGTAGGAAATAAAACTAGACGTTGGTATTTTTTGCACGTCTCAGTTTCCTTGTTCTACAACTCCGGGAGAGAAATTCAACTAAGCTATGCGTTTTCCGGTTATTCTTCTTTTTTCAAGTGGATTTCCATGTTACATTTGTAGAAACAATGGCCCATGAGTCAGCGAAGTTCAAAACTTCTCTGTCCAAAATAAGAAGCAAAAGTTCAAAACTTCTTTTTTTTTTTTTTTTATCTTTCAGTCTCGTTTCTTTCCCCTATAATTCCTGGCTACACGTAAAGGGCTTATTTGTATTATTCTTCTACTTCTTTTTGTTTTTCTTCGTGTTATTTGGTTTCGCATTTCTGTTAATGAAGGGGCCGAATGGCAGGTATTATGTTCCAAGACATCACAACCCTGTTGCTGGATCCTAAAGCCTTCAAGGACACTGTCGATTTGTTCGTTGAGCGATACAAAGGCAAAAACATTTCAGTTGTTGCAGGTGAATTTATTTTTGGTGGCGTTACTATTTTGATCAAAAGCCTTTTGGGAGAACTTTTATATCACTGTGATTACCTTGAAGGTGGTACCGTGGTGGGGTCCATTGCTTAAGAGAAAGTAGGTCGCAGAAAGTGCTTTCTCTTTCCTTCTCTCTTTCTATTGCATAAGTTTCTGGTTGTCTTTCTGAATGCTTTCGAGGGACATCATGAAATGGAAGTAACTGTGGGTTTTTGGAGGAGTGATTTTTGTTTGACTACGAGCTTTGGTAGTGGGGTGCGCCATTGATTGCTCCCTCTGAACTTATTCTTGAGCGGCTCACATTTGCGCTCTCTCTCTCCTCTTCTCCGCTCACTCTGTGGGCATGTGCTCTGATTCAATTTGCATGGATGGTGGTTGGTGATGGATGCCCAACTTGTTAAAGTGTGGACCCGTCTGATGCGAGTTTCAACTGGGCTGGTCTTGTGGCTTCATTATAATGCGGGTTTTACATTCCACTGTTAATTGACTTGGTTGTATGCCTCGCTTGTTTTTTTTTCATGCTTTATTGATTCAATTTTATTAAATTCGTCTGACCTTGAGTGTCATTGTTGATTTCAGCGGAGGAATTATTGACTTTACTGTAATGGGCTTTGTTTCTTGAGTCAGGTTATTATGCTAAGCTTGTGCTGACTGAGTTCAAGCGTTCAGTTTTGAATGTTTTAAATGGTGTGTTTAACCGCAGTAGTAGCCGTCGCTCAGAATTCTCAGTACAATAATGCTTAGCATAATAACCGAACTCTTGTTTCTTTGCCCTTTTCTCTATTCTGTTTTTTTTTTTTTGTCATTCAACTTCTTGAGCTTAACCCCGGGAAACTTATAACGGACCACCAAACTATAGTCCTATCTTGCTATCCTTGTATTATATATGTTCTTTTTGTAGTAGCCACCGAAGTTGTATATATTCTGCTCTTGACAATTGGAAAATATTGAGGAATCTCCTATGACGATATAGGATTCTTTATCCTGTCTTATCCGTGTTAATACAATACATGGCCTGAGCTGTGTACCAATATCTCATGAAAAAATATGTATGTGATAACTCTACTTTCAAAGATTTGTTTTGGTTTTGGGGGGGTGGGGGCGCTAAGTTGTTGGATCTCATTATTGACAGTGCCTCTCTCATTTCAGTTTTCGTTAGTAATTTTTGTTCTCTGTTTTCAACATATCCCGCTAAAAATTGGCATGGTTTCCATTTACAATTTGTTTTGACCTGTGTGCAGTAGGGTCTGTTCCCTATTGTGCTTCTGCCAACTTTTCCAGTCTTCTTTTCATGAATTTTTGAGAACCGGATATAGGTTCTTCTCTTACTAAATTCCGTATCACATGAAGAAGATGGAGTTTTTTTCCGGACATGATAGAATCACTTTCACATTGTTGTTGTTATTTTGTGGATAGGTTTAGATCATATTACCGGACTTGGTTTGCTGAGTGGGGTGTTTATTTTACTAAATTACCATGAAAGTCTAAAATCATGGCCGTAAATATTGACCTTTGACATGATGGAATGATGTTATGTGCAATCATTGCAAATGCTTGGTGTCCGTTATTAAAGTTTTTGTAAAATAGTGCCATTGGTTTTCAGTGTCAGCATCACTTTCACATTTCTCCAACTACCTATCAGTCTTGTAGTTCTAACAAATTTCTAATAATTGATATTTACAAGCTGACTTTAGTGATTGGAAATTAGTGCTTTTTAGGAGAGATAGTTACCAAAAAAATTATCCCTCAAGGAACATTACAATCTGAAGAAAAGGTAACAGCTCGACTAGGCTTGACACTTTTGATCTTGAGTCAATTCTATCAATAGGAATTTTGTCTCCTATTGGACTTGTAATGGTTCAAGATAATTCATGAAATTTTCGACTGCATAACTGTTACATGCACAACCATTCAAATATGTCAGTTCCTAGTGTGAGATCATCCATGGTTCTCATTAGTAGTTGATTACAAGGAAACTCAAAAAAAGAAGATGTCCCTATGTCTAAATCCCTATGTTCAAGATAATTCATGAAATTTTCGACTGCATAACTGTTACATGCACAACCATTCAAATATGTCAGTTCCTAGTGTGAGATCATCCATGGTTCTCATTAGTAGTTGATTACAAGGAAACTCAAAAAAAGAAGATGTCCCTATGTCTAAATCCCGAACCTTTGCTAGTATCTCCCGCAGTTTGTTTGTGGGTGGTACATTTTTCCACTTTATTTTTTCATGGAGTTTTAGTGTGGTCAGCTGATGGATTGACTCCTGGTTAGCACCCTATTTTTTTCGCTGGGTTATGACAAGACTGACAAGTGAGGATTTTGAAAGGGAAAGGTGAGGAGAAGGCTAGTAAGTTTTTTCATTTTAAGGTGAAAGATTGTAAAGGTATTTCTACTTAAACTTCATGGGAAATCATTGCAAATAATTTTCATTGTTGTGGTGAGTGGGAACGAGTGAATTTTTATTTGCTATTGCATACTGCTTAGTTTGGCATTAGAGCTCTGAGTTTTGTTGATGGAGTTCTACCGACTCTTACTTCAGGTCTGCGCCATTGACATTCCTATGCTTTTACTGTTCTGCAATGCTACTGAATATACGATGGAAGACTTCTGATTTGTGTTAAATAATATTCTTTCAACATTCTCAATGCTATTATTGGCAGGTTGGAGAGATAATGCTCTACGAATTATATATCACTCAGAGGAATAATTGGTTGAATAGGGGAAAAGTTACTGAAAGTGGTAGTCTATATTTTGATGTCTTGTTTCTTTTGTTGGTGAAGTATAGATTTAGGTTTTGGTATTGCTGTTTTTGTAATGATTGTGATTCTAAATGATGTCATATCCGAACTTGTGCAGTTCTTAAACAACTTATCCCTTACGTTGTGTTCTGATTTATGAAGGTGCATTTTCTTTTTCCAGGGATAGAAGCTCGGGGTTTCATATTTGGTCCTCCCATTGCTTTGGCTATAGGGGCAAAGTTTGTTCCCTTGAGAAAGCCAAGGAAGTTGCCTGGTACTTTTAATCTTGCTATTCTGGTTTTCTATGTCCCTTTAAAGAGAGCTTTACTCTTCATTTCAATACTGCCCAAATAAATGCATGTTTAAGAGAAGCATTTTCTTTTAATAGGTTGTTGGTTCCTCGCAATGCTAATTGATTGAATGCATGGCCTCTTTTCCAGAAACATGTATGCTGTTGCTTTCACATCATCTGCTTATTCTGGAAGCTGTAGTTTGCCTTATGTGATTTTTAAACTTAATATATTCCCCCAGATTTAAAATTATTGAAATTCCGAACCCTCTGTTTTTTTTTGGTAGATCCAGCAGAGGTGTCTGATGCTGCACTATGCAAGGAACTTTTTCTATAAAATAGTGACCATATGAGATTCAAATGCTTACGAACTCCATAGCATCTTGTGATCAAATAGAGTCAACCTTGTGATGCTATAATCTAACTAGCTTGAACTGAGTATTTTAAATTACCTTTTATGTGCATATTTGAGTTTCTATCACTCTGAACACTCCATATTCTGCAACTGCAAGTGGATATATACGTGATGATCTTGGACTTTGTTTGTTGGAGAGAAGCCTTTGCTACACTTCTCACAGCTACCTTGTTGTGGAGCCATATTAAGTACATGTGTGTATATATAACATTACGGTCTGACTAGTGCTTTGATGAAATATGCTTGCCGTTGGTATTGTGGTGTGCTGCTTGTATCGGATATGCTGTTCTGGTCTCCAATAATATAATGGATGTATATTGTATTGTTCTGAAATGGCACTTCTAATCCTAGCAGGGCTCATCCAAGACTTTTCTTCGAGTTTCTTTGGATATGAAAAATTAACTCTAAAGATCTTCTGGCTTTCACATGTTAACATGTTGAATCTGAGATAGTCTTGCCTTTATGGCAGGTGAAGTTCTTTCTGAACAGTATATCCTGGAATATGGAAGGGATTGCCTTGAGATGCATGTTGGAGCAGTCGAACCTGGAGAACGTGCTTTGGTGGTTGATGATTTAATTGCCACTGGTGGCACACTCTGTGCAGCCATGAACTTACTAGGTAATTGCATTGTAAGTTCTTAATACTGTATCTTTGGCATTCTTTGGATTTTATACTTCCTGTGCTTAGATCTTTTGCATCCATTGGTGGTGATTATAAGTTCACGACAAATCCCTATCTTGGAAGTTATTTGAGTCAGTGATACCTTGTTTTTTGGGGGCCATTTGACCTGATTTAACTTGAGAACAAATCAGTATCCTACGATGCTAAGCCAGTGAGAAGTACAGTACGCACATTTTAGTCAGCCTCAAATCAGTATTTATACAATGAAAACATCAGAACAAAAAATTAGCACGCAGAGGGAATGATCTTTCTTACCATTTTCAACGAGCGGTGGTGGGAGAACTTGCATTGGTGAGTCTGATTAATCTAAAAGAACTCGCAAGCAGATTTAATCATAAGAGGATACTAATTAAGAAAACCTAAAAGAAATCGAAATGTGAAGGATCTTTGGAATACATTTGTAATGGCTCTTGTTCTAGAAGATGTTGATGTCTTTTAAACCACTGCATTTAGCTGAAGCTTTTGTGACCTAGTGGAATTTTTTTTTTTGGTTTCTTGTGTCTTTGGAGGGAGGGGGTGAATAAATGAAAAACCTATTGGTACTTTGTTACCTTGTGTTTTGATTGAACTTTGATGTGCTACGCTTTTTCGTCTTCATAAGCATAGTGAATTGCTACACTTTTTTTCTTTCATAATCTTAGTGAATTGCATATTCTGTCATTATGTAATTGCACTTACTGATGATGTTCAAATTTCGTTGCTGATTACTTCAGTCATTTTTAATGTATGTGTTGCTTCTCAGAACGTGTTGGAGCAGAAGTAATTGAATGTGCATGTGTAATTGAGTTGCCAGAGTTAAAGGTTTGCATATTGCTCCAACTCTCTGCTCCTCCCCCCCTTTTATCTCTCTCCCTCTGCTGTTGTAAACTATTTTAATTATAGTATTCGCTAAAATACTAAATGCTTCTGTTATCTTGCCTCCTTGAAATATGAGTTATCTACTTCTGACCACTGAATTTTATTGGCAGTAGAGAACCTATACCCACATCTAACACACTACTAGGTTGATGTTCTATTGAGATATTTTTAGGAAATTTAGAGGATGAGGAAAAGAAAAGAAGAATAAGAGATATTGAGAATACAAGCTGATGTTGGATTACACTAGTCACTTCTGTTCTTACTGACATCAAATAGCATTTGAGCAATTGAGCTCTGTAGTGCAAATTTCGAGAGAGTTATGTGAGTCTGGCAAATCCTGGAATATGTAAATACAGGTGCAGCTTCTTTATGCATGTGGTGCAGGCCTGGGATCTAGCTCAAGAGGGGGGGTACTTGTAATTTTGTAAAGGTACCCCTTAATTCATGTCTAGAGGTCGGGACCTCTAGTTTTAATGCCTCGAAGAGGGACTAGTGCGGTCAAATAACTGAAAGAAAAACCCGTGGAGAGTAGTTGATTTTCTTATTGATATTAACATTGAGGCTTTAATGATGGATTACTGTGCACATAATTTCGAGGATATTAAAATTACTGCTTGACACAGGCAGGAACGCAGCTCATTTCCTTTTACCAGATTATAGATTCTTCATAAAAAAGTTGTTTCTTGCCTTTTCTTCCTCTACAATATAACCCAAATGTAAAGTTTCTTGTTTTACCTGATTTACTTGTTTATTATATTTTTGCCGGCTGTTCTTCAATTGTCTTAAGTGTGGAACAGACCAAAGAATCTTGGCTATGACTATGAGCATGTACTTAATATTAGTTTTCTGCACATTGCAGGGCCGTGGGCGTTTAAACGGCAAGCCATTATATGTACTCGTGGAGTACCAATGATTGTCACAGATGATACAATTTGCCTCCACTTATTCGGCAGGACGTTACTTACTATACAGGGATATTCGTGGGAGTTTCCCAACTGGAATCTCGTTGCTCCTCCCCCTCCTCTCCCCGTTGGCCACTTTGTCTTTTCAGTCCATTTTGAATGGATTTTGGTGTACCTTGGGCAGTGAGACCCTTCGTTTACCTAGTAGGCAGTAGCATAGAAACATTGAATTAAAAGGCTTCATTTGAGAAATGCTTGTGGTAGAGCGCATAGTTTTTAGAGAAATGAATTCGTATAATCTCTCATGGGTCTCATTTGGGTTGGAATAGCTATCATCCAATGAGATTGTAGTTTTCCTTGGGGTTGACCCGAACAGACTTCAGTCACTGGTCATTATTTGTTGAAATATTTGCAGACTTGAGAAGTTAGTTCTTCACTCTTGATCTTACATTTCTCTCTCGAAAATTTTTGAACTTCGCAATCCAGATAAAGACATCTCCAAAATGCATGCTTCTTTTTCCCAACCTCTGGTGTTTGCGAATGTAATGGACAAAATACGAGCCCAGAGTTTAGGCGTCGTCCAAGTTCGAAATGATGGGCGCAGCCGGAAGGTAATGGGCCAATGTATTGCCCTTGAATCTAAGAGTGGTTGGAGACTTGGAGTCTTTTGTCAGTTTTTTTTTTCTAAGTCACGTTCCAAAGAGGAACCAATACAACAACACGAAAAACACCGGCGGGATCCAAAAGCGGATCGGATACAACCGCTATATGCTTCATGCAAAGCAGTGGGAGCGGCGGCCGGACGCGGTAGATAAAACTACCAGGATCTTTACATGCCAGTAAAGAAAGCACCACAACTCGGTACAGCAAGCCCATGCAAGGACAGAAAGATCCACAAGGGATCGGACAAAGCTCACGCAGGAGCCAGACAAAAAAACACCAAAATACAAAACAGACCAACACAACAAAACCTAACAAACACCAAAAAAAGACGGAACCATCACCACTATCAGCAGACAAAACGGAGAGGCCGAGACACTGCCTTCGCAAGGAGAAGCCCGGCGCGTGTGCACCACGCGCCACCATAAACACCATCTAGTAGCACTGAGCTCGCCTAGGAGCGCAAGACCCAGCCATGAGGCGCGTGGCCGCCAAAAATGTTGGCAACCGCCCAGAACAGGGAGCACAGGGACGGGCGCGTGAGATCCACGCGCGGCGCGTGGCGCGCGTGCGACCTCACGCGTCGTCCAGTGAACGTCGGCCTGGTGCCGTTGTGCTCGGCTGGAGTAGTAGACGGCGTCGAGCAAATTCGTGGCCACTGAGGATGCACATAAACCCTGGGATCTACCGTCAAAGTTCCGAACAAAAAAGGGGGGAGAGGGGGAAGAGAAGAAGAGTAGAAGAGGAAGAAGGATGGGGGGGAGCTGAGAAGAAGGACGGAAAGGGGAGGGGAAAGGAGGGAGGAGCCGAACAAAAAAAGAGAGAAAGAGATGGGGAAGAGAAGAAGAGGAAAAAGACCCTGAGGGGCATAGGAGAAGAAAGGAGGGAAGGAAGGGGGAAGATAAGGAATTGAGGGGGAAGGAGGATGTGGCCGACGACGGGAGCCTCCTCCCCCGCCGGGAAACCAGGGAGAACTGGGGGGACGCTAGGGCCGGGGAAGAAAGGCTAATAGAGAGAAGGGTTAGTAAAACTGTTGAAGTTGGAAACTGGAGTCTTTTGTCAGTTTACTTTCTAAACTCTACGCAAATAGCTTGTTTAGCCATGCTGGATGGTGGGATTTGATTACAAAAGGACGGGTTACTTTTCAAGTTTTTTTTTTGGGTGTTCAGATCAGCGTAAGTGTACTTTAACTAATCTTGACACTCGTGCAGTCTTTCTGTCCCTATCAAGGTTGATAGAGAGCACAACCTGGTTTTTAACTGATCTAGTAAACTTTTAGAACAACATAAGCTGTTAGATTGACTAAAGACAACATATATGAGAGGAAATCAATCCTTTTGCTCTAAGTAACTTTATCCTTATGCAAGACAATGTTCGGATCGGATGCATTCTGAATATTCCGAAACTGGACTAACCCAATTTGAAACGTAACCTAACAAACGGACGGCAATCTCGATGTTGGTGTTTGTCCAACCATTATAAATGTGTATTGGTGCCAACGAGGTTTTCTCAAATTTCGAACCAACCGAGCAATGGGTTGTTCAAGATTGACCTTAAATACCACCATTTTAAAGTTTGAAAGAAAGTACGGCCGGCACCATTTGTCTTTGGTCCACGTGAAAAAAATACAATGCAGATTCCTGCCTGTACATTGTGTGGCTATCGAAGATTGCGACTGAGGACCATCTATGGTCTATGTCTATCCGTCCTCATTTTCTCCTAAGACAGAGATCCGATTGCGTGACTTGCGCTGTACGTTGCCGATTAACCAAGAAGTTGAGCTCTGGGACCCTTTCTTTTTTATCAATCGCTATCCTTTCACCTTCTGTTATTCAAAGCTAGAGAGAGGAACACCACCAGGCAAAGGCAACGAACCAGCTAGAAGCAAACAAAAAGAGTACGCTAAGCCTAAGCAGCCTTCGAATGACATTTAGAGGACCAAATCGATTACCATACGTCTCTATGCTTTTCATATACCTACCTTCTTTACTACTAAATTTGCGAAGAAAATGAAACTTTTGTCCCTCATAGCTTCATTCTAAACCAATAATATAACAAATTATATGGTTTATAATATGTAATATGTCTGAATCAGTGCAGAATCTACCACAAAAGTGTAGATTCTGCACAAAGCAAAGCTAAAAGGTGCTGCATCAAGATTGTAAAACCCGATCAAAGGGAAGACACTCTCTCTCTCTCTAGGGCAGCAATCCAACAATCCAGCACTATAGCGCAAGATGAAGATGGGGTCCCTTACCTTTCGCGGTTTAAGCAATTCAAATACAATGATCCGTTCAGAAGATCACTCTTAAGAGAGTTGAAATCCTCATTACTCAACGCACAGCACGTCAAGCAAATGATTGCATTCGGATATAGCTGGTCCCATCCAAATCCAAATCCATACAAACAAGCATTAATGGGCACACCATTGAACGTCAAAGCATAACTCCACATTTTGAGGGTCAGTTACCAAAATGGTGATTGGTTTTCTATATTTCCCTCGCGAAGATTTTATAATGAATTGACAACTAAGCTGACGAAAGGACCATTTTTAGCTCTCACTAACCATTTTCTTATCAATTTAAACTTATGATTAGTTAGGTTTTAATCTTCTTTGGTGCAAAGAATACACAATTACGTTACTTGCCCAAAAACGTATATCACATAAAGAGAAATATCCATAATTACGTGAAGTGAAACGACAGATGGATTCATTGATATTTATCATCCAGACATTTTGACAGCTTCGGTACCTATTCAAATATGGTAGTCAAGAAATCCCATAGAAAATAAACGGTGAATCTGTTGATTAAGCATTTATCAACACAATTTTTCATAATTGTACGAAAATATTAAACCATCCAAGAAAACAAAAAAATTGTGTTGATAAATGCGAAGGAGAAGATCTTCAAGGCCACCAAAACTTCTGAAAAGAACAAAAGGAGGATTGAAAATAAAATTAAAAACTTTCCTAATATTTTTACAGTTTATAGATGATAAGAAAGCAAGGCAACACCGCACGAGAATCAAACACTAGCAACTCCCCACTGTCCCTACTCACCGAGTCGAATCCCACCCGGCCGTTCAACAACGAGTCGACCTTAAGTTGCTTCGAGACACGACCCGCGATGACCCGGCAGACAAGCATAGCCCTTCTGCCCCTCCCACCACCGGCGTTCTCGTGAGCCCCACCGCTACCGGAAAACGTGCAGATGGCCGATCCCTTAGCCCCCGGAAACGTCCACGCGCCGCACCGCGCCTCGTACACCCCGCTTCCGGAAGTGGGCCCCAGACAATGGAACCGCATCACCTCGTTCCCGTCTGCCACGCACCTCGCATTCTCCTCCCATGTGGCGCCATCGGTCGGCCCGCCCGACCCGGCGCAAGACTTTACCATCTCGCGATACTCTTCAAACCGGGCCACCGTCCTAGGCCCATTCTGGACCTTGAAAATCATCTCGACCCGCCCCGTAAATGCCTTGGGGATCCAACTCGTGTGGAAGATAATCTCTACGACGTTACGAGAAGGATGGCCCTCATGCAGCTCGTTTAGAGCCGGCAGATAAGGGTCGGGAGCACGGGCAGGCCGGGCAGCAGAGTTACTAACTCTAGAAAGGTTCGCCGGAGTGGAAACCGGTTGGGCCTTGGACTTGGAACCGGGTTGTCTCTTGGGCGACGTGGATTTCGGCTTCTTAGGTTTCTGCTTGGCGGTGTCGATAACGTCCTTAATGCTCTGGACGCTCTTTCTGCAATTGGCGCTGGGTATGAAGTGTTTGGGGCCGGGGAGGTAGACGTCCTCGAACGCTCTGGATTTGCAGTGCAACGACTTGACCCAGCCGCTCGCCATCCAAACCAGGGATCGAATCCTCCTCGTCAGCTCCCTCTCTTTCTGCCTGTTTCTCTCTATAAAAGAGAGAGTTTGCGAGGTTATATTTGTTCTGGGTTGGTACGTGCCACTGCTCTCATTCTTCCTCCGTTACGTTGTGTTGGGTGGAAAAAACAGAAATGGGATGGGAAGGCGGCGAAGCCGCGATATTATTAAATGGTGGGTTCGACGTGCTTACGAGCGGAGGGAATCCAAAATGACTGCGTTGCCCTTCCGAAGACGTTGTAATTACCCACGTGGATTCTGTCTCTTTCTTCGTATGAAGAGCTACTGAGGGAATGGGAACAGATTTACATTTATTATGAAAAACAAAACTTCATCAAGAGGTCTGTTGGAATTATATTAAAAATCCCTAGCTTTTGATGTCAATGCCAAGTGACCTCTACACTTGTATCCCATTAATTACCGCCGGAGAGAGAGAGAAGAAACAGGGGAACTTGGTTTGCATTAAATAGTTTAGAAATTGAGTCAGTAAAGCACCTAATGGAGGTTAAGTCGTTTTCCAATAAAAAGTTTCCTCTGCCATCAAACTTCGAATGGTTCGTTACATTGTTGCTTCTTAAAATCAAAGCAACAATAACTATTTAGTCCGTTTTGGTGAGCTCGTGGTTTTCAATGAAACAGAGAAACCCATTTGTCTTCCTGACCTCTTTTTATTCATCTAAGCTTCCTGATCTACCCCATTGAATTAGTTCCTCAAAGGGACACATTTTTAGCCAGAGGGGTGGCTCTACCCTAATAGTCCAAAGAGGTTGTCTTTACAAAATCATTTCTTTTTTGTTTCTTTCTATATATTTTATACTTTGGAATTCCGTACCCTTAAAAAAAATGACGGAAGAGATAAGGGAATCATGTGCGGAATCTTTCATAGGAGTTTTTTTTTTCTTTCATAGGAGTTTGAAGTGGAACACATGGGGGAATAGAAGAATAGACAGAGAATGGAAGCTGGCAGAGAATGCGTCTAAAAAAGCACTGAAATTTATACTCGTTAAACGACAGATTTTCTTCCACTTCTTCTATTTTATGAGTACCTCTAACCGCATTATAGGTACAAAGTAGCCCATTTAGTATGACATTGGGATAATGGGTCGTAGTCACCTCATCAGGAGACAATTACATTGAGATAATCAAGGCCTATGGGTAGTTTTTTAATCTAATTATTGCATACCAACCACCACCAAAGAGGTCCGAGACCTTGAGGATTCGTGATAGATATGGGGAACCCATTTGGGCAGAGTGGCCTAAAATTTAAAATCAAACCATGTTCATTTGCTTTTTAGTGTATTGGTAATTATGAGATTTTATATGCTGTTGAATTAAAAGAAGTGCATGGTTTAGGAGTGCAATAAAGCAAGGTATGGTCGGTGGGTGGGGGTGGGACTTGGGAGGTTGGGGCTGCAGGTGGAGTTTTGACAGCCTTTGCGCTCACGCCTGCTGGAATCTATCTGAGCCCCGGGAACTGCGTTCTATCTGGGCGTGCTTCAATTCAATAACCCCCCATGACTTCCACTTTCAGTGAGGATAAAAGCTGTTGACTCCTTTTACTTCTCTTTTTGCCAAAATTGTAGGAAGTTTCTGAGTAGATTAGTAATTCAGCTGTGAATTGCACAAGCTTTATCAATCGAAGATTCAAAATCCTTTTCATTTTACTGCAGAACTTTAATAAAGGAGAGTCGAGAAGTAATTCTTTGATGCACAGGGTTAAAAGAAGTTCCAATTACAGTAGAGTAGCTACTAATTATTTTTTTCCCCCTTCTGGTTTGCTTTCCGTTCATTTACTCACTAATTATAATATGAAGTAGGTGACAAACTTGCATTTTCTTTCATTGTGCACACCTCGCGGATGCAATTTATAAACTAACAGAGCCTTAATCACCTACCAAATTTTGAACTACTAGAGGTATCAATGTTATTATAAGAACCTGATAAAAGCCACATGTAGTGGGTTCGAAAAGGTTTCAAATTCAGTTTTTTGTTGACGATGAGTTCACTACTTCCGAAAAGAACTACTTGAAGTAAGAGTTGAATTCTTCCGCCATTAATGACTGCTTTGAGAAAGAGGACAAAGAGGATACAAGAAACTCATATTTCTTGCCGTTTGTCAAAAGGGGTTTTAAATCGATAACAATTTTCTGGGTAAGTATCACATGATTTACTACGTAAGAAAGGAGGTTTAAGGTTTTGTTGGTGTCCTGGGGGTCGATGATATATATATATATATATATATATATATATATATATATGTTTTGAGTAGCATGGAGCCTTGACGCCATCAATGTTTTTGGTACTCAAGGTAATTAATGCGCTTCTTGTTGCAGATAATATCATAATAAATCTATGAGATATGATATTATAATTATCAAGATATCAAAATTCAAGTTTGAATTTATGATATTATTATCGAGATATTTGTATTTTTCTATATAAATAGACTTTTAACTTATACCATGGATGTATTCGTAATACAAAATACATACTTTTTATTATAGATATATTTTCTTTCATAGAATCGGTATCGGTGTCAAAGTCACTGATCACATCTTGCTCCTTCATTCAAAATCTATGTTCAAGTCTGAAATATCAAGTCCAAACCATCGTATTTCAGACATTTAGAAAACATATAATCAAAAGTGGTGTTTTGTCCTTCAAAATTTTGGCTCTAATTAAAATAATTACAAATTAATCTTTCTCTTCATATAATTATTCTTTTTCATTCATTCAAATATATTCTCTCTTCACTTTTCACCAATTCTCATAAACTATATTCACTTTTAAACCAACTCTTATAACCAAAATTTTAACATTAAAATACTTATTTGTCCAAGCTAGTGTTGTGCAAACGTCATAAAAAGCTATCAATAAAAAAAACTCATTGTTATCCATCAATTTTCAACCCAATCTTTGGTACCTACCCATTGGCCTTCTTTCACGTTTCCTGTTTGGCACATGTGATAGTTAGTTTTCTTTTATTATTATTGATGATGTCAAGAATCACCTCAATGCTTGGAAGCCTGATGATGTCAAGAATCACCACAATGCTCAAAAGCCAAGTAATGATGTCAAGAATCACCACAATGTTCGGAAGCCAAGTGAACCTGCAAGAATCACCGAGAGGGGGTGACCTCGGGTCAAGTCTCTGACGGCCAAGTCAGTGTTTAAGAGAGAAAATGCATATTTTGAAGACAGAATTCAGCGTCTAATGAGGAGAATACCTGAGTTTTTATACCTGTACCGGCGTCGTACTCCTGTTAGGAGACTACCTCTTAAAGTAGTAGAGTTGTATTGGGAGAGTGCCTTCAACCATTTGAATTGTCATGAGGAGTCCTCGAGTGGCTAGACTTCTATGTGAGATCGGATGTCAAACTTCTATGCGAGGTTGGATAGTCGGGACTGACCCATCAGTTCTTACCATTATGGGGTTTTAGATTCTTATTAGTGTGTTTTAGGTTGGTGTTTGCCTCGTACGCTAAGTTTCAGCTAGGGTAATGATTTATAATATTTTAACCTTTCTTAATGTTAAAAAAGATTTTTCAATCTGTAACATGAGAAGTAATTCACTCACTCACTCACTCACTAGTTGAGGTAAGTGTTGAGTGGTCTTGAGCCTTATCAACCTCAAAAGCTAGCTCGAGAGATGTGACTTTCTCTCACACTTATAAAGTAACCACCAGCCCCTTCCACACGAGATGTGTGACTAATCCCAACAATCTCCCTTTCACACATCGGGCCCTGGATTTGATGGAGATAACTTGTTTCTCTCATTGACTGTTGGGTCCGAGACTCGTTGGTAAATCTAAACTCTGATACCAGTGTTGGGTGATCTTGAACTTTCTTAATCCAAAAGCTAACTCAATGGGTGAGACTTTCCTTCGTACTTATAAACTGATCATAAATCTCTTCTAAAATCGATGTGAGACTAACGTAACAGTAGACCTATAACGTACTGTTAGCTTCGCTTTATAAAAGAGAAAAAGAATTATAGTCCGAGTTTAGTTTTGTTACTGACAGGTAATGACTTAGGTCCCACATGGATCCAATCAAGTGGGAGTGATTTCCGGGTGTCATGATTCAGCTAAATCGATTTGACTGCTCAAAAGGTAAACATTGCAAATCTTCGATAGAATGCGACACCTGAAAAATAATCGTATGCGTAAAATGTGATTTCAAGATTTGGTGGAGTCAAGTGTAGGTGGTCCCTGATGTTCAGCAACTCCCGGGAAGTGGACCCTTTATCCGTCCGGCTCCTTAAAGTTGGATCTTTCTCACATTTCGGGTCTATGGAGTATGGACCATCGTGTCACTCGTGAGTCGTGACACTGGCCTGCCAATGTCGTCTGCAGCTGAGATGAAACATTTATACATGGTCGTCTGGACTCGGGACTTTCAGTTGTGGCAAGTGGATTTTACCCGAAATTGACATAAGAACATGGAGGAAAAAGAGAATAGTTTTGGGAAGAAAGGAAAGCTACAAAAACACTAGGGAAGAGAGTGCTCAAGTACTTGACGTGGTTTTCCTCATGACAATCGTGGGCGGTTCGAATCTCTCGATATGTCTAGGCCTTTTGCCTTTTAATGGAATAATGGTGCTAAAGTGGCTAATTCGTTGCCTCTTTGTAAAGAAATCCATGTTTAACAGACTCATGCCTTGTGTGCCACCACGAAGATGAGGTCGTCATGAGAAGAGCTGACTTTGATCTATTTAGAATTAGATCACGAGGATTGATGACTCCTAAACTTTGATGCAATTGGGCATCCAATTTATATTAGTTAAGGGAAGTTGAAGTTGTGTTGTGCCATTTATTTGGTTCAACTCTAAACTCCTATTTGCTATAAAGAGATTTGAGTTTTTTTGTTATGGACAATTTGAGAGGATAGAATCCATCCCACATTAAGTAATATAAGATGTCAATGTAGCATTTAAATACCTTGAGTCCCTATTTCTTTGAGTTAATCATCGGGAGCCAATTATTCTGAAGACGAAATCATGCCAATATAAGAAATAAGAAATTTGAGGGATGTCTATGCATTGGTGTCGTTTGAAGGAGCACGTGGTTAAAGTTGACTGATACGTCTTGAAACGTAATACGACAGCTCTGATCTCTAAAGTTTGTGTCAAGTGGCCATGTTATAGCTATCGTTTACTTTATCTTTTGATTTCATTTGTTCTCTTCAATGATTAATTAGGGATGGTCTAGACTAGCTCAGCTGCTATTATGGGTTGCTTCCAAAATCTGCATATGGTACACATTAAAAATCGTAAGATTCTAAGAACATGGACTGCAGCTAGTTAATTGCTAGTGCCGATGCCATTTAGCAGTCTAATGAGTCAAGTGACTAATAGGAAGAGAAAATATACTGAATGGAGGAATTCAAATATAATTCATTGACCCGCTCCAACACCAAAATGAAAAATGTAAGGTATTATAATATAAATAAATAAATAAATAAAGTTGCCGACTAATTATATATAAGGAGTGTAGTAAATTATACATGTCGTTTTTATCATACTGAGGGATTTGCTCCTGCTCTCCTGCACCAACCAAGGTTTTGGCTAATGTAACAGAAAGTAGGGGTGAAAACCCACCCACTCGGTTCGGTTCTCATTCTCCCAACCTGAAAACCGAACCGTTGGTTGGGAGAATCGGCCGGGCTAACCAGATTTGGTGGTCGGCCCGGTTTGGTAGTTTGGGCTAAGTAATGGGCCCAATTTTTTTTGTTTGAAGCCCAAATACGAATTTGTTTTCATGCATTTAACTATTTAAGCCTAAATATCAATTTGTTTTCATGCACATGTGTACAACTTTGATATTTAACTATTTAAGGCTTAGAATTAAATTTGTAGGCTTTTTTGTCGATTGTTTGGGTCCTAACAAGTAACAATAACACAAAAAAAAACAAATTCGCTATTTAACATCTAGCCTAACAAGTATCAACTACCAAAAATAAAATAAAATAAAATAAATGGGCTATTTAACATCCGACCCACTCTGGAAAATTTTGGGCCGACAGTCGGACCGAGCTGCCCCAGAACTGGTCGAGCCCAGTCGGTTTCGGCCGATTTGGGTCGGCCAGGTCAATTTTAGCCCAGATTTATTCAGCCCTAACAGAAAGATTATTTGCTGAGAACCACCTTGTATCTATTGAATAATGAATATAATGTGCTGCCATGAAGTATATTCGTGCTTTGTCAAACTCACTAGCAAAAAACGTTGTCGTTTAGTTGTTTTACTGGCTGTTTCCTCTCCTCCTCACTTCCTACTTTTGCGGCTGACACCGCCAACTACCAGTAACTAAGTGCCGAATTCTGCCATTCCCATCTGACCCAACCTTGCCCATGGACCCACCAAAATCGCCGCCGGCGCACCAACCCCCCGCCGACAGATCGTTCCTCGACTACCTAATAAGGTTGGACACGACCCTCTCCTACAAGCTTCACTCCCTAACCCCCCTTTTCCCCTCCTTCCTCTTCCTCATCCTCGAGCTCTCTGCCGACTTCCGCCTCTTCTTCCCATATCCCTCTCCCACCTTCTTTCCTCAACTCTTCTCTGCCCCTTCCTCCCTCCCCTCCTTCTCGGCCTCCTCCTCGATCTCGTCATCCTGTGCCTCATAAAGCTCACCTTCCGCCGATCCCGCCCTCTCTACAACAAGACCCGCAACATGAAAGTCTTTGTTCTCGCTGACCACTTCTCCTTCCCCAACGTCCACGCCTCTCGCGTCTGCTTTGTCGCCTCCCTCGCTCACTTTTCAGCAGCCATGATCCGGCAAGCCATGGCGCCGGAGGATGAGGGTAAGACAATGAATTTCATTCTCCTCGTTGTTTGGGTGTGGGCGGTGTTGACCTCGGTTTCTAGGGTATTGCTTGGCCGGCATTTCGTTTTCGATGTCTTCTTCGGGGCGTATGTGAGTGTTCTTGAAGCTCTATCTGCTTTCCACTTCTTTAGGTTTTATATCAAGTTTCATCTCAAAACCAATTGACAATGGGAAGAGGTGGCCCAACAGGTAAAACACAAGATTAAATTGTCCCTAATCAATGTGGGACTCTAACACTCCCCTTACGTGCAGGCCGAATGAACATGGTCCAGACCGAATGAACATGGTCCATGCATGTTGACAATAAATGAGGAACACGAATAAGTCGGCCAAACCCAGAAATGGTTGGCTCCGATACCATATCAAGTTTCATCCCAAAATTAATTGACAATTAGAATAGGTGACCCAACAGGTATATGAAACACAAGATTAAATGATCCTTAATCAATGTGGGACTCTAACATTTTAAGCATTTCAGGTAGTGTGATCTCTTTTTTTTTTAGGGAATTATCCCTTTGTTGTGAAATTGGTGTCGCATCCTATCAGGGGCAGGCATGTGTGTATGAACCAATCTGCGTCCCTCGTTGGAGTAGCTTTACTCGCCTTGTTAAGGAAGCTCCGGCTTTCTTGTAAGTTTCTTCCATTTGTTTCTGTTGCCGAGTTTTATTCCCTTTCAACATGAGAACGCAGAGTGTTCCTCAATTCATGATTCTGGAAACACTTGGGATGGATTTGGATGACTTCTTGGGTTGATCATCAATTTAGCTTTAGCAGAAGTGGAGGGTTTAGGATGTAATAGGGTAATTTCGATTCCGAAAAGCTTGGGGGTTTAGAGTGTGAAAAGGGGTTCAACTTATACGCTGGTGTGTTTTTTGTTGTGGGTTTATTTTTGTTATTGGCCTTGAAACATTTTATGGGGATCATAACGCAGCAATTTTCCATTCCGCAACGACGGTGGATATACTTGTTTCGTCTCTAGATTTTTCTTTTTAGTTTTTACAGACACCTCTCCTTTTTAGTCCCAGGATCTCTTTTCTTGTCCACCTTTCTACTTGGTGCTCCCTGCTCATCTCTTTCATGGTATTTACTTATTTGAACAGAAGACTAAGAAAGAAAAGGAGAACAAGATGAGCAGGGCTCCTTAGGTAGAACCTATAATACAATACATTCAGGCAAGCGACTAATAGATCTGACTCTTTCGAAGTCCCCATAGCTCAATTAGATCCACCTGTTGAGAAGTTTTGCCATGCTAGATGTGCTGTTAGCCTTAGGAATTCAAAGGGAGTATCTTTCTACTAACTTCGTAGATGTGGCACTAGATATACCATGCCCCAAATTCAGTAGCAGAAAATCTTTCTTTTACTTGCCAAAATTGCATGTTGATTGATGCGAAGTGCTGAAGTCTAAAGAACCTGCTTAGATTTGGTACCAGAGCAGCCACTGCACAATGATTGATCTGAAGTTTAGCATTTCCCTGACTTGGAACCCTCCTCATACGGCCAATTAATAGAGCATCGAAAGAAAGTGGAAAAAAGAAAATAGCCCTATTCTTGTGAGGAGGACATCATATTTCATATTTAAAATTTCTGGTTGGGCTTGGGATAAGCTGGTCCAGGGTCTACCTGACCGCAGCCCGATGAAACTAACATCTTAGGCTTTGCTAGCCCCGTACTATAGTCTGCATAACGTCTTTCCAATCAAGCTCTGGAATGATTTGTCGCCTCTCTGGACTGATGGATGATGAACTTCGCAAAACTGGAGGAAGTCTGGGTAGCATTTCCGTACTTGTGCAATCGGGATCAATTGATTCTTTGTTTTTCTGTTTAATTTGCACCTGGTTTTTCCCTGCATAGGTCGTCCACACTGTATATGCACATTTTATTGGCCTCAAACTATAATGACAAAGGTTAGCTGTATGATTTTGTGCAAGCACGCCTCATTTTGTAGTAGTTAATCTTTTCCTTGATGGAGTGAAGGATGAGGTTACAGATTCAATCTTGTTCGGATGTATGAACAAAAAGCTTACGTCTGAAGGACAACCCAAGTCAGAAAGTGATGGTTCATTGGGCATTTTCTTTGAATATACTGTAACACCCCGACACAAAAGTCTAAACGGATAGAATATCGCTTGAAAATATCATCCCAAACAAGAAAAGAACTCATAAAAATCTCTATTTCATCTTCAATAATCAAAATGAATCCCAACAGTTTGGTGGGCCTTGACGAGGACGTCATGAGTTTATGGTGGGGAGATTGTGATACCCCAAATCCCACCTGGAGTGGAAGAGGAGAATAAATGAGTGATTGTTCTATAAGGGCCAAGTCTCACATTGAGACCTTACTAGGTTGAACTGAGTTTTATTTTATAATGGTCCAAAGAGCTTCAAAAGCAACCTTGACTAGTCATTTTGAAGTTAAAACACAGATGTGGCTAGTGCTTGTCTTTGGGTCGTTACATATACTAATGATGTAGTTTTTATTGGCCCAAGGGAGACATAGCCATTACCGAAGCCCAATAAAGAGGAAGTAAGCCCAGGAAGATAAGCGGAAGGGGTGGGGACCCATCGCTAGATCATGCCCCCTACAAAATAGCCAGATAGAACGAGGAACAAAGAACCCCCTTTATGGCAGGTCCCATCGAGCCTCATAGATAGGTCGAATTCTTTGACATAAACGATAGTGTGAAGAATAATATCGAGCATTTAATAAGCAAACAGAAACCGTCATTCCCAAGGCCAATAAGGAAAGTGAAGAGAGGGACAGATCCCAAGGCTCATTAAATGCGGGTCACAGGAGGCCTAGTAGGGATCGTCACTCTCAATACTAATAAGGACTAACACCCTACTATCCATGAGGAGGTGGAAAGGGGGTGCTAGGCCTAGGCCCAGCAAAAAACAACAAAGAAAGGACAAAAAGAAGGGACATATAGAGGAGCGAGATACACACTCTTTTTTACTCTAGATAGAACAAGTAAAGAAAAGATATATAAAAATGACGATTAATAAAGACATCGGAGAAATCCCTATATGGGGAAGACTTCGGGTCCTAGTTTGTTTTTTTTTCTTGTAGGAGGAAGGAAGGAGCACTCGAGCCTTTCAAACCGTCTCAAGCACTGGACCTCAGGCCCAGCTCTCCCGAGTTCCTAGCCCAGTGGACTTTGTGAAAGGCCGGTTAAATTTGGCTTCATCATATACCAATGAAATTTGGATTGAAATTATCTATAATTTTTTGATTGAATTGCACGGTACAATTCAAAAATATACACAATAAGTTGATGATACTCCTTTTAATGTTGTTTACGTAAAATTCTAAACAATATATATCCTGTTATGAAGTCTATCTCTTGCGTTTATCTATTCTAAAAGTGTACTTTAAAATTTGGATTGAGAATGCCAGAAATTGCAGAGGATCGTGATTAGCAAAACAGATGGTTTCGGCCTTTCTGGCCGGACCTGCATACTCTATACATGTGCTTATCTGCTGCAGTCAGTTGGACTGCTTTCGTAGACATATTGCTGACACCAAGGCAGTACGGTGCTCCTGTCTTTAAGGTTTTAGGACCCTTTTATCACTCTGGGATTGCATTGGGATTGATCAGTCATCTATTATTTCTCTGCTTTGCCAGGTTTGGTTGGCCATTCAACTTACTTTGCTTCACTGTCAGAAAATAATTGAAAGGAAAATGACAGGGAATGCTGAGAGTTAATCCTCTCCTATAAAATCATAGGAAGTGTACAGCTGCTTTTACGAGTAGTGTTTTAAAGTTTTGTCAATGAAAGATTGGTTGCCTGAGTTTTTTTCTATGTTTCATGGATTTGTTACTTTTGCTGATGTATTAATTTTGTGTTTCTTTGATACTCTTAAATTGAAGTTTGTGCTAAACCCAGGTTGGTAGAGAGAATTAAAGGAAGACATAAAAAGAAGATGGTGATCATTAGTAAGATACTAAGATGTCTGCTCTATGCGCTGTGATGTGGTTGTTCTGATTAGGCATCGTCGGTTGCCTTATTGATCAATCTTTTGACTTGGCTTCGCTACTGAAAACGACATCCTTTTAAGGTCAGGGTGATGGTCTTTGCAAGTTGCCGGTTGCATTGTGGATGTTAATATAATGATGAACATGTGACACAGTACTGGAAAAGAATGGGTGAAATCCTTATATAACTCCATATACTTCAAAGTAGGGTTGTCCATTGGCCGGTCCGGTCCGCTTCGGTCCGGTCCGGCCGCCAAACCAGCCATATTATGAAGTATATAGACCGGACCGGTCATTTTATAAGTCTGGTCCCCGATTTCACCCATTCGGTCTGGACCGGTTTGGGTCATGCCATTTTGGGCCGGTTTTGGATTGGGTTATGCCATTTTGGGCCGGTTTTGGGTTTGAACCATGTCTTTTTGGGCCAATTTTCAGTTTGGGCCGGTTTGGAGAGGTATACTCCGGTCCAAATCCGGTTTTTCACATAGGTAACCCGGAACCGGACCGGAGTATACCGGTCTCGGTCCAGGTTGATGGGGTGACACGTAAGTGCACAGTATTAGTAGGTCTATTTAGTCTTTAACTATTAGTTGATTACGTGATAGGAGTGACACTTTGTCAACTTTTTAACGGTTAGGTGATGGAAGGACCATATATAAAAATGTAAAAACTTTAAAGACTTATTTAATAATTTTTAAAGAACAAGGAGTTATTTATCAAAAACTTGTACCGAGTTGGTGGTGTTTCATTGTTAAAATTTTGAGGCGGTAAAAATTTTGAGGTGTTGGAGTTGGTAAAAAAATGAAGAGAGATGATTTGAATGAATTTTTTGTATTTATTTAGGGCTTAATTACCTTACAAGTCCCTATGGTATCCAACTGTTACAAAATAGTCATTGTGGTATGACTTTCAACAAAATGGTCTCTGTGGTATAGTTTTAAGACAAATTAGTCTCTCTGTCCAAATCACGTGTTTTTTAGCATTAGTATCCAAATCACGAGTGGTATAAAAATCACGAGTGATATACTTCTTTTAACTCATAGAATTAGTCTCAGCCTTAGACTCAATTGGTTCAATCCGATGGAATAAACGCGCGAGATTCATCTTCCACGACGACTGCTGATGTGTCAAGACGTGAATGACAAGTGACATGTACAATACTCTCCCGTTAAGTGTGTAACGACAGTTGGACGGAAGAATTAATTTGTCTTAAAACTATACCACATGGACCGTTTTGTTGAAAGTCATACCACATGGACTAATTTGTCTCAAAACTATACCATAGGGATCATTTTGTTGAAAGTCATACCATAGAGACTATTTTGTAAAAGTTTGATACCACAGGGACCGGTGAGGTAATTAAGCCTTTATTTAGAGTGAAAAATAATAATTTAACGGAGTTAAAAGAGAATTTTGTGTAATTATTTTATTCGGACTAAAATTTTGGGGTCCAAGCATCTCTAATAAATATTTACTTGGAAAGGAAATCTAAATACCTCGTGGGGTTAACTGACTTGACCCGTGAAATGGACACTTCTTAGCACCAAGAACTTGAATCCCATCCCTTAGCTTTGAAAAGAGGGGATTCTATTATGGTCACTGAAGACTTATTATTGTTGCTCTTTTTTCCCACATATTTATCTCGTTGATGTCGCCAAGAAAGTCATAGATATGCATTGCAATATGTTTTCTGTGGTGAACTTGCGTGTGCCGAAATCTATCCTCGGCTACTCTTCGGACTTCGGTTATGATAATTTAGGCGCATTACTTCTGCTACGGCCCTACTGTGGAGGGCATTGAATCCGTGGTCCGCTGAGAAAAGACTCTGGTAACAGTGTTTGAACAATCGATCTGTAACTTGTCAATTTGTGGGCCACTTTATACTCGTGCTTTTGATTTCAATTTTGAATCCAGAAATGCCGGCTTTCCTTGCCAGGACTAATCCAAACTTCTTTCGTTGTACATATTACATAACAGCTTTAATCGGAGCATGCAATCTTTGAAGCCTTGCAAAGATTGATGTCAAAATTTTATTATAGGTGTTAAACTGTAAAAATAAAATTTTGAAGTATGTTTTGGATAAAAGTAAAAATAATAATAATAGCAAGTATCGAGGCTATCCCTTAATAAATGGATTTGGAAATACTTTTCTCTGAACGACAGGGTAGTTTTTAGTTATAAATCCAGTCTTCCTGGAACTGCCTCTCCTGTTATTATCCTTCCCTGATTTAACGTCATAATTATAGATTAGATAAAGCGTGTGACCTTTTCAGGGCCGCCGAGTTTTTAACGGAAGAAAGTGCCTAATCGGTTCATTCAGATATTGGTTTACATTATCAAGACGAATCTAGCGCGGTTTTGAGTTCGAAACTCGATTCAAGCTTGAAAGTAATTCAAAATTTAAAAGGGTTGGCTGCGTTTGTGTACCAAAATTTTACCCTCTAAAATTTTAACACAATTAAATATTACAATATAATATCACTCTCTCCATCAAATCATTACTATTTACTAAAAAAAATATAAAAAATTACCTCTCTCTTCACTTTTTCACTAAACCCAATACCTAAAATTTTAACAACACTAAAATTTTACAATACAAACTCACTTTTTTTGTATTATAGAAATTGTTGACACAATAAAAATATAGGGAAAAAGTGATGAAATTGATTTGCGATATCAAAGATAATACCACCTGTCAGTAAAGCAACTTTGAAGGAAAATTCGAGAAAAGGAAACTTTGAGATCAGGTCTTGTAAAAGATGAGTTAGTAGACAGTCAAGCCTGGGTTCGTTAGGATTCTACCTCTCTATAGTTCTGGCGCTTGCAGTATGGACCAAACCTAGAACCTGCGCTAGTTAACATTTGACCTGGTCAAGCCTCCTCGGTTGCGTCCTAGCTGGGGACAATTTTTGAGCTGGCAAGCCTGCTCTGGGAAATTATGAACGCATTGAGGTACCTCCTGTGGCTTGGGATTGCAGCCCCATAAAGACGACTCAATCATGTGAGGTAACTGGATTTTTCTGCACCATTTTTATTTGTATTGGGACGTCATGGCAGGCAGTCGTTATGTTAACCTTAAAAGCGATTTTGGACAGGGGTTTGATGCCTTCTGACTGAAAAGCTCAGCCCCATCTCTCCAAATGCAAACGCTGAGTGTAACTGCCTTGTATTTCTTTCTATTTCACCAGTGTACCCATTTCATCAAAGCCACAACCCGAGGCCCTGGGCAGAGGAATTCAGAGGAGAAATACCGACACCTTTCACGTAGAAACGTTGGAAGAGTCGACTGTTGAGTAGACAAAGACAGAGCGTATCATTAGAGGCTCTGTCATCTTACCCCACTAGTTACAGGCTGAGAGAGAGAGAGTGTTAGGAATATGTTTAGTTGGCATTCCTTCGTGAGTATGGTTGTTGAAACTCCTGAGATTTTAGGTTTGTAAGGATTCTGGGAATAGCTGAAATCTGCACTACAAAGAACTTGGGATTACTTCAGACAAGACAAGTCAGTTTGAAGTCAGCTTCAAGTCAGACAGCAATGCGATTCAAAGAATGACGTAACAGAAATTTGTTATTTCAGTTTTAGTTATATTAAAGACACCCAGAAAGACCAAAATGCCCAGAACTTTCTACGTGGAAATTGAGAGTGACCATTAGCTTAAAAGCATCTCAATATCCATCAAAAAAGCACTAAGAAAATCGAGAATTACTGTGCCTTCTTCGAGAGATTTCTTTTGTGCTTAGTTCTTCCACCCTTTAGGTTTTCTGAGCTCTTGATGAACTGTGAATGAAGCCTTAAAGAAAAACCCCTCTCTTTAGGATTCTTAGTTCAAAAGTTTGATCACTGTATTTGGTTTCCACACAAAGAATTTCAAGACTTCAGAGGTTGCTGAGATCTTGAAGATTTGAGTGTCAGGCTCGTGTGTTTGCTGCTTGTGCGAGTTCGCAAGTGAAGTCGGCAAAGGTAAGAATAGCTAGGTAAGTGGGGTTGGTTTTTCAAATGGAAGAGAGGTTCTCTGTCCCTGCATAGGTGCAGATCCGAATGGTTTAGTTCGGGTAAGGTTGCAAGTGTGTTAGACTAGGATATTGGGTATTCGGGAGTCTATTGATCACCTTGTAATTCGAATTTGAAAAACTAGTGAAACTGTTACCTGGCTTACGGGCCCGGAGAGTTTTTCTCTTTTGGAATTTGTTTCCAAGAGAGTTTCTCTTCGTAACCAAAAGACTTGTGTCATTGTGTTGTGATTGATCTTTTATTTACTGTTCTTGAATCAAGAATTAATCATCTTGAACTGCATATTGAATTCTTCGGTGATTGTGCTGAGTGAAAGAATCTTGATTATAGATTCTCTATTAAATTGATTTACTGTTAGTAGGTTATTTATATTGTTGTGAAATGTGTTTACAGTGAACTTACTAATATTGATTTGTGAAGTTTGTGCAGGATCTTTTCGTATTGATTAAAATAGTTTTAAGATTGTTGTTGGTGTGTGTTTATATCTCTGTGTAGTATCTTTGAGTTGAAAAATTGTAATAGGTAGTCTATAAAAAATTGGATAACCTATTCACCCCCCCTCTAGGTTAAGTTGAGTCTTAAACAAGTCTGTTCAATTGGTATCAGAGGAAATCTCGATTCCTTAGACTCAAGATTATAGAGATGGACAGAAGTCAATCTCTAGGGGTACCACCATACTTTGATGGGTCTAACTACGCCTATTGGAAAGTTAGAATGCGAGCATTTCTAAAATCCATAGACGAGAAAGTTTGGATAGCTGTTACTAATGGATGGGAAAAACCTACTGTGACAGTAAATGAGGTCACGAGTGTAAAAGATTCACAACTTTGGAGTTCAGTTGAAAGAGAAACAGCTGGCTGGAATAGTAAGGCTATTAATGCCATTTTTATGAGTGTCTCTGCTGAAGAATTTATTAGAATTTCTAATTGTGAAACTGCAAAAGAAGCTTGGGATATTCTATGTACTACTCATGAGGGAACAAAGGCTGTAAGGGATTCTAAGCTTCAAATGATTACATCTAAGTTTGAAGAACTTAGAATGAGAGATGATGAATCATTTGATGAGTTTCATGGTAAACTTACAAATTTAGTAAACTCGAGTTTCAGCCTTGGTGAAAAAATGTCTGAATCTAAAGTGGTTCGTAAGATTTTAAGGTCATTACCAGAAAGATTTAGGCCTAAGGTAACTGCTATTGAAGAGAGCAAGATATTGGATTCTATAAACCTAGATGAGCTGGTAGGATCTCTTCAAACTTATGAGATGACTCTTCCTGCTATAAAGAAAGGAAAATCAATAGCTTTGAAAACTATTGAAGAGAATTCCGAATCTGAAAATGATAGTTATGATGAAGATGATATGGCCTTATTTGTTAAGAAATTTAGGAAAGCCTTTAGGTTTAAGAAAGGCAGGAATTGGAAAGGCCAAAAATCTAATACTAAATCATTTTCTAAACCAAATTGGAAGAATGATGAGCAGAAAGATAAATCTGAAAAGAAAGATTTTAAAAGGAAACAAGAACAAGGTTTACAATGTCATGGGTGTAAAGGATACGGTCACTTTAAAGTTGAGTGTCCTACTTACTTAAAATCTAAAGGGAAAAGTGCTTTGAAGACATCTCTTTCAGATTCAGATGAGGAGTCAGATTTTTCAGAAAATGAAAGCACCAACAAGGAAAAGGTAAATTTTCTTGCCTTTACATCTTTAATCAAAACTGATGAAATTTCTACTGTTGCTGATGCAGGTGAAACTGTCATTGAAGATGATGATGACTTTGAGTCCTTGAAAGAGTCTTATCAAGAACTCTACGAGGAAAGTGTCAAACTGAAAAAGGAAAGTATTCTGACTCTTAAAAGAATTGTCCTGGTTGAAAATGAAAAAGATGATCTGAATAAAGAGTTAAAAGAGAAAAATAAACTGATTTCAGAACTTAAGTCCATGAACACTTCCTTAGAAGAGTGTGTTTCTAGAATATCAAAAGAGTTGGACCAAACTAAAGAACAATTGGAAAAGTTTTCTTGTGGTACCAACAAACTTAATAAGATGCTGAGTATAGGACAATCTGAAGGTAACAAACGAGGTTTGGGTTTTGATAATTCTATTTCTGTACCTATATCTTCTGACAAAGTTGTTTTTGTGCCTGCAAGTCTGAAAAACAAGAGTTCACCAAATGTTCCAGAAAAGGTAGTAAATAAAACTTCTACTCTTGTGAAATCTAAATTTTCCAGATTTATTCCTACATGTTTTTATTGTGGTAAAGTAGGTCATACTAAGCCTAAATGTTTTGATTTGTTAAAAAATGGAAAAAGACATGTTCAGTCATTTTCAAACAATGTTACTAAGTCTGAATTTGATAAATTGATAGTTCAAGTAAGTAGATTATCTCAACAAATTCAGCATATAAATCAAAAACTAAATCCACATGTTAAACAAAAGTTAGTTTGGAAAAAGAAAGAGACTAACTCATGTTTTGTAGCACACATTGCCTTAAAGGCAAAAAGCATCTTCACGTGGTATCTTGACAGTGGCTGTTCAAAACATATGTGTGGAGATAAGAGTCTCTTCACTACTTTTAAAGATAGCAAAGAAGGTGCTGTAACATTTGGAGATGGAAGCAAGTCTGAAATTCTTGGTAAAGGATCTATAACTCTTTCTGGAAATTTGGTTTTTAATGATGTGTTTTATGTGCAAGGTTTAAAATCAAATTTATTAAGCATAAGTCAGATATGTGATTCTGGTTTTGATGTTAAATTCACCAAGAATAATTGTCTGGTAATGGACTCTAAAGGTAAAGCCATGTTTAGAGGTACCCGTACATCAGATAACTGTTATGGACTAGTTACTAATGCTGACATATCTTGTAATCATGTAAAAAATGATATAACTCAACTTTGGCATCAAAGATTAGGTCACTTGAATTATCATGAGTTATCAAATATTGGTAGTATAGTTAATGGTGTTCCAAAATTAGGTAAGAAAGTTGACAGAATTTGTGGACCATGTCAACTCAGTAAACAAGTTAGAACATCTCATAAGAAAACTACTAATATTCGTACCTCAAAATGTTTAGAATTATTGCATATGGACTTAATGGGGCCAACAAGAACTGAAAGTCTTGGTGGCAGAAAATACATCCTGGTTGTGGTAGATGATTTCTCCAGGTATACCTGGATTGAGTTACTAAGAGACAAGTCTGAAACCTTTGAGAAGGTTAAAAGACTTTGTAATCGTTTACAAAATGAACAAGGGTGTAAAATCTTAAGAATTAGAAGTGACCATGGAACCGAGTTTGATAATACTAATTTACAAACATACTGTTATGAAGAGGGAATACATAAAGAATTTTCAGCTCCAATTACTCCACAACAAAATGGAGTAGTAGAAAGGAAGAACCGAGCTCTTCAAGAAATGGCTCGGGTGTTGATTCATAGTAAAGATATTGCTCAAAAATTCTGGGGTGAAGCAATAAACACTGCATGTCATATTATAAATCGTGTCTATCTTCGTCCTAAAACTCATAAAACACCTTATGAGATATGGTATGGAAAAAGACCTACAGTGAAGTATTTTAAAATATTTGGTAGTAAGTGCTACATTTTACGTGACAGAGAAAATTTGGGAAAATTTGACACACGTAATGATGAAGGAATATTCTTAGGATATTCATCATCTAGTAGAGCTTATAGAGTGTATAATTTACGTACACTTGCTGTTATGGAGACCATTAATGTGAAAATAGATGATGATTTATATGATACTACTAATCTGAATAATCTTGAGAATGGTGTTGAGAAACAAGAAAAACAGGTTGAAGAAGAAGAGCATGAAGCTACTGAAAATTCAGAATTGACAGAAGAAAATGTTGATCAAGCTGATACAGAATCTGATGGTAATAAAGATTCTGAATCTGATGAAGGCAAAGAACCCTCTTCACGTGTGAAATTGAATCATCCCAAACAAAATGTTATTGGCCAAATCAATTAAGGTATGAGACTACGAGGTAGAGTTCTAAACCAAATCTTATATTCATGCTATGTGTCTTTAGTTGAACCGAAAAATATTAATGAGGCTTTAAAAGATGAATGTTGGGTAAATGCCATGCATGAAGAGCTAAATCAATTTATTAGGAATGATGTGTGGTATCTAGTACCTAGACCTTCTAATAATAATATTGTTGGTACAAAATGGATATATAAAAACAAATCTGATGAACATGGTGTAGTGGTTAGAAATAAAGCCCGTTTAGTAGCTCAAGGCTATTCTCAAATAGAAGGCATTGATTTCGATGAGACCTTTGCACCAGTAGCAAGATTAGAATCCATTCGTATTTTATTAGCTATAGCTTGTTCAATGGGTTTTAAATTATTTCAAATGGATGTAAAATCTGCCTTTCTAAATGGAATTCTGCAAGAAGAAGTTTTTGTAGAACAACCAAAAGGGTTTGTAGATCCTAAGTATCCTAATTATGTGTTCAAACTAAAAAAGGCTCTTTATGGGTTAAAGCAAGCTCCTAGAGCTTGGTATGAAAGATTGACCACATATTTACTTGAAAAAGGGTTTGCTAGAGGAGGTGCTGATCGTACTCTCTTTATAAAGAAAACCAACAAACATATTTTAATAGCCCAAATTTATGTAGACGATATTGTGTTTGGTTTTCCAAAAGAGTCTATTGCTAATGAATTTGCAGAATCTATGCAAAAAGAGTTTGAAATGAGCATGGTAGGTGAATTACATTACTTTTTAGGACTGCAAATTAATCAAGGCAAGGAAGGGCTGTTTATTTCACAGTCTAAATATGCAAAGAATCTAGTAAAACGTTTTGGCTTAGATAATAAGAAACATACCAAAGTGCCTATGAATATTTCTATTAAATTGAGTGTTGATTCTAATGGGAAAGATGTTGACCATACCATGTATCGTAGCATGATAGGCAGCTTATTATACTTGACTGCTAGCAGACCAGATATATCTTTTAGTGTAGGAGTATGTGCTAGGTTTCAAGCAAAACCCAAAGAATCACATCTGGAGGCTGTTAAGAAAATAATTCGTTATGTAAATGGTACTATTGATTATGGCATCTGGTACTCTAAAGAATCTAACACTTGTTTAGTAGGATATACTGATGCTGATTGGGCAGGAAATTCTGATGATAGAAAGAGTACATCAGGTGGTTGTTTCTTTTTGGGCACTAATTTGGTTGCTTGGCTGAGTAAAAAGCAAAACTCAATATCATTATCCACTGCTGAGGCCGAATATATAGCCATGGGTAGCTGTTGTACTCAACTTTTATGGATGAAAAAAAATGCTTTGTGATTATGATATTCATCAAGATTCTATGCTTGTTTACTGTGATAATACAAGTGCTATCAATATTTCTAAAAATCCCGTTCAACACTCAAGAACAAAACATATAGATATTAGGCATCATTTTATACGTGATTTAGTTGAGAAACAGATTATTTCTATTGCACATGTATCTACAGAAAATCAACTTGCTGATCTATTAACAAAACCACTTGATTCAGTAAGATTCGAATTTTTAAGGCAAGCAATAGGTATATGTCAAATGCCTTAAGATTTATCTAGATTTTTTTTATTTTATTTGTCATATTTTTTTCTCTGCAATTAATCTGCTTTTAGAAGTTTACTTGAAGTCAAACAGATGTCACTATATTGCTGGAAGAGACGAAATAGCTTGGCTAACATGGTAGAACAAAGTGTAGCTAAATTGTCTAAGTGTTGAATAAATGCTATATTTCATAATACGTTGAATATTCAATGGTCTATCACATGGGTTCCAAAAGCAAAAGTATTTTGTCTTCACTTTCCAATTTTGCCCTTAATGAGTTATAAACCTACTTTTGACCTATCTTTTCGACACTTTGAGTTTCTTCATCTTCTCTCTTTGCGCCGCTCCTCTTTTCGTACTCCTCCATATCTCATTTGCTCTCACTTACATATCAAGTGTTCTTTGGCTAAACATAATTTACATCTTCAACAAGGTACTCAACTCTCTCTCTATCTCTTCATTTTAGTTTGATTATATACTAGATTATTGTTCCCACACTGGTTCGTTTTTTTTATGGGGTTTTGTATTCTTTTTCTCTTTCACATATGGGTCCAACAGATATATATTTGCTTATCTCTCTAGATTACTTGTATATGCCGATTGTTAAAGATTCACTCATTTACTGTTTCATTTTTTTATTATTGATAAATCCCACATTATTTTCTTCTATTAAAAATGCAAAATCTAGTTGTAAATACTTCTGTGATTCCGAAATTAACTTTGGTTGTCTTATAGTAAATGGGTTTTGTATTTCTTATCAGTTCTTTTATGATTTTCATGAAAACTAGAGTTTTTATGTTCTCCTAGTTACTGTTTTTCTCTTCAGTATTTGAACTTATTTGTTAAATCATTTATAGATGGTTAGGATCAAACATGCTGCGGTGAAAAATGCTGAGAAAAGGCCATTGTCTCCTGCAAAGTCCTCCGACAAACAACCTGCCTCTCCAATAACAGAACCCATATCCAAACGTACCAAGAGTCAAGTGGCTCAGAGCTTCACTCGATCTGTTAAAGGAAAGGAAACTCTACAGGATTCCTCACCCAAACCTATACCTGTGTCTAAGTTCTTTAATGCTGAAGCTGAGTCATACTATACGAAGAAATTCAGCACTAAAGGAGTTATACTGGAGCGAGAAGTTCTCTTACATGAACTTTCACATTTGCAGTTTTCAGAAAAAATTATATCCAGAGGCTGGGAAGGATTACTTACCCAATTGGTTCCTCCTTCTGAGGAGGTGGTAAGAGAATTCTATTCAAACATTCATGCAATTTCTGATACAAATTCATTCTCTGTTTACTTTAGAGGACAATATCTTGATATTCACCCATCTTTCCTTGCTCAGTGTCTTGGTATTCCTAGAGTGAATCGTCCAGTTTTTCCTTATAATGTTTCTACTCGACCTTCACCTAGTTCTATGGCCACTTTATTTGCTGATAAGAACATGTCTTTTACAGCCAAGGAGTTCAGTTCTCAACATTTTTCTGCTGAAAATCAAATCATTAGTAGAATAATTTCTACTAATATTTTTCCTACTAAATCTTTATCTCAATTATCATTCGAACGCATGCGTTTTCTTTATGCGTTTTTAGTCAATGATAGCATTGATCTGCCCTCTCACATATGTGCTCACATGTTAAAAGTCTTTCAGTCTAACTCCACCACCAGTTTACTGCCCTATCCATGTCTGATCATGAAATTTCTGAGTTCAAGTTGTATTACTATTTCTCGCACTGAACCTCGGTTAAAGCTTGCTCAACCTCTTGGGCCTACAACTTTAAAACAGAGTCAGTCTCATAAGGGTCCTAAACCCTCATTTCCATCTTCTAGTCCAGGTCCTATGACCTCTGATATGAAGTATGTTGTTGAGGCATTGCAGCTCCTTACTGAGCGTTCCAATACTTCCTCTTCTGTACAATCCACTTTGCTTGCCACTCAACAGACCATGCAACTTACATTGACTAAAGTGTTGCATGATGTTGCCACAATTTGTCAACATTTACAAGTGGTGCCCTCACGTGGTGCCTCTAGTATGGCTGGCGGCCTTGGAGATCCTGATTGTTCTGCCTCTGATGATGCTCCTTCTGCTGGTGCTGCTACAAATAATGACTCTGATGCTGTTGATTCTGATTGACTTCTCTTTGGCTTCCTTCTTGCCAAAAGGGGGAGAATTTTGACTTTGCTTTGTTATGATTGTTTTTGAGTTCTATGTTTTTATGTTTATTGTTTATTGTCACTATGCTAATCTGTTGAACTTATATGTATCTGTTATATGTTCTGTTATATGTTGGACTCGATTTCTGTGGAAAGTATTTGAGTTCTTTATTTTGCTGAATTACTGCATTCGATTGATTAGCATAAAGTGTTAAGTTTCAATGTGCTGATATTGTATAAACATGTTAACACATAGGGGGAGAATCTTTCTATTCTATATCTATTTTGGAAGGGATATTAATCTCAGGGGGAGATCCCTATTTGCATTGATATTGTTGTTTATCTAACAAAAGTAAAGCTTATGCTTTGCTGAGTTGTTTGCTGCAGGTTTTTGGAAATCTCAGGTAGTTATAGAATAGGCTATGATAGAGTTCATAGGCTTGTCAAATGTAAATGGGTTCTGTGGTGGTGATCAACAGAATCCATGTCCTTGGGGTGGGATAGTTTGTATTTTTATGTTTGTCACGAAGTAAGCCAAAGGGGGAGACTGTTAGGAATATGTTTAGTTGGCATTCCTTCGTGAGTATGGTTGTTGAAACTCCTGAGATTTTAGGTTTGTAAGGATTCTGGGAATAGCTGAAATCTGCACTACAAAGAACTTGGGATTACTTCAGACAAGACAAGTCAGTTTGAAGTCAGCTTCAAGTAAGACAACAATGCGATTCAAAGAATGACGTAACAGAAATTTGTTATTTCAGTTTTAGTTATATTAAAGACACCCAGAAAGACCAAAATGCCCAGAACTTTCTACGTGGAAATTGAGAGTGACCATTAGCTTAAAAGCATCTCAATATCCATCAAAAAAGCACTAAGAAAATCGAGAATTACTGTGCCTTCTTCGAGAGATTTCTTTTGTGCTTAGTTCTTCCACCCTTTAGGTTTTCTGAGCTCTTGATGAACTGAGAATGAAGCCTTAAAGAAAAACCCCTCTCTTTAGGATTCTTAGTTCAAAAGTTTGATCACTGTATTTGGTTTCCACACAAAGAATTTCAAGACTTCAGAGGTTGCTGAGATCTTGAAGATTTGAGTGTCAGGCTCGTGTGTTTGCTGCTTGTGCGAGTTCGCAAGTGAAGTCGGCAAAGGTAAGAATAGCTAGGTAAGTGGGGTTGGTTTTTCAAATGGAAGAGAGGTTCTCTGTCCCTGCATAGGTGCAGATCCGAATGGTTTAGTTCGGGTAAGGTTGCAAGTGTGTTAGACTAGGATATTGGGTATTCGGGAGTCTATTGATCACCTTGTAATTCGAATTTGAAAAACTAGTGAAACTGTTACCTGGCTTACGGGCCCGGAGAGTTTTTCTCTTTTGGAATTTGTTTCCAAGAGAGTTTCTCTTCGTAACCAAAAGACTTGTGTCATTGTGTTGTGATTGATCTTTTATTTACTGTTCTTGAATCAAGAATTAATCATCTTGAACTGCATATTGAATTCTTCGGTGATTGTGCTGAGTGAAAGAATCTTGATTATAGATTCTCTATTAAATTGATTTACTGTTAGTAGGTTATTTATATTGTTGTGAAATGTGTTTACAGTGAACTTACTAATATTGATTTGTGAAGTTTGTGCAGAATCTTTTCGTATTGATTAAAATAGTTTTAAGATTGTTGTTGGTGTGTGTTTATATCTCTGTGTAGTATCTTTGAGTTGAAAAATTGTAATAGGTAGTCTATAAAAAATTGGATAACCTATTCACCCCCCCTCTAGGTTAAGTTGAGTCTTAAACAAGTCTGTTCAGAGAGGTTTTAGGCTAGAAGTTCAAGCAACTTTCTTTAATGTCGCAACCAAAACAGATTGCAAATCTTTTCCTCGGGAAAAAAGAAGAAGAAAAGATTGTAGATCTTTTCACGTGGAATCTGCTGTGATTATTGTTTTTCTTTGGTCTACTAAAGAAGTGATATTATAAATAATCTCAAATACAAATGGCTACACTTACCCAAAAAAATCCAAATGGCTACACAGAATCTCCCGGGAGGTAACCCAAACACAAAGAAACAGGGATGGACAGAGCAGAGCCTCGGCAGAAAATCTGAGACATCGGGGTAAGGACGTGAAAAGGCCGCTGCCTAGTGTAACAACCAGTCTGTAGTTTAAATCAACACATCTACCCATGACACAAGAATCTGCATACCAAGACAATCAGATAAAGAGCCAGTTTCACATGCAGCTTCAGTTTTTCAGATGACAGAGTGCCTTCAGATTTATAGAGGAAATTGAAAGATTAAAAATCATCCAGAGGAACTTTTGGATGGTAAAATTTTTGGGGTTAAGGGAGCTTTATTCATTCCTTTTTGGTCCCTCAGACTCCCAGACAGAACTAGGGAACTATGTTTTATTCTTAGATTTTATTTTTGGTTGATTGCAGTTATTTGCCGCATCTATTTTCCTTCAATTATTGGGAGCTTGCAGCTGGGTAGACAATGATCTAAAGCACTGTACAAAACCAAGGAAACCACTGTTTTGGTTCTATTTATTATCTGTACTGCTATAATTCTGCTTACGGCCACCAGTCTGTATAGATGCACAGTAACTACGTACATATATACTTGTACCTAGCATAACAAAACCTGGATGAGTGAAATGTGAATGGACCTCCAATTGCTAATAATTGGCATGCCACATATGCCAACTCCATATGGCAAAAATTGATTCTCATAGTTCACAACCAGGAAGGGCAGAAATTCCCAGATCATACAAGAGGGCCCTGTATAAGTCAAATCATTCAAGAAAATTTGCCTCGAAAGGAAGATAGTATGGGCAGGCACATGCGTTGCTGGTGAGACACATTTTGATATGATATGAGTTTGATATGATAGTGGGAGCATACAAGAAATTGTGCTCCATGCGTTGAGGACATGAGCAGGTAGCAGCTGTGGGGGCGGTTTGCTAGCTAGTGCTCCAATGAGTTGTTTCCCAACTGGAAATTCGGTGTCAGGAAGGAGGAAAATTGGTGATTTTGGTACTTGGGAAACATGGATTTGATTGCCGACCGTCAACCTACAGCCCCACTGGTTGCGCGCCATCATTCATTGTTTTCACTGTCTTCCAAATATTCATCAAACTGTACTATAAGTTGGAAGAGTAGAACTGCGGAAGCCATGCCCACCCCTCTAAAAATCTGAATAATTTGGTGGTCTAGGTTTTGAACTTTGCATATATATCAACAACGTTAATGATTTAAGGGCATATGTACCAGAATGCATGCATGTGCAGTTGAGAATGTAGTACCGTGAGAAAAGCTGAAAAATGTTCCCGCTTCAATAATGGAGCAGAAGGATCAAAGGACACGGGCGATCATATAGGACTGCCGTCACAGCAGTAACACAGGCATCAAACAGTTGGAACAGATGAGGCTTGAGCACCATGTAGAGGAGGATGGATTTGCCTTCGGAGGCAATCCATTCTCCCGTGTAGAGTAAGAACTGTTAGGTAATGTATATTACTCTTTAAATTTTTACTTATTGGGCGCCATATTAAGGTCGTGATCTGGTCCAATTTCTGCCGGCCACAGACTGTTGTAATTTTGTATATATCTAGGGAGATCTTTACAGCACACCCATCACCTAATTCCTGCTAGGAGGTGCTTGTAAACGCAACTATGCTGAGATTCCTACCGTCTTCCCAGCTAAACTTCCTGGAATCAGGCTGTATTTCATCAGATCCAGACCTTTTTAATTAAGTCCGTTTGCCGACATGCAAACAATGCCTAATAGAAAAGAAAAGAACACAAACCCCTGGCCGTGCAGACATGTATAGTACAACCACGTGAGTCGTTTGGAGGATTACATATTCCTGATTCTCTCCATCGTTCTACGATTTTTGTCTCCTGCAGCTTTAGTCATGATCAGTTGCTTACTTGGTAGCATCGATTTGGGGTACCCAACACATCATGCGTGAAGCCTTCAAATGGTGCTACGTACCAATGAAGAAATTCACCGTCCCATATAACTGGGGAATGATGCTCTCAGACTCGGTGCCCCCAATTGTACAAACAAAAACTGATTCTCATGATTTGGATGATACCCAGAATACAATTATAACCCGAGACATTATCACTCCTCTACTACTTTTTAAATGCTCACATATGTAGAAAATATAAAATTGACCAAATTATCAAAACTAATTTACAAACCAAATCATCAGATTTGCTCTTGTTCCTGCAGACATGAGCATCGATCATATACCAAAAGCTCATGATATCCTGATCCAGTAACTTTCAACATCCAACTCTTACGAGACACTGTGTTTGATGTATAACTTCCCAATTTTTCTGGTAACAACGCGTTTTACATTGGAAAGTATTCGTCCGTAACTATCTCATTCAATGCGTACGTACTTCTTTAACTTAAGATAGTTCGCTACAAGGCCCTTGGCTCAAAGCTGGTTCTACGTACATTATGCCAGCTTGCGTTGCTCAGTGGGGGCGGTGGGGGAGGGGAGGGGAGGGGAGCCAGATCTGAGAAGACTATGGTGACATCACATCACAATTCCATTACCCTTTTGTTAAGGCGTCCGATCCTCTCTTTTAACACGTGAGGACCATGTCGATCCCTACGCCCTATCAATCACAAAACCACCCCTCCACAAGCTTCGCAATTCAGGCCATTCAGCTCATTATTTTATCCTATATGTAGAAGAAGATAGAATAAAACAAGGATTATTTCCATCTTCAATCAGTGGAAGTGGCTTCCAAAAGAACGACACGAAATACTAAAATACTAATTGACAAAGTAGAGGAAAGATATGGAAGCAGGCCGGGCATAAAAGAATGGGGGCTTATTAATTAAGATGCCTTTTCGATATCTTTCCTCTACGATATCACGTCTGTTCGATATCACGTGTGTTCAAAAGCGACTCGTGATTGGGACTATCTTAAGCTTAGGTGGGGAGCCACTCAACAAAGGCTATTAAAATGAGTCTTAATACAGACACATGGCTACAAGATAACCCAAATAATGTAGGTCTCACGCAAAGAGATGACACCATTATTGGTAGGGGGTGAGTCTTTCGAGTTATAATTTGCTGGCCTGTTGCTTTTGTAATTTTTTTTTTGTCTTGAATTCTCTCCTATCTAGCTATTGCTTTTAGATTGAAGTACAGAATCGATTCTTAATTTGTTTTCGCCGTCCAATTCACAATATCCATTTGCATTCAAGTAAGCTTTTTTTATTGATAGATTAGCTCAGCCTCACACATTTTTCAAGTACTGTGGCTATTGTAATCGAGGGTTTATAAAACCCTCTTATAATTTCATCTATACAATAATGAGTATACAAGTATCTTCCATGAACAAGACTTTTATGCAGTAGATGTAAATCTATAGACCGAAGGTATTAGAACCATTTTGTTCTTGTAGTTTAAATTGGCCGGCACTCTTTTTGTCCTTACTTGACCCAGTTTAGGCCCAATTCGACTTAGTCTCAACTTAGTTCAGGTCCAAGCCCAGCTTAATTCGACCTAGCTTAGTTTCGGCTATGGTTTGGATGCATTTATGACCGACTTTTGTTTATCTTTTCTTGGGCCTTCTAGTGCTTGGCATCATTTTGACAAATTTTCACATCTTCTTTAGGGACTTACAGTGCTCTTGTCCAACATCTTCTCTTGGACTTTCCGACGTCCTGTCCGACATCAATTCGGCAACTTTCGACATCTTCTCTCGAGCTTTTCAGCGTCTTTATCAAGCATTCTCCGATGATGTTCCAGTAACTTCTAATGAGCATCTTTCCGGCATCTCTTTCTGCTGCAATTTTTTTTTTCTTATAGAATTTTTTTTTTGTTACTGCTTGAGTTTGTGGTGGAGTAGTCTTTTAGTGTCCCACATTGTTAAATGTGTCCTTTTGTAATTGAGGGCCCTCTTGCAATCTTACCTACGTACTCTGAGAAGGCCAAACCAACAAGACACTTATAAATTATTTTTTCTTAGTAACATTCTCAAAACCGATACGAAACCGTAGCCGCAGCATAATACAGAGCCACGCAGGAATATTGCTTGGTTTCTCCCCAGCTAAATCATCGCCATGTGGATGTCATCGATCCTCTTCTATTGCCTCTCACGTGGAGGGATAATTAGATCCCTTTTGCCATTTTAGCATATGAAAGGTATATCCTCCATACAGGGGCGGCTCAGGTAATTGGGGCTTTAGGCCAAACTTTAAAATGTGGTCTTTTTGTAATATATTTTAAAAATAAAAATTAATTAAAAGTGTTCTTATAATTTTTTGGAATACAAAATTATTTATCAGTGTTATATTTTAGATTTATTAATATATCATTTTTAATTAATAATATTACTAATTCATTTCATCTTTTTTGGATCATACTCAATCTTAAGTAAGATTTTAATAGTTTTAATGATAATTACAATAAATACAATGTAAAATAAAATTAAAGTAATTTTTTTTAAAATAATAGCACTGAGGACTTTAGTGACCAAAGATAAAAGTTGAGAAGCACTAAAAAAGATAAGAATAAAAAATAGAATGGTTGAGAAAGGATTTTTGAATATTTTTGGCACTTGACAGATATTTTCTAAATAAATTTAAGTCATTTTAAAGATAGATTTTTAGTTGTTAGTTAAGGTTTAAATAGCTAGCAATATCTAAAGTAAAAAAATTAAATAAATAAAGAGATTGCTATTAATATCTTCAAATAAGAAGATTTTATGTGATTAAATGGAGAGTTATAAGTACCAAAAAAGTGAAAAATGAATACTCCTTCAATCAAGAAGATTTAATAGGTCTCTTCAATCAATATGCTCTTCAAGTTAAGTTTTTTAGGCCTTAAAATTAAATTTTCTTTAAATATACAAATTTTTTTAAATTGAGGCCTCTTAGATTTGGAGAAAAGCTCATTCTCCTTCAATTAAGAGACTCTTTAATCAATATACTCTTTAACGTTAAGTTTTTTAAGCCTTAATATTAAATTTTATTTAAATATACATAAAATTTAAATTTTGGCCTCTTAGATTTGGAGAAAAGTTAATGCTCCTTCAAGTAAGAAGATTTAATAGGCCTTTTTAATCAATATATTCATTAACATTAAGTTTTTTAGGCCTTATTATTAATATTAAATTTCTTTAAGTATATCATTTTTTTTAATTGGAAGCCTCCTAAATTTAGGGGCCTTAGTTAACCGTCTATGCTGCCTATAGCTAAAGCTGACCTGCCTCTAAAGAAGAGATTGTGATCCTGAACCCTTTTTTTTTCGATCGTACATTTTTATAAATGTCTTTTGCCGCGCGTTTTCCACTAAGATCTCACTCCCTCTTTATAAGTACTGGGTCCATTTAAGGATCTACGTATCCACGTAACTTGATATACATACATACGTATCTTTCCAGCCCAATCGTCATATATATAAGAAGCGCGACGGAGCAAAATAAGTTGGACCAGCTAGCTGCTGCTTGTCTCTTTGGACGTAACAAGCCAAAGAACAACCAAGTGTCCCCCCCATTTTGAGAATATGGAAGTCAGCAGGACAATCACGTGAATTACTCCATTGAATCCCTCCAAAACATTGTAACTTCAAGAATGCCCCTTAAATAATTAAACAAGTTTTACAGCATATAAACGATTCTCTGAACGTCGTATAGGGAAAGTAACCTGCCGGATCCCTATGTACAAATCGCTCGTGCTTTAAGTTGCGTCCATATTTAGGAATTCGAATAAGTAATGGCAATTAATTAATTAATATTTTATGGGGCTTTTCGAGATCTGCAATTCTAAGGCATTTTAGGTCTGCGCCGAGATTAAGATCACAAGAGTAGGGCTGCACAATGCCACCGGAAAATTCCGATGGTAGCGGCACCGAGTTTTCAGTACCCCGCTTCACCGGTGTTAGTGCCAGTTTGGTTTTTTGCAAGAAATCTGGTGGTATTCCTGGTTCCCGAGTTACTCAGCACCGGGTTCCGGGGAACCGGGAACCGGGAACCGAATTTTATTTTATTTTATTTATATTCCCCCTTTTGGCAGAAACCTCCTTAACACCCCGGAAAAAGTTTTTGCCCATGCTTCCCTCTCCCTCTCCTCCCTCTCCTGCCGAGTGCCGACCACCACGTCTGCCCTTCCCGTAGCCGGACATCGTGCCTCTCTGCCCATCCCACCTCTGCCGCTCCTTAATCTCCCCTGCAGCGTTCTCGCGGACCCGGACCGAGTGCGTCTGATGAATCGGCAGCTTCGGAAAAGATTCTTGGCTAGAGAGTGACCGAGAAGTGGCAAGTTGTCGAGGGCGACCTCCGATGGAGACGAAGAATTTGGTTGTGGGTTCGAGTTATGCATTTATGAAGACTTGCTGGGATAGGAGGAGAGTATTTAGGGTTTTTTTTGTTCTTTTTTTGTTTTGGTACTTCCGAGAGTTCATGATGAAGCTTTGTTTGGAATCTGGCTCTTTTGGTTTGAATGAAATTAATCTAGTTCTATGCCTCTAAGTTTAAGATTAATCTGGGTGTATAGGTTGGAATTTGGATGCAAATGTTTTTACTGGTGAGGTGTTGGTAGTAATATTGGAGAATTTATTGAGAATTCTCTGGTTTGTGGTTAAAAGAGAAAGGGATGGACCCTGGGTGATATAGGAGGGGTGAAATTCTTTTTATGGTAGATCTCCTCGGCGATAAGGAGGATTTTCACATTTCCAGTTGTGTACTGCCTGAGAATATCTCATAGCATGTTCATCCCATTCTGTGCAATTGCATTTGATGTGTTGGTTGTCTTATATAATGTAGAACTTTCATTCTCGTGGATTTCCAGGGGTTGTTTATATAAATGTTTCTGTGCCAATTGTCCATCATATGCATGGATGTGTCTGTACATCTCGAAGGTATTTCAATGAATGCATTTCATGGCAAATATTTCTTCCCAACTAAAAATGATATGCTTTTTGTACTTTAGGAAATTGGAGCAGGTAATGATCGGATGATCTACTAGTCGGTTAGCAAGACGTGTCTTGGTATTCATTATGGACAAGTCCTTTGTGCTAGACGTGTCTTGGTATTCATTATGGTTTAATCTGTAGTATATTCTGCATATGAAAGGCTACAAGTTGAGTTCCTTAGATGAAGAGACAATCAATATCCTTGGCAGTTATTGTGTGAGGTCTATACAAACTAGTGTAATATTTGCTAAGAACTTGGATCTTCTTTGCTATTTCCTGTATGCGTGTCTGAGGTTGACTTGGGTTTTGTCTTGAATTCATGTTCAAAGATGTGATGGATGTGGAAAAGTACTGGAAATGTGTCAAAGTGCTGGTTTTGTTGTCCGCCATCCAGAGAAATTATCATTCCTTACACCTGCACATATATCTTAATTTCTGTTCAGGACAAGAATGGACTCAAACACTTTCGCATGTACATGGTATATCTTCTTGCTGGATTTTGGAATTGCTAACTCAGTAGCATCTGTTTGTTTATTATTTTTTCTAAATAATGTATATTGCCTAGTTATGATCAATTGTAGTACTGGACTGATTGTTCAGCTATTTTCTGTCCACTTAAATTTCTGCCACTTTCTTAACTGCGACTTGTGACTGGTAGTATAAGCCACCTTGATATGTGTTTATGCATATAGAAAAAAAAATTGAAGCATTTCACTTGGTCTGCAGTGGGTGCAAAAGTTCCAGCAAGTTCACTGAAGGAAGAAACAACATATTTTCTCCCTAAACAGAAAATCTTGAAAGCTATCTTTGGTATGATGTTGTTATTCTCCCTTCATTTTCTTTTGCACAGCGCATAAAAGAAGCAGCAGATTTTCTCAGAGCACAAACTACACATATTGGACCACATGTGCAGATAGAGTTGACTTAGAGAAGTATTACATAGATCAATTTTTTTTTAAAAAAAAGATATTGACAGCACCAATACAGGTTAAACTCCATGAATAATAGGTGGTTTGCTTATAAGCTCTAGAAAATAAGATGAAAATGATATCTGACAGGGTATATGCGTAATATGCTAAAAAATGACCTAATATGAATGTAGGATAATCAGAAACCGTCACTGCTAAATCGCCACCGTTAAGAAGCCAATTTTTGCCCTTAAATTATAGGTGTAAGTGTCAATTTTTTGAAAACCGGCCTACCCGATTTAGGTGCCGGTTTTGGCCAAAACTGACACCTACACCGGGAATGTGCAGCCCTACACAAGAGCATGGCTCGGAGAGACTATCCATGTAGGAGAGCAAAAATACTGTAGATAAGAATGCAGCTAGCGCTCTACTTGGAAAATAAAAACAGAGCAATGTCAATTGTTTTACAGGCTTGGGCCAATCGATTACGCGAAATTACAAAATGGTATAGTTTTGTATTAATTTTAAGTAGTTTATGATGAATTTAGTTAAAACTATAGTTAATTGTTGCAACCATTTGTTTTCCTGAACATATAAGAAACACGGCAGTTTAATCCAATCTAAAGACTCTAGTAGTCCTCTTACTTTTTTGCCTTAAATTCTTTTATAGAAGAATAAAATCATTATACAGTCCTACTCCAAAATCTTTCTTTTATTGGATAATGTCCTATAATCTAATAAAAATATTGATGTGAACATAATTGTATAAGAATTAGCCTTAAATAAGAAAAGCTGGATTAGGATTTTAGGATCTTTAATACAAAATCTAGACAATTTTGGTTTATATTACGCATTAACTGGCATTGATTACACCGCCTCAGCTGCGTACATCGTCTACGTAAAACTCACCGTACCCCACACTTTTTGGATTAAAAACCAATAACTCACGAGAAATAAATCCCCTCCTCTGACCTCTCTCTCTCTCTCTTCCAAAGCAAAACGATGCAAAACGATGAACGAGTCGTCGTCAATTCGGAACTGTATTGTAATTCAACAGCATTTAATTACCATTCTGCCACCGCGTTTATTACCAACTGCACCTCAGGCCTCTCCTTCCATTGCCATACATCACTCTCTCTCTCTCTCTGACTCTCTCGTACTGATAAAAGCAGAGAGATATTATAGTTTTGATTCTCATATCTATATATACTCCCTATAAAGAGATCTTATATAATACTACAGTCCCTGCAACGACTTCCCCGTCAATTGAAGCTACAAAGCGCCTCAACTTCAGTCTCTTCCCCCAAAATCTCTCTCTCAGTTTCAGAGCTCAGATCGCTCCCCCTAGGTCCACCTTCTCTCTCTCTCTCTCTCTCTCTCTCTCTCTCTCTCTCTCTTTCCACGCAGCCCTTTCTAGCTAGTTAGCTAGCTCTTAAGCTGCATTTCACTCCTGGTTTCTCTTTTGTCTTCTGCAATGGAAAATTGGATTTGAAGGGCGGATTTGTTGCATTCTACAAAAGAAGAAAATGCGAGCGAAAGAATTGCACCCGCTCTGCTGTATCTCGCTGGAGAGTCCATGCGGCAGTTTTGGGGACGGATCGGCGGAGGCCGCAGCGTCCTCGCTGTCTAGGGCCAGGAGCTTGCCGGCGAGTCTGGTGGCGATTTCCGGCGGATCTGACAGCAATGCGGGACGATCCGAGGGCACGGTCGCCGGCGTCCTCTACAAGTGGACCAATTACGGCAAAGGATGGAGATCCAGGTGGTTCCTTTTAAGGAACGGCATATTGTCCTACGCTAAAATCCGGCGCCCGGAGAATCTCAACATCCTGACGCAGACGACCGATGACGTGAGGCTGATCGGAGACATCTCCGCTAATCGGCTTTCGAGGATGGACAGTGGGAGTGGGAGACGGAAGCACCAGAAAACCGTTGGTATTGTCCATCTCAAGGTATAACAATGGAGTTTGTGCGTCGTGGATCGCTGCGTTTTGGTTATTTTGTTGCACAAAAAGATTTCCATTATAGGCAAAAATTTCATCCCAAAGATGACCAAGAGTTTTACCAATCTTCTCTCTCTGAAGATTTTTTTTTCCTCTGGCGCGGATTCTGCCAGAGAAAGTTAAAGGCTTAGTAAAGAAGGTTTAGGTATCCGAGCGAGAAGTGTATGAACCAGAGGTCCTGGCACTTTCTCCCTTCGAGGGCTTGTGATTTCAATTTTGAATTTTTTTACTTTCTCTCAGTTTAACTGGTTGTCACTGATTAGTGGGTCACATCAGCAGGTGGTGAGAGAAGTACATGATAGGCTACGTTATAGGCATAGGTATTCCCCTTGGTCACATCAGTGATCGATCGGGCATTGGTTGGATTTGAGCGCTCATTGATCTTGGCCTTTTTCTTTATTTACTCTTTCGGTCTCTGATTATCACATTCCTTAATTTCCTTCACAGTGCCATCTCATGCTCGTTAAAAAAGCTTCTGATACCGTTTCTTCACTATAGGGTAAGGAAGTTGATTCTATTTGTTTGATTTCCTTCTCGGGATGCCACAAGACTTTTTGATCTCAAAGTATTATACTAACAGCAAAAGGAAAGACGTGAAGAACAGGAAAGATAGAACGTTGCAGTGGTCAGACGGCACAGATTATTTTCGGCACAATATTGAAGTGGGCTGTTGTTTCTTTCTTTCTTTTGGGTGTTTGTTAACTTCGTTTGCTTTGACTTATTTTGGGGTTAAGGGGGTTGAGTGTTTAGTGGTTGCTTTTAAGTCTATTTTAAGCTACTTGATATTTGAGGCATGGGTCTGGTTTGGGGGATATAAAAAAAAAGGGGAAATGTGGGGTCTTTGAGGCATGGGTCTGGTTTGAGAGACCTGTCGCCTGTCGGTTGGGTTTCACTCAGTTGAATATTGAAAAGGTGCGAGACCCCGTGCTACCACCAGTGTTTAGCAGCGACAAAATGATACAGGACACTTTGTAGGTTATTTTAGGCATAATCTCATCGTAACAGCCTATACTAGCTGGATGACCCCACCTCTTGTTTATTCCTTCTTGTGTGGCCACTCGGTTGGGTTTCGCTCTTCAGGGTTTTGGTGATATTTTGGGTTGAGAGTACATGACGGCGTGGCCAAAATATTACTGGTGGTGTGAGCTACCACTTGGGCTGTTTTCTGGTTCGTAGGTGAACTGTGTCTCGTCTTGCTGTGTCTTCAATTGCTGCATGTATTGGGCCGACTGTTAACTTACGTCATCTGAAGTATTCATATCTGTTGGATAATTATCCTAACATTTATTCAATAAATTCGATTTTTTTCCAAAATTTATGCTACTTTTAGGAGACGTTTTACTATCATGGGTAATACGCTGGCTCCCCTTCTCTGTTATTAAATTAACGACATTCTTTTGAAATATTTTTTAACAGATCTCATCCTTCCGGGAGAGCAAGTCTGATGATCGGCGATTTTACATATTTACTGCTACAAAGACCCTTCATCTGAGAACTGATTCAAAGACAGATCGCGTGGCTTGGATTCAAGCGTTGGTCTCAACTAGGAGCCTATTTCCACTTAGACCACTGCATGACTATCTGACCCTGGTACCAAATGAAGTATCTATATCGACCGAAAAACTTAAAGAACGCTTACTTGGAGAAGGAATAAACGAGAATCTTGTAAAGGATTGCGAGCAGATCATGCTTTCAGAATTCTCTGAAGTACAAGGACAACTTAAAGTTCTTTGTGAAGAACGATCCCATTTGCTTGACACTTTGAGGCAGCTAGAGGTAAAAAAGTGATTGCAATGTTTGTCACTTTGTGGTGCGAACTTGAGGAGTATTGTATAAGTACTAAATTCTTGGTGGTTCTTGTATTGCATGAAAGTGGATTAATGCTAACTTACAACCAGTCCCTCGTGTCACAACTTGGTCCTATTGAGTGATTTCATTGAGGGCCACATCTTGATAAGTTCTGGGACACCATGCCTTGCATCCTTTCGTTTTCCATGATTTTCTCCTATGCATTTAGTAATTTTGTGATAGGTTGGGGGGGACCCTCCAACTTATGGTCGTGTATAGAGGGTATTACCAAAGGTCTGAATCATTTTCTATGAAACAAGAACCTTCATTAATATAGGCTAAATATTCTACGCATACGTTTTATGAGGTGAACATATGTTTCCTACAATTAGCTTGATTCCCTATTGTAGTCTTGTTCCCTGATGCTTGGAAAATCCTTTAATTTAATTTTTTGAAACAAGAACCTGCATTTTGGATGAATCATTCTAACAGTTCTTACGAAGTACATACTAGTTGTAGAATTAGCCGGCTTATCTATAATTTTTGCTTTGCATGTATGCAGGCAGCTAATATCGAGGCTGAGGCATCTGGAGTCCATGATGGTGAATATCAACTGATCAAGCATGAGTTTTCTGGTCTAGGGCGTGGAAAATACAGTGGTATATATGATACATTTCTCACGTTTCATTTTTGTAATTCTTTCCAAACATGTTAACTGGATCTAAGTTTAGTTTTATGTGCCAACTAGAAACTTGTCCATCGTTGAGTATACAGATTAATTGAACCTATATGTGGATCATCGTGATCAGAACTTGGAATCGGAAAAATATTTCATAATGCAATTCAAATAGTTTGGTCGAATATTGGATTTTAGCTAAAATTCCATTTAGATTTTGATAACAATTCACGTGAACCATATACTTCTCTTGTACGCTTTCGAACGGAGTCTGCCTGGTCAATTTCGTGAGTACACAAAATTGTTGTCTTCTTCTTTTGTCTGTATAGTAGCAAGTTCTACCTGTACATAGTAGATAACGTTTACATAGATGTCCTTCAAATTAGAGCTGATGTTCGATCGTTTTTTAAACGGCCTTTATTCATAGTAGATAATCTTTATTGAGTTTCTTCATCTATTACTTAAGATCTATGCCAATTGATCATTTCAAATGTTTGAATTTTGAGTCACTAATGGTCTGTATGGAATTTGATTGCTCTTTGATGCAGCACTCTGTATATTCTCCCTCTTTCTCTTCTTTAACAAAAAATATTGCATGTTTACTTGTGGTTTTTAACTTTGGCCTTGACTTGTTTAAGGGAAATGGCCAATGGGAGCCAATTGGTGTATTTGTATTTCTATTATCAAGGCTAAAATTAATCTGAAGATTGATCTTCTCCCCTCTTGAAATTTCATTTTGTCTGGACATTTTGGCTTTAAAATTCAGTTTTTGATAATTCTTATGACGTTGATCGATTAAGTCATTTTCATTTGCGGAAATTGCATGGAGAATGTGTTGAAACCCCTATGGTCCGTGAGCTCCAATTTATTGGTTTATTTTTTCCCATCTTAGCATGTCTACATATTTCTTGACATTATATTTTATAGAATGCAGCACGACCGAATCATCCGATGATATTGAAAAACAAGAGCTTGAGGAAGCGTCCGATGGAGATGAAATGTCCTTTCATGACACAGAGGAGTATTTTATGGAACCCACTGGTAGTTGTGGGTCTATAAAAATAGTTTCGAATCTTCTGGATAATTATAGAGAAGCTGAGAGTCATTCTGATGTGGGGAAAATGCTGACTCAGGAGAAAGGTCAGAAATCCAAAGGTTTGGACTTTGAAAGGCGGAAACAGCTTCCTGAACCGGTGGAGAAGGAGAAAGGGGTTAGTCTCTGGTCTATGATCAAAGACAATGTGGGAAAAGACCTCACACGTGTTTGTCTCCCTGTATACTTTAATGAGCCAATATCAACCCTTCAAAAGTGTTGTGAGGACTTGGAGTACTCTTTTCTTTTAGATCAAGCATATGAGTGTGGGAAAAAGGTAAGATTGATATACCTTACATAATGTCTCAGATATGTGATGCATGCTTATTAGTTTCTTACTGTAAATACCTGCATTGTCTTCTTTTTTCCCTGTAATAGGGTTTTGCTAATTATGTCAGTGCAGATGTTAATTGGGAAAATGACTGGTGGGGTATGGTTGCTGTGGAAGTTGATTGGGTCTGTTTTTCTCAATCAAGATGATTTTTTTTGTTTGTTTGTGGGCTACTGATTTGTACTTTTGGTAAGGGATAGGAGAGCGGTTTTATTAAAATGATTGACTTAGGTATGATGTTGTTCCATCAGACATTGATCCTATCTTCAGCCATAAGTGAAGGTTTTCTAATAAAATTTGGAAGTCCCGTTGTCCTTTGGTTATAAAAAAAAGGCTAGATACATGTTTTGCTTGTAGATGAATGATCATATTAATTGCAAATTTTCTAGCAGATGAAAGAACATAACTTTAATGCTAAGTTTGCTAGCAGTGGAAAGAACATAGCTCTATTGTAGCTATCTTATCAAGTGCAGGAATATCTGAAAATGGACCTCATTAGTTCCATCATTTCATCCTCATAGAGGAGTGTTACATTTAGTACTGGTAAGCAGTACAGATGTAGCTGATAATGACCTAGATTTCTCCGTGTTTTCCTTAAATGTCCTTCCAACTGTAAGATTTGAAGCCTTCCAGTGCATTTCTGTCCGCTCAGTTATCTCTGCATTATGGTCTTGCATTCCCATTAGGCGTGTGCAACTTGGATTTGGTTTGGTCAGGTTCCAGAAAAATAAAAATTGAACCAAATTGGTTGAAATTGTTTATGGAGTTAAAGCAAAGCAGACCAAATATCTTCCAGTCTGTTGGGTTCGGTTCAGTTCCTTAGGTCAGTCTCCTTTTGCTCAAAGGAAAGAAGTTGAAAATACTATTGTATTGGGAAAAAAGATGGTGACAGAGGAAAGGATAAAAGATAGTGCACAATACTTGAAGAAGTATAGAGTTCCTTGTGGATTTGGTCCAACACTTTTGCACTCATAAGAAAAGCAAATTAGTTAAGGACCAAACCTAACCAACCTGAATTGATTGGTTGGGCCTGGGTACCCAAGAATCAAGTTGCACCTTATTCCTGTAAATGACAATGTTCTGAGGAATAGATTATTCCAAACTATTTGCTTCTTTCTTTCTGAACTTGTTTTTGCATGTCTAGTGTGATTAAATGCTTCATTAGAATCAAAGAAGATTACTGCTTTGCAGTTTGTTCGATTTTTGACACTTTTCTCCATGTGCCTGTGTGTTATGTAATCAGGGGAACAGCCTCCAGAGGGTTCTGAATGTTGCTGCTTTTGCGGTTTCTGGATATGCTTCCTCTGAAGGTAGACACTGTAAACCATTCAATCCTTTGTTAGGGGAAACTTATGAAGCTGATTATCCTGAGAAAGGAATTCGCTTCTTCTCTGAGAAGGTACAGTATCTAAGTATCCAACTGTTCGTTTTTTTATGAGAAAAGAATGAATGGCAGTAATACTGATCTCAAAGTGGAAAATGGTAGGGTACTTGAGCAAGGGTCAAGACATGGTCACTAGTTTCAGTCAATCTGGCTTAAAAAATAAGAAATTATTTTGAGAAACAACACTTCTGTTGATAGGTCCTCTACAGTAGTTTTAATAATTCTGCAGAAACTGAGGAAAATGATGAGTCAAGATCACACCCTACAGAAAATATCCCCATAGAATTAAGACACCAAGTGACAGAATCACACTTTACTGCTCATACTTTGCCGAAAAGGCTGCAATTCCTCCCCACCACCCAACTGTGCGGCCACCTCCAGTCAGCTTTGGCTCTGCAGCTTATCTCCTCTATTTTAGAGGACTTCCCCAGTTGAAGTGTGGGCGTTGTATCACCATTGGTCCTCAGGATACCTAACCGCTTGGATGCCAATTGTCCTGCCATAAAAAGATAGATTACCCATTATCCCCAAGGTGCTTCGTACCTACACGAGGCAACTGCCTCAGCCATACTATTTTTCTCCAACACTAGGTTCAGTCACTGGGAGGTTTTAGGTCTCAACTTACCTAATCAGGAATAGATGTTTTTTGAGACCGCCTTTTTTTCTTATAAAAAAAAGATCTCAAAAAACATCTATTCCTGATTAGGTAAGTTGATGCTTGTGTCATTTGCCTCTTGATGGAAACAGTATGCTTTTTGATAGAAACAGTATGCTTTTTGATAGAAACATGTGGTTACTAGTGATCAGAGGATAGACTGTTGGATTTTTGGAACACTCCGTGTTCGGTTTAACCATATTAGTACACTGAGCTTTGAGGGAGGCATGTGCTAATAAGCTGCTGTAAACATTACCTCCCTGAGGAGGAACATGTTTGGTACCAATACTGTATGTTTTACTGCTTATAATAGAAGCCACTTTCCTACTTACCAGGAAACAATACGTGGTTTGGAATTGTTTCCTCCAGACAACTAAAAAGGATGGTTGGCAGCACCACATTTATGTAAAGTGGTAATCAATAAGCAAATGCCACAACCCAACTCTTAGCCATTTTGGAAAAGGCGACTATTTTAAACCCTTAAGAAAGATGAGCTGGAGGCATTATTACACACCTAGAATACTAGATGTCGAATTACCATGTATGTGCTTTGAGTATCTTTTGATAACTTCCCTACGTGTCCACATTGAGTCTATCTTACCAAAAATATGTAGTCAAACAACTGGTTGTAACGATAGATCCAAAGATAACTAGATGTGTTGATTGAAACAGGTCAGTCACCACCCCACACTCATTGCTTGCCACTGTGAAGGCAGAGGGTGGAAATTCTGGGGCGACAGCAACCTACGCTCAAAATTTTGGGGGCGGTCAATTCAGCTTGACCCTGTTGGAGTTCTTACCTTAGAGTTTGATGACGGTGAAATTTTCCAGTGGAGCAAGGTGTGTTGCTGCATGATTTTGTTCATAGGAAATATTGACTGCCCAATTTCTCTTACTGTTTTGTAAAATGTCATTGATTACCGCCCTATCGTGATTGATATGGAATATTTTCACATACTTTAGTCGCTTCTATTTTATCGAGACCCTTTGGATAGATCTCTGAAGAAGTCAGATTGAAATACCATGCTAACTTGCATAAATACTGATGTGAAATAATTAAAGTCTTCTCGGATATTTGATGGTGAATCATGGTGACAAAAAACTCATCTTTTTTCAGTGACAAAGGTATCAAACTTATATTTCCAACATCATTTCGTCTAGTCTAGATTATGTCAAAATTGATCTTAATGGGGCGGCAATCTATCACCCTTCATCCACCTTATTGATTGGTATTTCAGACATTCCTAAACATGATCATGCTATTCGTAGGTCACTACAAGTATATACAATCTTATTCTTGGTAAACTATACTGTGATCACCATGGGACGATGGAAATACGTGGTAACCGCCAATATTCATGCAAACTCAAGTTTAAAGAGCAGTCTATTCTTGACCGAAATCCTCACCAGGTAAGTTATGCATTTATCTCCTCAGATAATAGAAATTTAATATGCTTGCATCCCAATAGTTAGTTGTGCTTTATGATTATCTGGAAACATTATAAAACCTTTTAGATGCTGTTTTGTGCTTGGTGAACCTGCTTCTTTGTGATCTACCTGCCGTACCACAAGTCAGGATAAAATATTGTCTAAATTACATCGCACATGTACAGGTACATGGATTTGTTGAAGATGTTACCAGGAAAAAAGTTGCCACATTGTTTGGGAAGTGGGACGACAGTGTGTATTATATTACTAATGACGGGAGTGGCACACCAAAATATTGTACTCCCTCTTCTGGTGCAGCCTTGCTCTGGAAAAGGAGCAAGCCTCCTCCAAAACTTACGCGATACAATTTAACCTCATTTGCAATCACCCTGAATGAGTTGACACCTGGACTGCAGGTAGACATGATGTATTAAAGCTAAGTTTTCATATGCATTTCCATTTTCCTTCTATGCACGTCTAATTGTTTGTTATAGTTGTCTGATTCCGGGTATTTGATAATGGATTAAGGAGAAGCTCCCACCCACGGATTCGAGGCTTAGACCAGACCAGCGGCATCTGGAGAATGGGCAATACGAGAAGGCAAATGTGGAGAAGCAGCGGTTGGAGAGGAGGCAAAGAGTGGTATGCTTGGCACCTCCTCTTCTAAACAATCATGTGCAAACATCTTAGCTTCATTGCTGTGCATTCATAATATTAGGCCTTGCAGACATTCGTATTCATACAAGCTACAACAGTGTAGGTTACTTGAACCAGTTTTAGGAGCCAGAACTGAAATTAGGAAATCTGTGGCACAAAAACATAGTGAAAAGCAACACCACTAAATCGTATCCCTACATAGGCAGGCAATTGCTACTAAAAGAAAATACCCGTCAAACATTTGACCCAACAACTGCTGAAGCCACGTTTTGACGTATGTACTCAAAAGGCCAAGTGCAACATGGTTTACAATCTTTCCTTCGGAGTGTGAAAATCAAACAAGGAACAAGTCTGAAGGCCAAACTACATTCAGATAAATGGATGATTTATCATTCTCTACCTTGCTGGTGTTTCTAGTTGATCACTCATCCATTTCTGTCCGAGCTCCTAAAGATTGATATTGGGCCTGGTCGAAACTAGTTCCAGAAATTGTCTTAATTCGAAATAGGTAGACATGTTTAACATTTTGGAATCTTGAACTTCGAAAATCTAATTACCCTAATGAAAATAGGACTGTAATCAGGCTTGGTTTCTTATTTGGAAAACTAATTACAAAGGAGTACTGTATTATGGGAGTTGTGCTGTTCTTGCCTGACAAAAGTGCTGATTTTTTGTGTTGATAACAACTGCCAGGCTATTTGTTAAGCTGCATATATTAGACTCTACTTCTCGTACAAAACACTCTGCATATGCACAACTCATGAGAGAATTATGCTGGAGTACATCAGTTTATTTTAACCTGGAAGCATGATGGAATTCTGGGAAAATAGTGTCGAGGTTTCAGTAGAACTCTAGGCAATTTTTGCTTGCTTCTACGACGATCCTCACTTGAGAAAGGGCACCGAATATTGTGCAATGGTGTAAATTGCACATTTATTTAATGTACTGTTATGTTTTGGTAGTCAAGATAATTTTGATCTGATGTTCAAAGTTTAGTTAATTTTCCACATGCCAATGCCACAACATTCTGAACTGATGATCGAATTTTTTTCTTGTTTCCGCTTTATTGTTTCCTTGCCTTTTTTTCTTTTTCTTTTTCCGTTTCCACTTGTTCTCCTTCTGTTGTTTTTATTCATTTCCTATTCTTTATAGGAGTAAAAATAGAGTGTTACAATTTTGCCTGATTTAGGTTTTGTTTCCACATTTGACATACTCATTGTGCAGTCGAGAAAATTGCAAGAAAATGGGTGGACGCCCAGATGGTTCCAGAGAGAAGTTGACAATGGACCCTTCCGCTATGTCGGAGGATATTGGGAAGCTCGTGAACGGGGAAAATGGGATGCCTGTCCTGATATATTTGGTGAATTTAATGAAGACGTTGAGGCTGTAGAAGTGTCGTGATCCTAGTTCAGGTATGTGCATACTCTGGCAAACCATGTTGATCTTAAAATGGAACACTTACATATCATTGTGTCATTGTTTATGGTGAAATTGGAGATTCCAAACCCTGAATATTGTTTAGCTGTTGTCAATTGTCAAAGAAAATGTGGAAACTCCACTTCCCAGTAAAAAAGAAAAACCAAAAAATCTGTCTCAGTCATCATATTCATTCACCAGTTGAAACAAAATTGCATCTTATTGCATGATGAAGTTTTATTGATGAAGATTCACCCAAAAAAAAAGAAGTTTTATTGGAAAGCAAGTGAACAGTCTAGATCACCTACGTTCAATTAATTGCACAGCAAGCTTTTGATACACACTTGGCTGTGTTGCTGATAATGCAGGAGAAACAGAAATCCTTTTCAAATGTTATGTAGAAAACTTGGGAGGGAATAGCATGGTTGTTGTTGATTGGATATCTCGGATGCAGTCTGTTGGTGAAAGTTTTCCAACAGGCTGTTTAAGCGGAGAGCGTATTTGTTCATTCTCCATGATGGTTAGATGACCCAATGTATCTTATTTGTCACTGTCCGCAGTGGGGGGGTAGTTCGTGTAACGCAGTCTCTCTCCCTCTCTCTTGTTTTAGTTCTTAAACCGTGCTAGTTATTGGCGGAGCATTTATTTCATATTTATTTGTATTCTCATTGGTAGAAATAAAAGAAAGAAGTATTTTTTTTTTGTCATTTGAAAAGGTACAATCTAATTTTTGTGGCTATTAAGGGCAGTTCTCCCTTTGACCATCAATGTGACTATAAATGACTAGTATATTCCGAGTTGTTCGAAGCTATAGATTACGTCGTGACTTGTTCAAGAGCAACTTGGTATCAATTTTGCCTTATTCACACGTACACACTTGGACGGATTGAGTGATAGAATCGTAACAAGGACATAGATGAGTTGCAATTAGGTGATCTAACCATGGATGAATATAATTATAATAGTTTGTGCCTTTGAGGGGATTATTGTAATTTGCTAATTTTTTTTTTTAAAAAAAGGAGAGGGAAATGGAAGGGTGAAGCGGAGGGGAAATGGGTCTCCCCCACCTCTTGAAGTCAATTGTTTTTTGTTTTTTTGCTTTCTGGAATTTAAATACAAAAAGGAAATGAAATGTTACCAATGAGGTGATGACACATGCAGGGGTGTACATGAACTTCTGAAAAGTGGGTTCAACACCGGGTGGCATTACTTGGTATTAAAAAGAAATTAACCACGAGCGTTAAAGCTTGCAGAGGTGAATTAAAGAATGAATTGAGGGGAAGGCTACGCAGCTCATCTAACTCCTCAAAAGGGTAACCTAGACTACTGTCAAACATCTTAGAGGCTACCCCACAATTTTAATATCCTTATTAGATTTGGGTGCGAAATAAATTACAGGTTTTAATTATATCCTAAAACGTTTTGTCTAAGGGATTGTTCGGTATTTGTGTATTCTCAAAATTTTTTGAATCATAAGAATACACAAACCGAACATATTTTTTAACATCACCTAAAAATAACTACCGCACGCATACCAATAAAGTTAACATTACTTAAAAATTCTCAAAACACAAAAAAGTATCAAAAAAAACTACCCAACCGAACATCCTCTAAATTGTCTATGCTTTCTGCGCCAGCTTTCTTTTGCCGCACATGCAGGAAAGAAGCTAGGAAATTATTAATAGATGGGCCAATTGCAGAAACATATTTTAGAGGGCCAAAATGAATAAAGCCAGAAAGTGTAAAAAAAAAAAACCATTAAAAAAGGCTAAGAAATAGACTAATTTTTTGGAGACTTTGGGGTGGTCTCTGCGCACATGCAAAAATTAAACACCACGATTTCGACAGATACCAACAAGCAATATGTAACATGGGATTCACAAACAGCTAGCTGTGTCGAAATGCACTTAGTACTGCATCATGGTTCATGCACATCCTCCATTTCTTTATTATTAACAAGTGAAATGGTGCTGGGATAATTCTCTTTGAGGTCTCCGACCAATTGTTTTCTTCTTTCAAAACACACTGGGGCTTTTATGCTGCAGGACAAGAAATCCTTTAGCAGGTGACTATATATATATATATATATATATATGTATGTATGTATGTATGTATGTATAGTGTCCTTTTAAAAGTATCATCGTTTGCATATTTAAACATATATAATAGATTTTATTTTAATCCCAACCAAAACGTTTAGGATATTAATGTATACTAAATCCAAGTATGCGGATGGCATTGAAATTGACATCTTATGTTGGTCATTCCTGAGCCCAAAATCCCAGGCATATTGCACAGGTAAGTTGGTAACTGGTAACGTAAGACCCAAGGCAGGATTAACGGAGCTATCGCCGGATCCACCCTCACGAAGCATATCCGAATCCAATTTGGTTGCATAGAACAAGCATTACATGGCCGCATGATTCATTCATTTTAATCATTTGCTCTCCATGATTGATCTTAGTCTTCTCAAAATGGCCTTATAATAATTGCGGTTGTTGAATTATTGAGAGAAAGAGACTGAGCGAGAGATTCTGGGCATTCATCTTTATGTAATTTCTTTTCCTAGGGTTTTAGTGGGGGGGCCATGTCTTATAGGTTGCTTCCCAGTCTCGGGACAAGAACCTCAAAAGGAAAAGGTCCCATGCTAAAACTACAGGCAAAAAAAAAAACGACAGGCAATAATAATGTGTACAGGCAAGTCACCCGCGATCGAGGACTTGCTTTATGTCAGTCGCTACCACTAAAATCCAAGAGTATGGTGTTGCTTTTAAATATAGTATAAACATGACTTTTTAAGCAAATCCATTGCCAACAAAATCAAATAGATTCCGATCCCATATTCTATTCTTTTTCATGTCCTCATTTGTTTCTTCTTTTTCAATTCAGAAAAGAAAAAAAGCTACGTTTGTCCTCTCCTCTCCTCTCAAAATGTTAGCCTTATTTATAATTTACTACTTTCTAAACCATCATCCCTAACAATGGGTCCCTTTAAACTACTAATTTTCGAATATGCTTGCATTTCATCGACGATACACCTTAAAAAAAAATATTATTGGTTTGTAGAAGAGAATTGTAGTAGTTTGGGGACATATTGCAATAAAGTGATAGTTTAAGATGATAAAATACAATTTTCTCTTTATCTTTAATCAATGAAAAAAATCACAATTATATATAGTCCTTTAATAGTATAAAATTGTATTAAAAGGTAGATTTTATTATTTAATTTGTATTCTCTAACATTTTTCTATATATTCATGTGTGTAGATCGGACTCTCCATTACTTCATAAAAATTTAAACTTTTTAAAAAAGAGGGTACATTTGATAAAGCACTAGGTATATATCCAACCTGGGAGATGGAAAATAAAGAAGAAAGTAATTTGGAAACTCACTTCTTTCTTTCTTCAACTAATATTTTGCGTTGTTACACATGGTTCATATCTTTTCATGATTCTTGCTCGTTTCTGTTCTTGTCTTGTGCATAAAAAGGTTACAAACAGCTTAGAAAAAAAAAAAAAGGTTACAAACACATCGAGAGGGGAGGTTGCTTTTTTTTGGGGTGATGTTTAACTTTTGGGTAATGGAGGAGAGGTTGCTTTACTATCAGAACTAAGGTGGAAAGTGAGACCTATCAGGTTGACAAGATCAGAAAGGAAAGAAAAGGCATGGAAGTCACGAGAGAGCTAGCCCCTTACGCGTGGCAACTGGGCTCTACTTCCTCCAATTCTATACCTTCGTCAGCAAGCCTCTTGTCCTTGTACACATACCCCTTGGCACAAACCAAATACATCACCAAATTCAAGACACTCAAAATCGCCAAAAGCCAGTAGAAATCGTAGAGCTTCCCTTGATTGAGATTATCCGCTAGCCATGGCGTCTTGTTTCCTGTCGCATGGTGCACTACAGTTACCAGTAAAGAGCTGAAGAAAAACCCTAGCGAAAGTGTGCTCAAAAACAGTCCGGTGCTCATGGTCTTCATCCCTTTTGGACACTCCCTTAGGAAGAAATCAAGCTGCCCTATATAGGTGAAGGCCTCCCCAGATCCCACAAAGAAAAACTGCGGTACCAGCCAAAAAACACTTAACGGGATCTCGGCCGTCGGGTTATCCGTCAATCCATGGGATCGGGCTGCTTGCAAACGCTTTATTTCAGTGAGTGCTGCTGCGACCATTGCCAAAATCGAAAAAACAAGACCAACCCCTATGCGCTGCAATGGGGTAAGACCTTGTGGGTTTTTAAGCACTTTTGCTGCTATGGGGACGATGATTCGGTCGTAAATTGGGACAGTCAAGAGAATGCTGCCAACGAAGAATACTGTGAGGGATGCTGCGGGGATTTGAAACGAGCCCATGTGGCGGTCCATGGTGGTTGCTTGTGACACAGAGAATGTGGTCATTTGGGCATAGACTGTCCAAAACATGATAGTGGTAGCCCAGATGGGTAGCATTCTAAGGACCAATTTCACTTCTTCTACATCTGTCAGGGTTGATACGTACCATCGGTTGACTACAGTACTATTGCCACTAGCCATTTCCGTGTCCTTGATTGCTGCTTTGTCCAAGAAACTGCACAGGAGAAGGACGTCAATTTTTATTTTTTCAGCTAAGTAATAACCTTTATAGATCAACTACAAACAACAAGGTTGGATTTAGAACAATCAAAACTGGTTAATTTCTTTGGGGAAATGATTAAAAACAACGAAATTTTCCCTTTCCCCATTGGCAACGATGTCACCATCTGCACACTAACAATCAAAACAACAAGGTGCATACATAACGTCAGAGCCATGTGAATACAGAGATCATAGGCCAACAACTTGAGTCGGCAGACCACGAGGCACTGATATGTTGTGTTTTGTGTTTTGCGTCATTTTGTAGGGCAGATCAAACCAATATCTACGGGCAGTTTTCTGAAAGTGTGTTTTCTGCAATATTGTATGGGACGAACTACGATGGAACAAAAGAGAACAGATCATAGCCAAATAGTTCTGTGACGGCACTAGCTGGGGGAGGTGGGAAGTGGATGCCTGAGACAAGATTCGTGACAATCGATTCGAGACACAGACTGCCTTAGCCCCTGACAAATTTTGGATGTGACTAGCTAACGTACAATAATAGTGATTATAAAAGGAAAAAACTAGATTAAATTCTTTTAACTAAGAAAATAGAAATGATATATATACCAGCTTTCGTTTAGCCAAGATATAGATAAGATAAAAGATACGGAGTATTTGTGCAGGTTATCAATTATCGTGATTTTATGTAACTTTTTGTTCGAAACTATTATATAATATAATTTGAAAATAGACAGAGATAACAGTCAATTCATGATTTTTTATAATTATTTATTTAAATTATATTGTATAATTTAAAAAGAGATCAGACAACAGTAAATTTCATTTTAAAGCTTGTATCGTTCGAAATTTTAGCATGAACAATATTTCATGTCGGCTTTAAGGGAGATGACCTATGCTGTCCATGTCATAGCTGCAGGTTCTGGCTGGCTAGTGATTAGGAATCCTGATCTATTGTTCTGTTGTCTTATTGGAATTTGGATTATGGCCAACGGAAGAGATAATAATCGTTCTACTTCCAATAACCCTGATTTCTGGATCAAACTCTGCCCCTCATTAACTCTACTGCAAGTGTCATCTAGAAGAAGTGGTCCGATTTTTTTAAATAGAAAGGACAGTAATTTCTTCACCGCTTAGACTAGCTACTACATCTAAAGATGGAAGACAGGCCAGACAAAAAAAAAAGTAATGGAAGTTGGAGAGGGAAAGAGAAAACCAGTTATTATACTGCTAATGAGTTAGTTGAGGTAGATAGGTCTCGGTACTAACCGGAACTGCTTCGTGTGTGGCAATCTCTGCTTCTTCCTCAGTCCCTCGTCCTGAATGTCATCAACTTTGAACAACAGAGACGAATCCGAAGGTAGTTCCAAATCCCTCTTCCTCCACGAGGCGACAAACGCTGCAGCAATCTGCGTCAGAGGGCTGCCGACGAGCTGCTTGAAACGGTACCGCCTCGTGCCCGACAAGAACACAACCAAGCCAAGCACAATTGCGCTCGCACAAATTCCGTAACCCCATTGTCTCCCCAGGTTGTCTTCGATGTAGACAAGAATGGTTACCGCGGCGAGTGAGCCTATGCTAATGAAGAAGAAGAACCAGTTGAAGAAGTTGGTCATTTGATCTCTTTCTTGTTTGTCCGAATCATCGAACTGGTCTGAGCCCAAGCCCGAAACGCTCGATTTTAGACCACCGGTGCCGAGGGCGGTGAGGTATAGCGCTATATAAAGAACTACTAGCTGCATGCCGCTTGCGGGGATGCAGGGTGTCTCGGTGTCCGCGGAGCATTTGGGTGGACGGAGGCTGGGGATTACGGTTGAGATTGTCAAGATAGTGACTCCCTAATCACCAATAAGAATCTGAAGTTAATAAGAAGTTATCAAGAGCAAAGATAAGAGTTTTTCAGCAGCCTTTATAACCAAAAATGAATACAGGACGAATTTTCATATAGGTAAGATGCAGGTTAGCAAGAAATACCAAAGTTCGCAAGGTAATTAAGAAGTCTTACAGTTGCTTGAACCGTCGCGAAGATGGCGATTGTGAGATACCTGTCAAAAGGGGACGAAAATCAACCGAATAAAGCTCTTTAGCAAAAAAATTAAGTGAGTTTTGTGGTGATGGAAGAACGCGGAGAATTAAAATGACTTCGAATATTCAACCTGCCAAGAAACGTGTCAGCTACAAAGCCGCCTAGTAAACAGAGCATGAAAGAGGTGCCAAGGAAGTTGGTGACCGTATTGGCAGAGGTAGCATTGCCCAAATGCATGGTACCGGTCAAATAAGTCACCAGATTGACTGCTATACCGAGCGTCGTTAACCTTTCCATTGCCTCCCCGCCTGAAGAAAAAAATACGCCCCACATAGAAGGAAGAACCATGGATTAGTATGACAGACGAGAGGGGTATAGACACAAAAAGGGTAAGAAGAGAGCGGCTGTGAGACCTAAAATCATAGCGGCAGCGATCCAGCCACCGGTTCTCGACCTCTCGGCTGGACGGCCTTTGTAGTCCCAGGCATCTTGGAGGGTTTTCCCTTGTGTTTGAGGGAGGGAACCCATTGTCTGACTAGCTGCTCTACTATATTTGCCTGTAGGAGCTATAGTTTGATTAGTTATGAACTTTGGATGATCTTAAGAAGATAAGAGACTTAAAGATGGCACTACGGGTGGTGGGCTTGTGGCCTATTTATACTCGGCCTTACTCGGCCTTATAAAGGGTTAAAAAAAATATACTAAAGAATATTCATTTTCGGTGGAGTGACACCTGTAAAATTTGTTCTTAGTTTTTTTATTCCTCTCTTTTCCCAAGCAAAAATTATGTGAATACAAAAATTATGCTCCTTCTACGTCTCTCTTTTACACTTTACATCCCATATATATGAATGAGATTTTAACCGTCTACCCATCTCTCTTTTTGCATTAGTTTAACAGTGAGATCTTAACCTATAGATCGAATAAAGTTTAAACTTATTTATAGTTTAAGGTGACATAAGTGGCAGACAACGTTGGAAAATGTAAAATATAAATTCTCGTACATATTCATGACAAAAACGAAATCTGCAACTTTTAAGTTTTTATTCGTCCGTCTCCCTGGGGGCGGAATGCTCATCATGAGGTTGCCATCTGCACTAAAGAACGTCAAATTAACCCATACCTAATTTCCAATATTCGTGACCATATATGCCTCTTTCCAACACTTCCCATTTTCTCCACATGTTGCTATAATTAATTAATTGTGCTTACTTGGCTAAGAATGGACCGTGATGTACGTTACTGATATATACCTTATTTAAGGCATGCACCGAACACAAACCAAAACCCCACGGCTGTTTAATTCCATGTTTGATTTCAAGGAAGGTCGGTCACAGAATATCCCAAGATACATTGGTATTATCTTTTGATGGTGTCGAAACGAGATAGCATGCACAGCCGTTTATTAATTCACGTGTATAAACTTTGAAGGATTTTGCTCTTATAATATATTATATATATATAAAGATTCATCACCTCACCTGCGCTAGCTCTCTCTATTATTTCTCCTCCACACAAAAGCTTTAGGGGATCAGGATTCCAAATCTGAGGACCATAATTTCCAGCATTCGAGATTTAATTCTTTTTCTTTTAATTTCCTTTTTCTATGAATCATTCTGGTGTGCTTGAAGATGATGGTGGGGCTTCAGTATGGGAGGCGATGCCATCAATTAGACAATTACCCATCACTTATAGTGGAAATTAAAGGCAATTTTGGCCAACAATATAGGAAAGAGGACAATGCACGTAACCCATATTCTGTACGTCAATTATTGATCCATCTGATGTGTCCTTTACTCTCTCTTTTATTGAAAAACTTATGTCCGTTGTATTAGATAATATAATTTAAATAATAAAATATTTCATATCTCTATCAATTTTATAAGTTTTTAGAATAAGTGGTTGATTTAGGTGATATCAGACTCTGCACTCTATCTAATTTCAATTAAATATTGAATGGTATAATTCTTATGATAGCTAGTGTCATCGTTGCCCGGGACATATTATATGCAGAATGAAGAGTTCATACTGAGTAGCTAAGAATACAAAACACACGCATGCATGACACACCCATGCGCACAATTAAACACGCCGTGCTTACTGATGTTTCTACTGCTAATTTAATAGCCAGGCAAATAATTAGTTTTTTAAGCACGGCGACCTGTTGTGGGAATTTAGTTCTATCAGGGAATGTTTTGCACTTTTTTCACGTCTTTGCATCCCATGCATTTTTGTCATTTTCCGAGCTTTAATTAAGTTTCATATATATATATATATATATATATATATATATTTATGTTATTGTTCCAATTGCTTCTATTTTCTTTTTTCAGGAGTAGTACTACCAAAAGTGAGCATTAGTTTATATTCATTATTGGCTTACCGTATCGATGATCCAGCTATGGCCGAGTCATCGACAGATACTTGGGACCCTAAGTCAAAAAAGAAGGTTCGACTGTCCCAAACTAGCTATATGGTTTTGAAATAGCGCAACCACAGTTTTAGACTAGGGAAGAGTGAAGACAGATGGCCAATTCGATAGAACGCTGACAGGTTGATTTTGAAGATGCGGTGATATAGGTTAAGAAAGCATGAACTTGGACAACAAGTTTAAAATCATGCATGTTTGAAAAAGATTTTGATTCGTTCGTTTCATTTTCATCCTATAGGGAGCTTTGACTGCATGGACGTTCAACATGAATGGGAACAAGGGCATCGAAGGGAAAGAGTTTGGAGAAATGTAGCAATCTATAAAATATGATCTAAATGTGAATTTATAAAATATATATGGTCATTTGCCAATGATGACGTTTCCTTTTCCTTCTATCCACGTAAAATTGGTCCTTTTTCACGCTTGAGCTGCTAATTAGATCCAACATCCACACCATTGCCATTTCGAAACCAATGGATTTTTTTCCAGTTTCTTTTAAACCCTGAGTCGATGGTTTCCTTCTTCGCATGTACAATTAATTAAGAACAAGAAGGACATCATGTGAATTAGGAGCGGATATGGATTCAGATAGGGTCTCAAAATTTCCCAATTATTCTTTCATGGGATCGAAGAGTCAGTGCTCACCAAACAAGAACTGAAAAGTGGCTGAATTATAACTGTTCATGAAAGGGCTACAGATTAAATAAAATATATATATATATATATATGCACTGATTGTGGCATTTATCTGCTCAAAAGATCCAGGTAGGACCATGGTATTGTCCAGGAAGAATAAAGGACATATATATCATATATAGAAGAGACAGGCTTTGCCACGTGTAAGATGATCACGATTGGGTAAACCAAATTATTGAGGACTAAACAAGCCCAAATAATGTTCCCTGCTTACGATCAGCAAATTACAAGGAGATTCCCACGTATAAGAAAAGGGGGGGGGGGAATGGCCTAAGCGGAGGATACATATATATGATATATGCGTTGGATTGGTTTTATAATTAGCTGAAAAACCAGCAAGCCTTACATAATGTCATGTGATGGGGAAATTCGACCGACGTGCTTTTTAGTATTGGTGAAGTTCGTCAAAAGGGGAAAAAAGATGAGCTACTGATTTGGGCTTTGCATGTTCATTGGTGCTACTTTGGCATATTAGCTCCTCGAGATAACTAGTAGTGCCTCTCTATTTGATCAGACAACGTAGACTGATTAGACTATCTTTGACGTTATTCACGTGCATGATTGTTTGATTTGCTGTAGATTAAGTTTTTACTTAAATGTTATTTATTTTATATGTTTGTGTTGATATCTTGCGTACTAGACATTATTTCAGGATGTCGAAAATAAGTTGGGTAGATTTGCTTTCTCGATCAAATCCACGTCGTAAACACGTGTCTGTAGTGAGAACCAGTAATTCTCGATATTTTTGAGAAGATGAGTCGGATGATAGGGTGAAGTTGTTAGATTTGTGGCGTTATCCGAATATATTTTGATCGACGATCCTGACGAAGTACCCTCCGGAGTACCAAACTTGATTGATGACGAAAGGCCGATAGAGAAAGTTGAGAGTGACGATGAGGATTTATCAGGTATCTGTATTAAGTTTTAGCAAAATTCGAGGACACAATTTTTTAAGGGGGGAAGGATGTGATAACCCACCTTTAAAAAAAACATTTTGTTGGTACCAAGTTACTGTTACTGTTTCTGAGTACACTCATTCTACAGAGTGGTTTCTGCGTGAGTTTCCCTTAGTGCACACTTAGCATACGTGGCTAAGTCTTAGTAGGACAAACTCCACTTACTGTTGATTTAATTCGGTTTGACCGTCGGTTAAGTCATTGTACAACCCTACCACGGGGGTAAATGTGACTTACTGTTAATGCTAAAGGGGATTTTTTTGGTAAAGCTATCTTATTTTTCTGTATTTATGCTCAAAGAAAATACTATATATTTTTATTCTCTGCTTACTGAGTTGTCGAACTCACTCCGTTGTTATTTTTTCCAACTTTCAGAGATTTTTGGATAATTTGTCAAGGATCAGACTTAGATAACATGCGGCGGGAGTAGTATTGTTTTAGAATTTGTACAAATTTATGTTTTTGAAAGCATTAAAGTTTCGATGATGTTTTGTTTCGAATAAAAAAGATTTTTTAAATATATTTTATTAAAAATTTAACTGTGGATTTTTAGGGCGTGACAATTGAGCTTAACAAATGCCAACTGCCTACTAAATAAATACTTTATTTTCGAATTTCTATCCAAATGATGACAGTGAAAATACATCAAGTGGATGTCCACTTGGGAGTGAAAATACGTCAAGTAACGAGAGGATATGAATCGAGAGTTTGAAAAGGTGTGGATATAGTTATTCCACTTGGGAGTGAAAAATTTCAGGTGCCCACCAGAAATAATGCAGAAGAGGTGAGAAGCAATATGCTTAAAGAGACAGAGACATGAGTACTATTTAAGCCCGTTGAGGTGAGACCTCATTGATAATTAGATTTCGATAGAAAGTGCTCAGAAACATTTACCTGATCCAGATTGAATTTTAGATCGAATCTAAACTACTGACTTAAAATTCCACATCCCCCCAAACCCCCCAAAATTAAGAGATTTTTTTTTTTAATTTACCCCTCTTTTTGTTTACATTGGCTCGTCCAAAAATTTTAATATTATATTTTGGCCATTAAGACGCCAAGACAAGCAAGCCGGAACTTAAAAATTAAGGCTGGATCACCTTGCGTAGCTTGGGGTGCAAAATTCCGCTGACCATTTTTGGGGTTGGAGAAGTCTTAATTAGTTCGCAAGCCATAGCTTTGATTAAGCATAATTGAAACAGGCCCTAGCTAGCGGTAAATCAAGATTTTTGTTATCGGATGATTGCCACCTAGCTAGTGATTCCCTCGTACGTTTATTTAGGAATATGGTTGATTGTAGTTTTTGATTTATGAATCTGTAGCAGATATATTCTTTAAAAGTTAAAGACTCGAAATTACTATGTTTTACGTTTCCTTCCATAGCTTTCAAAGTCCATGATGATTGATGTGAGATTTACCAACCTCGTAATGTTGCATGGCATCAACTTGTAGATTGAGCAGCTGAGATCCTACGTACGTTTGTCAGTGTCCGCGGTTGTATCCTCGTACTCTTCACTGTTCTCCTTTTAGGAATACTGGTTTTGAGAAATTTTTGAAAATTTTAAAAATAGTATAAATTTTAATAATATATTTATAAAAGTTGTTGAGTTGTATTGACGTGTGTAAAAATAATAATATCATTATAAATTTAAAAAATTTAATTTAAATTTTAAAATTTTTAACCAAACGAACCGTAGTATCCATGAACCATAATTGATTGTGCTTTTTTATTTACCAATCTGTAGCAGATATCTTTAAAAGTTATAAGACTCGGAAATTACTATGTTATACGTTTCCTTCCGGAGCTCTCAATTCATGATGTGAGATTTACCAACCTCACAATTAATGTTGACTAAAAATTGAGCAGCTGGAGCGGCAGATTTTGTACTCTTAACGCTGTTGTTTTGTTTTTGCGGGAAATGCGTTTCTTTTAAAAAGATTAAAAAATAATTATCCATTTGTGTCCCAAAAATTGAGAAGATGGGAGGGAGCTATCTCTCTCTCTCTCCGCAAAGTCGCATTCTCGAGTTCGAGGCCCATCTTTAGTCGTACGCCCTTTCTCCGGCCCCATTGAGAAAGCTGGGCTTCTAGTTTTTATTTTGGGGGTTAGAGTCCATGGGCTTCTACTTTCTCGAGCCCCAAATTATTTTGTGTTGGAAGATGTACGTTTTGTTCCTCCACAAACGTGACTCGTGCTTCCCCCACTGGAACATGGTCACTACTATTAGTTGTTTTTTTCATCTGGACATAAAATATTTTTTCATTTTTTTTTTGGTTCGTTTTCTGTTTGACAGTGTGAATTGAGACAAAATAATGTTACTTACAGCAACCCTATTTTATCCAAACCTAGACCCTCACTCGAGTGTACATCACAGCCGACATTGTATCCGTTTCCCTAGCCCCCCAAAACAAAAGGCGTACCGTGTATCCGTCCTGTAATAAAAGGTCTGTAACAAAAAAATGTGTTCTCTCTGCAGTGTCTCCGTGAATCTTCAGCATGCATGCATGTGGATGGGTATTCAGACGTACACTGATCCGTAAGTAGGTGTAAATCCAAATTTTGATTTCAAGTGGTTGAAGTCCAACTCGCATTTGGACGTCGAAAGTTTAGTCCCTTTCTCTGTGTCACACTATTGATTCACATGTTGAATACAATCTAAGTAGGAGTCTCTCTCTCTCTCTCTCTCTCTCTCCCCAGTTTTCAATGTGATCCAGTGAGGAAGTTCACATTACCTTCACTTGATTCAAGTTCTTTAAGTAGGGTTTTGCTTATTTGTGGGGGTAAAGTTTTTGTCTGCTTCATACCATATATACTTGTTTTATAAGAAGCTGCAACTTGCATTAAGCATCTAAATGATATAGCAGCTGGGAATCTTTTCGTGACGGAATCGAAGCAGGTGAAACATTTGTACTTCAATTCAAGTCAAACATTTGTATCTGCAAGACTGCAACTAATTAATTGGTGGCTAATGGGCCATGAAAAAATAGTTTGTTAGAATGGATCGTAGTCCCACGCATGCAGGCACACACACACACCGATCCTCATGACATACTGATACAATTTGCTCTATATTCCACTGGCTACGAATATTATATATATATACACGTCTCTTGTTAATTCGCTCTCCCATTTTGAACTGCTGTCGTCTTGTTCTAAAATAGTTTATAATTACCCCAGGACTTCTTACTTTTTTGGCTGTTTTCGTTTCCCTCCCTCGGCCGATCTAGATCTGCAATTCTGCGTCAAAGGTGGTGGGGCTTGGCCCAACTCCGCGATAGCCGATTGCCCAATGCCCGTTTTGGAAATTTATAAATTATGTAGGAATTAATCGGAGAAGTACGATATTTCTTTAACTATTCCTACCAAAGACTCGTCATCATCACTTCCCTGATCTCTCTTAAGCTTGCTATTGCTAATCTAGTAACTGATCATATACTTCAACTGCTAAAGGATCGTTTAATTGTCAACGAGCGAGACGAATGGGTTTTTTAAGGTTGCCTTGGTTCAGTGCCTGTTAAGCTCGTCTACATGTCATAATTGTGGTTAATTAGCCTTTTGCAGTATTGAGGTGCCTGATGCATTGTCATGAATAGCAGGCATGCCGTCTTGTACGTACCTAGCTCTACTATATGCAGATTATTCGGAGATGGATACATGTATTATATATCTAAACTTCTTCAGGAATAATAAAGTACTATCCTCTCTTTCATCTCGCTCTAATTATTGGCTTGAATAAGGACACTAGATCTTGACCATTTCTGAAAAGTGGAAATTTTTCTCATAAAATCGTAACTTATACAGAATTACGTACGGATCAGTCTGAGGCCACAATATTACATTCAGAGTTGTAATCTTAGGGTCATTATTGAACACTTGCTAGAAAACGCCCAACAAACACGCCATTGAGGAAATTAAAAAAAGGGAAAATAGCGGCGTTGTCACCAGTGGCGGATTCAGGATCAAAATTCATGGGAGTCGAACTTTAAACGCGAAATGACAAGAATTTTTTTCCTTCGTAATGCAAAAAATTGACTTAGAGTTACAATATCAAAAATTAAAGACTAATAGCATTAAAAATATTAAAATACACGTACCATACTATATACTACAACTGAGAGGTGATAATTGCATCTTACGTTTTTGCATCTTCTGAAAAACATTGCAAAATGACTTCGTTCTCAATAATTTTCAAAAATTCTTGCTCAATGTACACTACTATGCAATCATTTATCCAGTCATCTCACATCCTATTACCCAAATCACTCTTGATAATTTTCATCGTAGAAAATACTCTTTCAACGGTTGCAGTCGCAACTGGTAAGACCAATGTCAACTCAAAAAGTCGATAAACTAATGGAAATATAGTATTCTTTTTTGTTTTAACCATCTTCATAGCAAAACCTCCAATATTTTGAAGCTCAGAAAAATCAACATTTCTTCTAACATCTCTAATATAGACATTAAGCTGATTTTTAAGTATCAAATAATCATCTTCCAAAAAGTTTTTTCTTCCAAAAATTCATCTCATTTTATATCTTTCATTTCTTGCAAATGTTTCTTCACAACTCTAACTAAACCCATAACATTAAAAATGTCTTGATCTTTTCGTTGTAAGACTTGTGATAATTCAGTTGTAATTCCACCTAAATTGCAATATTCAGAAGAATTTGAGTTAAGGGCTTTGATTTTTGAAAAGTGTATGTTTGCTTGAGATAACGGAAAAGGGAGTCAAACGTGAATTCTATGAAGTGACAAAGAGAAGGAAAGAGATTTGGTATAGTGAGAGAATCACGTGACAAAAAAAGAAGAGTTGCCGCACGACTTGACCAATAGAGATAGGCGTTACTAACAAGGTTGGGGGCAGTGGCGGAACCAGGATTTTTAACAAAGGGGCAAATTCGTAAGGCGAATTAACATCTCAAAATTTTTTCCTGAGGTAAAACCATTCAATTCTTTGGGACTTTCACTTTTAAGACCCAAGTTTTCAATTTTTAGCTTCTAAGACCCTGATTTTGACAATATTGAAATCAAATTTCAAAATCCCTATAGATGCATACTAGCTAATAGCTGCCAGATGAGCAACATTAAGTTAAGGGGGCACCAAAACAGAGAAGGGGATAAGCTAGAGCAAAGTAACCCCAAATCGCTGGACTCATGTGTCTGTGTAACTTGCGTAAGGCCAGAAAAAATAGAAACTTTCTTTATTATTTACAATTTTACCTGCCGTCAGCTGTGGAGCCTGGAGGAGAGGGGAGGCTAAGAGGTTGAGAGCAGTGAGAGGGAGATGTTGGCTGGAGTCTGGACTCGAGAGTCGGGAGGAAGAAGCAGAATGCTTTCTTTTTCTTTTAAAAAAACAGAGTGAAACGAGGGGGAAACGTCTGTTAAGGGGGCTGGGCTGCTAAAGGGAGGGCGGGCTTGCCACCTAACTAAGGGAAAATAAATTAAAAAATAAAAAAAAATTGTCAATTTTACTAAACAAAAGGGTCGCCCGCCCAGGGCGCCACCCCTGTGGTTCCGCCCCTGGTTAGGGATTGAGTTGTCTTTTCCTCCCCAAAACCTCTTTCCTTCTTCCACGCCAGCCTTCCCCCTCCCCATTTTCTCTAGTTTTGTTTTATCGCACACCACTTCCCTCTCTAGTTATTTGTCTCTCACGTATACAAACAAGAAGGAAACGCTAACATGTCGTCTACTGGTGCCGCGTTTTGCATGACACCAACCTTAATTTTATACTGTGGAGTAGAATTGGGCAAGAATTTTTTTTACTAGGTATTTTTGTGCAAGAAGATTACTTGTTGGAGCAGTTGATGAAAGGTACGTACCAAACAAAGGGGCCTCGTACTAGCTCTGTGGTCTGGTATTTATAGAGAGCAATGAGTTAGTACACTTGGTAATTTAGTTGAATATTCATGGCGAGTTTTGGACAACCTAACCAATGCTAGCCGAGATTTAAGCACGCAAAAACAAGAGATTTTAAGCCCATAGTGTTTCTTTCAATGGGGAATATTATTCTTAACCTTCAGAATTACCAGGTACCTTTGCAATTTAGCCTGTTAAGTATTTAGTTTCAGCACCTGATACACATGCAAAATGAAAACTTTAGTCGCAATATACATTCTGTCCTGCATTAAACTCCAATGAAGCAACTCTAGCAACTCATTAAACGCACGTTAACATTATCTTTTTTTTTCTAAGCAATGATGGATTTCATTACACATGGAAGAAGAATACAAGCACCGAATCCAAAACTATCCAAGACCAGAGACGATCATAGGGGGCACAAACGCCATTACATCAAGTTCAAATGCCCTAAGGGCAAGAAACCATAAGGCCTGAAAGGCCAAGAACAATCGGGTCAACAGACCCGCAACCCCAACAACAATAACTCCACCATGCCGAAAACGAAGGAAACCGTCGCCCGAGGAGGAACCAGGCCAGCACCTACAAAGTACCCACAAAGGAGGAGCTCGGCCAAAAAGAAGACAAGGACCGCCAGGCGCGTGAACAACCAAAGTGTTAAGGACCCCGGTCTAGGCCACCATAACAACGCCAACTCCCACCAAATGATTCGAACACGATCACCCCAATCGATCCTCCTAAACCGTTATCTGTAACACACAAGCTGTTTATATAGGATCTAACACCCAAATGGAGAACACTCGAGATATTTATTGATAAGAACACGAAGAACGTGGTTAAGGGTTAATTAGCTCAAAGACCACAAGAACAAGAACAATCCCGATCAAGGGTTAATTAGCCCAAGAACGGGTACTCAATCTAGGTTATTAGCCTAGAATGAATCCCAAGTAACAAGGTTATTAGCCTTGAAACCGACATATCATATACGTGCCTATGCTTGGCCAAATCCCACCCAAAAGCTCTATGGCTCTCCAAGACTCTACTCTTCTGAAATCTCTCTAAATGAATAACTCTAATGCTCCTAAGGGTGTTTATATAGACATCCTTAGGAGATTACAAACCCTAATTGACTCAATCAAATCAAATCACAATCACAATCAAATCTAAATCAAATCCCTTGAATCAAGGAGATTTGATATTACATGTCTAATTCAACATAAACATAAGGGAAAGAAATCTTCTAGAGTTTAGGAAAGGATCCCTAAATCTAGAAGATATGATTTATTCAATTATAACAAGAAAGGAAACTAATCCCTAAGATACCTCCATCAATGTCAGGATCTCGCCGTCGTCCGCCGTCGTCCAAGGTGGCGCTGCCGCCGCTTGCACCACCATGGGTGGTGATGCTCCTCCGGGTCCTTGGCCCGTCCTCTTTCATTCCCCCTATCACCGGTAGGGGTGGTGGTGCTCCGCCACTGGTGGAGGCCATCCTTTGTCATGTCACTCCATTGTCTGCTTGCTTCTTGCTGCATGGCTTGGCTGGTGGCCAAGTGCTTGTTGTGGCATCGTGTCTGGGCTAGGCCATGGGCTGTCATGGCATGTCTGTGGCCGGCTGGCTGGCATGCTAGGCATGGGCATTGCTGGGGCGCCATGCCTTGTCAGGGGCACCTTGCTTGCGCGCGCGCGTTGATGTCATGGCTTGGCTGCGGTGTTGTCACTGCGCGCGCTGTGGGCGTGTCATGAGTGCCCATGTGTGTCCTTGGCACCTCATCTCGGCATCTATCCTCCCACACATGGCTTTTGCTGCCAAGTCATCACTGGGGATCCTTTCACAAAGACTGGAGGCTTGCTGCCGGACAGGGACAACGTTGAAGCACCGGAGCTGCAAAAGCCGACCAAGGGGCGCGAGCTCGCCGGAAGTCTTCCAGTCATCGCCAAAAAAGCTCCACCAGGGCAAAACCCATGACACGAAACCACCATAGTTATTGAAAGCATACAAAACCAACGAAAAAACAAAGCTTGACCGACCGACAGCAGGCAAAAAGGGGGGTAGACTGGAGGAGGAGGAGGACCTCCTCTCGTCGCCTAAAGGGTGGGGGAACACGGACGAGAGGGGGCAGAAGAGAAAAGAAAGGTGAGAGTCTAGAGTGGAGGATCCTCTCTCTCTAGACTCGAAAGGCTTAATTGCATGCACAAGTTATATTTTCTCATCTACATTATCTTCAGTTAGCAATATTATCTCTTCTTTTAACAAAGGCAATTTTGGGCATTTTTTGGTTTAGAAAAGAGGATAGTTTGGAAATTTTAAGTACTCTTGATGATCCACATAACTCAATTATTTTTTTTCATGATCAAAGACATTTTATTGAATTCAAGAAAAATTACAGTTACAACTTACCATAAAAATTGCCTCAAGACCAGAAACAAGCCTAGCGATCGTAGCTCATAAGTGAGAGCACAAGGTCCTCGGTGAGTGAACGCAAGGGCTCACGGAAAGCGGGCAGACTTGCGGTAGGTGGGCTCTAGAAAGAAAGGGATTGATGTGAGCACACTATAACCAAAACCGCTATAGATCCAAGCAAATTAGGCTGCAAAATAAGACTAGTGAGACTCATATGGATCGAGATACCATAAACGCTACATGCCCGACAGAGAGAGTGAGTGGCAGGATATGGTAGACGAACAACTACCCTAACCATTTGTTTACTTATTTGTATAGAATACAGCTTAAAGCGTGCTAAATCAATAACCAGAGGAACAGTAGTACTCCACTGTATATGCAAGCGCTTCACTTCAAAAAGGGAGTTAAATTTTGAATGGTATGTGAGAAATTTGGAAAAAGTCTTCGTACTTATGAGCTAGAGATTACGTAAGTTTGCCAAGGCAATCAAAGTCGGAGGTAATCATTAATGGTCCCTATATTTTTAAGTTCCGTGGAAGCAATCAAATTAACTTGCCGCCCTTCGAATCAAGACGAAGGGTCTCTAAAAGTACCCCCTGTGAAGCGAACCTACTATTAATTCATTGACAACGTCAGATTAATATTGATGCAATTTGTTTCTGCACCAAGCAAGACATCGAAGTGTCATATTAAAAGGATATGGTCATTTTAATATAAGATATAGCTATGTGAATTAATGACATAGTTTTGTGTTACAGCAGGATTAAAGATGGCTCGACAAAGTGTGAATAGAAGAAAAAATAACATATATAGTCCAGACATTGTTTGACAGGCAAATGCGACCAGACGAAGAATTTCATATAAAGCTACCAGCGGAGCCCATAATAAAGGCTGCCCGTGATCCTACCCTCTAGCACTAACTTCCGCCTAGCTATAGAACATGCCATGATTAAAGAGTACTAAAAATAGCGGCCAGAAGAAGAAAGTAATTAAATTCACTTATTACGGCCTCTTAGCTAATTTAGATACTCGAAAAAGCAAGAAATAAATGGAAACTTTTTAATAGGGGAGCTACGTAAGATATTATTGATATTTGCTTTCAACGGATAAGCCCTTTTGACGGTTGGAATGAAAATCAATCTAACAGTTCTTGAATTTTTTTTCCACCGTGATATAATTATCAAATCGTGAGGGCATCTTCAGTTCAGTTTAGTCCTAAGGAGTCTTGCTTTTGTAGATTATTTCTTTTGGTAACAAGAGGAAATCTTGTATACTTATATAGTAGCGATGCAAGCTGGCTAAGGCATCCTCTAATAGGCAGTCATCTTAGGTGCCAAGTGAATTGTGTATATATGGAGACTCGAGTCAGGGCCAGTTCAGACCCCATTTAAAGTGAAATAGTTAAAAGAGATTCATGAGAGAGAGAGACAGATTGTGAATGGACATTCAAGCTGAAGAACAGACTTTTACAGTACTCCTTGGCACTATATATGATTTAGCCTGATTTGAAAGGAACCGTTAGAATTAGAAAATGGCTTTCTTTAGAAGGAAGTGGAAATGATCCAGTGTCGCTCGAATTCTCCATCACGATGATGTGCAGTCATATGGTATGGTTAATATAGGATAAATTAACTGACTGACTACCAGAACATGAGACTACATTGGGCTAACCTTTATCTCAGGAGCAGGAAGAAGCACCCCATATCCAGTTGATTTTTTTTGTTAGGCCAAAAATTTAAATTTTACCACAATTTTGTATTTATTTACTTTTAGTAGTTTGGCTTCAGAAATTAGATTTTAATGAAGTTAGTCCCTTGTATCCATAATTCTAAATTCGTCCTTGCTCACCTAGAGGTTAAAATTCAAGCAATATCTATTCATTCTGTACATGATCAGGATGCGCAAGAAATACTGAGGGATAAAATAAGTGCAAACTTGCTGGATGGATCCACAGAAATTGATGCTAGGGCAAGGCCGCATGAACATGGCAACTTGTCAATCCCACCTCACTAGAATCCAAGAGTTTGCCAAAATTTGCTTGCTTTGCCAGCTAAAATACCAAGATGACACATGGGTGTTTGTGCTTATTTTATGATGAATCAGTTATTTTCTGATAACATCGAATCAAACACTCGCCCTCTCCTCGAGGACTATAAAAACCCTCTCCATCACTTCAAGTCCTCTATAACCTTACAGAACTTCTTAACTTTTCTAGCATCTACTATTCCCTCTAGGGTTTGGGAGATGGCTTCCAAAACAACTCTCTCGCTCGCCCTCTTCCTCTTACTCAATATCCTCTTCTTTGCGCTTGTCACTGCATGTGGCACATGCCCCAGTCCGAAGCCCAAACCAAAGCCGAAGCCGAAGCCAAAGCCCACTCCCAGCCCTTCCACCCCCGGCTCTTCCTCTCCCGGCTCTTCCTCCCCCGGCTCTTCCTCTCCCGGCTCTTCCTCCCCCGGCTCTTCCTCCCCAGGTGGAACACCAGGCTCTTCCACCCCCACCCCTTCCCAGGCTTCATGCCCTAGGGATGCTCTCAAACTAGGCATATGTGCTGATCTCCTAGGCAGTTTACTTAACGTCACCATCGGCACGCCTCCGGTAACTCCTTGCTGCACTCTCATCCAAGGCCTTGCCGACCTTGAGGCCGCTGTCTGTCTTTGCACTGCCATTAGGGCTAATATATTGGGCATCAACCTCAACATCCCACTTTCCCTTAGCTTGCTCCTCAATGTTTGCTCAAGGAACGTTCCACGTGGTTTCCAGTGTGCTTAGAAACACAAATTTCTTTCTTTTCGCACTATGATATACTATGGCTTCCTCTGTTTTCAATCATAATTTTCTATTGTAAGTGTGTGGTGCATGTAAGTGGGAATTCATCATTTCCACCTGGGTTCCAGTGGGCGTAGAAAGTGCAAATTTGGTCTCCTTTCTTTCACCTGTAACAGTCTACTGTAAGCGTACGTGTGATGGAAGTGGGAATCAGCTCGTTTTCCTGTTATTTTGCTTTTTTGGGTTTCAGGGATTATTATGAATAAGTTTCCTTACTGATGTTTGCCTGTTTGCCTTTAAGAGTAACGAAAACCATTTATCGTCCTTTGTTCTCTATCCTCTTCTTGCTTTTTTTCCCTTCCTTTTTTTTCTATTCAATTTAAAAGTATGTCATTCTTTCGGAGAAATCTCATCCTTCGAAGTGAAACCGCGGAGATAAACGTGCAACAGGTACTGATCCCATGGCAGAGAAAATCTTACTAAACGTGCAACAGTACTAATTATCTTTGGTAGTATAAAAACTAATTTCCTGAGAGCTTCAAGTTAAAATTAGAAATGGTAACTCTTGTCTCTCGTCATTGTCAATAATTTGTTTTATACGCATGCCTTCAATAGGTGGAGAGCTTCATCGATGAGAGCAATGGAAAATAACTTCTAGGCTCTGCCACCCAATCCCAGGATGCCCCTGGTGAATATTGTGGCCACCATTGCATTTCATCTCATGCACGCATGGACAGCACAACTGTTACTGCTTAGGCATCGACGCACATCAGATGTCTATGGCCAAAAAGATTAATGTTTGACAGTTTGACTGACGTTCAATCGCAACATTATCGGGCTTCTAATGAATATGTACGTCTAGTCACAATTTTATCCAATATTACATGGGTAAAGTAGTACGAGTGACATCTGCAGAAATATTTTATTCAAATCTTTAGAGATGCATGCTCATGCACTAAAGTTGCTCAGATCATTGCAGTTGTCGACATTAATATTACAGCATATGGCCCACAAAGTGGAGGGTAGGATCATTCGAAACACGACAATATGGATGTTCCAATATGTCGTTTATTATTTGGAGTACTAGAGAATTAGAGATATACTGATCCAGCTTTAGGCACTGTGGGACTCTTTTTGCTTCATTTATGGGCCATCATGATGAACTGCGATAAAAACGTTTGTGGCAATTGGGACAAGAACTGTTCTCCCCGTGACTAAGAATTTGGCGGGAAAAAAATGTAACCGGCCCTCAGCTCACATGAAAAAAGGAAGAAAAAATGGTCATTACAATTCGTAGCTGCATGTGAAGAAAAGAAAGAATACTCCATGCCCCATTATTTTGTTTCAACTTACTCGATATTCACCAATTCAAGTTATTAATCATTCCAATCAGGCAAAACTTGGGAACCTTCTTGTATATATGCGTGGTTTGGAGGACGTAATATGAACCTGAAAGGTGTCTGAAACGCCAAAATTAAGAGATGTTGATGTCACAAATTGTTGGGAAATATATGCCACTTTTGGCAATCATAAAATCAACATATTGTAGTTGTAGATTTTTTTTTATCAACTAGAACGGGTACTTCCAAATTTTATTCAATACCCTCATTTATGGTGGAGAAAAATTGTGGTAACAAAATCAGACCGACACAATACCATGGTCAGGGGCGGAACTACACAGGGACAATGGGGGGCAGCCGCCCCCCATCTCCTGAAAAATCTTTCTTTCTTTTGCATATGTGCTAAGCCCAACCCGCCCCCCCAACTACCCAAGCTGGCCCAGCTTTTGTAATACTTATTGTCTGTTGTTCCATGACCTCATGAATTGTCACCTTCTAGTCCATTAAAAAATCAAATATGTTGAAATTGCTCTTTGCATAATATCCTATGTGAATTTAAACAAACCAAAATGAGAAGTATCTGATCTCTGACATCCATCTTGTCAAATTCATCAATGCAACAAACACTATTGTCAACAAGCATCAGTGCACCAGCCTGGACAAGAATCAGACAAGATGTATCACGTAAAACTAAAACAGATATGATATGCCCAAAGATTTTATACGAGATGGAAGGCTGAAGGAAATATCCAGAAATAAACATCATTGCTTTCTTGTTAATGCTTAAATTGCATACTCGTGTGGGTCACACTTGAATTTAAATATCATAAACAAAGAGAAAAATATAGCAAATATAAGCATAAAATTCTAAAGGTTGTTCTTCTTCTAAATGATCGGGGTGTTTGAGCCCAAAAAAAATACTCATCCTGATTGTCTATCAATAGCTTTTCCATCTCATAGCAAAGTTCATTTAAATATCATGTTCTTAAAACTAACGCAAGGGCACAAACGTCTCCACTATGTTCTTGTGCTATTTTTGCTAAAAGATGTTTCCACTGTCTTCCCAATGTTGCAAATCAGTGTTACCCCTTCGAAACATGATAATGTAATAATTTAGAAATCGCACATAACACTGTATCATGTTTTCCTTAAAAGTTTTGCTACAATAGACAATATAACCGTTGAAAGACTTGTAAGCTTGGAGATAGATAATCATCAATAGTGTATGTGTTGTAAAGGGGCAAAAGAAATTTTAGAGTGTTATACTAGTTTATCAGCTGATTAAGTTGACATTGATTTTACCAGTTGCGACTGCAACCGTTGAGAGAGTGTTCTCTGCGACGAAATTTATCAAGACTAAGTTGCGTAATAAAATAAAAGATGAATGGATAAATGATAGTTTGATAGTATACATTGAGAGGGAAATTTTTGAAACTATTGAGAACGAAGCTATTTTACAACGTTTTTAGAATATGCAGTCTCGTAGGATTCAATTGTCACCTCTCAGTATTAGCAAATAGTACGTTACGTGTATTTCAATATTTTTAGTATTTTTAGCCCTTAATTTTTGATATTTTAACTCTAATATTTTTTTTTTGCATTACGTAGTAAAAAAATTTATTGTCATTTTTTCTTAGGAGTTCGACCCCTTTCGATTGGAATCCTAGTTCCGCCACTAATCATGGTATAACTACTTGCGGCATTATTAGTAATCTTACAGACCTTCCAACGTAAAAATCATCACCGAAAAAGAGATCTCAATCCACCATAACTGCATTGAAAGACAGCTCGAGTACAAGTTTAGGAGGCAAATATTACTGAAGATTAATATTAGTTTAGGAGGCAAATGTTTGGAGATATAAGAAAGCAATTAATTTTAGTTTTGAAAGAGCAGCTACACCCAATTATCTGTATACTTTTATTTGACGTCTTACAAACATATATATACCTGCCTACTTTTTTAATGCAAAAAATAGATCCTCAATCCACTGGGATCCTTGAACACGATCGAACAAGAAATTTTTTCTGATTTAATTTCCTGCTTAAATATTGTTGATGTTAGATGCATAATTGATGGTCCCCCGAGTATATATATACACTCGTTCCAGTTCCGTGAACCGTTTTTGTCAGCAAGCATTATATTATAACAAACAGAACAATAAATAATATATATTAAATTACTTTGATCAGTGTACTTCTATATATATATATGGGTATTGAACAGAAACTACCAGGCCTGCAACATTAACATTGAGTTGGTATATAATGAAAATCCACGGAATAAGACAACACGCAAAGTAGGGCTCGTGAACTTTTGCATCATTGACCGTACATGATTCATGAGATTGGCTAAGTTTCTCGTCTCCTTCACCGGACATGTGACGTGTGAGCTGATAACCCTCATGGATAGATCTTAATTAAGCATTTGTCTCTGCGGTAATTCCTACAGAAATTGATCATAATTAGGAGATCATTTAGTAGTACGTACGTACGTACGATCAAGTTAAATCATCTACTTACGACATGGAAGTAGAAAATGTCTTCTCATGCACGTGTGCATTCCTTTGGGGATCAGAAAGAAGTTGAAAAAAAAGGAGAACAATGTGGGTGACAATATTGTAGGAATATGTTAGCGTAGAAGTGAATTAAATTAACTAATGTTCTTTGTTTTTCCCCTTACAAGGAAAAAAGTGAAACTCTTCTTAAAAGAATTAGCCCCACAATTCTTCCATTTTTATTATGAATATGAGTGATCTATTATTGAGTTACTGCACGATGATTGGTCATAATTGCTACGGTTATTCATGAATAATACTTCAAAGCAAAAGCTACTCGAAAATGATATGCTTCTTCCTTGCATTGAGTTGAGAAGATACTTACAAAGTTACAATTAAATAAAGCTCGATATTCTACATCAAATGATGGCACTGTCTAGTACTCTTGGAATAGAGGGTAATGATAATTGGCTCAAAACAATCTAAAGGTCAAATGATGACACGTCCTATTCTCGCAATAATGGAATAGAGGGTACCTAGGGTTCTGTTGTACTGCTCAAACAGCATGGTCCATGGATGTGACTTTATTTTTTAATTTTTTTCAGAAAAAAGAAAAACAATATTGAACTCGAAGATGTCCGTTTTCAGTAATTTAAATACGCGCGCTAAATGTGGTTGGAGAGTCAAGTAAAAGAAGTTCAGTAATTTAAAAAAATTCGAAAATAAACTTAGTATATCCCCTTAGCTATAATCTATCTTATTTATTAGAAACTTGGAGTTAGCAAGACACAAGTACAGTAGATGTATACCCTGAAATCAAATTAAAAACAAAAACAAAAAGTTTTAGCAAGAGGAACACGAACATGAATTACTAACAGTTCCACTCCTAAACTTTAGAACACCTAGAACTCCATTCATATGAGCTATATCCAAACGCAAAAAGCGATTGTAAGAAGACAATTACTGTGAGACGTAGCAGAGGCAGCTCGACCCCCTTGAATGTCCTACAAAACGATCAGTACTCCTGATGTCCCATATTAGACATGACGCATTGACGAACGAAACCATAATCCTCCAAGCAAGACGAGCTTATACCTTTCCTTTTATGCCTGACGTCGTAAGCAAATATTATTGGATGAGAGTCATGAGACGTAACTCTCCATAACAGAAGTACCGCACACAGAAAATTCAATAAACTCTAATTGAAGTCACCTAATACCCTGCCTAGGCTAAAATAAATGGGAGAAGATTCAGTTCAAAGGAATATGTTCAAAGTTCTTCAAAGGGATGGTCAGGATTTAAAACAATACATTCAAGGGCCAAAATTCGTATTTGTCTCATGTTTCATTAAATGAAGTGGCTAAATTTGGCCCTTTGATGTATTGTCTTAAATCCGGATCATCCCTTTGAAGAACTTTGAACATCCTCCTTTGAACTGAATCTTTTCCCAAAATAAAGAGTTATTGTTAAGAGAGAAATAGCATTAGTTAAGCTTGTAATTCGGTACCCAGATTGAAAATTAAACCAACTCAGAGAGGAGGACAAATGAAACCAGGAGGAGGGGTCATCCCACAAGTTATTAGGTAGTGCAGAGAGGAGGACAAATGAAGCCAGGGGTATGAAAATGTTGAGGTTCAGAAGCTTTAGTCTTATGGTAGTGCAAAGACAAACAGCCGCCTCAAGCTCAAGCAGACCTTGAAGCACCGGGCAGCATGCATTCTCAAGTGGATTCCCTAACCCAACATGCACCAAACCACCAAGCACATCCACACGAAGCCCTAGTTTAAGTGCATTGATGGGACAAGTTGGTTGAGCGGCAGGGGGAGGGTTGAGACCAGGAACACCTCCGCCACCACGTCCGCCGCCGCCGCCTCCTCCTCCAGAAGGAGGGTTGCCAATGTAAGGTGGGTAGGAAGAAGGAGGCCGAGACGCCGAGTTGTCACTGGAGGGTGATACACCGGAGGTGTAACAATCGGGGGCGTTATAATTGGTGGAACGATTACCGGAGGTACAGGCGGCTTTGAAGGTGGGGATACTTTTGGGTGTCCTCTATGATGCGGTGGGTGTTTCGTGGTTGGTGGTATAGTGCGGGGGCTTGGACTGTGGGAAGGTGTGTGTGGTGGATGCGGCTGTGTACAAGGAGCACAAGCATGTATTGGTGGCGACACGTTCAACATGAAAATCATAAAGATGAAGAACGTGGCTGTCACCTTTGAACCCATGGCTTTAGGTCCTCAAAGCTTTTTGCAAGTAGTTCATATATATAGCTCAATTTTATGAGCACCCGTGACTATTTTCTCTGACATGGAAGAAAAAAAATGAGGTTCATATCAAGCTAGAACACTAACTTCGCTAAAAAAACATGAATAATTATTAAAGCATTCCAAGAAAAGAGTTCCATATACTGAAGTTAAATTGGAAGGTTTGGAGCGTTGTTGGTCCTTTGCGAGTTTCAATACCAAATCCGTGACTGCCTCTGCACAACTGTGAAGGTGTTCGATTTCAAAACCGCTTCAGTTTCACATATTTCAATGGGTAATGCTGTTTGTTTTCCATTATATCGTGTTTTTCTCTTCCCTATTCGGTTTTCCACAGAACCGCTTCTGGGACGTTCCTCCAGTCTTGTTTGTGTTTTTTTTCCTAAGCAACAGTAATAAATATATTAAAACCCGAGAATAACAGCTATTACAAACAGAATCACACTCAGAGAACCAGTAGAAAAACTTGAACAGACCAAAAGTCCTGCATGTTAGAATATTTTCTTAAGGTGACCTAATTGACATATATAAATAGTCTTTTAAAGTTTTAAAGATTATGGTATCAGTTAAATAAGATTATGGAATCTGTAGCAGATTCAAATTTAGAACTAATTGGATAAAGATTGCAAATTGATTTCTGATTTAAATTGGAATTCAAATTGTAACCGATTAGATAAAGATTGCTATTTGATTTTTGATTTGAGTTTCCTTGATGGAATGAACAAATCAAAATCTACAACAGATTGAGGGTCCCTGACGTAGCCTATAAATAGAGGCATGTGTATACCATCTATGATATACTCTGTGAGGCAGAGGCATAGGTTGGAAGAGCCTCACTAAAATACTTCATATTCATAAAGTTACTCTGCAGAGATTTCGTTCGAGTGCTGAGCAAGATGACTGGAAGTAAAGATCCTGCTATATTATCCCGCTGTGTTTACAATCATATTGGTTGATTGTGATTTTACTCTAACACTACAATCAGTAGATTAAAAGATCGGGTAACGGCAACAAAAGTCGAGATCAAACCAACCTCAAGAACTTGGTTACAACACAAACCGAAAAAAACCACAAACGTCGGAAGAACAAAAACCAGTCCTTGATTGTGTTAAAGTGTCCATGAGCATGACTTTGCACAGTTTTGAGCAATACTTCTGACGAAACAGCAAGGCATGAGGTTACATTTTTTTTGTCCACCTTATAGTTTGCTAGCATACACGAGGGAAGTTTGACGTTTAGCTGAATCCAAGGAGTTAAAAGCATTATTAAGCATATATCGGGTTTCAGACTTTCAGGTACGAAGTGCATCATTTTTCAGTTCATTTCACGATGTGATCGCCTGAACTTCATGTAATATTCTGTGTTAAATCTACCCGTACTTTTACTCCTCGGATTTGACAGCTATAGCCCTTAGCACTGTTACAATTTTTTACAAGATATTACAGGTTTTAATTAGGAAAATCATAATGTAAGATTAAGATACGTTAATAGGACAAAAACTTAGTATTTGATTTGAGAATGATACTTCGAATTAAAGGTTTTCTTGTATAATAAAATATTATGAAAGTTTAATGATGGATTTTCATACTAAGATTCAAAATAGATACAAACGAGCACAAATTATTATACATATGACATAGGACGAGTTATTAAATGTAATTATTAATTGATTTAAGATTCACACGATAGGACAGGTCACATATTATATTTATTCTTTTCGAATTCTACATATACAATTAGAATTGCATATGATCACGTCAAGTGAGAGTGTACATTGTTTCTTTTATTTTGTTATTTTTTGTTATAATGGGTTGAAATTAGATTAATTAAGTATATAAGCTAAGTGTATTATCTATTATCTATTTTCCAGCTTTCTTCCTTTCTGGCGTTCTTTCCTTCCTTTTCCCTCTTGATTTTTGTCTCGTTGTAATTATTTTGAACATGGAAATTGCTGAATTTCAGGCGACGTCGCGGGACTGATTTTGGATGGGTTAGTTTTTTTTAATCTTTGCGTCGACAACAACTTCACAAGTTGATCATTATTTTTTTAAGGTTGTGCTCGTGATCGAGTACAGTAATTTTGTACGGGTCAAGTAAAATAATCTATCTAGGCTGTGGGACACGGTTTAGACCCTAAACTTACCTAGAGGGGGTGAATAGTAAGTTAAAAATTTCAGCATAACTTATTTCAACCTAATGCGGAAAACCTTATACAACTCTCAAGACAAAGAATTTAATTGAATCTGTCTAGATATAGAAAATATCACATAACCCTATTAATGACATAAATTCAATATATTTAGTCAATTTAAACAATTTTAAGATCACCTAGACAATATCATAAACATTAGGAGTGCAGAAAAACTTTGATCTAATCTTTTTATATTATGCTAATTAATCAATTAACAAGCAAATATAAAATGAAGTGAACGCAAATAATCACACAAACACAAGAGATTGTTTAAGAAGTGAAAAACCCTTTGAGAGAACTCATTCAAAAGGGAAAAACCACTCCAAGCTCACCGTCGGTTAACCAATCCACTAAATGAGAGAAACACTTACATTGGTGACGTCGTTTACCACAAAACTTTTGCTACTTAACAAATCCCGAAAGAAACAATTCAAACGACACGCTCGAACCTGAACCAAGTGGTAGAATTAAAACCTTTGAATCTCTCTCTCACTTCAATGAACCTTGATCAAAGCAAACTTGCTTCAGGACGATTGGAACTTCAATCGACAAATACCGGAACTCCGATGTTTACCCACTACCACAGTGGGGTTTTGTTGGTGGTGATTGATTTCTTCAACAAAACACGATGGAAGACAACGAAAATCTTGATTCTTCAAGTCTTCGAGAACAACCTCTTCTCCAAGCTTCACAAATCTCTTTCAAGAAGCCTTCGTTCAGTTTCATATCTATTTCTGTTCTGTTTTCGTTGAAGTCTCATCGTCCAGCGAACAAAAAGTGCCTTTTAAATGATTGGGTAATCAAATGCGATACGTCACTTATTATTTCTCCGCGTTTGGGCTTGAGCCTCAAGCTAACTCCAAATTACAGCGTCACTTCTTCAAGCTCGCCTCAAGCTAGCCCAACCAGCACTGCACTTAACCACTTTTAACATTTTTATAATTTCCAGATTTCTTCACTTCTAAATCCTTTCAACTGAAAGCATTTTCTTCATCAATCATTTCCAAGACACCGTTTCTATACAACATACATGTCACGGAATAAAACTAACATTCTAACTGTAGAAACTAACATAGGTATACAGGAGTTGAACGGTACTGATCTGGATAGCAATTAAGTGCTCCGCCTATCTAGGTGAGGATTCTTGCAAGAGAACTGTGTTCTTAGCTAGGGTCCAATATCTCGTTTCAGCATCCAGGTGAATAATCCCTCGGGAACGTACTCGTGGCTCCATGTCGATGATATTCCATCTGTGTATCCTGCGGGCAGGTTCGTATGTTTGACCAAAGTAGGGATTAATTAAAATGGCTGGCGGATACCATACTAATTAGAGCAATTTGTAATCCACAGATAAATCGATCCGAGGCAAAGGTTTTGTATAAAGACAATTAGAGAAGAAAGCACTTTTGTCTTCTACCGCATATATAAGTCGTAGAAGGATAACGTGCAGAGAGGACAAAAACTTACCCTCAACCCAAATCAGCTCAATTGAACATGTACAGCAAGCATATCACTAAGACAAATTATTTGCGAGAGTATGCGCATGCATGATCGTAAAGTCAATTAGAGAGGATTTGGTTGACGTAATAGAATCTTTAAGTTTTGATATTTGAGATCTATAATTTGTGGGGAACTATCATAATCAATAGCCATCTTCTGTTTAATTTAGATTTAACTTGTATCTTTAATTAATCTTTTTATTCATCTATGGTTCCACGTAATGAAGCCGAGTATACCAATAAAATCATTATTCCTAAAATTTTATACGATAGCCGTCGCCGAGGTACTCATGATCAATCAAGTACTGCATACGATTAGATTCTCGTATAGCTTTTCGATCCGTTTTTGGTGAAGAGCCCTGTGCCACTTGCCCGACTACTATTTTTTTCTTCATGTGGTCATATATTGTTAATTGATTAATTTTACTGTTTTCAATAACAAAAGTTCTGTATAAAATGTTGAAGGTAGTCATCACAGCCAATATTGGCATTAATCTCATAATCAGAACCTCCTAACCATGTCAAATTCTAGACTCTCACAAAACTTTGGAAAACTTCCTTCTTTTCCCATTAGTAATCATACTTTTGGGCTCAACCAGCTGCAAGACCTTCAGTTGTGCTTTTTGTTTACAAGACCCATAATTAAGTCAGGCTTCCATTAATACGTCGAGGCTCAGCACTACAACAACTTTGCTCTTTAGTGGTAAACTTATCAGTGGCGAAACTAATTTTGTCGCTAAAAATACATCTTCAAAGACGAAATTAGGAGTTTGTTGCTAAAGAGTAATCCATCTCATTTGAACAAGTAAAATGTCGTTCGAACAAGTATTAGTGACGAAAATTGCTAAATCGTCACTAAATAAATCTTTAGCAACAAAATATTTTCGTCGCTAAAGGAATCTTGTTCGAACAAGCAAAATCTGGTTCGAACACATCGTTGCTTAATGGTTCGAACGACAATATCTCTTTCAAACACATATTAATGATGAAAACTTCTAAATCTTCACTAAATAAATCTTTAGTGACGAAAATATTTTTGTGACCAAATCATCTCATGCGAACAAGAAAAAAATGTGGTTCGAACAAGTGAGGGGAAAAATTCATTTAACGTTAAATACCATTTTGACTTCCCGCCCCTCCCCCTTGAAAAATCTCTAAGTCTCTAACCCCCTCTTCGTCGAAGAAGCTCCAGCCCCTCCAATCGTCGCCCTCTCTGTCGACATCCCCTTCGATCGCTGCCCTCTTCGTCGATAGCCCCTCCTTTTCGTCGAAGCTCCCTCTCCCTCGAAATTTCTCAGTCTCTCTCACTCCCTCTACCTTTAAATCTCGTGTTGTCTCTCTCAGTCAGGTTGGTTTTGTCTCTCTCTCTCTCTCTCTATGGCCTCTCAGAGCTTGATGCTTTTGTCTCGATTAGGTATCGATTTACTAGCATTTTTTTGTTTGATTTTTTTTCTGTTAGGTTCCGATATTCTAGCCAAGATTTAGGGATTTGAGTTGATGTAGTACGATTAACAGTACGCATTTTTTCATGTTTGATTTTGTTTCATAGTTTTTGTTTGATATTGTTTTGTGTTTGATTTCGTTTTATATTGTTGTCGTTGGTGTGGATTGGTTTAGGGTTTAGAAAGATTGGAAATTTGGTAACTGTTGTCTGGTCAAATTGTACATAATTTATATGTTTGGTTTACCTTAGGAAGATGCTTTTTTGGCCTTTAGTTTTGTTTTTCTCTTATTCAAGTTCGACATTCAAGGGGTATTCATTCATGCCTTTAAAGGTAACCAAATACCATTTAATGTTTGAAGTTCTGAAACCAAAGCAGTTCAATGAACCCGATTGGGATTTGTAGATTTTGGATATTTTGTTGAGATTTTTTATTTTTTTAGCTGATTTTAGTAGATTTTTGCAGGAGTTTTTGAAAGTTTTTCCCTCTGTTAGACAAAGGGTTTTTGGTTTTCGTTTGCAAAGTTTGTGTGGAAATTGCAGGATAGTTATGATCCATATCGCAATGATTATTTATGTTTCAAGGCGATTTGTCTTCTATGTCTCCCTGTGTTGGTATAATTGTTTTATGGAAACTGTTCTTGGGATCTAGGAAGATTTTAGACTTCCTACCATATGAATATTACTCAGATATGTCAAATATTGCTTTTAGTTGAAAGTGAGATTTTAAAATCATTAGATGCAGTCCTCATGTTGTCTATTGACCACAGATTTGGTGAAACTGACTTGCCTATAGATGGCATCGCTGCAGTTTTCCTCTTGGTAAATTTCCTCTTTCTTATTCTTCAAATTTCTTAGCTGGAAAGAAATAATCATATCATTTGTATCATAGATAATAATTGTTCATTATTAGGCAATGAAACAACCAACAAAGCTTTAGAAACTCTATTTTTAGATGAAGTAAGTTGTGCATGTGTGCTGCTTGCAATTGGTATAGGTGTATTTCTGGGTTTCCACCTTGCCTGATGTCATTTCAAGTGATAGTCCAAAAGTAAAAGATGAGCAGAAGGAAGTAAATTTTAACAAAAACTAAATTGGACTCTTCTCATTTTCTTTTTGTCAAATGTGTTGCAACGCTTTGTCAATTACACTTACATGGAAGACTCTAATTCTACTAAATTTTTTACATTTGAACTAGGCGGAGTTAGCTGTTTCAACACTTTCTTCTTGGTTTTTGTGGCTAAATGGGGTGACAAGTCCTTTTCCACAATAGGTGAATGACAGCCAAAACCCAGTAGTTATTGATAAGGAAAGAGTTGAGCCAGATAAGGAAAAGAAGCCAACAGAGCTCCAAGCGTTAAAGATGAGCCACACAAGGAAAATAAGACAACGGCTCCAATCATTGAATGTTAGTAACATATGGTAGTCTGACAACCTATAAAAGGCATGATTGCCTACAACTGTACGCAGCCCCACAAATCTGTTATTCCCATATTACAAACTGTAAAGATGTATATTTAAGAATATTGAAATAAGTGCTGATCTCACTGAGAGAGAAAGAAATTCAACAATTCTTTACATCATTTTCTTTAGTTATCATGTTGGTACATGAATAATACACTGTTTTGTGGAAATGGAATAACATTAAAGGATGCAAATTCTGTAAGCAATTTTCTCTGCTCAGATGGATGACCAAATTTAGGATATTATGATGGTAATTTGATAACAACAATAAGGTGGAACATTTGCACCCATATGACATGGTTATTTTTTGTGCAATCTATGATGCAGCTAAAAGAAATTTTACCATTTAGAGTGTAGTTGTTGCAAAACAAAATGAACTCTGGACAAAGTATAGCATGTAATGGACTTGCTTCAGGGTTTGACGAAAAAGGAGAAAACTCTTTTTTTCTGCGTAAAAAAGGAGTAAACTCGTAGAAATGTGATAATAGTTGCAGAATACCATATTAATCATTTTGGTTGTCATGCGGTTTGATTTTCTTTTGAGTTTTCTCCACTTTCTTTTCCTTCATATTACAATTGCCAATCGTTTTTCTATCTCAGTGATCTCACTGCTTGAAAATGCAAAGTTTATAGAGGTTTAGGATCATGATTACTTGGATCCATTGTAGCTATTTAATTTGTGGTTGCTTAATGGTACAGGAGATGGGGTTCCATAGTTTTTTTTTCTTTTTCTGATGCAATATTTTCTCATAATCTGTCGTACTAACACTGATTTTGGCATCTTGTGCAACACATGTTGCAGCATCAATGAATCAGACAATTCAGTTGGTAAGGGAGAAGCTCAATAAGGTGATAACCCTCTAAACTATGAGTTTGCTTGCTATATCCTCTTGATAGTGTTAAATTTTGGAATGTAATTTAATTTGTAGATTATTTGAATTTGTGTTTGTTTGTTTGTTTGATTTTAAAAAATCATATTTATTTACTCTGAATTGGTGTTTGTTTTTATTTTATTATATCATAGTTATAAATTCTTTCTGGGAGAATGTCTTGATTATGAGAATATTTTGGTAGAGGAATTGCCGAAAAGATAAAAGAAACAGAAGAGGATAAGCCAAGAAAGCGGATGAAATAATTGCCAACAAATACTTGTTTCTCTTTTGTATTCATTAAATTTTTTGTTGTGCTAATTGAACAAGATTTTTCTTATATTTTTCCTTGTATTTTGAATAATGGCTATTCAATATATTTCATTTCATATTATTACTCATGAAATTATGCATTTTCTTGCATGGCCTTATTTAAAATACAACTAAAGCAATAAACTTCTAAATAGCAATTTCAAATGAATAAAAGTAATTTCTCAAGAAATCATATAAACATTCATGTTCGAACAAAATAAGGAAACATTCAAGTTAAAATAAACATTCGAATGAAATTTCTTGTTCAAACAAACAAATACGTTCGAACAACCAATGATGACTATCAAAGTTGACAGATTTGCGATGAAATCTTCCTGTTCAAACAACTTTGCTTGTTCGAAGAAAACTCTGTTCGAAAGGATATGTGTAGTGACGATTTTAAATTTTCGTCGTTGATTACTTTCAGCGACGGTGTTTAGGCGAGGAATTGACAACGAAAATTTTTCATCGCTGAAGACTCAGCGACGAAAATTTTCGTCACTGAAGGCCAAAACTGTTGTAGTGTCGTTTGTTTCGTGTGCAAAGTACTCAATAATCAACCAGGGTGTTCCAACTAGTCTTATACAATTGACCATTTCCGAAGAAAATTAGCACGTTGCTTTCTAATCCAAATCCTAGCAAGCTCTTGTTTCAATTGGTGTATCTAAGCAACGAATTTGAAGGTGAGCCAGAATCTGATTGGGTTTGGAACACGGGTGTAATCAGTCCGGCTCTCAGTAACAAGTAATTATAATTAAAACTAGGTTTTGATCGTACCCAATTTTTTAACCCAAATGCAAGAATTACCCACAATCTCCTCCTCGCCATTGCGGCAGGATTGGACAGCATGAAGGATCTTTTTGGTTAGTAGTAATCATAACCAGTTCTAAGAGACAAGTAGGCAACGTAATGAACATTTATACCTCTTTCCGAAACGATCTCAGTTTATTTTTCCAGCTTATTTAAGAATTTCCGTATTTTTCCCAAATAGAAGAGGCAAAGAACGTCCTAATTGCATCCGTTAAAACAATGACAACACGATAATTTTATTGATAATAAAATGCTTATAGCACAAGACAATAAACAAGCTTAAGTCCAATCACGCCATGAAAGGGAAAAGTGAAATTGGTAACTGACGAAAAGATATATGTGGCCTTATATCAACTGTAGATCAGTAGATTTATGCGCACTGGAAGCCCGAGGGGACACTCTTTCCGCAGTAGTTGAGCAGAAAGCTCAACGACACGGGGACATTCAGGTTGATGCCCAAGACATTAGCTTTGATGGCCGTGCACAGGCAAACAGCTGCTTCGAGATCCACAAGACCCTGAATGAGGCTGCAGCAAGGGGACTTTGGCGGTGTACCAACAACAACATGTCCCAAGTCATTTAGCAAGTTGGCGCATACACCCAACTTCAGGGTATCCTTGGGACAAGTGGGCTTAGGTGGCGGTGCGTGCTTGGAGTGGTGGTGTTTGTGACCCTTTGGGGGTGGTGGGCAGGCGACATAAGTAGAGCTGACCGTAACAAAGAAGAGGAGGTTGAGAGAGAGGAGGAGGGCAATGGACGCTAGAGCCTTGGAAGCCATCTCAAGACACCCCAATTCTTTGATGGGTAGTGAATATAAGGGAATTAATGTCGCTAGAGCAAATATGAGTACTGTATGGACATGATGAAGTGAGTGAAGGGTTTTATAGGGGAAGAATGTGAAAGAATTTTAGAGAAGATTGAATTTGGCAGCGTAAAAACTCTTGGCTCTGCTTGGATTGCATTTAAAAGGTATTCTATTAAAATTTTGTTACAGAGGAGATTACAAAAGATAAGATACAAACGTTAACTTTCTTAAATTAGACAATATACTTCATTACCCTTCTGTTTCTGCAAACCTTTTATCTGTTCAACGCCTTTGGTCTTATTCTTAATATTCTCCTCCTTTTTTTCTGGCCAAAACCAATTAAAATAAGACCCAATATGTGTCGGATGTGGGCACATTAAGATGTAATACAGATCAGAGGCGAGCACAACCTGGCAGTGCAACATGCATGTAGGATAAGTCTTTAGGATTGAATACGGAGTCTGGATTTTTCTGCGTTTGTTAGTTGTCAGTTGTCCCTCTAACAAATAAAGTAATATCCGTAGGTGGAAAATAACATGCTATAGTCTGATTTCTTGATGTATGGCATTTAGTACTTTGTTTTCTTCTGGTCCATTTGGACGACCATTAATAGAGCTAACCACACCAGGTTAAATTGGGCTTTCTACATGATTCAATAGTGTTCTTGTGCAGGAAAACAAAAGCCCAAAAGAAGCCTGGTGTACAGGTTGTTGCTAGCTTTGTCCTTTCTCCTTTGTGAACTCAATTTTGATATGTAATAGACGAGAACCCAGGCTGCTACACACGTCCAAATCACTAGGCATGTGAACCCCTGCTGCTACCACTGTCACGAAGGACCTGATGGTGGATAAACTCTAAAGAAATATATATGAGACGAAGGGGAAAAGTGAAGGGTTTCGAGTAAGAATAAGAAAGGAAAGTTTTAGCTGTGGCTTCCAAGATATGGCAGGATAGGATCAAGTAACATTTGAGTTACTGCTACCCAAGTTGCGTAGATCTACTTTTTTTTTTCCCAACGTCGGTAAGGATCTTTATAATCAAGTATAATATATATATATATATATATATATATATATATATATATATATATTATACGTGCAATCGTTCTATACTCTTCTGATTCAATTTGCACCGAGAATCAAGGTGATAGAAATGTCTCATGACTCTCATCCTGATCCACAAACATACAAGCCGTCATTTTTGTGGTGCTTTGGCATTTTCAGAGATTTGGAACAGATCCCCGTGACATCGTTCTAACTTTGACCTCAATTTCCTCTTCGCCTAGCTAGCTAGCTAGCAATCCCGTGATAGGTTCCAATACTTTTTGTCAAGTAGGTGACTGTGTTTTATGCTTGCAGCTGTGTTTTCTGCTTGTGTTAGTTTTTTTATTGTCTCTTTTATCAATTTAGGCATATTAGCTTGTATTTGCTGGCCTCTGTGGCTTGTTTGGCCTCTGTGGTTTGTCCGTCCCTTCGGGGACTTTGTAGGACCTTTGGGTCCGTTTGCTCGTTGGCCCGCCGGCTCTTCGGAGTGTCTGGTACGCCTTTTAGAGCCTCCTGAGGTGTTAAAACCTCCTTGATCTTATCTCAATACATATGCTACTTATGCTTTTAAAAAAAAAAAAAAAAGTAGGTGATGTCTAGCGATTAATTAATCCAATTACCAGCTCATGATCAAAAGGTCTTAGACTGTCAATGTCCCCTTATCGAAAGTTTCATTATTTCATACAGGGCCACGCAGTCTCATGGAGGCATTGAGTTCACATTCTTTGACAAGAGATGAAGCCATGGCTCCCGAGCATTCAAGCATTGTACTGACAAATTTCAATCACAATATCCTTCTGTTGACAGCAACATAATTAAAACGGCATCTACGGGATCCAACCCTATGACAAGGTAATTAAGATGGCAATATCACTGCCTTCTGAGGCCTTTCTGTCATTCGTGGCGTATCCGTCCCTTCGGGGACTTTGTAGGGCCTTACGGTCCGTTTGCTCGTTGGCACGCCGGCTCTTCGGAATGTCTGGTTCGCCTTTTAGAGCCTTCAGAGGTGTTAAAACTTCCTTGATCTTATTATCAATATATATTCAAAAAGAAAAAAAAAAGATGGCAATATCAAAGCTTACTAGAAAATTTTCAGAAATTGATGCTGAAGTTGATGAGAAGCATGAGAGAAAATGAGGTCCAGCTAAACGAATTTGACGTGCTAGAATTTGCCCGCTTCTGACCTTTCACTGATTGCAACAAATTTATCCAAAAAAAAAAAGGCAGGAACGAAAGCCTCGTTTGCAAGGAACCAAAATATCAGTGTTTACCATGCTCTTAACAGTTTACACCAGTCTTTGCCAAAACGACTCTCTGGCCCGACGTCCATGTGGTGTTATTATCCGTTGAATCAACCAACCAGATCTCTAAAATCTCTGCAACGAAGTTAAAGAGGTTCACACTACTCACTACAGCCAAGCTAGTTGGGCCATTGAAGTCTGAAGATGAGGTTGCTGGCCTTAGAGACTTCTTCCTTAACCATCCTGGTTGCTCGCTGTCTTGGATTTCGCGGAATCAGAACTTTTTCGCTCATTCTTTAGCTAAATGGGCTGTTGACACTTGTTCTTTTGGTTTCTGGGATAGTCTCCCCCGACATATTTTATCTTGCGATGTTATCCTGTAATTTGCACTCTGTCGCTTTATTTCTTTTTAAAAAAAACCAACCAGAACTCAGTTAAAAAAGTTCAAATTTACAGGAATATGCCCAGTCGGGAAAGGAAACGAGATCTTAAGTTGCCAAGCATGCATTGCTAGTTCTGCATGCCACAATAGGGCACATTTCATAAACTATATCCAATCACGTGCCACCGTTATAGCCTCAAATACAAATATGGTCACTTAAGACTATATCAGCACTCTTGATTTATAACACAGTATGTAAGCTTCAGAATGACCACGGATCTTACAATCCATCCAGCCGCTCTTGAAGTGGCATTCCACATTAATCACTTCCCATTTTCCCATTGGTACCCCATAGTTTACATCTGATTACATACTCTTACACCCAAAATGCCGGTTTCCTTAGAATCATCCAACACCTACTCCAAATACAGCAACATGGCAGACAATTTGTGTTATCCAACAACTGACAAGCATAAACGTGAAACTATGTTTTGTCGTTACAATCAACACAAAAGAGATTCATGCTGAACCAAATTTTGCTCTATGTTTGAACATGTTTGCTTTGCTGACACATAAATGTCAAACATGTTGCATTATTTCAACCAGTCTCCAAAAGGATAAAAACAAACAAAGGGGACTCACAACTGGAACAACAATACCGTTCAATTGGTCACCCATTAAATCTAACTATGGTTCGCCACCAAGCTCCACTCGCAGGTTGTCGTACGGGTATACTTTTGGTGTCTGCTCAATAGAAAAGGACATGTCATGATGCAGCATAAGAAAGCAATTATCTCCGTAAGCGTCAGGAATAGAACAAAAGATATACAAAATCTAAATAGAAAGTAAAATAGAGATAAGATTTGAAACATGAAAAACACAGAGCAGATTGAGAAAAATGGAAAAGACCAATGTACTTTCTGACACAGTAGCACCTCAATATGTTAGTGTCATCGTTTCACCAGCTAAAAGAACCAGTCTAAGCACCACATTGTGTACTAGATCTCATGCTACAGTTGAAAAGAGTTTTCTTTCTGAATGGGTTAATGTCTTGTCACGTTTCGAAATGTTATATAATCATAAAGGCCAGCTTTAGCCATTCTTTTCTCCAACATACCACATATCAAAGTATCTGAGTCAAAGGTGATAATCCTAAATCATAAAAGATCACCCCCCACTTGAACTAATCAGTAAATAAGCAGAGAAGTTGATCATTTAGCTACTACTTCCTGAGTTTAAAGCATATCTTGAGTTCAATTGATGTAAGCGAGCCATATCTTCGGTGTTTTTAGTAGCAGTTGATATCAATTGGGTCGTATGAAACAATAAAGTTGCTCTATTATCATCGCAAAACCAATGGTTTTTGACCTGTTAATATAAACACACTAAATCGAAGTGAATAACCTTCTAAAGTAAGTGCAGAACTGCATGACCTTCAAAGATTACGAGCAATGACATCTGGTGTGATATGTTAAGAGTCATCTAAAGTTTCCTTCATGGTCTTAGAAGAAGCAGGATACCTAATTCATCATGAGCATTCTCTTAAAGGAATACCCAACAGACAACTGAATCATCTTCCATGCCCCACATTAAGTGGCGCACTGGATTAAGATCATTTGCCAATGTTCACCAAATCCAAATAGGAACCTATTTTCCAACAACTAATTGAGAAGCAACTCAATCCGATAAGTTGTAGAGCCGATACTTGGGGTCAATTGCATAAGCCCTTCTTCTTCTTCTTCTTCTTCTTCTTCTTCTTCTTCTTCTTACTGGATTAAGATCATTTGCCAATGTTCACCAAATCCAAATAGGAACCTATTTTCCAACAACTAATTGAGAAGCAACTCAATCCGATAAGTTGTAGAGCCGATACTTGGGGTCAATTGCATAAGCCCTTCTTCTTCTTCTTCTTCTTCTTCTTCTTCTTCTTCTTCTTCTTCTTCTTCTTCTCTCTCTCTCTCTCTCTCTCTCTCTATATATATATATATATATATATATATATATATATATATATATATATATCTTTCTCACTCCGTACCAGAGAAGGAACCGCTGGGGAGGGTTGTCTGAGTGTGAGTGTGGGTCTATGACAATCGGGCTCTGCTTCCTTTTTTTGTGATTTTGCGCAAGGCATTTGACCCTAATTTGAAGAAATCCCCTTATTGAAATAAAATTACTACCCCTATAGGCCATGAAAAATGGCAAGAAACTCAATTCTAGAATGAACAAGTTGAGACAAATTCGAGTCAGAAAATTCAAAATAGACATAGCAGAGCACAGCTACCATATAGTACAATAACTATAGGGGAAAATACACTTTGCACCCCTGAACTATGGGGGCATTTACACTTTGCACCCAAAATTTATCGATTTCGTGACATTGAGCCCATGAACTTTTAAAATTCGTCGCTTTGCACCCTAGACCCTAATTTGCCGTTATTTCTCACGGTAAACAATGAACGTGCCATCCACGTGACATGTCCCCGTTTACATTGTCCATTTTGCCCTTTAGGAAAAATACACTTTGCACCCCCAATTATAGGGAGTACTGACACTTTGAACCCTCAACTATAAGGGTACTGAAACTTTGCAACCCCCCCCCCCCCGGTCTTCCAATTTCGTGACAATTTCGTTGATTTGCACCTCACAAGCCAATTGACAGTTAAATTGGATAATAAATCTGTCAAGTGTCGCCCAAATGATTCAATGATTATGCAAATCAGGAAGTTATTTATATCATTGTGTTTCGCTGATAGGTAGATGATTTTTAGGAAACAAATTTTTTTATTTCAAATTGATTATTTGTTTATTATTTCTTTCTTAGTTTGTAGTTTATCGGTTGGATATTTAGAATTCGAAGCGATTCCATCTTTGATATTTTTTTTATAACTTTGAAGCGATTTCAATTGCAGAGAGATTTTGTGTTTTGTTTCCCCCTCTCGGCTATCGATATGTTATTGAACTAGGAGGCTTTGCACGTGATAGATTTACAGTCGCATTTAACGATTAATTTGCTTGTGAGGTGCAAATAGATGAAAATGTCATGAAATTGGAAGACGGAGTGCAAAGTGTCAGCACCCCATAGTTGGGGGTGCAAAATGTATTTTTCCTAAAGGGTAAAATGGGCATAACAAGCAGAAGTGACTCACGTGGACGGCACAGGGGTATTTACCGTCACATTTAACAGCTAATTCGGCTGTGGGGTGCAAATCGACGAATTTTAAAAGTTCATATCGATAAATAGGGGTGCAAAGTGTAAATGCCCCCATAGTTCAGGGTGCAAAGTGTAATTTCCCCATAACTATATAGCAAAATCAATTTACCCACAGGAACGTAAAGATCGAGTTGGAGCTCTGACTTACAAACGGAATCTTAGAGGGCTTGTCGTTTAACACAGCCAACATTCCCAAAGACACGAAGAATCCCAAACCTCCGCACAGCCAAGCCAATGCTTCGTACTGTTTCCAAATTCAGAAGAAAAAAAAAATAAGCGGTCGCACTTTGATTGTCAACAAAATTTTCAAAATTCCTACTTCAGATACTCAGAAATGGGAGTTCGTCAATGGATAAAAATTGTTACCTTTCCAACCGTATCGGCAATGCGATCTATACAGGGCTCGGGAAATGGGGTCCCGTTGTCCCAAACCAGCTCGTCATTGACAGGAACCTGAAACAATAAAATAAAATCCGAGGTATCGTCTTCTAATGCTTCCGAGAATCATGTAAGAAATGGCAAATCTTTCAACTGCGAGCGAGAGTGACAACGTAGGGATTTCGTTAAAAGGGTTTATGCACTCACCGGTTTGTCGGGGACGAGGTGCTTGCCGACGGGGAGCCCCATGCCGGAACGGAGGCGAAGAGAGGACGCCACTGAGCGGGAAACGACGCCGTTCCCGCCCATGATCCTGGAAGCTACGTTGCTCATTCTCCCTGCCATTTTCGTTTCCCTCGATTTGCTTATTCCTCTTCAACAAAACAGTCGCTCCTCCGTGTGCATCTCCATAAAGGAAGCAAATTAGGCAACGCGGTCAACGACGCCGTTTGGAAGTGGTGTCCCCTCTTGTGGGCTGCCGAAGTGTTTTGGGCCACTTCGTTGAATGGCTGAGTTTGGACCTTACCGTCCCAGCCTCAGCTTGCCTTTTTGGATTACTCTCTTTCCGTGCTTCGGCTTCGATCTGTAAACTAATATTTGTCTAAAAAACGGTTCGGATAGGTCCCAAATAACAGAAGCTATCAAATAAAAATTACATTTTCAGTGGATAAAAGTAAAACGAATAAAAGAAGCAAGCAAATGGCTTCGGAGGGTCGTGACATTGGACGGTTTATACTAGAGTCTTCATGGTTGTATATCTATTTTACAAATTGTTCCATGTTATAGCGGATAATTCGAGGAACAAGTGTAATTTTCTATTTTTATTCTAAGGAACACAGAAAGCTCTAAAAATAAGTATTCAAAAGAAATTCTTTTTTTTCCTTAATAATCAGATAGATTCGTTGCACCCAGCATTTGTGTACTAGGCACGAAAAGATCCAATCGAAACTCACTAACACGAGAGCACAACATATATGGATGTTTGAGGGTGGAAATTTTGGGCATTGGGGTTTGAGAAATATTATAAAGTAAAGATATGTTACGGGAGTTGGTGAAAAAGTGAAGAGAGAAGATTTTTAATAAATATTATAATAAAAAAAATTATGTGATGAATTTTTTATTATTAAACCTAAATTTTTTAGCCCAAATTATTGGGGCTCAAACAAGATATAATCAAACATAACCAAAAAAATTCGAAAAAGAAATTAGTTGATTTTTTTTTATAACTTGAGAAATTCATTGCAACTGCGGTTGTGTACCGAGTTCGAATGACTCGCAAGCCCATTAAAAAGCATGCATCCAGATAAGAGTGTACGCTAAAATTTGGCCGGCCTGATAGTCTTAACTATTATTTGAATTAAGGACTTCCTCACATTCTATAATAGGCTCGAACTTAGATATAGGTAATCTTATTTTGTTTTTTTTTCTCGCTGACATGATATATTGTCACTGCCTTGTAATATCATTTATCTGGTGCTTGATCGTGAGGATAAAACTCAAAACGTGCATGTTTAGCCTTTTGGGAACCCCGAAATGCTTCGTGAGAGAACCTGGACGAGATAGCCAATGGGAAACCTATACAAGTTTTGGTAGGCTGAGAAAGAGTGGCGGGGGAGGTTTGTCTCAAGGCTGTGGTAGAAGTTTGCTTTTATGTTTCTGATTGTTTGATATTTCATTTACCAAAAAACAGACAAAAAAAAAAGGATGGTTAGCAGCACAAATACAAATACCGATAGCCATTTTAAATCAGGATAATTAGACAAGCCCTATAATAAGAAGGTAGACGAGTTAAACTACAATACAAATGGCAAAAGCCTGGTAAGGCTCAACTCAAGTGACCCGGGTGCTGCTTCCTAAGGGAAGCAAATAATAGTAGCGGTCCACCCTCTTAAGTCTTAACATACATGCAACTGGTCTTGCACCTCCAGGATAGTCTTAGCCGACTCCCTTAGCTTGTGCTCCTCCTCATCCGTGAGATGCACATTGGTCACGCCCAGGACCCCACCCCTACCAAGCTGGGCTGGCAAGCTCAAGAACACTTCCCCGCCTTCAATGCCGTAGAACCCCGTTGCAAGGACCGAGACTGGATGGATCTTCCTCTGGTCCCTAAGCAAGGTTCGAGCCAAGTTGGCCACCGAGTACCCAATGGCCCACGATGTGTAGCCCTTCAGGCTAATCACTTCGTAAGCGCTATCTATGACCGCCTTGTGAATGTTCTCCAAGGTCTCCTTCTCGTACGGGATCTCCTGTTTTTCTAGGAAGCTCAACACCGGCACGCCGCCAACACTTATGCTCGACCACAGTGCCACCGAGCTATCCCCATGCTCCCCTACTATGAACGCCTATACAATTATTATTGGAAGCAGAGCAGGTTAACTGAGAACCAACAACCTAGAGTATAATACAGCAAGGAGTATATGAATATAGTCTACTTGGAAACATTATTATGATGTCATTTATGTTTAACACCAAACTTCTTTTAAATCATTATTGAATGCATGGCTAATATACAGGTGGTCCAATTAAAGACCAACTAAACAACCCTATTTCTAAAGCCTATTTCTCATTAGATGGTAAATTCCTTTTCAATCTGATTTTTTAAAGGAAAAATAAATCGATAGAGTAGATTTTAACATAGTAACGTATAATTAAATTTCTGCGACGAAACTTCTTTAAAATATGGAATCGGAATAATTAAAAATCCAATTGGATAAATGAAAATCTATAGCTCCACAAACGCCTACACGTCCCCACTTAACCATAATTTAATCCCCAGTAACCACAGGCGGATCTAGCTAGGGGCAATGGGGGGCAGCCGCCCCCCATCACCCCAAAAATCTGTCAAATTTTTTTTTAGTATGGGCAATTCCCTTAAAAATTTGATCAATTCTCAAACACTGCTTGACTTAAGAAATAGCAGCTGAGCCCAAGAATGTACTGCTGCCCCACTACCTATCAACCAATACTCTAGAGGTTTAGTTAATGGTTTGAAAGAGCAGATCTAACTTCTTTGCTGATGTTACCTTAAAGTGTGTACTGGCCAACACTATTTTGATGGGCCCAAATTAAAAATTTTGGTGAACAAAATAAAATTCAGATTTTAAGTAAGAGGGAAAGAAAATAAAAAACAGTACCTGAGGAAAAAACAGGTGCACTTGCAAATTTGGATATATGTGATTTGTGAAACTGTTTATTTGAATTGGAAAACGTAGGATGTAATTGTCAACTCTTAGTAACAGTATACAGTATAGTACATGTATTCTAATATTTTTAATGGTTTTAGTCTTTAATTTTTAATACTGAATTCTAAGACAATTTTTTACACTACAAAAGAAAAAAAAAATTTTGTTATTTTACTTTTAAAGTTCGACCCCATAGATTCTGATCCTGGATCCGCCACTGCCAGTAACTACCATCTTAAACCGGCTTTCTCCACAACCACTTTGTCAGAGTACGTTTTGACCAAACTGGCGGCCACTATTTTCTTTTCAAGGGAAAAAAACAATTGCCTCGAGTTTTTTTTATGATTAATGATTCCAATTTAATTATTTTAATAGGACAATGAAATCAACCCTAAACTCCAAAAGTATACTTATTTTTTAAAAAACAACAAAGATATGTAAAAATGGTCGACTGTGATATTTTCAAGGAGGCAGAATATGTGCTTGAAGAGAACTCAGATCGCCGCCACTCACCTGCACATCCTGAGCGTTGACGTCGAGATGATCTGCGATCAAGAATTGAAACCTGGAGGAATCCAGATTCGTGCCCGACCCGATAACACGGTTCGACGGGAAGCCGGAGAGCTTCCACGCCACGTATGTCAGCACATCCACGGGATTCGAAACAATCACCAGAATCGCCTCCGGGGCGTGCTCCGCGAGGGGGGGAATAATATTCCGGAACAGAGACACGTTCCTCTGCAGCAGGTTCAGCCTGGACTCGCCCGGGATCTGGCGGGCCCCTGCCGTGACAATGCAGATATCGGATCCGACGGTAACGGCGTAGTCGACGGAGGCGATGATTTTGGTGCGGGGGAGGAAGGCCGCGGCGTGCTGGAGGTCGAGCATCTCACCGCGGAGCTTGTCGGGCTTGGCGTCGACGAGAACGAGTTCGTCGGCGAGGTCTTGGGTTAGGATAGTTTGGGCTATGGCCATGCCCACGTTGCCGGCCCCAATGACGGAGATCTTGGTGTGGCGCTTGATTGTGGAGGGAGGAGCGGCGCCTTTGATGGGCTTGAAGAAGGCCCCGGTGAGGTCCAGGCCTCCTGGGCCCAGTGACGAGACTGAATAGCTCTTGTGCATTGTGATTCGTGAAAACTGTAAGATTTCGTTGGGTAGGATTTGTTACGCAGAGCGTTGGGGGAGTGCGAGGGATTTATATCTGTCGGAGGAGAAGGGGAACTGTGGAATTATGAAATAGAGCGTTGAGTGAGTGGGGCGAACGTCACGGAGTTTCAAGTTTCAATGGTCAACCTTCTGGAAGAACTGGCCAGGAGTTGCTTTCTGGCATAGTACCGCCACCCTAATTGAAGAGAGTAATAAGCCTAGCATAAATATATATATATATAAAAAAACAGAGAGAATAATGCCAACACCACGCGCACACAGTACGTATCTTGGGTCTGTAACAGCGACACTTCCGGATAGCGACTCTTTTAGGATGATAAATATCGAAACTTAGAAAAAAAACCCTTCGTTATCAAAGTATTAAATTATTTGCAATCTTGTGAAATATATGAGACCGTGAACATTATGTACAGTAGTTGAAATATGTGACCAATTGCAACTTTAAACGAGTAATTTATTTTCCAACATTAATTTATATAGTATCTTAAATACTATGGCTATTTATTTTTTTACAGCCACTGACCTTATTATGTTTGATTATATGAGATGAGAGGAGAATAAATTAGAAATGCATTTTATAAATGTCAAGTTTTGTATTAAAACTTTATTAAATGGAATTGAATCATTATATAATGATTTAGAGAGCCTTAAAAAATTATATTGAATAATCTAAAGCGTAGATATAGCATAGAGTGGGCTTAGTAATTATCAATGTGAGCTTGGTGCATAACTACCCTCAACTTAACATTAGTCATCCTACGTCACCCTTACGAGAAATTTGTATCTTTTTAAATGTTTTTTTCTAATCAAAAAGAGTAAAAAGGGCTGACCAGCGTAGCCAACTTTCTATAAGCGTGACCATAAAAACTCTCACCAGCTGCAACATATTCAAATTGAGTCATAGCTACATATTCTGTGAAGGGATGACGTGAGAGTGATATTGGAGGTACGAGTCAATTCAAAAATCTCCCCACACTCTTTCCTAGACAGCCTATTTCAGACCCATATCACTCGGGCTACACGCTGGTGGTATCTTTCTAAATGTTTTTAAATTGAACCCAACACATCTTGGGTTAATTTAGAACCTACCTACTATATATATATAGCGGAACTGCCCTTTGCTATCTTGCAATGTCACGCCGACACTTTAGTAATGTGAGTGCGTTTAATCTAGACTCATTCGGGGCTCTCGAGCTAAAACCTACTAGCCCCATCGGAAAAAAATTAAAAATTGGGTAAGTTCTTCGAAGTCAATTGATCAGGTGAATAGTCGAATTCCGACTGCCGACCTTGTTTTACAATGATCAGAATTCATGAAAAACCACTTCAAGCAATGTCTATACTCGATCCTTTAATTAACTCTTATCACTACAATTTGTATCATAATGTAATGTTTTTCAATTAATTTTATTATCACCTGACAAAAATAAACATAACTTATTAGTCACTATGCACTAATTCACGCTATCATCGTCATTGGACTGCCACAGCCCAAAACAAAATATTTATATCACTTGTTGTGCAAACTACCACGACGTGCGCTACAACAATTGCAGTTTCGTGTTGTATCCAACGGACCAACGGGGTGGTTATCTTTGCAACGGAAGAAGACAGCTTGCACGCGCCTACCGAGTGCAAGTGGGCCTGTTTTTCTTCCAAGTTCAATAAGTACGGATTGAACGAGTCATAGAGTGCGACGATATGCAAGTCACGTGCATGAAAATCTTGAAGCCCACGGTTTCTGCATCATCGCTGAGAAAGTCCGTACTGGGGGTTTCTTGTTGCCACCCACGTCTCGCGGAAATTATGGACGGTGTGGGCTGGCGACACAAATATCAATAGAAAAGTCTCATCAACTAATCAACTCCATAGATAATAATATAAACGATGCCCTATCAGTAGTCAGGGAACATATTTGGGGTTCTTATGCAAAATTTTAATTATTTTTCTTTTTAAAATAATATTTCGAATAGCTTTTCTTTTAAATATTTTTCCTAAGTTGACCATTAGATTATTACCAGTAATATCAGATATCTTCTGCATCATTGTTGCAAGTATAATAATATTAATAGGTCAAGTATCTAAGTCACGATCTGCTCGATTGATTTTTGATAGATGGTGTTAAATAGTGGGCTTAAATGCTAATAATATTCATGTGATTTAAAGTTTATTAAAAAAAAAACTCTTTGTATTTCAATTTGGATGATTTGTGATTTAAAATTTATTAAAAAAACTCTTTGTATTTCAATTTGGATGATTTTCGTTCCTGTACTTCATTTTCAGCGCCTAACTTAGGGGGGTCGTATTGGAACTTGCTCTCGTGCCTGATTCCTGATGAATCGACGAATGAAGGCCTTCCATTTCTGCCCCGCGACGATCTCGGACCACTCTCGGAGTTTCTCGAAGGCCACGGAACCACCAGGTCTCCTCGTGGACCTAAGTCGATCACTTCCGTCCCCACCAGACCAATCTGACGACGGAGGATCGCCGGGAGCCGACACAGGGGATACAGAAGCTGCAACACCTGTTGGCCACGAGAGCATTCGTTCGCTCTTCGCCGATTGATTCAGAGTCTCTGCCCTCCATATTTCAGCCTGATACCTCCATGGCCGCAAAATATTCGAGGATGTATTGCGAGTACAACCAGGCGAGCTTATGCTGGGACTATGACGAGAAGGTTCACTGCGCCAACTTTCTGGTTGCGAGGCATTCCAGGAGCTTGCTCTGCCATGTCTGTCAGTCTTCGACTCCTTGGAAAGCGTCTGGGCCAAGCTAACTCCCACAGTATTTGTCTGCGAGGGTTGTGTGGATATCTATAGTTGATCAATACGCGACGCAGAGAGTGAGGTAGCGGTGGTGAACGATGATGATGATAGCGGTAGAGATTAGGGAACAGATTGCCTCCGAAGGCAATTCCCTCCAAAGGCACCGAATAGAGGGCTGAGATTGCAATTTTTCAGATCTAACGGTATAAAACAGTCCACCTCATTTAATGAAATTTTTTTTCTCTTGCCAGCTCATTCTCTCTTTTCATTTCAGCTCGGCTCCTTGGCTTTCTCGGAGATGGTTCTTAAGTACATAAGCCAGATTCTTCTGGAAGAGCCCTCCATTTTTTACGACCCTTTGGGTCTCCAAAGCACCGAGAAATCCTTCTATGATGCTCTGGAAAAGAGATACCCGCTCCCCAATCAATACCAACAAGCAAGTTATCTGCATAGCCACTTCCATGGTCTAGACGGAGATCTGTTGGTAGTGGTAATTATTGTACTGATGGGTTGAAGCTTTTGGGCCGGAACATTTTCACTAATAGGGAGTCGATTTTGCAATTTAGGAGATGCTTAGAGGAAGCAAGTCAGTTTCTCCCAAAGGATAATTAGTTGGTTATTGATTTTGAGTTTAAACCTGGTGTCAACAGAGAAACAGGGGCATCACAAGATGGTGAAGGTTGAGAAGGAGAATTCACCGGATGGGTCAAAGGGGAAAGGAGCAAATAGTTGGAAGGTCTGTGGAAATCCAGTTGACTTCGGCTCACCAAACTCGATCGTTCTTTCCAAAATTTCAGACTTCAGTTTTGAAACAGCAAGGTTAATGCACAGCTTGAGCCAAGTGCAATTTTTGAAAATTGTTGGTTGTCATGAGCTCACAACTTTGTGGGAAAAGATGCCCATGGGGCTGCAGAGTTTAAGATTCTTGAGAGAGCTGTATATTGAAGGTTGCCCAACACTAGTTTCCTTTCCACCGTCTGGTTTTGCTCAACGTAATTAAACTAAAAAAATAACAACTTCCTATAGAAACAGAGAAAACAAAAACATAGGAAGAGAAAACGAACCCAGTGGATGCTCGAGCTTAAACGAAGTTTTGCCATGGATCCTGAACTACGATCACCCCTGAGAAAACCAAACACCGAAACATTAAAATGAAGAGAGGAAAGAGACAAGCCGGAAGAGATGAAGAGAGCCGAGCCGTAGAAGAGATGAAGAGAGGAAGGAGCCAAGCCGGAAGCCTCAAAAATTCATTAAATGAGGTGGAGTATTTTCCACCGTTGGATCTACAACTTGAATTGTCAGCCCTCCATTCGGTGCCCTCGGAGGGAATTGCCTTCGGAGGCAATCCGTCCCGTAGAGATTATAGTGATGGTTCTTTGCGCCAAAGAAGAAGATATATGTGGCTTATCAATGTGGCGTCGACCAGGAGAGAGGACAGGGGACAAGCCATTGGCTATGATATGACCTCCGTTTGCCACTGACATAGGGATTTTTTTTAGAAGACGTACGAAGGACATGGACCAAAATCATCCAAGTTGAAGTACAGATTTTTTTTTTGGGTTAATGACTTTTTTAGTCCTTAGGTTTTCACAACTTTACATTTTCGTCCTTGGGTTTTCTCATTTATCACACGTAGTCCTCGGGTTTCATAGTTTTGTCAAAATGGTCCTTCCGTCAACGAATTGTCCAGTCAACTAACGGCATACACGTCATCACCAATCAAAACGTGACACGTGTAACTTCTTTTTTTAAACAATGCCACGTCATTTCGCTAAAAAAAATACAAAAAAAAGATTTTTTTCGTGAAAAAAAAAGCAAACTTGCCGGAGTTGCAGAGGGGTGACTCCCTGAGCCACCGTCCTCCAAGGAGCCACCCCGCAAATGGGGGAGCCCAGATCCCCCGTGAGGGGTGGCTCCCTGAGCCACCGGCCTCCCCTTGTCCAGGGGAGGCCGGGAGCCACCCCACTGGGCTCCCCCCGTGAGGGGGGTGCCTCTTTTTTTTTTTTAACGTAAAAAAATCTTATTTTTTATTTTGTATTTTTTTTAGCGAAATGACGTGGCATTTTTTTTTAAAAAAGTTACACGTGTCACGTTTTGATTGGTGATGACGTGTATGCCGTTAGTTGACTGGGCAATTCGTTGACGGAAGAGGACGGAAGGACCATTTTGACAAAACCATGAAACCCGAGGACTACGTGTGATAAATGAGAAAATCCAAGGACGAAAAAGTAAAGTTGTGAAAACCTAAGGACTAAAAAAGTCATTAACCCTTTTTTTTTTTTTTTTGAAAACCTTAAACCATAGACGTTTTTAGCATTTAAGCCTAAATAGTGGCCGGTTGGAGGGCCCCATTGCGGAGACTCAAGGTTGGGACTTGGATCCCTCCCCTCTACATTCGTCCATGCATGCTGCAGGAAAAATGCTCAGCGTGGACCCAAAAGGCAGCCAATATTCACGTTTACATTTGAACCTTACCGCACTCTTAGACTAACAAAAAGGAAAACCACTGGCGAAGACCACTTGGAACATTGTTTTCCAAGAAATCTACCTTAAGTTTGAAACATTAAAGAGCCAAACTTCATATGCGTGCGGGAGAATAAAAGTATGAAGGATAGATGAACCTTCCTATACGTATACCTAGCTATCTAGGTGCGAGAAGACCAATGCCGAATAAGACTTGAGAGTACACGCCTTCCCGGAACACCATCTGAAGTTTCTAAGATGATTTGTCGTGGTTTTATTCAAATATGGATACAATATTGGGTACTTTTTTTTACTTAAAAAAAAAAACGAGAGGCTCATTGTGGAATTTGTGGTGTCATGGACCCGCCTACTTAAAGTCGGATACAGACATATCGTGAGGCTCCCAAAGCATTAGTGAGAGGTTATGGTCGTGCCTAAAGCTTGTATGACTGAAAACGCATAAATTCCTACGACAAGAGTGTTTTGAACTCCTACCTTAGTACTTGAGACACAAAGCAGATCAAATAATGGTGACCACTAGACTCTAGAGCACCTCAAGGGGACAATACAATGAACACTTACAAGTCGCTTGGCTACAATCATCATAGAGCCTCAACTTGTATTACATTTTCTTTTTTGAGAAAATAACGATAATCATCTACAAACATAAAGTCATCCTTAGTCCTACTATGCTAAAAAAAAACAAATTCTGTCTATTTTATTTGATGAATTATAATCCTTTGCTGAACCCCCTTTTATCACACAGGCCTAAGAACTAACTTCCTAATTACTTGGGCTTCTCTAACTAAACAGTTACAGCCCATTAACTAAACTAAGGTTTGCACATTACAAAATATCATCGTCACAAAGACTCCTAAACTGTAATGTGGTAAGCAGAAATTCTTGGGCTTGTGTACTAATATATTAGTCCCCCGTTATACTTTTGACATTTCCTTGAGAAAAAACCAAAACAGAACGCTTAAACGACATGAAAATAGTGCTTCGCAATAGAGAGGATAGTCTCAATTCATAAGTCATAACCTCGTCCCGTTGCGAGAGAACCCCTCGCTGACCTTCGGACAGAGGGAGGGTGAGAGAGAGAGAGAGAGAGAGGTGAAAAATGGAACGCGAAGTTCGCGAACTAGCGGAGTTGGAGCGACTCCAAACCCAGATTCTCCAAAGGATTTCGAAACTTGAGCTCTCTTTTTCACCCCAGGATCTCTCTGCATCCCTCCCTGTCCCTGTTCCCTCCCAACCCGCAATCTGCAACACCGAAACTCGCCTATCCGCCATACTCCGAACCAACGGCGTAAACGACTTCTCGTTCAAGAAGGTCCCATCTGATTACTATGACTGGCCCCTTGAAGCCCGACGGGATGCCGTCGGCGCCGCGACTATCGAACATCTCTGCAAAAGCATCGTCCTGGTAAATGCCTTGGTCCTATCTGAAATTAATTAGTCTGCTCTATTTTGCAGTTGAAATGCATTGGTAAGCTTCACTGCTTCAGCCGCGATTTTGGACGATACAAGTCTGAGGGATATTCGAGTTACAAGTTCTCTAGAAATGGGTCAATGACCAGAAAAGAAGTAACTTTGACTTGAAAATCAGGGCTATTGGTATGAGGATATTCCAGAATTCGCGTTGAAAAATGAGTGCAAGAATCTTTTTCTGCTCGGAGAAATAATACTACAAATATTAATTGGTCTTCTATTCTTGTAAACTAACCACGATCATATTCTAGCAGTTCTTGACTTAGATAGCGTGAGTAGGAAGTCTTGATGGGCTTATGCTATAGGAGAATCAAGGGTTCAGGCTTCTACTTCGGATTTCTATAAACCTGCCTTGTTTTTTTTTTGTGTTCTTGCCACTGGTGCGCATACATTTGTGGTTCTTATTAATAAGTTATAGGTGTATACTTGCTAAAAGTTGAAGTGTGATGAAAATATATCAGAGAAAAGCTTCTAAAAGCATTTCTAGAGTAGAGGCAACTAGAAGAGGAACAGGCACACATTTGTGTATCTTTACAACTTGAAGTGGTTATCCATGCTTAGCATGAATCCAATCTCATGATTCGGAGGAAGCAAAGGTTGTGACTTTAAAGTTCTGTGATCGCCTCTTGGGGACCCCCAGATAGAGAGGGGGGGGGGGAATTGATCTAGCAATATTTTGTTTGAAATTGCTTCAGTTAGCAGACAATTTGTTAGAAAATTTGCTGGCCATACCTGAGATCATGGGCTAAACCATTTGTCTGGTGTGAGTAAACCCATGTAAGCTTGTTGGGAAAATTCAGTTTCTGGTGCCTCCCAATCAGATACAGCAGTTGCCTTGTCATCAATCTTTATGCTTTTACCTTTAATAAGTATTAAATGGAGCATATGGTGGCAGTTCAAGATTATTTGATCCTTTTTCATAGATACTTGAAAGAGCAGTGGCCAGGATCACCCCCCCCCCCCAAACAAACAACCTTTTGTTCTTTTGTGGCTGGCAACGCTATTTAAGATATTTGGTATTCTTGCCTCTTTAACACGTAGTATCATTCATAAAAGGTATTGTTAGGTGCGACCGAATGTGATTCATGCTACAGTTTTAAAAAAATATGACTCCATATATTATAGTTACTTGATGACAACTGCTATCGGGCATGCTTTTAGAGCTAAGCAATACTTTTAGAGTTTTAACATTTAATTCACTGCTTTCCCATGTTTCATTTTATTCTTGATTGTTTGTTTTCCTTTGGATCTAAAGCTCTTTCATTCGCATTAGGTTAACACTCAAGCTCAGTCAAATGTGGTTGATTGTAGCGATCGCAACAATTCAAAGTATTATGTTGTTGTAGTTCAGGTTCTCTCTCTCTCTCTCTCTCTCTCTCTCTCTCTCTCTCTCTCCCCCCCCCAAACCCCTCTCCCCCTTTTCCATCCCTCTCTATTTCCCTCCTTCCCTCCCTCTCTCCCTCCAATTAATTAACAATCTGCATTCTGACCTGCCTATGTAGCATTTTTGAACATTTTCTTTGGTGCAGTATACTGCTCGATTCAATGCCGAAACTGTTAAAAACTTTCTTTATACGCTCAAAGACGGCAAGATAGCTAAAAAGAAATTCAACTGTAAGTTGTCATCTACCCAATGAACAAAAAGTTCTTGACAAGTTGCCAGGTAACAGAATGTATGCACATTGCAAATATCTCAGTTGCTAGAGTGGACTAGCTTTGCTGGATGTGGTTATGTAACATAATAAAGCCGCAGGGGGGGCGTTGGGGGAGGGGGGGTGTGGTTGAAGTTTGGGCTTTTCTACTATGTCAACAAAAAACCAAATGACAGCATTAGGATACCTAGGTATGAAACCAATAAGAAAATGCAACTTGTCCAACATATATCATGATGATATGTTCTTGTCTTGATTTTTTTGGACTCTCAGGTACCTTTCATTCTATTTGCCAACTATTTTCCTATTCGCTGTTGCAGTATGTTCACATACATATCTTGTCTTGAATCAAAAGAAGGCACAAATAGCTGAATCTGATTGAAAAAATAAATTCTTTAATTTCTTTAATTTGTAGATATTTATAAAAAGTTGAGCTTTCACCTAATATCCTTAATTCTCTCCAACTGAGAAAATATGCGTGATTTGTTAATGATTATGCAGTAAGGCTTGCTCCTGAGGCGACATCAGTGGAGTTAACAGGATATGAGCACAACGCAGTGACGTGTATTGGCATGAGAACAGACATTCCGGTAAAACAGCTCTCTCTATGTAATTTCTTTGTTAAGTTTCTTATATCCCATAGACATTCCAGCTTGACATCACTGTTGAAGTGAATCTTGCTTATGTCATTTGTTCTTTTTGCTGCTTATTTTAGTCATTATTTGAACTTTCGTACTCTGCATGATTATTTAAGTTCTGTGCAGTGGTAACCTGGACAGTACTGTGTTCAAAATCCTAGTAAATCACAAGGACTAGAAAATAAGGAACTTCTAGATAGGACTATTGGTTGCTTGCTCTTCCAACATGCTCGAGGTTTTGAAGATTATGTCTTTCTTTTATACACATGCAGTTGACACATGCTTTTCAAACAATACTTTTGGGGTGTCCTTTCCTGCTTGATGTAGCAGCAGCACATTGGCCCTTAGGTTTAATTTTCTGGGCTTACTTACAGCCATGCAGCTGGTGTCTTCAAAAAGGAGTCCACTATATTTTGGTGGGAATCCATGTTCGATCTCTATGATTTAAATCATTCCAACCTTATGTGCCAGCTGCTGGTGAAGTTTAGGATCCTTTATGTGTATGCTGGCCCATTGTATTGATTGACTGTGTCAATGATTTTCTGCCAGCTGCTACATTTGCAGAAATGGTTATTTAAAGGAATTAGCTAGCGAGGTACTTTGACAGTGGTAAACCTTGCATATGTGTTTGCAAATAGTGTCTGGAACCATGATATGTTTGAAGTTAGCACCTGGACAGTTCATGACATTAAATGAATTAAGATACTCTCTTTTAGGTTTTTTTGGTAACGAAAGGAATACTCTTATTTGTCGAGGCACAAAGCACATCACAAATTAGAAAGGAACTAAAAGAATAACGACCTATTTACCTGTAGTGATCACAATAAGATAGTCATTGGATTTGTTATTCAGATAGCATGAACATGCCTTTTTATAAAGAGTAATGCTTTTATATTCATCTAATTCTGTTTCAGGTGATTTTGGATGAAGCAATTGTAAAACTTCATCCAGATTTTTTCTGGTTGGGTGGTGGGGACATCTCTCTCAAGCTGGGATTCAGGACCACTGAGTTTATCAACTTTGTCAAACCTTTCATTGTGCCGTGTAGCGGTACTTGATTATGTGAGATGAGCTGTAATACGAATTAAAGCAAGTAATCTAAGATGACCGCCTAGTGGAGGCTGATGGGGACGCCATTCTTTAACTGTTGTTAAGGATCTTTTCGTTTTTGCATGTCAGCAATTTTTGTTTTTGTACGTGTTAGAAATTTTTGTAGCAGAGAATATCTTCGCTTTTGAGACAGAAGTGTTGCTTTCCATATTATATTCACTGGATTCTTGGGAAGCTAAATTTAAGCGGGAGATTTATATAATTGTTTGTGGGTGGGTGTGAAGATTTGTTCCTACCCTTAGAATTGGTCATAGCTGATGACTTAATAGGAAACTTAGATAAGCTTTAAACTTCGTGGAAAATTACAGTTCACAATAGAGGGTTCACAGCATGCAGTATTCATCGAAAGGATTAGGCAGGAAGGACTGTGATGGGGTCTATCCCATTGCTTATGTTGTGCACAGAGTGCAAATAGATGTAGCTATGTGGGCACTGTTTTTGTTCTCTTTCTGAGCTTGTGTGGGCACTAGTTGACCCCACAGTGCATCCTATCCTGAATTTCTGGTACGCAATGGAAGCAGCACCTATAGTTATATGAACTTGATTAGGATTGACTTGCATTGAAGACGTAGGTGACACTTGGTTTCAATAATGTCTTCATTGACAGGTAATAAAATGGAGGAAGACCAGAATCTTTAGTATATCGTATGATATCATACTAAAAATTTATGTTGTTTGAACCGCAAATTAAATGGAGGTCAGGAAGAGCATCAGTAAATGGAGCATCAGGTAGAATTCCGAGGAGTAGGTTTGTATCAGACGAACCCCTCCGAAAATCGGCGTATGCCCCTATCCGCTGGGAGAACACAGAATTCTTTGCTGCGCGAGAAAACCTTGTCACTTTCCTCCCTTTTGTGGCAGAAAATCGTCAAGAGTCCGACCAAGTCTACTAGCTTTGTTCCGTTTAATCACGAGGTTTGGATTTTTCCTCAATTATATTGTTTGAAAATCAATACTACAATCCCTTTCATGAGTTAGAGGTGATCCTGGGGTTCAGGTAACATGTGCTTGGACCATATCCTAGATGTCACGTCCAGTCACGAGCATATAGGACAATTTAAGAACTATGTTACTACGTTGTTATAAACTTTTTTTTCTCTTTCATAATTTTATTATCATTCTTTTAAGTAATAATAATATTGTACATGCTGGTCAATTACTTATTTCTTGTACGATTCAACCCCAACAAACTCAAGGTAAGTCAATGAAACTAAACGGACATATAATAATTAAGGGACACATTCACTTGTAAATAGAGACGATTTTTACTTATTTAAGAGAAATCTGCCTGCTTTAGATCAGTGAATAACACTGTCCAATCAACACATTAGAATCACATGAACTAGAGAAGATGATAAATAACAGCCCCCTTTATCTGAGAAGAATACCGACCGACACATATAATTCATGCACAAACGATGGCAACTCATCTGCGTTTTGCTAATTCCCCTTTTTATTCACATAAGTTGTCACAATCACATTCAACATAATTATTGACCAAAACAATCTAAGCATGCAGCCACCTCGTGATTGTTCTTTCCTAGTTGACATGTAAAATACTTGTCCAAAGAGAACTGATATTTTTGTTAGTGTTTTAATGTTGGCGTAATTCCGTGTCAAATTTTAAATTCAAATTGAGTTGTATGTTAAGTTTGGTCAAAGTGTTCAAGAGATTAAGGAGTTTTTTAAAGTTTGAAAGATAATGACATCGTCGAGATGAAGAGTTAAAAACAATGAGGTGGTGAAACAAAGTCTCTGAAACTATTTCAAAATTTAGATTAAATTTTGAAATATTTACTACCTTTTATAATTCTTTTTTAAATAGAACTCAACCAACTATCCATCAAGAAAATGTGAGGAGGTCATTCCAAGCTTTATTCAAATTCAAGCCTCCTCCCTAGATAGATAAAATCCTTTAGATATCTCTGCTCATAAACAGTTCAGATTTTCTCTAGTTATCTAAATTCAATCACTATTAAAACCAACCTTTTTGTGGAAGTTTGGCTGCCGGAATTCCCAGTGTTGAAGAATAAAGACGTTATTGAAGAGTTCATAAAAAGAACCTCAGAGAGCTTAGGGTTAACTGCATGAAGCTGGTCTAGGTCGAATTACTTAGATTATTATATCGGGGTAGTCAAAGTCAAGCAACTGGATGTTGCCCGTATCTGAATCACTATTGTAAGGTTTTACTTCTTAGTGAATTTCTGATGGCTGCTAGCCATGAGTGATTTTTCCTTTAAAAGGTAATTAGTTCAAAAGTTTCTCACTTCGTCAATAAAATCTCTATTGTGTGATTGATATTTGTTTTATTATTTCGTTGCATATATATTTCGTTGATTGATTATTAGATCTAGACTCAATAATTTTAGGATTTGTTCTAACATTGTTATTGAATTTTTAAAAAGAGGAGAATCACTTATTCTACGGGTGTTAATAGGGTCTAAACATGATTTTTCAATTTTCCCATCCAACTGATCTTCTCTCTCTTGTTTTTTTTTTCTGATCTCAAGGTGTTTTTGAAAACCTGAAATATGATCGGGAGGTGGCCTTAAGATCTAACTACGTACTTCATACATTATTCACAGTCACGGACCCTGTTCGCAATATTCATTAATAGTCCTCCTTGAAGGTATTATATAAAAGTTGAAAAAAAACTTAAACAAAAATAGGAAAAGTATTGGACAGGTGGGATGAGGGGGAACGAAGAAACATGGCCAAACCGTCTTTTGCGCCTCCTCTTTTAGACATGGATCAGGGCCGACCCGCTCCACCACCGTCGGTTTCGAGCATGCATGCCACGTGGCATGTAGTTCCATGTGCTAATTTACATATCGTACACTGCCATGTAAGCCGTGGGACCCTAATAATATATTGTAATCCTATCGAACCATTTACTATTAATTAGTTTTCTTCTCTTTTGATTGATTAGTCTGGCGTTATAAATCTTAAAGAAATAGAGAATGATCGATTAGCGATATGGGTTGTTATGGATTATAATCCTACAAATTATTGAGAAATAAAGACAAGTCTTATGGTCATGCGTGGTGGATCCTTCTAGTGGGTCTTGATCAGATCCTCTTGGCTTTCATAGTATTCCAGTTGACTTGATGGTCAAGTGGTTAATTACTAGTCCTGTTTCTTCTTTAATACCCTCAAATCTTTTCTTGGGTTTTCGATGATATATTTAATATATAAATCTTGTTCCCAAAATCCTATTCCTCTTCTAGACAGTAGACACGGTGCGGCATCGTTTCTTCTTGGAGCATTAGTTGATATAGTCGAGTCATTGTAAACATGACTTTCTCTGATCTTTTTTTCTTAGTGATCTCCAGTTGACATACCAAGAAACAAAAAATCTCCATTCGACATGGCATCGTATATATATGTACGGCCATGATCGCCTGATGCGATCAATGACTGCATGATTCAAATCTTGGAAAATTATTTCACATCTACTGGGGGAAAGCTGCAATTTCTTAGGAAACTAGCAAAAACTACTTCTAAGGAACACGCGACTTAAAAATTCATTATGAGTGAGTAGCAGCAAAAGTTATTTCTAATAAGATTTATAAAGACAAGCGGTGAAAACTACCAAACTGGAGTACGGCAAGGGGAGAGGGAATTTCTAGTGGAGCGGTGAAATGCATAGAGATTGGAAAGAACACCAACGGCAGACGTATTCTGCTAAGAGTAAAATTTGAGAAAACATCATTTTATACCGGCCGGAAGCTCTTTGGACACTGCCTTCAATTCTTTCTAAACCCGATTGTAGTTTCGTACATGTGAATTCTAGCTAAAATGGCATTTCCTTCCGTATGAGGTCAAGGTGGAGGGTCAGGTCTTGGACTCAAATGTAAAGTACGTTTATAAGTCACAACGCCAATGTAATTCATCATGAAACATCCTAAAATGTGTCACTTGGCCCTTGGCCCTTTGCTGAGGATGTGGAGCCAATCTAACATCCCAAAAAAAAAAACAGGGGGAAAGAAAAAGACTCGATGTCTAGGCCTGCCGAATGCACATCTGCAGCTCAAAAATTTGTAAAGGAAAAGGGCCAAACACAATTATGGGATATGGATCAAACCGTCCATTGCATTATTAAAAGATGCTACAAAGGAAATTTAAAGACATGGCATGACACGAGTCTTCCATGATACTATTAACATTCCTGCACATATAACATCCTGATCATGGCAACCCCAAGAAAACAGCAAGGGAATGTTCAGGCATCTAGTAAACAACAACAAACTAGTGAGCTCCTATCGTACGACATATAGTTTGAGGAGACTTTGCATGTAGAACTCGTCACATGGAGGAAACATAAGAAACCCACAAATTAATTTCATTTGACTCAGATCTTGGTCCCGGCAGGACCATAGGCTTTCCCATACAATGAACCGGGCAATTTGGGTTGTAGTTCTTAATCTCTTTGTGTTGTACATCGCGACAAACACATGTCGGATTGTTGGTTCTGCGAGTGAACCGTACAATTTGCTTTGCATAGTACGCAGTGAAAGTCGGGGGCTTGAAACTTTGCCTTGGATATAGAGAGATAGCAGAAGATTCCATCACGTTATACTCGAGTGTGCCACCTTCTATTTATACAAACCTTCTCTCTTCTTCTCTCTTCAATTCAGATGAGTTACTTCTCTATATTTACTCTAAAACAACTCACTAACCTATTGCTAGGCAGAGAATAAATGCTGGCAAAAAGTAGAGAGCATTGGTTTGGTCCAGCCAGCAAAAACAACCAGCACAACTGCAGAATCAACGGAGGTAACATTAGGAAGGCCAGCCCCTCCAACAGGGGACGGATTGAGAGAGAATTGTACATGTAGTTTACATTTGATGCTATACAACATGCAGAGACATATTAGTGTTGCTTCTTTTCATGATTTCACCTGGAATTACCTCTATGAGAAACAAATAGCAGAGAACGTGATAGTTAAAAAGACGCAGCAGGAACTGTTATAATTCAGCTGGTTCTTAAGAGTTTCAACCTGTACATATATATACCTCTGCATAGAAAGACAGGCTAGGTTTCTGTATGTAAGCACAGTAACGAAATTATCGTCCATTATGCAATGGAGATGCCAACAAGCAAATCAAATGTGCTGAACTTAGAAGATGGATCGCAACTAAAGATCAAAGGCTAATGTAGGATCCGCTGCCCAAAGGTGTTTTCGCCGCTGTAAGTAACATAGAGAAAGCCATCTTCATCCTTCTTCTCCTCGTATATAGCAGACATGATTGCGCCTACAAAAACCAAGCAAAAGGGCATTTAGTGGGCTATCTCAAATCAAAAAGCTCATACACGGAATTATCTTTGCGGATGAATATACTGTGATCTAGGTTACCTGTTGGTGGAAGGACATTGTCCACAAATATAAAGATTGCCTTTTCTGCACTCAGTTTAATCCTTTTGCGAATGACATAGACAAATTGCCCAACTGTCAGGTCAGCTGGAACAAGATACCTGTGATTTTATCATTCAGGTCATGGTCAGCTAAAAAAGAAACCACAACAACAACGAAAACATTAAAGATAAGGGAAATGACCAAAGTCTGGTGGTATAATATACAAGCATCTGACACAAAGCTATTCAACATAAGGACAATGACAACACAACCAAAAGAACCCTCAGACGTGACCTTTAACATAATTCAAAAGATAGTAAACCAACTAAAATGGCCATTATTTTTGTACTTATTTTGAAACTGAATGGACTGTTTTTTTCTTGTTTGACAAGCAACAACCAAGAAAAACTGTTGAAATAAGAACAGAGTGCGAGTCTCACAAGGACACCCAGCGTGATGCTTAGATTTTAACAAGACAATACCAAGTTCTGGTAACCTAAGACACCGTAGAAGTGCCAGAACAGGAAAGAAGAAAAGTGGAGGTATACTAAATGAGCGACAACAATTGTGTCACTATCACTTCTTTTCACGTTATCATGAATTGTTCAAGGTACTATTAAGAAGCACAAACCATTGGTGGTGGATATCACCTCGTCACAAGTGATCACAATAGTCCATGAAACCAATCAAAGCAAAATTTATTACTATTAAAAACATCTTTCGTCTACTTACCAGAAAAGAAAAATAAAAGAAAATAATCTTTAATTTTTATCGTTTCTTGATTCAATGAGATACAAGTCACCAATAAACCATCAGTTAGATGACTTCTTCATTTAGTAGGCTTAAACAAGTTCTCTGAAGTCTATGCATGTGTGTGCGTGAGTGCAAAACCACAAGGGGAGTAGAGAGAGAGGGCTCCGAACCCAGAGCCGCTAGCAAGGGCCAATTGAGAATTTATTCTCCCCCACTGATGCCTGTCACAAGTTCTTCCACTACAGTTCTCTCTGAAACAGGGTAACTACAACTACACTGGGATTTCTTCAACTAAATTCTAGATCACGGAGTGCAACAAAAAAGTTCAGAACACCTAACAATAGGAATTACTTACTTTTTCTTATCGATACTTGGGATGTCACTTCTCTCTGCCTTCTCCACAATAACCTTAAAATGAGCAAATTTCCAGAAAGTCAACTAAGACAATCAAAAGGGTAGAATGCTAATGCAATGCATTAATAAATACAGCAGCATTAAAAAGAAATTGTAATGCCATATAGTATAAACCATGTTATGATTAAAACTAAACAATCATTAATACTCAATAACAAACAATGCAGTCTTCCAAGCTCTCGGGGATATCTGTTAGCATCTAATTACCAACACAATGAGTCTCAATTGCTAGCATATGACCTTGCAACACTTCTAGTTCAAAATGTTACAAATTTGCTTCTCTGTAATTTCTCTACAAAATTACTGCAACTGACCACGAGGATATAGTATTAGTTGGTTGAAGCTTTCCTACTTCATAGTTGATATTTAACACAAATAAAGATAAAAAATTACTTAGTACACAACCAACATACCTACATTTCCCAAAAAGATTCAGTATCAGCTTCTTCTTTTTTCCAATAAAATCATACTTTTCAATAACCATTTTGTACAAGATATACAACAAAAGAGAAAACTCTAGTTGCCTTTGGTTTACGCATGAATCGGCACTGCCATTCCAGACCAAACAGCAAAAGCATTATGGTAAGAGATCATCAGATAAAGCTTTGATCAATATGTATTCCCCCGTGCAGTTGCTCTTCACAAAATATTGTCGTTCACAGTTTTATAAATCACTCTGCCCAAAATTATCAGTAACCCTAGAAACCCAATATACATTTGGACACAGAATCTTCAAATCCAAAGTAACACAGTGCTTCTCAGTTTATATTGTTCTCATTCATGACCTGGAAAACCAATAATATATGCAAAATAAACCAATAATATATGCAAAATAGAAGAAGATTTCAAATACAAAAACATTCATATGCAACCAGTTCAACCAAAAGTTGATTTCTTAATTCGCAACACAAACAAAATACCATATGCAGTTCTACAGCAATGTATTCAGGTCGCAAGCTGCACTTGCTAATGATAACAGTTATTGCTCACCGGAATCCTGTCCGGGTATTTCTCCCTAATCCTAGCAGCCTCTGCGCGTCTCTTCTCTGAAAAAAGAAACCACATATTCTTAAACCAAATGAATTACCCATCCTAATATACAACACGCTAACAGTCATAGATAACCACAAAATTCAAAAGAAAAACCAGAGTACAGGCGACATACCAAGATCATGCTCTTGCTTGAAGTAACTCTTTGCCATTTTTCCTGAAATTACAATCAAAATTGAGTAAACGTTTGGCTATTCATTCACTTACTAAAAAATAAATTGTTCCGTGACGATTAAGAACCACTTTAACCCAAAAAAGATAAAAACATTGTTCCAAACGCCAAAGTATACATGACATTGCATTAACCTTCAGATCACCAACCACAACCGAGAATTATACAACAAGTACACTACATTTTAAGTTTCTTGCAGTATAAACGTTTATGAACAAAAAAATATGTCAGGGCACCTTTTTTTTTGCTAAGCAATATGTCAGGGCTCCTACACCTAAAGAATACGGTACAAAATTCATTCTATAAAATAAAAAATAAAAAAAGCCTCAATTTCAATTGAACTTGCTTTTGTCAATATCGTCTACCCTAAGAAAAAACAAATAGATTAACAAGAGCTTCAAATAACAAACCAACAATAATCATTAACAAGAACCAACTTTTCTTACTTTTGGTTTTTTGGTACACACTCTTTCGAAAAAGGAAAACTCTTTAATTACCCGAAGAATAATCAAAACAGAAATCTATTACAAAGGAAAGCAAATTACAGGTCTTCGCGCACTTCTGAACACGATTCGTTTAGCCGATATTCACACAGAAATCCAGTGGATGACATCAATTAATTAAACGAAAGAATATTGAACTAAAGAAAATACAAACGGAAGAAGATAACGAAAAGTGCATAAGAAGAAGAAAAAAGAAAAACTTGTGAAGACGAACCAAAAAGGAGAGAGCTTTTCCCGATCAGAACTCAATCAAGCTCGTGGGTCTGGTTGAAGATGGAAAATAACACGGCTTCGTTTGGCTTGGCTTTTCAACTATTTATGCTACTATATATCTTTTATCCTTAATAGACACTTATTTTACGCTAAACAATATTAAAAAAAATACTTAAAAATTAGAAGGTGATTGCTCACAGGTCTGTGCAGACTCGGGGAACAAGAATTAAAGTTTAATAGATTAAAAAAAATATTGTCATGGGTAACTTAAATCAATCTAATTGCTTAGAGAGAAAAATAAATGGGGCTGATTAAATGCTTTTCAACCGTTGGATTTAAGATACGTGGCTAGGAGGTTCACACACAAAGGTACTTCCACGAAGAACCACGAGAATATGCCTCGATACCCTTTTCCTCTCAGGACAACTCTTATAAATTTGGAAAAGGACTGCCACGTCGGTCCGTTTTTAAAGACCAGCGGTGTTACGGCGTAGAACCCGAGGCCTGAGCTATTAAAAGCACGTCTGTTTTTATAGACGCCTTGTGCATATTCATCCACGGATTGCTAGTTGCCATTTTCAAAATTTTACCGGCCTATTGGGCCCTCTATTGTTCAGCCCATCCCATTTTTCTGCACCCGTGGAGCTCATCTTTTGCTCAATTTTTAGTGAATCCAATCTGTAGAGAGGGGGAGAGAGAGCGATGACATCTAAGAACCGACCTTGCCACGGCTCATCTTAAATACAAACATTTACCACATATATATTTTTATCAAAACATTATACTACATAGACTGTCTGTATAATCAAGCTAATATTAGTAGACTACCACTTACCGATGGCTCATTTACAAAGCGCCCTGCAGCGAGATAAAAGGTCTGCACCGCACTGTCAAGGGAAGGGACAACAGAAGAACGGGGAAAAGGCAGTATAGGCTCCAACCGAACAAGCAGCAACAACAGCCGAAGTAGCTTCTTTAGGCCCTGCTTTGTTCTGAGCAAAACTAGCTGACGGTGGCTTGAAATTTCATGCCTTTTCCCATGGCCCACCCATCATGGACCTATAATTAAGTAAGTAACGAAACACTTGATGGGATGTAGTCAATTTATTAGAGCCTTTTTCATCTGTTAAAAGTCTTACTCTATGGCCCATCCCAAGATGAATAGGAACTTTAATTTTGGCATTGAGGGAAATCATAATCATAATCATAATAATTGCTAAAAAAGCTGAATAAAGCCTAATAGCTCCAAGTAAAAACCCATAGCTTTTACAGTTTAAAAGTCACTAACCGTGATTAAAGCAATTCATTTTTGGGTGTTTCAATTCTCATCTTTTTAAAAAACAAAAATAAAAAGGAAAAAATACAACTTTTCACCCACGAACTACTATAGATTTTACATTTTGCACCATAAACTATTACATTTAAGACATTACACCTATAAACTGTCAATCCCTAATATATTGCATCATTAATCCTTCATCTATTATTTCCTTCAAATTATAGATAAAATTATCTTTTTAAGAAATGACGATTATATATACTCTTAAATGTAACATGCTATTTGAATTTTATAAGAGTATAATCGACATCTCATATTAAAAAAAATCAATTTCTATTCAATCGGATGGAAAAAATAAACAAATAATACAATTTATTAATAAAGAGTAATTTGTGGATACAATCTCTAATATTTGATAATTTACTATCCAAAATGTAAAACACAAAATTGTATTTCGCCTAACAAAAAGGCTCCTACTGTGGAGTAGACATTGGGCCACGTAGTTGCCAGAACAAAAAATGTGTGGAGCATTGTGTAGAGGACGTAGGACTCGGCCAAAGCACTTCAATTTGGTGCCATCCTGGGCCCGGTGATTGCGTCGGCTGCATGCTGTCTTTTAGCTCACTGAATACCCTTACAAAAAGAAAACTACATTAGCTTCCATAATAGAAATATCTTAATGAGTATAGGTGGGGAGAAACATATCTCAATAGACCTGTCCCGTATGTTTTGGACCACGGGAAAAATTAGGACAAACTGGGTTCCATATAATTTTGTTAAGTTGCATCGGGAAAACCAAAAACAGTATGACTTTAGATATATACTGAAGTTAAAAAAAAAGGCACAGCTAGCTATCACCCTAATAGTTTATCTGTATAGTTTCTGAAACCCTACTTACTTGACTTTCATACAAACATTGAAGATTCAAGATTGAACAAAGTGGGGAACAGAAGTAATGGTCCACTAGAGGAAAGAATAGAACCTTTACTCACGGGGGAGTAGAGAATTTAGGTCGAAAAACTTTAATGGGGAAAGGTTAGTACGTAAGAACAGGGCCTTACTAGTTACAAAATAATTATATTTTCCTTTTACGGTCAGTTTGTCTAGTTGTAAAGCACTAATTTTTTTAAAAGCAGTTTTCAATGCATTATATTTTACTAAATTATTCTATTTTTTAGTATTTTGTTATTACATCAAACTATTTTTTAATATTTTTTACCTATGTAACATTTTTTGTAATTTTATATAATTAATAAACTTAATTTTTAACATCAATATAAAATTAAAATAAGAAAAATTTATAAAGAACTCATTAAGTTGTAGAGTCTTTTCAAAAAACTCACTGAGATTTAAAAACTTTCAAAACGCTCACTTGATTTGTTATTTTGGTATCAAAACTCATTGAACCCAACATCGTTAGACCGGTTTAACAGAAAATCCATCTCGTCCAATCATATTGTGACACGTATCATTAAATAACTAAATTTAAATTTAAATCTAAAATTAATCTAAAATTAATTTTTTTTAATAACGTAATTTTTTTTACAAATAACTCAATAATTTTTAACACATTTTTTAAAAACTAAAAATTTCAAAATGCTCACTACCTATGTCATTATGGTATCAAAATTCATTGGACCCAACGTCGTCAGACATCTTTAATGAAAAAATCATCTCGTCCAATCACAACCTGACACGTGTCATTAAATAAATAAAAAATAATCTAAAATTAGTAAAAAAACAAAATTATTATTATCATTATATATAAATATCGCGGACCCTCGATCCTTTCACGGTGGAGGGGGAATCCACCTCTGGCCGCCTAGTTCTGCGCGGCAAGAGGGAGGGCTCCTCAACCCCTCGCGGTGGTATGGGTGGGGGTTGGGGGACATCCCCCACCCAGACGCCGACAGGTGGAGGGGGTCTGGGCAGCCAACGAAGGGTGGAGGAATCCATTCTACACCCCGACTCTGGGGCGGTCCGGGGACCTCCGCTAGACCACCCACCCTCTGGCAGCCCAGAACTAAGCCAAAGGTGGAGGGGAATCCCCATCCACTGTGAGGATCAAGGGTCCTCGATCCCCCTTTTTTAAAAAATATGTTTTTTTTATTAATTTTAGATTTATTTTTTGTTTTAAAAAATATTTTTTATTTATTTAATGACACATGTCACATTGTGATTGGACGAGATTGATTTTTCGTTAAATAAGTTTAACGACATTGGGTCAAGTGAGTTTTGATACAAAAATGACAAACCCAGTGAGCATTTTGAAATGTTTTTAAAACTCAGTGTGTTAAAGACACTAAAACTTAGTGAGTTATTTGTAATTTTTTTAAAATTACGTTTTTTTTATTAATTTAGTGACACGTGTCGGGTTGTGATTGGACGAAATTGATTTTTTGTTAAACCGGTCTAACGTCGTTTTAAATTACGTTTTTTTAATTGCTTTTAGATTATTTTTTATTTTTTATTAATGATTGTTTATTTATTTATTTTGTGACATGTGTCACATTGTGATTGGATGAGATGAATTTTCCGTTAAACCGGTCTAACGAAATTGGGTTTAGTGAGTTTTGGTACCAAAATGACAAACTCAGTGAGTGTTTTGAACTTTTATAAAATCCAGTGAATTTTTTAAAAAATGTGTTAAAACTTCGTGAGTTATTTGTAAATTTTCCTAAAATAAAATAAAAGTTTTAGAAAGAGTAAGAAAATGAGTTAGATTCCATTAAATTCTTTGGTTTCGGGTTAGAAACCCGAACACTAGCTTTTTTTTTTGTTCCTTTAAACGCTAGGGTTTCGGGTTAGAGACGCGAATACAATCTTGAATTTTCACGGGTTCATGTTTCAAAACTCAACCATGAAAAAAGCTAAAATTGTCGGGGTCAAGTTCCTTTCAATGTTTTAGTTTCAAGTTAGAGACCCGAACATAAATCTTATTTTTTTTCTTGTTCACGTTTCAAAACCCGAACCCGAAAATAGCTAATACAGTCGAGGTCGGGTTCTTTTGAATTATTTGTTTTTGGGTTAGAGACACGAACTTGATTTTTCTCGAGTTCATATTTCAAAACCTGATCCCGACTCCGAATAAAGCTAAAACCGTATGGGTCGGGTTCCGTTGAATGATTAAGTTTCGAGTTAGAGACGCGAACAAGAACCTGATTTTTCTCGGGTTCATGTTTCAAAACTCAACTCCAACACTGAAAAAGTTAAATCATGGGGGTCAGGTTTCTTTGAATGCTTTATATTCGGGTTGTAGACCAGATCACGAACATGCTTTTTTCGGGTTCATGTTTCAAAACCCGACCCGACCTAGGAAAAAGCTAAAACTGTCGAGGTGGGGTTACTTTGAATGCTTGAGTTTCGGGTTATAGACACGGACACAAACCTGATTTTTCTCGAGTTCATGTTTCAAAACCCGACTTCGACACCGAAAAAAACTAAAACCGTTTGGGTTGGGTTATTCTGAATGATTTTGATTCGACTTACAAACTCGAACACAAACTTAATTTTTCTCGGATTCATGTTTCAAAACCCGACCCCGACCATGATGTAACCCTATCAGTTTTGGTTGAACCAGGTCGGCTTCGAGTTAGGAGGTCGGGTCAATTAGCTTTTGACCACCCCTAAGATTATGAGAAGCAAGTCAGGAAAGAATAATCACTAGTTTCAAAAAGTAAACCACTTTCAGGAAAGTAGAGCTATCTTTTACTGTTGACCGAACTGAATTTCAGTTGACTGTATTTTACGAGGCTTCCTAAACAGTTGAAAATATAAAAAATATTTTCTCGAAAGAAAAATACTACAAAACAAATTGAGCTAATCGAAACATTGATACAATAGACCAATTTCCAAGAAGATATATTCTACCATGGGGTGCAATTGGGTCTACAAACTTCCACGCGGGAACACGATGTGGAACTTGATTATGCAGTCTCTGGCCACAAAACCAGAAAATGAGATGCTGTAAGGAAAAAAAGAAAAACCTCTTGGGGCGAAGAGAAAACAGAGTTGTTTCACTTTGCACTTCAGAGAATGGAAGGGGCCGGGTTATTGTTTTGTTAGCCCTCACATGGGGCTACCTATAAACTAATATGTACAAATCATTGTTTTCCTAAACAATTCCTGCTAGACCAAAGCATGTCCCCCTTCTTCCCCTCCACACAAATGCCCCGACATTTTCCTTTTTACATTGTGTAGTTTTTAGCCAATGCTGCCCATAAAAGGCACAAATGCGTTTGAGACAAGTGTAGTCAAATACTGTGCGGTCGTAGTCTTAGATATAAAAAAGAGCTATGATTAAACGTAGATCTCCTTGTAGGGTATATGGACCGGAAGACCAAAGAAGTGTAATGCTAGAGTCTAGAGCTTGGATTTTGTTTGAATGCAGCAGTCTTTGCATTTTGCTCAATAGATTGTCCCCTAGTTTTTCCTTACCAAAGTGGAATGCAAGAAAACAGTACAGTGCCCTATTTTCAATATCTTATTCATTTGACTAACCAGAAAAGAAGACAAACCACTTGAGTAGCACTACAATTTAGAGAGATAGACGTAATAAATATATTTTTTATTATTTATGTAAAATTTTAGATAGCATGAACTCTATAATGAGTCTCTTATTATGTCTATCTTTGATGTAATTCGGTTAATAAATTATCGAGGATATTTGTCTCCTCAAATAAATATTATTAGTGAGACTGTTTTGAATTTTAAAAGCTCATTTCCAGCGAAAATTCCCATTATATAATCGTTTAACTGGTCAATTATTACCGGGCATTAGCTTCTAATAAGATGAAACTTCGCCTCTAATTATGGTGTCACATTGTGTGTAATTGGACACAATGGAATGGTGTTACACATACATTCAATTATGAAATGTGTCCAAAGTAATTATTTGACCGAAGACGAAGCATGTATTCACGAGAGTGACTTGTTACGTATCAATCAAGTTCCAAAGACCTCGTACCTATAGAAGAACATGAACCATGTAAGGAAAACACGATTACTTACCTGTGATTTGTGGATCCCACTAATTCAATCACCGTTACCAACAAAAACAGTTGATTATCTCCTGGTAAAATCGAAAGGAAAGGCTGATCCGACTACCTATTCTTACGCCCAAAAGATAACTTCGAGTCTTCGATGGTAATCTATAATCTAACTGAGACCACTGTTCTCAGCACTGTTGTTACAGCCGGCAACTAGGGATAGTCGCTCGAGAGAAATAGCTCGTTCGAAACTTGGTAGCAAAAAAGAAACACGTTATAAACTTGTCCAATCAATTTTGAAGCATTCCACAGTTCTTTGTTTGATAATCGCATAAACTACAATTCATTTGGTTGGCTATTCACTTTTCAACCTCTTCTTTCCCATTTATCCATGGAGTTCCACAGTTCTTTGTCTGTTTGGATAATGGCGCTGGATTTAATGGGTATTTTTGTCATATGAGAGGTACTTACTAATTAAAAAATTAGGTTTGTTTTGAGGTGTGATTTGTACTGCGGCTAAAAAATAATGAAAAAGGAAAGGGAAAAGTTACTCTCAGTCATTTAACTATTAATGTATTTTCAAATGCACTCCAATTTTTATAATTAATCAAAATCTGCCATGAAATAAAATTTGAGAGCCAAAATTGTGCCACATGTCTCAGTCTCTAATAGGAGGATCAATGACAAACGAAAGTAAAATTATAGGGACTAATTTTATACTTTTGTTATCACAAAGACTAATTCGATTTTGGCATATATCACAGAGATTAATTTTGTATTTATTCCTTGATTTTTTTGGAAACTGTCCAGTAAAAACAGAAGGGAAGGGGAATATAGGTATGTAATTTTCTTCTTCTTGCTATAAAAAAAATCACAGGGTATTAAAAGATTTTAAGTTAATTAATAGCAGTGTTGAGTTATTTTATAATAATAATAATAATCACATGAACCATAAATTTTTTTTTCAAAAATTATTTTTCCAAACATCTCTTCTATGAGTCCAATCATTCTCATAAACAAAAAAAAAATATTTGAAACAAATTTCTTAATCATTCCAAAAAATATATTTTTAAAAACACAAACAAACATAGCTGATATTTCTCTCTTTCTCATCTCAGGTCTTCCTTTTTTTTAATCTCAATTTATAACTTATTATCTCTTAATCTAAACTATCCATTAAGATTAATTTTTTTTAAAAAAAAATCATGCAAAGCTTGCATCACTTACCTCTTTTAGATGATGGTATTCATCTGGTTTAGGTAGTTTTCCTATTTTTTTTCTCATATGCAAATACAAATATGAGTCAAGGGCGGCCAATACCTCTAAAATAGAAAATAAGAGTCAAAAGATGCATGTATATAGAAAATATCCTTCTCAGTTCTCACATCAAGTTCAATAGAGCCAAGTGGACAAAATATCTACAAGAATCGTCCCTATCCTATTCATATCTCCATCTCCTACTCCAAGTTGATAGGGTATTCTTCACCCAAAGAGAATTTCTCTACGCTTGACTAGCTCGTAGTATTTCATATATTTTATCGGCACACTACCTTTCAAGAAATCCAATGCATATCAGAAGCTAATATCCGTTAAGAAAAAAGCTTCAAATCAAAAGCTTCCATGGATAATCGACGTCATTTTTATACTATCCGGTCTCTACCACGCATTCCACACTACCTAAACTGCACCCCCTTCTAAAAAGAACTACTTAATCTTCTCCGCCGCTTGAACCATATTTGACCTTCTTAGAGAACTTCAAGAGCCTCTAAGCATTCGGCAAACAAAGTGCTAGAAAGAAGTTCATTGTTATTGCAGAGAGACGCCTTATTTGGTGTTGGGCTTAGTTTCGACCAACAATAAAAGCTTCCTTATTACCACCCAAGAAATATGCCCTCAATTTCAATTAATATACCTATTACTTTAAATAAATTTTGGCAGGTGAATCCAACACGTACTTGAAGGATACTAACCCAAAAACACATCACTTATCTATTTCAACGTCAATATCTGTTTTCTCTCCCAGAATATTAGTGTTATTTGAATGAAAGAAAAGAAAGAACAAGCCATTCAATGCTTCCATTTTTGGGAATTATTTCTATAATTTCTTTACATTTATAATAAGATTAGATCGCACCCCACTTTCTGGGTCATAGTTCACATTTCAAGTTCTAGAAGTCCATTGCATACTATCGGTAGGACTGCTTAAAAATAATTTAAGCAAATATAGAACTAGTCTTGTTTGAGCGGCCAGAGAATGAAATTCAAGTTTGAGCTCTTGTTAAATGAAGCTTTTAAAAAGGTAAATTGCTCCGTACGTCCCTGGGGTATAGCGTTTTTCCAATTTCATCCTCAAGATATGTTTTTCCCTACAAAAGACCCTGTGGTTTGGCTCTATTCCCCAAAGAGTCATGTCGTCAACTAAATGGACGGAAATGCACACGTGACTGACGGCGCACACGTGAAAATTGACTTTTCGATTAAAAAAATATCGCTCAATCGATGTGTGACACGTAGGTAAAATAAAAAAAAAACAAAAATTTAAAAAATATTAAAACAAAAAAACAAAGGAGAGAGGAAGGTCCGATCCTTCCTCCTCCACCAACCGGAGGGTATTTTGGCTCCACTCCTGGCGCGGCTTTGAGGTGGCTGAGGGACCTCCCCCAGCCCGGGGCGCGCCCGTGGAAATGGGATGGGGGAGGTCCCCAGCTGCCCCAGACCACCGCCCGGTGGAGGAGGGTTCCCTCCGCTGGCCGCCCCAGAGCTGCGTCTGGGGTGGGGGAGGTACCCCAGCCGCCCCAGATCACCGGCCGACCTCCCCCCTCTGCTGGGCGGCCAGACTACCCGTCGGCCGGTGGAGGTCCACCGGGGAAGGATCCGATCCGATCCTTCCTTTTTTTTTAAATAATAATTTTTTTTAAAAAACTTTTATTTTTTATTTACTGACACGTGTCACATTGCGATTGGTTGGTAATCGAGTTATCAGTTTTCATGTGTGCGCCGTCAGTCACGTGTGCATTTACGTCCATTTAGTTGACGGCAGAACTCTTCAGAAAATAGGGTTAAACCCCATGGTCTTGTGTTGAGAAAAACATACCTTGAGGATAAAATTGTGAAAACACTATACTCTAAGGACGTACTAGTAATTTACCCCTTTTAAAATTTTGAATAATAATAATAAATAAATGAAGGCTTTAAAAAGGAGGTTAACGAGTTAAAGTAGTTAATTCAACTTTGAACTTAGAAAAAAGAAGAAGTTAAGGGTGGATTTGTGTGGTAAATTTTTTGGTATTGGGTTTAGTGAAAAAGTGAAGAGATAAGTAATATTTTATAGTTTTTGTAATTTTTTATATTTTTTTATCGAAGAGAGATATATTAAAGTATTTTATTAGGAGTGAGATAAAATTTTGAGTAAAATTTTAGTGACAAACGCAGCGTAATTCAACTTTGAGCTGTACTCTACGTACAAGCATGGTAGGGTCTGACAGGGACTGTAATGCAATATAATAAATTATGTCCCCACAATCAAAAAGTTGTGCACCTGGTTTACCATTGTAAATTCTGGGAAGGGGGGTGTGACAGAAGCCCAGCAGTAGCAGTGAAGGATAAATGGGTTCGACCGAGAATGGGAAAAAAAAAAAAGTTTAAAGAGAGAGATTGACAGGGAGTAGGGACTAGAGAGAGAGAGATGGGACTTGGGAGGACGGAGAGCACTTTATTAGCTTTTTTATGATGTACGCATCCATGGCAGAGCAGAGAAGGGTACACAGTACTGCTACGACACAAGGGTAGAAGAATAGATTAGAAGAGCAAAACCACCAACATCACCAGCAACGAGACAGCAAGGTCAGGAGGGAGGAAGTAGGACTAGTTTAGAGAGACATGGAACTCAAATGGGTTTTCAAAAACGAGTAGATACTATGGAGCTGAAAAGGACGATAAGAAAACAAGGGAGGAGCAGTTTTCCTGAAATGGGTTTCTGTTCTTTTAGTTGAGGCGATTGATGGCATGCAAGGAAAGATGGTGGTTCTGAAACCTCGGGAGAGGAAATCTGAAAATCCCCTTGAGCTAACCTATATACTGCTGAGGCAGTCATTTTTGTTCTTCTTCCCCTGTACAAATCTCGGGCTTTCTCTGATCTTTCAAGGGCATTTATTGTGCCTTTCTGGGTATGAGAGGGATGCCCTTTCAGCTTCAAGGGAAGGGGGTCTTTGAAATCTCAGGCTTTTCTCCGATTTGCGCTTGGAATAATACCAATCATAAGAAAGAAGAACTTCTTGGCTTTGGGAGCAACAACAACAGCAACCTCGAGCCAACTTCTGTGCTTCATATGAGAAGAAGCCCGAGCCCTCCCACATCGGCATCGACTCTGTCTTCGTCTTTCGGTGGCGGAGGAGGCGGCGGCTCCTCTGACCCACAGGCCGCCGCAACCGCACCCGAACACTCTCGTAAGGACGAGTGGGCGTCGGAGCTCCAACCAATTCCCAGTGGACTGGAGGCGGTAACAGGTGGTGGGGGCAGATGCGCGCTTGGATTGGAAGATTGGGAGAGCATGTTGTCGGAAACGGCGGCATCGCCGAGCCACGAACAGGACCAGTCGCTGCTAAGTTGGATCGCTGGCGATGTAGATGACTCGTCGTTCGGCCTCAAACAGCTCTTGCAGAGTGAGAATAATCCTCTCGATTTAGACGGCAATGCTGGACTGGGAATCGTCGATCAGGGCCCGGGAGTGTTCGAGCCAGTTGGAGGCGTTTCCGCCGCTGGTAATCTAATCGCAAGCGTCAATCACAATCCTAATTTTTTCGCTTATTCAGACTCTGTTGGTTTTGCAAACAACAACAACGGTAACGGAAAGATTGGTGGGGTCCTAAATTACAAGGTTTCTGGTGTTGGGTTGAATAGCAGCGGCAACAACCATTGTAATGTACAAAACCCAGTTTATACTTGCCCAGCTAGCAGTTTCCCACTTCCCGTTACGTTGCCTTCGGGTGGGATTTATCAGCACCAACAGTTTGAAGCCCCAGACGAGAAACCTCCGATTCTGAATCCACGGGTGTTGATGAGCCAACAGCAACCGTCTCAAAATCCCAACTTTTTTCTGCCATTGTCTTTTGCCCAGCAAGAGCAGCACCTCCTACAGCCTCCCCAACCAAAGCGGCACAACTCGGTTGGGTTAGACCCTATCACCCAGATCCCGAAACTTCCGTTTACCGATGCCGGGCACGAAGTTTTGCTGAGAAAACATCAACAACAGCCACCGCATCTGGGGTTTTCTCCTGGAGTGCAATTTCTTCCTCAGCATGTTCAGCAACAAAAGTCGCTGATGGTGCCCGCGCAAAAAATGGGCCAGAGCGAAGAAGATATGGCCCACCACCACCATCACCAGCAACAGCAACAGCAACAGCAACAGCAGCTTGCTTTGCTCGACCAGCTCTATAAGGCCGCAGAGCTGGTAGGGACTGGGAATTTCTCTCACGCGCAAGGGATATTGGCGCGGCTCAATCACCAGCTCTCCCCTGTCGGAAAGCCCCTTCATAGGGCTGCTTTCTACTTCAAGGAGGCTCTGCAATTGCTCCTCCGTATGAACAACCCAGTCACCTCCCCTCCACCGAGGACACCAACTCCTTTTGATGTTATCTTCAAGATGGGCGCATATAAAGTCTTCTCCGAGGTCTCACCGCTTATTCAATTTGTCAATTTCACCTGCAACCAGGCGCTCCTCGAAGCTCTGGAGGATGCTGACCGTATCCATATTGTGGATTTTGATATTGGCTTTGGTGCTCAGTGGGCTTCGTTTATGCAGGAGCTTCCAGTGAGGAATAGGGGTCCCCCATCTTTGAAAATCACTGCATTTGCCTCTCCTTACACCCATCATGTAGTTGAGCTGGGGCTTATGCGCGAAAACTTAACTCAGTTTGCTAACGAGATTGGGATAAGTTTTGAGCTTGAAGTTGTGAACTTCGATTGTCTGGACCAATCCTCTTATTCCCTGCCCATTTTGCGAGCTACCGAGAATGAGGCGTTTGCAGTGAATTTTCCCATTTGGTCATCTTCGAATCAGCCGGCTGCGCTTCCTTCGCTCCTTCGCTTTGTGAAGCAGCTCTCGCCCAAGATTGTGGTATCTTTAGACCGAGGATGTGATCGAAGTGACCTTCCATTCCCTCAACATGTTCTCCAAGCCCTCCAGTCCTACATATATCTATTGGAGTCTCTTGACGCTGTTAATGTGTCTTCAGATGCGGTGAACAAGATTGAGAGGTTCCTTCTTCAGCCTAAGATTGAAAACACAGTATTGGGGCGTCTCCGAGCCCCGGACAAAATGCCCCTTTGGAAAACACTCTTTGCCTCGGCCGGGCTCTCACCGGTAACATTCAGTAACTTCACCGAAACTCAGGCAGAATGTGTGGTGAAAAGGACTCGGGTTAGGGGATTTCATGTCGAGAAGCGCCAGGCTTCTCTGGTGCTCTGCTGGCAGCGTCGAGAGCTCATCTCAGCTTCAGCTTGGAGGTGCTGAGGATCAGCAATAGCAGGGGGGTTGGTTTTTGGCAACTCACAATTTATCAGAGGTTCCAAGTTACTTCTCTGAGATTAAGTCAATAAATGTTGAATTGTGTTAGTGGAACCTCTTTTGTGCCTTAATTTGTGGATGTTTTGTTTGTGAGTCTCGCCTATCTAGTCTTGACAGACTAGTCTTTCTGGTAGTACCAGACATCTGACTGGAAAAATTAATCAGAATCTTATTTTCTTGGACATGGATATTGCTGCTCTTGAATCTTGAAAATTTTGTGGGAGAGCCTGCATTTTGATTCTGTTAAGATGGCTAGAATTTTTGTTGTATACATGCCTATAGATGGGAAGTAGCAATGGAAGAAAAATTTACTAGTATTTAATATCTTTGAGAGGGTTTTAGGAACAAATAGCAATTCTCATTGCTAGTGTAATATATGAATATATTCCTGCATGATGTTAGGTTGATAGAGCTTGTACAATAACATGACACCTTTGCCTCCGATCATAGGTTTTCGATCGTCTAGAGGACGTCAAGGTAAGTGTACACACTATAAGTGGAGAGATGCTAAACGAAGCAAGGTACGGGGAAAAATGAATGTCCACAGCGGATGGCCTTATTTTAGCTTTCAACTCTCAGTATCCTATCCTGGTTTACTTGTAGTTTCCTAGCCACCTGATTTCTCAAAGAAGGTTGGTCCCTAGGAGCCTACTTAAGAACATTGTTGTTCACATTTAACTGATCCACCAGTTTATCTAACTCATCCACTTTTTCCATTTCTCGAAAGCTAACCTGTAAATAAGGTATAGCTGGACTATTTACTGACCATCAGATCAACTAAGATCTTTAGTAAATGACCTTAAAGTGTGCCGTATCTAGCGTACTTGAAATTGACTTCAAGAATTTTCCCTCACTTATTACTGTTAACTAGGGACATTATTTGTATCGTATCGTAGGTTACTCAATCCTCTCTACAGCCTGGCACCCATGGTCTTATTGAATTTCTTAACGTTCTCATAGAGCCATACTGCCTTCAAGTGGAGTAGTTTCTACGGTGTCAACTTGGTGTCTAACACAGCGCAGTAAGAGTGTTACATAATAAGAAAGTTATTTGATCCTGTGCTTTACTGGTTAGCGGTTGCTACCGTTCTCGTGTTATCCCCTGGTCTGTTTCCAATGAATTGGCTCTAGTTGTTCTCCCATGATTCAGGATTTGAATAATCTCATCAACTTGCATGTGTTGGAAAGAGCGATATATCTCACGGGTTGTTGCAACCTTGCAGTTTTAATACTGACAGACCATGTCCCCATGATATACTTCACGAGTCAAGGAATTGGTCCTGTAAATTAGACAAGACTGATTTCAAATCTTCTTCACTCATTTAAAGAATCTTGGTTCTAGGTGCTTTGGAGTTTGGATGCAGTGCTTTGTGGGGTTGAAGGTGCTAATACACTAGGTTGTTTTGGGCCCCTCCTTCAATGGATTATAGTGTTAGCTCGACTCTTATGTAGGACGGTTTTGGACTGCGTTGAATGTGAAATTTGTCTTTGTTTGGGATCTTTGACAGGCAAACTCACAAAATGCTGTTGCGTGATGAGTACAATTCATGGAATTGACACGGTACACGATTTAACTTTTGTTTCAGTTGTACATTATCCAAAATCTGTTTGCTAGGAACTGGATCATCTTTAACAAAGAGACAAATTCCTTGTAAGTTTCCTTGTTGGATAGAAGGGGTCTCAGCATTTGATGTAGTCCTGGAGGCCAATTATCTATCCCGAGTTGGCCTCAGACAGCGAGCAATGGGTTTAAGCATCTCATGGTTACTGTAGTGTCTGTTTAAGACCCCTCTTTTTTTTTTTTTCTAGCTGATAACTGTCGTGGGGATGCTGCTGTCTCTCTAACTCGACAGCTATGCATCCAAATGAAGGTACGTTGCTGTGGAACACTTGTTCATTAACTTCTAGAAACCCACTAATCAAACCTGACTAGATTATTTTTCGGTCCCCGACTCCAGAGCCCCCGAGTCTCCATTTTTACCGATGCTCTCGTCTTGATAACAGTCCTCAAACTCTCCCATGGAGAGAAAGTCATGACTGCACTTCGATCCTATCAAACGGGATAAGAATATTTTTGTACTCCTAGACCGGCACTCCTTGTTCCACTCTGTTTCTGAACTATCAACTGTGAAACAAGGTATGACATTCTTTTTCTGGGAAAATAAAATAAAATTCTCTAAGAATTTAAAGAGAATTTGTAAGACTTAAAGAACGATTTTGGGCTTCCCTCTTCATCCCGAGGCATTCCAGAATGGTAGAATGTGCAAGTGCTTTACTCATTGCACATGCAGAACCGCAGAATCACTAGACAGGGAATAGAAAGACACCTAATAGTCATTCCATAACGTGGTTATGTTGAAATTTGTCACGGAGTGTCCGCAAAATTCTCGCACTGCATGTATTACGCCAAACACGTAAAGCGTCATTCGCCTCCTTCGTAGCTCTGAACGTAAGACCTTATTATATATATAAAATATCTGAGGTTTTGGTACTTTTCATTATTATAACCCACAGGCATCCCAGACGCTTGACTTAACCAGTGCATTGAATTTGCTTTTTTGTGATTAGTTTTTGGAAATCAACTAATCAATCCACATGGGCCATGTTTGATTGAACCTCCCAACTTTACCCGTTTGTTTCTTTTTAATTATTTATTTATTATTAAACAAAATAGTCATTCCATCAATCTATAGTTTATATACTTAACGGAGCTCTTTAGCAAATTTGTAACGGTCGACCGCTTTATATAGCGGTCGACTGCTCACTTTTTACACATATATCCAGTCGACCGCTACAAATCCGTTAAGCATACGGACGGCAGACTGACGGAAGGACCATTTCGTCAAACATCGAAAATCTAAGGACTAAATTTTTAAAATTTGAAAGTGAAGGATCCATTTGCCAAAAGAGTATAAACTCAAGGATCATTTTGTCAAATTTCTTTATTATTATTATATAAAAAGTTGTTTGGGAGCTAAGATTGTTCATGTCATTGACTAAAGTTCATGTAAGAACTTGGAGTATTATATTGGAGCAAGGGAAATAAATAAAGCATTAAATCCAGATAATTCATGAGAACATGCGGAGTATGGACAGCGACAAAGATTAATCACAGCTTTTATTTGGTTTTCCCGTTAAAAAATTCGAATAAAATAAACCAATACAAAATGTCGGTTTCGTTGAAAACGAACTCCTATAAAAATCCCTGCAAACAACTTCGATAATGCTTCGAGATTTAAAAGTAAAACCTAATAATTAATTAAGAATAATATTAAATTTATTTCTTTATGCAACTTATAGAATAGAGGGGCTCTCTGGATTTTGTAAATCTTTTATCTCTCAACTTTGTGTAGTTTATTTTGTACCATTTTTTTAACTATAAAAAAAGCCATGACGAGCTCAACTCTTCTCCAAGCTACTTACCTAATCACGAGTTCTCCTAAATTTGACCAATCTTTTTCTAACACCCGTAAATCTATGGAATACGCAACTTTCGCACAATCTTGAAGGGTGGAATGTGGAATTTCTTCCAAACCATGCCAATCAGAATCCCAATCATCTCTCTCTCTCTGTTCATGTTTTGACCCCTTGTCTTTATGGTTTTGATCTTCGCCTGTGGAGCCCCTAATAGAATAAGGCTTTGGCTAAGTTTGTTCGGGTACTCTGTTTATTTTTTTCAAAAAGAGACCTGCGTGTATGGGTAATTGACTAGCGAGGGATTAGGACAGAAAGCGCTGGAAAATTGCAGTAAAAGGTAAAGAGGGTACAAAGGTGTCTTATGTGATTGCTACCTCTGTGACTGAGTGGGACTGGAGCAGAGTTTTAAACGTGGTTGTCGTAGTGTAAAGCTCGAGAATTAGACCTTCTTATGTCGTTTTGTGGTATGATCGAGCTTTCTAGAGGTCTGGACTTCCCACCTAACTGGCACACAATTTTTTTGCCTTATTTAGGACAATATTTTCAATTTTTAATAATTTTTTTTTGAAAAAATCCATTACACGACACCATTTGTGTCTTTGAACTTGAACATGAGGGTATGACCACTCTGGGTGTGCAAGTGGTTCAGCCCAACCACTTTAGAGGATATTTGAGAAATATTATAAAATAAAAATATATTAAGAAAGTTAGTAAAAAATAAAAAAAGAGAAATTTTTTAATAAATATTATAATAATAAAAAGTTATGTAATAAATTTTGTATTATTAAACTTAGGGTGGGTTTGTTTCGTAAAATTTTAGTGTTGTTAAAATTTTAGTTATTGGGTTTAGTGAAAAAGTGAAGAGAGATGTAATTTTTTATATTTTTATAGTAGAAAGTAATGATTTGACGGGGAGAGAGAGATTATATTGTAATATTTTATAGTGTTAAAATTTTAAGAGGGGTAAAATTTTACCATGCAAACACAGCCTTAATTTTTTAACTTTTGCTGAAACATGACCTTAGTTTCTCGCTCAGGAGTCAGGGTCAGAATAAAAACGAAAACATTAAATCAGAATTCAAGCACGAAAAGTCACATTATACCCTCGACTTATACCAAAATTCTCAGTGACTCCCCTGGCTAGAAAGTCTATTTCAGACTTGGAAATCAGTGATCCCGTCAGCAGATTACGACTGATCGTCTCATCTGCTGTGTTACAGTGCAATGAAAACGACTAGAGATCTCTCTTTAACGCTCTGTACGTGGGCCCTCTTCATGAGTGGTTGAAATCATGTGTGCCACGTGTCTGCACCATAGAAATAGACATGGAGCTTACTTCCATGAGAGCACCCTCATTCATGATACTATGAGCTCCACCTCTTTAAGCTTGTGCTTGTGTTAAAAAAAAATTTGATATTGAATTTTGTGTTGGTATTGGGTTTAGTGAAAAATTGAAGAGATAGATAATTTTTTATATTTTTTTATAGGAGAGAGAGATTATATTGTAATATTTTATTGTAAGACGGTGAAAAATATTGTGATATTTTTTGTGCAAACGCACCCTAAGACATCAAATTTTTTGAATTTAAGGCGTTGTTCGTTTACGCAGTGTTTTTAGGATATTTTTGTATTCTCAAAATATAAAAATTTTACAATTAAAAATATAAAAAAATTTACGACCAAAGATCATTTCTAATCTCACACAAAAATAACTACAACACGCGTACCAATAAAATTAACATCACCTAAAAATTCTCAAAACACAAAAAATCCTCACAATACACTTATCCAAACACACTCTTAAGGGTGATGACCTATTATGGTACAATTTTTTATGGTCTTTTTTATTATTATTATTTTTAAAAAAATCACACTATCACAAAATGTAGTTGAAAGGAACAATGTCTGTCTTTTTTTTTTCTTAATCTATACCACAAACTACAAAGGATATAAAAAGCACCTGATTCCAGCGATCCCACATGCCAGTTCCCTGAAGCATGTCTGAATTTTTTTTTGTTCTGTTGCCTCCAATCAAATCTGATTGGTTTGTATCAGCCACAAAAGTAAACTTGCGAATATGTCCGTAATCCTGAAGTGTGCAGGATGACATGGGCATGCGAAGCAGACTGCAGACCGGATGGCCAAACTACACGACCTGGGAGTGTCCAAAAACATTGTTGTCCTGCAGGGTTTGTGTCTGGGTACAGTTTATGTTGGTGGCACTAACCCATCATGCCATGCCATGCCACCCCAGATCTCCTAGAGAAAAATCATATAGTTTAGACAAGTGTAAGATGTCACTCCAAACAATTTTTAAATGCCAAGTCCACTTCAAAAACTCCCATAGTTTTATAATCAGCATGACTTGGTTGGAATTTGGGTGTATTTTATTTCAAAACGACTTCGTAATGAATAAGTTGACTCTCAGAATTGTCAAGCATCAAACTGTATACCTAAGCAGGGAATTATAACGGTACTATTCTACGTACATGTCATAAACAGAGTTTGATAAAGTGCCTCCAACCAACAATTAGTTTGGAAATACAAAATAATCTCAAACTTTTACTCTAATCCTTCAAGTCAATGCTCATTAGCTCAAGTTTAGATTAAGATGAAAGACCATTTCTGTGAAACTTATAGTAAAGAAGACAGATCGAGAAGCATTCCAAATAACCCTATTGGGCTTAATTACTCTATTAGTTCTTGGAGTATCGTGAAATCTCAACTTGTTACCCAGAGTATTTTTTCGTCTTGGATTATTGCTTGGGAAATTTAAAATTATGTATTTGGTTATTTTTGTCATCTAAGGACAGTTGGACCGAAATGTTCTACGTGGGTAACGAGGCAACGTCACCGCCAATATTTTTTCGTCCTAGATTATTGCTTGGGAAATTTAACATTATGTATTTGGTTATTTTTGTCATCTAGGAACAGCTGGACCGAAATGTTCTACATGGGTAACGGGGCAACGTCACCGCTAGTCTATATTCGCAATGTATCACCGCCTATTATGTGGATTTTATGATTCCATGTCAACTTATCTCGTTGAGGCTCATCCACAACACGCTTTTCTTTGACCTACCAGGTTTGACATTTACTTGGGCTCTTGCACTTGCTCAACCCCTCTGCGAGACTAGCTGTTGGCGCCCCAACCTCGTCATCTACGAGGTGGAGACACGTGACAAATACAGATTAGCAGGGATGTGACCCTCGTTACTCATGTATGACATTTTCGTCAAGCTGCCATCCTCAAATGACGAAAATGATTAATACAAAATGTTAAATTTCTGAGAAAATTCAAGAGGAAAAATACCTTAAGAATTAAATTGAAATTTCGTGATACCCCAAATATCAATAGAATAATTAAGTGTCTTTGTTGTACTCATGCTTGAGGAAGTACTGTAACCCTGTCCCTCTGTGATTGAGAATTGGTGGTTATTAGCGGTATCAATTCAAAATTCAAATCACTACCAGCTCATGACTGTCAACGAGATCTTCAACCCGAGTCCACCACTGGTTTTTGCACATATCTTGGCAGCAACTTGATCTCTTGGTGTGCTAAAAAGCATCCCACTATATCTTGTTCCAGTTTAGAAGCTGAGTATCATGTCATGGCTCACACAGCTAATGAACTCACGTGGCTCTCCTTTATATTTCGTGATCTCCACATCTCCTTGCCAACAACTCCAATTCTCTATTGTGACAACCTGAGCTCCCTCTTCATGACTGTAAATCATGTATTTCATGCTCGTAGTAAACACATCAAGCTGAACTATCACTATGTTCGTGAGCATGTATCTCTTGGCTTACTCCAAACCAGATTTGTTCCCACCTCTCTTCAAATTGCAGATATATTTACCAAGCCTCCGTCTCGTGATCAGCTGGAACACTTGCGACACAAACTATGTCTTACTACCATGCACAGTTTGAGGGAGGGTATTAGCGGTATCAATTCAAAATTCAAATCACCACCAACTCATGACTGTCAACGAGATCTTCAACCCGAGTCCTCGGCCTATAAAATAGTTAACCAACAGATTTATAGCGTTGTTAACGACAGTACTGATTGCTCTCCTAATATCTCAGGCCAATTTGTTTGTTATTAAATATAGAGTCTCTTATCCTTATTTTGTCTTTATTTCCTTGTATATAATCTAATTATAAATACAACAGTACAACCACCGTTACAAGTGTGGTGAGATTTCTCCATCCATCGTTTCATATTTTTCTTCTGTGGTGAGTTGGTGGAAGGAAAGATGTGGAAGTTCATCACACCAAAGGGCAGAGGCAATAATGGGGGCAGATCGAATCCCAGCTTACTCTGATATTGTGCATGGAAATCTCTTGGAAATTGGAGTAAATTCCTCTCAACATCTTTCTAAAAGAAACATAGGTTCATCAGTGTTAGAATCTGTTAGAGTGTCACATTGATTAGAAACAATTTAATCTTGTGCTTCATATACTTGTTGGGCCACCTCTTCCCATTGCCAATTGGTTTTGAGATGAAACTTATCATGGTATCAGAGCCAACTATTTCTGGGTTTGACCCACTTATTTGTGTTCTCCATTTGTTGTCCGCGAGCATAAACTATGTTCATTCGGCTTGCACATGATGAAGAGTGTTAGAGTCTGTTAGAGTCCCACATTGATTAGAGACCATTTAATCTTGTGCTTCATATACCTGTTGGGTCACCTCTTCCCATTGCCAATTGGTTTTGAGATGAAACATATCATAGTATCAGAGCATGTGATCCTGCAGCTATAAGTTGGATCTAGCAGCTCCAAGCTTCTGCACCTTGCACTTTCAATGAACATTCCGGCGAGTCTCATGTCTCAGATTTGACACATTAATTTCAGATCCTTCATATGCCCTACGGATTTCTATTGTCTAGGTGAGTGTTAGAAAAGAAAGAGAAAAAAGAAAGAGATGACTATATTTGGTCGTTTGTCTATTGTTATTAAAGACACGACTTGGTCCGTTGGGTATTGTTATTTTTTCCGGTCCATTTTTTAATGATCATGTGCCTATTATTGTTTAAGGCCCGATCACACAGTTTCGTTTTTCAAATACAAGATTTGAAAATTCTCCATCTTGTGTTTGAGGGGGGCTGTTAGAGATAATATCATATCAAGATTTGATATAATATTATGGTTATGACGATATCAAATCGTTATCAAGATTCAAATATTCAAATTTTAAATATAGTAATATTCTCCTAATATGCTTTGTATTGTCTCTATAAATAAGACTTCATCTTTGTAATCTGTATGAATTTATAATACAAACACAACCATACATAGCTTTTACAGTGGATGTAGGTCTTCTAGACCGAACCATTTAAATCTCTATCTTTCCTTACTCTTTCTCCTCTCTCCATTATATTTCAATTATGCACGGTTTATCAAATTCTATCAATTAGTACTGGACATGAACACAGAAACAAAAAGCTTCAAGATTTTCAAAGTCAATATCAAAGTGAAAAAAATCAACAAATACACCAAACAAACACATCTCAAACATTTTTTGTAGTGTTGGTTGCCTTTAATTGGAACTTGATCAATTCCGTCAACTAAACAAATACACCAGGCAAAGCAAATATCAGCCATAAAGAGCTTTTACAGTGGATGTAGGTCTTCTAGACCGAACCATTTAAATCTCTATCTTTCCTTACTCTTTCTCCTCTCTCCATTATATTTCAATTATGCACTGTTTATCAAATTCTATCAATTAGTACTGGACATGAACACATAGAAACAGAAAGCTTCGAGATTTTCAAAGTCAATATCAAAGCGAAAAAAAAATCAACAAATACATCAAACAAACACATCTCAAACATTTATCGTAGTGTTGGTTGCCTTTAATTTGAACTTGATCAATTCCGTCGACTAAACAAATACACCAGGCAAAGCAAATATCATTTTCCTGGTAATACCACGTGTTAATCACTATCACCATCTTTTCTCGCTTTTGGGTCTTACATGTAAATCTTGTGAAGGTGGGAAAGATATTGTCATATAGCTCCTTTCCTTTCCATAAACCCACACCCACAGGCCACAAAAAGGCAAAAATACTCGTCCAGATTGTTTATAACTCACGTGCTAAGCACTCGTAAACCCCAAAATCAATTTCGATTCTAGATGAATCTGCCTCTGGAGCCTGGAGATTGGAGAAGCACTTAAAAGCCACACTTTCTTTCTGAAGCCCCTACAGAATACAGATACACCTTCCCCACATAAAGTATAACGATAGATCACTTTTCATTGGAGTGGGGAAAGTGCTTTTGTCATCAAGAAGCCTCGTAGAAATGAGGGATTGTGCTCAGACAACATAGATGCTCTCATGAGACATGAACCAGCTTTTAGCTCTCCTGCAATCATCCAGGGCAAGGCAAGATGTGAGTGGGTCACCACCATATATCGAGCCCTACATGCCCAATCATCCCTACACTATTTTTTTTTCCACCTGCAGCCAAGCCTCATGCAATTAACCCTTCTTCCCTTTTTGCACCAAACATCGCTTCTTCTATCCCACTTTCGACAAAAAAAAAAAAAAACAAACATAAGTTGAAATATTCACATAGATCAGTGTGACCAAAAACAAACCTTGATGAGACCCAATATTGGAGATTTTTGAACCCAAACAAAACTACGTATCATGATAGATACATCTACAAGTGTCAAGTGACTACCCAAGTTATCAGGGACGATGTTAGGATTTGCTCTTAAGGGGTCAAATATAATTTTTTGCTGATTTTTTTTTCTAACCGGGTGTCGATGTCATCTCAAGTGTACCTCGACTAATCCTAGGATCTTCAAATTTTCATTATAATCAAAATAAACAAAGGTAAAATGTAACAATATATTCTAAAACTTAAAAAAGAAAAAAATTTATAAACTTTGACTTAAGTGTAAAAGTCAAATTTTCATCAATTATATTAATTGAACCAGACGTTCCTTTAACGAGTAATAGTCATCAATTATTATATCAGTACTAAAATCTTGTGCGACCGAATGCAATCAAAAGTTAAAAAATTTCGAAATAAATGACCCATAAATTATGGTCAAAGATACAAAACAATGTTAAAATCTAGTCAAAATAACATAGACATACACAAATAATACACCAATAATATTTTAATTAAAAAATGATAATGAAATGAGTGTTTTCGGAAAAAATATAATAATATTTAAATGTAATAACATTTAGAATTCTAACTTTGAAGAGAAATTTTTTTTATGTGGAAAGCAAAAAGTTTGTTGTAAATTAGTGGGAGAGTGAGAAAAGGGAGAGGTCATTGAGAGAAAATCTAGAAAAGAGGGAGAAAGGAATTTTTGAAAAAAGGAGGGATTAGGGAGAGAGAAAAGTAAAAAAGATACGATTTGGGAGCATTACAAAGATTACTACCAATTTTGTACTTATATTAAAAAACAAATTGTAAAAATTTGAAATTTGGCCCTTATGTAATAAAAATTGCAAAAATTTGGGGGGGGTGGGGGGGGGGGGGCATGGCCCCCTCGTAGCTTCTTCCTTGCAAGTTTATAGCTCTGGAGACAGATCTTGGGCCATTTCTACCTCTTATTTTCTCAAATCATGAGATACCTCAGTCCAATGAGGGAGTCATTTTTCTTTTCATATGCTGAAGAGGAGATTCAGGATAGAATGATAATATATGAGCTTAAACTTAGTAATGAGTCAAGTACCCAGTAAGTGGATGGAGACGCAAGAATTCTGAACTAAATCAAATAATCATAAAAACTTAATAATAATAATAACATGGTTCATGAAGATCAGCCAAGCTAAGTAGAAAGACCAACCACGTGTGCATTTCGAGGCAAATGGGCAAAGCTCAAGGAAAAGAGATGAACGGATTAGGGTTTGCATGTGCAATAAAAGTCGCATTTGCCGTCATACGACCTTTTGGTTCTGTCTTTTATAGATGCTTTGCCACCCCATATCTACTTCAAACCAATCTTTAAAAGTTTATATTTAACCGTTTTTCGGTCTCTTTTGTTTCATGTCTTTAGTGAGCGTAGGAAAAACGCGTTCTTTTGATTTCTTATATACCAAAACCCAAAATTAAAGCAAGCACTCATACATGTAAAAAAAAAAAAGCATTCAGAGGACGTAGGGCCAACAACTCATGTCTCGCTCTTAGGTATCTCATCTTCTTCCCATTTGGGTCCAACTGGTCCAATTTTCTTTTTCTTTGGACCATGCACAACTCAGTGGAGCTCTGGCTCCACATAACTACGATAATTCAGACAACTTGGGTGGTGGCTTCCAAATCTAACTCTTTCTTCTTCTCTTTAATTATCACCTTTTCCTCGCTTTTTGTTGTGTTTTATTGTCCTCTGCTATATTATGGGATCGCATCGGTGGTCAACCTAGCATTTACGCACTGTGTCTTCTCAGTGTTGTGTGTCTACTTGTGCGCGTGTGTTTCTATTTAAATGATAAAAGAACTCCACCATCGAGCCTCTTATCTTCGCCTCCAGTCCGAAGTCTCGATCGAGTTGAGCCTATCCCTGACTGGGATATCTATTTTGACCATAAAGGGTAGTGTGGAGATTTTGAACAGGAATCTTTAATTGGGAGTTATGGTCCGTGACCCGCTGATCAACCCCTGAGGGGTGGCAGTTCTATCTTGTTCCTTTCTCCTGGGGAATAAAAAAAAAAGTCAAATTTGAGCTGTTTTAATATGTGCCCTCTATTCTTCTCTATCACAGTCAAAATCCTTAGCTGCAGCCTGCAGCAAGTTCATGATAACTGTATGTCCACAAGCTCTAGCCTTGCAGATAATCAGGTGGTGCTCCATTCTTGAAAAGTGACTGTTTGAAGGACACTCTTGACACTTCAACTGAATAAGAGTTTCACAAATATTCGATTTCTTCATTAGTTTATGTTCTTGCAAATTCTTATAGGTCAAGAAAGAGAATTTGCAAGTTCTGACAAATATGAGCTTGTCATTGTAGCACGACGTGCAATTACACTACAACAAATTTGCTCTTTAGTGGCGAACTTATAAGTGGCGAAACCAATTTCGTCGCTAAAAATATATCTTCAGCGAAGAAATTAGGAGTTCGTCGCTAAAGAGTAATCCATCTCGTTCGAACAAGTAAAATGTCGTTCGAAAGAGTATTAGTGACGAAAATTGTTAAATCATCACTAAATAAGTCTTTAGCGACGAAACTATTTTCGTCGCTAAAAGACTCTCGTTCAAACAAGCAAAATCTGGTTCGAACACATCGTCAAATAATGGTTCGAACAACAATATTTCGTTCGAACACATATTAGTGACGAAAACTTTTAAATCATCACTAAATAAATCTTTAGCGACGAAAATATTTTCGTCACCCATATCATCTCGTTCGAACAAGAAAAATGTGGTTCGAACGTGATGATCAAAAAGAATAAAAGTAAAAAGAAACATAAACATTAGAATTTAAAATATATGAAATGAGACAATCTTAAAAAATAAAAATTCCACACAAAAAAATATCATAAAATTAATTCTACTCAATGAATAACTCGATAAACAAAAAGAAAAAGGAAAAAACATATAACATATACACAACGTCACATATTGAGCCTTGACCAATCATATAAGTACTAATTAGTAATAAAAGAAATAATACTAGTATGTACGTAAATCGAATTGAATAATATCTAAAGTGTATGACTGGAATTTTATTGTATATATACCAATTTAGGTATTATACACTAAAACATCTAAGTATGTATGATTAAAATTTTATCGTATAATACCTGTTTAGGTATTATACACTACAACAGGTCATATGTTATACACTACTATAGGTCATATGTTATTTTCTCTTTTAATTGGGAGAAAAATCTTATTATTTGAATTATATTCTCTAACATTATATGTATGATCAAAATAGTTTAGTGCATAATAAGAGTCTTAATAATTTAGTTAGTTAACAAATTCTTAATCAGAGAGCGTGTTATGCAGATTCACTAGTGTAATATCAACATTAGCATAAATAATGATGACATCAAGTATAATATTGTATAGTATGTCACTCAAGTATAATATTGGTATAGCATGATATATCATATTATATTATGACATATCATGACATCATAGATAATATATTGATATAGGACTAGTAGTTGAGAAAAAAAATGATTAAATCAAATATGTTTATCACACTTGTCCATACATCATGTATGTTATTGGTTAGTTAGCTTATAAGATATTATAACGCATTAGAATGTATTTTATAGTACTCCACCCTATTAAAGCATCTAATTAACAAATATATGTATTTAATTAACTGATTATATGGTACCTTACCCTATTAAAGTTATTAAGACACAGTATATTATCACTTTATTGTACATAACGTAATAACGTAAGGTACCCTTGCATCATACAATATAAATTACAATACATAGATATATCATCAAACAATATAAATTACAATACTTAGATATATGCAGAGATGAAGTTAGGATTGAAACATTGAGAGCAATTTTACTATAATACAGTAAGCTAAAACAATTGTTTTTTTTAACATTGGCGCCTCTCTCCCCCTCCCCCATTTTTCACAGACAGCCCCTCCCCAAATTTTTTGTCAGTCTTCTCTCCCCCTTCCGATCGGCGCCTCTCTCGTCTTCATCTTCTGATTGGCGCCTCTCTCTTCTCCTCCTCCAAGATCGGAGATCTCCACGGCGCCTCCAAGACAGATGTTGAGATCACACATTGCTTAAGAGAACCTAATTAGAAGACTTAATAAGAGGGCTTGGTTAACTCCAACTGCAAGACATGTTTTTTGGTCTAGAGCCCAGACCCTCATCAATTGGTGGCCGATGCGTATTTCTTAGGTTGTGTGGTGGCTTGCATGAACTCATTTTCTTCGACCCTATAGATCCGGTACGGGTCAGGGTAGGCCCAAGTCCGGTGAAAGCCCCTTATAGAGGCCATGTGGGAGATGTAGACGACGAGAGCGTCGGTCTTCGAAGGATGAAAGATTGTTGAGATCCCACATTGCTTAAGAGAACCTAATTAGTAGACTTAATAAGAAGGCTTGGATAACTCTAACTGCAAGACATGTCTTTTGGTCTATAGCTCAGATCCTCATCAACAGGTCTCTCTCCTTTCTCTCTCTAGCCTCTGCATTGCTTTGTATCTCTCTTTTCTCTCTCTATGTTGCTTTGATTTTGAATGTGATTTGAGTCTGGTTTGGGATTCAAACTTGCCAACTCCCATGAATCCTCGTGTAGACATCTCCTATAGTTTTATGAGGTACTTGGGACGCTTCTTTCCCCCCCCTCCGCATCCAATGCCCAGTAGGGTCCCTACTGCATTTCATCATCGTCTGAGCCAAATTATCCTCCCCTTCAAGATGCAAAACAAAATGGCTCAGATCTAGCTTTAAGCGAGGCTGAGATTCTGAAGCTGATTGAGTGCTTGAAACAGATTTGTTGAATTTGAACTTCCTCGTTATATTGCTCTTTGCATTAGTTGCAGCATGACAATATCTGGCTTACAAAGAAAATGGAAATGCGGCGAATCAGTTTGCTCGTAAGTACAATTCCAATCTGCACTATGATACACAAGTCTAAAACTTTATATTTAGCATCATGGACAGGTTACCTGTAGTGCCGATTATGGACTTGTAATGTCATGAGTGGGCACTCTTTCATCTCTACAAGGCTCTGGATCCAGTAGTGCTCTACTTTAAATTCTTTTGTGCCGCTTTGATTGCCTCTTCTTGGGAAACTGAAATGGATGGCCCTTTACTAGGCCTGGGTGCCAAATGTTGCCGACATTTACGTAAGAAATCTTCTTCTTCTTTTTTGTACTTAGGCTACGTAAGAAGATCTTGCTTAGATTATAGAAAGTCCTGCGAGGATGACTGCTGAACTGAACCATGGCCCCTACCATAGTTTCAATTACTGAATGAAGCAAGAGAGTATGAAGTTGTGCGAAGTGAAAGTCACGATTGAATATACGCAATATAACGGTTGAAGATCTGGTTTTGAATTTCATCGGGTGGGTATCTCATTCTAAATGAGGTGTCACGGTCTCAACCGTCTGATTGTTTATATTCAACACACTCTCTTGCTTCATACAGTAATCGAACCCCCTACCCCTACCATATGCATATCCACAAGGTGTTATTGTCTAATAATTTATGCTTTAACCAATTTGTGGGGGGTAATAATTGCCTGTGAGACGGATCAATACTACACTTTTGTTTTTTTGGGTAACGATCATAGTGGACCCACTTAACCAGTTGATAAATTTTTGGTCGGTGCTATACTTCAAGCCACACATATCATGTCAATTTAGTTTTGTCAGGGAAATGACCCCAAAAAATTGTCTACACTTTGGATTGGAACATGAAATTTCAAGGGAAGCAAACTCCTAAGCCCAAGTTTTGACCACCCAAACCAACCCCTTGGGGTGACACTTGACAACCTCATCTCTTATGAATTTTAGTTCTGCCATTTCAACATATATTAAGCGGAGCCCATGTGTGCTGGAAACTAGTAGCTGAAAAAGTCCTTACAATTATACCGAGTTATTTAGCGGATGAAGCTTTTGGTCAATTTAACTCAATAAAGTTAAGGGTGAGTACCGGAATGGATGAAATCATAATGGGTTATTCTGGTTCTGGTACTCATCAGAATGAGAAATTTCGGTTCCATATCTGGACTTGAAGGCCCAATTTTTACTTTGGCCGAAAATGTTTTTTTAAGTATTTTGGGCAGAAATTGACTTTTTTTTAAATTTTCTTTCTCTATTGCAACATTTTCATAATATGATTTTTAAACATATCATTCAATCATCAAAACATCAAAGGAAAAAAAATTACATAATTACATTATGTCCGAAATAAACTACACTATACTTAAAAAGAGAATGAGAGACTTCTAAAGATTGTCCGGTTCTTGTACATGAAATGGTTAGTTTTAAAGTGGTTATGATTTGCAAGCATAATAACCTGCCAAAAATAAAACATAATCAACAATGAGATAAATATAAACAACAACAAAATGGCAGCTCAGAGTACACAACCAAATACTCTGAAACGGTTAGAGTGACGTGAAGAAAGACCAAATGTAACCAAATCCTCGATAGACGGATGTTGTGATGCTTCACTTTCTTAAATTCTACACCTCAGCAAAATTGGCTGCAATGGACCAGTGTTCAAAAAAATTTGAACGACTGACCATCTTCACCTTATGTCATTAATGATTCATGAGGAATAAGAACTTTACTATATAGTTCAAAGAAGTAGTTGAGAAGCACTAATTTGAGTTTCACAAAGGGTATGAACTTGTGAGGACTAATTAAATGAAGTGAAAAAAATCCTTGGAGTTGAAATGCCTATTACGCTTTATGGTTTGTCTGTACTTCACATATTGGGGGGGGGGGGGGGGGAAGAGTCACTAACCAATGTCAGAATTAATTGCCAATCACTAATGCTTAATGTTAGCAACACTAAAACGAGAACAATGAGAGGTAAACTAAAGAGGAGACGAAAGAGAGCGCATAATTATAATAATGTAACAATCTAGTTGAGGTCAAAAAAATTTACACCACCACATGATTATCAACAGACAACTTTTTTAACCACGGTATTCACTATCAATTATCAAACAACTTACAGCATCAACTAAAGTCTAAATACCTGCATTTCGAATACGTAGCTAACAATAAATAGAACATCATGACATTTCAATTTTTCTCATTTCCAAAAACATTTAAAGAGCATTAATGTTATCTCCCATTTTCACATAGCCATTAAGCATGACATTCCATAGAACAACATCTTTATGCGGCCTTTTTATCAAACAAATCCAACTCAAAACCCATTAACCGAATCATTCCATGAAATAGTCATATCCAACCCATAATTACATTATTCAAACCCAACATCGTAAAATAATCATACCTTGATGAAACTTGAGAGAGAGATTTGGTGCCCAAATAATCAACCCTAAAGAGATTTCTTCAATGACCGAATCTATCAATAAAATCATGAAAATCTCAAAATCAAATTAACAAACCCTAAAGTAATTTAAAGACCGAATACAAAATTTACAAAACTAAAATTAACAAACCCTTGGTGAGAGAGAGTTGGTGAGAGATTCGGCCACCAAACTCAACTGATGGTAGCAACCCGCAGAGAGGGGGAGATAGAAAGATTTCGGGAGGGAGGGAGGCTGGGAGGGACGGAGGTCGGACTCAGTGGGGGCTGTCGCTGGCGGCTGAGAGGTGAAGGGAGAACTTTTCGAAGAGTCACGAAGAAGTATTCGTGTCTTCGTGTGACCTGGGTCGTTTTGACCCAAGTCACGTTTGTCCTTTTTTTTAACAACTGATTTAAGTCCTAAATAGATTTTTTTTTAAAAAAATCCAGAATAAAAATTTTCAGTTTCCGTAAGATAAAATTCTCACCCTTAAATAAAGTTGGAGATGATAAATGGGTAGCTACTAAACTATTCCTTTATTGGTGATAGCTTCAAAGCAGACTTTAGAGTTTCAAGTACATTACGAGGAAATAACCGTATTGCTTTTGCTATTTTCTAATTTTTTAATTTGGTAATTAAAAATCAGAAAAAATAAGCATTGTTTTTTTCTTTATGTTTGGGTATTTAAGTGTCTAGAAATTGAATGTGTCGATTTGCTTAATTCTTTTTTTGTTTTTTAAGTGCAGGGTGCGGGTATCAATTAGAAGTTATCACCAATAAAGGAATAATTTTTTCTTTTTTTGTTTTCTCCTCCAGGACGAACCGTTTTAAGTCCTGCTCTGAGCTCTCCAAGAATCCACCTCTGTTGCTCTAGTTCATGAATTTGTAACAGACAACGCTGCCAGAGACAGAATGGGGACGAGGACGAATTTCTACAAGAACCCTTCTATATCTTACAAGAAGGACTTCAGTCTCTCCTCCGTTCTTCAAAACCTTCGAGGTACCACTCCAATTTCCCAGCCTCTTCACCACCCTTTCTTTCTCTCTGGACTACCAGAAACAACAGGGAAATCTTTTTCTCCAATACTCCAATTGGCTCGACAATTTGGAAATTAGAATTGAAATTTTCCTCACTCCTCTGTTCTAAGTTACCGTTCTGTGGATACTAAGATGTTTGTTAATTTACCTTGGTTTTGTTTGTGTGGTAATTCAAGTTCGTTCAATTTCCAGCTTACAATATCGCCACTGGAAATGCTCCTCCTGCCGAACAATCACCACCCGCTGATGAAAAGAAAGCGTGCCAGAAACGACGACGTGACCTGAAACCGCCGCCTAGTCGGGACCATGTAATCGAAGAGAACGACGGACCTATGTCCCACCAGGATTACATTGCCAAAAGAAGGCAAATTCAATCATTTTACATCCTTCCTAATCCGTTTCAATTTTATCCTTTGAAGTTTAGTTGATGGTGTCTCCAGCTTTAGTTATATCACTTATAATAAGCATCTTTATTGTCAATAATTTATTTTGGTTTGTCCATGTTTCTGTATTTTATTCAAGGCACGTTTTGTATAAGCAGGAAAGAAGTTAGTTCGGCTCAGGTTCACGAGGAATTAACTGCCGACGTCTTGGTAACTATTTTGCTGTTTATAACCAAAATTTTACTTCTTATTGTTCTGAGCTGTTGGTTACTCTTTCTTGGCAGGGAACTTCTAGTTCCGGTGCAAATTTAGTAGGTTATGAAAGTAAGTTGTTCCATCACTTGTTATTTGTTACATCTTTTTTATATTCAGCCAGTTGGAAATGGTTGCCATTTGGGATTCCCGTACAATCGGATTCGAGAGTCAATGTCAGGAAATTAAATTGGCACTGATATGCTGGATATAAATCTTGTGGTGTATTTGTATCAATTTAGGAAAGGATTAAGACATAATGCTGCTGCTGTAGGCCGTATTATCATTTTCTATTTCTTGGAGATTTGACATATGCAAGTGTGTCCATTTGTAATTTATTGTTAAAAGGTTGTGAGAAATCTCAGTGAGAAGATGATAACAATCTAGTTAGCAACTGGCTATTTTCAAATGACTGCTTTCTCAGACTTCATTATGGAAAGTTGTGATGTAGTTCATTGTGAACTAGTCATTATCTCTTGACTGAATGTTAACTGACAAGGTGGGTCTACTTAGAGTACTGAACTGAAGAAATGCTTGGTGCTTCACCAACACCCCCCCCCCCGAGGCACAGAGAAAGTACTCCCGCCAAATTTCCTTTTTTGTATTTATCCAAAACTTCAGCTGAACGTGTCGGAATTTGTTGGCTACCAGGCCTGACTCATGATTATTTTGGCATAAAACGTTGATGTGTTAAATTGATACTAAAGTTTATTTTCGAATTGTGTTGAATGGTAATCATGTTCATGAAATACAGGTGATGAAACTAGTTCTTCAGAATGCGGAGAAAAGCAAGATCCTCCAACTTCAGGTTTGATTCTAAATCTGTTTTTTTCAGATGCCACTTTATAGCTGAACATCAAAATCAAATTACAAATAATTCCTTCTGCGTGAGTTGGTTTAAGATTGGCTGAAACAAATCCATCCACTTAAAAGGTTGTGATATATTTGGTATCTATCTGTCTTGATAAGTTTAGCCGATTACGCTTCTCTTAGGTCCCACTAAGGAGTCTGATCAAGTTAAGTGCAGAAGTGAGCAACGTTTTCCTGGTCCAGGAGAACCTGTTTGTGTAGTATGTGGCAGATATGGGGAGTATATTTGCAATGAGGTGAGATCTAGTGTATGACATATTTTATTTTCTCAAACTTCTGCTCACCTCGACTCTGGTCTCTCCCGCTGTGGTTACCTTGTAAACACTGTGTTTTTGTTCTCATAGACCGACGATGATATCTGCAGCATGGATTGCAAAGCAGAGCTCTTGAAAATTGTTAAATTTGATGAGGTGTCTCTCTGTTTACAACTTTGTTTTTATATCTAAGAGTATGCAGCTTCCTGAATTCTTGATCCTTCCTTCTCAAAACATTTTCAGGGGCACTCAAATGACCGGATTCCAGATGTCTCCTCATCTGGACTTAAAGGTGCCTTGCCATTGCCCGAGTTTGGGGAGGATGTCTGGGATTATAACCGCCTTCGCTGGTCCAAAACGAGATCCAGTCTTTGTACTTTTGAATGGTAAATCTCTTGCCTAGGATCTTTATTACGATTCATATATAAATGGGGTTTTTTTGGGTAAGTGATATATGAATGGGTTTCTGAAGCGAAATAGTGAGATTAAAGATGAATCCATTCTAGAAACTATATTTTGCAAGTGGTAGGAACTCTTTTCTGCTATTGACTACATGACTCTTTAGTACAATATTATTGTAAATAAGAAACTGACTGGGTAGGATGGGAAGATGCATGCTTCAGTAGCTGCAAAGATTTATGTTTCCAGCATGTTCAGTTTGTGCCAATGTTATCTGTATTTCTGAATTTTCCTTGTAGTTGGAAATGCCAGAGGCCTGGACACCTTGCTGAAGATTGTCTGGTAATGATGTGTAACCAAGTTTGATATCATTCTCAACGTGCTAATGTCGAAGCGCTACAACTTTTTGGTGCGATGATTTACCTATTTTGAGAGGGACATTGTTTTAACTTTTTAAAATCTCTGTTAATATCTAGGTGGCATTAGGGAAAAACAAGACTGTTTCGATAGCCAGAGATCTTCTTGGATTGTACAGAAGGTTTGGAAAATACTGTTTCCTCGTGTTTGAATGTGCCACTCCTGTTATTCATGACATTGGTCATGTTGTTGCTGGAAACGGATATAGTTTACTTTTTTGTCGTTGCTGTCAGCCGGGAATAGAGTATCTGTTTTACCGGGAAAGAAGAAAAAATTTGAGCATTTTATATTTCAGTTTCGATATTCTTCAATCTCTTGAGTTGGCACATTTTTGTTCGGTGATGAATTAATTTCCGTGAAAAAAGATAAAAGAAGATTTCTTGCTCTTCACCTTGTTGCTTGAGCACATTTTAGGAGATACGATCAAGAGGAGTCTTACTTGATTATACCTGGTATAATCTGCCCACGTATACCTCACTGGCGATGCCTTTATTCTGTCTACTATGAAAAAGAAAATGATTGTGTGAAATGAAGGAGGGGAAAAATGATCCATGTAATTGATCCCAAGTAGTTTGGGAAAAGGCTTAGTCAGATAAGTTGACCCAAGAGGGATTTTTGCTGTTTTTTCAACAATCCCTCTTGACATACAATCTAAAGAACTTAGAGATTTCTCTGCTGTATATTGGAGATCATGTGACATGCAAATATGTAAGACAGATATCTCAGCATCCTTTTTCGGCTCTTTTTGTTTCTGCAGATGCCACCAGATAGGAAAAAGTTTGTCAACTGTGAATTGTAATGAATGCCGCAGCTCATTAACTTTGGCTACATGCCTCGACTGTAGCGCTGTCTGCTGTGACAAGTAAGCAGTGAATTTGTACTCTATTGTTCAGTTGCTTTTAAGTTTTCGCCTTCTTCTTCTTCTCTTTTTTGTCCTTTGAAATACAGCAGGGTTTTGTTGCCAACCAATGATTTCTGCATTTTCTTGGTTTTAAGTTAGTCCCTATCTGCTTAATCCTCTAGTTTTCCCAGTTGCTGGACCTATGCTGATTAGTGTTGGAAGCTGCTTTCTGGTAATGAAAAGTAGCCAATAGCGTGATTTCTTCTGATAATTTCATTTACCAACAAATGAAATTAACTTCTTGTGGTTGCTCTATTTATCATTTTATACAGCTTCGGTTGTGCTTGTGTGAAATGATGTCAAACATTTCACCTTATGTTTATATTGTGAGGTGGGTCTCTAGGATCTCTTCCAGTGGGGGAGCCAGTTGGGTGATATGGTTTGTGCTTCATGAGTAAGATTAAGAAACATTTCTTGCCTTTATAGTCAATGGCTGGGAAAGGTTGTTACACACTGTTATATCAACTAAAAAGTGAGAGAAGGAGGGGGGGGGGGGGTTCTTTCCTGCTGTTGTTTGTTCATGTCCAATGTATTGTTTGGTGGATAATAAGAGAACATAAATGTACTTCAAAACTGAGTTGTGGTATCGCCAACTGATGAGAAACGTGAAACATATACTCATGAAGAGTGTTAGAAAATACTCATAAGACCCTGGAGAAATGGTGGTGGAGGGTTGTTGCCCTCTTCATATTCTATTATCCTCTTGAGATTACATTTCTTCTTGTGTTTGACTTTCAGTGCACTGAGATAGAATTTATCTTCTCATATATAGCTCAGGCCACTTGCACGAGCATATCAAGACACACCCATCACATCAACATTATTACTCCCACAAACTCAAGCGGCTGGTGAGTCTATTCTTTACCTCAATGTGTTGTTCATGTCTAGAGTTGCAAATGTTGAAGTTTCTGATTTGTTCAATATTCCATAATATTTGTAAGTAGGCATGTTAATGGTGTCTTCGATGAGTGATTAGCAGTCATTAGTAAATTCAACAAATCTCTAGTAAGTTTTGAACCTGTTTCCAGTAGCATAACAATACAAAACTAAACATTTAGGTTCCTGCCAAGTTTATCTTGACTAAGAACCTACTTTATGCTGCTTATTTTTTCAGTGACCGTCTCCTAGGATGCTAATAATGTTAACATGTGATTGACTAGGTGAAATGCTGCAAATCAACATGCAAGGTGACTGATATCAGGGATCTTATGGTTTGTCACTACTGTTTCGACAAGGCCTTTGACAAGTTCTATGATATGTACACTGCAACTTGGTATGCAATTTATTAACTACAGCAGTTAGTTTTCAACTTAGTACTGTTTCTTTCTTTTTAGTTTTGGGGTGGGGGGAGTTGTTGAGATAATATCATACAGGATTATGCTAATAACACATTTGGGGTAAGGGATAGTCAAAGTAAGAGGATTATGAGCATCTTTCTCTGCTAATTTCTACTGCACAGATGGAAAGTGTTGTTTTGGATGTCTAGACAATCGCACAATGACCGAAATAGCATAATGTCCTGGAGTATAAACCTTTTTGGGATTAGCTGTGCTTAATACCTTACTTTGTTTCTTTTACTCGAAATTGTACTGTACCATAGGTTCCATCCTTTGATTTCTCTTGTAGGTTGATAGGACTTGTGTATGTTCAATGCAGGAAAGGGGCTGGACTTTCTATCATCTGGGGTTCTATTTGCTGTGAAGATCACTTTGCTTGGTGAGTATCATAGGTAACATTGTCCTTTTTTGTTTTTATAATTCTTTCTTCCTCAAGAAGATATTCTTCTGTAGTCTGCAGTGGGTAACTCTGCTTTATGTTGCGGGAATTGTCCAGGCACAGGATGAATTGTTTGAGTGCAGATGTGGAAGAAAGTGCATATATTGTCAGTAGGAGTGGCCATAAAGACAAGCGTGTTCAGCTTAGTGACTTCATTTTCTGACGGGCTCATGATTACTTTTTCATTCGTAAAGTGTTACTATCCTCCTAGTAATGCCTGACCTATCGGTCATTTCAGTACAAGAGTCAGAGAGCTCTAGAAGAAAGTTCGAAATCCAACGTGTCTAGTGTGATTGAAAGCTTTGCTGTGCGTTCAACACTGCTGCTCTTCAAGTGCTATGAGATCATATGGATGGGAGAACCTCTTTATTTCCAACATTTTCTCATATGCTGGCAGGTTTCTGTAACGTGGACCATGTCTGCCATATGCATTGGAAACCCAGACGGTAGCACGTTGTAGATGTTGAATCTGTATTAAGGAGCGTCGGGGGGGATTAATTCATCCTAAAGTGAACAGTAGTTTTTCTTTTTCCTTTCTCTTTTCCCTTTTTCTCTTTTTCAAGGAGTAAAGGAGAAGAGACGAGTTTTTGTTTTCCCCACCAGGGTGGTTATTGATATCTGTTGTATAAACTATTCCTCCATTTTATGTTAAATTTAAATGTTAATGCTCGTCGCCCTCCAGTGGCATTATGCCTGTTTTTCTGCACCTCTGCATAGGATTTCTCTCATGATGCTACACCAGAGTGGGAGTGGGACCGTATATTTATACGTGTATGTATATACTTTCGATTGAGCAGAGTGGTATGGCCTTCTGTTCGCAGATACATAACATGGGCAGTCTGTAGCTGAAGCGGGCTACACGGCCCCAGGCCCACTTTTGAAAAACCCCCCATCACAAGCCCAACCCTAGTAGCAAGCCTTAGCCCTTCGGTGTATAAATACTCTTTAACGCACGCCAAAAAGATATGCACAACCTAATAGTAGCTACAAAAATTCGAAGAGTTATAATCAGGAAAACAAAAAAACTCTTTTCATCGTCGAGCACTGTTCGCGTAGAAAGGGCAAGGCGTCTCTTCTTGATGTTCCAAATCCCAGGTTTATTTCGCGCATTTTATTCCCGTAACTTTATTTCGATTACAACTCACCGGATGAAAACCCTAGGTATAACCACTGTTTGGCCGTGTGGTATTTTTTTCTCTCGGAATTCCGGCTCCGATGGTTTTAAAGTGATTGAAATTTCCAGGGGATTGTGTGATTTTAAGACACTGGTTCTGTTTCTAGATTTTGATTCATTCAAACTTTGGAGACCCGGATCCTTTTGCAGCCAAGCACAACCCTTAGATTTGGATTCATTCAAACTTTGGAGACCCAGATCCTTGCAGCCAAGCACAACCCTAAAATTCCAATTCCTTTTGAAGTACACTAAAGATGACGCGCATACCTGCAGGTGTAATCATAAATTAAGTTGCCATGGGAGGTCATGGAGGTCTGAATATTCTCCCGCAGAAGCGGTGGAATGTGTACAACTACGAAAACCGCGAGAAAGTTCGGCAGGACGAGGAAGCCGCGGCCAAAGAGGAACAGCTGAAGCGCGAGCAGGTGAGGAAGCGCGATGCTGAATTCCGTCTGGAGCAACTCCGGACTGCCCGTGGCTTGGAGCCGGTGAGCCGAGGTGCAGAGCCTGATGAATTGGAGCCTAAGTCTGGTCACATTAACCTCTTTGAGGGGATTAAGATTTTTGACCCGATTAAAGTGTTAGAGAACGAGGGAGGTGATGACAGAGATGGCTTTCAGAAGAAGAAGAAGATGAAGAGAGAGGAAGCCGCACCGAAGGTTGTGGGGCCGGAGGATGAGAAGTATAGGTTAGGGTATGGAGTTGCCGGGAAAGGAGTTAAATTGCCCTGGTATCTTGAAAGGCGGAGCGACAATGGGTATGGTGACAGTGGGAGAGATGATGAATCTGCAAGAGTGATAGAGGGAAAAAAGAGTGGGAAGAAGACATTGAAGGAGTTGCGGGAGGAGCGGTTAAAGAGAGAGAAGCGGGAGAAGGAAAGGGAACGGGCCTTAATTACAGAGCAGAGTCGAAGTGATAGAGCTGGTTTTAAGGGTAGAGGGTTTTCCAGGAGGTGAGCTTGCAGTATTCGTGTTGTACTTCTGCTTTTGTGGGAATATTTTGGAGTAAATATTATCAACTTTTTAGAAGCTTGTCTGGCTAGTTCGTCTTTGCCTATTTTTTTGCATATTTTTTACAGTTAGATTGATGGATGAGAAAGAAACGTTCTTATTCAACAAATTCCTCGTTGAATTGGCTATAGCAATGTGGTCTCTTGCGTTGAGTATTATGAAGCTATGGTTGTATTCCCTGTGCTTTGTGGGATTAAGCACCTATTATGTTTTTGTGCAAGCCCAGCAATTCCAGATTCCAATAATGCTACTATATTGTATGCCTGTAAATTGCTCTAGTTAAGAGTATGACTACAACGATGTAACATTAGATTATTTACAGAGTTATTCATTGGGAAGACTGAATCTTTTTATATAGCAGATGGGCTCAAGCGAATGTTGGGAACGAAATTATTGTCATTCCATGAATTATGTCATCCCTGTTTGAACTATGTGACGGGTTGAACTTGAAAATCATGTAGGAAAGATGGGAACTTCTGCTACCAGGAAAGTTTGTGGCAAGTAGAATTTTTCCTTGTTTCTTGTTACGAACTTACATTTCTGTTATAGCTGCATCGAATACCCCATGCATTGTAATATCTACCACTTGGAGCTTGGAGGTGGTAATGGTATTTGCAGCATTAGGTAATATTTTATTGCACTGGTGAATTCTATGAGGTAAGGAGCGAAGTCCTGTAGACGACTAGACGGTATAAGAAAAGAAAATCTATCTATGAGGGTGCTTCACAATTCAGTATTTTTTTTTTGGTTTGATTATGTGTGAGCAACTCTGCAATCCGTTCATCTTTGTGCCTTCAGAGTGTGCGCTACGAATATGTAAGCAATTTTCCAGCTATGAACTTGCTTCTAAAGCTAGAGTTTGACTTTTCCCATTACTCTGGCTGGCAAGTATTCACAAGCCAATAGATTTGAATGAGTCGAACTCTTATTTTAAGCATCTCTGACGCATTTTTTTTATAAAAAAATCTTTGCATTTGAAAATTGGCTGAAAGCCACTACTTCCTGCACGCTATATAGAGTTGTTGAATTGGTGACCTGGTCACTTGGCCCTTAATGGGGGTGACCTCGGTACCTAAGGTGTGGGTAGTAAGCAAGCGACAAAGTCGTGGAACATTAATTTCGCCGTTGTTTCATCTGTATGAGAATTAAAGTATTGTTTTCTCCACAACTGCTGGGCTGTGGGATCACTTAGACCACCAAATTTATCAGGTGTTAACAATTGCACGCTTTGATTACGTCCTTATCTACACTCAACTATAAAGAACACCTATAAGGCTATAAAACATTATAGTATAAAGTGGAGGTTCTTTAGAACATGAAGCCAACAATCACGTTAGGATGCAAGAGCAGCCAGCTTAATTTGGTGGCATTAACGTGCCAAATCCGCTAAACAACCCATTAAAAGCGAGTTTTGGAAAGTTGATGTTGATGGTCACGAAGTTGAATTCAGACTTCTATATTGGAGGTTTCATGTGTAATCTGCACTTTTCAAGGTCGAATGGATGTGTTATTATATAGAGCCGACCAAGCTGTTTTAGCTCTCTTGATACGAATGGGAGAAGACCAAACCTCATCTTTAGATTAAGACAGAAAGGGGGAGAGCTTAATTTTCTGTTGTGTTTACAATGCCGGCACTAAATGAGAGGTCTCTCATGTACTCGGAGAATTTGACACCCCCTTCGGTAGGATTTCATGTGCTCTTTTCTCCTTATGTTGAATTCCATGAGAAAACTGTCATGTTTCAGTTGTACTACAAATTCATGATGGTAGATAACTTGTGCCAAATGGTTACCATTCCCATTGTGAATCTGATTTGTCTGAAATTGAATAAGTGATATTATTGTCTGCACGTTTGCCTGAATCTCTCTCTCTCTCTCTTCCTTTTGGCCCTTAGAAGTTTGGATTGAACAGAGGCTTATTTTGGCAATCGTTCTGCTCACCCCTTTCTCATTTGGTCTTTAGTTTCAGGTTATAGTGATGACTGCAAACATACGATGTAGTCGTTGTCGACAGAGAGTCTCCCAAGTTGCTTCAAAGATGACTGGTGAGAAATGGCAAAACTGAATAATTATCAAGAGCACATGCTTTTTTGTTCAGTATAAACATTATATATGCATCTACTCCCCCCGGATCAAACTCTGATTCCAACATAAATTTGAATTCAGATTCATCTTTGAAGATTCAGGAGAAATTTCTCATTTATTGCTTTAAGGCAAGATATATTGAACCCTCAACCCATATAACCAAGTCCAAGTATGGAGTTTAATGTTTGTGTTCCACAAATATGCAGGGTTAAAAGAATATACAGTGGATCTTGGCAAAGGGCAAGTGATTATGAAGGCAGAGTTTGGACGTCATTGGAAAGTGAAGGATCATGCTCTTGGGAGCACGACGAACGGAGAGTTTCGTCCATTAAGTTGTCTATTCAAATCTTTCAGAGCAAGTTGCTTTGGCAATCTTGGGTCATGTTCAGTATGTTTCTTTTCCAAAGACTCTAGACACGGATGGCATTAAGGTCGTTTTACTTACAGCACAACCATTATTATGCAAATGTTTCAGGTGCTCCTTGAAACATGTAAAAGGAAAAGGAAATCCTAAGAGCAAATGTCAAATAAATACAAGACACAACCGTTGGACCGGACTGCAGAGCACAAATCATGCGCCCACTTTAACTTCCAAGCACGGAAGGCCCAAAACGGTGACACGAAATCAACAAATAGAGCGAGAGAGAGAGAGAGAAAAACAAAAATAGTACTCTACCCTCGACGCCATGGGCAAGGCTATACTATAAGCTTAAGCCTGCACATCTTGTGTTCTTATGTGAATGAATGCCAGTACCCGTGGGACTAGGTCTGTCCACTTCGCCTCCCCAGTCAGCTAGATTTAATTTACCAAATACGATTATGGGCCTCTTTCAAACGCGGGTTGACTCTTTTAGCCCAATATAGAATGGTAAATTTGCTCTTTTTTCTCATTCCAGCTGCTTACATGCACAATTTGGGCACGATAGTATTAGTATGAGTTGGAGCAAAGCCAGGTTGCCTGTTGTTATTCTTCCAGAAGGGTTGATTAAAGCCAGGTTGCCTGTAGAAATTGGAACGATCCTATATCTCCTCCTGTCTGTACGAGTCTACTAAATTGAGTTCGGGGTTCCAAACATGCAGGTTTGCTCTCGACAATTCGTTATTAGCAGGAGTACCCTTCTTTTTCCTCCTTCGGCAGTAGCCAGTTAAGACGGTCAAAAACGGTTTCCACATACGCGGTTAAATTATCAAAAACCTAACTTTGATAGGGAAAAATTACAAAATTTGCAAGCCCAATCCGATTTATTAACCGATACGGGCTTCTTCTTACCCATTTAGACCAAGCTGCAACCAAAAAACAGACCCACCCCCAAACAGCACTGAGAAAATACAAAACGCAAGAGAAAAACGCGTAGCAGAGCAAAACAGAGTCTTCCCTCTTAAACTTGCTCTCTTGATTATTCCACTGACACTTGGTATACATCCTTCCTATCCTCCTCCTTGACTTTTGGCACCACCACCTTCAGAACCCCGTTCTTCATCTCGGCCTTGATAGAGTCGAGCTTATACAGATTCGGAGGCAAATCCAGCCTGCTTGTGAACCTTCTTGGCTCCTCATCCTCTGATTCCTTCTCGGCCTCCCCTTTAATGATCAGAGTATTCTGCTCCACAAGGACCTTCACATTTTCTTTGGGCACACCTGGCATGTCCATTTTAATGTGTAGAGCGTCTTTGTCCTCTTTTACGTCCCAGCCTCTCATCGACCCCACTCCCAAGCCTTGCGACGCTGCGACGAAAGGGTTCTCCATCAACTGATCCATCAGGTTCAGGACCTGGCTCAGGCTCCTTGTTGGAGAGAATGGGTCGAACACATCTACAATTCCATTCCAAACAACAGAGAACGAGTGGGTGACCAAAAACCATAACGATTGATAATCTCTCACGAACAGAGTCAATCCACAGTACGAGAAGCAGCACAAATATATGACAGCCAAATAATATGAAACCACACAATAGAACATAACCCAATAAAGAAATCTCGTAGTTCACGCTGAAATATAGAGGACTGTAAAGAAAGAAGGATAGAAAGAATAAAGGAAACTGAAAACTTGTATGACCGACATGCTCAGGAGAAAGAAAGAAGGAAAGAACCACAGAACCTGTATAACTACTACCTGAGAAGTAGCCGGGGCCACGGCGGCGAGAGACAGAGCGTTCGGTCTGACGATCCACGTCGACTTCCCGGCCACGCTGGTCGAAATCAGTGAGCTGGGACTCGGTGTTGAAGGAGCGAGAAAGAGAGGGAGCGATAGAAGCGGAGCGGATTGGGTTGATGAGCTTGGAGCATAGGGCTGGGGTAGTGACCCTTCTAAGAGCGATGGACGATGCCATAGTAGGGAGCTTTCGGGCGCGCTTGTGTGTGGGAGTGATCGTCGAGTTTTGGAGGCTGCTAGCGTACTTTTTTCCTGGGTGTAATCCGTGCGTTAGAGAGGGGTTTATATAGGCAAGGCGACAAGGTGAAAGAGAAAGAAGTCAATTTAAAAAAGAAAAGAGAAGGACAATGAAACGTGGAGACTGGAGAAGGGAAAAGAAGGGAGAGAGAAATGTGGAGAATGTTCCAGAGCTGAACGTTGGGAGAAAGTTCTAGAATCCTTGAGACGCAAGGAGCAGAGGAATATCCAAATGTATATGGAGAACTTACTAGAAGTATATTTGTAGGTGGTTAATACGAGAAGCTGAAAAATATAATCATTTGGGTATCTCACCTCAGGCGAGTACAACATATTTTTCCCAACTGACCCGAGACCCGAGAGGCACTGAGGCAGAGTTTTGCTCGACACTTTTCCTTTTTTGAACTTTTGGAAATGGTGGGAGATTGTAATAAAAATTAGTTCTTCTTTTTTTCCCTAAGCATAATAAATATTTGGTTCAAGATGACAATAGTTATTCAGGGTATGTTTGAGGGTGAAAATTTTGGGTATTGAGGTTTGAGAAATATTATAAAGTAAAGATATGTTATGGGAGTTGGTAAAAAAGTGAAGAGAGAGAGGATTTTTAATAAATATTATAATAATAAAAAATTATATGTTGAATATTTTAGTAGTAAACCTAAAATTTTGAGCCCAACTTATTGGGGCTCAAACATACCTCGGGTGGCGAATTCCTGTTTTCTAGCTTTGATGGAAATAAGAATCCAACATGAGTGTTGTCACTGTTACACATAGTATTGTCACATTTCTCTTTATCTCATTTTTCTGCTCCTCTGAGTTTTAACTGTCTGTATCTATCAGGCATATTGGTGTTTTATTGTTCAGGGTGTTCCATTCCTAGTATTGTGTAAGCCTATAGCTTTGTGTTAATGTACTTTTTCCGCAGTCAGCTATTGTCATTATGGATACTGTGATCTTGGATTGTTGGTCTAGTTGGTCTAAAATCTTTAAATCTCTTCCAGCATTGAGGTGCCTTTTGTCATGCTTTGCTTTGTCACCTGAAGGACAAAGTATCCCTCTGATGATTCTTGTGCTTCAGATTATGGAAATAGTTCAATTTTAGTTTGTGAAGCACCATATTTATTAGTTTTTTTACTTGTTAGATATATTAATCCTATGTTGTATTTGCAGTTTGAGTGGGGTTCATATTTGGTGCGATCGCAAGACATCAGGGATGAAGGTGACCAAGCCGTTTTGGACTCCTACCATATGGATGTGTAGTGGCAGTGAAATATTGATAATGTTAGGGGCCTTTTCTGGCAGCAACTAACTACTTGGACAGTTGAACATTGGCTCTTGTATTGGTAGATTTTGGTTAAGTTCACTTTCATATCTTTTGTAAAGCAGTACAAGTTGGACACATAAAACCACAACTTCCAGGCAATTGCTGACTGAGAGGGATTCATGGTACTTATTAAGTATAACTCAAATCTTGCTCCCTCTAATCTGGGGCATTCCACACTAGGATTGAATTTGACAAAATAAAGCTTAGTTGAAAACGAACCACGCCAACGGTACAACAAAAGCGGTTAATCTGGGGGCATTCCGCAGCTCTTAAGGGGATGTTAGTGTGCTACGTTTAACCAAAATCTAAATTCAACTCCCCCATTAACACAAATCAAACATGTTTGTTATTCAGCTTTATTCCCAATTTTACTCCCACCATGAGGTTAAAAATTTACTCACGTATCCTCCACTAATGCATTGAGTACATAAATAACAAAGGGTAAAATGAGATTTAAAAAATACATGCCCCACACGTTCAATGAATTAAATACTCGGACATATAAATGGACAAAATACCTCAACTGATTTACCCAATGCTAATGCTTTGGTCGAGGGTGAATATGGTCACTTCGTATGACCAAATCTGACAACTTTTCAGTGATTGTTTGTTATTCCTCCCTCCCCCGCAACGACTTGACGTGAAAGAGGCCCTGACATCTGTACTTCAACTCCACTCGCGTGTCTTTTTTTATCTTTTCTTTTTTTAACCTATTCAATACTTTTCAAATATCTGCATCATAATATAATATAAGGGTAAATATACTTAGCCCTCCTTATCTTTGGGGTCATTTACACTTTGCACCCCGATGTTTTATTTTTGATACATTTGACCCATTATCTTCCACTTTTTTGCAATGTGGACTCCGTATCCAATTTGGCCGTCTAAATTGACGGATTTCGTCAACACATGCACCGGTCGAGACAATCTACAAACAACAACCTTACAAATCGTCATTATTTTTTTCACAAACATCAATACAACTCAATAACTTCTACACAAACACCAATAAAACTCCAACATCAACTAAATATTCACACCTCACTTAAAATTCCTAAAATTTATCAAAACGAATATCGAGTTTTCAAACCATCACTCATCAAACAATAACTAAGGGTTAAATACACTTTGCCCCCTTATCTTTGAGGTCATTTATACTTTGCACCCCGATATATTATTTTTGAGACATTAGACCTCTTAACTTACACATTTTTTCAATTTGTGCCATGTACTCAAATTGTCTGTCAATTTAGACGGATTCCGTCAAAATAAGGGGTGTGATGTGTAAATACTTCAAAAGATAAGGTGTCAATGTGTAATACCCCCAAAGATAAGGGGGCAATGTGTAAAAATTTTGACAGAATTTATCCAAATTGACGGGCCATTTAAATACGGAATCTAAATTGAAAAAAAATGTATAATTTTATGGATCCAATATTTCAAAAATAATACTTTGCGATTAAACGAACATTTATACGTTTTGATATGAGGTATGACATATTTCATTTACCATCTCATGGGTATCCACGACACTTTTCCTTTTCTGAACTTTTGGAAATGTTGGGAGATTGTAATAAAAAATAGTTCTTTTTTCCCCTACGCATAATAAAAATTTAGTTCAAGATGAAAATAGATGGGCCAACGCTCGTGGAACCCATTGAGCTTGACAACTTGGTTCCATGGAAAAGCGTGCACATGTATGGATTACTAGATGTTCATTGAAAAACCAAAAAAACAAAAACAAAAAAATTTTCTGCCACTCCCGTAGGTTGTATAAATTCTTACTGAGCTTTCAAATGGCAGCCTCCAACAGCTTTGTCGAAACCTGTCCATGATAAGGCATTATTAAAAACATATCCAGCGAACTGGGGATGTATAAGATTACTCAAGATGACCACGTAGCGCCACTGTCAGAAGGTCCAAAAGCTCAAGTTAAGCCACAAAAGAAACAAAGCAAATCACCCTCTTAAGTTACAAAAAGAATGCATATTGCGAATAAAAAAAATTTTGAGTTACTGCATAGTACTGTGACCCAACCCATGTCTGCACCTAAACAAGTTTACTAGTTCCAGGAAGCTAACAACCAACAAAAGCACCGCCTTTGGCGAATTCCTTTCTTTTCCTTTTGTCATCGTTCTTCAATGGCCAGGAAGAACTGCAGGACAAGCTCACGTTTTCTTCACGACATACCCGAAAATTAAGCCAAGCAATCCAACCAAGATGACAAATAGGAAGGAGAAACCCGAGCCACCACGATTTTTATGACCTCCACGCCTCAGCAATTCCTACACATTGTATTTTTTGTGAGACACGAAATCCCCACGGCTCAAAGTTAACCATAATACCAGAGAGATGGTGATTACAAATATCAAAAGGATAGCCATATTTGATGCAGCAAAAAAATTCACAAAATTGTATGTTGTTCTCTTCTAGAGATGAACTTTTCAAAAGCAATACCTAAAGCAGAAGCAAAAAACACAAATAGCTAAAGAAACAGGTTGTGCCTTTTCAGCTAAACTTTATTCTCATCTAGAATGCAAAACTAGCGATATCCAGGATAATGCCATCACACAGAACCAGAAAAGGGAAAAACACATTGTGAAAGGGATGACCAGATCCACAAGCACCAGAAATTTGACCAAACTGCAAAAGGACATCCACTACAAAATTTTTAAGAGCAAGACACTTGGGTTTGTACATTAATTGATCGACATTCAGAGGTTTCAAAAGTTTGTAGATCTCAATGCTCCAAGAATAGCTAACAGACACCCTCTATAATCTATCCTTCTGCTGCTCTTCCTCTATGTTTCTCTTCTAAGTTTTGCTCTTTGAACACATAATTAAAGACATAAGCTATGCCCAACACGCATTTTACAGACCCATTAAGCAAGTAACTATAAAGCATTCAAAGAGCAATACTCCTGCTGCTCACAGAACAGCACATCCCAAAGGTAAAAATCTGGTTGGGACCACAATTCATGTGCAAGAAGTCAGTATTGCTCCAGGGGATATAATAAATCCCCCCCCCCTTTTTCTTCCCACTATCTACACATGTTTTCACAAATCTTGCATCACTATTTCCAAAACTACCAAAAAGTTAGGGACGTCCGGTAAATCAGATGGTAAACCTCAACCAGCATATGAATTCCCTGATCCGCCATTATTAGCAAATATAACCATTATCATGAACAGAAAAAAATGATGGTTTCTGATTAAGCCAATAGTACATTTAGCAGTCTTCAAAACAACAACTATTACTTTTAACCTCAACAGAACCTCTAAGGTATCTACTTGTGATGGGTTCCATACAAATTGACAAAATAAATCTGATGCAATTTTGGACACTATTTTGCAGTAGAAGCTCTGACATCCAAAGGGATACCATGAGAAACTTGTCATAAAAAAAATAGTGCAAAGGTGTTAAATATGCACATGTGAGAGGGTAAAAGGTTAGTCCCACATTGGAAAGAAGTTACTCGTGTGGGTGGTTAATATAGCATAGTTGGGCCCAAACCTATATGCTTAAGCTTTTAAGTTGAGTGGTATCCCAGTATGCTATATTATGAGCCCACTAGAAGATTCCTCAAGGTGTTTATCTCCCCAACAAATGGTATCAGAGCTGATGGTGTGATCTGAAGAGGGCTTGTAAAGTCGGGAAAAAGACACTTCAAAGATGATGGAGCAAGGCGTGCAGGGCGAAGAATGAGGCGGATCCTAGGGAGGCTCAAGAGAAAAAATTTCTATCGGATCAGGCTTCCATTCAAGGGGGATCAAAAGAGGAAGTAAGTTTTGTTGTCGCAAGGCACAAGGTGGATCCTATGAAAGGGGCCCTAAGAGAAAAAAGGTTCGGTAGGATCAGGAGGCTTCCACTCAAGGGGGAATGTGTTGTGTGGTCCACAAGATGATCTCTTAGAAAACAAGCCGCAAAAAGACTTCTGTTGAAAAGGGAGTGAAGCAATGTGATGATAGACTCACACATGATAGGGAGATTGTTGAACGTGCACATGTGAGAGGGTAAAAAGTTAGTCCCAGATTGAAAAGAAGTCACAAGTGTGGGTGATTAATATAGCATAATTGGGCCCAAACCTATAAGCTTAAGCTTTTAGGTCGAATGGTGTCCATATATACTATATTATGAGCCCACTAGGAGACTCTCCAAGGTGTTCATCACCCCAACAAAAGGAACAAAGAAAAGAGCAACTGATTGAATTTGCTTTACCCATTACTTTTTTGACAATACACAATAGAACAATTGATGGACAGCAGCATTCCTACTGGACCAACTACGACCATATCTCAATTAACCTTCTTTCAGTTTTTCCAATCAAAGACTAAGCATCCACCCAGTGACTGAGATAAGTTTTGAATAGTATCTTTACATGAAAAACCAAATAAAAGCCAATATCTTCAACTTGTTTTTATAAGAAGAATAATACAGAAAAGATATCAACTCCTCTTTCAAGAAATTGGATATTAGCAATTACAGTACAACTAAAGAAAGAATGGTCAAGCATTTTTTCTCAAGCAACAGTTCTTAACTAGAGTAGAGGACGACAAAGATTACATACAGGCCAAGCATGTGGCCCATCAAAAAGAAAAAAAAAAAGAAGGAAGTCATAATTTAGTGAAGATGGGAGTTGCAGTTATTACTCACCAGTTCTTGACGAAGCTTGTTATTTTGTTGAATCGCACTGCTCTTTTCCTCTGTCAGTTTTGAAATAAGAGTTCTTGCCTGCAATAATATCCAGAATCATTGAGCATAGATAAATAACCTTTCAAAATGTAGTAAACACACAAAGAGGAATATTACACGGAGGGTGCTACCTCAATTTTCACACCACCACCAAGATCTCTAAAAATCTTGGAATGCAGACACGACCCTTATTACTTGAACATGAGAAAACCACAGTCTAATCCTGCATTAGGAAGAACCCCATTGCAACTAAAGACAAATGATGGAATTTCAAGGCCTAGTGAAAGCAATTTCTGGTTCTCTTCGACGAGATACAATATTGCTATTGATGGGAGGCACCTAGATGATCTTTCTTGCAGTCAAAAAGCAGGAAGTATTGGTGTCCAAGATAAACCTTCCCATCAACTTCTGATAAGCTAAAATGTTCAGGCAGAGTAATTACTACAGATGAGGAAACATCAAAAGGCATTCATCATTTTTCAAGTGCCGCTTCTTCCATTGCACATAATTTCCAACAAGCTTTTTTTCTATCCTGTCTTACTTTGGAAATGGTTTTAGGAATGAAGCATGGTCCAGTTCACAACTGGGTATCTCTGTCCAAAGTAGTCGTTGGAGCATGACCAATTAAAAAAATTGAAATTCAACACCAACGAAGCATCCGTCAAAAGCAATATTCTAGTTGTCTTTTTGATGGGTGAGGGTTACTGACAATACTGAAACCAGAGCTCACAGACAAAAACTCAGAGAGAACAATGTGTTTTTTCTTGGTTACCTCTGTAGATTTGTCTTGAGGCTCAATATAGTCAGCAAATGTTCTTGATGCCTGTAAACATCGATGAATGGCATTGCAATCAAGGTTCCATATAGTAGCTAAAAAGACTATAGCTGTACATCAAAACATCAAATACTACTTGAGCACTCACATTAGAGAATTCTGCACCCTTTGCATTTCCATTCTCAGAAACAGAACCTCTTGGTGAAGACCCTTCTTCTGACTCTTCTGGTACCGGAGAAGGTGGATGGGGTGGAGAAACATAAAGCACTCTCAATTTGCACTCTTCAACCACTTGTCCAGCTTCCTTATTGAACTAGAATTCCAAACTTTTCCATAAATTACAATATTGAACACAAAAGCCCAAACTCATAAGAATCTGCAACAATGCTTTCTATCTTTACCATTTCTGGGGTAATTTCCTTCATGGTTGCCCCATTATTTGCTTTTACACTCTGAAGGAGAAACTTGTCCTTGCACTGCAAGTCAAGAGGAGCCTCCTTCTGAGCTTGCATGGTAACTAAATCAAGAGCAAAAATTTATAAATAATTAAATAATCATCAAATTATAAGAAACAATCACAAGAGAAAATCGTCTATATAGACACCTATAACATCGCATGTGGACCGTGGCAAGACAATTCCTGTGTTCGGACGAACACAATACTTCTTTGGATTCGTTGTTTTCACCTGAGCATGGCCAATTCACATGAGAAAATACAAAATAAGATAAATCTTTAATCCGCAATTAAAAGCCTAAGTGAAATGAGTCCAAGCAAATTGTCAACATCCTTCCTCTGTTCCTACATTCTCCAACCAAACAGCACATAGAGCATCTTGCGACAAAACTTGTAAGAAACAAAGAGATTACCTTGAAAGCTACATAATTGTCGGTCTTATTGGACAGTTGAAGCGAACACGAGATCTGTTTCCTCAATTCAACTAAAGTAAAAAATACACAAAACGAATAAAACAAATGCAAACCGTTGAGGAAGACATAGTACAAACAAAAACAGATCCGTAGGAGAAAGATGGCGAAAACGCTCACAGGGGAACTTGAGTTCGAGAGGTTCGATGCCGAGAAGCTCTCCTGTGCTCATCTCGAAGACAATGCCTTAGGTGAATGTGAAATTTTTAGCTTTCACAATGAAAAAAAAATCGATTTTGCAGAAAACATAAAGGACGGGTGAATTTGGTACCTGGTGGTGTTTTTGATCACCAAGGGGCTCAGGTGAATTTGGTACGTATGCGGAGAAAGGGATCAGGTGAATTTGGTACCTGGTGGTGTTTTTGGGGAAGTGCGTGCTGAAATCAAAAGATAGGCGGAGAGATCAAGAGTGGCTCGACAGGTAAATACGGGCACATTATTTGGGGTGCTTCGTGGGATTTGTTGTTCTTTTTCCCTTTTTTGTTCCTCGCTTATTTACCTTCGATTTTGAAGAATGGAAGGGAAAGTAAAAAATATATATATATAATTTGCCTCAAAATCAAAACTGCCTCTCCCTGTCTCATTTGGGCGGTCGGTATTTTAATTTGGTCAATTGCTATTATACAAGAACCACTACCTCGTCACCAATCCTCGTGGTCCGAAGAAATTCTGTCCATCCTACCTAACCATCTACCACCATTGGTTTCCTTCCACAATACCACCCAACTCCTGAACAGCCACCGAAGCTCAAAACCACAAGCTTCCAGCTTGATTTGGATGAACTTCGAGCCAAGATCGGAGCAAGTTGTAGGGTTTTTTTTTTGGATTTGTTAAGACATTCAAATACCAAATATGAACTAAGTAAATTGCCTCCATTTCCATTTCTACCTAACTGAAAATTACAAAAAATTCCCCAACTACCCTCATCATCCCAATTGCCCCAGCTCCACTTCACCATTAATGCTGCCAACCCATGTCAATCATTATTACGTACCACCACTCCAGCAAATGCTAGGTGTACTCTTTCTGTCAAGGTTACCATCTATGCTTTAAGAAAGACATCAGTCTGTATCCCTTTAGATAAATATATTTCCCAACCTCTATTAGACGAAGCTAATGGAACACTAACCTCCCACCAACTTGCAGTTTTCATTTGCCACGATTTCTCTTAGAGGAAGCCACGAAAGGAGCCAAAAGGAAAAAGTGGTGGGAGAGAATATAGCATTGTTATAAGGGTCCCGTTAATATGCTTTTGTACTATGCTTCTCAGCGTGCTAATGTACGACTCAGATCAATTTTTCAAGATCTAAGGGTTGAGATTAAAACACGTCAATTAATGAAATAACCCACCGGGTTCGACCCGTTCAACTGTGAATGACCCGCGTTTTGATGTGGACAAACAATCGACCGCTACATGAAGCGGTTGACCGTTACATGAATAAGTTGACAGCTACGTGAACAGGTCGAAATGAAGCGGACGATCGCTACATAAAGAGGTCAACCGATATATGAACAGGTTAAATTCCCGAGTCACAGTAAAACGAGTCAAATTCATTAATTGAGGTGGCGTGTTATGAACCATTAGATCTTGAAAATTGATCTGAGTCGTACATCAGCACGCTTAGCACCTTAAGCGCTAAGTATAGTAACCGAACCCTTGTTATAAACCCTAAAGAGGCAGAAGTTGATCACCAAGGGGCTCAGAATCCACTCGTATAGTTATAGGAATGTGACCATAAATTTCATGAGACTAGATCCGTATTAGTCACCGTCTCTGCTGACCACCTCCTTTGTCATATGCTGGAAGGCAAAGATTCCTATAAGTTTGGGAAATGAGAATCTGAGACACTGCAACTTGCCAAAAAAATCCTCATATTAGTTTACAGCTGGTTAAATTTGTTTAGCCCATCGTCATAGGCATGCTTTTCTGTGAAGCTCCCAATTTGCTTATTTTCAATTGGGGTTCTTTATTTTGTCTTTTGGAATAAAATCGAATGGCTGGCTCAGGAATCATGATTTCTTAGGCATCCCGATCGTGTATAGTAGGAATGCAAGATATTTCACATAGAATCATGAGTTACTTTTTCTCCCCACTCCCTCTTTTTCGATAATATATAATCTTTTTTCAATGCTTGGCTTAAAAGTTTTTTAAGGAAAAATCTACCACGCCTAATCTTGAGCTATCCTTATTCATTAGGTAGAGAACAGAAGGATGATCCATTCCTACCACCCAAGTTTTATATAGACATTCGATGAAGTGAAAGCACACGTGCCAGGTTATGGAGAACCTTGAGAACTTTGACAGCCGCATCTGGCAGATCCACCAACCATATCATCTGATAACGCCCTACCTATGGGCTTCGTGTGCCACAGCTTTAGATGCCAGTGGCTTTGCTCAATTTCAAGAGGTTTGTAGCTCAAGTTTCGAATACCAACCATAGAAATCCATTCAACTGTAAATTTTAAGATGAAAGCATTCTCAAACTCAATAGAAAACAAAGGATTACAAGTTCTTCATATCTGACGTGAAAGTTCAGCAATTTACAGGTAATGTACTGAATGACACTTCAAGCATTGTTGCCTGATTAGTTGTTTTATAACAATGCTATTTCGTTCCAACAACTTGTAATGGCTCTAAATGGAACAGAGGCATACCATGGTTAGATTCTGGTTTTTATGTCACACTGAAATACATACCATTTTATATACATTTGGGCATAATTGTGCTTTCCCATGTTCAAATTCTCAGCTGTTCAATGTGCTGTGCTAGTCCTTTCAAGACCTGCAAGAGAAATAATGAAAGAGTCTACAAAAGAATGATCTGATATGGATTGCCATTGACAAGAAGCATGTATATTCCTCAGACTCACCGCCTTGGTGTCCTCAAGTGCTCCTTCCAGTGCCTCAATTTTCTGGAGATACAGCTTAATGTCAACATAATTCTACTCAAGATTCGTACTATCTTAAATAAGACATGCAGTTATTTTGGTAACTCACTGTCTTGGCGTCTTCAATTGCAGCTTCCAGTGCCAGGATCTTTTTAGATACAAGTTTATTTGCATATTTTGTCTCCACTCCTTCTGAATCTTCACCTCTCTGCGTTGAGCTGAATTGAGCCTCAATTTGCAAAAGCAAAAAGGGGGAAGGGGCGAAGGGGGGTTTACACTTTTTGCATTTGTGCGTTCCATTATAAAATAGAGAACAGCCTAGTGCGCACTGTGCAGTAGTTTGCTGGTGCACACTATGACATTCTACTCTCTCTCTCTCTCTCTCTATTTATAAGCAAAAAAAGATCCAAAAGATCATGATCATCAAATATCGTGCTTTTCTCCTCATAGAACCAGACATACTTAACTAATTAGTTGTGGGAAATTTTTCTTGCTTTCATGCCTCTCGGGATATATTACAAATAACTATGGATGTCATTTGAATGCCCAAGGAAGCAAGACAGGGGACCCATGCATGCCATCTAGCCTAGTGAAGCCCAAACAAGCCTGATGCAAATTTGCAATCATTTATACCCGCAAATGCATTAAGCAAGACACTCGATGACCTTCTTTAACATATTTCAAGCTTACGTGTTACATTAAAGGTCTATCAGATATTAGAGGGATAATCTTAAGCTAATTTTGGGGAACACGGAGAGCATACAGGGAATGATAGCAGCTCTCATCTGACAAGCCTTTCTACTGTATTGTATACATCATACCACGCATAAACCACAAAACCGTTCGGGATTCAAATGATGCAGTGTAAGTGTCTGATCAGAATCTAAATATTAATTCAAAATGAGATTGCTAACCATATTAGGCACAAAGACATCTTCTGAAGTCATACCACCATTTTCACCATCATCATATATGTCTTCTGTTCCAGAAACTGCCTGTAAAAAGTAACTGAAACGGTTATCATAACAATTGTAAGGTAACAAGGTAGCTGAATATCAGAAATCCATACCATGCTGCAGGAAAAAAAAACATTAAGAAATAAGTATTTTGTAGAGCTCTGAAAAGTTAACCTGAAGCATTTCAGTGATCTCTGGATTGTTCCACGGTCCTTTGTCACTTAACAGGCAACCCCCATAGTCAGAACACGTGCAGTTCCCACCCAGAAATGTTGGCAAGTTACTGCAGTATTGAATCATAGTATTCACAAGCCAAGATAATCACAGCTATTTAGAGACATTCATAAGCTACAATAAAGAGTATGCACCAATTTGTTCAAACACAAATGTTCAGGCACCTGAAACCACCATGTCAAAAGTAAACATACCACTCTTGAGAAGGAAACCACAAGCGAATGCTGCCTTACCCAAAAAGGAGAGCAATATTGACATGAAAAATTATTACTTGAATTTTTGCTACTGTCCGTGCATCCAGAAAGGTCCTGATGGCTTTCCACAGCACCCGAAATCCAGATCCAGCATTAATGATAAAGAGTTTATTTAAAGTCTGTGAGAAGATCAAAGACCAAGACTTGGTATGATGCCTAAATGCAAATAAGACTACATATGAATATGAATATGAATATATATGTGTACACACGCTCAGCCATGCAGACGCATTTGCTTCTCCACATTATCATATACATTTTCTTAGTTAGATAGCATTCTGAAATGAAGCTTCTCTTTGTTCTGAATAACCTTTTATTACTAGTGTGCAAATTACTTCTCTCCTCGATTTCCCTACATATTATGATTCTGATACTACGGTTTCACATATTTGGCTTTTTCTCAATCTCTCAATTATGTCTGATAAGATAATATCCCAATGGTTGATGCAGCTCTAAAATATTTCTCAAACTGAATTTCCAATTTACAAATATACTCTCATGTGATACGTGTGTCTAAACTTTTCTTTAGTTTTGTTATGACCTAATTAAGCCTATTCTCATAAAACCACAAAAAGTAATACCCTCTTAGGTTTCATTATTTCCGTGAGTCATTGATATTTAGCTGCATTGGACCATTGAACATTTTTGTTCATTGTGCTTCTGGCTACCTTAACATGGACAAAGAAAGTGGAGGGAACCCCCATGGGAGGAGGTTGGACAAATATATATGCTAAGAGGACCGTAAATATTTAACGAATTAAGAATTCGAATTTTCCAATCATCTTCATATTCAGCAAATGACTTCCCAATCAAAAACATTCTGGAAAATTACTTACTTAGCATGACCATTGATGAGTATTTTGTTATAATCCTCGAAGATCAGAAGATCAGGAAGAACATAACCAAAAAGGAGTATAAATTGAAAGCTCATAAAATGCGGTTTACATTTTCTTTGCAGTTTGCTGAATATGGTTGTTGATAGTTCTTGTCTATGCCTTAATCCTAACTTATTATAGTACGTTACCTATTCTTTTTCCCTCATTTGTAGATTTATGTTCTTAAGATGCAGCATAACTTTTATGTTGGTCATCAATCTCTTTGAACTCTCTTCTGGCTGAGGTTTGGGATAACTCTAGAAATTTAAGACATCGCTCATACCTCTGGGTAGTAATTGCTATCGACCTTCTGAATTTCCGTAAAGAGATATTTAGCAGGTTTTGAGAAATTAGACATTCCCTGAGCCAAAACAATGACCAAACATTTTAGCAGAAGCTATGCAAAATACTTCGATTGATTATTTATCCCCAACATATTTTTGAAGAGTATGGAATCAAGCAGAACTGAGAAATGAGAAGAAATGCTCACCACTCCATTTACATCTAAGATACTTGTGGTAGATGCTATGTGTCTCTTGACAGCAATTGAACATGCAGGGTATCTCAAATTCAATGATTTCTCTTGTTCTGACACATGATACTTAACAAACCTTTCGATTGTAGTTACTTGCAGTAGCGAATCAAGGTCTACCATCCCAATCCTTTCAATATAGACTAGCCTACCATACCTATCAACCCCATGGTACCCATGAGGATAGCATTTCTTCACCTCTGCATATTCCTCAAACTTAAAATCCTGCATCGTGTTCCAAGAATATGAATCAAAAGAAGGAATTGAGATGGTAAATGCAAACAGGATTACTGTTTATACACAAAATCTATTTAAAGTTCCTGAAAATGGTTATATACGGGGTTCCTAAACAAAACGACTTATATGAGACAAACTTAATCATCATCCAGGACAAACAAAGAGACACCAACAATAGTTCTTTTAAGCACATATAATGGTAAGAGTTGTTTGGATCACCTTTGAAATTGTATCAACCCTGAATTCCTCTCGCCATTTCATATAATTCAGAAGCATATCCTTTGCTTTTGAAAGATCAAAATCCCTCATCCGTAGAAACCTGAAACAGTAGGAAACGACCTTAACATCATTGATCGTATTGTGTAGAATGAAATGCGAGTCTTATCCAAATATTCAGTAATACAAAACAACTCTTCCAAACATATAATATTTCGGTAAAATCATATTACCGAAGAAGGGTGTGATAGTCATTGTGCTTTGCCAGTAACTGGCCGTCAACAAAAAGCAATTTACGGAAGGAATCAACAGCTTGTTCATCTTTTGGATCATGAGTTCCTTCAAGAACCATCTGCATGCTTTTTGTTCTTCCAATTTTCTTCAATGAGTTCCGAAACTTTACCGGGTAAGACATCATTGACTTGAAGCCGAAATTTGAAGGCTTGTATTCTTTTTGAGGAGGGAGATGCCAATAGGTTTCAATCGGTGGATGGATGGTCTTAGGCTTCCCAGTGGTAAGCAGAGATTTATTTAAACTCGATGGTTCGTCGTCTTGTTTACCACTGTTGGAAACAACAACAACTATTTCCCTAGATCTTTCCTTGGGTGTATTCATGTGTGAGGTATAAGGTATCGCCAGAATTATACTAATGGAAATGTCTTTAGGAATCCAATACCATAACAAATGAAGATAATGCAGAAACTTAAAAGAGGGAAATAGTCAGAAAAAATATTCGGATAAAGAGTCACATTAATATCATAACTGGAATTCCGATAAGTTATAAGTAGATTGGAGATTTCAAAAGAGAGATCCGACGATTAGAAATACTGTGAACTTTGAAGAAAGAGACAAAGAATGGCGAAGCTCGAGATTTCATGGGCCTCCCTGAAGCTAACCAATCCGATTTCAAGTGAGATCAAGCTCTAGCAAACTCGACGCTGAATGGGAACAAAACAGCAAGGATATCACTTGCAAAGTGATGAACAGAAAAACAAAAAACCACTTTTTGAGAAAACAACGAGAGTTGGAGGGGGAATTAAGCCCCTTGTCCTCTGAGATAGTGAAAACTCAGTGAAGGAATTACAGGGTAGCACCAAATTGTGCGCTGGTTGATCGAAGATCGAAGTGTACGGAGTTGTTGGAAGTGAAGGAGACGTGAAAGAGTAAAAACGGAAGAGAGCAAAGAACGAAAGAAGAAATAATGGAGGTGGCAGCATAGGAAGAAGAACAAGACAAGAAGGAAAGGCAGAGGCAACATTGGTGGAGAAGGAATCTCGGAAAGCCATGCTTTTTCGTTTGGGTTCCAAGGTATTGCGTAAAGGCAAGCTAGCTGTCCATGTTTTCACGAAACATGGTTTGAGGAAGACGATTCACTTCCTCGTTTTCTCCAAAGGCGCCAACGGGCCAAACCATATATACTGTTCGGTGCACTCTTCTTTTTTTTCCCACTGGGCAAAGAGAAATTTGGTTATGGATAGAAACACTCACATTTCAAGATAAAACAGACCTATCAGAATACATTAGAAAAAGGCCAGCAGGAAGGTTGGGCTTTAGGCCCACACAGATTGACATGATGGGCCCAAGGCTCATAATTAACATACAACATCACTCTCTAGGATCCAGACTTGCATAATGGAGGGACCTTCATGCCACTTCAAATTCAAAATGCTCTGAAGACTGCATCTTTCTGGAACGACCGTTCGTCTTTTCCTCTGTTTGTGGCAAGATAGTGCTCAAACCTGAGGTGCCACCGCCACTAGATCCGACAACCAGATCTACAGTGATTCTGGCTCCTGGCCTGTATAGCCCAATAAACGGGACAAATGAGGCGGCCCCCCAAGTACTCCATCTCTTCCCTAACAATTTGAATTTGCTTTTTTGTCCCCAGCAAAAGCCCTCACACTCAAAATATTGGGCATAAAGTATGAGCAGAGCGAACATATCAAACAGTGGTTCAAAGGCCCTTGAAAACGTGGGGAAACATCAAGAACAGAACTCTACAAGCACACGCATGGATAGAAAGGCTAGCTGTTTCCAGACTCCTAGACAGTAGACGCCAGTTGAGCTCTTTGGAAACCGCAAAACAAGTTGACGTCATCTCCACTCTCGCCAACAAAGTTCCTGGCGGGGTTGCCCTGTCATTTTCGGTCACGTGTTATTTGAGTTACCGTGTATAATCTAATCAACAGCTTATAGCATTCCTAACGTTCTCTATTCTAACGAAAATTAATTTAACAAAAAAACTAAAAAATACACTTTAATAGTATCTATTTTAACAGTTTTTAGCTAAAAATTTTAATATGTGAACATTGATTCTCTATATTTAGATAACCACTGTACTTCTCTATAATAAAATATTAATATTTTTCTTTTTCTTTTTCTTTTCTTAATACATTTTAGACTAAATAAAGACCAACTTAATACATTTTAAACTAAATAAAGACTACCTTAATACATTTTTAAAAATATGATCGTTAAAATAAGATGACTATTTATAAATATGATCGTTAGGATAAGAAATTTTTTTAAAAATCTAATCGTTGAGATAAGATAAACTTAAAAAATGCTGAGCGTTAGGAAAAGATAAAAATTAAAAAAATTCACCCTTTTTAGGATAAGACAAATATTCAAAAATATAACCGTTACAATAAAACGAATATTAAAAAATAAAAATGTTAGAGAAATAATAAATAAATCTTTGAATAATAATATTTCAATAGAATAGTAAAAGTAGATAATTAAAATAGAGAAGCTGATGTGGGTTTTTTTAAAAAGTTGATTGTTAAAATAGAGAAGTGTATTTTTTGATTAAAATAGAGAGCGAAATTTGAATAAACTACTAAGAATGCTTTTAGAGGATAAATAGGAGGGTATGTACCAGGGGAACAACTTGTTATCTCCTATTTTTATATATCAAAATAATTAATTAATCTTATAATAAAAAATAAAATACCAGAATCTCAACTACATAAATGAAAATAATTGATGCTTGTTGAGATAGGGGAACAAAATAAACAATTGGAAAAAAAAACTCGGTGCCGGTTGTTCCATTCGGAAGGGGAGGAATAAAGTGACAGAAAAGTAATGTTGCATCAAATAAATAGAAGTTTGGTAAGTGGGACCAATGAAAGCAAAAAAGTTGGGGTATAGGTGTAGATGCAGCCAACGGCTTTTAACCAGGCCACGTTTGCTCATGATCCCACTTGGGTACACCTGGTTTGCACGAGTGAGTTTGACCATGGACTGCCAGCTTTGCGAAGCCGCAGGCAACGCCGCCCTAGGCACAAGACAAAAGCGTCCAAAACGTACATTTTAAGGCTAGTAAATGGGCTATTAAATGATGCAGACAAAAAAAAAAGGGCTATTAAATGGGGTTGGGTTATTGTGCAAAGCAGATGAAGCAACGGTTGAGATTAAGAGTTGAAAATTCGACGGTCGAGATGAAGACATGTCGTATAATAAAGAAACCCGCCCGACCCAGAAATGCCACCCGTAGTGAACTTCATCATGCAATCTTCGAAGAACTTCATTTTAGATCTGGCATCTTCGTTCTCTGCTTCTTCGATTGGCATTTTGTGCCTATCAATTTTGACAACATGAATCTCAGCGGCGGTGTGTTAGACCACATTCAAGAACTTCGTAGTCTTTCTTCTCTCAAAATTTGTTGTAATGGGTTTGCCTCAACATTGCCAAAATCACTATCCAATCTTACCTCCCTGAAGAGCCTTGATGTAAGTCAGAATTACTTCATCGACAGCTTCCCCACCAGCCTTGGAAGGGCCTCAGGACTGACTTTAGTAAATCCATCGAGCAATAATTATAGTTTCCTCCCAGAGGATCTCGGAAATGCAACATGAGGTACTCTTTTTTTTAAAAAAAAAAATGACCTGCATCACTTGAGGTACTCGATTTTAGAGGAAGCTTCTTTGAAGGCTCAATTCCTGCATCTTTCCAAATTTTGCAGAAACTGAAGTTCCTCGGCTTTTTTGGGAATACTTTCACTGGAACGATTTCGAGAGTTCTCGAGCAGCTTTCTTCCATGGAGACTATGATTATTGGATACAATGAGTTTGAAGGTGAGATCCCAATGGAGTTCGGCAACCTTACCAATCTCCAGTACATGTTCCTTGTTTGGCAGTCAGTGGCCAGAAGGGGAAGAAGGGAAACGGTTCCGCACGAAGGAGAAGAATTGATTTCAAACGGGTCTGAGTAGCCAAAACGAGTTCGGGTCGCTTCAAAACAGGTCGACTCTCATTAAATGACATGGCGTCATTCTCAGCCGCTTGATCATCTTCTTTCCATCTCAGCCGTAGCATCACATAGCTTCATAAAATTGTGCTTTGCACGATAACCGAACCCTAGTAAATGTACCTAGAAAAAAAATAAGGCTAGTAAATGTAAGTAAAACTTCATTTTACACTAATTACGATTTCAAAAGAGGTCAGAACTACTAAACTATTAAAATTTAAGTGAAATGACTCTTTAAATTCATGTGATTGGAATTTTGAATTTTCTTTGGGTAATGTCTGAGAAGGTGGAAGGAGTGTTGTAGATTTGGGATAGGAGGTTATCAAATCCAATTGTCAATGCTATTTGGCGAATGATTCCTTCATGCATATGATGATGTTTTTGAAATAAGCGGAATAGTAGATGTTTTGATAATTGTTCCGAGTCTTTGAAGAAGTTGCAAGAAATTGTGTTTCTTTCTTTTTTAGTTGGGTTAATGCGGTGATAGGCTACCTTTTTTGTCTAGCATTCTCGGGCATTAGGCTTCCCGAGCTTTTTAGGATTTTATCGGGCATTCCCGGGCATTAGGGCTTTTTGGGCTTTTTTAGGATTTTTGTCGTGCTTTCTAGGCTTCCCGGGCATCAAGGCTTGCTGGGTCCTTTTTTCCGATTCAGTATAGCATTTGTACTGGTCAATCCTCTTTTTCCCTCAATAAACCTTACTTATAAATAATAAAAAAAGAAATTAAAGATTTAGTCTTTGGGTTTTAGTACCGGTGACAAAATAGTCACTGAACTTATTTTTTTTTTACTTTTTGGTCACTGAGAATACTTTTTTGTCATTGAATTTTTTACTTTTCACTCCATCCGTCAACCTCCGTTAATTTTTAACGGAATATGAAGTTATCGACCGCTACATATTCCGTTAAAAATTAATGGAAGTATGACGGATTGAGTGAAAAGTCACCACTACGTATTCTCAGTGACCAAAAAGTAAAAAAAAAAAAAGTTCAGTGATCATTTTGTCACCGGTACTAAAAACCAGTGGCTAAATTGCAAAAATCCCAAAAAAAAATTCTACTGAAAAATAATGTCATATTGTCGAATTTATTATACACATAACAGTCAAATGGCGTACAGAATCTTTTTTTGATAATTTCGAAAATTTAACAAATTTAATAGTTTAGATTTCATTGTTTCAATGTGATATTAACCTAATATTTAACGGTCATTGAATTAACATATTTTAACATCTAGTAATATTTGATTCTAAAAATGAGGTTTTAATGGACTTGGCAGTGAAAGTACCTTTGCTTTTCCGTTATCCGCAGGCAGCATTAAATTCTGTACTAAAAATAACCAAATCAAATTTCATATTTACCTCGAAACTTTACAAATATTCTGGCTGTCCACACTTCATTCTTTGCTTTCGAGCCCCCATGTAGGCTGTATAGCTTTATCTACATTTTGTTTATTTATACATTAGACAACTTAATTCACAAGCATGAAGCAAAAAGTGAAGTAAAAAGCCCACCCGAATCCAAGCCTAAACCTCTCATTTTATTTTCCCTGACCCGATCCATTTACAGAGTCCCCGAAGTGCGGTCAAACCCCCAAGTCCAAGAAGCCCCCCAAAAAAGTCAACCCATGAGTCAAACCGGGCGCAGGTTAGGTTCGGTTCAGCGTATCCCAGAGAGATGCGCAGTGTCTCCTGGCAAACCCAACCCTCCTCTTATCGAGATCATAAACCACTTCGAACCCCTGCTGCTGATAGTTTCCAAGCGTGGCCCCGGGCCCACCGCTCAAATCCGCGTCATCCCCACCGTCCATTAACATAAAGCACCCTACGTTCCTCTTCTTATCACCGTCAAGAAACTCGTAGAAATAATTCCTCCTGGGGAGCACCACTCTGGATCCGTTCCCCACAAAGTGCAATACTACGGCTGGCACATTCACTACCTTGTCATAGTAATAACACGGCCCGAGTCCAGTCTTGTCCTCAGCGTCACTCGCCCGCTCGTGAACTCGTCCGACTCGGCGATCGAACTCGGTCACCACCTTGTTGTACAGACTCGCCGGCAACATCGCGAACGTGGTCCCCGAGTCCACCACCATCCCACCGTTGCCTCTCCCGTCAACCCGTTTCAGGGTATCTGCCGTTGGAATGGTTCTCCTCCCAACGGAAATTCCGTCGAGCCCAACGCAGTAGAAGTAGGGGTGTTTCGGGTTCTCGAGCATGGACGTGTACACGAACCCAGCTCCATCATTTCCCAAGTCCTTTTCCTTCTCTTCGTAGCGACCAAGAATTAGTGGGCTCGGGTGGCGAACGCGGTCTTGGTCGAAGGAGTGAGACACCAAGCAGTACGAAAACTGGTTTCCTAGCTGGGGAGAGAAACTGGAGAGCTGGGCTGGTAAAGAGAGCAAGCCACGGCCGAAGCCAGCGACCCCAATGGGCTCACCAAGGGCCGTGTGGGCGCACCCGAAAGTAAAATTTGGAAGAAGCGGAGAAGGCTGAACAGAATTGGGTACAGACAGGGTATCTTTATAAAGGCGAGCGATTAAGCTCCCATCAGCATAGGCATAGTAGAAAGGTGGGCAGGAGAAGGAGGAGCAATCGGACATTTCAATGGACTCTAACGGACAACGGGAAATGGCGCAGAGATCGGAAGTGGAGAGGGAGGAGTGGACAGCTGAGCAAGCCCGGGACTTGCATGGGACGGTGGCGTTTTTGTGAACTTTGGGTGGTGCAGGGGTGGTGGAGGGGTTGTACTTGCCTTCGCAGAGAATGCATTCGAAGGGGGAGCAGGGGAACCAGACAAGGTCGGAACCGGTGTCCATATAGAGTGAAATGGGTTGCGGAGGGTCGGAACCCAGAGTGAAAGAAAGGGTGTAGTCGCTGCCAGGGGAGAGCGGAAGAGAGACTTGGCGACGCTGGTGGTGTCCTTGGAAACGAGAGGCGGAGCGGGTAGAGATGGATTTGAGGAGGTGGTGGGTACTGTTGAATTGGGTCTTGGATAGGGAGTGTGTTAGAGGTAAAAGCAGAATCTCTGAGAATGAAACAGAGAGGCTTGCGAAACAGAGTATGAAATAGAGCAAGAAGAGTGAGGAAGCCATAATCAAATTTGAAGCCAGGACAGAGTTTTGGCAACGTTACAAAGTTTTAGAGCGAGAGAGTTTGACTTTGGCTAAAGAGCGACAGAGGGAGAGAAATAGAGGTGAGGGGTTTTGTAAGGGGGAGTGTCTGGTGTCTGGGAGAGAGGACGAAGGTTCTTGTGTGTTGGGCTTGGTAGGCGTGCTTGGGTAGGGTGTTAAATCGTTTCTTTCAATGCACTGTGCTAAGCATTAAGAATCATCTCCATCTCAAACTTAATTAATATTAACTGCTGAAACACTTGTTATTGATTCCTGGGGCTGCACATTGAATGAGTCCCTACTTGCCCAAGGAAAGTTCCATTCCATTCTCAACCTTGGGAGAAGTCACTGATAGTCATGATCTCTTCTTAGAGGAGTTTTGATTTCTGCCCTTCATGGATTTATCCTCTTTTCAAAACTCCTGAGACTGAATTAGACTAGAAGAGACAGACTAAACAAAACTCCTGAACTATGTCCTTCCAAACAACTTGCTGCTTAGAAGAGATTCTCCGTAGGGTATTCTATAAAAGAGGGACTCTGATGTGGGTAACAACAATTTTGATAACTCTAAGCTAGAACGATGTGGGTTCATTCAATTGGAAAGGAGTCTCCTCGTTTTAATTTTCTCGGCTCAACGGTAAACAATTTCCCCCATTATTTCACAATATTCTATGCACTTTGGAAAGATCCTTACCTGCCGGGTGCATCTGGCATGTTTATCTGTTTGTTTTGACAACAGATGCCTCAGGGAGGTTTAACAAAATAGGGAATTGTAAAGAGGACAATTCCAGGTCTAAAGTTAAGTTAAGCTTAAGCACTAAGCGAAGTTGATAAAGTTTTGTTTAGAAAAAAAAAAAAAAAAAAAAAAAAAAAAAAAAGAAGTTGATAAAGTTGAGAAGGTCCAAAAATTTGGTCGGCAAGTTTGACTAAAAGACTCATTAACTTACTCATCCAAAGAAAAGAAAGACTTCTTTGTAAACCTTATAATCATTGGACTCAACCATAATTGCAGAAGCATTTAACGCTTGAAAGAGATAAGCATCTCTAACTTCTAACTTATGTTGAATTATAGTACACAGACAAGATGTCGAAAGGGCACCAACTTATTTTGATGTGTTCTATTACATAATGCTTCCAAGACTCCTCTACCACCTCAATTAATGTGGTAGCTGTTTAAAATTTCTTAGGAGGAACAAAAGAAAGGAAATTGCACCTTTATCGAAACCAGCTCACAAAAATCTTGGTCTCTTCTTTCTTGACCCCACTCATCTCTCTTCTTCATTGTCTCCTTTAAGATGGAATGAAAAGGGTGAAACTTGTACGTTGTGCAAATTGAATGGGCGAAATTTGTGGACCTATTTTCCAGCAAGATTGGATGTACCTTGTTCAGCAGCAAATGGTACATTGAATCCTTAAAGTTCGTCATATTAAAAAATTATGATTTTTATATAGATAGTACATGGATCTTATTATCGGTTGAAATGAGTACATACACAATAAAATTAATATATATATATATATATATATATATGTATTATAAATTTGACGAATTATTTTTCTCTAGTCTCTTGTCTAATTTTCTTTTGGTACACTTTCTAAGTGGTATTATTATCTTATCCTTAATTTTACAATTTATGCACCATTGATGATCATCTCCTTGTAAAAGGATAGTGCTAGATTATTCGTCCTGTTAGAGAAATAAACGCGTTTAAAATTATAAAATGATGAGTGGCAAAGAGAGCTGACGCGTGGTATCATGAGGTGGCTTAAACCCTTTGTACTTCGAGCCAAGAGTGGCACTTTGTCGTGGGTCCCAATGATTAGCCGCTGACCTAATCCTTGGATTCGATTTGGTATTGGGTCTGTGTTTGTGTTGTAAAATGTTGGGTATGAGAATATGTGTTGGTATTGGGTTTAGTGAAAAGGTGAAGAGAGAGATAATTTTTTATAATTTTTGTAATTTTTTATATTTTTTTATGGGAGAGAGAGAGATTATATTGGAGTATTTTATTAGGAGAGAGATAAAATGTTGGGGATAATTGGGTTTGCAAACACAGCCTTTAGATCCTCGTGAACCCGCGCAGCCAACCAATACTAATTAGTTTATGTTTGTCGTAAAAAATTTTTGATATTGGGTTTAATGTTGTTATTGTGTTTAGTGAAAAAGTGAAGAGAGAGATAATTTTTTATATTTTTTTTATGAGAGAGAAATTATATTGTAGTATTTTATTGTGAGTTGGTGAAATATTTTGTAAAATTTTTAGTGAAACGCACCCTTACTAAGGTAGACCCGACAGAAGAAACCCAGGGCTGCAGCCCTGATCCCCCTGCCCCTACTTATTGATTTCAACACTTTTATACCCTCCCTCATACCCTCCCTCAAAATTTGTTGGGAGGTGATTTTTGGGGCCAAAATGTATAGTTTTATCCAAGTGGAGTAAAATCATAATTTTACATGCAAAGATCATCACTATTAGTTAAATATAAAATAAAATTTTAATCAGTATAGAGTGTTGAAATCAATAATTATGAAAGTATTTTTCTTGATAATTTCTGAATTTAATTAAATTTTCTATCTTTAAAAAAATGAACCAAACAATATGGACACCAAGAAAGATGTCCGTCAGCTCAGGGGAAAAAAAACTGTCCGTACTTATAGAGCCGTGGAGGCTCCTATGATGTGCTTACAAAGATTTCCCTTAAAAGTTAAGGGCAGCCCATCATAATTTTGTTCATACATGGAACTCATGCAATGGTATTAAGAAGTGAGCCTACGACCCAGGGCCGGCTCAGTGAAAATAGAAGCTAAAGCAAAAATTAAAATGCTTTTATTTATTTATTTTTGAACAAATATTTACTTAAAAATGCAATTGTATGTAATAAAAATTTTAAAAGTTCTTTCACAAAATAGAGCTGCCCATGAATTTTGATCACAAACAATTTTTTAGGCATTAATACAAAAAACTATTTCACCATACAAAGCTTTATATATGAAATATATTTTTGTTTCTCAAAGCTTCACTCTTCTCAAACATTTATACTTAAAAGGTAGGGACGTTAGGCAGCTGCCCAAACTGTGCCTACCCCTTGAGTCGGCCTGCTACGACTATAATATTAGCGTGCTTGAAAAGGCAGGACATCATTGGACCCAACCATCCTCCATAATTCTACTAACATCATGGCTGCCATACTTGGCTAGAGGATTAAAAAAAAATCAACCGTGTTTATAATGTCCTACTCTAAAAGTCATTTTCATGTAGTTTTAGGGGCTAGCTAGCTAGAGGAGTGTTAGGGTTATAAAATATTGGAAAAAAAATTCATTAAATATGCCCTTAATGTGACATAGGACCGAGGTGTAATATGATGATGGAATTGGTAATACATCCTTGAATGATATTGGGTCCATAATTTACTATGCGAAGTAAAGTTTTTCCAATATCATGCATGAATGAAAACATATACTACTTGTATAAAGTTTCAGATAATTTTACATTATTATTTTTTTATTAAATTTTTCAATTTAATAAATCAATTGCTTCTATCTTCTCTTAGTGACGACAATTTTGATGGCTACTTTTAATTTAAAATCAAATATAAATACAAATGAGCGTTTTTTTTGGCCAATATCATGCATTAATGGTCAAAAGAACGAAATCCACTGAAGGACAACTATTCGAGAATATTATTAAAAATAAATAAATACTTTTATGCAAGTTTTGTTTTGACTTGTGAATTTGTGAGGTAGTAATTTAGGCTATATACTTTAAATAGAATTTGACGCAGTTAGGGTAACTTTTGTTAGAGTTTACCCCGAGACTTGTCCTCTATATAATATGTTGCTTTCATGCTCTGTATCAACCTGGGGCGTCTCTAAGGTAATTGGGGTCTTAGGCCAAATTTTAAAGTGAGGCTTTTTATGAAAAATTATAAAAATTAATTAAAGTATTCTTATAGCTGTTTGAAATGCAAAATTACTTATCAAATTCTAAATTTGTTAATATATCATTTTCAATTGATAATATTACTAATCCATTTAATCTTTCTTTTGTCATACTTGATCTTAAGTAAGATTTTATTAGTTTAAATGATAACTAAAACAAATACAACTTAAAATTTAAATTAAAGAAAAAAGTTTAAAATAATAGTAACTAGGGATTTAGTGACAAAAGATAAGAGTTGAAAAGCACCAAGAAATAAGAATAAAAAAGATAATGGTTGAAAGAAGATTTTTTTTCTATTTTTATACTTGACATATATTGTCTCAAGTAAGTTTAAGTTCTTTTAAGCATAGATTTTTAGTTGTTAGTTAAGGCTTAAACAACTAGCAATATCAAATAGAAAAAATTAAATAAATTGCCGCAAAAATGTTAATCTAGATTTGAAAAGTTAACCTCAAGGAGATTTTATATAACTTTTTATTAAAGATATTGAATCAATTGGTGGAGACTTTATAGGGTTTCTTTGAATTAATTACAATAAATATCTTTAAAAAGAAGGTTATAGGCTTAATTGAGATTTTATAAATATCACAAAAGCGAAAAGTTAATACTCATTCAATGAAGCTATTCAAGTTAAGTTTTTGAGGCTTTAATATTAAATTTTATTTAAATATACCATTAAAGAAAATTTTGAATTGGGGGCCTCCTAAATTTAATGCTCCTTCAATAAGGAGATTTAATATGCCTATTCAATTAATATATTTAACATCAACTTTTTTAGGTCTTAATATTAATTTTTGTTTAAATATATCATTAAAAAAGTTTTGAATTGGGGACCTCCTAAATTTAGGGGCCTTAGGCAACTGCCTATAGCTAGAGCCGACTTTGGTATCAACACCGACGAAAGAGGACGTGGAAATTTATTTGATGCTCTATACATATATTGTCACGCCTCAAAATCAACAATGAAATTTTCACATATATATTATTTTTTCTTTCTTTTTGTCTCACTATATATAAGTTTTTTTTTTTATGAAATCACTATATATAAGTTATTCATGCAACTCTTGTCATTGTCTTCTTATTTTGGCAGAAATGGTTTGACAAAAAATCTACATGGAAATGTTCAGCACAAAAGGGCAGAAAAATGAGGTTTTCAATTCCAAAGCTAAGAAAGATCAGAATTTAATGTGGCAGATGCAGGGGAGAAGCTAGGGAAGGGGACTAGTGAGGACTATGGCCTCCACAACCCCCAAAAACTAAATAAAAATATTATAAATATTTTACTTTCTTATTTTATGTTGCTGTAATTCATGTTTCCTAATATCAAAGTATTTCAATTTGGTCCTCTTGCAATAATTTTCTTATTTCCTTTAAAGAAGTAAGTTGAAACGAATCAGAATTTACGACAACATTGCATCCGCATATTGATTATATAATGACGTAAAAGGTTCCATAATAAAAATGATAAGCGGCTTCTAGAGCTGACGCGTGGTACCATGAGCTGGCGTGAACCATTGTACTTCGAGCCGAAGTGGCACTTGTTTGTGGGCCCAATCAGTCGCACGCACGCACTTCAATTTTGTTGGATTCGGGTTATATTCTCGTCAGCCGGCACAGCCAACCAATCAGAGCGTAGACGAACCACTGGCCAGAAGCGGCATAGTAGCCGCCTCACGGTTTGTACAAAATATAAAAGATTCCTAAAACCTATTTTAATAAAGGCTAAATTACTGTCTTTAGTTTGACGTATTTTTAAATTCGTCCTTAACATAATTTTTGTCTTATGAATATTCTTTTGGTTTTTAACCTTTTTTTAGATTGGTCTTGCCGTCAGATAGGTCAACAGATTTTTCATACGTGGCTGATAGATTTTGCATACGTGATTGATGACAACTATGTCATATCCAATAACTACCTGACACATGTTAAAATAGTCTACATCAATAAAAACGTTACAAAATCGTGGGTCCCGCATCCAACATGTCATTCCACGTTGGATTAAACAAACTACTGTTTGGTTCGATCCCTCCAAAGTCCAAAACAACCAAAACAGCCCTAAGGGAGAAATCCTCAAATCAGATTCGAAAGCTGCCACACCACAAGAACCCTAAGTCAACTTCCCCAAATCTCTTCCAATTGATTCCCTGCATCAAGAACCCTAAGTCATCTCTTCCTGTTGCCGCCTTTGCTCCCTTATCAACCCCCCAAATCGTCTCCGTAATCTGCGTTCTTGAGCACCGATAGCACTGAAACATCGGGTGCCATCTTCGAATAAGTATCGGTGACCATCACATATAAGAAATATACAGACTGAAGCTGCTAAAAGATTGAAACTTTGAGTTGAGACTCAACTCAAGATTGTTGTAAATCCAACGCGCTTCTCCAGTCAACATCGTATGGTAAGTAGAATGACGTTTTTGGGTTTTTGTTTTACACGTATATTTTACAATTTTTTGTTTTTACTGATGTGAACTATTTTAACATGTGTTAAATAGTTATTGGATATGACGTGATTGTCGTCAGCTACATATGCAAATTTCGTTGCCCTATCTGACGGTAGGACCAATCTGAGAAACGTTAGAAATCATAGGGATACCTGTATGACAAAAATTACCTTAAGGATCAATATGAAAATACGTCAAACATAAGGGACTAGAGGAGTAATTTAGCTTTTAATAAATAGGTTAATGGAAAAGAATATCATAGTATAATGACTATACCCTCCCTCCCTGAAGAGCTCCCTTTTGAATGAAGCACATGGATCCTACCTCACAGGTGCAGGTAAATTTTAGGTGGCGTTCATTACCAAAATTTTAATTTTTTAAAATTTTATCATCATTACAAAAATTTATCTCCTCACTTTTCACTAACTATCATTAATTTTTTCACTTTTTCACAACTCCAATAATTTTTTTTCACTTTTTCACCTCATATACTCAAAATTTTGACAAAATGTTGATTCCAAACGCCTAGATATTTAAAAGTGAATTAATCGTCTAATTTATAGTAAATGTTCTCTAATAACGACTAATTGTTTTATATCATATAGATATTTTACAGACATCATAAGAAAGATCACCCTCGTAGATAGAGAGCCGCAGAGATAAGTCTTGCGTATATGGATTAAACCAAACAAATTAGTAGGTGGTAAGTGGTTGTTTGTTAAGGGAAATATCTTTAGTTCTTGTATAATTGGTGCAGAGTTTGGTGACCCTAAGGTTTCAATAGCTGGCAGCTAACAATGCATGAAAACGACTCACGAGTAGGACATTGAAATGGTGGACTTCTTTTATCATCGAGGTATGGCAGGTGCCATGATTTGAATGCAAATTACGAAGCATGGCTGGAGAGAAAGTTGAGGTCCTTGTCAGGGATTGGTATATATATGGTCGTAGGTCTAAAGCTGCAGCTTATACAGCTAGCTGTATTTCATGTACGAACAAATTACGAAGGGATTGCTGCTTTCGAAGGAAATCGCTTGTTTTGGACTGTCTCCCCCTGACAGCTTCCTAACATCTTGTTCCCGAGTGTATAACTTAATATCTTCTCCATTTTGTTATGCTGAATTCATCGTAAATTGTTGTGCAGACAACCTTTTTCTCCTCAACCAAACCACAAAAGCTTTAAAATATGTCGAAGTTGAGATAGATAGAGAGAATGTTAAGACTTTTGTCTTATTCTGTCTTGCAGAATTAGCAGTCAGATAAGGACATGTTCTGCAGCATAGATATGTGGTTTTAGGTATCATTCTTTGTAAGCCATTAGAGGTATACTTAACAAAACAAAACCACAGCCTGGAAATGAAAGTGGATAAATGTACAATTGAAGACCAAGAGAATCAATAAACTGTGGCCGATACCCTTCTGAATCTCAGTCAGGGGATGGATGGTGTGGAGTTTGCAGTTTGGAGAGAATCCAATCACAGGACTCTGTTCTTCTCCATACATGTATATATGCAGTGGCGGATCCAGGATCAAAATTCATGGGGGTCGAACTTTACACGCGAAATGACAATAAATTTTTTTTCTTTTGTAATGCAAAAAATTATCTTACAGTTACAATATCGAAAATTAAAGACTAAAATCATTAAAAATATTAGAATACACGTACCTTACTATGTACTACAGCTGAGAGGTGACAATTGCATCCTACGTTTTTGCATCTTCTAAAACTGTTGCAACATGACTTCGTTCTCAATACTTTTAAAAACTTCTTGCTCGATGTACGCAAATCACTCTTGATGATCTTCATCGCAGAAAATACTCTTTCAACGATTGTAGTCGCAACTGATAACACTAATGTCAACTCAATAAGTTGATAAACTAATGGAAATAGAGTATTTTTTTGTCTCAACTATCTCTATAGCAAGACCTCCAATATTTCTTGAATGAGCAAATCAATAACTTGGCAAAACACTTACACACGAGAATGATGTAAATAAGTAATAGTTTGCCCTCCACGCCTCGAAAGACTACGAGTTGGTATAATGTCTTCCGTATTCGGTACACTAATAGAGTTATCCACACAAAAAAATTTGACTTCCAAAAATTCATCGCATTCTATATCTCCCATTTCTTGCAACTGTTTCTTCACGACTACAACCAAACTCATATCATTAACAATGTCTTGATTTTTTCGATGTAAGACATGTGACAATTCGTTTGTAATTCCATCTAAATTGCAATATTAAGGAGAATTTGAGTTAAGGGCTTTGATTTTTGAAAAGTGTATGTTTGCTTGAGATAACGGAAAATGAAGTCAAACGTGAATTCTATGAAGTGGCAAAGTGAAGGAAAGAGATTCGGTATAGTGGGAGAATCACGTGACAAAAAAATAAGAGTTGTCGCACGACTTGACCAATAGAGATAGGCGTTACTAACAAGGTTGGGGGTAGAGTTGTCTTTTCCTCCCCAACACCTCTTTACATCTTCCACGCCAGCCTTCCCCCTCTCCATTTTCTCTGGTTTTGTTTTATTGCACACCACTTCCTTCTCTACCTCTTTGTCACTCACGCACTCAGACAAGTAAGGAGGGAACGCTGAAGCCGAAAAAGATACAAAGTGTATTTTCCTTTAATAAATTTTAAGGACGAAAACATCCGAAATATTGCTGTCACGTGATAGGGGCAAAAGAGAGAGAGAGAGAAATGGGTGCGCTCTGTTGGAAAAAGCGGCACGAAAATTAAAAGAAAGGAACACCAAGAATTTACATGGTTCGGCTCCAATCCGGCCCACGTACGTCCACCCCAGAGCAATTTTATTAAGAATGCTTAAAAAAATCATTCTACCCGCTCAATACAATAGTCACACCACTCTTTTCCTCTTCCTCTCTTTCTGCTCGATGCTCACGCTCTCACGTGCTCACATATTTTTTCTCCTATAATATAAGCCTCTATTTATAGGAAAAAATACAAAGAAAACTCAGATAAACTTGAAGTAGGGATGAAGTAGACTTCCACTACAAGTCTACTTCTATTCCAAGTCTATCTCATATGGGTGTGGAACCCAACAATTTCTGTGGAGAGGAATAGGGGGTTAAATGGAGAGAATTTGGTGCGAGAGACTTCTATTTATAGTTACGTGGCTATTCCAATATATAGCAGCTATGCGACAATCGTATCTTACGAGTAGTACTGCAATGATAAATTATTTGTATCTTCTTCGTGATGAAGTACTACCACTATCTTTTTATGTGCTCTGTACCGTAATTTTATTGTCAAATAATCTTTTACATTGCAGTTTTTACTGTAAATGTAATCCGTGGGTTAAGATCTAACCGTTAATTAATATTCATGAAATCGTATCGTTCATTTAGTTTTTGTTAACTGTGGTCGCAATATGTGACTTTTTCCCTAAGTAAACTTAGTTAGCGTGGGCCACATGTAGAATATTCATGACCACCCCAATTTCAAATTTTTGAAGAAATAATGTAGATAATTGTGAACAACAAAGAAAGGATTTCAAAAACTTCAAATTGAGATGGACAAATTAAGAAGCCAATGTCGAGCGATATTAAAAGATGAAAGATCTTATAGAATTAATGAGAGACATGTAAACGCCCTCGATCAGTTCCGTGATCCTGTGTTAAGAACATGGCCGGTAAGCTTCTTCAATTTGTTTTGTCAAGTTTAATAAAAACTCTACATAGCAGTTAGCTTTATTACGTTTTATGGCCTATGGGCATGTGAGGAACCACACCAGCGTGAATGAGCAGATCTCGCGTTCCTCTTATGGCCTTCGGATATCATAATCAGGCCCAGAAACTAATTGTAGCCAGCTGTCCAAAGCGAGTCCACCAGATTTAACTAAGCCATCAGGCAGGTAGACTGGTTCGAACCATTGCAAAAAGGAAAGATTACTTCAAAAGAAGTAATAGTAGTACGATTCCACTGGGGATCGAACCCAGAATCTCTGGTTCCGTAGACCAGCGCCTTATCCATTGGGCCATGGAATCATCTGCACCAGATTTAATCAGACCCAGAAACTAATTGCAGCCAGCTGTCCAAAGCGAGTCCACCAGACTTTTTATGTAGAGAATATGGTTTAGTTGGCCTGGGCCTGAGCCTGATGGGTGTCGGCCCAGGCCAACTTGTTTAAAAAAAAAAAAAAAAAAAAAATTGCTAAGTAAAATTTTTTTTTGGGGAGGTGAAGGGTATCGGCTGATACCCTTCGCCCCCCCCCTCCATCCGCCTCTGTATATATGTGTGTGTATATATATATATATTCACTTTTCCTCTTCTAAAACAGTCATACAGACTTTTGTATAATGCATCAACAAATCTTTTAGTTCATTCTTCTAGAGGTTTCTAAGTCTTACTCAAACAGGCTTTCCTGATTTTTCCAACGTATCTCTTTCATTGGAAGCACTCCTACTACTTTCAATGCAAGAAAAGCATTTTCGCATTACACAGAAACATGGATAAGCACCATCCATCCGCACACGCATGCCCGCACAAATTAATGACACCTTGCTTAGGTAGAGTGGGTTGCTTTGGTCCACCACCAGGGATGGAGACCGAGCTGGCTGCCCTGCCCATTCTCTTTACCACATTTACATTGGGTAGATATTTTCACTGTGACAACGCCTATTCCTTTTCACCAAATTTTCTTTTTAGATTGTGGCACAAGTTATCAGACTTTTGAAAGGGACGCAGACTCTATTTGGAAGTACCGCAAGCTGTCTACAATGAAATCTTGTTACTCGAGATGCATGTGAACTGAGATCTCTCGTGGTGATCTGCAGGTTCTCACCTTACTTGCATACATATATAGCCATTGCATTTGCATGGTTATGTAATGTCACTCACGTTAATCGCATATGCTCCTCAACTTTTCTGTCGTATAGTGTCCCACATCAGCCTACCCACATCAAAATCTATACGTGAAATCAACAGGGAAAACAAAGCAATTGCTGTATGGCCCTGGATTACATAGGCCTCAATGGACCTGCTCAAACGAACCCCATAGCCTGTTTTCTTTCCCACAAACATTTCTCGTTTGATGAAATGCAGAAGAGATAAATTTAGGATTTTAGGATTTTCAATTAGCGGAAGACATTAAATTGAAAATCTACGTAGAATTTGATACAAATATCCTGTTCATGGTTAAAATCTTTAAATCAAAGTAGAACCCGTCACCCATTCCTCTTGCCAGTTAAAGCAGATATTTTTTTTTTCTTTTCAAAAATCTTGGTTTTGATCCTTTATTAATGGTTGTAAAACAAGTAATCTTAAATCATAGTTGTAACTTATTGGTCATATACAGAAGAATATATAGCCTGAAAACCTGAGCATTCGAGATGGATGAAAAGAGTTCACCAAATCAAATTAAAATGACAGCGCGAACACTTCGATTCCATAGAAGTTCAATGCCAGAAATGCACCAAAAAAGAAGAAGAAATCTTTTACGAACTTGAAAACAATCCACTCCCGAGGAAAATACAGATCATTTGAAGACGACGTTACCAGTTATCAGATGCTCCAAAAGACCATGCCAGCTAATTTTGATACCTACCACCGATCCATATGATACCGGTGAGCAATATATCTAGTACAGTAAAACAAAGGGAAAAATACCTTTTAGAAAAGTTAAAAGAGGCGATTACATTCAACCATGACCAACCAAAATACTTCTTATTTTCAATCAGGTTCCAACAATGCAGATGTAGTCCGAAAATCAACAGCAACTGTCAGCAAGCGACTGTTTGGGGAACAAGTAAACATGAAAACGATATTTTGGAACATTTCTAGACGACACAAAATCTAACCTGTGCACCAAGCACCTTGGCATGAAGTAGTTTTAAACAGAGACAGAAGTGCACGGGAATAAAGTGAGGACCTCGCTCCATTCGCAGACCTTGAGTACAATCGACCAGCTAAAAACATCCAAAACAAATGCCCAGTTTTCCAGAGGCTATCTATATCACCCCCACAGGACAATGTTGTTAATCCAATCCCTGACAGCATCTTCCTTGGCAAGGATCACAGCATTTTTATTGATTTTCATTACACACGGGTTTGGAAATTGGTACATCAACTATCAATAAAAAGGAATATCCATGGGGATTGATTATGCAATGAGACAAGAAACATTGTCAATAAAACATCCTTAGGGGACAATTGCATCCAGCATTAATCACCACAACACATTTTCTCCAAGACAAAAACTTTCACTTGAAGGTATACCCTAGCTCAAGGCAAATCTTCAATTTCTATGGCATCAATAAACTATAAGAGAATCAAACTTTTGAAATAACAGCAGGTGCAGGCTTTAGCTTCTCCAACAACTTCTCGGCTTCGATAAATCCAAGCGATCCCAAAGACAAATACTTCACATATTTCCATCTGTTCAAGGTCGTAGAGTTTTAGAAGGTATGCTTGCAATTTCCCCAAGGAGAACCAAAAGATGAAAACAAATAATGAAGCAAACGACTCTCTTGGGCATATAATGATATAAGAGAAACCAGATAACTAACCTGGGTGTGTAGGGTAGAGCCATACAGTGAAGGTGTAGATGGTTAACGCTGTTCAATGGAGGCTGATGAAAGCCAAATCTGTCAAGAAAATAGAGGGTTTTGTTAGGTCTACTTGAGCAGGCTCCAGATATGATCCATCTACCAATCTTAAGAAATCTTTCACTTATCCTGACTCAACTTGTTCGAAAAAAATCAAGCTATTCAAGATCCAGTGGAAGTTGGGTTATTCAATGGCTTGCATGAGACAAAGAGAAGTGAACCGGGATAGAACACAATACTCAGCTCACCTAAGCTCATTTTACAGCCCTATGCAAAATAATTCTGCAAAGGAGCAAACTAAATTCAGGCTTTCTCTAACCTACTTGTTCCCAAATTAAGTCTACATGCTTACTTTTTTCACATCCATTGAACTCGTTGATTGCTTATAATTGACTGGAACGGAATCACAAGCAAATCTTAAAAGTCAATAACATCTAGGATCAAAGACAAGTAAAAGTGAGAGGAGAAGGAATCAGAGCATAAAATGAAGGAACATCTGGACAAATTCATACCAAATAACTACTCCACCAACCACTACCTACATTGAAACATAATTTAGCGTATATTCCATATATTTTGATGTATTCAGCTAGAGTGTTAGTAGAACCACAAAGAAAAAGAAAAAGCAGACTAAATAGAAAACGGACATTAAAAACTGATCTAGTTTTCAACTCTGCAAAGTTTCTGAAACTTCTCTCCTAAACGCGTAATCTCTTTGCATAAAATTAGCATTGGAAAATCCCTTAAGGCATATATCTACCAGTACAAAAGGCAATACCGGTACTGCTTGCTCTGAGGTGCATCTCGGTGTAATAGCATTTGCCCCACCTCTACCATGTGACTTACTGCAAAAAATAGCAAAACAGAATATCAGATGGTCAAAAGGTAAAGATGAAATGAAGTCTCAGGCTAATTCAAATGTCCAATGAAAAGCTATAGTAGAAATTTTCTGTACCTAAGGAGTAGTCTTCAGTTCTCCTCTGCAGATCTTTTACAGTTGGAATATGCTCAAAAGGAATCACCAAGTAATGCCTGTACAGTTGATCCAATTTAAAATATTCGCATGGTCGATTCACAAAAACAACAAAAATGGTCATAGACATGGTTGGTGGTACGACTAATATGTGCCAAATTCCAAAGTGGGGTTCACGTATCTAAGAATCCTTATTGAGAAACGTGGCAGAAGAATTCCCCCAAGTGTTTAAGTGTTTTGTAGAGACAATTAAATGTGAACTTGAGGTCCCATTATTATGCCATGAGAAATCGATAATGAAGTTAGCAGAAGTTCTACAGGTGCTGAAAGAGCTAACTTCTACAGGTGCTGAAAGAACCAAACCGGCTATATCAAATACATAAGGTACTTAGCAGTTGTCCAAGCTTTGCAACAATGCAAGTATACAAACAGCATGCACCATAGATATAAATGGACAGGCAAAGATCAAAGACGGATAACCTTATGCAATAAGTTCACCTCTTTTGGATTGCTTGAAGATTTTTTTCTGTTGTTTATATTATGTCATTGATATCATTTCAATAAATTCTCAGATACAAAAACAATTGCTTCAAATTTTCATGATGGGTAATTATCAAAAAAAAAATTCATGATGGGCAAACTGAACTTGGATGCAAGCAAGACTGCTTAGATCTACTGACCAATAAGTTACTCTGATATGAGGAAAAGTATGAAGCTGAGTAATGACAGCTAATCGAGATACGTGCTTGCAAAATCGTTTCGTTTACGTTTGATAGTTTAAGGTAGGGCCTATCTGCATTGAAATCCAAGTAAAGTTGTACAAAACTCTAATTTTATCTAGGATGCCAAATCAACCTTTGTCCCCTGGTCCACTACTTCTGCTCAATCACTTGTAGAACCACCTATCCCTTTTTTTTTTTAACCGTAGAACCACCTATCCCAATCTACTCAAAATATTCTTAATTAGCTCATGTAGTCTGCCCATTGCACATTTTCCAATTGCAAACAACAGCTCCTAATCCTTCTCAGAAACATGAATTTCCTTTGTTTAGATTATGAAGTTTCCTCAAAGGAGCCCAAGGGGAGATAGTGGTGGCAATGCGACCCAAAAGCCTCCCTTACATTAGAGTGCTATCCCCTGGGAATACAAACATGAACTTTCATGTCTACTTATCCAATCACTGCATCATCCTTCCATCTCAGCCCTTTGCCACTAACCATGACCACCTTCCTAGCTAGACGCCCTACAGAAAAACACACGATCCAAAGCTGCTCGAATCAACAGCTCCTTTCCATTGCCTTGTTTCAGCTTTAATTCCAACATAGCCTAATCCGAAACCCCACATCCAATGTCAAACAACCAGAATTCCTAATTCACATTTATTAATTGTTCCCACATAATCAAATTACCAAGTACATTAACAGACCTTAAAATAGCGACGCAAATGTCTCAAAATTTTCCACGAATAAATGTACATAAAACGAGTTTATAAGCAATCAATAATGAAACCTGACAGCCGAGGGGCTGATGTCTTGAAAAGCAATGACCTTCTCATCCTGCAGCAAACCCAAACTCAATCAGAACCCAGTTTCTGAGCAACAAAAACGGAGCATGATAAATTAAAGAGTACTAGGGGAAATATAAAAGAGAGAAAAATATGATACGCTGTGGAGAATAGTAGTGGAGGTGGATTTGCTAGCGATCTGGCAGAAGATACACGAAGCTGGCTCTTCTCTCGCCATTTCTATTATCTTTCTTCTATTTTCCACCCCCAATGCTTCTGGGACGGAGCCAGGTGTGTTTCTGTCTAAGCGACCATATATACATAGAGAGATATATAGAGAACCAGTAGTTGGGTTGGTTCTATGAGAGGAATTTGGTAATCAAGTCTCCGTAAGTGGCGTTTCGCTCAAGTAGTAGGACGACTTCGTGGAACCCGAATGATGACGTGAGCTATGGCTGTCATAAGGATGATGCGATTTCTACAGTGGAGAGTGAATTTCTGGAGGACGAAGCCCGGCTGTTTCTCTAATGTGGTGGGTGCGCACTTTTCCTCCCACCCTGTTTTGCTCGAAAATGGGAATTTGGGCAAAACTCTGAAGAATTCCTAACTTAGCATATTTGTAACTAAACTCTTTGCCCTTTTTTTCGCAAATAATCTATATTTGCAATGAATTCAATCAAGTTTCTCCACATTTCTGTCATCTTGTTTTTGTTAAATCTTCCTTCTAGTCTTTTAGGTTTTTTTTTTTCCCAATTCTCACACTCCGCTGAGACATCAAATATTTATAAAAAGGTGAAAATTTTAATCTCTAATTCTTTGTAGTTATTGAAAGATTTGCACAGAATTACAGGACTAATTACGAGGAAGACATATCTCGTCCTTTGTTTTTATAGATCATGGGGTAGACTTCGATTGCACATCATCCAAAGTCTTCCCATCAACTTCAAAGTATTCTGTCTCTTTCTTTCATTTCTAGTTTCAGACCAAATTAAGAGCTCGACAGTGTGAAGTCATATTCACGGTGACCATGTGTCATCTATGACACTATGTAGGTAATTAATACAAACAACAGTGAATGTTGTAAGAGTGGTAATTAAAACAAACAACATTGAATGTTGTAAGAGTATCTATCTCTTTCTGGATTAAACTATCCAATTTGGGTGGGAAATTGAAGAGGATCATGATCATTACGGAATAAGTTGGCTGATTACTTGTTTCATTGGGGTGATGCAGGTTAGTGAGATACTAGACTCGGAACTACTGGGTGAAGGGCTGATACCAACCTTACAACATGCACATGACAAGCTGTTGGTGGAAAGTCCACAGACAGTGCCCTATCGACCAACTACTTACGGCCAGGTATTCTCAAGGGCATTCTGATTCTCTGTGTATGTTCTCGTATGTGAATATTTGGCGCCCTCAAGTCTTGTGTCTTTCTTCGAACTTTTTATTCTAATCTTTTATTTCTATGTAATTGCACTTGTTTATCATAGGGCGTTTCACATAAGCTTGAGTTTCTAGCTATTTAATATTTTGTCATTTATTTTTCGATAACTTGTAAATTGCTAAGCTGTATGTAGAGTTTATATATCTTTCTCCTATTTTTCTTGGTGGTGATGCTATTCATTCAATTGATTCAAGGCTAACAAAGGTCTATTCTTTTTTTCCCAATCTTCTCATTCTCTCTCAGCTGGTTGAAAGCACCTTTCTGCGGCAGCTTCATGACTTACAAAATAATGAGGAAGAAATATGTGATGGCATTCATCTTGTTCCAAGTGGGTTGGATGACATCCTACAAGAAAAGCCCCAGCATTATGCCATGCATTGTGATGCAATAAAGGATGAAATGAAGCTGGTATTACATTAAATGCTCTTCAATCTTGAAATTTTGTACTTGTTTAATCCCTACTTAAATTAAGATTCATCCAGCTGTCAGAGCCCTTCAAAATTTTTTAATTTGATTTTTGGCAACGGCCAGACAGTCGTCGAGAAACTGATGTGCGCATAAAGGCAACTAATGATGGTAGAGTTAATGCTGTAGTTTCATGGTAATCACATGTGTGTTGCAATACATAGTCTCCTCTCCAATGTCTCTTTTCAGGGTGGTTTGAAAACTGCGTCTCTTTGTGTGTATTCAGGTGGATACTTCAGCTTGATTGCGAAGGGAACATCTTTTATTCTACTGCTCCTGGATGGATCAGTTCAACAATAAATGCAGGTGAGTATATACACGATTCCCTTATGAGTGGAAGGATTTTCATTCTACTTCTGCTGTAGGCAACTTGATAAAAGAAGTGCATTTTTTGCTGACCTAGACAATGTTAATAAATATGTATACAATGACCTGTGTTTATATTTTTTTTTATAAGTAAACAATGACCTGTGTTTATATGAAATATAGTTCTTGAGCAAGAACGTTTGCTGGACTTATAGCTTTAGACTTTCAGAAGGCAATCTTCACCAAATCTTGGTTGTATCCCTGTCTTTGAGGAACTAGTTGAATATAAGCTACGCAGCTTACTTTTTCTGCTAGAACATGCTCAATAAAGTTACATTGACAGCTGAGGTTGCAGAAGGCAATCTTCACCAAATCTTGGTTGTATCCCTGTCTTTGAGGAACTAGTTGAATATAAGCTACGCAGCTTACTTTTTCTGCTTGAACATGCTCAATAAAGTTACATTGACAGCTGAGGTTTATCATACAAGATAATTATATGACATTGTTTTGTATCTGATGCTGTTTTTTTATCAGAATTTCGTGATGAGTTCTTCATATAAGTATTCTTGTTCATGCACATGTAACATACGAAGCTGGTTTGATGCTTCAACAGGTGCTAGACACTTGTGTGATCATTGGAAACAGTGTGTTTGGTTTATTCCAGGCAAAGGTGTGTCCATTTCCAAGGATGAAGAGGTTCATTTGCACGCTGGTCACACTGATACTAACATCTCATATAATCTTAAGACCCGAGTCCCAAGAGCTGAGGTTATGCAGTATGGCTTCAACACTGTGGATTCACAACTCATACTATCACCAGAAAGAATCGCAATTTATGGAGACAGTGAATGGAGGAATTACATGTTGAAAGCCATAAGCAGTGCAGTAAGATCTCTCCCCCCCTCTCCCTCTTCCTCTCCCTCTCTCTCTCTCTCTCTTGTCTCTGTCACATGCATGCACATATGCAGAAAAACTCTCGTTCTATTTGTCTACATCTTTTACCTTTCAAATTGATGGTACTCTGCACAGGTGCAGGAAAGAGTTAACCCACTATGCATTGTCGCGGATGATAGTATTTTCTTAACTCTTCTCGTTGCGCATCTCTCAAGAACGTCTCATGTAATATGAATGTTTCCGGGCTGAGAGACAAGGGTGCCTGATATTTGCAAGCTGTTGCTGATGCAAATGGTTTTTCAATGGATCGTGTAGAAGTTCTTGAAAAGAGGAAACCATATTTGACTTTGGATGATACGTACCAGAAAAAGGTAATTCTACTAACCCAGCTTGGAGACCTTTATGACATGCTCTTAAAGTATTACCCTCTTTTCTTTTCCCCTCACATTGGGAACAAGCGTTTGGTTTAAGATCCCAAGATTAAATTTTGTGAACCAAGTGGTCATATGTAATTTAATATTACTTAGAGTGGCAGTAGATCTTTGGTTGAGCATAATGACATCTCTCCAAACATTTATTTTAATTGAATAAATTACTCATAGCTAGTATTAACCAATTATAATTTGAATACAAAGACTTCCTTATTGCGTGCTTATATCTGTAGGTTGATCTATTGATTGGAGAACCATTTTACTATGGACATGATGGCATGCTTCCATGGCAGAACCTGCGGTTTTGGTAAATGGAGATTTTGTAGATCTTGGCTTATTTTATGGTTTAATAAATATCTAGGGGACCGTGACAGATGGATCTTGGTGACATTCAGTGTTAGGCTACTGTAAAGACTGCTAATAGTGTCTGCATGTAGCAACACTTTGGATCTTATAAACATAACTACTATTTTTGGTGTTGAACTGTGTTGTGTGTCCATCTCATTTCTTCAACATATTCTGTGGATTAAATATATCTTTTACTGACAAACAACGTTCAGTCCTGGGAAACTCAATGACCAAAGACCCTACAGCTCTAGTTTCCGCAATGGGCAGCATGCCGAGCAATTCCATTTCAATTTTCTCAAATTGTAGTTCTACATCTATGCACTTCTTCTTTGATAAGTTACATCTATGCACTTCTTCACGCACCTTTTCAATAAAATGCATTCTGAGGTACCCATATTTTGGTTCGGTTTTTCACTAGATATTTTTTTTCAATAAAATGCATTCTGAGGTACCCATATTTTGGTTCGGTTTTACACTAGATATTTGAAAAAGTTTACATGCTAGAACCTGTTCTCACAGCTAAGATTGATTGTATGCGTTGACAAGTAGTGACAGTCAATAAGCCAGTTAACTTATTTTAAGACGTGCCAAACTTATTGCTACTGTAAGCTGGGGGGGTTCGAGGTTACAGTGTTAGTGTATGTGGCCACTAATTGGACATAGATAGACATATGTCTGGGTTACACTCATTGTTTGTTTAATTCATCCTGGCAAAAACTGATTGTGGCCATCAACAATTTCCACCCAAACACTGACGTCAATTGTAAGGACCTGTATGTATATGTCACGATAACTTCAATGTCACTCAATTTTACCCCGGACTAGAAGTCTATTCAGGCATCAAATATCACCTCTCATTCATCAGAGGTGTAAATCTCATGCGACCATGTGCCTTCTCTTTGAAGCAATGGATCCTAAAATTTGATACCAGAGGTGCATGGTTCTGTTCTTAAGTCACAGATAGCTTAATTTCCCTACCAGGACTTCATTCATTGCACTCAAAAGCACGTCTGGTAAATCTGATTGCGGCCATCAACAATTTACTCCCAAACACTGACGTCAATTGTAAGGACCTGTATGTATATGTCACGATAACTTCAATGTCACTCAATTTTACCCCGGAGTAGAAGTCTATTCAGGCATCAAATATCACCTCTCATCCATCAGAGGTGTAAATCTCATGTGACCATGTGCTTTCTATTTGAAGCATTGGATCCTAACATTTGATACCAGAGGTGCATGGTTCTGTTCTTAAGTCACAGATAGCTTAATTTCCCTACCAGGACTTCATTCATTGCACTCAAAAGCACGATTGCTATTGGCCTGCTTCTTTCGCCTTTAGATTTTCAGGCAGTAGATTTAGAAATATTCATAGCTACAAATTCTTAGTTTGTTTTGTCACCATCTTTTTTATGCAAATGTTAAATGAGGGTGATCCATCTATAGTAGAATGGGTGTACCTTTTTTTTTGGGTCTTCTAATTTCCTTTTGTTTCGGTTGCTTTCAAGGAAAGAAAGGACTATACTTGCTCCTGTCCTCGCTGAAGATGTACTAATAATGCCTTGTAAAGGAATACTGAAGGCTTGTGCAATGTCTCTCCCAGTAAGTTGGTGTTATACTTGTGTCGTTTTCTTTTCTTTTTTTGTACAAACCAATTACCCAATTATTTTGGTTGATGATGTGATTGGAAAACTTCTGTTCAGGTCCTATGGAAAAGTCGTTGCCACTTAAGTAAGATTGAAGGTCTTGACCATTCAGTTGTAAATACCTTAGGGGCATGTGGAGAATTACCTGCACCAGAAGAGGGTCCTTGTTTGGCTTTCTATATTTGGCAGTGTGGGGAAATTAAGGTAATTGATGTATGTGAAATGCATTCTTTGCAAGTAGAATCTCTTCTTAGGCAGAAGACAATAAGATTTTGTTCTTCATGAAAATAACGTCACCAATGATAATGAAGCTGCACGAAAAATGTTCCAGGAACTCAGTGAGACATTTACACTCATGGAATTTGATTTTTCAAAACCAATGGTACCCTGTTATGGGAAAGCTCAGGTATTCCAATTGCACCTTGGAAACAAAGTGGTATTAGTTCGTTTATACTTGTTTATATTATATAGTTTAGTTGTAAAGCACTTGTGGGGTACATTGCATGTTGCACATGAGGACCAATAATTAACCAACTAATGTGCTCGGTAAAAACTGGTCACCGGGTTTCAATGGTTTAAGTAGCAACCACGATACGGCCTACTAGTGAACTAGTTATTGATATCAGGTGTGGCATCAGATAGGCAAACCTTGTGGCCTTTATGTAACAGCCTCGCTCTGAGAATGACTGAATTTGTGATGATTTCCATTAGAAGATTCATTTTCATATGAAATTCATTAAAAAAAAAGGCAAATAGCCTTAGTTTTATTTTGTGCGTCAATAAATAGCAGTTTAGTATCTACAACACACCAATCAATTTATTACTTCCCTTGAAAATTTCTGCCCAGGTTGGATTTACGAAGCCTGGTATTTGCCATGGCTTTGCCCTGTGGATTGATTGGGTGATGGATTCAGAGAATTGCATCGTGTTATCTACAAGACTAGGTATGGTTTTACTTACATGTAGTTAAATGGTAACTTGACATTTCCCACTTCAGTGCTGTTTTCAATAAGTAGCACCTCCGCTTAGAAAAAAAAAACAATAAGTAGCACCTCCAGCTTTCTCACGTGACACGTTGATTCAGATAAAAGATACTGGAAGCAAGGAGTAAAGCTCCTGGCGCATCCCGTTGCAGTTGCAATCCATGAATCAAGAAATGAGGGTGACTATGTTTCTACTGCAGTTGAAGCATCTTTTGATCCATCCAATGGTGAACTCTGCATCAAACATGACTTTGTCTGATATCTTGGTGGTTTTATAGTCGTCATATCTTAGTGTAAATGTCAGTGGGGGGTAATCTTAGCTTAATTGCAGCGTGTCTTAAGAGTTGTAATGGAATTCATGCTTTAAGCATTTAACAATTAGCAAACGTCACATGGCAATTTTCCAAAGAGGTAATGTGTGGTTTATTGTTCGATGCCTGAATTGCAGGTGCAAAAGGTTTTGTCGTCAATGTGACAGCATGTTTTTCTTCTTTGTGCAAGACTTAGTAGCACATATTTACACAACTCCTCCCATAGATCATCCAGGATCGTATTAGGTAGAGCATCTCTGGATCTGGTGACAGGATTCAAAAGAGGGAAACTGAATTGCACCAAGAAAAAGGGTAGACAATATTCCAAGAGTTGTCACAAGCTTAAGCTGTCCAAGTCGTTATCCTTATGAAATCTTGGGAGTATCATTCCGTAACTGCCAAGCAATTTTATTGGGGTAGCAGGACTAGGTATCTACTTCCAAAGGTCATTTTGAACCTTTTTTTTTTACCTACCCAAATTGGGGTAGCAGGACCAAAGCGCCTGCTGGGGAGGGGGATTTGACCCCCGGATCTATCTCTTCCCAAAGGGAAGAGGAGCCATCTGAGCTACAGCTCACTGGCCATTTGAACTTCTACAAGGTCATGGCTTTTCCTTGGTAAATTTACTATTCAAGCAGCCAATTGAATCATGTTCTCCCCCTAACCATTTATGGGCAAGGAAAGACGAAACGTACGACATTCATGGACAAATAGAAACGCACAGACAACAAGAATAATCGACTCTTGTCTATTTTGTTCTCTTTCTATTGAGTAATTCGCAGGGGCGATGCCCACGGTACACATACATAAAGGATCCAGGAAACAATAACCACCCTAAGTGAAAAAACAAAGACATCGCACAGAGCCATTTCAAGCAGAGAACAACTGTCTTTTCATTTACGCATCAGAAAGAATACAACTGAAAAAAATACTTGATGAATTCCCTGTTATAATTATTAATGAACACCCTTATTGGATACAACATTACAGTACAACCACTGTAATGGAGAAAATGTCCAATCTTCTCGAGGTGCCTCAGGCGTGTTAAGCATGCAAAATTGCAGGAGGTTACAAAGGCCTCTTCTAATGAATGTCATCAAGATTCTGTGCGTTCCTGGGGAATCAGCAACTCCGCGTAGTCATCAACCACCACCTGATTGACAAATTTGAAGTCAGTGATACCAAACCCAACCTTCAACATCCTTTTGTTTGCAACAAAAGAGAGACAGTAGTACCTCATATCTCTCGCCTCTGTAAGTGTATTCCACATGCAGCTGCTTAGGTTCTCCAGGACATGGATCACAAAAGCCCATGATGCCCGACTTCTTCACACCCTCATGAAGCTGCACCAACAGATGAACTCAAAGTCGAGAAATATGAATACCATGGGATCTCAAGAGTAAAAAACGAAAAAGCAAAGTGGATCCAGATGGGACTGGTATTCAGGATTGCCAGGTAGTTACTATTTGGTGCAAGTCTACAGCTCTAGCTTTAAGGGCAGTCTTTATAATATGTTGGCAACACTCGAGGAAAGTTTTGAAGAAGCTATGTCATACTTTACTTTGAACTCAAGAGATTGATATTCTAGTTAAGAAATTCCATGTCAATGGTACTTACACTTAGCTATATATAAAGCAAACAAAAAAGGGGAAAAAAAACTAAAAAAAGCAACCAACAAAATGTCACACTTAGTAGATAGTCTTAGTTAAGAGCCTTTCAAGAGGGTTATTTATGGTAAGTTTAAAAGGCCAAGGAAATGTCTTGTCTTGTTTACTTAGTAGATAGTCTTAAGTCACACTCCATGACATGCACAACAACAATAAAGGGCATGAACTAACTTAACAGATTATTTTGAACAGAACCAACTAACTTGTGAATTAAGCTTCAAATGGAGAGACAAAAATACCTTGAGTTGTCCAGAATCATTAACCAGGAAATTTAGAGGTAGTGTGACATCCAGGACTTGAGAAGTCAATTGATCGGGTGTTTCCCTTGATTCACCTTTTCTACCTAAAGCCTTGCGGCTTCCATATGACGCTCTAGTAACAATCAATCCATTTGTTTCTAATTGCCTATTTTTTTTCCTATTGGCCACATTTTGCAGTAACTGCTGAGCTTTCTCTGCTGCTGCTCTTGCCTCTTGAACCTACATATAACAGGGGCTAAAATAAATATACTGCCTCAACATTATTGAACAAGGATAAAGAGAAGCAAGTGAAACACAACTCATAAAATCTAATCAGAAAAGGGGGGGGGGAGGGGCACAATAAAAATGAAAAACCCTAAACATTTTCAGACATTGAGGACCCAATTAGGAAGTACACACAAGAACAATATCATTTCAAACTGCTTCCTGATATTGCCATAGCCTTCGTAAACCTTGTTAACCAAGAATGACTCTCTTCCGTTGAACCAGAATCAAGACAAAGCACCACCGTTACTCGATGAATGTGATTATTCTTAAAAACATAAGGAAGTGTCCACCATAATAGTGCTGCGCACTCCAAAAAACTGATTTTGATATTGTATTTACTTGCCTTCTATGGTCCACCAGGTCTACTATTCTCTCTCGTGGTTTGATGGCAGAATAAATTATTCACCACCTATCCATAATCCTATACTTCTAGCATCTTAGAACCATAAAAGAAAGTGGGTTTTCCTCAGGTTCATAACTTGGCATATCTTTGACAACTTAAAAGGGAGGGAACGAACAATTTCCCCCCCTTGGTTCCTGGGGTAGAAAGAATTACGGTATAAGGAACAAAGATAGCTACCGATTATGCTTTTCTGGGCTCAATTTTTTAAGAATGTGTATGGTTAGAAGGGTTGCTTCTAAATAGAGGAACCAATTTGGAAGTCAACTCCCCATTTTAACACCCAAATACATAATGCCATTCGTGTATAGATGGATACATGTATAAACTTTCTTGTTTTTTGCGACGTAGACCTTCAGAAAGAAAATAATACAAAATGGTCAAGCACTTTTGAAAATGTTGCAATAGGAAGCAAAAACAAAAGGAAAAATTTCTTATACCCCTACTCTCGTAAGTCATTGATATAAAGTAAGCCAGAAAAGAAAAGCTTAGCCCTTACGTATCATCTGGGCTTCCTTTTTTTTTTGAGCTCATAAGACAAGACAATTCAAGGTTCTGGTGGTTATTAGGACTCAGAAAGAATAACTGAATTGAGTTCACGGATTTACCTATGTCAGGTTATGTACCAATAAATGTTTTTTATATTCGAAACCCATTAGCATTAGAAAGAAGGGAAGGGGCAGTGTACAAAAAACCAAATCAGACATCAATGACAGAAGCCTCGAACACCTGGAAAATGCTATGAGGCGTTAGAAAATGGTAGAAGTAGTTGAATAGGAGGATCACTAGAGCATTTATAATATTGAAATGCAGAAAACAGTTGAAGAGTTGACTCTTAGCGAGCTACTTCAGTTCCTTTCATCTTGGTTGCATGCTTGCTGTCATTAATCATATTTCTCTTTGCTTATCAAAAAAAAAAATCATATTTCTCTTTCTTTTCCAGGCATAAGACTTGCATGATTATAAACTGAGCCAAACTCTCTATTTTTCAATGTTCTATTCACATGCGATTCAGAGAGATAGCAGAATACTCTGAATAACACTGATGACATACCAGGCATTATGAAAGTTTACATCTGCATGCATGTTGCGCCTTTGTGGACACATCCATACATGCAAGAATATATACTCATACAAGAAGAAGCCGATAAATCTTAAAGTTGTATCTAGACAAAGATTACTAGAGTGGCCACAAGTGCATAAAGCAGAACAAAAATAAGCACGTAAGTGTCCCATACCTGAGCAGAAGTTTTTTCCATATTATCTAAAGCCCTCCGTTTTTCCCTTTTAAGGTAATATGGTTTCATAACGAATTTCTGCAAGCACGCAAATCATACAAAATTAACCAAAAATACACGGATGAACTAGTTTTAGTCAAACAATTTATTAATCTACACTTCCATCTTTCATACCCATTCACAAATCACAACAATGATTTCTTGCCCCAAATAAAACAAAAACATTTTCTAATAAACCTTATGATTCTCAAACTGATCCAGTGTAACCAAGTGTAGGTTAACATTCATAGACACCATGAACCACACCAAATGAGCCTAAACTTTTTAGTTAGGCTCCTAGTAACAGTTTTAACTTAGAAAGGAAAACGGGAAAGAGTTTGCACCACACAATGACCTTGAGTAAAAAGTAAACCGAGGTTGGAAGTATAAATGCTCCAGTGGCAAACACAGGATTCAAACGCGTGGAGAGCAAAATCTGCAAGATTGAACCCATCAACCACAGATTATAACCAAATAGGTTTTTTTTTTTTGATAAGTAAGCCCATATTATTAAAGAGAGAACAACAGTACAAGAGAAATACTGAAGGCCCTAACATACACATAGGCCCAAAGCACACCAAAACAAAAGCACCCTCCCACCCTCAACAGCTAACCCTCAACCCTATAGCCACCCACAAGAGACCCCGATTAGACAAACCCAAAGCCCACAGGCTTCCTAGAGGTCGAAGAAGACCCTTCATAGTTAACCGAAGAAGTCAAGCCCTTCAACTCCCTGATCAATCTCCCCCCTGGTTTTCTAACCGATTTCGAACGAGGCTGCACCCGATCGCGTTCCAACGCAGCAAAGAGATCCCGTAGTTTTTCCTCTTGACCATCACACGACACCCCGACCAACTGACCCACAGAAGAAACCATATCCAAGACCCACGCTAGGGATTCTCCCCCCAGAGTTTTTTGAGGGGGACAAACCGCCAAAGGTGCATCAACACAACTTATCACAGCTCCCTGATCAACCTCCCTTCCCCCAACTACCCTCGTTGTTGTTGAATCAGACCCCTTCTGTTCCTTCTTATTTCCAGACTCTAGTGCAGTTCAAAAAATAATGAGAGCAAAAAGAATGCAGGAAGTTATATTCTTGCCTTAAAGTAAAAAAAAATGAAAACAAGTGAAAGGTAAGTTACTCTTACAGGAATAATTAACTTCTGGCCACTGCGATGCAATTCAAATCTCCAGAATATACCCTGCAAACATAGGAAAAGAAGCATAATATAAAAAACACACTTGACTACCAAAAGGCACCTACTTAGTCCCCAACAACAGTCAACTAGAATAAAATGGTCTGAAAATGATTTCTTTACTTTTTTTGGGGGTGGGGGAGGATAGATGAATACTGGTTGATACTACTAAACATACAATTTTGGACCTATACTTTCATCCTCCATCCCTCTTTATGAGGAAAGAAATTGTCATTTGGTCCAAAGACCAGTAGCCCAAAGCCCTGAAGTGGCAAAAACATTCCCAACATTACCAAGATTTTAGTAGTGATTCACACCGGTTGTTGGGTCCCCTGATCACAGCTATTATTAATCAACCTTAAGTCCAGCACAAATGCATCAAAGGCACCATACAATGGGTGGATTTTAACATTCCAAGTGAAGGGCTTCCATCTGATGTTTCTGGTGGAGTAGCTCCAGTAGGAATGAACTGATCTGTAAAACCTTCCCCCCCCTCTCTCTCTCTCTCTCTCTCTCTCTCTCTCAAAACAAAAGACAAAAATTCCACCCAAAAAAAGAGGTAAATATAAGTACGACACTTACGAGTTGAATGCACGAGAACATTCTTTATGCCTTATAAGGGAAGACATGGTCTGAAGACTCTCAGCAACTAATAGAGTGAAATTTTGTAGCAGGGAAAACAAATGAAGCACCCATGTTCAAAGATGAATTTTGAACTCCAAGTTATAAAACTATGGGCATGTTCGTTTTGTCAAAATTTTAAGAATTTGCATCCAACTTTCTAACATTACAATCTCAACATTACTTCTACATGAATACCAATACAACTAAATATTATTTTTTTACAAACATTAATACAAGTCAACACCTTCTACACAAATACAAATAAAACTCAAACGTCACCTAAAAATTCTCAAAACACTACAAATACTAAAAATCTCACCAAAACGAACATGCCCTATGAATATAGTGTGACCCCTAATCCCCTTCTGATCACTATCCAAAAATTAGCACAAGGAATGGACCAATTTTCCTTGGTTGATGAGCAAATTCTGGCCTTAATTAGCAAAAATCAACATGTCAGAGCCGAGAGGTACTATGCTCCATGGAACGTGACATTCTGAAGGAGAGACAAAATATATTTTTTTTATAAGGAAAAAGGAGAGACAAAATCAAAAAACCCAAGTGGAAAGATGAACAAAGACCAGAGTACCAACAGTGAATCAAAGCTTGCGGCCTAGCATATTAGACACCTGCAACACTCCAGTAGGGTTACCTATTGTAATTAGTCATCCTCCAGCAGCGGTAAAACGTGGTTCATTTGGCCAAATCTGCTGTAGCTCACTAGTGCAAAAGCTTTTGTCTTTTCATCTTATAAAGTTTGCAATTGTCACAAGGTACACAGGTAAGTACTTGCAATCAGTTATCAACCTTTTTGTCAAAATTTTTTTAATAAGCATCTACTTGGGAAAACATATGATGGGCCGATATTACTCAAACACATCCAGGCAACCACATTCATTGTTGTCCTGGCTTCCCCAAAACCATGCTTGTTCACCACATAAAATAAACAAACAATGGATAGGCATCAATAAAGTAATGATAAATCCATTTTCTGCCTAGAGAGCTGCACTTACCTGAATTCCTATTGAATACAACATGCGGACAGTGCTGAAATTCGATAATTTCCTTCCACCACCAACTTCAACCTCAAGAGTGGAGCTACATAAATAGTTTTAAGTCACAAGCTTATCACATCAAGGCATAAATGCAGCATGCTGACACTATCTCAATTGCTGTAATATCCTGTGAATTATTGGAATTGGTTGAACGGAAAAAGTTCCAGAAAGTACAATGAAAGGCAAAGCAGTGTCAGAAAATATTGGGTGCGCTAGGACATAACTAAAACCAATAGCTGGCGTGAAAGCATTTGAAGTGCAAGATAAACCCCAAAGCATATTTCCAAAAAACTATCTTGGGTTAATATACATTTCTCAAAATACATTTCTGTTGCTAGCAATCTTGCTTTCCTAAACTGGTGCAATTATTGACTATCGGTATGCCATTTTGAGTTGCCTCAGCAACTCTGTATTTCTCAGCTTATGAAACTTTCCAGCAGTCCTGGCAAGACAGCTACTCCCTGCCACCTGAAATAGTCCTCCACCAATATGTCCTGAATGGCAAATTTGCATGATATTTACCGTGATCCATATTCGATTGGTGTCAATAGCCTTAAAGGGGAAACATATCACACATATGACTGTTTTAGGCAGTATGGAAGGAAACTCATGACAGTAATCAAGGGTTTTGTTCATAACCAACCAGCTATCCTATTAGTCCCCATATGGAGTGATGTTATCCATGCAAGTCCTTTCTTTGAAGTATTCACATGCTAGCTTACACAGAAAAATGAAAATATTAAGGTCTGCAAGAATTTTGGTGCAAATAATAAAGAAGCACATGGCATATAAATATAATTAAAAAGTGAACGAAATTCAAAAATGAAAAATTATAAAATTTTGAGAAGAGAGATTTTGAACAACAGCAAACACTACATCAGCACTACCAGTAACCAGAGAGATTATGAGCACCTACCTTCCAACTTTGCCCGCAATACGGCCATGAGACTTTTCCGAAAACCAATGATTATAGTGAGCTGATGCCTCAAATGAACTTGTGCCAAACTGTAGTAATTGAAAATAAATTAATGGAGAAAGAGAGATCAACAAATATGTGCAAAAATTAATCAAAATTTGGGCAACTTAAAAATAAGAACACGAGCAGGTTTGGACAAAATTTGAGAAAGTAGAAAGTAAAAGAAGAAGGGAGGATGGGATACTGAGCATTTAGCTATTGATCATATTAAGTACGGTATCATGATATAGATTATCCACTTCCTAGCTTAGCCGTGAATAAGTGTCCTGCTGTGTAATAGATTTTAGATCAACAACTCGACGTATTTTTTAATCCATCCCTTTGTCCATGCATTTTCCTTCCAAAGAGCAACCCAATCAATGCCAATATTGCCATCACCTCCATCTCTACCAGCTATCAGTTTTTCACAATCCTGATCATTCTTCGTAATTAATTCAGTCACTAAGTTCCACATACAAACTACTTCCCTTACTGTCCAGTCACATGTATGGCACAAAATTGTTTGCCGCAAACACTATGACTACCAATGATTTCTACAAAAAAAAAAAAGATTTCTCACTATTGTTGCAGATCCATAACCATCTCACTGTCTCTTCCACTGCGCATAGACAACCAAAAACGATTAAAGTATCATCACAGCCCAAGAAACAACCCTATTCCCAAACTAAAATCAGTTCAAAGACTCTCAGATAAACTCTAAGGTCTTAGGATTCCAGATCAGCATCATCCATGCAGTGTACTGTCTTCTCTCGACATGGAATAGAAAATTATTGTTTTTCAAGAATCCACAAGTACTCTGATGAGAATTAGATGGAGCCCAGCTGAAATATTCTGGATTAGACTATACCTGAGCATAGATAGACCTTCCACCTTTTCGGTTGGGTTTAATAATTTGAAAAGGTAGGTTCAAATGAATATGAGTCATTTGAATTGGGTTTAATCATTTGAATTGTTACTTATGTTCAAATGAATATGAGTCTAAGTACCAGCGCAAGGTGGGCAAGATTTACATGCTTCCCACCAAACTAGCATTATTGTGATTTAGGTTTATGAATGTCAAAGAAACTAAGAACAACTAAGCCTAACCATTAAACAAACAAAGTAAAAACACTGCATGTTGAACTCCAAAGGTTGGGGGGGGGGGGGGAAGGATTATGCAGTGTTTAGTATCCAACCATAGAAGCACTTAACCAATACTTGATTAGAATTATTGATGTGCAGAACTTCTATAGTTACAGGAATGTTGACGATAATTTTCCTGCCTTCACAGTGAGGTGAATTTCAAAGTTAAAAGAGTATTTTAGACGAAGAGAAGTTTAACACTCTCACAACAAGAAAGATAGACATACCTTCAGTCCGCCAGCCGCCGACTTTTTCACATCTTTCATTTTCCATCCAACTTCAACAGATGACTCTGGACCTAAAGCAAGCTGTATCTGCGAAAACATTTTTCAAACAAAAAACATCCAAAAGATGTTAGCGCCCACAATTAAGTCAATATAAATGTAAAACAAAAACATTTAACTTTTCCAGCCTCCAAAAATAGGCTCTCTGTCAATAACATAGTTAGGATTTCTCAAGCTTTTGCTGTATCATTCACTATTCCTTTATACTTTTTCTTAATAAAGATGTGTGCCATATAATACAATAAAATAAAGAATGCCCACATAATTGATAAAATAGATTGCAAAAAGTGGTAAAGATCCTAGCGACCAAGATATGATTTTTTCAAAGTGCGTGCCACAGAGCTAAAAAGGGAACAAAACAAACCATACATTTTTTGATGAATAAAACAAACCATACATTTCCTGTTGCTGTTTCAGATAGTTGGCGGGTCCAAGAATTGGAAAGATTCAATGAACCATCCCTTAAAGACATAGCAATGGCCATTGTAGCAGTTGAGTGTAACGACAGCTGGCTGAACAAAGAACAATGACAAGGTGGTGAAACCAGTAAACCTGCTTTAAAAGTCAAATGACATACATAAGCACATGCCCTACCGAGATGTTTCCACCCCAATTACTGCCCGTAAACCAGCTGAAGCCATGAATTGTATAGATGAAGCCCCGGATAACTGGTGCCTGAACACAGCTGTAGCTACTCCACCTCCAGAATTTCCATTAACTGCCAAATTTCCACTGATTGAAATAGCATTGCGTTTTGATATCTGAGACTCAACTTCACTTGCCATAGCCATCCTGACATGTAGGTTTGTTATGACATGAGCACAAAGTTGAAATTGTACCCACTAAGGTATATCGAACTTTTTAAAAAGCTTACTACCATGAAATTAAATGTGTTTAGATATCTTGAACCAATGTGATTTAAAACAACCAATGAGATTTAAAGCTCTCAGATAAACACCAGGATATACAAGTAATAAGACATGCCTAGATCCAAAAATAAAGATTCACGTTCATGTAGATAATACATGTGGCTAATTCCAATGGAACAAAAGGAAAACCTCATTGTCTGGAGAGAAGGGGGAGAGGGTAGGCATGAGTTTGATACTGGCAAAAAATTCAAGAGTAGCTCAAAAAAAAAAAAAAAGAGGGCATAGCACATCTAAAAGTGAACTCACCCTTCCATGATGCCACCACCGTATAGAAGGTGCGGCAAAGAGATTTTTGCCAGAATTGTGCCAGAAGGTCGAAAATGTGCAAAAATCTTTTCTTCTTCTTTCCTTCGCCGTAACCTTTCAAGTTCTTCCTTTAGTTCTTCTACTTTGTTCAGCTTTGAACCAAGCTCCAAACCAGAAGTCAGACCTTCCATTCCGTAGATGTCATATATTTGTCTTTTACTTGCATCTGATAAAATTTCATATGCTTCACATATCCGTTGAAAGTTCTCTGTAGCAATATCTTTCATCTGAAGGTGAGTTTGGAATGAAAACTTTGTCAATTAGTCTCTTCAGGAAATCAAAACCTTCAACAAGAATAAAACACAATCACAAGTTCAAAGATGAGAAATGCAAAACCCACTTTTCATTGCATTGCTGAATCCGCAGGTTATGAAACTCATAATCCCAAACAACAAAACAAAATCGCAAAAGGTGATTTCTCTAATACAGCCAATGAAACTTCTAAATTTTCAGTCTAATGATTATTTTTACTACTACTTTTACTCTGTCTACTCTTAAACTTTTGAAATTGGATGCACCTTATGCTATGAGAAGAAAGTAAGGAGAAAAGGGAATAGGATTGATCGAATGACCCAATAGGCTGTCATCAATCCCTATTGTTTTTCACTTTAACAGACAGAGGAGTAATAATGATGCACCTTTTCCCCCCTGATTTAATATGTAAGGTTACTGATCACCTGTTAATCAAACAAATGAAACAAGAGGAAGTATCATTCCAGACAGTGGTTTATTCTATAGGTCTGAGTTGGTGCAGTGAGAAATATCCTCTCCAGAGGATATGATGCAAAAGAAAGTATTGACAACAGCATATATGGTCATGAAAGAATAATGGAACTAACTGCCACTTGTCATTATCTAAATAGAGTCCATCTAAGCAGGCCTTGAAATTAAAGTAAGCCGATGATTAGATTGTAGCAAACATATTATAGATGCCGTCAGCTATAACTAAAATCAGCTAGTAAATGAAAACATAATATTCAAGTTGCTTCTTCCATCTACCTCTCATGTTTAAGTCACAAAGTAACGAAGTTCATTGGCTTGCTACCTCTCTGCCAGCTTCTCTAGACTAAATAAAATTCAAGAAACTGCTTCTTAGCATAAAACCAAATAAAAAGCACATAATCCTACGAGTTTACAGAATCCCTCACCTGGAGCACCAACAATGTACGTAACAACAAAATATTTAAACCTCAATCACCTTCAAACACCAAAATAAATTTGCACCGGAAGTTTCAAAATCCAGAATTTCAGTTACCATCCATTAAAACAAATATTCACTTCAACCCTCAACTAATTTTCCAGAAAAAAAATAAAGTAGAGATGGTTTAATTGGTCAAAACTAAGAAATTCTATATTCATACACAAGTAGGGAGGGAAAAATAGCAAGAAATGGTTGAAACATACATGAGGAGCTTGGTACTTGTCAGGGTGATAGATTTGAGCCCATTGGCGATATGCTTTCCGGATTTCTTCATCGGAGGCCTCCGGCGATATATGGAGCAGTGCATACAGTTCTCTATTGGGCGGGCCCGCGTCCCCTTCCTTCATCCCTCCCTCCCTCCCTCCTTCCCTCTCTTTCTTTTTCTCTCTGGTTGCACAAAACCGCAGAGAGGGCTTTGGAGGGGGTTTTATTTGGGTTTTTGGGTTCCACACTGTTCAAAAACAAAATCACTGGAGGCGGAGAGTATGCGTTTTACCAGTGACGAGATAACCTCTGTCGTCTCACTAGGTTGCGTAATTGTCGCCGTTTACTTACTTCGTTCACGCCACCTGGCTGCCGTTTACGTAAAACAAGCAGACAAAACTAGTCCCCACTCTTCAGTAGGGGTGTAATTCCGGTCCGGCGTCCGAAGGAGCTCCGGCTCCGTTTCCGGCATCGGTTCCGGGAAGAGGAGATCCGGCGGTTACAGAAACCGGAGCCGGAGGTATATTTTGGAGCTTGGCGGAAGCGGAACCGGAACCGGAGTTTTCCGCCGGTCCAGGCAGAAATCCGGTTCCGGGTTTTTTTTTTTTAAATTTCCCCCCCAATTTAAAACGACGTCGTCTTATATTAAGTAGGACGACGTCGTTTAACTTGCGTTTAGTTAAAAAAAAAGTATGCGGTATGCGTGGATCAAAACGCCGCGTTTTGATCCACGCACACCGCATACATGCCTGAATCCTGATGCCCTAAGCCAGTAAGCCCACCCCCCGATTCCCCGACCCCTTCCCTGTCCCAGCCGCCGCCCAGCCTCCCAGATCACCCCAAGCCGCTGCTGCTGCCCTCCCCCCACCCCGAACCGGCGAGCCCTGCCCCAGCCGCTGCTGCTGCTCTCACCCCGAGCCGCTGCTGCTGCCCTCCCCTCGACCCCGAGCCGGCGAGCTTGGTTGCTGCTCTCTCTCCGAGTCTCCGTATGTCTCTCTTTCTCACTCTTCCTCTCTCTCTCTCATGCTTGACTAGGAGTATGGTTTCTGGTTTAAGAATGTGCTAAAGTGTAATGGAATTTTATTCTTTTTCATTCTCGAGTATATTAGTTCTTTTTGCGACAATCTACATGCTATTTGAGTTATGTTCTTCTTGTTCCATATTCTGCTGCACATGTCACCTGTAATTAGATATAAGTCATGTTCCATATTCTGCTGCACATGTCAATGAGGTTTTGCTTTTGCTGCCTGTCGACGATGGCTGTAGTTAAAACCATGCTTCTCACCCTCAGAGCAAAGCACTTGAAAGGGCCACGGTTGCAACATCCATTTGTTCTTTTTCTTCTTGCTCCAGAGATTATTAATGACCATTTCAATTTGAATACTTTTTTTTTCTCTAAGCATTTCAATTTGAATAGGTTCAATTACTTTGCACGAAGGTGATTGGTTGAGAAGTAGGATATTCTGAAATGGGATAGACTTTCAGTGATGGTTCTTCTTTGGTACTTAGATAGGAATAATAACTAGATTGGATAAACCCTTTAAATTAAACCCTTTAGATAGGAATAATAACTATTGAATACAATGACAAATAAATTAAACATATTGAAAATCGATAGGTTGTTCATTTGTGTGTGCTTTTTGTATACAAAATGAGGGGAGAGAGAGAGAGAGAGAGATTGTTAGCAACACTTGCGAAATTTAAAACTGGAGAGCTCATGGATTCTGTGAAGTTGCATGCATTTTTCTTGCTTTTTGGGTCTGATTCTCAAATGAGAACATTTTGTTTAAATGTCAACATTATGTGATGAATCATGAAACTATTCACATGTCAGACTTCAGAGATCTTCAAAAGATCTATGAGATAACGTTCATGTTTCTGAGCAGAAAGTATTAGAGCCCGTATTAGTGGTCCTCTTCTTTGATTCTGTGAAGTTGCATGCATTTTTCTTGCTTTTTGGGTCTGATTCTCAAATGAGAACATTTTGTTTAAATGTCAACATTATGTGATGAATCATGAAACTATTCACATGTCAGACTTCAGAGATCTTCAAAAGATCTATGAGATAACGTTCATGTTTCTGAGCAGAAAGTATTAGAGCCCGTATTAGTGGTCCTCTTCTTTGTTGTCAATGGAATGGCTGGATACTTCAGCTTGTGCATAATAGTCAAAATGTTTTTGGGACCATGTGAATATTAGATGGTTCTTGGAAGTTTAAGGCACATAATAGTCAAAATGTTTGTTCACTTCCAAGTTGGATGCAATAATGATCATCGGCCTTGTTTTTTCCTAATCACTGTTAATAGTTGCAATCTAGTATTTGTTAACATTGGTTCAGCCCTGATATGTATGGTTTATAAACAATTTTTTGAATTAGTAGTCGGTGAAATCTTGTATTGTTTGCCTTTATGAGCCATTTTGTAGGAAAATTGATGTATTTTGTCTTGGTCTAGGGAGAGCTCGTGAAATTCTAGCATGACTCATTGTCTTCACCATTCCATACTTGCATCATAATAGTCTCAGTGTTGCAAGGGAAATAAAGCAAGGTTGATGGCAGCATAATGACATTGGTAGCAACAGATGTAGGTCAAAGTTGTAATGATGGTGTGTGGTGATAGTATTATCATGCTGGTGGTTGTGTTTGTCAATTACATGTTTTAGGATTTTATTTTGTGAATTACATCTTAGCGGACTTAGCGGAATTCCGCTATCCGCTTCCGCTAAGTCCGCTTCTGCTTCCGCTAAGTCCGCTAAGATTAGCGGACTCTTTTTTGGCCATCCGCTAGTTAGCGGACCGGATGTCGGAATGTCAAATTCCGCTTCCGACTAGTCCGCTATTCACCCCTACTCTTCAGAGAGTATGAGCTTTGGGCTGTTTCCATCAAAACAATCAATAGACTACAAATGATTCATCAGTTTCCTTATGAAAGCCCATAAGGCCCATTAAATGGCAGACGACCATGGTAGCCCCAAATACAATTGCCCACACAAAACTGGGCAGCTTGTTTAACTAACTAGTGTGAAAGCTCGAACAAGTCCGTCCAAATGGCTGGGTGGTTATACCCGTTGTAGGCTCCAGGCCACACCAATAATTCATCACACGGGCATCCCAGCCTGAATCCTGATATGAAATAACTCAATTACATGCTACTCTATCTATTGCGTTTTTTTTCCCCTAGGCAAATGGATTACTATATGTCTATTTATTAGTTGAATACAAGTGAGATACACGAGGGTTGAATAGCCAATAAATATTTATCTTTGTATGTTAACATGCCTAATAGGGGTGGGTAGCGGTGGAATCGGGGCGATTAGGCCCTCAACTACCCCTATTACAGCCTTAGGTGGTGGACCAATTTTGGCGAGGGGCGGTTTTAATAGTATAATATGCGGTTACCGCCTGCCGTAGAGAGACAGAGAAGTGCAAGGGGCCAACGGTTGAGGGAGGCTGGGTGAGCGAGCAGCTAAGTGAAGAGGGACGAGGGAGCTATTTGGGACCCCTCCCTAAAAATACAAAACGGTGGGGATCTATAAGTTTTTCAATGAAAATTATTTTTGTCAATACATTATATGAAAAATCTAAAATTGAACAGTGAATGTCCAGACCCATCTTATAATTAAATTTGACAACATACGAAAACCTATATAAATTGTTCTCTTTTAGACTTTAACGGCTAGACGACAGCTTTGACCATGAAAATCGTTTATGTGACAACCTAGACCCAACTGTGGGTGAAGCCCTTGCGGCTTTTATGGCAGCAACTGAAGCCACAAACCTCTTCGGCCTGACGACCAAGTTATCTTGGAAGGTGAGTGCCTCACCTACACGGGTCTTCTCCTCACTGGAAGTTTAACCCGCGTAGCGCTAACGTCAGCGCGCATGAACTGGCAAAGGGGGCAGCTCTAACCCTCTTAATGGGTTCCATTCCTCTTGCCGATATTATGGACTTTCTTCTTAATTTCTCCGTTTTACTAGTTATGACGCATGACGCATGGGACTCCTGCAGATGTTCTGGCATACAGCGGAGGTTTTCAAAGCTTTCTAAGTATCTAACGCAGGTTTACGTGAATTACAAAATAAAAATCGCAGGTTTATGTGGTGAAAAAGCATCAGGTCGTGGAACCGTGTATTAAAATATCTACCTACCGTCAGAGCCTTGCCCAAAAAGCAAATTCGTTTAGCGCATACGGGTTATCCACGGCCTCTACCACGAGAAGTATAGTACTACTTGTCAATCCCGTTATTTTGTGCTGAATGATCGATGCTGCAAGAGAACATATACCCCAGCAGACAAAGATATAATATTGTAGTGTTTCGTGAAAATATATAATCGAGTGGTATTAGAATTTACACAATATGTGAAAGGTGGGCATCCCTCACTCCTTAAGGCGTCTTTTGGAGTTGAGTTAGGCCCACCTTTCACATATTGTGTAAATTCTAATATGTTATCAGAGGCAGGTTCCTAATTTATGGTCCACTGTCACCCGTTTCCACGTGTTGGCTTGGATGTCCTTCCGCCACACGTGAGGGGTCGTGTTGGAAGTCCCACATTGCTAGAGAAACTAGTCAATGTGATCCTTATAAGGTTGTGACATCCCTCACTCCTCAAGGTGTCTTTTGGAGTTGAGTTAGACCCACCTTTCACATATTGTGTAAATTCTAATATGTTATCAGAGGCAGGTTCCTAGTTTATGGTCCACTGTCACCCGTTTCCACGTGTTGGCTTGGATGTCCTCCCGCCACACATGAGGGGGCGTGTTGGAAGTCTCACATTGCTAGAGAAACTAGTCAATGTGCTCCTTATAAGGTTGTGACATCCCTCACTCTTCAAGGCGTCTTTTGGAGTTGAGTTAGGCCCACCTTTCATATATTGTGTAAATTGTAATGAGTGGGGTTTAGGAGATACCGTGTACGTCCTTCTCTGTATATATCTACGTCAGGCGCATTATCATGCCAGACAAAAACCTTCCTCACGGGAAGCTTCAAGGAAGCTTCCTCCAACATAATAGCTGCCCCATATTCCATTGCACCGCAGAAAACGTAAGGTGTATGTGCATCGATCCATCTGCATCCGGCATTGGGCAAATTGAGTTACGATATATATGCACCCATGTAGTATTGAAAGCTCTATTTACTTAGCACGTACGTCCAAGAGCTATGCTGCCAAATACTATAGCTTGGGCTTTTGCTGATCATGCTCTTTCAACCTCCCTATCTAGGTACCAGCTGATTGATCATATGCCAGCACCTACTCCATCTTCAGCTGAACGGTCTTGAGAGCGACAACTTCATGTGAAATATATGTCAAGAGGCAGGAAAAATCATCTCTCTAAACGACCATAATTTTCCAATAGGAGTAACATTAGAACATCACGAGTACTCCTTAGATATGCGTTAATGAAAGGGTTGAAGTTTCTGAGTTTGGTAGAATAATAATTGCTGCCTTATTAAACTCTAAAAAGCGAGCATCTTTCTTTATGTCTTTCGGCGGCAGTTGACACTGTTTTGTGCTGTGGTTTTTTTTTTCCTTTCAATGAGCTTTCAAGTTCATTTTTTCACGAGTTTTTCATGTTTTCAAGAATTCTCGAATCCTTTTGTTTCAAACTTTGTGTCCGCAACAACTAAGGACATTGTGTCTTCCATTATAGTCACTTTATTGTTGACCCCTAAACTCGTCGTTGGCCTTTTAGCTCATTATTTTTCTAAGTTATAATTTTCGTTGTTCTTTCAATATATAAAATTACTCGTTTCAACCAAAAACCAAATAAAAAAATTTTATGTTTTGTTGGATTGCTCTAATTTTCATTCCATTAATGGGTATTATTCCTTTTGCAGAGGATGTAATTAATAAATATATCTTGCAAAGTGCACACATATTTAGGAACAGCAGAAGATCAGAATTCATCTGAGATTAGATAACACTCCTAGTCATCACTTATCTACACATAAATGTAAAATGCTAGAACTCCTATCAATTCCATGAACAGAAAAACGTTTGACGTACGTATAACCACAGCCAATCTCCACAGATCAATACCAGATTCTCTAGGCGGAAGGTATTGAATGTCCAAATTACCACAGTATGCTTCGGCTAACAAATAAATCCGAACCCCCAAAAGTTCTGCAACTTTCCTCCTTGGCTCTTTACCCGCCATGGGGTTGCCTATTGCGGCATTACTTAAGCTTAACCTCCTATCCCGCTCCCACAGTTTGAGCCCCATTGTAACCAGCTTGGTTTGGCCTTTTGTGCTCAAACTGTCTGGTTTCAGATTTGTTCCCCGGACTTGTACAGATGTGGTTCATGCGCGGAGGCTCTTCTTTTTTCAATTGGGTCAGATAACCTTCAATACCGAGCCGACTTTTGGTCCCAACTCTAGACTGGAACGAGCTATGCGGTTAGTGTCCCAAAGGGCGACCCAAGCGACACGGTCGCAATCTCCACAATCAGATGACAATAACTTCCTCACCCTCTCCATGGTTGTGCTTTGAGGACATCCCAGGTTGGTTGTGGAACTCTGCAACTAAGAATTTGGTACCACGTTATCTCTTTGATCAGTTCGTTGTCGTATTTTTTTTCCAATTATGATTTTGTCAAGAGTTTTACACTCGTGAGAGCTTATACGTCCACGAAGAGGAAATAAGTAGGAGTGATTTAACCCGCAGAGTCAGTACTACATTATAAGGATAACAATTTGCTTTTGATACTTCCTTGACTTGCGTCAAGTGGAAAGGAATAATATGGCTCCTATATATACTTGATTCGTTCAGTTTGGTATTTAGTGCAGCAGCTTAGTTTCTTCTGCCTGTTGGTCGATCCTCTTGGTCTACCGGACAGAAATGAGCCATTTTCCATTGTAAAGTTGCTCTTTTCCTCGAGGACAAGAGAATTGAACTAGTGCTTGGCGCAATTACGTGTTGTTAGCTAGCATGAGGTGATATTACTTTTTGGTAGCTGGCACAGTTAAATCCAGGTAGTTGCGTCCTCCTTCAAATTATGATAATTAAACGACTTACTTGTACAAGATCTTCTGCAAGATGTGCAGATCTCGATCGGATGGGAAGAATATCTCACTACCTGGCAGGGACAAAGGAATGCTGCTGATTGCAATATTTTGCACTTATATACTTGAGTAGACAGTACTGCTATAGGTTTAAGGAACAAATCCAATCCAATAAGGTTTAGTGGATGGGAAGTCATGCTATATATGGCCGAATACATGACTCGCCTGCATATCCTGCCCACACAACCTATGCCTTTGTTCTATCCGATCCAACCCAACCTATAGTGCGTCCTTAACTGAAGTCATAACTCATCAATTCAGAATTATTATTTTTTGGTATTGATTAGTCTTCGTTCATGGCTTCATGCTCCAAGCAAAAGATTAGCTTCCTTGAGTATTGTCTGTCGACATAGATACTCTCTATGACTGAGTTACATTAATTCTTTATGTTTTCCTTCTCTTCTTTTTTTCTTTCTACTCTATACGATTGAAATCTCATTTGTGTTCTGCACTTCATGGATCATCACAGTAATACAGCTGGGAGTATTTCATTTAATATTTCGTTCTGGGATCAAGAATCTCATTTGTTTTCTACACTTATATAATGATTCATGACCCATGAGAGAAGCTGAGAAGGTGAGACCCCTGTTCAGAGGGAAACATGTCTTGCAAGAAGGCCAGAGGCAGAGAGAGTGGTATCTCTATCCCTTAACCTTTCTTCCAATTTAGTAGCCATATTAGTCAATAGTCAGAGCCATCAGGAAACTGGTGAACAAAGGGGATTTGACCCCACGCCACATTAACAGATCAGTAGTACTTATAGTAAAAAACTATGTCACAGATGAGGTCAAAAGCTTGAATTAGTGCTCCATTTTGTTAGTGGAAAGGATAAGGCTTATAAAAGTAAACTCTGAAGCCCCTTTAGAAAGGAAAAAAAGAAACTCTTAATGCCCCACTTCGTAACGAGCTGGCTTTACAACATCGAACTTCAATTTTGTAAGCAACTGGTGCATGATATGATATAAATATCTTTACAGGGGTATACCGATGCGAAGGCATTGGAATTTAACGAGAGAGAAAGAGAGAGAAAGCTCCAATGTCAATGAATTGGGCCGTAGTTGAAGCCCAACTTTGAGGATCGCAGTAAGCCTCATCATATGGCACGAAGGGATTCTCGCTGGCCTGCAGCGTGAACTTTAGAACCATATTTGGGCATGGTTCTCTAATCTCACCACTCACAAGTTAAGTTAGGTTCCAACTTCCAATCTTGATCGAGCCTCATCACCTCAAACGTCTCTAGGTGATTAGTCTCAGACTCTCAATTGGGTTCTCTCAGAGGAATTGTATAATAATCTGACACGAGATCTTGAGAATACAAAATATCCGCCCCAATGTCAGAAAATGACACATCTTGGAGCTACACATGTTGATTGGATCAACTAGAACGAGAAGGACCAACTAATAAGGAGTAAACATGAAAGGAGCATCTTCTAAATTTGGTCGGTCCCAGGACACACGGATTGACTACCACGGAAAGAGCTGACACAGCTAAGAGCACACCGTTTCCCCGGGCGAGACGGAATAGTTTAGAGATGTTTTCTGTCTGGTTGAATTATGATTAATTCTAAACTATTGTTCAGTCGGCCAAATCAATGTTTGTTTTTTCCTTATATTTTTTGTACACAAATTTTATAAATGTCTACCCTCCCCAGAGCCATCCCTTTATCAGACGTTCGACTGGTGACGGCAAAGTCGGACATTTCCTCTTGTTTTGGAAAAACTTAGACAAAACAACCTTAGTAATTTAATAGGTGGAATCTTTCAAACAAACCGAGACATTTCCTCTTGTTTGAGAAAAAAACTCGACAAATCAGTAATGTAATATTGATACGTATATGTCTAGTGGAGCGCTAGCTTAATAGTTAGAAGGTCGTTCTTTTTTCCTTATATTTTGTACTCAAATTTTATACATGCCTACCCTCCCCAGAGACATTCCTTTCTCATGCGTTCGACCGGTGAAGGCAAAGTCGGACATTTCCTTTTCTTTTGAAAAAACTTAGACAAAACCACCTTAGTATTTTAATAGGTGGAATCTTTCAAACAGATTAAGACATTTCCTTTTGTTTGAGAAAAAAACTCGACAAATCCTTAACGTGATATTGATATGTATCTGTCTACCGGAGCGCTAGTTTAATGGTTGAGAGATGTTATCTATGTGTTTGACATACCAAGTTCGAGTTACATGAACGTGAAGTTGGTACTCCTACCGTTAGGCAAATCCTAGTAGGGCTGAAAACCAACCCCTCAGTGCAGTTTTCAGGCCCTATCGGGAACCGAACCGAGGGGTTCGATTCCTAAAAAACATGGGCCGACAACCGCACCGAGGGAGAAAGGGACCGATCGGACTGACGACAGTTGGCTTCTGTCGGCCCAAAAGAGAGAGAGAGAGATTTTAGCTTTCAGTCAGTGTTAGATTCTAACATACTCTAAAACAAGCAAAAATTTGAACAACTCTTGCAAAAAAAAAAAACCTTGATCTGGAGTGCATATCAAAAGAATAGACATTGCGTATTTGAGATGAGAAATCATACTGAAAGATGCAATTTACATTAGTGGACTGTCAAAAAAGACAGTCTTGCACTTAATTCCAACTATACCAGCGGGCACGCCTACAACATATCCATGTTTCACCAATCAACCAGCAAAATACATTCAATCTCAAGAAGATGAAATAAAAGAACACCTTACAATTCAACCAATTTTGCAGCAAACTAAGAATCCAGAAACAGAATGCAAAATCTAATCGTAGTAGTGTGACCAAAAAAAAAAAACTCAGAGCAAATCAACAGCCAATAACTCAAATCACAAATCTACTGTGTGAGAGAGAGAGAGACAACGACGACCATGGGGAGATGGGAGGCTGTGTCGGTGGTAGGGGAAGGTTGGGGGCTAGGGCAATCTGAGACGAAAGGGGGGATTCGTGAGGAAGGAGAGGAATGAGAAAGAAATTAAAAGGGGGGCACCCCACTAAAAAAAAGGAGAGTGAAATTACCTTGGGGCCCTCGGTTCGTCGCCTTGGGCCCCCAAAACCGTGGGCCTAACCGAGCCCCTCGATTCTGAGATTTGTTGGGCCGACAGTCGAACCGGGCTATCTCGGAACCGGCGAGCCCCAATCGGTTTGGGTCGGCCCAGTCGGTTTCGACCCAACTCTGTTCATGCCTAAAACCTAGACTAATTAATCGCACACAATACTGTAGGACTGAAACTGTGCGCACCATCCATGGAAAATTACCCCGCAATACACGTTTAGGCCACTAGAACAGCTCCATAGTGGTTTGAACATTTTTCATATTGATATGCATATGCTCTGTTGGTGGAATCTTGACCCTTTAATGTTTAATCTCCTTGACTACAACCATCCTAAATCGGATAAGAACAGAGTAGTATTTCTCATACATGGTTTTGCGTAGGGCTGAACAAAATTGGAACGCGGGCCGAACCGGAAAGCAAAATCAGACCGGATTTGCGGTCCGGTCTTGTTTATTTAAATCCGTCCTATCGATACCTTTTGACAAACCAGTCCGGACCGGATCAGATTTATTAATATAAATAAATTTTTTTATATATTTTTAATACAAATTACAAACTTAAAAAGTTTAGTTTTAACCTAAACTAAAACTCTACATTTTTATATGTCATTCCCCCTTCGAAATTAACATAAAAATTAAAAAAAATGAAATCGTTGCAGACCGCATTTGACTGGATCGGATCGGACCACTTATAAGTGATCCGGTCCAGTCCTCCATATAAGCACAACCAAAAATTCGTTCCAACCGAAATCGAATTTCCGGTTGTGTAGCCCTAATTTTGCATACAAATTATTGTAATCTGATTTCTTTTGGGTTTGGTATCTTCTTGTTTTAACGGCAATCCCTGCTAACAGAAAGCTACCTTGATCTTCTCTGCCTAAAATTCAACGTAGTACTTGCACGGAACAGATCTCATAATATATGACACAATTAGATTAAAAACAGTATCAGTAATGTACGTGATTAGGGTGAAAGGGTACACGAAACGTAGATCAACCAAGAAACCCACCAACATATCGGATCAATCTGAGGTGGGCGACATTAAAGAGGCATTTTTTTTGTGTCGTATCTGGATATTTTTAATATTTGCTGTTTAAAGCTGAGGAGCTGATAATCCAATAATGCTACGGATAAGAATGAAGATCTCACGGAAAGTATATCCCCCAGAGGGACAGGATGATACCTTCATTAGCATTACCCTGCGCGGCATGATAAGGATGGACGTTGGCCTATCCCATTCCCTCCTCCCAATTAACTTTTATTCATCTGCAAATTGATCTCGGAGCGTGACTGGCAAGCACTTTGAATCGAATTGGTTTGTGCATGACAAAACTTTCGTCTCGACCTTACCAACTTTTTCATATCCTTCCACGCATATTTTTTTAAAATAAAGGAAATATGATATTTGGTCAGAGGTTTACAACACTTTTATAATTTAGTTATTAGATTTTATTTTTTTATAAAATGGTCACTGAGAATATATAGTTGTGATGATTTGGTCAATCAAAGATTAAGATCCCCTAATGTAGATTATCAAAATATCAACCATAGTTTTCCAATTGATAATAAATTAAGTATATTTTGATTTGAACCCTACAACCTCTAATTTGCAAGATGATATTTTGGACTGACTCCCAAGTACTAGACTACCTCCCTAGACACACAATGCACATTTAGGTGTCCACTGTCCACCAAATATTATGTCCATACGAGTGCATCTACTATGAGGGTATTTCTCAACATTTGCTCTGAGCTCCTCTTTTACTCCATTTACATCAGCAATGCATCTTAGTGGGATTATATATATCCACACACAAAACAAAAAAATGGATCCATCAATTAAATATCTTCAACACATCCAGACTATCTTGCTAGGGAAAAACAACTGTGTTTTAGATATTTGTATAGGCCACCGAACGAGCCGAAGTAGGTGAAATTTTGTGGTCAAACCCATGTGTTGACCAGAAAGAATACCATATTTGCTATATGGCCTATGGGATTTAAGGATTGTATATATTGTGGTACATGATGGCACCGTACAAGTACATGTTACTGTTATGGTCTATCCAATCATAACCTGGATCTTGATCCATCAGAAATTGATCAAGATTAGAGAAATTTAATATGAATATTATTATATTGGGCTTTATAGCAGGTAGGCTTAAAAAGGAAAAAAAAATGAAAACGGAGCCACTGAATGCGTAAATAATTACTAAACTCGTACTTGGCGGATGGATCAGCTCCAAAACATCTGCCAAAACAGCATTTAACAGGCCAAAACGGTTGTAATTGTCGGTTAGTCTTTTGTATCTTAACCAAGGGTGAGAGATTTTAAGGTGGTCTTCGACTCTTCGCCTCAGTTCGGTCGCAAAATAGAACGCGCAGAAATGGTTAAAAAAAAAAAAGTAAGTTCTTGTCCTTATAAATAGTGTCTATTTGGAGCCAGCCTTTAACGCGGCCTTGTCAGAATATGAACAACAACCCCCCCCCCCCCCCCCGCGCGTCTCTCTATCTCTTTTTTATTGATCCCCGGGGGCTGTGAAATATAGCACAAACTGAGAGACGGAGACAAGAAAGGGAGTCTGATTAGAAGAACTTCTTGATTAGACGGAAAGGAAGAGGACGAATGGCTAGGATAGATCAGCCGAATACAGTTGGGTTGATGAGATTTTTATTGCTGATGTTAGCTGCGTGCGGAGCGACGTCGGCTTCTGGGGAATCACCGGCGCACAGGAACGCGTACGCGACGATGATGTACATGGGGACGCCGAGGGACTACGAGTTCTACGTGGCGATTCGTGTCTTGCTCAGATCGCTCGCCCGGTTCAACTCCGAAGCCGACCGCGTCGTCATTGCCTCCGTCGACGTGCCTCTCCGATGGGTCCAAGCCATGTAAGTGATCTCTACTAGAAAAGCTTTATTTTTCTCCACCTTTACATTCCTTATCTGTTCGTTTGTTTCATTCGGATCCGAGTCTTGCGCTCTGTTTTACATTTTTCGTATTACTTACTGCGTTGTCGCGACTCGTTTGCGCTAATCTTCGCCGTTGACTCCGTCGTAGTAGAACTATTTGCCTCTTTGGGGCCCGGCGAGACAACTGGGTTAGCAATTTAGCATCACGTGGGGGGAGGGGGGAGACAATAGTAGTGAACCTAACCAATAAGATTCTGCGTAGAATTCAAGGAAATCGATTTTGTCCCGATTGCCTACTAAAAGATTCCATCAAACTAATCGAGACCAAATTATCCCCCTCCCTTTTGATATGAATCGCTCTTCCACCTTTTATCTTTAGTAAAAATGGTTCTTTTGTCTTGGACCTTTTGATCCCTTTGCCGAGTGAAGCTTTGCATCGAGCATACACGCAAATAAATGATCTCTTTTTAAGAGACATACAGTTAGGTGACTATTCACGCATAGGTTTTTGTCTGCTCAAACATCCTCAATTTTCAAGTATTATTGTTTATAAGATTAAAATGGATGACTCATCCTTTTATGGTTGTATCTTTGACGTTGTAGTAGATGCCCTGGTTATAGTTCCAACAACCTTGACTCGGGTTGATGTTAAACTCGAGATGGGTGTGTTAAAATTTTACTTTATCAAATATATTTTAAAATTTTACTTTTATTTTTATAACTCGGTTGGTAGAGTGTCCTAAGCGTAATGAATGGTAGGCAAACTTCGTGGGGTTTGCTAAGAGCGCGTGAAGAAGTCAAGTCTCATAGTAAACTTTGCGACTCAACATCTGTTGTAGGACGTGGTTAACGCGTGCTTTAGAGAAAATACTAATAGTCAATAGAACTTGCTTTGAGCGTAAAGTAAACAAAAGTCTCTTCCGTAATTTAACCCTATACGGCAGCTTGTTAGGAAGTTCCGGAGAACAAGCAAATCATTAAACAAAAAAATCTAAAGTCGGTGTATTAGTTGTTCTCAGATGAAGGCCGACACAGCGTTATTCGGTCAACCTTTGGGACCCTTGGAAGGCTTGAAAAGCTACACATCTTATATTTTAAAGGGGCAGTAGGTATTCCTCAAACCCAGTTGGAGCGTTATAAGCCCCTCCTTTTGAAGGTAGTACTTTATAACAATAGGCAATATCTTACTATTTACTTATTTGGGTCAGCGGCGCATACTTAATATTTGTGAGAGTTTCGTTTGGAAGAAGATAGTATAATTATGATAAAATTATGAATATTTAGATGATATTAAAATTATATTGACATGCGTGTAAAAGTTGTTAAAATTGATTAATATTCGTAAAAAAGTAAAAAAGTATTGTATTGAAATACATATTTTTATAATGTTTGGATTGTAAATATAAAAATAAGATGTAAATCCTAAAAATTTGGTGTAAACGAACATGCTAATCTTCTCTCTCCTCCACCCCTTAAGACGCGACCATCCTTCTTCTTCATGCATTTGGTTTGAGGTTCGCTACCTATTTGACCCATTACAAGCTCCATTTTTGACAAATATTCTTCTTCATTAAAACAAGGAGCTGGATGCGGTTGGAAATAAATGTAGAGGCTTGAGACACTAGTTCCATGGATGGATTAAAGATGCCTCCTAGCTAGGGTAGATGCTAGATTTTAAGAATAGTCTCTATTAGAGTCTAACGGTCAGGTTTGGAGGGATCCCCTAATCATTAGGGTTGGTAACTCAACAATTAGATCATTTATGAAATATCTCCCTTTTTTGGAAAGTCTATACTATTATTCGGTCTAATTAGAAAAAGAAAAAAAAAGGTAGGCATCTATGATATGGTAAGAGTATGCCTTAAACATTCTTTAAGCTTTTAAGTCAAATGAGGGAAAAAATGAAATAATAAAATAGTTTCATTTTAAAATGTGCATGTGACATCCAAGCTGGTTCGTGTAAAGCCCGACCTAATTGAGTTGGTATAGATTTGTCTGGAACAGACGGATTGGGCTTGACCAGATCTCAAAAAAAACAGTTTAATCCACACTTCAAACAGGGTTTCAGGAGTTCGAAAAATGAATTGCAAACCGTATTTGCTGCTATTGTGACGAAAAATGATAATAGAGATCTTCGTTGCAACAAATTAGGAAGAAGAACTTTCGATGAATGAGCCTGCTTCTAAAGCATACAAAAGTTCTAAAGAAAAGCTTATAGAATCGTTAATGGCCAACCTTAAAGTACAAGGTTGTTATCACGGTTTAGGAAATGATACTATATGATATTGAATATTAACTAGTAAATAGTTATAGCATATATATTCTCTGGAGCGCCTATAGTATTGGGAGTTAGTCAACTAGGCATATAAAGTTATAAACTATGCCTCCTTCATCTATAAAATGAGATACCCAAAGGTTTTAGAGGTTGGATCCTTGATTAATCGCGTCTTTTCTCCCTATTTTTTTTTAAAAAAAGATTATATAATTTAAGAGCGATTGGAATCCTATCATCCTATGGGTCTGATTAACATCAAAAGACACATTCGTATTGGTCCTCATAGGGGACAAAAGATTGCGAATTTATTGAGCATCTGTAGATAAGATATCTTGTAACGGAAAAACAAGAGAGGAAAAGCAAGATATGATATTTCTTTCAAGAGATAAGTCATTGCCATTTGACTTTTCTATCCCTCCCCTCGTTTCGTCTACCCTTCCTTTCTTGTCGTTTTTTTTAAAGATTGTGTTTGGTAGGTCAAAAGTTTTCGCAATTCAATTTTTTTTGGAGAAAATTTTTAGAGTTTAACTTTTACAGAGATTTAGAGTGTGTTCGGTTAGGTGTGTTGTAAAGATTTTTTTGTATTTTAAAAATTTTTAGGTGATGTTAACTTTATTGGTATGCGTGTTGTAGTTATTTTTATGTGAGGTTATAAATGATGTTTGGTTATAAAATTTTTGTGTTGTGAGAATACACAAAAATACTGAGAATTCTTTGTTAAACGAACGGCCCCTTAGTGAATTGATTGAAAATTTGAATATTATTGGGTATGAGGTTAGAGTTTTATTGAAGTTTTGTTAAAATTTGTAATGATATAAATAGGGAAAATTTTTAATAAGTAAATTTTATTGAGATTTATAAAAAAATAGAGATAATGAAAGTGATATTTTTTTTTGTATTTGGTATATAGAATGAGTAGAGGAAGACGTTGGAAGTTGAAATAGAATTTTTAAATTTTGTTGTCTAGAGGTGATAAAATTTTGAAAATTAAAAAAAATTAATAAGTGGGAAGGTAGTGTGGCCAAACATCACCTTAAGTCAGAAAGGCACAGCAGCCCTTCACGACTCGTGGGTCTGTCAATTTTGATTGACGCACACCACCAACAGGAAGCGCACGGAGTGCGGACTACAGGAGTTGACCGGTTCAGCGTAAAATTAAGGGTAATTCAGTCAAAAAGGACCTAATTTGGTCAACTTGAAGTGGCCAATGACATTTAGAAAAAAAAAGAAGTGGCCAATGACATCGAAGGCCCCATAGGCTACAGACCTTTCATTACCGCCACGTGCCATTGTTATCCCGGTTTATTTCTGTTAAAATTTCCACTTAAGAAAAACCAGCGGTTGAGATCTCAAGGTAGCCCACCACCTCCGTCGTACCGACGATTTAAAAATAAGAAACATGCCGAAATTACAAAATAGAACCCTGCTCAAGTTATTACTCTTTCAACAGCCGTCCCTCGATCCTCTTCTCTGTTCCAGTTCAAAACATCTCTCTCTCTCAGAAATCTTTACACATTGTAGAGTAAAACGTTCGGTTTTGGTTTTGGTTTTGGCGGAAAATCTGACGAGATTGTCCTTGCTTCCAACACCTTAAATGCTGATTCTGTACGATAATCCAAGCGGTCAAGGGACATCAAATTGATTCTTCGCGACCAGAGATTTTTCGGGGAAAGAAAAAAGTAGGAGGTGTCCGAGGTGAAAAGGAGGAGAGAGAGAGGGAGAATGGCTCCGGGAGAGAGGCGAAAGGTTGTTGGCTTTCTGAGGTTTATGTTACTGTTGTTAGCGGTTTACCAAACGACAGCGTCTGAGGGCAGGCCGCACAGGAATGCGTACGCGTCGATGATGTATATGGGGACGCCGAGGGACTACGATTTCTACGTGGCCACGCGGGTCATGTTTAGATCGCTTTCCAGGCTCAACGTGGAAGCAGATCTCGTCGTCATTGCGTCCCTCGACATTCCTCTTCGATGGGTCCGAGCTATGTAAGTCTCTCATAGAACCGCTTTCCTTTTTGTGTTTGTCGCTTCTTTCCTCCGTGCGTTGCTTTTTTCCGTTTTGATTTGTTCGGCGCTGACGTGCGCCGTGACCCCGGTGCTGTTTAGATTTCTCGCGATTTTTCCGGGCCGGCAGGATTAGATAATCAGCGGAGCACGCTAGAGACCTGGAATATAGGTGACCGTGAACCAGTGGTCTTGGAAACCCTTCAATATTACACTATTCTTTTTTTTCCCCAATCATAGCTCGCCACGTAAGCTCCAAATTATGTTTTTGTTTTTTTCCCTACGGAGCTGGTATGTGTGTCAATATTCTTGCACTAAATTTCGGACTTGGCATCTTTCCGTCGATAAAACCGCAGATTCTGACTTTACCAGAGAGTCTCGGGTTATCTTTGCGGTGAAGCACGATACACGGAAACGCTCGCTTTCAGTATACATAATAGTTGGTTGTGATGGCACTTTCCTTCTTCCATTACATAATTCAATGGGTAGGGAATGCGAAGCAGACTATACAATCATCAAGTTTTGCTGTATTAGGCGAAGAGATTTTCTAGATTTGTTTCCGTTATGCTGTTCGTACAAAATCTAAACTCTAAAGTATGCTGCTCTTTGACTTCAGAAAAAAGGGTGGTCCCATGAATTTGTTGCCATCTATCTACCCGAGAAAACAAAATTGGTCATTAGTTAGACTTCTCAGGATTTCATGGGCGATAGTCAAGTATGGTCTAACTTTGACTAGAAGAAAAACAAGGGAGGAAGGGGTAGGGGGTGTGGAATTGATATATGATTTTCTTGGAACTTCTTTTTTGTCTGCATGTTGACCAAATTCCGACCGGATGGACCTTGGAAGGTTTCTGTTTAGTAAATATCATAACCTTTTGACAAGCTGTCGATGACTAAAATTTAGATTGTTACTTGCGTTGATACATATCTGCACTTAGTAGTATTATTGGCAAAGCAACGTGATCTGTGATGTTTGTTTCTTCTTCACTTCGTCCCATGAAAATCATACCAATCAAAGGCAAAAGGCTGTTGGAAATGTAAATGACGAAGGTTTGTTTCTGTGGTCTAGGGAACAAGAAGATGGGGCAAAGGTTGTGAGAGTTGAAAATTTGAACAATCCTTACAAGGATCAAGCCAATTTTGATAGGAGATTCAAGTTGACACTGAACAAACTCTATGCGTGGAGCCTGGTGGACTATGACAGGGTCGTCATGCTCGATGCTGATAACCTCTTCCTTCAGAAAACTGATGAATTATTCCAATGTGGACAGTTTTGTGCTGTCTTCATCAACCCTTGCATATTTCATACCGGCCTCTTTGTCTTACAGGTAAATCCTATCTCTCTCTTATATGGTGGTCAAATGTGTTTCTGAAAGCAACGTTTTGGTTTCCGAAGAAACGTTATTTTGACAATTACAGTGTAGTTTTTTGAACTTTAAAACTGATATGAACGGTTTTAATGAGTCTTGTTATGAATCTGGTACTGCAGCCATCAATGAAGGTGTTCAAGGACATGGTTCATGAGTTGGAGATTGGAAGACACAATCCAGATGGTGCAGACCAGGGTTTTATTTGCAGCTACTTCCCCGATTTGCTTGATCGGCCAATGTTCCATCCACCTCCAAATGGCACCAAGCTAGATGGAACCTACAGACTCCCATTAGGCTATCAGATGGATGCTACATACTATTGTAAGTGAATCACATCATGAAATTTCTCCATTTGCCATGCTTTTCACTTCAACTATTTAATTCTTAATGGAGAATACTACTTGAAACAATGCACCTGTTAATTTTGTGCTTACTCTTAATAATATTTTGATATTTGCTGTCTCCAGATCTTAGACTCCGCTGGAGTGTACCCTGTGGACCCAACAGCGTGATTACATTTCCCGGCGCATCATGGTTGAAGCCATGGTACTGGTGGTCATGGCCTGTCCTGCCATTAGGCATTTCATGGCATGAACAACGGCGTCAAACGCTTGGGTAAGATCCAAGTGCATTTCTGCGCCCTTTTTACTTCTTTTTGTTGGGATGGGCGAGGAGGTGGTGCTTCTCTGGAGCCCTGTTTAGCTTATGGTCTACACAATGGAATCAATTGAAGCTTCCTGATATAAAAACAGTAGTTTCAAATGATAGGTGCCCGATTGATGGTCTTTAGAATAGAAGACATTTTGCTAATTCTTCAAACCTCTTGGCTCTTTCATACATACATATTCCTAGCAATATGCAAGAGTAGTTGGAACAATAACACATTTTCCATACAGGTATGCTGCAGAGATGCCAGCGATAATTATCCAGTCTTTGATTTATCTAGGAATCATATTGATGACTCGTCTGGCACGGCCCAACTTCTCCAAGCTCTGCTACCGGCGCTCGGAGAAGAACATTTCCTTGCTTCAAACTGGCCTCAAAGTGGTAGCTCTTTGGTCTATTCTTGCCTCCTATGTGGTACCCTTTTTCATCATTCCTCACACGGCTCATCCAGTCCTAGGCTGGGGCCTTTATTTGTTTGGCTCTTTCTCGCTTTGCTCCATAGCAGTTAATGCATTTTTACTACCAATGCTGCCGGTTCTGGTCCCGTGGATCGGGATCTTTGGCTCCCTTCTGGTCATGGCATTTCCGTGGTATTCAACTGGGATTGTGAGAGCTCTAGCTTTGTTTGGCTATGCATTTTGTGCTTCACCATTCGTATGGGTAGCCCTAGTCAAGGTCATGGCATGCCTTCAGGTCTCACTTGAAAGGGAAGCTTTCTTCCCGAAACTGGGGGAATCTTCGCCACCTTCAGGGTTTAACAAGTTGTACTGACTAAGAAGTTTCTCCTCTGCATGATCCACTGCCTGCTGGGCCTAAAGAAGGCATTTCTTTAGCCGAACTTGGACAGATATCGGAGATGATTTGTGAATAGGAATGGGGGGAGCTTTGTTTTGCATGGGCTTCCGTGGTTTCGTAGTGCACTTAGTTTTGGATGGGCTTCTGCAGTCGCGCAGTGCACTCAAATTATTGTCATGGATCTAGCGAAGGGGGGAATTCTTTCACTCTTCCCGGAGAACCGTGCCAAAGAAATTATACATGATTGCTATAAATGAATTTGGTACGTTGTTTCGGCTTTTCCTCTATTGAGTGTCGTCGACATCATTCAGGTTCTTTTCATTTTTCCTTCTCCCTGCTGAGCCATATTGGGTAGTGCACTGCACTCGTGTTAATAGTAACAGACAGTTGAAAAGCTTCAGTACTGTAAAACTGACCAATAGGCAATGGCCCATTTGATTGCTCTGTGAATTATATTATTCATTCTTCTCTATCTCAAGAAAGGTTGTCAGAAATCTGGCTGGTGGGGAGGAGAAGACAACGAGGAGGGGACTTTTGATCCTGAAATAGCATGACCGGCCCAACCAAACTATGTAAGTGGGCCTAGCTGGTTCCTCATCGCTAACAGAATTTTAGGCCCGAGCAAATAAAACTCCAGCCCACAAACCGAACCCTTAATTGATACGGAACTGGGCCAACTGTGGTCCAATGCTGTAAGTTCAGATGCATGGACCCAAAGGTTATCTCCGAGGGCACAATCTGTGTTTTCAAATAACAATTAGCAACTCACACGCATCTATGATTTTCAAAAATCTGAACATTATATATATTTAGAATTTAGTTAAAAAAATTTAAATGTAGCTTAAGATCAAAAAAATTATAGAATTTTCGGCAAATTACAATGATTTTTAGTCAACAAATTTTTTTCTCTGAAATTAGTAATGTACAGCTTTTGCCTGTATTATTATCTACTTTCTATTATATTCATAATTATTTTTAAAGAAAATTTATTAAATGAACACAAAATATTCTTATTTTAAAAAGGCATTATTTTTGTGACATCTTCAATACGGTGAGTTTCTGACTCCGTCGCCTGCAGCCTATATACGTAACCATTAAGAATTACTACTGCACAATGATTAAGCAAGGAAGAGGGAGATCTATGCAGAGCCTGCCTGCATCAGCACCAGAGCTTCAAATGAGCATCAAACGAAGCAATACGTAAAAAAAAAAAAAAACCCGGCCCCGGTTTGACAGACAACTTAACGGACTGCACTCTATGCAATCATAGATTCAGAGGCCAGCGGTCTGACCAGATCGCCACAACCAAAAGGGGCTGCATATTTTGCATCCTGCGGGCCCTGAGCCTATGATCACTTCAATCATCATAGATGACTTTATTGATATGTATATTAAACAGGGATGATTCAGACTCCAGAGGCATACTCAAATGGGCATTTTCGACACAAAAATAGTCGCATGCATACCCAACCCAAATGGGGAAGGAAGGATTCAGGTTCCAACGTTCGGAAAACCGGGACTTGTTATTTTAAACGGAGCGGCCACACGGGAACCGAAAATGAAGGACGAGCTACAATACAAAATACTGTTGAGCCATGCCTGGACCATCGTTGGTTATGCATTCCACCACCTTCAAATGTTGGCCAAAGGTGACCGTTTGAGCTAGAACAAGATTGAGCTTCAGCATGCAACCGCCATCCCATGTACTGCCCACAAGAAGCGTGCAGGATCCCTTTCTCTTGGGCTATGAATTCTGAGTAGATTCCAGCAGTACGGACCAGTCGTAAATACACCATTATTTATTTTCCTGTCTTGTGGGGTAAACCCATCATATTGTAATTTGTTTCCTGTATGTTATATTCGTAAACTCACAAATTGCTAACCGCCTTATGATACATTAATTGTGCTCAGGAAAAATTAAAGTAGAAGATACCTGCAATTTGCAACGAACTTAAGGAAAATAACCTGGAATATGGAGTGGCACCCATATATATATAAGCTGATAAAATTAAGTGGGAGACAGACTATGGGAGGGGATTGCCTCCGAAGGCAATCCCCTCCGGATGTCCGGCTGGACGGCTGGATGCCATCCAGCCGGACATCCGGAGGCAATCCCTCTCGACAGACCATACGTAGGAGGTATCTTACGGACAGGTGCAAAGCCAAAAAGATGATGACCCACATGGAGACTTGTGTCCATCGGCAGAGGCAGGGGGCGAACTGGGGCCACTGCCCCGGTTGGCTCCCTAAAACAAAAATTTGTACACCTGAATTTTTTTTTTTCAAATAAATTATTATTTTACCATTTTTCTTTAAAAATTTGCCCCCATTAATCAGCTTCCTGTCTCCGCTTATGTTTGTATCGATATCAGCCAAAATACCGAAAGGGCTGGCTGTATATATGCTATACCCTAATCCCTAAAAGGGAGGGAAGCAAAAAAAATGACCGTTAGAAAGACCAAAATACATGTTGTGCTAAAAAGGAACTGTGAACAAAAAAAAAATCAGGTGCTCAGAATATATATACTCATTGAAGTCTAGGCGTACAAAGCCGAGAAATCGAACGTTAAGTCGACATTCTCTCTTTCTCCCTGTATCATTCTATTCTATGAGCATTTAATGCTATTGATCTCATGGCTTCTCTCAATTCTTTCCCCATCCCGTTCTTCTTCATTTTCAGTTTATTGTTATGTCATGCGCCTTTAGATGTAACAAGCTCTCACCACCGCATGCGCAGCCTCCTTAGTTTAGACAATAGCACAGCCTCCACCAACTCGACCAATCACCACCACAAGTGGGTCGGACCCATCGGCCACCGCGTGATTACAGTCGACGTGAATGGGTCCTGCAATTTTCTGTCCGTCCAAGCTGCTGTACATTCTGTCCCAGCAAACAATAGAGAGAACGTTGTCATTAAAATTAGCGCCGGTTATTACATGTAATACAAATTCTGAGTTTTTGCACTATTATTGCGTAGTGTTTTACAAAGCATGCACTTCAGTTTTTATATCATGCCAAACGAAAAAAAAAAAACGGTGTCTGAAAACTTAGCAAAAGACAATGAGTCTTAAAGTACTTGCGAAAATTCAAACCAAATGGTAAATGATAATTCGGTGGGTTAAATACTTATTTGTATTTTGATGGGTGCGGTGGTGGTGCAGAGAGAAAGTAGTGGTGCCCGTGACGAAGCCGTACATCACATTTCAAGGAGCGGGAAGGGACGCGACCGTAATTGAATGGCATGACAGGGCCTGTGACCGTGGCCCCAATGGCCAGCAGCTGCGAACTTACAGAACAGCTTCTGTTACCGTGTTTGCCAGTTATTTCTCAGCTAGAAACATCAGCTTCAAGGTATAGTACTCCTGAAGATTCTTCACTTCCACCATTTTTCAAACCCTAATGGACATAAAGTGAAAGCATCATGGTGCCACTGATAGATTTCGTAAAGCCGATTCAAGGGAACTACAGCTGTATAGCTGTATACATATATGACAGTATGTTTTGTCCTTTCGAGAGAGTGCTGTGCTTATGACATTTTATATTTAACTTGTGAAAGGACTCCTCGGAAGAAGAAAAAGAGCCAACTAGTGTAGACATCATTGTGTGTGTTAGTGGACGAGTGAGATTAGAAATTGAGAAATTTAATGGTTGAAGAAATGTCACGTCATTTAATGAAACCGAGTCGGTTTCGCGGGTCGGGTTCATCAAATGACGTAGTATTTTTTCAACCATTAGATTCTTCAACTTCTAATCTCACTCGTCCACTCACACACTCACAAAATAACTTCAATCACACACTAACTTTTGCCAACGGTGTAAGGTGATAATAGAGAATTTTTCACTTTGTCGACGGACGGTCATCCGTAGGTAATATAAACTAAAGAATAAGATGTCCTTCTAACCCCTTCACTTGTCCGTTACAGAATACGGCACCAGCACCGTTGCCGGGCATGCAGGGATGGCAAGCGGCGGCGTTTCGCATTTCAGGGGATAAGGCATACTTTTCCGGCTGTGGATTCTATGGTGCGCAAGATACTCTTTGCGACGACGCAGGACGGCATTACTTCAAGGAGTGTTATATCGAGGGGTCCATAGACTTTATTTTCGGGAATGGCCGCTCCATGTACAAGGTAAGCAGGCAAGCAGCTAATTTGCTCGGTTTAGGGTTATCCCTGATTCCCTAGGGGCTTATACACTTACAATAAAGACAAGCTACTGCATGCTTTATTTTCCGAGTCTATATAGAACTATTAGTCTCCCAGCTGGCCTGCTATATCTCAAACCCGTCGAGAGAATGTTTTTAATATTTCATAAAACATTCAATCAAGGAGAATAAAAGCTGGTTGTGCGACAATATTACTTATACAATTACAAGGGTGATTCGTCATTGTGGCCAGTCCAATATTCCAGCTAAAGATAAGGCGAAAATGGCGCTGTCATCTAGTGTCTCAAAGTGGGCGAACTTTTCCTGACAAATAAAAGCTTTTTTTTTCTCTCTCTTTTAAGTTTTGTCTTTTCCCTGATCTATCCATGTTTGTTTACAATTAATGCCTTTTGCTTTAATGAAGCATGCTTTATCTAGGATTTTAGAAAGGAAGTGTGCCTGAAGCATATGTTATGGTATCTATATTTGATTAATCCCTTATGAGTTATGGTACCTGCATGAATTTATATATATAGGGTCTTTATCTAGCTAGTGCATGTCCAAATATTGTTCCTTTCTATGATATATATGTTTGTTCATTGATAAGCTCAGCGAGAAAACTTTACCGTAAAACATCGTCAATTTACCAATATTGGTTCGACATTGGTACAGGACTGTGAGATACATTCAATAGCCACTGGGTTCGGTTCCATCGCGGCACAGTACAGAAACACGGAGGAAGAAAAGACGGGGTTCGCATTTGTTCGCTGCAGGGTCACGGGCACAGGACCACTCTACGTGGGGCGTGCCATGGGCCAGTACGCCAGGATAGTCTACTCCTTCACGTACTTTGACGACTTGGTTACACATGGTGGCTGGGATGACTGGGAGAGCACCAATATCCACCCACACCCACAACAAGAACAAGTGAGGCCCCACATCACCATTATCGTTTTCTCCCGATGCCCATATATATGGTACCTGTCAAGCTGTTCAGATTTCGGTCCAAATTTGGGGACCCACACCTACCCTTTATGCCTTCTGACAAATCCGTCAGCAGGGGCCCATTTGTTTTTCAGGTTTGGGTCCGGCTCATAATGTTTAAACTTCAAAAGACCGAGTTATTATAGTTATTATAATTTAGACAAGGAGAAGGCCGGGTCTGATGATCCCAACCATGGCACAGAAATTAGTCAACAAAACTTGTCTTTGACTGCTTAAAAGCTCATAATGGAAGGCATATATATAATATATAGATATATGTATATGTATATGTCAGATTTCTCCTTGTGTAATCCAATAGGTGTTTTACAGGCTAGGCTTGGGTGTTTGCAAAACCAAAATTTTGGGTCCCCCATATCTATAATTCCCTTTTATCTATTTTGTGTTGGTCTTAGTCTTACTGTGATTTTTATATAGACCCATCAAGTTGTCAACCTTTGGGGTTCTCGTCGAATTTTTGGGTCTGGTGCAAAATTCTTTGATGTCCATTTTGATATTATTTCTAAGGAAGCCCATTAAGTTAATGTCTGATTTGTTAACGTGCAGGACTGTACTACTGGGAGTGTACAAATGCTGGGGCCCGGGAGCTGAGGCTCTGAAAGGGATACCATCGGGCCAAGAGCTAGATTACAACTCGGCCCATCGGTTCCTCGTCAAGAGTTTCGTCAATGGGAGGCATTGGATCGCACCCTGACAGCTAGCATAAAGAAGATTTATCCACAATCATTATTTTCACTTATTATACTTGCGCCCCCCAAAAAACAATTCCTTCATTCAACTTACCCGAGAAAAATTGATTTATTATTTTTCTTTTCCTTGTAATTTCATTCATTCTTTCAAATAATCATCGCACAGTTGCACTTAATAAAAATTATGTCCATTTTATGCGTGCTTTGTTGTTAAAAATTTGCTAGGCTTCTGTCCTGGTATTCGTCAATCTTGAAATGAACTTCAACACCTATAGAAAATATTTTAGCTCTAGAACACAATCAAATCATATACAACAACCTTGAGATGAACCAATATTGAAGCTCTGAAATTGAGCACCCGATTGTTTAATTCTGGAAGAAGAAAAACAACTGTAGAGAAACCTATTTATTTATCACAGATGTTTAAAAAAAAACAGCGAGAGGGACATGCCACTAAATGGAAGTGATTGCCACCCACCATAGAACAATTTGACTGAGACTCAGCATCCCTGGAGACATGCAACCACTAGATGAAAGACATTGCCTCACATTATAGAGCAATTTGGCTGAGACTCTAGCATCTCTGGAGATCTGCACGAGAGATATTTCTTTGTCAGCATGTACGGTAGATGGGCTATTTAGACTACCCAGGGGAATTAGCAGTGGTTGACAAAAAGCAGGTTATATACTGAGAGCAGGCACCTATCATACTAGCACTAATAGAAGTTACAGAAAGGAGAGGCAGATGACACCAAGAAGACATGACTTTTTCCCTAGAAAAAAAAAAAGAAAAGAAAAAAGGCAATGACTTCTTTTCTCAACTGACGTGGATAAGCTTATAAATTTGCGTCTCAGCCCTTCTCTATTTTATTTTTTATTCTTGTTTTTATGGCCTACGATGACAACATTCTCCGGACAACCTCCTTAAATCTAACAAATGTTAGACAGGTTCCACGCTTTAGCAGATTCCCTAACAATTGTGTGCTTGGATAAGAATGAACAAAGAATACAATCTATGTATGAAATACTGTACAAGACATCTATTGGAATGACTTTCCCAATGTTATTCTATTCCATTACTTTGCTTTTGGAAAATTTGCACTCAAGGAATAATTCCAAAAGTATAAAGTAGAACACTTACATCTGTCCAAAGCTAGATAGATCAAAATCAGGTGCAAGCTCTTGGACGATATCGTTTGGTGGTTGGCCGCATTCCTGCATTTTCTGCATGAGCTCAACAATCTTACTGAAGTTGCTAGGTTCCTTTTCATAAACTTCATTAAGATCTTTTATGAGAACATATTGGCGGGAATAACGGTCATATTCTTCTGTGCTCAAGCTGGATTTATGATCTTCCAACCACTTTGGATATCTTTCTCCTATCTCTTTCATTGGTTCATGAAGGATCTCCTTGGACAAAAGCTGTTGCATCATGTTCTCCACAATAGATTCCATGTCCTGGACAAAACAGGAGAAAAACACTCCTCAAGACATTTTAAACTTAGTATCCTACCAAAATGTCAAAAATATAGGAGTACTACAACACACACAATCACAAATATACAATAGAAATCACATTGCAATTGTATCTCGAAGGTATTCAAAATCTTAATTATGAGTTCTATAACGACTCCAGGATGCAATGACGAATCCGTTTTGGTTCAGATTATAGAATTTGCTGGCCAAACCATTCCAACTGATCCAGTAAACTTCCTTATTCTTCCCCACTTCTGAGGCAATCTGACAAGGCTTGTATCGCAAATGGTCAATTCTCTTTTCTGAACACAAGAAATATAATATGTGCCTTTGTGCGGCTCAAATTACTGAGATGATGTAAAAAAATTGCTGCAACCTAGGTTTGTGACGAAATTTGTTTTCCACCCAGTTCAATGAGATTCCAAACTCTCCAAGACATCTTCTAACGCATAATAAAGTAGCAATGTGGGTTTTTAACATAATCAAATCAAGGAGCGGTCAGTGTGTCTCCTCATCCAAGTTATTCATGACAATCCTCTATTGATAAAATCAGAGGCATCAAAGACTAAAATATAACTCTACCTTTACAATTATGTTGTGCCCAAATAATTTATGTTACTTAAAACGAACAAAAAATAATGCAAATTATTAGCTAGTACCAACAAATGAGATGACTCATCTTATTTATTCGTGAAAAATTGAAAAGATAAGGAGAATGCTGGATATGATGTTGCAGACATTTCAAGATCTTGAGAAGTGCATGAGGGTTACAGAGGAATTTTTTATGCTATTCAAACACCAAATGGATCCCCATGGGAAATAGTGCTAAGGAGGTAAATCCAGAAAACACCCAGTAAATTTCATCTCCTGAAAGGAAATCGAAATCTGGATGTGTTGTCTTCGTCAAAGTGGAAACAAAGACAAAAACCAATTGAACCAAACAAATGATCAAAAGTAAAATGAAATTTTATGTTTGGAACAAAATGCACATAGAAAACAGATCAAAAGAGCAGCAATGGAAACTTAAAAGAAAAAGAAAAAGAGCAGCAATGGATAATGGGAAGCAGCTACCCAATGTAAATACTGCAATAGGGTATGGTAACTAGGCACTCAATTGGAGCTGGAATATTACCTCGAACAAACGTTTGAGGTAAGCAAACAACATGATGTTAGACACAGTTGCAGCAACCCACAACCCACCTTTTGTAAAACATATAAATGTGCAGGATATAGCGTTATCTGCCATAAGAATGTGCTTAGATATAAGCTCATTATCCATCACTATATGTGACTAATACATCATGTTTTGCTGGGAAATTGGTAAAATAGGCGACGGTAGTTTACTAATTTACGATGGAAGATGCCAGAAGAGTACTAGTATCAAATTCTGATGCATCCCACAAACCATTTATTTCCATGTGGCAATAGCTGCTGTAACCAATGGACAAATAGATAAATAGAAGAAGGGTTAAGTTGAGAAAGCAAGGATCCTAAGCTCCAAAGAAAAACCCCAATCTGTCCCATGGTATAAAGCAAGGAATCCCGTATGATAGTACGGCAACATTCCCCAATTATTCTAGAAAAACAAACTTTCACCACGCAATACAATATAACCCCCCCCCTTTTCCAACCAAAAACAATAAGAAAAAAGTCCTTCCATCCTCCCTCTCCGCTCTCCGCTCCCTGCTTGCCCAAAAGAGAATAATAGTAACTTAACACCCTCAACAGAACATTCAGTAAACCACGCAAAACAGGTCGCTCAACTCTTTGTGGACCATCAAAGCGCCTGCCTTAAATGCAAACTCCTATACCTAAAACAAGACCATTAGGAACTACAAGCAAAGGCTAAATTTTCCAAATGGAATTCATATTATAGTCCCTAGTCACACCAGGAAAATCAATCAAACAAATATTTGGTGAATGAATCAGAACCCTCGATCCATACATCAAAACACCAAAGAACAACAAAATTCTATGCTAGCGTTATACACTGAACAAATCTCCTTGGTATGAGAACTCTTTGAACACGTGATCAATCAGTAAACACATTAACCAGAATCGCAGCGCAGTCTCAGCTAATCAAACACCATCCTATTGAGAATTCACAATCTAGTCCCCAAACTGCAAATCTAAATCAAACAGCCAACTAAAAGCTTGAAAACTTGAAAAAAACCCAATTCATAGAAAGCTCAAGCACTTCACCTGAGAGCCAGCAAGCTCCTCAAACTGCTTGACCCAATCTTCCACCATAGCATCCCCTCCCAAATCATCTCCTCCATTGGTTTTAGCACCAGTTACGGTTTCAAGTCCCTTAACAGCCTCCACAGTCTGCTCTCTGAGCTTGTCAAGCGCCTCAGAAACATGGGAATCCTTGGAAACCTGCTGCTTCCCCTTTTTCTTGCTTCTCAAGTCGGGCAAGCCCATGCCCAGTCCTTGAATCCCAGAGGGCAAAGCGGGTGGCTCTTCTTTCTTGGTCTCTGTAGCATCTTTACCTCTGTCGTAACCAAAGGAAAGAAATATTCAGAGATGATAGATGTCAAAGAACAAAGGTATGGAGAAAAATTCTGGAGGGGAAGATAGACCTTTGGTGAGAAGGATTGAGGTCCAGATTTTGGAAGTCATCCAAGGCACCTACAATCATTCAAAGCTATTCAATTTGCAATTTCAGACGTTTCATACACAGTAGTCATACACAAAGTTTTGGGCTTACTATCGAGAAGTTGGTCTAAATCATCGGAGTGGCCAGCCATGAATCCACAAAACTGTGATAATTCTCTCTCTCTCCTCGAAGTTAGTTGCTGTCTCGTTCTATCTTTGTTCCCTTAGAAGTTAGAATGGGATATTTACATAAGGCTATTGCCAAAATAAAAAGGATACTTTAGAACTAAGGAATCGTCGTCGTTTTAGCGTTGGCAAACACCACAAAGCCATCGTAACAAGGGCCTTCGTCAAAGACTCAGAGAAAGGGAGACGGGATAAATTCTGTCACGTGACTTTTCCCGTCAACGGTCTAAACTGTTAAGTCGACCGCATGACTATATTATAAGTCTTGAAGGAATTTTGAACAACATTAGCATACGTTTAAATGTAATTACCATAACTTTGGGGCGAAATTTTCTTTGCTTTAACATTTTATGTAAGCCTCTCAGAAGATCTAAAGGTCAAAAGTGATAGAAACTTACGTATATTTACAATATCCTATTAAAAACCAAACGGTAAATTTTAATTGCATATTGTACAATATTTAATGTCATATATGCGATGGAAGGCCATTGAATTTGCTGAGCTGGTCATGGACTACAATATTTTCGTTTTTCTATCCCTGGTTGTCTCGGATTACTATAGCCTATAGAATTAGAAAGGGACCCTAAAATATAAAAGTATTGGTTATCCTTTCATTTTTTATTATCTTTTAGCAAGTCCTTTCAACAAAAATAAAAAAAAGTTCACCATTTTTACGTGGCAATACCTTTTTCTTTAAATTTTTTATTTTTTTATTAGAGAAAATACATTTTTCATCTACGAACTACCATAGGTTTTGCATTTTACATCATAAACTATCAGTTTTGACACATTGCATCTTTTAACCACCAATTTCAGACATTTATGCACCATTTGTCAAATTTTAGATTAAAATGATGATAATACCCTTGACTCATTTTGTATATATTGAAAATATTGTTGTCAATTTATTAATTTTTCGAGAGTATTATTATCAGATAAAAGGTGCAAAATGTTTAACATTAATAATTACTGGGTGTAATGTGTCAAAGTAGATAGTTTAAGGTGCAAAATGTCTAACATCGGTAGTTAGAGGGTACAAATTGTCAAAATTGATAGTTAAAAATGTAATGTGTCATAGACCTGATAGTTGACGAGTGAAAAATGTATTTATCCCTTCTTTATTTTTTTATATTACAATTATTTATATTTCCTAAAGAAGACCGAGCATCAATTAGGAATTTAGGATAAATCCGTTTCAAGCAAAAATCAATTCTGAACGACAATCATCCACCTCAAATGCACTAACCACACTAAATTGAAAAAGAAAAAAAAAATAAGGTTGATAAACTTATTTTTTCCTCTAATCTTAAAAAATCAAAGGAAAAAAGGGCAAAAAAAGGAAGAAGGAAACACAACGCCAACGGATATGAGCTTGTCCGTAACGTGCTTTTTATATCCCTTGTGGCCACTGGCTACTAGTAAGACCACTTGAGATTAGGAAGAACAAGAGGGGGGAAAAAAAACAGGGGAGCAAATGGCTGTTGCTATAGCGCCGGCTACTCCTCTCCGCCTTAAATCGTCTGCGGCCCTTCGCTACCTCTCCCTCTACAATAAACAAAACCCAAGCCCTAGCTTCCTCCCCAATTATTCCGAAATCACAAAGAAACCCCTTATTTTCCCGCCATTTCTTAACCGGTTAGTCCCGCACTCTGGCGCGGTCCTGCCCGTACCTCTACGTAGATGCTTCTGTTCCGTTGTTTCCGGACCTCTCCAATCCGGAGAGGCCGTGGAGACGACGAAAACTGAATTTGCTGACAAGTGGAGGGGCGAGGTGGGGGAGAAAATTGGGGAATTCAGGAAGAAGCTGCGGATTGTGGATATAAAGGACGGGCCCGACGAAGGGTTGGGTCGGTTGGGGCATACCCTGGTCGTGATGGGCTGGGTTCGGACTCTTCGGGTTCAAAGCAGCGTTACATTCATCGAGGTAACAGTCCCCGTGCCACTGTATAGTTGTTAGTAGATATCGGGTCAGTTTGGTTTCCGAGAAAATGTACGAAACTATATAGAACCCGACACTTAATCAGATTGTAAAGTTCAGTCAACTGCACCTATATAAGTTGAGTTCATTTTCTCTAAATGAAGACATTTATTTTTGTCCTTTTCTTTTGCACCTCTCGTAAACTTAACGAAGCGTGGGATTGCAATTATAATGGAGAATCACATATAATTTCCTGGCTATTTTTCATACGTAATAAGAAATCAAAATAAGGATTCTGTCACTCTCTCTTGCATTTTGGTTCTAGACTTCTTACCGTTTTGAGGTGTGCTGTTTTATGCTTAGGTCAATGATGGTTCCTGCCTCTCAAATATGCAATGCGTTATGGACTCAGATGCTGAAGGTTATAATCAGGTAGCTATCACTAGGAGCAAAAGGTGTTTTTTCCTTTTTAACGTGAAAGTTGTAAGATGTATCAGATGACATCTAAAGATATATGTGAGTGGTGTACCGGCATGAAAAGATTTGACTTGTGTGTCTGTCCAATAAAACTCTTAAGTTTTCAAAGCCTCTGTGCATTTGAAAGTGCTTTGCTGTTAGGCTAAGACAGCTATTATAATATAGAACCATCTATCAGTTGTGCAACTGTATAACATGCAAAATATGTATTTATGTTTTCTGTTAAGATTCTTTGAGTATAAGAGTGTAGTTGAATCCGTATGTTATATCTTATGTTGACATTTGTTTCCTTCCTGGGCATATCTAGCTTTCAATGTGTCTTGTTTCAAGCTCTGGAATTAATTGATAGGTGGAAGCTGGTTCAATTGCAACTGGTGCATCAATATGGGTGCAAGGGATCGTGGTGGCCAGCCAAGGTTCAAAGCAAAAGGTGGAATTGAAGGTCAAGAAAATTGTAGTGGTGAGTATTTCTTGACATTCTTCTTTAACAGGTTCATTGCTGCACTTTCGTGATTTGTGACGCAATGCTACTACATAGACTTCAATGACGCAGATTTGCTGCTTTCACAGTTCACTTAAGAAATCTGCACTAGCTGGCAAATTAATTTATTGTATTGATATTACATGTATATGGGTGCCTGTGCATGTGTTTTGTGTTTGTGAAAAGAACCAGAAGAGAGAAAGGATGGCATGGACCTCAGCTCACACTTTTACATGTCGTAGAGCCTCATGTCATATGGCATGTAGACATCACGATGAACTTTATGCCTTCCAATGAAGTTAGAGTCAACTGTTCATGTACCCAAAAGAAAAGGAAAGAAAGGAAAACAGACCACAATTTTCATGTACAAAACTGGCCTTCTTTACAGTCACAGTTTGATGTATTTGAATGCAGTTGATTGGATCTCCGAAGGCTAAGCCTCAAAATTGTTACCCTGAAACATGCAATCTCCCCCAAATCAAGAGGAAGACTTTTAATGTAAGCCCTAAATAAAGAGAGGAGAAGATAAGATGTGCCCGTCTTTAAACTACTCTGGTTAAGGATGAACGGGAGAAAGGGTATAGGGTATTGTAGGACTTTCACGCCCTATTATATGTGTGCTCAACCTGCATGTCAACTAAATCGCATACTTCGGGTGTCTCTCTTTCATTTAGTTAAGTCTGTATTGATTTTGAATGTCCTGTCTGTAGCTTGGGAAGAGCGATCCTTCCTATCCAATCCAAAAGAAAAGGGTCAGCAGGGAATTTTTGAGGACAAAAGCTCACCTGCGTCCAAGAACAAACACTTTTGGTGCGGTACGATTCTTCTTCTTATTTATCAGAGTGAGGTGTTATGCAGCAAATGCTCACTGTTATGTTTTTAGTGACAAAATTTTTAGTCTTTTACTTATCATGGAAAAAAGTTTTGACATGGATTTTTTAGGGGTCATGTGGGTAGATAAGGGGGAAATTTATTTGGATAGAGTTTTTGCCTCTAGGTTTTGTAAATGTGGGTAGATAGGATGAAATGTCGGTTCAATGAAGTTATTGAGATGATTTTTTCTTTTTCTTTTTCTTTTTTTTTGGGGGGGGGGGGGGGGTCTGAGGGAACTGCAGAAATCTAGTAAAAATGGTTTGGGAAATCTTTTTCAGAAAAAAGTGGTTTGCATGGAATATTTGGGTTTTGAGAAGTTTTAAAATTGTCTCAAAATCTGTACGGAAACAATGACTATATTTCCGGGGTGATTTTCCTTCAGGGCACTGATATGCTCCTTTTTCTTGTGATTGATCTTCTCTTGTTTGATTGTGCATTTTAGATTGCGAGGGTAAGGAACGCATTGGCCTTTGCTACGCACAAATTTTTCCAAGAACATGGATTTGTTTGGGTCTCAAGTCCTATTGTGACGGCCTCAGATTGTGAAGGAGCGGGTGAACAGTTCTGTGTGACTACCTTGGTATGCATTGTGGCTTAAAACAGCTTCTTCTATCTAATATCAAATGTCTGGGAAGGTACTACATATTTCAGTTCAAAGATAGAACTTATGTTGTTCACCGAGCTGAAAAAGTAAATTGTTACCTGTAAGTTCAGCTATTCTTGCCCTGCCTCCCTGTTGTGTTTCTTCTTGTAGGTACAAACATCATGCATGTTTGTCAAAATGGAAATTTCCCATTTTTAATATTATGTTGTCTTGTAATGCTACTAGAGCATATAAGTGTGATGTTTGCCTCCTTATGGTTCCATACTAAAGTTCATTCCCTTATTGACAGATACCAGGCTCCGGAGAAGCTGTTGATTCTCCTGTGGATGCCATTCCAAAGACCAAGGATGGGTTAATTGACTGGTCACAGGTTAGTCAGATTCATTTCCATTTTTTTAAAGTTACAACAGAGCAAATTAACTCTGGTTTCGCGTATGATTTTCAATTCATAGTAGTACATGTGTTAATCTCTTATAATATCATGCCTGAGTCATTATTTTATATTATAATTTTATAATTCTTTTGTGGTTAAGAGGTTTTTTCGTTTTGAAGATCATGTCTATTGGCATTTTGGATATTGTGACTACACTAGTCATCATATGGGAAAGTGTTCTGAGCTAGCTTGTAGTCCTGCTAATCACCACTGATGTTACTGTTATTTTGTTATGATTTTGTTTTCAGGATTTTTTTGGGAAACCCGCATTCTTGACTGTCTCAGGCCAACTCAATGCTGAAACATATGCTACCGCTCTTTCTGATGTAAATCTCTTCCTATGTCCTCGTTTTGAGCATTAATTTGGCTATAAAAGAAAATTTATATATTTCAAGAAAATTTATATATTTCATTTGACAATTAACTTTTGCCCAGGTGTATACATTTGGTCCCACGTTTCGAGCAGAAAATTCTAACACTTCTAGGCACTTGGCTGAATTTTGGGTATGTTTGCTTTGTTCTTCTGGTTCCAGTGTCTCTTATCCAGAATATCATTGGACTTTTTTTTCTCTTTGCTTAAGATGATTGAGCCGGAACTCGCGTTTGCTGATCTGAATGATGACATGAGCTGTGCAACTGCCTATCTCCAGTACGTTGTATGTTACCCCTCATAACCATTGTGAATTCAACACCATCATTAGACTGTATTCTGGCAAGCTCATGCATGCGAATGTATTACAGTTCTTACTTGGTATGTTTATTGTTGGACTTATAGAGTAACATACGACTCTGTGCTTGAAGGTGAGTTATGTCCTCAACAATTGCAAGGAAGATATGGACTTCTTCAATACATGGATTGAGAAAGGAATCGTTGATCGATTGAGTGTATGACCGTTCAGCGTAACTTATCCCTAGTCCTTGCTGTTGTCCATTTAATTCTTATGTACCTTCCCCCCAATGCCCCTTCTCTGTGCAATTTTTTTTCAATGTTCTTTGTAAACATTATCATCTACACTGATTTTTTGCAAATATATTTTTTTGCCCCCAATCAACAGGATGTGGCCGAAAAGAACTTTGTGCAGATGACTTATACTGATGCAATTGAACTTCTTCTAAAAGCAAAGAAGAAGTTTGAATTCCCGGTACTACTTTTTACTCCTCTTTAAACATTGTCAAAGTCACTTAACTCTGTGTGTATGTATCTATATCGGTCTCCAGAGGGTCTTGATTATAATGGCTTCAAAAATTTTCTCTGAGATGCATTTATCAGGATAAATGTAAAAAATATCAAAATCTCATTTGAGCAGAACTATAGTGTTCTGCTGTTCTTCTTCTCAATAAAGTGTGTGGCCTAGCCGTATCTCACTCTTATGTTTTGTGTATTGGCTGTGCCTGTGCAATCACAGTAATTTGTTGGGTAAATTGGAGTGTGGTCGTTAGTTCCTGGTGATTTGTTCCTTTCCCCATGAAGTACTTCTGCTAACATTGGAACACTTCCCAAGTCTGACCAGCTTATCTGTTTTTTTTTTGTAATTTAGTGGATAGTTTAACCAAGTGAGTTGGTCCTTCTGCTGAAGTATTTGTGCTAATATTTGGAATAATTCCAAATTTTGACCTTCTCATATTTTTCTTCGGTTGGATAGTTTAGTGGAACGTTTTTCATGGAATATGCTTTCAAGTTTCAATGAAAGTTGCTCTTCGTCTTGGATCGTATGGCTTAATTTATTGTAATAAGAGCTTCACTGTTGTATTGTACTTTCTAACTCTAACCTGTATTACACTGCTCGATGCATATGTCAAACAATTTAAGAAAGATGATAGGCAAATTCTGATGGACCAAGATTTTCTTCAATTTGTTGACCGAATTGGATGGTCCAATTCATAATGAGAAAGACAGCATATGGGACCTACAACATTCACAACATTCAATTATTAATGTTGTGAATGTTGTATAATTGAATGTTGTGAATGTTGTAGGTCCCACATGCTGTGTCTTTCTCTTTATGAATTGGACCATCCAATTTGAACAGCAAATTGGAGAGGATCTTTATCCAACTTTGACATTTGGGAAGAAGTTAATTATTTTAGTGCGATGGACAGAAGGATAGCCTTTAGTTTGTTTTAGTGGAGTATATATTTATAAGCCATAGTTGTGTAATGGCCTCTCCCATATATCAGTTGTCTAGCATTATGTGGTCTTCACAATGTTTTATCTGCATTCTAGTATGATCTTTTATTTTAAAGTCTTTCTTTTTCCTCCCATTTGTAGGTGAAGTGGGGATGTGATTTGCAGAGTGAGCATGAACGTTACATAACTGAAGAAGCATTTGCTGGATGCCCTGTTATAATCAGAGACTATCCCAAGGCATTAGCTCCTTTCCTTCTTCCACTCTTCCCTTTACTTTTAAAATGAAGAAAGAAAAAGGTGTGCTGAGGTTTACTTCTTTAGTTGTAGCTGGGTTTACTTCTTTAGTTGTAACTGACATATTGGAGTTACTGGATGTACAATATCAGGATATTAAAGCGTTTTACATGCGGCAAAATGATGATGGAAGGACTGTTGCAGCAATGGATGTGTTAGTTCCTCGGGTAATCTTTAGATTCCTCTTGCCATTGCTACTGTTGTTAATAAGTTAGATCCAGTGTATGAAACTGGCAGCTTATTAGTGCTTCTTAAGGAGTACTAGTCAACCAGGCTTTGAATCTATGAACAACAGCCTCTTTAGACATTTACGTTAGTGAAACAGAAACCCCTTTAGGAAGAAAAATGCTTGTACATGAGTATGCTAAATGGAATGCCCTCTCTCTCACTCTCACCCTGGTACAGTTCTCTAATTTCAGCGCTTCACCGGCTCCATCTCTTTGTGTTGCATGTAATAAGATTTTTTTTTTTTTTAAAAAAAATCTGGTAACTCTACTGAGAAGTGTACAAATTTGATAATGGACCTTGTAGGACTTTTAATAGATAATTGAAAATTTGAGCTCATGTGATGGTATGGTATAGAAGGTTTATGGACTCCCTTTGACAGGAAAAAAAGGGTACGAGGAGTTCCTTATTAAGTATAGGATCTTGTGAATTGATTTTCTCTTTTGTAGAAATATAGTTGATATAACCCCCAAGGGCGATAGCTCAATGGTTAAGAGAGACATCCTCCTTGGGGCTCGACGTACCAAGTTCGAGTCTCAAGGGTGTGGGATGGATTTTCTTGCTGTTGGGCGAGTTCTTGACTTATCTGCTCCCTGGGTTGTGGGGTCGGTTCAGTGGGCCGTGGTTTGTACTTCAGAGTTGGGTCAAACGGGTCGACTTTGAGGGATTTCCACGTTATAAAAAAAAAAAAGAAATATAGTTGATATAGTTTCTGAATGAAATATATGCTTTTAGATTTTTGGTAAAATCAGAAACTAAGGGACCTATGCTTTCCCTGTTTTTGAATTTGGGACCTGTATATCCAATTTGATTTTTTAAGGATCTGTACTTCGGGACATGCTGAGATTGAAATCCATCAAATAGGCGAAGAAAAATGTTGACATGGACAAATCATAATGACACGGATAGACACATCAGACAGTATCTTTCACATTTAAGGAAAAAATGAAAAACAGAAAAAAGCTCAAGTCTTTCAGTGGAGGGGCACCACAGTGATGGAGATTTTCCGTCTTGACTCACCCAATGGAGGGGGAATGCCCATCAACGGAAAGACTTTTGTTTTGCTTATTTTTGTAGTTTTAAAGTTTTTTTTAAGGTTTTTTCTATTCTTTTCTTTTTGGATATGTTTCCAATGGGGGACACTCGTGTCTGATGTGTTTGTCCACAAATATCATTAATTTGTACACTCCAGCATTTTTCATTATCTACCAGATGGATTTCTTCAATAGGTTCCTGATTTCAGAATCTCAGAATCACGGAGTTTGAGTCCTAAAATCATCAAATTGAGAAGCACAAGTCCGAAAACCAAAGATCAAGATACTGCATCTCTTGTTTTTCAATTTTCTTTATTTATTTTGAACTTGTAGAAGATTTCTCTTATCGAACAAAAAAGCATTCTAAAAGAAATCAGGAACATTAAATACTAATGTTTTTTTACTTATAAAAAAAGAAGAAATTAGCATTTAATGTTAGTCATCAAAGGTGAAAACAGGCTTTATATAGGTGTTACTATTATTCCCCACCTATTTGGTGTTTGTTTACTTTTTTTTAATCACTACAATTACCTTTATTAAAAAACAAACCCGAAAAACTAGGGAGGATAAGTCCCAGCATAGATCCAAACCAAATCCGGAAAATGCTCATGAACATCGGGGTGGCCTCCAGAACTAATCTTAGAGGCAGCCCATCGTGCAAGGTGGTGCGCTTCCAAATTAGCACCTCGATAACGAAAATGCTATATTTGGAGTCAATAAAAAATGACAGTGAAAGTAAATGCCCAAGAATTCCTGTGGTATACATAGAGCAATGTGGTCAAGACCTGTCGGTAAATCGTTTTTACATTCTACTGTCAATACTGGACAGGTAAAATTTAATGATCTTATTGCATGCCTTGTGTCTTTGACCCTTTCATTGTAGTTTTGTTATTTTCAGGAATGTCATTGTTTTTGAGTTCCTTTGTCAGGTTGGTGAGCTTATTGGTGGAAGCCAAAGAGAAGAAAGGCTTGAATATCTCGAAGCTCGTTTAGATGACCTGAAGCTGAATAAAGATAGCTACTGGTGGTATCTTGATTTGCGTCGTTATGGTTCAGGTCAGGAATTTCTGTTTCAAATCAAGAATTTCAAGTTTGTGACTTCTGAGAAAGGCATTAAACGGAAAAAACCAAACCAAGGGAGATCTGACAGATCCCGGCCACAGGAGGCTGTGCCCAGATCAGAGTGGGGGACTGGATCTAGTGTCAAAAGGGGGGGGGGGGTAGGTGCAGATGGTGTGACGGTTCTAGAGAGAAGTCAGAACACTATATATATATATATTTTTTTGTATCTGAGAAAGATGCACTTGCTCATGGATTGTCAATGTAAAGTAAGTAGTTTAGAAGGCCTGCAATGTTAAGATCTGAGATTGAAGTGGGTTTGGAAAGCAATTCTGGTGGGTTGGCGTAGAAAAAAAAAGGAGGAAAGCATTAGTACCGTATTAGGATCTCATGAGGCTCGCGATCAGCTCTGACAGCCATCACTTTGTGATCATACCAATCCCAACTAAAAAGTAAACTCGGAATTGTTTCGCCAGATTGAATAGGTATTGGATGGATGATAGATGAGTGGGAAGGAGAAGCTTTAGAAAAAAATTTATGCTTTATTAACCATAATTGTTTCATGCTTTCTTGGTTGAACCAAGTAATTATTTCGCTATTTCTTGTTTCTTGTATGCCAGTTCCGCATGCGGGATTTGGACTGGGCTTCGAAAGGCTTGTGCAATTCGCAACTGGAATAGAGAATATTAGAGATGCAATTCCTTTCCCAAGGACACCTGGTTCGGCTGAGTTCTAATGGCAAATTTTTGTTGCTTTTCTTTTCCTTTTTCTTTCAATTCTTGAATTTCTATTTAGCTGTCCTTTCCCCATCTCTTTCTCGCCTCATTTTATTCTGGTTACCCCTGCCCCCGTTCTTTTCCCCTCCTTTTGGATCATACCTTTGTACATCAACTTTTTTTTTGAATAATGTAGCAAGACCATAAAAGAAAATTTAGCCAAATAAATATTAACATCAAAGCTTTCGATGTCTTTTGGGCTTCTTTAATCATTTCTTTTATGACTTTCCGAGAAAGTCGGACCTCTCATGTCCGCGAGAGGTTGCAGTAAGTAGGCAATATGTTTCAAACTTTTACGCAGTTTTTTTTTTAAACTTCAATGGAGCATGTCAACCGAGAAAATAGTGCTTTCCTGGTGAAAAAAATTCAAAGAAATATCGCGAAATTTTTTTTTACCGTAATTGGCTACGCTCAAAAACAGTTGTAGGATAACGGTTAACCGTGCTCTGAGGTCTGCCGGGATTCCTGCAAATCCATCAGGTTTTTGTCCCATTCCAGCAATACCTGGAGTCAAGAGTGAGTGTACGCTCCCTGCAGGAGTCGCCACCATCCACCATCCGGTCCCTGGATCTATTGCCCTAAGAAGCGCAGTCCCAACAAATGATTGAAGCTCGACATTTGAGAATGCAATTTCTTGAAAAATAACGAACGCAGTTACAACTACAGCAGCTAGACCCTTCGTTACAGAGATCCAAAATCTAAAAGAACGTACAAAATTTTGACATCCACTTCGGATATTTCTTTTAATTATATTAAAAAACATTAAAAATCATACAAATAAACAAGCAAAGCACCTTATTTTGCAATGCAATACAGTATTTTTCTTCCCTTTAGAAGCTCCTTTCAGACTACCTATCCAGATAGACTCTGTTTCTCAATAAATGAACAAATGAACTGTACAAAGTGTTGACACGGGGTATCTTTGCTTTATAACAGAAGTATCGACTCCTGACGCCTCAAATGGTGGCGAATCCCCCCGCACATTCAAATAATGATCTAGGCTTAAGATTGAGAAAATGCACCAATACATTTCACCAAATGTGGTGGGGTAGAAGCTGGAAACCTTCGGCTTTAAAGGGCAAAATCTCTTTTTTCAGTGGAGCCAGATTCTTCGGAGCACCCACCATTTTGCACATCAGGAGGACTGTCCCAAGTATTCTATTGATCAGAAAGAACAAAACTTCGGTATTTACATCTTCACTACACTGGCTCAAAGTTCCACTTCATGAAGGTCATCCCCATAACTGCCACCATTAATCGGCATACGGATAGGAGAAGGCCCATTCGGCATAAATGTAGAAGGGGGTATGCCCAATGCCTCCCCTAGAGGTTTGATTTCAGCCTGTTTGGGAGCATTGTAAGGGTCACTGAAGCTTCCACCCCAGGAGGCTGTTCGTCGTGAGTGAGGAGGGAGAGAGGCATTACCATTTGTCACCACTCCTTCGCCCGAGACATTCCCCATGCTTGGGAACCTCTGCATGGCCACTGAGGATGATGGTATATGAGACTGGAACGTGTCATTTGAGGAGGACAGGGAAGGATCTGGATTTGTTGCTGTTTCTTCTTGCCCATTTTCTGTTATGGCCTCCATTGCATGTTCACTGGAGGATGGTGGGGAGGGAATAAAAAACTTGGCACTTGCAGCAACAGCTGGCTTAACAGATGGCACAGAAGGTGACTGGAACAAGTTGGCGGGGCTTCCACCACCTTGGTTGAAGGTGTCCACATACCTGTCAAAAAGCCAATCAATTTAGTATCAAGACTACTCTGTGATCTCCAACTGATGTTGGATGAAGGGAGAAAAATGTAGCTAACTTTCAGATAGGGGCTGTACTTCATAGGCTTCCACAGACGAAGAAAAGTTTACCACTAACCAAAGAAATTGAATCACCCAACCTTGATATTCCCAGAAAGTATAGTGTGACTGGGAAGTCCAATGCTCGTTTTTTAAGGTTACTCTCAAAGGAAACATACAGCTCCGCCATATCAACTTATAACAGGGTTGAACTCACTATATTTTATTATCAAATCAGAACAATTATACATGCAAACAAAAACAAAGAAGCCAAAGTATCTATCGAAGATACCTTGACCGTACTCACTATATTTTATTATCAAATCAGAACAATTATACATGCAAACAAAAACAAAGAAGCCAAAATATCTATCGTAGATACCTTGACCGTACGCCCATCCTTCCCCGACCTGAAAATTGATTTGTGCTCGATGGAATAGGTGAGATTCCTGAAGTAGGTTCTGAGGGAGTAGGAGTTCTATAATCTGGGCTGAGACTGGTTGAAGTCCCCAACGCAGATTTCAAATTGTAATCTGATATACCATTCTGGAAGGATGCAGTTGTTGGTGGTGGCGGCGGCAAGGCAGCTTCTTCAGCTGGGAGTTCAGCACCTTCCTCTACCCATCTCTTTAGCTTTTCATCATAATAGAATTTGTTCTTTTCACCCAGTTTAGCCTTCAGCAGCAATGCAGATAAAACCATTTAAAAGGGATACCAAGAAAAACTTAACCCTATTCTGCAAGAAAAAATATTACGAGAAGAATGGAAATAACCTCAAAGATCACAATTTTTCAAGAAACTACCTGTCGGCCTGGTCGAGGCCTTAAAACTAGCCCAACAGTCTTTTGCAGTAACTGTGAGCCAAAACCAAAACGAGGAAAGCGTGATGCCCCAACTGAAGGTTTGCCTTGTTCATTTGATGAGGTCATCTCCTTCGATGAATCAACCTGATACTATTGTTAAATCAGTAAGATCTCAGGAATTCTTTCTAAACAAGACCACAGACTACAAAGAGTTAGGTAGAGAGTACGCTCTCTTCCCAAGCTGGGAGACTATACCTGTCTCGGAGTTCTACCAAAGTCTGGCTCTGAAACACTTCTATTAGCCATCGTCATTCTATTAGCATCAGCCGTCCAATCAGTTATGGGCTCCATCGAAGCAGAAGGCATTAACGATGACATGGCCATTGTTGACTGACTGGTTGACACCCTAGGGCCAGTTGGCTGGTGAAAATGTTCATTACCTGTAACACTTCCTTGTGCTGCTGATGGTGCAGGAGGTGGAAGACCGCCAACAACCCGATGCGCAGTACTATCAAAAAAGTTGAGCAATTTGCCAACTAATTTGGCAGGGGCCAAATTCGCTGTATATCCTCCCTGGAAATAGAATGTTCAGTTGGAGGATCAGAACTAATAGCTTCACAGTTTCAAGGATGCAATAACAGGAATACGTACCTGTTGATGGGTTCGAATCCTCTCCTCAAGAGATAAGACTAATTGTTTCCATGTTTCTACCTCAGGTTCTCGACCAGTCTTCAGAGACTTCAACACCACTTGACAGTACCTGAACTAGCCTATCCATGTTAAGAAACCAGAAGGAAAAACTAGCATAAGTAAGAAACAATTTGTACTTACTTCAAGGAATCTGAAAGCTTCCCCACTTCAGCTAGCATGTGTGCATATATGAGCTTATACGGTTGAAATGGTAGTAGGATAAACTGAGAGTTCCCAAGCACCTTGGAATATTCATATAGCTCGGTCATCTGTCGAATGCCATCAAGTTTTTACTAAACCGTCATCTAAGAAATAAACTAAATTAATGGATAAGTGCTTGAAAATGAAAAAGATGCCGGCATTGATAATCACTAGAACATCTGAGCTCAGGTTAATCAAAACCATACAACAAGAAATACTAAGGGTAAATCAAGCATATAGCCACTACTTTAAAACAGTCCTACAATAACAGTGGTTATCCAACACAAAAAGCATAGACTCAGAGGAGTTTTCAAGATACGAATGAAAAACGAAAAATCACATGTAAAATGGATCTCAAAATGTGCAGTTTCAAGCCTGTCATCTCTCCTATATGGTGAAACAATCTTGAAACTACTAGTACTGCAGAGCAACTAATAGATTTGCATAAGAAAGCCTGCTTCAAGCAACAGAGCATGCATAGACAAAAAAAACTACTCAAAATTTCAATAGAGAGACAACCAGACAACCATGAGCACTAACTAGAATCTAAAAGCACCTGAATAGCCTCTGGACTAGCATATGTTCGAGGAAATTTCCAGTGATCAGCTCCAATTAGACAGAGTCTGGCACTGTCTGAGTATGACTCAAAGTTTGCCTCCGCAACTAAATAGCATATGTGTGCAGCAGTGATCTGACACAGCGCTCATCTTAGGTTCAGAAGAAAACCAGTAAATGATACAAATTGCAAACACAATGTAGTACCTCGCTTTTTTCCTTCCACAGACAATCTCCAAGATGAACAATTACAAGTTCATCATCTTTTGTCCTGTTTGCAGTTATTACAGCCAAATTTTCCTCCCAGTCATCTAGCATAAAATTGGCACCAACCTGAAGTGTTACCATAAAGAATGGTATGAGGTTCCAACTCATAGATGCTAACAGAAGAATTCAATAGAACTAGAAAGATCACAATAAGATAACAGCTGGATCAAGGCATTGAGCCCTAAGGATCGTATACATGGGATTCTGAATAAAGCTTTTATGTCTCCTGATAGCTTCAGTAAAATGTATATGGATGCCCTAGCTACAAATTGAAATATCAAAGTGATCCCAAAAAATGCACCACTCAAACTTATCCTCCAGTATCAATATATCACCTGTGCTGGCTGCTGGCGCACATTAACAGAAGCTGGAAGACTGGGATCAGCAGTGGTTTCTGTAGAAAAAACATCTGCTGGTTGCCCTGCAATTAGAAGGCATAAAGTCCGGAGAGGTGATCCTGCAACCAGCTGCCGAAGTGCCATTTGCTTCACAGTATCAACATAGAACTGCATCACGCCAAACAGCCACCCCCAATAAGAAAAGAACAAAAGATGAGAAGAGGGAAGCTCAAAACTCTCTACCTCACAATGCAGGCATCTGAATGGACTGAAATAGACAACAAACCTGATCACCAAGCTGTGAAGCAAGCACAAGGGCAGGTCCCCACAAGTGACCTTCTTGTGCACATTGTAGAGCCTCTCTCTTTCTACCAGAAACCAGAAGATTTTGTACCTCAGAAGCCGTTGCCTGTGAAGTTTCCCCAACATCTATTACAAAATAGTTTTATAAAAAAAGGCCATGGAAAATGGAGGAGAAAGCAAAGTGATTTTCACATACCATTATTTGTCCTTCAGAAGGCAATTTATGCAAACAGTGATTAAGAGCACCAAATTCGTTGAATTGGGTACCATTCCTCTTGACAGATGCAAAAAGTTTAGCAACTGCAGATTCTGGAGAGTCATTCTCCTATTGGAACACAAAGCAAAAACAATATAAAATGCCACAGAATGATATCCCACATTGTTCTTACAGAATACAATCAAGTTGGAAGAAAATGAGTGAGGACCTGCTTACGAGAAACTACGACTGAGGGAGGCAAGCCAAATTAGAAAAGTTATCTAAACAAGAAACTCAAATTATGCATGAAAATCTATCGCGATGAGAACAACAAAAAATTATCCCTGGTTCTGAAATAACCACATGGGAAAGAAACATCATTTGAAGATCCCTGAAGCTTGATTCTCATACTTCAAGGAACTTTGTTTTACATTAATGTATTTAATGATATTTTTCTTCATGGTGCCTGTGCAATCCTAATAACATAGATCCTTCTAAACCATCCAACCCTGTCTATGGCCTTGTCCCTAATGATTCTTTTAGCAATCATGTGACTATAGCATTAAAAGATGCAACAAAAAAAATGCTAGTCTTCTTACATGTCCTCCTTAAATGACCTTCAAAACTCAGCTTTTAATGCTACGTCATACCATTGAAAGAAAGAAACGGCAGGAAGGAGGGCTATGGTAGGAATTTTTTTTTTTTTTTGATAAGTAAGGTAATTTTATTAATAGAGAAAGAAAAAAGAAGAAACAGTACAAAGGACTATATTGAGACCTCTAACTCATACAAGCAAGGAAACTAATAAAATCAAAGAACTCCGAAAAGAGAGAGCCCAACAAAGCATTCACCCACAAGAATAAGATCTGCAAAAAATTTCCTCTCAAACCCTCCAAGGACACAGCCACACCCTCAAAACAATTGGCCACCAGAAGACTATTCCATAGACTTGTGGAGAATACTACAGGGATGATCATGGACCAAAACAATTGGCCACCAGAAGACTCTAGTCTACAGTTGACAAGGAAGTACTACAAGTATTTATATTAAACTATACACGGCTGGTCATGAGTTACCAACTAATACAGAATAAATAGAGTCTTCAACTTCAGAAAGCGTTACCAAGAATATGAGTTTCCAGAGGCAATCCACACGCAATTCTAATGTACAACAAACAAGTTGCAAGATTGTGGGTCATTGGTCAATCTTGAAGGATTGGCTGGCTAGGAACAAGTACACTCCGACTTTGCAGTTATTATGATTTTCTACTAAAGTTGGACATATAATACATACCAAAAATTGCTCAGTCACAAAAGATTCGCGGAACAAGTTTAACTTACCCTTAAAACGGCATCAGCACCGAACGGCGATCGAAGTTTTCCATAATGTTGACAAGCTATCTTAAGCAAAGAGAGCAGCAACCTCAATACTTCGCCCATTTTATAGTCTATGTCGGGTGATTCACAGCTTGTTATCCTCTCATCGATCCATTTGTTCAACTCTTTATTCCCAACACTCCCACCAACCAATGGACCTGGAAAGGATTGTTGGCACAAAGCATGAAAATAAACGGAGGCACCCAATCCAAGGTTTGAAGCATCAGTGTTTCCCATGACAACTTCCATCAAGTTCATAACAGAAATTGAGCCTCCCACGGGATCCTTCACACAAAACAAACATAGGTTATTAGCCATCTCCTATGTTGATACTAACATTCCCTTTTGGCTAAGTCTCTTGGAGGAAGTAAGAAACTGGAATTCAGAAAAAGAATAACTCAACAAAAGCCTTATAAAGCAATTTGCCTTATCAACAAATCCCCAGAAAAAAAATCTCCTGGGATACCATGGCAATATCATAAAAGTATAGGAAAAAAGATTCAACGGCCAACCTGGCTTCCATAAGATGAGCTACTGAGGGAACTATTATCTTTCATCACAATGAGTTTTCCACCAAACCCGAAAGTTACCAGTGGATGGCGAGGACGCCCAGCAGATGATCTTCCAACATTGGGAGCATAAGAAGTCTGATGGCCACTTTCAAAAGATTGTTGGGAAAAATTTACATGTTTCTGGCTGCCAAAGTAATCGTTCGAGAATTGTGTTTGTTCACTTAGCTTAGGATTAGAAGGATTAAACTGCTGACCAAAATTTCCATCAGGGATGAAGCTTTTGAATTCAACAGTCCCATTAGCCTTACTATGAGCCTGACTTGCTCCATTGTAAGAAATGGCTTCGAAAGAGTTGAAAGACTTTTGATGGTTAAAGTTTACAGAAGCCTTAGAACCATTCGAATTATCCAATTGCTGGTTTCCACCCAAAGTAGCAAAAGCCTCTCTCTTTGGAACAGTTTCAGCCGACCATGTAAGTAAATCCTGCTGATAAGTATTACTATAAGCCCCAGCCAAGCTTCCATCTGAGCCTTGGTTACCAAAACCTTGAAAGCCATAATTGTCAGCTTGCACATACTCACCATATGACCTATTATTATCCTGATTAAAACTACCAGTGGAAACAAAACCATTTTGATGCTGCTGACCATGTTCCTGAGCCATTACTTCAGTGGAGGAAGTGTACGCATCCAATGCGCGCCATTCTTGCAGGGTTGTGTCATAATACCAACCTGGGTACTGGGGATCAAAAACCATATGATCTGGGTAACCGTTATTCCCTTGCGAAACCTGACTCCAGTTGGAAACACTCTCAGTTGTGCTAGTATGTGTGGCAGTTTCCAGAACAGACTGAGCAGCTTGCTGCATATAAGATACCTCCGTTCTCCCATCAGAATCAACACCCCAATCGCCACTCGATTCATGACCAACTGCTGCTGAAGCATCATAACTATCCACTTGATACCATTGCCCGGTATTCGGGTCATAATTCCACCCAGGATAGAGATTCTCCCAAGACTGGCTATTATTTAAATCCTGCAAATTTGTATTTTGTTCTGTAGATGAACCATGAACTTGACCCTCTTTATAATTAGCATAGTTATTCACACCGCCAGCTACACCTTCCTCATAGGCCGATGCACTTTTTGCATCCTTATTCAAGCTGTCGCCAAAATCACCCCGTAGACCACCGGAATCACCTCCCAAGTCGTTGAAAAAATCCGAGTACGATCCGAACCCTTTATTGCTATTCTGGTCCGAGTCCGCCTGAAACGAATTCCAGCCTACCTCCTTAACGCCAGACCCCGCAGATCCAATGCTCTTGCTCACGGTTGCATCAGATGTGAATTCGGATTCTCTCCCATCATTACTCGATTCTGTCGTACTATCACACCCAACCGAATTCGATGACACTAATGAATTCCTCTCCTCCGAATGAGCACCCAATGAATCTGCACTGCCACCTACGCGATCCTTCTCGCCTTTCCCTTCAAAATCGAAGCTGTTATTCTCGCCACCTCCGCCGACTGAATCCTCCAATGCAGTTTCAGTCTCGCCGATTGTCAGATTCGCGAAAGCTTTTGCGTCGTCGGAATCGTTGCCATCAGTGAATTGGGAGGTTGTTCCGGTGGTGGTAGTGGGCCCGAACTCATCTTCAACCAGTTTGTCGAAGAAATCTTCGTCCGTCTGATCCTCCACCTGGAATGGAGGATTCGAAGCCATTTACCAAACCCTAACCCTGCACGATCCCTCTCGCTACCACGCAAATTCCCACGGTTCACCACCAATTACCCCAAGTGTCCACAAAACCACAATTTCTCCAATGCAAAACCTCGAAATTCGAGCTGAAATGTTAGCCAAACCTCGAGATCCGAGGCCAAAAGGCAGTCTTTGTCCTCAAAATTACTGGTTCCCGAAACCTAACCCGGAATCGCAGATATCCGACCCTTAAATGAAGAAGATCTAGGGTTTTAAAGGCCGTTGCATCATAGAACAATCAAATCAAGCAAGATGCCCAAATATCTTGAGACTTTCGGCTTCAATTCGACGCATTGGCGGAAGAAAAATGAAACAATTCAATAAAGCCAAAAAACAACTTACAGATCGAGAAGAAGAAATGGCAAAGATAATCGAAGAGAGTTACTGAGAGCAGAGGAGAGCCCCAATCTCACACCCACCAAGAGCTTCGTTTATTAATTCAAGTAGTAATTTTCTATATTCTTCTCTTTTCTAACATCTATTTATTTTTATTTTTGTCTGTTTGGGTTTTTTTTTCTATTTTTTGTTTTACCGCCAGATATGTAGCTGAACATTATACGTGGAATTGTGCATGCGTTTGCTTGGTTGCAATTTAGCACCCTGTGCTTTTGCTGCTTCCACCCTGCTGTTTCCTTTCTTTTCTTTTTCTTTTTTTTAAAAAAATTAAAATTAAAATTAAGCTCTATGATTTCCTGTCACATTTGGGCTCCTGCCTCCTAACTATAGATTCTCTAAGCTGACATTTTTATCCATATATCATATGATATTAATACATGGGGTCCCTATATCATATGATATTAATAAATCTTTTTACTTTATATTTTAAAAAAGTATTCACTAGTTATATATGAAAGAAGAGCTTTTAAAAAAAAATAGATTTGGATATATTTATTTTTTTGAAGAAATTATTGGAATGAGAACGAGTTTATAGATCGTGATTTTTGAATAATTAAGGATATTATTTGGCAAAGTATGGTTCGGGAAGGAAAAATAACAGCAAGTAGTTTTGAAGAATATATACCAGTAGTGCATTAATAGTGGCTTAGTCCCGTAACTATATATCTAGCTTGATCTGCTACAGAATAATTTAAAAATTAATATATAATTATAAACTACAAAACATATAATTTCCCTAAAATAGAATTTACTAGATCTGGAGTAGCTGTCCCAATGGTGCCATTATGAGTCCACCGTGGCCTTTGTCGGAATCGGCTATCTTATTCTTAGGTTAGTTAAGATAATTGGGGGTTGACAACGCAATCAAGTTCGCCTTTTTTCCTTAATGAAACAAGCAGTTAGTTCTCCTAAAAGCTGGTTCTGAGTCTGTTTATTGTTGATCTATTGTGATCTGGCATGCTTCGGTAATCCCATTCCCCTCAGATAAAAAAAAAAATAAATTATTCAAAATTAATCATGCAATGTCAGTTATTAGTATAATTTATATAGGAGGCTCATGAGCGACTTTACTGGACAAGAGCCTCATTAATCATTGGTGTGAGGATCTCCGGGGGCAATATACTACTCTAATTATCCTATCAATTGCTGTTTTTATATACGTTTAGTTGTTACTAATATTGCTTGAGGTTGCCCACCAGCGGCTATATATATATACATATGCCTTCCTTTTTCTGTGTAAGAAATTTCTGCATACAGAGTTAAAATACAGATCGTGAAGTAAATTTAATGGTCAGATTCCTACACCCGATCGACTGCCTGTTAACTAAAATAGTAGCAGTCTTTAAGTGTTTCAAGTGGCCCCATTGACTTAATTAGTTAGGCTGTTATATATTTATTGGCAATTATCTAGATCTTTCTACATGGGATTATAGTCCCTTTCAACTTTGTAATTAAAATTGGATGGTTCAATTGGGAAAGAGATAAACAGAATATGTAGATATTATGTAGTGCAAATTCTACTACATTTAATACTAATTGTGTCAATTAATTTCTCTAACATTAAACCATCAAAACAGTGAAGGTGCAATCCGTCTATAATAGCACATATTGCTTTCTTTTGTCTTATTCTTTGTTAATTGTTTGAGTTAAAGGATGGCATGCGTGGCCTAATTTTTATTAGGCCTGTCAAAGCAATTAGGTTCTACACTCTTTGAAGTTTCAAGAGAAAAATATATAAGGAGACAGAAAGAGCTTTCATGCATTTGTATATGATTCAGCGATGTGTGCTATGGTTTGAGGTAGCCTTCCATCAAATAGATAGGATTTTCATCTTTATTGATAAATAAACAGTCTTAATATATAGTTACGCAATGGATCATTTTTCTTTTTATAGTGTGAGTCATTCCTCATTTATGGTGATGTTTCTTTCCCCAACATTTTGGGCATGAAAATTTCCAACAAAACAAAAACACTCTTACATTTTTAACTTTTACACATACATACTTTACTTTTCACAAACCTCAATAAATCTCAATAAAGTAGAGATTCCCAAAATTTCGGGAATATTCCCCAGAATTTTGGCAAACAAACATATCATATATATGTTGCTCCATCATGGTGGTTGTATTTTTTATGTTCCGATTAAGACACATGTGAGAATGTCGTGACGTGAAATTATGAAAGGGAAAATTAATTATTTTCTTTATAAAATTAAGGCCTAATTATCGTACATGTCACTGTGGTATCCGACTTTTACAAATTAGTCCACGTGGAATGAATTTCAACAAAATGGTCCATATGGTATATTTTGAAGACAAATAAGTCCTTCTGTTTAACTATTGTTACCAAACTAACGGAAGAGTGCATGTGTGTATTAATACATGTCAAGTCAACTTCATTCAGATGTTAACATGTGTTTTGTTTTGTTTTTTTGGAAAAAAATGCCACCTCGAAGAAGCCTTCTATTCGTCGACAACCCGCGAGCCCCCCCTCTCTTTTCCTCCCTCTAATTCCCTTATGGCTGGTCAAAAATCTCTCGGGCCAAAAGTTGTGAGGGTCGCATTAGATGCGCTTGTCTCGGGGATTTTCCAGCCATTCAACATTAAACGTGTGCCGGTAGGAATATGATACCTAGATGAGCTGGTGCAATCTTCCATTGCAGCACGAAGGCTAATAATTGGGGCCAGTGGGTATAGTCTCAGTGTCTCCATAGGCAGAACCAGCGAGGGGCGGTGAGGGTCAGCCGCCACCCATCGCCTGAAAACTTCCACACATAACCTACAATGCTATCTCTCTCTCCAGCCTCTTTAGAACTATGCCCCCTTCCCCTGGAATGTTGGTTCCGCCTCTGAGTGTCTCCTTGACAATGGCTTGGAGATAGTCCAGGCTTTTTATATCAGACTCATTCACATATTAGTCCTTACCAACATCTCATTTCTTTCCAGTAATGTATTACGCATTATTGAAGAAATCTAAGCCCACCAAGAAAAGAAAAGAAAAAGAATATAATCTCAGCCTAGTGAAAACAAAAATGGATATTTTATACTGGCTTTCTTTGGACGGATGAAGATAACTTGTGTGAATAGCTCGTTATCATCCACCTCAGATTTTTTGGATAGAAATTGTTGTTTTTGTGTACTTTTGGATGAGAAATCTTGCACCGTGCGACATCTCAGGGGAAACCTTGTCAAACACTCCGATAAACGTCGACGAGAGAGAAGAGAGATCTTTCCAACACTTTCGGGCTAGAGATGTCGCACGGGGAGCTCGCAGTTTGTCATGAGCCTCATTGATTACCAGGGACACTTTGAGGTGAATGATGTGTGAAAGTGTGTGAGAAAGGGAATTAGGGTTCGACGTGTCAAGGTAGAACACAGAAGAGAAGTAAAGGAAGTGTTGGGGAAATGTTAGATGGTTGTCGGGGAACTGAAGTGTCTAGAACTTCAGTTAATGTCGTGGGCCATTTGGGTTGGGTCTGGTTATGGGCTGCGACCTGTGGGCTGCGTGTGGTGATGCACCACATATCTTTGCTTTCCTTTAAAAACCCAGATGTTAGGCTTAGCATAGGGGCCTCTAAGAGCCCACATGTTTTATTATAGAACACCTACTTTTCATTACTGTAAGACACGAAAATATTTAGCTAAGTAAAGAAACGGAGAGTGTGGTTCTCTCTCGAACAGAACCAGTGTGTATCATTTCCTTACATTTTCTCATCAAACAAACAACATATTCCCTACACTACCCTAATCCCCTAGTGGGCACATTACACGGTTAGGGTTCAGGGAAGTTGGACAAATTAGAGAGGAACATGGGGGTTGCGGGTAGTGATGAAGAGAAAGTTTCAGGTTTTTTTTTTACAAGGGTAATTGACGTGGAAGATAAGAATAAGTTGAGATAGTTTTGTATTTTTTTTAAAAAAAAACAAATGTCACTATTAGTTGGATAACTGCAGTTGGATAGAAAGATTTATTTGTCTCCAAAACATACTATTGGTAGAGGTGAATAGCGGACTAGTTGGAAGCGAAATTTAACATTCCGATATCCGGTCTGCTAACTAGCGGATGACCAAAATGGATTCTACTTCCGCTTCTGACTCTTGGCAGACTTAGCGGAAGCGGATAGCGAAATTCTGACAATATTTTAGGCCATATTTTTTTGGCTCATTTAAGCAATTTTTTACAAAAAATAAAAGATGTTATTCATTTATCACAATGCACAAATACAAATATCTCTGATATATCAGAAAATTATAATATACAACCCGATCTTTATAATAACATTTCTCTTTTTTTTCTAGGTTTTATAATAACATTTCTCAATTCATTATAAATATCTCAATTATATAAATGAACACAATAAGTATACAAATGAAAATTAAGAATTTACATTGCACTTGCATCACATCAAGTCATCAACTCACCAAGACACCAAGTGATTAGAGTTGAATTTTGGAGTAAAATGTTGGTCATCCTTTAAAGTTCAAACTAATACAACCATATCATATTATGATCATTTTAGTTTTGATGGTCATTTTATTTAGCCCATAATATTTAAAAATCAACAACTCATTGTTGATCTTTTGAAAACCGAAAACAAAAATAACATAAACTCTTAACATAAAATCCAGATTCACAACAAAATCCTAAAAATGCAATTCACAAACAAGTGTAAAAATAAATATAAAAACATGCAATTCACAAAATCTATATTCAATAAATCTCAAACAACATGCAAATAACAAAATTCAAATTCAATAAATCTCAAAACATATAATTCACAAAATTCACAATCACGGATTCACAAATTCACCTAGTAAATAATATCCTAGACACCACCACAATTCCTAAAGATCTAAAAAAATATTATGGGCTTAATAAAAAGTGGTCAAGACTCGATGCAAACAATAACCTAAAAACATAGTGTATGCTGACATAATTCGAAACAGGAGAATATTACAATACAAACTTAGAAGTTAGAAGCAATAAATTAAGAACATAACCAAACGTCAATCGATCACAAATCCACTATCGATGCAACATTATAAATCATCTCTGCAAAAAAAAAAACAAATTTATTAACAAGGAACTCATAAATTTTTTTATTTAAGTGAAAGTAAAAATGTAAAATTTTGTATATACCTATGTCCATCATGTAACTAGCGTGATCTTCCGTCCCATTAATAACTTCAGGTTCCTTATCTCATCATCATCCGCAGAATATATGATCTTGGATCTCAACCAATTTTGAGCACAAATGAGTCCCTACACCATTTTTGGTGACAAGAACATCTCGAGATTCGTGCAAGAACGGAAAATTTTGGTGCATTCACTCTCTATGAGGATATCAAAATTAGGATCTTTTGGTTAAACATCCTTCATTAAATATCTCTTCACTTCAAACTTGTTATCCAACAAATTCTGTTGCGCCTTAAATTGTGTGAATTCCAAGTGAAGAGAATCATCTATGGGTGCACTAGATGACTCAATCACTTCAAGCTCACTTTGACTTGCAGATACACTCACACTACTATATGACTCATCCATATTACTATATTTAAAATAGAACGACGTCATTTTAATATTTAGTAATAAAAATAAAAACTAACGAACGGAAACGTCCTGTTACGGTTCCACCTCCGACAAGCTTCCAAATCTACCTTCGGTTCCAGTTCCTGGAAGCTACGAACCTCAACTTCCCGGAACCGGTGACGGAAACGGAGCCGAAGCTCCGCCGGTGGCCAGATCGGACTTACACCCCTAACCACATAGACTATTTTATTGAAAATCATATCACATGTACTAATTTATAAAAGTTAAAGACTACTTGTATGGTAATTAAGCCTAAAATTAACCTATCATTTTCTGACTGTTTAGGCTTTGATTTCTAATACTTTCTCTATACGATATATCTACAAGAAATATCGCTTATAGCGACAAAGGAGAAGTGTTGGTAATGCGGCGTCACTAAATACAAATACTGACAAAAAAAGAAGAAGAAAAAGATCATCGCTATAGTTCGGCTTTTTGCAAACAAAAGCATTGTCGGTACACTAAATACAAATACTGACAAAAAAAAGAAGAAGAAGAAGATCATCGCTATAGTTCGGCTTTTTGCAAACAAAAGCATTGTCGGTAAACTGGTTGCACTCGTGGAAAATATGGCATGGGTCGGTGTTCAACTCTCTCTAAAAGCATTCCTCTGAGTTTTTTTTCTTTCTTAATCTGAACCAAATGATCAGGCAAAAACCACACCTATTAAACTGTTGATTCATGTGCCAGCTTCCATGTTTACTATCTTTTAACCTTCACCCATCCTCCCTTGGCTCATAACAATGAAAAGTATTACAAAGCAGTCCGAACTTTGGTTCTTATAATCATCAGTAATTAAATATTTATAATTAGTGTCCGGCAGAATAACTACTGTCTGGCACGCTAGCTCATTGCCGGACACACTGTCAAGGCCAGGAATCAAACTTGGAAATTCTTCTCTTTCAGCAGCCCTTATGATACCTGAAAAGGAGGCCGGTTATTGTGTGAGTGAAGCTATTGTGTGAGTGTGTGAGTGGACGAGTGAGATTAGAAGTTGAGAAATTTAACGGCTGATAAAATGTCACGTCAATTAATGAAACCGGATCGGTTGTGCGGGTCGGGTTCGTGGGTCGGATTCATTAATTGACGTGACATTTTGTCAGCCGTTAGATTTATCAACTTCTAATCTCATCCATTCACTCACACAATAGCTTTACTCATACAATAACTTTTGCCCCTGAAAAGTGCATTTTTCTGACTGAAGAAATTAACGCCAAACGGGTGGACGGTGGTGGCCGCGGCGGCCTGGACCAGACCATTAGATCAGAAGTACGTATAGAAGCCAAACTTCAACCTAATATTGCGCCGCTTAAAGAGGTCACGAGGATTTGACTTCCACTAACCTCGCCCAGCTCTAATTAGATTATTAATCAGTTACGGCTACAACCTGCACCTCTTTTAAGTTCGACCACTGACCACAGTGATTGCCAGTTGGTTTGGTTCTTGTTCTTGTCCTTTTAAGTTTTGTTGATTACGATATTCCGATTCCACTGGAGTTGCTGGTTGGAATATTAATTTCAGTAATATTAGGGTTTGGGGAAGAGTGATATATAATTATGGAGCGCTGGAGTTGTAAGCCCTGAAGCATCATATGCTAGAATGGAGGGCCGGGTGAGTCTGTCGTGAGTCGTGACATCAGATTGGGCCGCACCGAACCGCGGTTGCGTGGGTCTCTCGTAAGAAAAGTTGGGAGATTAACGTTTCGGAAAAAGGTAAAAGGGTTGGGGGCCACAGCCCCTCTAGCCCTCCAGCTTTGTCTCTGGGCTGGGCTGGAGGGCCCCTTGCGGTGGAGAATTATGCAGAGGTTGAGGGGATCCTCTTTCCCTCAACCCCTTAACATTGGAGGCCATGGGAGCAATTCGTTTCCTCCACCATCCAAGGGTGAAACAGTAATCTTATTTGTTTTCGCGTAGATCTTATACCTCTCTCTTTCACGAAGAAATACATGTGTACCCACCCACGTCATGTTCTTTTTTTCTAAGCACCGCCGACGGTCCCTCGTTGTTCTTTGTTTGTCCACGTACTTCAACATTTTCTGTCTTCTGGAAAGGTGTTCCAGGGTTTCGAATTTTACATCTCGAAATGTACAGGTCTCAGAATTTCCCAAGGAAAAGGTCAACAATAAGGAATTTCCTAAGATTAAGGAGCTTAAGCCTAAATTAGCTTACCAATTACTCAGGGAAATATAATTATGGAATATTAGGATTCTTTTTTATTAAATGACTTAGCGGAAACTTACCAAGTCAGAAGAGAATCGATCTCATACGCAATTTAATCACATAATTAATGGTTTCTACTGGGGTAGTGTGAACCGCTACGAAAGCGTTAAATATTAATCCTAAAAGCACTTTGTGGCTTCATTGCATTCCAAAGAGACAATCTTTTTAGTGAAAAAAGCACTTGGCCATGATCCATATTTTCTTCTCTTTCCGCTCAGTCCTTTTCCTTTTCCTTTCCTGATACACTATCTTCATGTGTAACATTAATGTAAGACTACTGTAATCTTTTTTAAAAAAAAAAAAACTATAATCTTTTGTCCCAATTTGATAGTATAATTTAAATAGAGATATATCCATAGTAAATGTGTCTTAGTGTCCATATTTATTATCCGAGCTTTTATCACATTTAATACATACTATATTTTTTTTCTCTTTTAAGTTCATACAACAAATAGGGAAAGATCTGAATTTTGTCTACTTACATTAGGAAAAAGGATTGCAATAAAGATTAATTGCAATTTTCTGTATAGTAAATAGAGATTATATCTTACTGTAATGATCCAATGTAGAATTCAGTGTTTAAATTACCATCAAGATTAACAAATTATGGAGCATATTGTGTGGTGGAATGCACTATCCTGCCAAAATTAGCAAAGATAGCGATGTTAATTTGCATTGGCACCCCTATCCCACTAATCAATTGATCTAGATACTGATTTCGAATGCAAATAAACATTAGATCTTAATCATGATTAAAATGTTAATTAAAAAATTCTATAGTTTAGGAGAAATTATATCACAAAACTGAATTGAATTAGGTGATGAATTCAATTTTGCTGAGGAGATGTAAGAAAGTAACAAAGCTTCACGCAATTGTGGTTGGACCCTCTCCCCTTTCCTCTCGCCTGCACCCTTTTAATAGCTCTACATTCAAGCAAAGTAGCAGACCTTGATGAATTGCAAAAAAAAAAAAAAAAAAATCTCCTTCTTATTTAATATTTAATGACCCAATCAAGGATATATTTTTTTACTGAAATTTTGGGTAATATTTCTAAAATTTTGATAGTTTTTTAAATATTAAAATTTATTAAGATTTATAAAAAATTTAAAAAATATTTATTTTTTTTAAAAAATTGGATCTAAAATTTTATACAAACAAACGTTTCTTTATAATCAGGGAATTCTTTTCCAATTTGCATGAAAAAAGAAAAGAAAAGCAAAACCTGCGAATTTTGGGCTGGCTGGGCCCACTTTGGCGTTTCTCCGAGGACATGAGATGCTACTTCATAAGTTGACCGAAAAGTTCTGCCACTTCATCACCTGTTCAGTTCTGTGCTCCCAGTTTTCATAAAGCGTGGCACAACTCACGCTGACCAAATCCGCATGTAAATTCCCCCTTATGCCCTTCACCGAAAACACCAATTCCCCAATCTACTCCGTACACCTCATACAGTCATAGGCACCACCGCACCAGCAGTTCATCCGGCTCCGAATCCTTGGTACATCGAACGGATGGGGAGAACAAAAAAAAAAAAACCCCCACATAAAAAACCGCACCAGGTAATCACTGGCATGTTTGGTGATGCATCAACTAACAGAATTCTTAAACGACATAGTTTATTAATTTTTTTGTCGTACCGTAGTTGGTTGAATTTATAATTTGGAAATAGTAATTAATGATAACGACATTAGAGCTTCTAAGTGTTGCCTTGACATGCTCAAGGATCATAATCTTGCTCAAAATGTATCAATCCGACGGTTCTGATCGAGGACACGTAGAATCCAAACTAGTGTTATTCATAAAATATCTTATATTTTCCTCAAATAAACGTTAAATAAAAACAGAAATATGTTTTAAAATCATCTAGTAGTTTCCAAAAAATAATAATTTTCTAAACGTAAAATAAGAAGCCTATGACATTGGTTATCGTGTGAGTGAGGTTATTGTGTGAGTGTGAGTGAACGAGTGAGATTAAAAGTTGAAAAATCTAATGGCTGAAAAAATGTCACGTCATTTAATGAAACCGAGTTGGTTTCACAGGTCAGGTTCATTAAATGTCGTGACATTTTTTTTCAGCCATTAGATTTCTCAACTTCTAATCTCACTCGTCCACTCACACAATAACCTCAATCACACAATAACTTTTGCCTTGAGCCGGCAAAAGTTATTGTGTGAGTGTGAGTGGACGGGTGATATTAGAAGTTGAGAAATCTAATGGCTGAAAAAATGTCACATCATTTAATGAACCCGACCCACTAACACGACCAGCGAAACCCGGTTTCATTAAATACGTGTCATTTTTTCAGCCATTAGATTTCTCAACTTCTAATTTCACTCGTCCACTCACACAATAACCAGGGCCGCCTTGAGCCTACTTTATTTCTTTGATTTTTTAGTTTAGGGAAAAAAATTATAGTCGAGTGGATTTCGGATTTTAGCTGAGAAAATGTGTTACAGTTTTTGCCTTTCAAAACACGCAATGCGTTACCGTCTTTGCGAAATCAGTATGAAAGCCTAATTTGGGCATTAAATAATGGAGATAAAGATATGCCAGCAAGAAGGAATGGAAAGTGACAGCGTTTTCCAAGCATAGTTATTATCTTTTGAAGGGGGGGGATTTTTCAATTGGGTTTTGGTCAAAGCAAATAGGCACTCCACTCATAATCTGCAGGCGATCAAGCGAGCAAGGAAGCAGGCAGGTAAGGGAATCAAAGGATCCACAACAACATTCAATGTATGGAAGATGCTTGTGTGCAGAGAACTGACCGCTTTTCAAGTAGTTTTCTACAAGCTGTGGCCTGTGGGTGCCCATATCACTAGGCATAATTTGTGTGAAGCTAGAAATCTAATGCATGAGAGGAAGGAACCCAAAAGCCAAACCCTTTGGTGACGAATACAATGACAGATTTGGAAAAGCATTTATTATATAATTACTATCAGGTATTATATAAGCTCTGGCTGGTTCTTCGATAAAAAAAGGGCGTGGCTGTGGCACTTCCTTTTTGCCCGGGTACTTCGTTCATTTCAAGGCAAGTAAAAATTCCACAATCTCGTGTTCAGAAAATGAAGGGATTTTGGATCTTTTTATTCTTTTTAGTCGCATATGATATGCCAACTTCTCAACTGAAAAGAAAGCAAATAGGATGCTTCTTTGAGGGCATTTTCGTCATTTGAGTTTTCAGATCTTGGTTCTTCTTCAAAATCATTATTGATCCTATGCTTCACGCTAAAACCAACAAACTCGACATTACAAAAAATATATACAATAAGGGATTTTTTTAGTCTTTGGAGGATAGGACAGTTTACTGAACAGCAGTGGAACAGGAGGTGGGCATGTTAACAGAATTGAGAACACTTGGGTACTTTCAAAGACCAACTTCTCTTGGTCTACAAGCAAACCTCAACGACACTTTATCAGCAAAATGGGGTAGACATTATAAGTGGGTTTCTCTACAAATGTTTGGTTGCTACACCTAATTGGTTGTCACAGAGAAAAACTATGTTTGGATTTGCTCTGAGAAAACAGTAGAATTTGTACAAAGCAAAGCTACGATACTTGAATTTTTGCCATGGTAGAGCACTAGAATTCATAGAGAGAAAGCCAAGCAAGATTCAGAGAACTGAATTGTAGCCACTACATGTTGGACGAATAATATAAATATTAGTCAGCCATGAATGAATGACCATAAACTTGGAAAGCATCAATGTACTAACAAAGCTTGAAGAAATGTTGTAAGTGCGTCCTACACAAAATCCTTTTTACCCGATTGGACGAAGCAGCAGCATGCTATAATACTGGATCTTTGAGATCAGAGAACTATGCATCAGAGACGACACTAAAATCATCTTCCTCCGCTGGAGGAAGCAAGTTGAGATCTATCACACTGGTCTCAAATTTCAAGGAACTTGCAGTAACAGCAGCAACAGCAGCACTATTATTAGCGTTTGCAGGTGTAGTAGTTGAAGAACCCAGCAAGTGAGATCGCTTATGACCACCCAGAGCTTGTCCAGAGCCAAACACTTTGTCACAAAATGGGCATTCAAAGATTCTCTCATTACCACCATTACCTGCTTCATCTCTGTAGCAAATCGTTTTGTGACTACCCAAAGCTTGATAAGATCGAAAGGTTTTACTGCATTTCTCACACCAATGCTTCCCTCGAACCCTCTTAATTTTGACCTCATCCACTTCCTCAGATGCCTTTACCTTGACCTTAATCTCGACCGATCTCTGTGCTAGTTTACCTCGTTCTTGACCTCGCTCCTCGTTGCTTCTCCTCCATATATCCCTGGAAAGCATCATAAGGCACATGGCCACATCTTCTTCTGGAGAAGTATCAGACACGGAACTCAGCGGTTCTGGCGACTCATCCAAACTGGCTTTGCTCAACTTTGGCTTCTTCAGTTCCACGTTCTGATTGTGACTCTGACTCTCCGCTACACCCGGAACCGGTTTCCGATTTCGCTTGGATCGTCGACGAGTTGGGTTCTTTGACTCGGTCTCGCTCTCTCTGTCCTGGACCACAGACCCAGCATCAACTGCAAAAGAGAACTCAGGATCTGCAAGTCTGAAACTTTTCTTGGGATTCTCCCTCAACACATAAACCAAAGACTTTTCCTCTGCTTCTCCGTGGCTTTGTTCCTCTTCCAGTTCTTCGCCAGATGAAGAAGACGAAGAAGAGGCTGACTCGGTAAGGTAGCCGAGTTGCTGCTGTGGCTTTGGAGGAAGCGGCAGGGTGGCCAAATGAGCCTTCATGTGACCACCCAAGGCTCTGCCATTAGCAAAAGTCCTGAAGCAGAGCTTGCATTTGTGCCTCTCCATTGGCACAGAACAGAGCGAAACAAACTAACAGAGAGAAAGCAAAGATCAAAGCTTTTACACGCCCTCGCTCTCTCTCTCTCTTAGAGACTTTGAGAAATATAAGGAGATTGGGATCTTAAAAGGAGTAGGTGACAAGCATTCCTCCACAGACACCACAACCCAAAAATATGGTTTTTGGCATAAAATAAATATTTTCTCACTAATTCTTTAAAGCGCAAAAAAATTGAGGAACTGTGATCATGAGTGGGGAAAGATGGACAGGTAACATGCAAACCTTGCCCATCTGGGTAATAAGCTTTTCCTTTTACCACTTTTTGGAAGTTCATAAATTGCTAGTTAGGCAATTATACAGCTTTTCCTGATTTTAGTACATGTAATCATCTACTATATATTCCAAGATACACTATGATACTCATTGCCAAGACCACCATTCCAGTGTATTTTTTCCAAAATAATAATTTGAGTTCAGTTTAAAATCTGTTGGGCGGATCTATTGGGGGCAAACCTTTTCTTTATTTGCGTGATTTGATCTTATCCGACTGAATTTTACGCCTTAACCAACTTTTTGCTGTTGCTTGAGGACATATTAACAAACCCATTGCCGAAAAGGGCACCATTTCTCGCCTTTCTATCCCCCAAAGGCACCACCCCACATGCCTGATTTCCATTCGTTCAAAATTATTTCTCCGCTCCATCTGCATTCCTTGTTCAAACTTGTGCCGGGGCCAAATATTTTCATTCTGTGAGGCGGATTGTGCTCCTCAACACCAGCTACTAAGATAGCACTAAAGTTGAATTAATTTGATAATTGGGAAAATGTTTGTATATTCTTCACATCCTGTTGACACGATGGGTTGCAACCTTCATAGAGGAAGCAACGAGGTTCGGTCCAAAAGGAATAAACTATATGCAGCAACCGACTTTGAGCATGCAAATTGGAAGTGTTCTTTTCAATGCCATTTTTATGACTTTTATTTTATTTAGTGCATCTAAGTGAATTTCGGGTTACCAAAGTCAAATTAGTGTCTCTCTTATACAAGTCAAGAACACCATTGGTTTTGTTGTAAATTATGACGGCCGACCTTGTAGTCTAATTCATCTAATAGGTCGCTTCTGCATCAGACAAATTTTCTAACAGGAAAAGTCCTCTACTAATATCTGGTACATGGTCCAAAGGTTGAAGAATTCTTTTTAATGAAAACGGACCCGCTGAGTTAAGCAACTTGCTGGGGGAGCAAAGTGAATATACCTCAAATTCTGCATAAGAAGCTCCAACTTCACCGAAAATCTGAAGCTCTTCACTCTTACAAGTCTTCCCCCCAACCCCTCCTCGATTTTTTCTTTGGATGAGGGTTGCGATCCAACCGGACAAAACCAACAGGCCAGTGACATTAATTTTGCGTGCTTTGATTAATTAAAGGTGTAAGATTCTGTGGCTTTTGCCGGTGTTCTCAGAGCCAACTGAAACACCAAGAGCCTTTAGCATGACGACCGGTGCCTTTTTTTGGACTGCTCCATTACGTGCTCCTTCCGCGTGATCACAGGCGCACATTCACTTTTCGAGTCACATTAATTTTTTCTTGCCGAATCGTGTGTTTGATGAACTCTGACGATAAGGCTTCTTCTTTCAAACTTTTTTTTTTTCGTTTTCCTGCCCTTTTTGAACTTATTATTAATTTAGCGTCGCGTATTTGTAACTTAATTAGGCCCCCTCTTTCAGTTAATAAAAAAAAAGGATAACTTGGGCATCTTAGATTATGTAGAATTGAGGGATTTGCATTGAATAAAAAAATTCCTGTTTTTTAGTTTTTGTTTTTAAGGTAACGAGGGAAATCGAACACTTTCACTTGCACCGAGTTCGGACAGACCTGATACAGTATACGCAATAGTTGAGTTCAACATCACGGCAAACTCGGGTCATGCAGTCTTTGTAAATCACACATGTCAGCTAAGTCCAGCTTTGTTGTGAGATTGATCTTAAGAAATTATTTGCACATGAATTGATTCTAACCTGAAAATTAAAAAAAAATACAAATCTAAACTCCAAAGTCTTGACCACACAAGACATTTGTTTGTAGTTCTGTTTTTCGTTTGTTGCCTAGCAGTCAGTCATCAAGAATCCTCGACGGTGGTAGCGGTACCACAAGCAACTTTTGAAGGAGCCAGTGGTCGCACGAGGATATCGCTGTAAACAGGTAAAAGTACAAGCAACACACACTGGCTAGTCTGGCTTCCTTATTTGGCTTTCAGCACACATCTCCAGACTCCAGACTCTCTTCTGCCTTCTGATACACTCAACTCCAAAGCCACCAACTCCTCACTCTGCATCAGAGTACTGTTCCACAACACTGTGTTTGCAAAACTCAACATTTCCAACATTTTATCTCTCTCTTAATAAAATACTCCAATATAATCTCTCTCTCTCCCATAAAAAAATATAAAAAATTTCAAAAACTATAAAAAATTACCTCTCTCTTCACCTTTTCACTAAACCCAATACCAACACATATTCTCATACCCAACATTTTACAACACAAACACAAGCATGACTTTTATCGAGCAAATGACAAATTTATATATGTCTTCCTATTTTCCATTACTAAGTGCATAATACCCAAACCAATAACCTCAAACTCCCGACATCACAAAAGAGTCTCATAACATTTGTCGCTCATGTTACCATCTTAGGTAGTCTAATGTTGAAAAAGCCAATCCGAATTTTTTTGAAATCCCACTCACAATTATTTTGGAAATTTTGTGAATGTAAAAATTAAGGTAGATTAAAGTTCTATTGAATTTAAGAAGAAGTAGTGAAAAATAATTTTTTAAAGGATGGATAAACAAATAAGGAGAGATGATTTGAATAAATATTTTATATTTATTATAATGAAAAGAGATAATTTGATGGGAGGACTAAATATTATTTTATTTGATCAAAATTTTAAATTAATTATGTTTGCAAACCAACATTTTAGAATTGACAAAAAAATTAATGAAGGGACATGACAACTATGTTGGGAAGACCAACTGTATTGGACATGTGTAAAGATCATAGAATGATTCTTTTTTTGGCCATCCTATAATGATTCTTTTTTGGCCATCCTAGAATGATTCACTTGTAGCAAACGAATGCTTGGCTTGTATTACATGTCCCATTGGAACTTTAAGACTTACTGTGGTCCAAGACTGGGGTTTTCTTTTGTTTTTCAAAGTAAGGGAACAGATATAAAGGATGAAGGAGGCTGACTCTTCGAGCGGCCGGATTATAGAAATTAGAAAGCATGAGCTCCAGCACTACTTACAAGTTCACCGAAAACATAAAGGAAAGCCATTCCATTACTTTCAGGTTTCTAAGAAGAGTTTGGAAATTACAATAAAATAAACTATCTTACTAGAAAGAAAATCCATTAAGGATGAAGAGATAGATGTCTATATAAAGTTCATTGTCAAGTGCCAAAGGCACTCTCTGTGCAGTCCCCACAATTCAGGTTGGTATCCTGTACCTAATCTATCTAGAATGTAATAATGTATGCGGCCAAGAAAGGATTCTCCAGGTCTTCGATCAACCAATATAACACATAGTTGTGAGTTGATTCTACGTGGCCCCGCCCCCATCGACCCTCACTGATTCCGTCTTTTTGTGGTATAATATATCTATCTTTTGGTTCTGATAATTTTTTGCACAAAATCTATGGTACTAGAAGCAATTCCATATAGAAATTACGAATTATAATGCTGTTTTGTTAGAAACAAATTTCAATTTTTATTTTTATTTTCAAAAAGTAAAATTTTTTACAACCAAATCTCAAAATCTCAAAATTTTCGAACGCGCACACCTTTTCAATTCAAAATTCAGTACTTTTTTATAATAAAAAATACATAGAATCTTATCTTTCCTAACTTTTTAACAAACTCAAATAAAAATCATTTTACAATCAAAACATTTTTAAACTTTTTCACCAATCTTTTACAAACCCCATAAAAATTTAAACTCTCAAATTTGTTTCATACAAACTCAAAATTCTTAAAATTATTTACTTCCCAGACATTGATAATGAAAATTTTTAACTTAAAAAAAAATAAAAAAGCCAAAATTTTTACAACCAAAATTTTTAAAAAAAACTCATCAAATTTTCATTAATTTTTTTTAACAAATTTCGTTACTTTTTCATTAAAAAAAATCATCAAATTTTCTTTCTCCTTATTTTTTAATAAACTCCAATAAAAATTATTCTACAATCAAACATTTTTAAAGTTTTTCACAAACTTTTTACAAACCTCCAATAAAAAGTCAAATTTCAAAATGTTCTCATATAAATTTAAAATTCTTAAATTTTTTGCTTGTCAAATTATCACCTTAATTAATTCAAATGAAGATAAAAGCTAATTCTTAAAGACATGCGTCTGTAGTTGAAAATTTTGATAATATTAATGTTTGGTAGAATACGAAAGTTATTGTTTAGGGTCAAAAGGTTCATATACAATGGTTTCAGACTTCCGCATCTTTCATGTTGGTCAAATGTAGAATTAGTACATTAGGATGTTATGGTCTTAACTTTGGAGATAAGATCGACCACACTAGTTTGAAATCGTATGGTAAATGTTAGTTCTTTGTTTAGTCCCCCGACTTCTTTGACAATAAACTCTTATCAAAATGTCAGCTCACAACTGCTTTATTAATACTAGCCGCCCATCCCGAACCCAAATTGGAGGCCGAGCCCCACCCTAGCAGTAATGGTGCAGCCAATCTGGTCATCAAGACAAAAGAAAGATACTTTTCGTCCAGCATCTACCTCTTGAAGTTCCGAATTCCATGCGGGAAAGAAGCTTAATTGTTTGTTCTATCAGAAAGTAGATAGTTTGTTATACACAAATTAAACCTCTTACAGAGAATGCTGGTATTCTTGCTTATTAGTTTCTACTATTTTTGTTTTGTTTTCACAAAAATTTGGTCACTTATTTACGTATACCGAGTTAGGACGGACTTGATCTAATATCCACAAATGTTGTGTTCAACGTCATGGCGAATTTCGAAGAGACCGATCCACTCACCAGCCTCTCATTTAAGTCACGAATTTTCCGAATAAGTAATGGTTTCAACCCCTAAACATGCGCCTAACTCACACTCTTAAAAATCTTCCGCAGCCACTTAACCTACTCAGATGTGTTAGTTTCGACTTACGCTCCCACTTGAACTACCCAAGATGTGTTAGTTTCGACTACTCGCTCAAGAAGGAAAGAACCATTTCATACGGTGGGATCCACTGAAAATTCAAGAGAATGACATCGATGCAGCAATTAACTGTGAAAGCGATCTTCAAGGGAGGAAGCCAGAAGGGACTCACTGCTCAGGAAGGATTTTGGGATTAGGGGCTGGAATGGGACCCACCATTGCATGCATGCTTTGATGCTCGGGTATCAATTCCCAAATCACATGCTAGATTTTTCACAAGGCAGAGGATAAATTGGATAATGGCCGATAGATTAAGAAATGAATCAAATGTGAGGAAGCCTGGATGTCTTTAATTTTCCTTTTCTTCCTACTGGTAGGTTGGTCCGACTCCGAAGTAGCCAAATAATTGAAGAAGCGGAAATGATTGATAGAGCACCAATTGAGTAAAATATGATCTGCAGGAAAAGAATGCTACTGCTAGTACTAGATACCAATGAGAGTTATTGGTTGTTTCGTAGGAGCCACAACTATGGTTTAATTAGAGAGAACTAGGAGGGTGGACCTGTCTCTTCCCTCTCTAAAATAAAACCTCTAACAAACACAAAAGATTCTATAGAAGCCTTGGAAAGTATCTTAAGAGCAATTTCACTAATACTCTGCTCTAACATCAAAACCAAATTTCTTCCCCATACCCACAGTGACAGATTTCCACCGTCGTCTCTGAAGATAACGATTTGTTAATGAACAATAAAAAAAATGGTACTTGATAGAAGAACCTGATGAACATCAGAAAATATAGATATTACTATATAAGAGAGATAAATATATAAGGCAAACAAAGTTATTTTGGTCCATATTTTCTTGATGCACAGATCATGTTGATGTTAGGGATAATATCATAATTAAATCTTAAAGATTTGATATGATATTATGGTTATCACTATATCAAATATTTGATATTGTTATTAAGATTCAAATTTCAAAGGTACATATTTAAATTTAAATGTAGGAATATTTTCTTATTATGTTTTATATTATCTATATAAATATAAACTTTTAATTTGTAATCTGCATGCACTCATAATACAAAACACAGTCATAATAGGCTTGGAGGTAGATCTTCTAGACTTAACCAATTAAAATCTTTTGTCTGTTCTTACTATTTTTCTTCGCACTTTATTCTGGTTTTTTTCTTCTGTTGGGAGCCCAATAACAAACTCTCGAACACATAAACCTGTTTTACAATCCAATTGTCATTTAAGTCAAAAAAAATTATTCGCATGTGATCAGATTCAACTTATACTCACTTACCGAATACAATTTGTAAAGAGTAAAATCCGTCCTTTCCCGTTGAGTCACCTACGCCTATTCACTGGATACAGTTTGTACAAGAGTGGAAATCCGATCCTTTAACAATTGAGTCTCTTTGGAAGCTAGACTTTTTTAGTGGTTCCGTGAGAATCAAGGATTCAAGGTTATTCAAAATAGTGAACTCGTGTAGTTAAAAAGCAGCCACGCTCAGGCTCCGAGATGAACTCTGAACAAAGTAGGACACGTTACCACAATTTAGCCACGTGACATAGATAGCCTACCAACATGGCCCATGCATCACAGGCAGGCTTTTCTAAAGTTGGACTTAAAGGAAAACCTAGATATACTATTCACCGATGGCAATGGGATATTGATAGCTGATCTGATGTCTAAACATATTTGTGCTTCCCGAAAGATCCATCTGCTTTCTGTTTCTGGCCATTGCCATGTTTTTGTTTCTAGGGTTAACTTTATTTTTTTCTTAAAAAAAAAACACATGCGATAGAAAGTCAAAAAAACGATTACATATCACAACCAACGTATGCTCGGGTAACTCAAAAATCTAACAAAAACTCTCAAAATCCAAACCAACAGCTCATTTACCAAGTAAGCTTATGTTTGCTTAACAAAAATTTTAACTGAATAAAATTTTATCATCATTACAAAATATTCTCTCTTTTCACTTTTTCATAAATTTTCGTACGTTTTTTCACTTTTTATCAATTTTTTTATTTTTTTACCAACTTTTTCATTCTCTCTCCTCACTTTTTCATCAATCTCAATACCTAAAATTTTAAGGGTACTTTTTCTAACAAAATTTCACAAAATTTTTCACCAACTCACAATAAAATACTACAATATAATCTCTCTATTTCCCATCAAATCATAACTTTTAACTACAAAAAATATAAAAAATTATTACTCTCTTCACTTTTTCACTAAACTCAATACCAAAAATTTTACAACACAAATATAACCTTAACAAACCTAAAATTTTACTTCTTAATCACAACCTATAACTGAGCTATTTATTACACCTACGAGTAGGGTTGTTCAGCCCAGCCACGATTCCATCAATATCGACACCGAATTTTTAGTATCCGGCTTAACCGGTGATTTTTTTTTTGAAGAAACCCAGAAGTTTTACTGGTTTTGGAACTGATAAAATTGGTTTTTTTAAAAAAAAAATTAAATAATGTAAACGGCTACGCGATTGTGACAGTGGCAGACTTTGCTGCTCAAGTCTCAACTTGAGCTTTTCTTAACTTTCTTTTACATTAATTTCTTAAAAGAAAACAAAACTTACGCTGTTCCCCCCTCATCCGCCTCTCTCCAAAATCTCTGCACACTTACGTTTAGGAGGAACTGGAATTTGATCAAGCCAAATCACAAGTTTTATCCTGATCGACTTTGTTTTTATGCGTATACAAAAGCTTGAACTGGCTGATCATATACAACCCTTTGGGCTTATTAGGTCTAAACTTCTTCAGTCTTTTGATAATAATAAAAAAAGAGACTTAAATATATTTGTGTTTATGCTGATTCAAAAGCCACGGAGATCTTCTTGCTGGAAAATACATTAGTCCGATAATTTGATGCTTTTTCATAGTAGTGCCAAACATAATAATATGATGTAAACTCATTACAGATTCTGTAGTCCATAAAGGGTTGGAAATATTGCGATTTAAAAGAGGGTTGTTGGAGAAGGGTGGATTAACATATGTTGGTGTTAAAAAAAGGTAGTACTGGAATTGTGAATGAAATATAAAAGTGAAAGTAAAATTTTGAAGTGTTTGATAAAAGTATAATTTTACTAAAATTTTATCAAATTATTTGGTTAACAACTGCCATGTAAATCGTTGGGTTAATTGAGTTTTTAGATTTATTAGTTTGGACTTTAAATTCTCATTTTAGCTTTTAAAATGTTCTCAAATTTTATTGATTTTGGATTTCATTAGTTTAGATTTTATTGATTTGTGATCAATATACTAAAATAAAAAATACATTGGACCAAGTGTGTATTTTTTAAAAAATGGTTTAATATAAATGCAGGGTAATCGGGAACCACCACTGCTAAGGACCGGTTATTACCCTCAACGGTGGTCAATATTTGAAAACCGGCCTATCCGATGTAAGTGCTAGTTTTGATCATAACCGGCACCTACACCGAGTTTGAACAACCCTACCTCCGAAGAAGTCAAGCTATCCTCCATTCCAAAAACCTCCCCAAGCAACTCCTAATAAACTCAACCAAAGGCAAGATCGCCCCACTGCGGGTCGGGTCTTGAGAGAGCACATCATTACACAACACCAAAGAATCACACACGAAAACAATGCGAGACCAACCCCGAGAACCAGCCAAATGAGCAGCTTCTGCCAAAACGAAAGCCTCACCAAAAAAGGGGTTCAAGCTCTATTTTGCTCTTTCTTTTGGTGTCACGTGGGGCCGTACTAAAAGGTTTTTGATGTGGGACGCAGAGCCCCTTGCCTATTGGTGAGCCCAACGGCGGAGGTAGGGGGGGCGAACTGGGGCCACTGCCCCGGTTCGCTCCCTAAAACAACAAAATTTTACACCTAATTTTTTTTTTTCAACTAAATTATTTTTTTACCATTTTTTTGCCCCCCATTAATCAGCTTCCTGCCTCCGCTTATGGGTGAACCTGAACCGGTTGCCGATGGCCTTTCACCAATGACTCTCGTCCATTTCTAGAAGTACATGATATAATTACATTGGTTGTGATCGCACACTCAATTTTTGCTTGAAAGCCTGCAAATAGAATTAGGTTTGACCATCTCCACCTCGTCATCTTCTTGACTTGGACCGTGTCCGAGAGACAGACTGCTTGCTTTCATGTCAAAATGACGATACTAATACCAGTTGTCATTGTTATTAGGAATTAGGTTTGGTCCTTTATCGACAAGACAAAAATGTTGAAACGTCATTCAAGAACCTACTGTTAGTTGAATCTGTGAAACAGAGCAAAATCAAGCCGACCCAACTAAACACTATCCCAAGGGTGACCCTTTTAAGAGTTGCGATGTGCTACAAAAGGAACTTCAAGAAGTAGTAAATTCCTAGGAAAATCTCTCAGTTGCCGTTGGCTTTTTTGTCCAAGAAGTTTTGTTATCGGTTTACCATATTCCTTTCATTTATTCAACAGAGCCTTCTTTGCCATGACCATAACCAAGGAGAAAAACCAATTTAGTTGATCATAGCAAAATTTCAAGTCAACACTTTCACGCAGTGGCGGAATCAGGAATCCAATCGAAGGGGTCGAACTCCTAAAAAAAATGACAAAAAATAATAATTAATTAATACAAAAAAATATCTTAAAAGTTAAAAAATCAAAAATTAAAAATTAAAACACTAAAAATATTAAAATACACGTATCGTACTATTTGCTGATACTGAGAGGTGACAATTGGATCCTACGAGATTGCATATTTTGAAAACATTGTAAAATAACTTCGTGATTAATCAAACAAGGAAGAGCTCCAAGCAATCAGATATCCATCAGTAAGTAACCAAACATACATGTCAAAGCAATGAATATAAATGCCAACAATTAATTACAAAACCATATTAACTGTTGCAATTTTTTCCCATTTTTAATCCCCCAAGCCCATTCTTTTGATGTTCATTGATATGCAAGACAATGATTTTACTGCTTCCAAATTTTCCAGCTATTTTAACATGTGAATTGATGATCACAAAATTCTGTGTATCTGTAATTTCAAAAGTAACAAATCATACTTTAACCCTACTATATAAATACTATCAAATAAAATACAAAGATCTGACAAATGATATCATCAAAGTCTCATTATTTATCACTAGTTCATAAGAGGCAATAAGTCTCAAGGAAAGATGTGCAATCTCTTATGCGCAAAAAATGCTTCTACTGTGACATCTGCCAGCTACTTGGGCTAAATGGTAGGTTCCCACTTAAAACACATAACAATTGGTTGTGAATCTTAGTGCTACTCCATGCATATCTGACTAGATTCTTGAGGCTTATGTAAATTCTCCTTTGAGACAGATCTATAAGATCATGTTTTCTATATTTATGGTTAGTTATTTAATGCATGACGCAAATAATTGAACATAAAAGCCAATTATCACTAAAAATGGCACGCATAGAGGAATAGAAAAACCAGCAAAACAAGGATAAAAGTGTTGCCCGATAAATAGCTTGAAAAAAATACGAAGTGAATAACCTACTCGATTAGCAGAACAATAAGGTAGAAGAACCAAATGAATGCAAAAATAATAGTATATTCTTATTATCAGCAAGAATTCGCCCTAAGAAGCAATCTCAAAACCCTCAATCTTGTAAGCTCTTCAACCCAAAAATCAACTACACAAATTGAAGGGGATCGGGCCCAGGCCGTTTAGGACCTAATGGGGATAATATGAAGTTGGCCTGAGCCTTTGGGTACCGGGCCCATGCCATCTTCTATTAAAAAAATAATACATATAAAAAAATTTTTGGGGGAGCCATGGGTGTCGGCCGACACCCTTCGCTTCGCCCCTGCTTTCACATGCCCTTGTTTTGGTGAAAAATCACAGGGCCAGGATATACAATTGCATGGAACACAATTTAGAGAGACACAAGCTATTCTGCATCAAAAGCATTTTCTAAGATAATTTGAACATATATGACTTCCATTTGTACGTTGAATTTGGTATAGTAGGTCAATTTCTTTATTACCCTTGTTAGAGTATTTTTGTGTTGACATCATTCTGTGTCAAAATATGTCGTGATCGAATTGTAATTTTGGTCCTCACATTTGTTCAAGAGTTTAGAGTTGGTCTGTCCAAAGTCGACTAACGTTCGACTCACGCTCGAGCATCATTGGAAAAATCTCAAACAGAGTAATCACATTCAACCAACGTTCAACAAGCGCTCGAGTGCTCAGTTATAATTTCAGACAGAAACATAGTGTTCGACGAGCGCTCGAGCAACTTCCGACGAATTTCAAAAATTAATAAATTTGTGGACTTTCCATTTGAAACCAAGAGAAACCCTACTAGGTTTCGAGGGAGGCCGTCCATAACTGATTTTTAGGGCTTCCATTAAGAGTATTTGTGCCTTATTCCTTGAGAGAAAAAGATGAGAAGTTTGGTGCTTCAAGTTTGATGAGTTTTTCTCTATTCTTCTATCATATTGCTTTGTTTCCTTCATTGTGTTGAAGGCGTGCTGAAGAATAAGAGTGTTCGTGGAGGTTCTCAAGAAGAACCTCAAGGTGTTGAGGTGAATGCCGCTTGAAGCGGGTCTGAGCATGGTGCTTAGATTATTACATCAGGGTTGTCAGAGTCAAGCAACTGGGGTTGCCCTTGTCTGAAACACTGTTGTAAGAATTTCTTCTTGGTGGATTTCTAGTGGCTGCTAGCCCGAAATGATTTTTTCCTTTAAATGGTTTTTTAAAGGTTTTCTACTTCGTCATCAAATCTCTTGTCTCCTTGTGCGTTTGTTTAATTTCTTTACAAGTTGATTTAATGATTTGATGATTGTGTTCGATGATTGATTTATTGTTTTAAAATTGATATTGAATCATTAATTTTTAGATTTCACGTATTCACCCCCTTTAGGTGAAGTTAGGGTCTAAACTAGTTTTTTCAACCCCGATGCTTTCTACATGCCTCACAACTAGGATACCCATCATTGTGTAAAACGTGATCAAGAATCAATCTATCAAATTTGTTCATTTCGATAGGAGGGAAACACTCTGCGCCCTTAAAAGAACAGAATACCCACGTAGAGTTAGGAACACCAATAGCATAGACATCAGGCATATAGATTAGTGGCCAAGAAGACTTCTAACCTCAAGAGTGTAAAGTTCAGAAGGCCTATAACCTCCCGTCCCCCATGAATCTAAAAGAATTAGAGACCTTCTCCTCAAGAAATTTTGATCAGAGACCCAAAGTTTAGCGTACAAGAGATGATCAAGTTAGTGAAGTCTTTCTATAACTTTGTCTGCCAACAAGTTTAGCAGAGATCAATTAAGGCAGTTTCTGCTCAATCAGTCATTTTGGCTCGACTTCTCTCGTCCGCCGCTCTTGGGGGTGGCCATTTGCCTGCATCACAAACTAATCTAGCAAGTTGAACTTCAAATGATCTTTTAGCAGTAATTTTCTAAAGAGTTATCGAAATTCTCCATGGCTCAACTCCATTCCTCCTGCCAAGAAATCTCTACCATCTCTATGAAGAGTTGGTACTTGAGACAAGTGAAGAAAACAGCAACATGCAATGTCCATCACAGTACGGCAAAAACAGGAAAAACAGTGGAGCTTATACACTCTTTAGAACATAATCCACAGCTTGTACTTCAAGTTGTCACGATAGATATAGTTACTTGCATTAATCACGTATATGTATGACTACAGCCACGTTTGAACTATTCACTGGACTGTCACTAGTCTTTCTGGTTACTTCACATTTCTTTATTTATCTACCGAGGAAACAAGAGTACTACATGCTACTGACATATTAACTTAGCAGAGGCTTCTTTGCATCGAACTCACATTCTAACTCATCCTGATAGTAATCTTCTTTCCCTTTAGCCCAGAGCACGAAGTAAAGGCCAGTGAACATGAGGAACATTCCAGCCAGGCTGCAATATCAGAGTGAATAATAAGATATTGAGAGCACATTCCCATCTCACAGGTCCATATATACGTACATTCAGTAAGCGGTGTAATAGCTAATTTACCTCCCAATATTAATGGTGTCTCCTAAGGTAACCACAGAGAAAATGACTGAGCAGACAGTACTAATGGGGCTAAACGTGGACACCAAGACTGGACCTCTTTTCTTCATTGCCCATGTATTGAAGCTGACACATCCTCCATTCACAATACCACCCTGTGCATTAAAATGTATATAAATTTCGAATTACATAAACATTCTTTAGCTTAAGATTCTCATTGAGGCCGTTAAATTTGTGCAAAACATGGCCAAATTAAGAAAAGGATAAATGAAGCAAGAAGTGGTTCTCTTGAAAGAAACAACACTTTTTTTTCCAGTCCAAATTAACCTCACTTGCATGGTACCAATCTTTCCCCTCATAATTTTTCATTGTACTAAACTTGCAGGCAAGCTCCTTCATCCTAACTCAGAGTATGCTGTGGTTGGAGATGGAACCAAGCAGGGGTGATAAATACAATTTGGCCATAATCATATTAGAGAAACTTAATGAATATAAAGCTGAATGGAAACATTACACAAGTGGAGAGAGTGGTATACTCACCACTAGAGAATAGCCAATCAAGTGTCCAACACTCAGAAGGGGCCAACCGGTTTCAATTTTGTGATCTTGAACTAACTGCACAGCTGCTGTTACGAACGCACCGATCAAGGACGTTATTGCACACAACGATACTGGTGCAGGAAAATCAGTCAAAGTTGTAGCCTGTCGATCACGATCACCGTGCCAAGAAAAAATTCAAGGAAAAACAATTGAATTAATGTATCCCACATATCTAGAATTTTGCATGAGCGACAATAACAGCTCTAGGGAGAATATGACCCATATATATCCGAACTGAAGTTACCTGTAACACCACATTGCTTGATAAAACAACAACTGCGGCGACGAGGTAGAGGCAGCCAATGATCTTTTCTTTGTCGAAGGAGGGAGATGATAGCTGAGCCTCTTTTTCTGGAGCCCCAGTGCTGTGCATAATGCTCATTGTGAGAGCACCTGCAACGCAGAGCAACGTACCTACAATCTTGACTTTGCTGTACAAACAACTAAGTTTCACTCTCTCTAACCTGCAATTGGCGAATATACACTATGTCACAGAGCAGACAAATAGTCATTATCTTAAATCATCTACTTCAATGTATCCTTAGTACAACCTTTTGCACTTTCCACGCAAATCCCATGTAAAAAGAGCAAAATAGTCCAATTTTCGTGTTTTAAAGAAATGTTACAAATAATGAACTATATATAATGACAGGTCCGATTATATTGCTGTTGGCAAAAGCAGAAGTATTATCCTCAATGAGGCTTGGGGAGTTTCCCTTTAAATCATTTTCCAATGTTGTTTTACCAAAGTGAAGAAGTCCTCCAAAGGGGAATCCATCCGGATGACCGAATGGAGGGAATCCATTCTCGAAGAAGTAGACTAGCTACCTAAAAGTCCAGGCAATGACAAAGATAAGCGCTGGTGCAAGGTTTGGCATGGCTGTTGCCATTGCTGGTGAAGTGAGCTTGATACCCTTCAGAAAAAGGGTCTGGAATAAAGTCACCCTGGAAAACAAACATTTGAAGAGAGAATTAAGTATCAGACACCACAGTTGTTTCCCAGTTCTTTATTCAATATCTGTATACTTTTGGGTAATCTCCCAAGAACTTGATGAAAAAGAAGAGCACACTGGCACTCATGCATGTTGAAAATACTGAAAGAAAAATGAACAAAAAATTAAATCACTCATTTCATAAAGTTTGGACGACTCGGTTGAAGGAACCACTAATTTAACTTGTAGAAGGTAAAAGATGCCGGGCCCATTAAGATGATGGCTAAAAGAGACTCATGATCTGCTAAATGGCATCCTTCTACTCTCCTAAAATATTTTCTCCCAATTCTACTACAATATTTATAAATTGTCCTAATTACTTAACTCCCTCTTGTTTTTAATTAGTTGTTTGAAGAAGTCTAAAGACATTGCAAATAGAATAGTAGTTTAAAGTGATAACAGTAGTTTAGGAGTTTATCAGATTTTTCATTTTGCACAGATATTAATTTAAAATGGGATAAGAGTATGTACGGGTCATAAGATCATTAAACCCTAACTTGAATTACCTCCTTCTATTTTCGGATTGAAATTTACATATTTAAGTGCACAATCGATTCGGTCGGCCTCACGTTGAAAAACACAGGAAAAATCCTTTTGTTAGGTGAAGATCAGGACGATGTTTTAGCTATTTCCATCCACACACTCCACCTTAAAAGTGTTATTAGTACTCCAACTAAATAAAGGTTGATTGGGAGCCGGTTGTGGAAAATAAATAAAATAATATATATAAAGCTGATAATTGGAAGAACTATTCAAAAGATAGCCTTCCCTTCAATCCGCAATAGGAGATTTTCTTAATTAGCACTAATGGGAAGCTTTAGCTTCATCAACGGGCGAACTTTGAATATTAATCTAATACCGTCACACGGCACAAAGTGAGTGTAAGTTATAATTAATCTCTTGACTTGTTAATCAACAAGAGCTCCTAGACTATAGAGGAACACCGTTTCAGCGAACATCGATCCTAACCAGCTAGACTATAGAGAGGAACCGTTGATGACTAACTGATGAGCAGTACTTTTGTTTCGCAATTGTTCTTTCTGGAGTTTATTTCTTTCTTTTCTCTCTCTGTTTTATTTTCTAGGATCAAGATGGTTGATATGCTGCCAGTTATCTCTCGTATAATTTTCTCGCAATTTTCGTCGACCGGGATTAGAAAATTTTCTGTGCGGGTGATGTACTACAAGAATTTTTCAAGACAGGTTCCAACAAACAGAATAGACTACAGTACGTAATAGAAGAAACTAACAGAAAATTGAAGTCTCCGATCGAGATGTTAACGACCAGATGGTGAACTATGGTGTGCTTTTTAAGTTTGGGAAAGTAAGTAAAAGAGACGGGGAGAGAATCCTTGTTCCCCAACTTTGCAGCAAACAAAAAGAGAACGGTATTAATAAACCAAACAAAAACAAAAGATCTTCGGACGCTAGCTCATTGTTCAAAATATATAACGGGAGTGCAATTTGAATATGACGTTGAACAGGGATGAAATTGTCTTACCCTCCCAAAGAGATCAAAAACAGCTGCGTTATCAACTTCAAGCTGAATTTGTTGGGCCACTTGCTCCTGCATTACATGCGCAAAAACTTCCATTCATATGCATACCTTATGCTAATACAGAAACACAAAAATCATGTCAAGCATTTATCAGGAAGAGAGAGAGAGAGAGAGAGAGAGAGAGAGAGAGCAAAAACCTTTCAAAATAACTGGCCATGGGAGAGAGGACGAGGAAGGTGGCAAAGGAAGAGAAGATAACAATGGTTAGTGGGTTGAGGCCTAAAGACATCAGATAACTTAGCAATACCGAGTTCCCTGCATACACAACTTGCACCCCTATCAACCCCCCTACCAGTCCCACATCTCCGAATATATTCGTCTTCATCAGCTCCACCGTCATTCTCTTCAATCTTTTTCTCTCCTTTCGGACCTCCAAATATCTGCAAAACTATACCTGTCTCTCCCTCCTATCTCCCTCTGTCTGTTGCAAGGATTTTATCCTCTTCGCCCTTTCTCTGCAGCTTAATTTCCCGTATTGTTTTCTTCTTCATGCCGCATGCCTCTCCCTTTCGGTTTTCCTCTTTGTCCCATCTTTTTTTTTGGGGGGTTGCGTTGCTTCTGTCTACTTTTCTTGCGTATCTGCGTTTCAGGTTGTTTGAGCTCAGCTAACATTCATGGGCTTCTCTACCAGTCCTCTCCCCGTCCCTCGCGCGAAAAAATAGAGGAAAGGCTGGGGGAAGAAGGTAGGTAGCTTTTCTTCAACCGCTGACTCTCCCTCTAGATTACTTCTCCTTCTTATACTTCCTGGCTAATTCTTGTTCCTAAATTTGCTTCACTTTCAATTTTTGGTTTTATACTTAATTTAAGACCCTATAATTAGTCTATTTTAATTAGGGTTTGCATTTAGCAATTCATTGGTGGAGTAATGTTTGCCACGTTCGGTTTCAATTTCAAGCAAATATCTATCACATATGTCTATCACTCCCTTTCGTGTTTCTTCTCAGCCGATCAATAAGTCAGGCAAAATATTATATTTTTTTTAATTAATTTTACACGCGACTTGTTGATTTAATTTGATTTTCTTTCCAAGAACCAAAGTTAGTAATTTTTTATTTTGACTCAAACGCTTTAAACGGAACACAAATGACAAAATCCCCGGCCCCTATTTCAATCCCGTCCACATTTGCCGAGAGAGAAAAAATGCCATCCACATTTGACATATATATATATATATCTCTTCTTCAATTCCGAGGAACATTAATGATGTCAAGGTGTTTCATGTCTGGGGCTGATACATGAGGGATGTGTTCGTGGTATCGATGTGTGTAAAAGAAACTGTGAATACGATCATATATATATATTTTAGGTAATTAAATCTTGACATTTTACGATCTTATCTATTATATTTATCACATATAAATTTATTAATTATGTTACTATTAAATTTAGATACTTTATATTTTTAAATAATTTAGATAGAAAATAATTTTTTTAAAATATTGAATGAGAATTTTGTTTCTATAATTTTTTTTAGAAATGATTATTTTATGAAAGTAAAAAATCGTAATTTTAATGATTACAAAATTAATAAATATTTTTAAAATATTTGAAATTAATAGTTAATAATTATAATATTATAAAAATTAGGTGGAGTATGAAGTATAAACATCTCATGATTTATAATTAGAAGGTAAAATATATATATTTGCTTTTGAGCAAACGGTGTTCACGTTTTGCACTTGATGACTGTACGCTATGGCATGTTGTTGTTTTGCCACGGTAACATCTTTCATTCCCCAAAAGAGGGCAGGAGAAAACACGAAGGTGCCCAAATTGCATCAAATTACGAGGTTTCATGTCGGCACGTGCTCTTCGTTTCCCGAGTCTGAGCTTGTAATACTCTCTCTCTCTCGCTTCGTTCGTTCGTGTGAAATCACTATTTGTTCAAAAGAATCGAAAATAAAATTATGAAGTTGATTTAATTATTTTTTTATATTTTTAACTTTTTAATCTTTAGCTTAAGTGAGTAAGGGATCGAGATCCGTTACAAATGATATGATAGACTTTGGAGAGAAAGACACCACAGATGTACCACATTACAAAGTCTATGTCCAAATTTTTATATGAATATACTTAAATAGGGTAAAGTCTAATTATTTTTGTTTATTTCTCTTCAAATTCTAACATATAAAGATATTAATTTGTGAGTATGAAACGGACTAATTCTACACCAATTATATACTTCGATAACAAACGAAGTAGAAAGAGAGAATGAGCTCTTTTTCCAACCCGTTTACAAAAGTGTTTGTTTTCATAAAATTTTTATTATCATTATAAAAAAAATTCTCCTAACTTTTTTTATTAACTTTTTCATTCTCTCTCCTCAACTTTTCACCAACTACTAAAATTTTACTCTTAAATTTTAACAAAATTGGAGCCTTGAACAAGAGAAACTTTTGTGTTGAAATTACTACATTACTGTCCCAGCAATTATGGAGCCTCGAGCAAGAGAATCCGTGGAAGAGAGACGTTGTTGCTTACCACTCTTACGCAAATTGTACAAGTTTGCATTAGGTTCCCAGAATTTCAGTGGGACCCTAATTCAATTAAGGGCTGTTGGAGATCTTCCCGCCTTGTCAGCTACCAGGTCTTGGCCAAACCTAACGTTCCAGGGTAAAGGTGGGACTATGAAGGAAAAATCCGTGGAGAAGAAACGAGAGAAGCACGTGTATATGCCAAAATAGTATGCAGATTACCTTCTTCTTTTTTTCTAGGTGTATTAGACAGATTATACTCACGACTCACGGCAACCATTTGTAAAACGAGCCACTTTCTTTTCCTTTGACTTTTTTGTTTTAAGAAATCCCAAGTCTTTTTCTTCTTCTTTTTTGTTTTAAAATTCATCGTTTTGCGCAGCGCTTCGCTATTGCACGCCACATAAAAGTCCGAAATGTCGTGACTCTAAATTTGGAAAGCAATGCAAAGAGACCTCTTTAAGAGTCTCCAGAAATGCCTACAAAGACAGAAACGGCCTCATCCACTACTGCCAAAACTCATTTGTGCAAACTTTACCGTCCAAAAGAACCATGAGAGTGCAACTGCCGAAGGAGAAGACTATGACTCGTGGGCCAAACTCATTTCGGCCCTTGCCCAAGGTGGCTCCACCAGTGAGTTGGCCTTGTTTGAGGCATCCCAAACTCGCAACTCTGGCGCCAAACCCAATGGCCATTCCCTGGTTCACCTGGTCAGAGCTTCTACGCACCTGGGTTACGAGTCTTTTTGCCTACAGCTCCACAGCTACATTTTTCGATCTGGGTTTGGTTCCAACGTCTTTCTCTCCAGTGCACTTATGAGCTTTTACATAGGAATTGACTCATTAAGTGTAGCCCACAAATTGTTTGCTGGAATACCTCAACCGAGTGTTGTTTCTTGGAATACTTTGATATCTGGTTACGTGCACTCTGGGCAGTTTCGCAAGGCATTGCGTTTGTTTCTTCAGCTGGACAGGTCTGACCTTTCTGCAGACTCGTTTTCATTTACGGCCACCTTAGCTGCTTGTGGCCAATTGAGTTTTCTGCAGCTAGGCAAGTCCATCCACACCAAGATTGCGAAATCTGGTGTGGAATATAGCATCTTCGTTGCCAATTGCTTGATTGACATGTATGGTAAATGCGGCGTTGTTGAAGATGCAGTACAGATGTTTGAAAATGTCGACGGTAAGGACACCATTACTTGGAATACGGTTATAGCGGCGAGTGCTAGAAACCGAAGGCTTGAACAAGCATTTGGCTTTTTGCATCAGATGCCTAATCCTGATACAATCTCATATAACGAATTGATAAATGGTGTGGCGCAGTTTGGTAACATAGAATATGCTATTCAGATTATGTCAATTATGCCTAGTCCAAATTCATCTTCGTGGAACTCGATAATAGCAGGATATGTAAACAGGGACAGAGCAGTAGAAGCTCTGGAATTTTTCTCTACAATGCACTCGAAGGATGTCACAATGGATCAATTCACATTTTCAAGTATTTTAAGTGGAATTGCTGGTCTTTCAGATTTAACATGGGGAATATTGATCCATTGTTGTACCGTAAAATGCGGTTTGGATTCATCTACGGTTGTGGGAAGCGCTCTAATTGACATGTACTCCAAATGTGGGCAGGTAAAGAGCGTCGAAATCATGTTTCAGTCACTGCCCAGAAAGAACTTGGTAACGTGGAATGCGATGATATCGGGATTTGCACATGTTGGTGATTCTGGGAGAGTGATCCAACTTTTTGGGCAGCTTAAATTGGAGAGGTATCTAAAACCGGATGGGATCACATTTCTTAATGTTTTATCTGCATGTTCACATAGCAGAATGCCACTGGAGATTGCTATTCTGTATTTTGAATCGATGATAGATGACTATGGGATTGAACCAACCGCCGAGCATTGCTTTTCTTTGATCCGTCTTATGGGTCAATGGGGAGAGGTGGGGAGGGCGGAGAGAATGATATTTGAATTAGGTTTTGGGTCATATGCAGTGGTATGGAGGGCTTTACTAGGTGCTTGTGGGGTTTCCGGGGATCTGAAAGTTGGAAGGACGGCAGCTGCAAAGGTGATTGAGTTGGAGGGTAACGATGATTATGTCTATGTTATGCTATCCAATATCTATGCACGCTATGGAAAGTGGGGACATGTAAGGGAAGTAAGGGAGCTGATGAGGAGGAAAGGGGTGAGGAAAGAAGCTGGTTGTAGTTGGATTGAGGTGGGCACTGTCAATGCAAATCTTTTCTTCTTGGGATGAACTACTTTTACAATGCTACTACAACTTTATGTACTACCACTAACATCAGACATCAAATCTGAAGGATCCAAAAGTAGGCGCAACGTATTGGCAAGTAAATAGCACACCAATAGGAGAAGAAAAAAAGCAGCAATGTTTTCCGTGCTACTGAGGATGTTGTCGTTAAAACACATCAAATACTAGTTTAAAATCTTTCACATTTGAAAGTCTGGAGAGTAAAGTTTTGATGTATTTTAAACCTCAAAAACCAATTTGATAGCTTTAAAATTTTTAGACTCACTTGATTTTCGAACAAGCCCTACAGATTAACTTTGTATTTATGCCCCTGTTTTGTGTTTTTTTAACTTGTTGGTATCACCCTTATTCGAACAGAGTGACGCTTTTTATTGATAGATAGTTGGAATAGGAAGCGCTTGCAACAGTGGAAATTCTGCGAATTAATCCAAAGGCACTGCAACAAATTGGCTAGTAAAAAACGATAACCATAAGAGAGATACAGCCACCAGGAAAGCATGGGTGCCATAGGAAAAACAGGCTTGACCATTACACAAATATGAGTAGTTATTGAACAATATCTGAGTAGCAGGGAAGAATCGAAATCGGTTTCCTTCCTTTCAAGGTTCAACCATTATCTCTTAAAACTTTTGAAAGTCCGAAAAACAAAATCACAAAATCTTGCTGCAAGAATTTCCATTCCTGTGAAGATAATCTCTCGTCATGGTGGATTGTTATGTGAAGTCACCTTGGAACCGACAGACCAAGCTCTAAACCAACAGAGAATACAATATATTATCAGAACAAACATACAGGCAGAACCGTACAATTTAAATTGACAACAAAATAGATGGTGGCATTTATATCTCATCCAAGTGAACGACTCCTAAATGCCATGTCGAATGTGATGGATTCTGTGAATATGGTTAATGATGCGTTTTTACAAAAAACATTGCTAAACATTGAAGAATGACAAGAGACTCGCGACTTCTAAAGTAGCTTTCAAAATTGTTTTATTTTGTTTACATTGAAGCATAGATGCAGGGCCACCTCCAAATACAGCACACATGTCTCACGTACCATCAACTCCATCTGAGAAAAATAGCAGCTGTGTTACCATATAATTCCCATTCCCTTGTACATGAATCACACCACGTGAAACAAATTCAAGCTAAAACACCTAGGTCTGAAATAGCATTTGGTTATGTATTATATTCATTGATCTTGCAAGGTGACCTGCGAAATTCTTCACCTTGTTAAGATTTTCAATTTATAAGACCTTCACTTGGTAATTATCCCAGTAACTCTTGCTTGTGGTATTCTTGCTTTGCTAGCCCAAGAGCAACATACAACAGTGGTTATGCTTGAATGCAAGATGCCAACCTTTAACTCAACATATGTCAAAAATCTAAGAACAATCGAGATGGGAGCAAAAGAAAAGCTAATTCCATGAAGTATCCACCAAATGCTCCAGCCCACCCTACTGTCAAGCTCTACCAGTTAGCATTTGGTATGCGAGCCTATTCTGAAATCGTCCAGCAGCGAGTTAGCCAAGAAAGGACCTATTTGCCACATGACATATGAGAGAATGTCTAGCAACTCTTGAATTATGGCGCCAGACGAAAGCAGTAAGTCTGCGAAAAGTCCAATTTCTTGAAAGTTGTGCTTCACATTTAAATTTTTATCAATGCTTTATTTCTGACATTTTACTCGAGAACCCAACTACTAGCAGAAATCTAAGCTCATCATTTTCCAGATGAAATTTCGGTCCTTTGGAAAAGAAAGATTTTGTCAAGAATAGGTTTGGGAGTTTTTAAGCAGAAGGAATGTGAAGGATAATGCCTATCCATAGGGAAAGAAAAGTAAGACAAGGATAGATGTTGCTTGCGTTAATGAGAGAAAATGAAAAGAAAGGAGAAAGTACATTTTAACTCTATATCATTACGCCCCTCTATCTAATTCATAAGTTATGGTCGGAGGGCTACTTCTGTCAAGAAAGTTATCCACACAGAATTCCTGCCCTAAATCATCTTTTTTTGGGAGGAAAGGCAATACTCAAAGGAGCCGCAAGTTTCTTCACAAACCCGTCTTTCCCTACTTAAAAATCTCCCCAACAAGAGTATATACCTTTCCCGACCTTATTTCCACTCCTTTTCTGCTTCTGCCTCATTTGGTCGTGCTGCTATGATGTACTTGATAGACTCTGTGTTGAAAAGTGTGTTATCTTGTAATACAAAATGTCGTGAACAGACTTTCTAACTATATTGCGTGTCTAAATAGATTCTCATACAGGACAGAGCCAATACCAGTGGACACTTTATTTATAAGTTTTAAAGGTACAGTACAGCTGAACAGACTGCAAAATCATCTCGAATTAAGTCTTTAAACAAATATTGACTACCCAAATAACTGACCTAAACGGTAACAGGAAAGTGAACATCTGATGAAAATGCATAGATTACAAAAGCAAAGGAAACTTGCATATGTTACAATTGGGGACACCTTCCCCAAATAACATTCAAAGAGTATCAGTGCGTATCAATGATCAAAAAATTAACATAAACCTGACAAACAGGTTTTCTATCCTCATAAAACTAAATATTCTCATTTTCATACTTGATAATTGGCAGGTCCCAGCAAATTCCAATTTTATTTCTTTCAACCATACTCATCTTATGTGCCTGCAGGAACCAAAATACTCCAGTCAGATAGTAATAAGATCCTCCACCAAAGCACTTCCACCCCAAACCAGTACCCGAATTCATCTCACTCGTGAATAGACTAAACCAAGACCACGAAACCATCAACCAAAAAATCTAATAATGGACCTCAGTGTCGCTCCCATCGACATCTGAATAGCTGCAATGGTTATTTCTCCCAATGCAACTATAACACAATGTTGGTCTAAGAACACACCGTACGGACTTAATGGTCATTCTAACAAGCACATCAGAAATTTAATTAATTTCCAGCAGTTTCCATCTCCATCATTTTATTCCGTTTCAATTATAGTTTTCTGAACAAAATTTAAACAGAAGCAAACAATTGGACAAGTAGCAAGAAATTCAAAGCAGGGAGCAAGAAATCAAGCAATGAATTAAATGGGTGGTAGGAGAAGCAAGCAAAAGCTACTCACACTAAAGCAAACAACGATCTTTTAATTATTGTTACATGATACTAGAGGCCTGGAGAGGTGCAGCAGAGTGTACCCTGCGAGAGCGATCGGCAACTCCTCGATGTCGTGCTCAGGCAAGACGTCATTCTCGACACTGCCACCGCGCTGTGGAGTGGTAACAGGGACTGCACGCTACCCAATTCCACTGGACACCTATCACATATTATGGATTTAAAACAAAAGTAATCAGAGAACAAATAGCACATTTTTATGAGAACATCATATGAACTTAGAGAGAGGAGAGAAAGAGAGACCTGGAGAGTGAGAACAGTGGAAGAGGACTGGAAGTGGATCTGGAGGGGAGAGGGACGCGGGGAGCGGTGGGAGTGGTGAGGGGGGATGTACGAACGTTGGATCGTAAGGCGGATTTAATGGAGGATAGGGATGCTCTGTTTAAGATTCTATTGCAGGCTGAAGCCATTGAAGGATAGAAAACTAGAAGAAATTGAAGAAAAAGAAGTTCAGGAAGAATGACGACGTGAAATGATTCGGAAGAGGTTAAAGGGCTCACAGAGCGAGGGTTTAGGGTTTTTGCAGAAGAGGGCCGAGTCGAACTAAGGGCCTATTGGAGCTGCGCCCATGGGCTAAGTCAATTTTTATTTTATAGTAAAATACACACCACCTAGTCGCCTACCATTTTTTACTTTGTAATTAAATTATCACTTTTGACAAAATACACTCTAACTATTCATTTTAGACACTTCACACCCTATATTAAAATATCAATAATAATCTTGACCCATTTTGCATATATTGAAGATATTGTTGATAATTCATTGATTTCTCATAAGTATTGTTGTCATACGGAAGGTGCAAAATGACTAATACTCATAGACGGAATGCATAATGTGTCAAAATTGGTAGTTTAGGGCGCAAAGTGTCTAACATTAATAATTGGAAGGTACAATGTATCAAAACTAGTAGTTATGGTGCAACGAGTTAAAGACTTAGTAATTAGTGGTTGAAAAGTGTATTGATTTCTTTTTCTTGCTTGTTTTTTTTTTGTGGGCTGCGTAATTTTATTCTTCTTCTTCATCTTTTAACAAAAATAGACATACTTCCTTGAAGGCAAAAAGAACAAGAAAACCAAAGGAGGATGAGGGATTCAGGGCCTGTGACCCATAGTTGGATGGCATTAATTATATAAATTCTGGTTTTCATAGGCTAAATCAACTTTATGTTACACATCTCCTTTGTCTGTTTTTTGATAGTTAAATTATGGAATTGACTATGTAGACCAATACCGTTATAGTTTTGATTGGGTTTTTTTACATAAACAATCGAGATTTAGGCTTGCCGAATCGTTTTATGGCCGTGGGATAACATTGACTATAATACTACGTGAGTCTACCGTTGATTCTGAAAAGTTAAACAGACAGAGAAACAAAGTAAATTTTATTATTTAGGATTATAATTATAACAGTATGACACAAAGAGTTCTTTCGTCGTACTGAAACGACCACCTGTGTAGACTGTCAAAGAAGAGAGGCATATGTGAGGCAGGAGCGGATTTCTTCCCAATGAGGGAATTTCGAATGCTACATAAGTCACGGTCCAAATCAAGTCCATACAAATCAACAGTTATTATGACACGTCGTTTAATGAATAAAATCTTCGTAGCTTAGTGGCTCGGCTTAGCGGCTCCAAATCCCCCAAATTTCCTTTCTCCCTTCTTTCTCGCAAATTACCTTCTTTCTCACGCATATTCTTCTCGCCAAATTTTCTTCTTTACGACGCAAGCTTCTTTATTTCCCTTCTTTCTCGAGCAAATTCCTCTTCTTCCCTTTCTTTCTCACGCAACTTTCTTTTATTTTTTCTACGCCGCTCTTTCTCTCTCCTCTGTTCGCTGGAAAAAGGTAACTTCTTTTTTTCCCTCCGCCCACTTTCTCCAGACGGCGGCATAGTAACTAGAATTGTAGGAGAAGCTCTAGAGTTTCTTCGTCCAATATATCGGATTATTACCTGATAATTTGCAACTTTCGCTCCTGATTTTATTTGTCTTTTTCTCGGCTGATGAATGGAATTTTGTTGAGCCGACTTCCATGTGAGTAGAAATTAGAAAAGAAAAAGAAATTCATATTTTTTCCTCCGCCACTTTCAGAAGTATGAAGTTTTTTTGCCGTACAAAATTAATTCAAGTTTATTTATTTTTTTCTAATTAGTAGATACCGAGAAAAAATAAATAAAATGAAATATAAGAAAAGAACACCTGAATTAGAAACTGGAGTTAAGTCATTCTCAGGTGGAAGAAACGGATGCTTTTTTCGAAATTTTCTCGAAGTGGAAGATTGATGCATTCGTTGGTTACACCCACGAATTATTTTTCCCTTACAATTAGACACTTTAAATTTTTTTTTTTGGGATGTTTTAGTATAAACTTTGAATCATTTATAAGTTTTCAATGAATGTTTGCAACCACCTTTATATACTTCACTGATTGTAGCCACTGAAATGCGGCTGATAAAGCAATAGTTGATGGAGCTCAGAAGTGAGTGTAAATTAGGGCTGCACAACTGGAAATTCAGTTCGATTTTAGGACCGGAAATCTGGTCTTACATTTTTCATAAAAAAATACCTCATTTACATCAGTTAGCCAAATTGGAAGTTAAGAACAAGCCTTCTCAGTTTCTTTGCATTCATCATCGTTGTGGAATGGAGAGAAGAGAGGCTCGGCGGCGTTGTGGCCTGTGAGCTGTGCCTGGGAGGCGCTGTGGAATGGGGAGGCCATGAGGGGGGTTCGGGATTTCGAAGGGGAAGGGGAAGACACATTACTCATATTATTAGACTATTAGTAAAGGTTAGGTTTTTTTTAATAAATTCGGTCTGGTTCGATCTAGATCGGTCTTTCAAAAGATTTGGACCGAACCGGACAGTATTTATACAATTAAGACCGGACCGCAAATTCGGTCCGATTTTGTGCAGCCCTAGTGTAAATGGGTGAAAAACTCGAGAAGCCAAAACATGGAGCCAACAAACGGTTGAAAAGTGCGCTTGAAGACAAAAAGCGGTTGAAGCATTGGGGCGGTCACAAGATTGACACTCGCACATCTACCCAACCTATAGCTCGTCAGTTGCAATTACAAGATGAGTAAGATATACAATGAATATTATTATTCAGATTTTATTTTCTTATATGACTATTTCATAACAGTTTATTTTGTTCCCACTTAGGTATCAAGCAAAGAGAACTGCAATAGGGTGGCATTCAATTTACTTTCTTTTAAGAGAGACTATTTGGGGATGGTGGGTCACCACGTAGATTCAACAGAATCTATCAATTAACATATAACTCTTACTCAAAAAATCATTAAAACTTGAGTAATCAGATAATTAGTGCTGAAAAAGCAATCAGAGGCTAGGAAGTATCCATAATTCTAGTACTTGCACGACTTTCCAAGCATAGAATGTCAAATATTTGGAACTTTATTACTGTGCTACCATCGACCCATAAAGGAAAAGCCTCTATTTAGGTTGTGTTTGTGTTGTAAAATTTTAGTGTTGTAGAGACAGTATTCCATATTATAACTTTTACAGTTTTAAGCTCAGCGAAGAATATGAAGAATATGGCAGGGCTGTGCACTGGAAAGGTTTAAGAAATTGAAAGCAAATGAAGGACAACCAAAAGGTAAAATAAAAGAGGGCAATACGAAGATTTGAATATTAAAGTGCCCAATACCAGTCCTGGCTCATTCTGCAAGAATAGAAACCTCTCCCAACTGCATTTAGTAGTGCTCTTGACTCCGGCTAGTTTCCGGCAAATAGATGAAAGAGAGAGAGCGGTAATGGAGAGAGAGGATGTCGTGAGAAAAAAGAGAACTTCAGTCTCTCACGCGAAAAAGAAAATTTGGGAGATTTGGGAGCCACCAAGCCGAGCCACCAAGCCGAGCCACTAAGCCATGAAGCCTTTCTATTCATTAAATGAAGTATCATTATAATAACAGTTGATTTGTAGTGACTTGATCTGGACCATGCCTTATTAGCCTTCGAAATTATCTCCTTCGTACGTGAGGCTGATGGCTCATGGCTACTCCATTTTGGTGGGCCAATTTGAATGCTTGGAAGAAAAGCTCTTTCAATAATGGATAGATTTTTATGTTCGTATATAGCCTGGGGATTCAGCAATGATGGTCCAAAACAACGTGATTAGGCATCTTTCAAACAACAAAGTCTAATAGCCCTTAATTCAACGTCTAAACGCCAAACCCAAAGAAAAGGTCAGACTGGTTAAGATTTATTTTTTCACTGTTTGCCCCCCTCTTTTTCCCATGCGCACTTTTGACAACTCTGACTGCTTTTGCGATATTCCTTCCAGACCCGTTTTCAGGCCATAGTGGGTCGGTCAGCGTACATATAGAGCCGCGTTGCGGGAATCAGTGACCAAAATTGACTCATTTCATGGGAAATATACCGTAATCCCTTTGCATGGAAATGGCCAAGATGTTCGGTAGGAGTAAGGTATTTTGGAGTGCTCGTAAGCGTGAAGTTTTGGCTCTTAATTAGGAATGCTTCCTGACAGAAAACTGAATTCTCTCTGGTTTGTTGGGCAGATATATTACCTTGTATAGTAAGTGATACTTTGCTACTTTGGTTCCAGCCCCATATGAGGGCAAAGCATATTCTCTGCCATGCCGAAGAATTGGGAGTTGAGTTCCATCCCGCCCCCTTAGAAGAAGTGAATGTTTCATTTGGGTCTCTCACTTCTGGCCTCTCAAGTCGTGTCCCTTTATCCCAGCTCCCATAACAAGAACCTGCAACCTTTAATGGGGATTTCTAATCAAATAATATATTTACCAATCACTAGATTAACCATCGATGGAAAAGAAAGAATTTTCTTCTATTATTAAGCTTCCTTTAGTACGGCTGTTTCTACACCTATAACATAACAATTGAATAATACTCTACAGACTATAAGAAAGCTAATGGAAAGAGAAAAAGAAGTTCATGTACACAAAAGCGCACATAAAAATATTAGTGCCAAAGAAATGGTCAACTTGGAGAATCTTCCATCTAAGCCAATAGCTTTGTTTAAAGAATTTTCCGACTCCAACAAAGAGCTAAACTTGAAGTTTGGATTTGACCCGTAAAGAGCTTGAATTCCCCTCACGTCGTCCAGCTTCAAGTCCGCCTTCTTGGTCCTGGGACTCAAGCTTGGATACATAATAGCCTCCTTGACCGAAGTATGAGCCAGCCCAAGTATATGCCCAATCTCATGAGTAGCCACTGATTCCAAATCAACGGCCACCTTTGACTTCACTGATTGGAAATCAACCGCCCACGTCTCAGCTGCATCAAGGTGGAGCCTCCCGTTCTCTGGCGAGAAAGCATGAGCCAGCACTCCCAGCACCCCATCAAACGGCTGTCCGTCCCCATGATCTCCCAGATAAAATCCGATTCGGATATCCGCTGATTGGTAATCCCTAGTCTCGGTAAAACTCACTGGAATCACCGATTCCCACCGCGAAAAAGAACGCCTGAAAACCGCTCGAATTTCCGATAGGCTCAAGTAATCAATCATGTTATATAATGAGAAGGTGTATGTTAGCTTCAGCGGGGACGCTCGGAGCCACCGCGGTTTCCCGTTGAAGTACGCAAAGTGACGCGTCGTTTGCAACCTATGCGAGGCGTCGCTCATGCCACACCTCGGCGACATGATGGTCGATATGGTGTCGGAGTCGAGGAAGCCTGTGACGGGCAGTCCAAGGTTCCGTTGGTAAAGAATAACGGCGGACTCGAATTGAGCATCGAACATATCAGTGAAATTCTTGTCGGGTATCGAGAGGTAGCCGAAGCGGTTGAAGTATCTCTTCAGCTCCGACATGCCGTTGACGTGGCTCCCCTTCCCGGCGTCTATGAACCTATCGAAATCGTGCCAAGTGGCATTGTGGACGACAGTTATTACAGTTGATAGGTCAGGCGCTGTTCTGGCGGGAAAGCAAGGGCGGGGAAGAGAAAGGAAAACCATGAAGAAGAAGAAGAAGAAGTGAAAGAACACGTAAGAGTAGCCGAAACACAGAAACATGGTTATTTCGGTTAGTTATGTGGTGAGGGGATGAGAGCTTTTCGGATTGCTGGAAAGGAAAAAGCTCAACGAAGATCTTTAGAATCAGACAAAACTTCAGTAAAGAACAAAAAGGAAAAACAGTTTTCTTTTGAAATTAAATACTAGTTTGTTGAAGCTTGGCTTAGATGGGATCGAAGCACACACGGAAACAATGGGGAAAGCTAAGAAGATTCTGCCGTGCGAGCTTTTTCCATTGCCGATTCTGACTTTGATTGTGTCAGATTGGTGGGTTAACCACGTCGTACTGACTCTGTTCTAACTAGTTTGTGTTTTTATTTAATTTTGTATTCTCGGTAGATGAACGGAAATAGGTATCGGTTTCGTATGAATTTCTCTCTTCTTTCCGAGTGGAAAGTAAGAAGGATACTTTCATGGATACGTTTAAGAAATAAAATATATAGGGTTTGATTTGTCAAGTTTAGTCGAAAGCGGACTCTGTTGGTTGACCAGATTTGGTGATTTTTGCATCATCATCTTCTTAAATCGCTTTCTAGTGAGGGCTTTATTTGCTTCAGCTTATAAGTTACTGAAAAAAAACCATTAATTAACTGATGTTGGATACTCAATCACGCCAATGCATAACAAACGTAGACTTTGGCCACTTAGTTAATTTCTTTTTTTAGATAAGCCAAGATACATGCTGTTAGAATTCTAGTCTTAGTAGAATTAGGAAGGAAGACTTGTTTGTTTCCTATTTGGGTTGGGTAGTCTTTTACTTGTAGGATTAAAATTCCTAATTTCACTTGATTTTTAAATTTCAATCCTTTTCTATAATTCTGTGTTTATAAATAGAGGTAATGTCATAATATAGTAGGCTCCTTAATTATTAGGTTAAAATCAATCTCGTCTCCCTAAGTTTTAAAATGACAATTTGAGTACGTTATGTTCTAAACATGATCAATTCTCGTCCTCCATCTGATTTGATTGTTAAGCTAGATGGAAAAACATGCAAAATGATCAAAATACTCCTCAAAGACAAATTAAACAATAATTAATAATCAATCAATAAGCGTTCAAGTAGTAGTAGCACTTTGGCTTGAATACTAGTGTCCGTGTCACTAGCTAATTAGGCAACAGGGTTGATAGTGAAAGAAAAACTTCAATTGACATGATAAGGGACTACTTTCGATTGATGCTCGCAATTTTAGTGAACCATAAACCGACCTTTTGCAATTGTTGGTGGGGGAGGATATTGGAGTGCACAAAGTGGGATTTTACTTTCAAAGTGTTAGAAATGCTTAATCTTACAAATTTGGTCGCCCAAAGCATTGACTATTTTTTCAACAGTAATTCAACCAATACCAAAAAAATCGATTTTAATGCAAATTAATGACATGATGAACACGAAATTCCTCTAGTTCTCTATATATTGTGAGAAGTAAAAGAAAAAAGTCCATCGATTTAAAAAAGAAGGAGATGGAATGGAGGACTTTTCATAAAGAATAAATTGGAACTAATTGTTTGCACAAATAATATTTTAAATTAAAAGGAAAAACTTTTTTTCACTATCAATTCCCCCTTCCTTGAAAGGTTCTTAAGAACTGCGTGTCATAAGATCACATCACACTGTTTTGTTCCATTATAGACGAAAAGGAAGTTTTTAACACATTCTTCCAAATACGTCCCATATGCACTAAACCTCTAGGCCACCAAATGATGCGACTGCTTTTTTGTAAGTACTAATCTTCAAAATTTCAAGCAATACAAAAGACCATGTCTGATCAGCGAGGTAATCCTCTCTCTCTTTGTTTTTTGTTTTTGTTTGGTCGTTTAGGAATGCTCGCTTGCAACTTGCTAACCTGGACTGGAGTGGGACTCTGATCAATAAGCCCAATTATCATATATAGCAGTGACGCGAGATGGCCCATGGCTTCAAAGGTTCCATGGCCGCGTTGTGGAGACCAAAACACCACCTCTTTCTTTGCGCTTCCACTAAACCCACCTAATTACCTCAGAATTGTCAACTGTTTTTATCTTTATAGTCATAACCCGGAAACTTTGAGGCTTTTGAGCAGGCTAAGATCGCCCAATTATCATATATAGCAGTGACGCGAGATGGCCCATGGCTTCAAAGGTCCCATGGCCGCGTTGTGGAGACCAAAACACCACCTCTTTCTTTGCGCTTCCACTAAACCCACCTAATTACCACAGAATTGTCAACTGTTTTTATCTTTATAGTCATAACCCGGAAACGTTGAGGCTTTTGAGCAGGCTAAGATCATCTATGGGTGAAGGGAAACTATATCAATATTCGTAAAGGAAGTAAACGAGCCTGACCCACCAAAGGTCCAAACCTGCAACACTCGATCAAACGCAAAGAGCAAACATTAACAACCCCAAAAAATTAAATTTTAAGTTAAGTAACTTTCAAAGCGCTAAGGAGCATCAACCGACCTTAGCTCAGTTGGTAGAGCGGAGGACTGTAGTGGGGAAAACTCCTTTCGGATATCCTTAGGTCGCTGGTTCGAATCCGGCAGGTCGGAGTTAATATCTTTCTTTTTTCAGTTTAATCCCACTAATTATCCCGATGTTCCTAGATCGACCCACTTTGGAAGAAAAATTATCTCGATAAGCCAATTTCCACCCATGTCAACCATCAACCAAGGCCTCCCCACCAGATCTGTTTTCTATCTATCATGAAGGAAGCCAACAACAATTCAACCTACCCCAACCACGCATAGATAGATCTACGAGAGCCTGACAGTGTCCCATAAATGCCATCGGGGCTTGGATCCAGAATGCTCTGCTGAATGTTTCAGTGATACGCCTGGGTTCTTATCTCGCTCGCCCACCTGTCACTCGTTAAGAAAAATCTTGATCGGTCGGTAAAAAATAGTAAGAATTTTAAAATTTAGATAGAATTGAGAATATTTACTTAGATTTAAGTTTTATAGGTTATTGTGTAAAAGTTAAGTGAAAAGTTTTAAAAATCTTTAATTTTTGTTAGAATTTGTAAAAAAATGTAGTGATAAATGATTTGATATAATTATTTAATAAAAAAATATTGGAGTTAAGTGAAAAAATATTAAGAAAGAATATTTGTTATAATTTTTTTAAAAATATATATATATTAAAGTTTGTGTAAAAAAATGGTTAGAGATTGTATAAAAGATATTGATACGTAAATTTTTAAATATTATTTATTATCAATATAGTTCAATCTCATTATAATCTAGAATATTTTAACGGACCAACCGGGTTCCTTGTTGATAGTGGGCGATTTATTCTCAACGCACATATACAAGCTCACGTGACATCGCATTAGAGCTAAAGCTTTTTCGTCTTTTTGGGCCTTTATAATCCTCCGGTTTTTTTTGGGAGTATTACGAACCTTGCCGTCGTGTAAGAGACGGGGCAGAAGGAGCAGACAAAAAAATATCACATGACGAGATTTATGTCTCTCTAGTTCTTGTTCAAGACAAAGTAATATTGGCCATCTCAGTAATTTTCTAGTACAGTCTTATTTATAATTTGCGTTTTTTTAGATGAATTATAAACTGCTATTTTATTTAAAGTAAAAATAAATAGTACATCATCCTCTCCTTATATACAAGTGTGAGCTCTGTAATAACAGTCAACTAACTAATAAGCTTATCAAACTAACTTAACAACTTAACATTATTTAATATTCTTCCAGCAATTGCTATGAAGCGATTAGAGAGAGGGAGGACAGACGTTTTTATTTTTATTTTTTTTGGGTACGTGGAAGGACAGAAGTTTATAAAATATAATAAAAGGCTTGGGTAGATTTTTCCATTTTCCAATTTCTTAGAACCAGGTGTAATAGATATACATATTTCTATTTTATTACCATAAAGATATAAAGGATACCAATGTTTTCTTTATTTTTCTTGTCTCTTTTTTTTTTTTTGAGAAATTACACTTATCACCTTCAAACTACCATACATTTTTCACTTTGCACCTTAATGTACCACTTTTGTCACATTTCACTCTCAAACTACCATACCCCAACAATTTGCATTCTTCGTCTATAATTTTTGTCAAGTGAAATGGAAAACCAATCACGTGCGTCTCACGTGACTTTTTCCTAATTGATCTTCATTTTTTTCTCAAGTGATAATTACATCTATCACTCTTAAACTACTATGTTTTTTTCACTTTGCACCTTCAAAATACCATGTTTTTTTTTTCATTTTGCACCTTCAAAATACCATGTTTTTTTTCATTTTGCACCCTCAAATGAATGGGCAAAATGAGAAGATCATGTGGGAAAAAAGTCACGTGAGATGCACTTGATTAGTTTCTAATATAAATTGACAGAAATTATTGTCGGAGGGTACAAACTGTTGGGGCATGGTAGTTTGAGGGTGAAATGTGACAAAAGTAGTACTTTGTGGTGCAAAGTGAAAAATATATAAAATTTGAGGATGATAAATATAATTATCCATTTTTTTAAGGTGATCAACCCGTGAACATTTTGGCCTCAATCATTAATTCTGCAGTCCACTAACTATGAAGACAGAAAGTGAATCTATTAGTCCAAAACTATCATGGTGTAATCCTGCCTTTCTCTTTCTCAAACCTTATTTTAAGTTAATGGACCGTTCTTTATCATCATTGCATTAATTCACCATTCTAACTTTCGCTTCTTTTTTTTCTTTTCTTTTTTTCCCTTTCTTTATTCTTCCATGCGTGCGCGCGCGGCTGCATCAACTCGTATCTCTACTATCTCCCCCACTCACTCCCTTTTGCGGAGAAAAAAAAACTATTCTGTCTTCTTCTTGTTTATGGTCAACAACTCTACAATACATGTTCATGAACCAAACCCTACGCCTATGTTCACAATCGATTAGTAAAAATAAGAAACCCTCATGCGGCCTCACCCCATGTTGCTACTTTCTAGTTGGCACAAAAGCCTTTGAATTATTATTATTATTATTATTTTAAAATAATATTGTAAGAATTGTATTTCAAAAGCTAGAATTGATAATATTCCTACGTATAACTCAACCCTTTATCAGGTTGTAAATGAAAACTAAGGAATCTCATAATGAGGTTAGAGAAACTACTAATTACTGCATGCTCGACGGAAGAGAGCAGTGATAAACTAGCTAACGGAACAAAAGTGTTTTCAAAACTTAGAGCTGCGTGTACTTCATTTAAGACTTGGATGACAACGAGAATATGTCTGATATTTCTAAGTTTTCCGATTTCCCTTGCGAATAGAGCTTAGTCAAACCCCGTTCAAGTAGAGGTTTATGAAACCCAGCGCTGCCAGAGCGTTGTTTAGCGTGACAGTTCATGAACTTCCTCACTCGTGGTACTTCAAGTACGGCGCGATTCACTGCGTTTTGATAACTCGCAGAGGCTGTACAGATTGTCGAGCGTGCGTCTGACGATGGAGCACATGCCATTAATCAGAGAATCAAAGATGGGTGTAGGTAGTGCAAATATACATCTTGACTCGAGGTGAGTAATGATGCCCGGCCCTTATCACTTATCAGATATTTAATTTTCGTCGTATATAGTTGCGTCGACAGCTTTAGTTATAAAAAGATATTAGAATGTCAGTATCCACATGGGTCCATGCTTTGTTCCTAAGCAAACAAACCCCCCTCGCCTCGAAGACATGCTTTGCGTCTTTTAATAAAGGGATCAATCTCAAAAGATTATGCTACAGACGCTATACCCTATTAAACTGTGGTAGCAAATTTACTTTTGCGGACAAGTATGTTTGGCCAATCATTTACTCTTGAGACTTTATTTCTTTAATTGTTAAAAATATTCTAATAGTAATGAGAAAATTAAAAAAAAATCACATTTTATTATATACATTCCCATCGGAGCTTTTGTTTTTAGGGAAACATATAAATAACATACATGTGTTTTTTGGTTAAATTGGTTCCTAAATCCGTATTTTTTTAATTTTTGGATTCAAGACATGTACTAGCATCGGAGTCGAGACCCCATCTTATTAGTTACTCACAATCTTTGATTAAGGCCTAAACGGCACAAGCCAAATTCAAATCTTAGTCAATATCATAGATAGTAGCATGTTTTTTAATTTCTCTATAATTTAGTACCTGCCTTCCACGCCCGCTAAGACCCACCGAAATAAGTACAAAAGCTCACATACTTTATAGACCCCGAAATTAGTTGATGTGCACTTAAATTGGCTTAGTTAGAAAAACAAATATAATACTAAAAGAGTATTAATTCCTAAGGTGTGGTTACATGACTTAGGATAGAACTTTTCAACTGGAAATGTCTTAAAAGCTCTATCCACCGCATGCATACCATACCAGCGACTTTAACTGTTACTTGCGTAAATTTTAAAATGTAACCGAGCGCATCGAAGCACATTCGCACTTCCCAGCGAAATTTTTGCCCTTATAAATCGGATTAATTAGTGATTAATATTTGTCTTAAAGGAGCAGCAAACTTTGGTGGACGTTAATGGTTAATGGTTAATGGTTAATGGTTAATGGTTAATGGTTAATGACAAGTAATCAGTGAGAGGGGGCCTCATTACAACCCTTCTTTTAAATGCATTCCTACTTTGGGGATCCATATCTTTGTCAAACCTAACCTAATTAGTCCTATATTAGACGGCTACTTTCGTTAATTTATACAAAGGCCAAAAAAAGGACTTGGGAGTTTTATGCAAATACCAATTGTGCCCCCACATAACGGAGTCGCTGTTCAGTTAGGTATGGTGGTGTTTGTTTGTGAAAATTTTAGGGACGGTTCGTTTATGCAGTATTCTCAGGATTTTTTTGTGTTCTCACAACACAAAAATTCTACAACCAAACATCTTTTCTAACTTCACATAGAAAAAAACTAAAACACGCATACCAATAAAATTAACATCACCTAAAAATTTTCAAAATACAAAAAATCCTCACAACACACCTAACCGAACACACTAGAGTTTTGGAAATTTTAGGTATTGAAATTTGTGAAAAATTATAGATATTTTATAAAAAATTAAAAAGAGAAGATTTAATTAAATAATATAATATTATTTTATAATTTAATAAGAATATATTATTTTATTACGAGTTCCTTGCAAGCTATAAGTTATAACCCGGAGAGACTCTCTCTCTCTCTCAAACACATACATTCCAGAAATACTTTTCAAATTGTTTTTCCTTTTCGGGAAAAACGTATTTTGCTGTTTGCAGGTCCAGATTTTCTTTGCTCTACTTTATAATTTACTACATTGAGAACTAATTAATGAAAATGGAAAGGGAAGCGGCAGTCAAAAAGAGCTTCGTTCCGTCACACATCCAGTCTTGCTCTTACTCTCGCTCCCTTGAAAACGTACGCAGTTACGCACCATTCCAGAACTCACTCGCAGTGATTCGCTCGGAGAGCATCAATTAAGGTTTCCTCCGCCACAATCCGCGCTCTCAGCTCCTCAACTCCACATTCACGTCATTTAAGCTCATACGCCCTAGCACTCTCAGCTCTCTCATAGTGACCTGCAGCTGATGTTTGGGAATGGCATTTCCGTAAATTGTGTGATGAAATCGACGGCTGAATCTAGGTCTTGATGGGCCTGGCTAAGACCTGGAGGTTTAGCTTGATATTCGCTAACAAACTGGCTCTGTTACAGAACCAAAACGGGTGCAATAACAAGAACAGTGTTCCCATTAAGGATGCCTGCTGGGGATCAACGGCGACGGCGTCGTTTCAGAGGAAGCCGATTTCGTGGTCGGTGTTCTGCGGGTTGATGCTCTTCGGCGTGGGCTTGATTTCGCTCTTCACCGGCCACGTCGCATCTGATCTTGAATGGTACTCTCAGCGGTTGGTCAAGCCAAGCTTGTACTCTAAACTGGTAAAAATTCATTTCTTTCTTTTTTCTGCCTTAGTTTGAAGTGAATCGAAGTGGTATTGCTTATAATAATCGCAAATGTAATGTGGAATGCAAGTCTCAAACTTTTGCTTATGTAACGTTACATACGTATTATTATTTCTGTCGAAAATTGAAGGATGGGAGTCAGCGTGAGCCAATTGAGATATGGAAATCCAAGTACTCAAAGTACTTCTATGGCTGCAGCGAGCGAGGCCGCTTTTTCCGAAGTAAGTTCATTTCTGAGTTAATTACTCTCGACATAATACTCACGAAAGCAAAGGTACAGTTACATATCAATCGACATGATTATTTTAAAACAATAATTTTGAAGTCATAGTGTTGAGTGGAAAATTATTTACTGGTCAGATATCCTGGACTTATTCTCTGTGGTCTCTTTTTAACCGTGGCCGTGTTCTCGTGAATCTGTGTGCCATATCCATAAATTGAAAACACCTATGCTTAACATCAACGCTAGTTTTAGTTTGACATCCGACAAAACACCTACCTATTTTCATCTGTTTCTCTGTTAACATTCCTATGAAATCTAGCTGCTGTTAAGGAGCGAACGTCAAATGGCTATTTGCTTATCGCGACAAGTGGAGGGCTGAACCAACAACGAACTGGGGTAAGTGAAATCATCTTATGTTCTGCCAGGCTTTTACCTGAAAAACATCTTGTAGAAGATACCTTATTAACATTAATGACATCAACATAGGATAGTATATTTCCCAGCTTTACTTCTGTGTTTGTTCCAACCAATTAATTCTAGCTTAGTTTTACTGATGGGAGGTTGGATGGGGTCCTGTCTTTCTGTCCTGCCAATAACTTCTTACTTTTCCCCCAACTGGTCATGTTAGCTTAAGGAGATGACTAAATATGCCCTGCACTCAGATAACAGATGCAGTAGTTGTCGCACGGATTCTTAATGCTACGTTGGTTGTACCTGAGTTTGATCATCATTCCTACTGGAAGGATGATAGGTAAATATTCTGAAACCCACTAGGAGTAGCATTTGATTGTGATTGTTTGCTGAACTTCCTGATAATAACCTTATTGAGTGCATCTTATTTGGCATGCAGTGACTTCATCAACGTTTTTGATGTTGATTGGTTCGTTTCTTCCCTTTCAAAAGATGTGACTATCGTTAAAAGGGTTCCTGATAAAGTCATGCGATCAATGGAAAAACCTCCTTATACAATGCGTGTCCCAAGGAAATCTGCCCCTGAATATTATCTCGATCAAGTTCTCCCTATACTCTTGAGGAGACGTGTAAGGCCACTTTGCTTGGTTTTGCCTTTTTGGGTCATTTCATATACGCATAACCATACGTTTGGCTTCAAAATCATTTTTAGCACAACTACAAGTATCTTTAAAGTCTGATCATTTTGAAATTCTTTTTGATGTGGCAATATGTTTCCCCTGTAAAACTTTCCATGTAGCATTCTGGCAGTGTAATCTATGTTCATAATCCCTGATCTAAACTGGTCTTCTGTTTGGTACTAAAATTTCGCTGTGAGGAAATTAACTGCCAGTAAAATTTTCAGGTTGTGCAATTAACGAAATTCGATTATAGACTTGCCAATAATCTCGATGAAGAGCTACAAAAGTTAAGGTGCCGGGTTAATTATCATGCCTTAAGATTTACAAAACCTATACAAGAGCTGGGTCAAAGACTTGTTTCAAGAATGCGTGGGATGGCAAAACGTTTCATTGCAGTTCACCTGAGGTTTGTCTCTGTAACTTACAACTACAAGATTGAACTCATGATTGTAAAATTTACCTGGCATGTCAAGGGCTTGGTTCGGTAGATGCTCAAACATCATCTGCAATCAATGTAATATCTGCAGACGTGATTCTGTATATATTCAACCTTTTAATCTTTTTTCTAATTAAAAATTCACTCTTCTTAGCACCTATGAAAATCAATAAATTATTGTTGCATTTGCAAAAATTAGATAAATATTTTTGTCTAATATTTAATGAAAAACTGTCCTGCATTATATTTGAGATCTTTCTGACTTTTCACCTTGCCATGTCGGTATAATATCTTTTCATCATATGGTTCTAGGCCATAACTGAGTGAGTGTAAAACTAAAAACCATCCTTTACAGATGCTCATAAAATGGTTATAGGGTTAACATGAATTTGGGTGATCACCATGGGAATATGAGAAAGGGAGTGGGAGAATTGTTTTTTATTCTTTGGTGCTAGCTCTGAACATCCAAGGCACCAGCTTGGATGTGGCTCTGTTATTTGCATGTACACCATATAGTTTAAGAAATGGTCTACCAGCCTTTTCCCCCCTCATTCATTTATGGAAGAGGAAGGTGGAAGTTATGAGCATCTGGAATTTGGATTCGTTCCATTCCATGCTTCCAGTTCAGATTTTATTTCGAGGCTTATTATTGTACCCCTGAAAATATTGGATGCTGAGTGATGCGAAATTTTCCTGAGTGTGCCCTTTTTTTTATTGTACAATTGTCTGGGGGAATATGCCTTTGGACAATGCTTTTCCCCCCTATTTAAATATTTAATAAACACTGTTTCCTCTTCAGTTTTGTGGTTCATTAAAATCCCTTGTTCACAGATGAATTAACTGCCATGAGGTAACAATATTCAGAGAACATCTAGTTTAACTTTTCCTGAATCTGGACCGAGTATTGACCTTCATGCAGTCCAATCTGAGAAGTTAATGATAAGACCACTACTTTCTCAAGTCTTTACCTCATGATATTTGTAACATGCATGTCAATACACTCACCAGCTTGATGTGTTTGCGCATGGAATGTGCTCTTATGTTTCCTCACTTATGTCTTGATTCAATAGTGGTTGAAACTGTTTATTGACAGGTTTGAACCTGATATGCTAGCATTTTCTGGGTGTTACTATGGCGGGGGTGAAAAAGAGAGATATGAGCTTGGTGAAATTAGAAAACGATGGGCAACATTACCGGTGAGATTGCCTCCTTACATATTCTTTTGAAGTGCGTGCACTTCCTTTTTGTTCTATTATACTTCTGAAGCTGGATGCTACTTATTTATCCCATCTAATGATCTTTGTTTCAAATGGCATCTCCTCTCCTAAAGAAGGTGTGGAGTTGTGGAAAGTGAGGTCATGGTTTAATCTTGTTTTTTTGTTTTTTTATGGGTTTGTAATTGCCCATAAAGAAAATTCTACATTCTCTCAACTGTAATCTGAAGTATATGTGTTGCATCTTTCCTTGTTATTTATGCAGGATTTAAGTGCTGAGGGAGAGCGGAAGCGAGGAAAATGCCCACTTACTCCTCATGAAGTGGGTTTGATGCTGCGTGCACTTGGTTTTGCAAATGACACTTACCTTTATGTGGCATCTGGAGAAATATATGGTGGGGAAGAGACTCTGCGGCCTCTCAGGGAACTGTTCCCTAATTTCTATACAAAGGAGATTCTTTCCGACGAAGAGTTGAAACCTTTTCTCCCTTTCTCTTCCCGCCTTGCTGCTATTGACTACATTGTCTGTGATGACAGTGATGTATTTGTCACCAATAATAATGGAAATATGGCCAAGATTCTTGCTGGCCGAAGGTAAGAAGTGTAGTCCATTTTTTTCCTTACCTTTGCGAGGGACTGAAAAACTTTTATTGTCAGACACTAGTGCTAACAAATTCACTATAGTAACCAAAACAAAACATGAGAATGGTGGATGTTGCTTGGAATATCTGGAGATACTTGTAAATGCACTGACTCTGGGAGATAATTTCATTGTAGACATGTACTGGTGCTTGCTTGGCAATTCAGAAAAATTTTGCCTGCCAATTTATCTCTTCTTGAATTTTTTGTTTTTGGGAGGCAATGATTAGACAATAGTTGGCATGAATTAGGAAGAAATATATACAAATCCTTTTTAAGATTAGTGTTACATCTTATCAACAGTTTCTTAGTCATTTGTGCTGCATACACTACACGAGTCTTACAGATATATACTCTCCTTTCTGATGTGGTGGGCAAAAACTTGCGGACCTGATGTTTAGTTGACACTAGCTTGTGGTGTTTGCCACACATTTTTAGTTTGTCACTTTTGTTGGTCTCATGACTCTCATCTATTGAAAGTCTAAATTCCAATCTAGCATACATGCTCATCGTTTTCTCTTTTTCAACAAACAAAACTTTTGCTCCTGATATAGGTATGTTCCAATTTAGGCCTATCCATTAGAAAGCTCCTATATCATTTATAGTTTTTAATTTCGAGCAATATAGTCCTATTCGTCAGAAATAATGCTGCTGCAGAAATTTTTGATATGGGTTGTCTTTACATATGCCTTGTCATCAATTTGTGTGATGTCAATGCCAGTTTGAAAGGATATGTTGTTCGAACTCAACATTTTCAAGGACCAAATTGGGACTTGTTACAGTTTGATACTAAAGTATGATCTACCTTCCTTTTCCTATGAGGTTTTCCTAATATTTACTAACCAAAAAATAAAATGACTTTTTCCTTTAATTTAACTTTCAATGTCATATCTGTGCTGTGCCTAGGCTAATGAGCTATAGCTCAATAGCAAGAGTTGTTATCTTCAAGTATTTAGGACAATTGACTCTTCACAAGATACAAACTAAAGTACGCACCAAATGGTGCAGAACACAGGTGGGTGTTGTCCAAGTGCTGTAGATTAAAGATTTTAATAACCATGAATCACTCTGTTGCTGAATGTGATGAACCTGGTTTCTGCTAGAAAATATTTCTTTTGGAACCCCTGCTTTCAACTTTTAGGGTGCAGAATTCAAGAGTTTGATGTGCATGTTATCTCATCACCATAATTCTGATCTGTATTTTGCTTGGGTTGTTGAGTGTTCTTATATTTTGTTATTTCTCTTGGGTACAATCTGAACTATTTCTTGTTAATTTCATTTCTTGGTTGAAAGGAGGTACATGGGTCATAAGAGGACTATAAGACCAAATGCAAAGAAGCTTAGTGCTTTGTTCATGGCAAGGCATCAGATGGATTGGGATACCTTTGCAAGAAAGGTAAAGTCATGTCAAAGAGGATTCATGGGAGAGCCGAACGAGATGAGACCAGGACGAGGGGAGTTTCATGAATTTCCGGACTCTTGTTTATGTGAGAAACCATTCAACGATGATGATGCTAACGACAATGGAGATCGTCACCCCAAACAAGTTGCCATGAAATCTGTAAGAAAAAGTAAATCAACTTAAGCTGAAGAGAATCAAGGTGAGAAGAGTCTACACTGGAAAATAGAGATAGGGCAGAAGAGCCAATGGCCTTGGCAGACAGTGAGGGAGATGAATTTCTTTCAGACTAAGAGCAGAGCTGAGGGGAAAGGGATCGCATCAGATAGACAAAAAAAAAAAAAAAATAAAATTCCCAAGCCAATGTTGGTGGAATTAGTTCTTGCACTGATTGGAGGTGGCAATTCCTTCGCTTCCCGTTCACCTTTAATATGTCGATTTCTTTGTCATGCCAGGCCAGCATTTTACCCCAAGGAGCACGTCAACCAACCGTGCCATATAGTTGCTATCAAATCAGGCTTTGGATTGCCGAATGCACTGATTGGATGTATAGGCCTAGAAAGGAGTGATGAGCTGCAAGTGTCCATAAATAGTTTCTTTTGGTACATAGAGGCAGGTGTTCTGGAAACAAAATGTTCTGGAGTGTTGACCTGTAACTCTCTGTTCTCATGTTTAGCTCCTCTCAGTACACATGCTCCGACACCAATAACTGAGCTAGCAGGTGTCAGCTATCAAGTGCTACTCTACAGTTCTACACAATTTGGGCACTCAGTACATGATACTACCTTAAACGATTGCCTAAAAAACAACCTTTTTCTTTTCTCGGCAAATATATTAGGTGGTTGAGGTACATCATGAGGGTATAGACACCCCATCGGCATTACAGGCTGTCTTAAGAATATCAGAACTCTGTGCAGGTCCAACTATCTGGTACCTTGCTGCCGATTTGGTCCAACTATCTGGTTCCTTGCTGCCCTTTTAACCAAAAGATGAGCCATGTGATTTTGCTTCCTTGGGACCCATTATGAGTACCAAAAATTGAACAACATGAGTTGAACGTATTTCCTTTGCATCATCAGCTATCACTATCTGAGAACGTATTCATGGTTCACTATATTGGCTTTAAAGGAGATCGTCAACCCAATCTACTCGTGGTCTCTGTTTACTTGGGTCATTTCCTGTGGTCTTTTACTGCAAAATACAAGTACATTCCCCTGTATTGAAATACACTGATCTAATAGCAAGCACAGCCAATCACCACGAATCGCCTCGCGATAATATCAAATGAAATTCACAATCGCTAACAGTACCCACAAGTTAATAATTATTATTTTTACTCTATATGGTCGATCGAACTACGAAAGTCGATAAAGACCTGCCAGTCTGAGAGTAACAAAGTAAGAAGAAGCTGAACCATGATTTAAAATGTTTCCTAAAAAAAAAAGTGCACCTGGTCACAAGGCGAACAGCCACATCTAAACACACCAATATCCAAGGAAACACAATGTATGCTCGCGGTACAGGCAAATAGAGCGAAGCACCAGCGCTTGTAGGAGTCCCCTTACCTAGGGGTGCTCGTTTGCACTCACGGTGCGGTGACGGTTATCGTTAACCACCCTTAATTGAGACTTGAGATGATTATTGATTATGTGACATACTTTTATTGGGTTTTTGTTGGAATATGTTGGTTTGTCACATTGTTGGACATTTATTAGACTTTAGTCTTTATGTTTGAGTATGATATTATGTTGAACTTTTAGACAGCTTATTATATTTGTTATGAGTATTAATGATTATAATATTATGTTTGAATAAGTTATAATATTTATCCATTTGATATGATTAATAATTATAATATTATGTTAAAAATTTAAACGGGTTATAATATTTGAATGATTATATTTGTTGCTATATGGATATCAAATAGTTTAAAAAAGCCCAAGGAAAACAACCCAAAATAGTAAACAACGAATTTTTTTTTAAAAAAAGCTCTTTTTTTAACCCAACGATTAAACAATTTAAGCAGTTATCATCTTAATCGTTACTGTTACTATCGTTACTAGCAAGGACAGTTATTGTATCTTAACCCAACGATTAAACAATTTAAGCAATTACCATCTTAATCGTTACTGTTACTCTCGTTACTAGCAAGGACAATTATTGTATCTTAGTGGAGCGGTGACGGTGTCAAATATGTGATTCCATCAATTGTGGTGACGATTTTCGTCAAACCGTCACCTACACTACCATTAATCACTCATACCCATACCCTTACCTCCATCTGTTTCTTTTAGTCTATACCTACACCTGTTTCTTTTACTCTATTAATATAAGGCTCGCTTGGGACAAAAAAAATGAAGTGGTTAAAGAAGCTAGCATCTGTAATGTACGAAGAAGCAACATCTTATGATTTAATAATCTACAAACTCATGAATTCAAGCCAAATTACACGAATTATTTTTCATATATAACCTAGGGCATGGAAAGAAACTAAAACCAATATTATCTACTGACTAGATTTCAACTACGCCACAGGTAGCAAGAATTTCCATTCCTAACTCTCCCTACTATAAATATGCACAATCTAAGCTTGTTGTACTGGTCATCCGACAACTGAGATTCTTTGAATCGGAACCCTTCATTAAAAAAGCTCCATCAGCCATGGTTACCCTGTCAAATAAAGCAATCAGTTTTATAAATGCAGGTTTACATACGATACTCACCAGAGAAGATTTGAGATTGCCACGACATAAAATTGGGAAGTCAAAACTGAATTCTCAGATTACATCTTACCCCTAGATCCATTCCTGTTCTGACTTTTGTGACCCTTGTCAAACGAAACAGAAGAAATCTTTGTGATGATCAATGAGCTTTGCAATCCTTCTAGTAGCTGCAGCCAGAAAAATCAACAAGCACAAAAGGCACATTAAGAAGCTACGTATATGCCTCAAATACTGCCAGAAAATTAAGAGCAGGTGCTTAAGTTCACAAATCATGACATTCATCGTTTTAGAAAGTATGATCCATGGGTCAGCAATGCTATAATTCCAGTCTAGAGCTTTTCCTTTTACCTTCAGTCAGGTGCTACCAATCCCACAGAGAGAGCCACATTAATAAAATAAGTTCTTGATTGGGAAGAAAATGATAGCAATTATAAGAGCCAATTCTTGAAAACCCAGACCTTGAAGCAGACATTTTTTCATTAAAGTATGCCGTGGTATTACAAAAAGGCACAGTTAGTCATAATGGTCATTTATGAAGTATGAAGTTATTTAATCCACATACACTTAATATAGCCTATCTTCACCTTAGCAGCCGCTAAGACTACCATGTTGAAGCTTGACCATGAAGATCTAGCAGAGAAACCTAAATTGGTCAGTATGCTGCACCAGACACATGCAGCCCCTCTTATTTGCAAAAGCAATCACATGATCACATTTTCTCTCCTACCTAAAACCAAAAATCTAAAGACAACTAATAGCTTCAAAGAGGCAGGTGCTACCTCTAGATATTACCTAACAAATTTTTTTTTTTGATAAATAAGCCAATCTCATTAGAAAAGTGAGGACAGTACAAAGACTATACCGCAACCACTATTCTAAACAAGCAAGAAAACTAACGAAATCAAGAAAGGGGCACCCAAGCACCGAGTTCACCCAAGAGAACACCTAACAAATTTTAATCTAAAACACTAAGGAATCTTTTAAAAATGGTTTCACAAATATATGCGCAAAGGACTAAAACTTGCAAAGGCCAGCGCTGACAAAAAATGGGGCTTGTTACCACATAAGGAGAAAAACAATAACGAATTGGTCTAAAATATGTAAAAAAAAGGTACACAGGAAAATGTCACATAAAATGCGATAACCATAACAAACAATTCTGTTGTAATACTTGATCCCTTGAACTGCTGCTCTTTTGTAATGTGGCCTCAATCTACCAATTTTGATACTTGGCACCCAATTTCAAACTCTGAGTGCCACATTCACTCTCCATCGTCTGAAATGTCCAAGGTTTCCTCTCACCCAAAAAGACCCCCCCCCCCCAAAAAAAATAAAAAATAAAAGGAAAGGAAAACAACAATAAAAGTACTTAAGGCATTTTAGTTTTAGATGAGGATAATTCAGACATTTCAGGTACAACAGGGTGGAATTTTAAATGAGTGCCAAAATGCATTACAAAAGAATGACAGTTCAATGGGGTTTAAATTCAAATTTCCCTGTTCACTGGCAAGTTACACAAACCACCAGTGGGTCATAAGCCCATGATTTCTCCCTTCACCCTGTTTTACAGGAAAGAGATACCATTTAAGCTGCTATTCATTAGCAACAAGAAGATACCATTTAAAATAGACAACCATCATCAAACACTTACTCTTGATGTCGGTTGAATTCTGCGATTAGATCTACGAGGCTCAACAACTTCAGAGGTTGTTTTTGCAGGCTTATTGAAGACTTTGTCTTCTTCAATTCTACCCAACTTTCCACCAGCAGGTGCAAGTTTTCCCTTATTCACCCTTTCAGATTTGGTGTTTGATGTGGAAACTTTCCTGGAGGTTCCATCTGCTGAGGGAACCAATGAAGAAAATAACATTGCGCCTTCTACTGCTCCCTCAGTGCTGGAAAGAGGTCCAATTTCCAACTGGTTATTCTTTCCAAAAGCATTCTGCAAATGTCTGGCAGAATCCTTGCCTTTTGCAGAGTGTTCTGTCAGGGTGACACCTCCAGGACCAGACACTGCACTCAACAGGTTGCCCTTTGCTGGAATAGTTCTACCAGAGACACTTTCTGGTTTTCCAGACTTCGCAGCTCTGGACTTGGTTTCAGCTAGTCGTCTTTCCTTTACATCACTTTTAGAATTATTTTTCCATCCACGAGATCCTGATCCTTGAGGCATCGAAAATTTTGGAAGTTTAACTGAATCTTTTGCCTCAGTAATCTTATTGCTCTGATCTGATACATAATGTTTGCTTACTTCCATGAATTTTCGCTTTTTGCCAGGCTTAGGAACACCAAAAATCACTCTTGATCCTTCCTTCTGCAAACCAGTTCGTATAGTCCTCAGGGTCTCTGGCTTGTTCTCATTTTTCATGCTCTTACCAACGTTAAATATCCTATCACTTGCTGATAAATCCAATAATCTTGGATTTTCAGGTTTTTCTGATTCTACAACATCCTTACTTCTCAGTATCTTATCCTTCCCTTTGGCCTCTGCAGCTGGACTGCCCAACTTGAGTCTTTTTTTCTGCGGCGTATCACCCTGAACACCAAAATTAGTACGGGGAAAAGAAAACAAAAACAAAAGGCATTGAAAATCCTTTAGTTACTACCAAACAAACATCAAGCCTAAGGACATCTATAGATAGCACCTCATGGGAAGTGCAGACATTTCCTCGCAAACTGGACCAATCAATCCATTCCCCATCCTTCCAAACAAGAGAAGCCCGAAGATGCCAGGCTCTCACAACTGACGATTCTCCTCGAGCTACAAGAACACGATGAGGAATCATTTCCAATAAACAGAATCAATAGACAGCAGTAAGGAGCATATAACAATCAAGAGCGTTTGTAAAATAAAAATACCCTTAGTTTCTTTGTTTGTATGTTGTAATCTGCCAGTACAATCTTTGTACTGATGTTTTTCCTTTCCGTTAATAATACTCTTACTTATCAAAAAAAAAAAAGTAAAATAAAAATAGAAAAAAGCACAATACCTGGAAAATGGACAGTCAATGTAGTCTCATCTTTCTTGTTCTTTTCAGTGACAACCCCTTCCCACCAGCTGAAAGACAATGTCAAAGAAGACGAGATAATTAAGCTAATACGGAATATGTATATATATATTTGGCTGATGAGCAATCCAAAACACAGAGATCCATATGTGAAATACATCAATATGACCTCCTTTGAGGATCACGGTATAAAAAATCAATTGAAAAACAAAATGAAATGAAATAACAGCAGAAATTGTGAATACATGCTTGACTCCACAGTCTGGAATTGAATTGGAAAATTCGGTCGTGTTTACTTAATTTCAATGAAGGACCCTAATATAAAAGGCAGGACAATATAAAATAAAGGACGATAAATCTCCCACTCTTTCTATACCATATCATTTGCTTTCCATGTTCGAAGGTAGCAAGTTTTGTAGTCTTCATGTAGTGGTTTATCATGTATAAAATCCAAGACTTATGGTATTCAACATGTGGATTCCCTTATGGGTTAAAATTTCTACCTTTTATTTGCCACCACTAATACAGAAAAAGTAGTCCAGAGGAATATGGTTCAAAAGTTTGCAGGTTTGATCCTAAAATTAGAGGATTTCTCCCTAACAAATGACTGCTTGAGGGTTACAGCAGTTTGACTATCAAGTCAGGGCCAAATTTGACGAATACACATTACCAAATCCAAAATGGAATTCATTGTTGTTACGTGTACCATGGAAGTTCTTTTTGTTGCTAAAACTACTTCCTTTGAATTAGTTTGTAGAAATAGTAATGAACAACCAAATATATAATAACAAAGTGCTGCAGAGACAGCTACTCAAAAAATTTCAAATTTTTAAGTCCTCCAATGAATGCTCTCTGCAAACTTTTTCGTTGATGTTAATGTTTACTCCAAAACATTTAGAATTCAAAATAGGCATATCATATCAATCGCATGGTGAAAAATAACTCTTCGACCTAGATTTCATAAAAAAGTGGAGGGATCTTTTCAATAAAATTTGGAGTTTCCATTGCAATCGAAAAAAATTCAGAGATTCGAAATTTCAAAAGCATAGTGGAACTCCAACTAGATAACCATTTTACAAGCGCCCGCCATTGTACTCATATAACATCTGTAACACTGAATTATGTCTCTACAAATCTGTATCCAGTCTGACAGATCCTTAAAATTCCCTATTCTAATTCTTTTGGAGTTAATTTCAATGCTATGGTTTCCAGTCCTAATATTGCATGAATACATACCTGTCTCTAATCCACGCATCAACTCTATCTCCAACAGACCAATTATAATCTCCCATTGCCGCTCTACGTCGTTTCCTTGTTCCTTCATATTGAAGGGCAGTAACAGGACGGGCAATACGTATTCTTGGTGGCTTGTCTCCTTCACCTTGAAGCGCTACGCATTCCTTTAGCTGTCCCTCCCCTGGACAGTTCAGAAACAGGAGTATATTCTAAAAGAATAATAAATCACTTAAATACTTGGAGTGTCGACCATTCCTTCTCAAAAATCTCGTCCTAAATGGATAAAGGCAAAGGAGCAAGACAGCTATGGCCAAGCCACCTCCGGCCCCGTGCCTCTACTGTTTTCCTCCCCACACCTTTTCCCCAAAATGAGAAAGAAGACGGTACACTCAAATTGTATTAGTCTATCTAATGCAGCTCCAAAGGCAATGCTTTTTTTTGTGGAAACCGGGCACCTACATGTCTTTATTGACATTGTTTTTCCACACGAATGCCAAGATCTAACTGTTGAGACCTTGGACTATCCCAACAGTTGTATCCAAAAAAAAAAGCATATGAACAGATGGCACCAGCCTATGGGTTGTTCCCACTAGCTATGGCTTGACCTAGCTCGACCTAGCCTTTGGCTCTTATACCACATGCATAGGTGATAGTGAGATATTGAGCCAAAGACCATCCTTTTCAAATTCGATTTTGAAGGGGATATCCTCTGGGATCCTACCCAAATTTTTCTGGTCCAATGGGAGCAAGAATTTCCAGGAACATTTATCCAAGACTTGTATCATTTGATGATGCCATGTGAATCGCTAGAAACATGTGAAGTGTATGGCTAACCCAATAACGACAGCAACTAATGGTCGTGACAAGGGGCCATTTAAGTATCTGTACTTATCTATTTAGGCTTGATCTTTCAATTATTCTATACAAAGCACAAGGGAAAGAAATACACGTGGCACAGGCAAACTTGCCTGTGGCTGAACAGTCAATGGCAACTTACCGTCGTCTGTTTGAAATTCAGTGTAAGAGACATAAGCTTTCCCATCATCCAAACTCAATACATTGGCAGTGAACCAAGCTGCTTTAGATCCATCTATATCTTTCAGAACCTAAATATAAAATCACAAAATTAAAACCAAAAGTATGAAGACCCTGGATCTACAGAACAACAAAAAATTTGCTTGAAGGTAAATATAACATGCAGATATTAATTAAACTCAACCACCAGAGGATGCAATGGGAGATGTAAAACCTAAGTTTTAATATCAAACTAATTATGACAAATGAAGGTGAAAATTTAAAATGACTTCCAGGTAACAAACCTCTACAAGTGAACTCTCCTTGATGCTGTTCTGTTTAAAAGTTTCCACAGCTTTTTCGTAGTCCTTCCGCACAGTGCGTGAAGAAGATCTTGATCCAATCTCAGATTCAGCAACCATACCAATTGTTTTGGCCAAATCAGAAACTTTTCGGCCCTTTTGTCCTCTTGAATCCTTTTCATTAGTTGCAGCAGTTCCTGAGATTCCATCTACTAATCCAATATGATCCTCCATCAACTGTCTTGCCATCTCTGTTAGAATAGCCGATTTCTCATGTTTAGTAATCAGACCTGCATCCTTATCTGATGGCCCCTCTAGTGAATTTTTTGTGGAAGTATCGGGACCTCCTCTGACACTGTCATTGACTAATTGTTCTCGATTCGTGTCATTTGATTTCAGAACTAGCTCAGAAGATTCTCTGGATACTTTCCAATAACCCCCTGGACCAGCTTCTACCAGCTCACTTAATAGAAAAGAATCACCCATAGCAACAATCTTACCAGCTTGTGATACTGCCTCAGCAGCTAGCTCAGCAGCTTTTACAATCGCATCCATATTTTCAGCTCTTTTTGTGGCAGCCGAAGCAGCTTCAACCCTCTTTCTGGCAGCCTCTTTAGCAGCAATAATGATTGAACTCGAACTGTTTGTCCCGTTTTCACCCTTTAGGATGGATGCAGGAGTAGCCTTTCCCAAAGTATTAACACTATCAGGAAGAGAAGCAGAATTAATTTGTCTAGGATTGCCAAAACCATTGGAAATGAGTGCTTCTTCAGCCATTAACTTAGCTTGCAATGCAGCATTCGATGCAACACTGGCAGCTGCAGCCGCTGCCTTCGCAACAGCAGCAGCAGCAGCTACCGCAACAGCAGCAGAAGCTAATTTAACTTCAACATCTGATACCATTCCGGAATTCATTTCCTTTTCCAACTGACTCCATATTTCTTGGCTGTGACTAACAGCAGCAGCAGAGAGAGCAGCAGCATCCTCTGCCTGCAACCTAGCCTCCTTAACTTTACCAAGGGTCTCCTCTGAAACAGCAATCCTTCGCTCTATGTCGTGGTCTGCCCTTTTGAGGACATGAGTGGACAACATTGGAGACTCGGATATAACAAGCTTTTCTGAAGTGGCTTTAGAAGTTGGCGCCATAATGGCAACTGAGGTAGATAGATGATTAGTAACAGCAGGACTTGAAACCGGTTTTGGTTGAGATTGAGACTGCAAAACGACCTGGGCAAGATCCTCAGAAACTTGAGTCTTTTTCCTTCTTCTAGACTTTGGATCGATAGAATTCTGTACAGGTGATACTGCTACTTCTTTGGGATCAAGCGGGGGAGCGCTAGTAGGAATCCCACTTTGAACCACTGGACTGGCAGACACATGCTTTATGCCAGAGGAATGGGGCATGGACGATTCTCTTATTGGAGGGGATTTAATTGTCTCTGAGTTAGATAAAATAGAAGCACGAGCACTAGCATCAGGTGCAGACGTCTGTGGAGAAGGCACCCAGGGACAATGAAAGGGGACCTGAGATACCCATGAAGTGTTATGACCAACAAAGTTCCTAACAGGTGGAGTTTGATAAGGATGCAATGGAGTAAGTGCCTGCTGGTAATCCATGACGGGCCCTCTTGGCATGATACTAGATTGTAGGGCATCACAAGAAGTGGTAGGAATACTCCAAAGTGGTGATGAAAGGGGAATCATCGAATTTACAACTGTCGGAATCCCCTTGCTGCTGGTTCGACCAAGAGGTGAGGAGATACCTTTACTTTGAAGCGCACTTTGTTTACTTGCTTGTTCAGGAGCCCTAAACAGCTTAAAATCCAAAGAGGAACCTGGACGTGACTGCAAAGGGGCCTCAGGGGTAACAGGATGAGACTTTTGACTATGTAGCCTTTCCATGCATGCATGCCACACATTCTCCCAAGTGCTCTTCCCACCATCTAAAAGCACAGTACCAGAAGTTAATACACATTTGCAATGAGTGTCAACAGGGAAAACATAAGAGGGAGATAGAGAAAAGCTAACCAGGTCCACCAAATGCTGATATCATATGCGCCTCATCAGGTGCTGTTCCTTGACTGCAGAGAATTTCAAACACATAAATATAGCATATCTTAAATATCATAACCCCAAGGCAGCTTACCCCTTGCTCCCTAATATTTTCAAAAATACCCAGGAACCCTACAACTGGAAAAACATCCATCACCACCCAACCTCAAAAGGAATGAGTTGTGCAATTTGGGTTTCTTTTCTTCTTTTCTTTTCTTCTTTTCTTTTCTCCTCTTTTCTTTCATATTCATGGGAAGATATAAGAAAGAAGGGGCCCCACACCAAACCACTGGTGTGAGAATGGTGTCTCCACACATTGTCCAGCACAACTATTGCTGGCCTAAAATTCCTCAAATGAGCCCTGCATAGCTTTGTCAAAAAATGGAAAGTAATAATACAAATACAACCACTGAAGGTAACAGGACTCACATTAAAGCTCCATAAACAAAGATCTGAGCACGCAATTGCACTTGCTGTAAATCTGTGAACGGCTGCTGAAACACTGTAGATGGTGATGCTGACGTATTCAAATCTGGCAGGTTAGATGTTGAAGCAGTAAGAACAAAAATTGGTTTCGTATTACTGCCTTCTAGATGCCCATAGTGCTGCATTTCACTCGATTGCACAAACTGGAAAATTGCCGATGGACTCAGGGATACAGTAGTGGATTTGTCCCCTCTTTCTGATTGTCTTGTAGGAGTTGTATCTTTTGCATGATTTCCTCTTTTAGCAGTTTCCTTTCCAGCTCCCTTTGCAGATCCTCGCCTTGTTTTACGCTCGTGAGTACCTTTTGACCCACCAGGTGCAAGCTGTCCTTCAGATACTTGTTGACTTCCATAAGAAACAGCTGGTGAAATCTTTGTATTTGTTGGCACTAGGCCAGAAGTTGAAGGAGAACCCTCTACAATCTTCAAAAATAATTCTTGCTAAGGATAGAAAAGAATAAATCGTGAAAACATATCTATAAGGATCTTGCCAGATAATCAAAATAAACAGCCATAAAAGACAGAGAGAGAAGAATATAGCATTTTTTCTGCATGTTTGCTTATTGGCAGGCCCAGAGTTCGTTCTCTTTCTCGGTTTCCAATTGTACAAAATTTCTAAACGAAAGGTCACAATCAAGTAAACTATGAACAAAATAGAACTTACGGGCGTCACTTTGCCAGCAGAAATAGAAGGAAAGGGTTGTAAATCCTTCCCAGCGTCTTTTTGAGACAAATCAGCCAATGAACTGATCCCAAATGTGAAGCTATTCTCTTCTTTGGAGACGCTGTTTCCATTTGGATCCCCAGAAATAGGCAAAACATTGCTGGCATCCACGTCAATGACCTCAGAAACTGGTCCACTATTATTGGTGGACCCATTGACTCCCTCCTCAATTGAGGGCTTCACTCGCTCCTCATTTGCACTCTGAGAAAGCTCAGCAGTTCTTATAGTATCAGGGGAACTAGCAGATTTATCACAATTTCCAGAAGAACTTCCACTTCCCAGACCACATAACTTATTTTGAGAGTCGGGCAAAACAGAAGACAAGGAACCTTCATCAAGTTTAAAAACATCACCTGCAAAATTAAATCCAATACTTAAAATGAAAACATCAACATGGAGAAAATATTGTAGAAGTTCGATATATTCCCAAGCATGAAAAAACCCATCACCTCCACCTCCTCCACATTTCTATGGGGTGAGTGCCATTTGAGCCAGAGCTCATTGGCCTTTATATGTTGCTCTACCATCCAAAAAAATAACTAGTAAACCGTGCAATTGTAAGCAAAACCTGTTAGGGAAAGAGAGAGATTCAACCAACCAATATCGAATCTCAGACCCAACCCCATACATTAATACCAACACCAATGGAGAACAAAATGAAGGCTCATAATATAAACAGTAAGGGTCAACATACACAAATTTGTTAATTCTTATAAATGGAAAAGAACTATAACTCACTAGTGCAGTTTGGCATGGCAGTTAGCCTGGAGTTGTTATCTCCAGATTGTAAAGTAGTTTCACTGTCTTCCACACCTTTTTGACCAGTTTCACAGCAAGATTCCTCCAATGGAAAAGGAACAGCTTGGGTCAGGGTGAGCATCACCTCACTGTTTCGCCTTGGTTTTGCATCTGTGAAAGAAATTATTAGGTAATATTAATCACTTGCAATCCCAAAAGAGTTGCATGGAGCATATTCCTCCAGGGGAAAGAACAATCGTCATCTACACCAACTAAGGACTGTAACGACAGACAAATGTATCTATCTCATAAATCACCAGAAATGAAACTAACAGACTTACAACAACTCGATGCACTTACCTTTTTTTTTTTTGATAAGTCAGTCAGTTTTATTAAAAACAAAAAACAAAGAGCAACGGAATCACCAGTACAAGAGAATGTACCGGGGATCCCACCCAAACACAGACACACAAGAAAAAAGAAAAACAAAAGCCCAACAAGAAACTCCCACCCACACGCCAACAAGATCCAGCCCAACAAGAAACTCCCATAAACAAAAGCACCCCCAACAAGATCCCACCCAAACGATCCCCCTATCAGACCAACCCAAGGCTCTAAGTCTTCCGAACTATCGAGGAAGACCCATCATAGTTAACTGACGACTTCAATCCCTGCAACTCTCTGATCATCTTCCCCTTTGATTTCCGAGACTGTTTCGAACAAGGCTGCACCCGATCCCGTTCCAACGCTGCAAAAAGATCTCTCAGTTTGTCCTCTTGACCACCACACGACAGCCCAACCATATTACCCACAGAGGAAACCGTATCCAAAACCCACGCCGGAGATTCACCCTCGAAAACTTTACTAGGGACAGAAACAGCATGAGAAGGGACCGCTAGAACTGGTTCAGGAGAACACTCCCCCTCCTCCTGCCCACCTGACCCACGAGTGTTCACACATTCCCCCACAATGCTAATTTTCAGCCCACCCGAGATAGGCCCAGCCAACCCAGCAAACCCATCATGCCCAGCCCCTCCTGCGTTCACAACCAGAGCCCCCGATGAACCATCTAAGGCATCCGGGTCACCAGTTGTCAGCCCACAAACATGCCTCCGGGCGTAAACTCCGGCGTGAACTCCGGCGTCTGAAGAGCCTCCGAGCAGTCGCCATCCACCCCAGACAGCACCGACGAGAGGGGAGCCGCCACCGACGAGCCTCCGAGCTTGACAAAACCGAGCGGGGGAGTTGCCTCCGAGCTCGACAGAACCGAGTCGTCCAGGCCTCCAAGCTTCATCCCAGGTGAGGGGGCCACTCCGTCGTTCACAACCGTACCCCCCGATACGCCTTCGAAGGCATCAGAACTGGGCCCCGGGCAGTCGCCAACAACGACAGAAGGCTCCGAGACCTGACCCACGAACTCGACAGAAATTTCCGGCGTAAATTCCGGCGCCGGAAGAGCCTCCGGGCAGTCGCCAGCGACGATAGAAGGCGCCGGAGAGTGGGGAGCCGCCGATGAACCTTCCTGACCTCCGAGCTCCATAGAAACGAGCTTCCCATCCGTCGCAAACAGGGCCCCCGAAAGCCCAACCGAGGCCTCCGAGCCTCCACGCTTCAGCCCAGATGAGGGGGCCCCTTCAAAGAGACGAGGCCCAATTTTGTGAGCCCTGCCCCTCCCAAACCGCAAACCTCGTGAAGATTTACGAATACCCAATTCAGAGTCCAACTGCAGAAGACCCTGACTCCGGGCCACCAAGTCATGATCCAACTGCAAAAGACCCGACCCAATTTCACTACCCATCAACTCAAGCAGCTTGTCCACTTCTTCACGAATACCCAACAGCTGGTTCCTCCACTCAGACACGTAAAGTGCGAAACTGCCAGCCGCCTCTGCAGAGAAAAGCTGGCCCTTGGAAAACGACATGTCAGTGTGCAAATTTGAAAATGATTCAGGCGACTCCTTCCGCTTCCCCACTCCATCCCTACTCACTTCCAGCCCCTCCACCACCGGTAACTGGCCCCCGAATCTTTCCTCCAACTGTCCCTGCTTGAGAACTTCAACAAAGGAGAGCTCTTTACGCACTCCAGCCTCAAACGAGCCCTCTTTCCAACGATTAAGCTGGCTGAGGTGAGACACTACCTCCTGAAGCACATCGGCTAACTTCTTCCAACCAACTCCCTCCTTTCCTTCCGGGATCATTACCACTCCCTGCCTGCGACCCCCTCCAAACTCGGCGATAGCAACAAATCTCCCAGCTTTGTTACTGCACCGTTGCACCAAGAAACCCCGAGAAGCTTCATTGCATTTAACAACAAACTCCTCCGAATTTGCAGCCAACTGCATCCTACGAACCACTTTCACAATCCAATCAACTCCATACCTCCCAAGGAAGATCGAGCTCGTAACTTTCCGACTCCACTCCGACAAATGGACGACTCCATTGACTAAAACTGAGACCTGGAACTCCTTAGCTTCAACACTGAAGCGACGGGAGAAGGACATATTGTGACCATGGGCATTGCAATGCTCTACAATATGACGTGTACCATATGCAATACCCTGTATAACTCGATGCACTTACCGAAGACAGCAAAAGGTCAAAATCCATTAGAATGATTAAGGTGTATAAAACATGACAAGTAAACAGTTGTGTGTCAGCAGCAAACAAACAAAAAATGCAGTCGTGCCACTTGTGGCACCAATAAATGAAATAGTGAGAAATTGCTCTCTCGTCGCTTCATCTAGGCCATGTAATTAGAACAAAGTTAAAAAATTCTCCAATTTCCAGTTGTAAGAAAACTACTTGAACAGACTTATGGGAAGCACAAAAAAAAAAGAGACTAAAGAACTTCAAATCAGTTTCACCACTAGATGATTACAAAACGGCGGGGGGGGGGGGGGAGAAATGTCAACGTTAATTACACGTACCTGAAACTTTTGATGGCATATTTTCACTACTACCCCCTTTTACTGCTATATCAAATATAACAGAATGCATTTCCATCTCCCCAGTGCATTCCTGGTAAACTTCACTGGCAACTGCTGTTTGAGCTCCACTCTGGCTCTCTGCATTAGAACTTTCTGGCAGAGGTAGAGATTGATCAACGGTGTCTCTCGAGAGTTGTACAGCAGAATCATAAGATGCATCTTTTTCAGTTTCAGAAAAGGAAACTGGCTCATTTTCCGCTTTCGAAGATTCTATCGAAGCAGTAATTCTTGCCTCTGTAGATAGTATGCTTGCGGTTGGCTCCTTTTTATCTGAGTGAGACAACTCCACAGCAGAAGAAGCTATCATTTGAAGCTCTTCGCAGCTAATAACTGCATCTGCAGTAACACCATTACCAGAAGGCAAGAGAACACCAGCAATTGGGTCACAGGATGAAACCTTAGCATTTTCTATGATAGCATTTGATGCTGCAAGAGGGAAAAAAAACACTTCAAAATGTGTAGATTTCATGCATATGTTTAAGCATCCATCAACATTGGATGAGTTATGGTATACCTGATTCATTGCCACATGTTGCATCAAATTGTAGTTTTGAATCTATGCACACATTTCCTGTACTACCTTCATGAAAAGATGAGCTCCCAACTCCTTTATCAATGATAAGAGATCCACCAACCCCACAATCCACACTACTAGAATCACACGGCAGCTTTGTGCTTTCTTTTTCACTAACCGGCTCCTCCGCATCACATTTATGAGCATTTCCCTTTACGTAGATTTTGTCTTCTTCACACGTTTGAGTGGATTCACTCCCCTTGGAAGACGACTCGTGGTCTTCAGCAATCAGATTTTCCATGGAAACTCTACAAACATCATGAACAACTTCCAGAGATTTGGTCTCATGTATTTCGCTCAGGAATTCAGCTGAAGAACACACTGAAGTCACACTAGAAATTCCTCTCACATGACTATTACTGTTTTCAAGGCCTTCAATCATAGAAACTTTATTTTCTTCCATGGGTGACAAAGATACTTCAGATTCACTTACTAAAACCTCATTATCTAAATGGCAGCTACTTTCTAACAAATCATCCTTCTCCACAACAGTTTCTTGCCTATATGTTAGAGACACCTTGGGATTGCTAACTACTGCTGCATACCCCTCATTGCTACTACCATCTTTAGAGGCCAGTGGTGAGACCTCACGTTGGTTTATTTTAGATGGATCACATACCTCTGTATCTTTAGTCAAAACTACATTATCAAAGTTTCCAGCCTCATCAGGAATTCCAGAACCTACATCCTCTGAGCATCGTTCAACCATATGCAAGTGAGAATCACCATTGAGAACCGTATTAGAAATCTCCTCCACATTACTGATGCGACCTCCAACAGGATTTCCTCCCTCCACAGATTCTTCCCTCGAGGTCAAGCCAAGGTGCTCCAAATGGGCTCCATGTCCATCCAATTTTTTATTGTTCATGTCAGCCTCTTTGCTAAATACGATAAATTCCTCCTCTTGCCCGCTGTTTCCTAGTTGCAGTCTATCTGAATCCATATTGCTAATATCGACTACCTGATGTTGGACATCTTGATTGTTCACCTCATCACCACTTGCAATTATGTTGCATGCATCAGGAATCACATTATCAACTTGCATTACGGAAGCAGATGTATCTTCAAGTGCTCTGTCATACATACACTCATCAGCCAAAGTATCAATGTCTATCCTGTTTCCATCATTCAATTTACCATCAGCAAGCAGACTTTCTCCCTTCACAGGCAAATCACTCGTTACACCCACAGCATTTGGATGCAGTTCAACTGATGTTCCATCCATGGCAAACTCATGTTCATGAGATTGTGAAGTATCTACAACACAAGGCTTCTCCACAAGTATATCCCCCTTTAATCCAGAAAAGTTCTCAGGAACTTCATCCTGAGGTAATATCGACTGTAAATCCGTAACATCCCCTGTTTTAGGAAGAATGTTACCATCATTAACAGGATTAGGCTCCATCTGCTTTGTTAAGCAACCCAATTCATCGCATTCATCCAACTCCTTAACAATAGTTTGTCTGGGAATAATTTCTTCCTGGCCAACAGATTTTAATAGCATTTCAACAGATTCTGAGGAAGTGGCCTCAGACCAAACATTGTTATGCCTTGCTATCGAGCAAGATTCTGCCGCACTTGAGCTAAACTCTATCCCACTACTTCCCCGAGAGAAATCTTCGATCCACCGGTTATCTTCGTTACTTTCGATGTCAAGAAAAACTTCCGTTTCAACCAGACTATCAAACCTTAAGTGTCCCTGAAGGCTGTCATCAAACTCAAACTTGGGAAGAGCATATGGCCGTAAAACCGGTGGAAATTTTGTGCTTCCTTCACCAGCTAAATGAAGATTCTGGCTTTGAAAATCCTTGTCATCATAATCCATGAGTGTATCCCTACAACCAAAAAAAGTGAGAAAGATAACCACAAAGGGAGATATAGAAAGAGATCCTATTACAAACGTTATACTGACCATATCCTCAAACTTCTAGAGATATCCTGCTACAGGGTAAGACAACATATAAAGTACATATGAAGTTACGTCACCATCCTTCCAATTCGACGCCCAAAAAAAGGACCAGAAATCTGAATTTTTTCCTTCATACACTAGTCAACAAAAATAAGTGAGACAATGTTCCCTTCCTCTGTTATTCTTATTCACTTATTGTGATATCAACAACTTGAATTACCACAATCATTTCATCACCTTAACAAATTCTCCACCCCCCCCCTCTCTCTTTCTCCCTCCCTCCCTCCTTACAGGTCACAAAAGTAATGCCTAATTATGCCGAGTGAATAATAGAATAACAGTCTTTGCTCATTTCCCCAAGACTTCAATCTCATCTTTATGCATTTGATAAAGAATGCAAGAATATACTCAGAAAAAAATCCTAAAAACAAACTGAACACAGAATTTATTGTATAGTCCAAACAATTCAACAGCATTAGCCAAATGCTACTATTGTGAAGTGAGAACAATATGGGCTAAATCAAATGGAAGGAAAAATGGTGAGAAACTTTCTATGACAACTGGTAAGAACCACTAGCAATTATGTAGTAGTGCTGCACGGACAAACTTTTTGACTTCCAAAAGAACAAAGGATAAGGTTGCCAACAATAGGCAACAAGGGAGCCTAAGACACCATTTTGCTCAATTATATCAGTACATGAATTGATAAGATCAATTCATCTTTGTCTTAAAAGGACTATATAATTTTGTCTCTTTTAGATGTAAAAATTACAATGGGAACCATTTATCAATTATACAGGCATCTTCCTACTTCTAGGAAAATGTAAGGAGGAAGGTAGTCATTTGCCAGATCAAGTATACGAGAGATTCCCAGGCCACAGAAGACGACCTAGAACCAGTAAATCCTATAAATCATTGAAATATCAAAAACTACTCATCATATAAACTGCATACCAAATTGACCTAAACTGCAAGTGGAAATTAACCAGTTAATCATCTGTATGCACCTGACATTTTGATGTATGCTGAGCTACTGATCTCAAATAAAAAAGCAAATATCCTTATGTTATAATCAAGGTTTATGGCAATGCTCATTGAGAAAGTAATGAAAAAACTCAAGTTACAAGGACGCTAAAAAAATCAAGATATAAGATTTAAAACTCCTAATATTTTTTAGGAAACGTAAAATCCCGATACAAAGCACCAAAAAGGGAAGCAACCCAAATAAACATGACGCGGGGAAGGAAACAACACAACAAACCCTGAGATCCAAGGAGGTGCAACATTTTGCTGGAAAGTGTAACATCTTGCGGGAAAGAACTTCATGGTACGTACAGTAATACATGCCAAAGATCCAAAAACTCAACTTTCTACACCTGATGCATAGGACTTTGCTAATTACAAATCAAAGGAGGTTTTCTTTGACCATTAAACACTATCAGTGATCACATAGTGAGTTTATCAGAATTCAGAATAATGATACTGCGCGTGTCAAAATGAGTGCAGGACCCATTCACACATATCAAGAGATGGGTATGGCAGCATCTAATAGATGAATTCGCAAATTACAAGGGCAACATATTCTATGTTAGTTTGAATCCCTATCTTGATATATTATCAACAGGAAGCAATTTGTCAAAACAATAAAGAAAGAGTAACTTAAAATATGTTTTGGTAACTTATCTAACACCCTAGTTGCACACTATCTTTTTGCCTTCTTCATTTCCTAAATTGCTATCGCATCCTCTTGCACTAAGCTAGAGTAATACATTTCAAATGTAAAGTTTGAAGACAAATGACGAAATATAATGTGTAGTTAGGTTGCCAGGTAGATATGAATGTGGCATCTTTTCATTGGTTCACCAAAACAAAGCAATTTTGACCAAACTAAGCATAACTTTTCGCACAAAAAAATTACATTTACCATCCTAAGTTTTCACCACATGCTCAAACACACCATCAACCTACCACCCGTTGCGACCCACCCCTTAAATCCAAGTTTTTGTGCTGAATAGTTCTTCAATTACATTCACCATCATCTTGAAAGAAAAAGTATGCAAAATCAAATAAATGCCCAAAATATACAAAAATCCAAAACATAGGGAGTAATATTGTCATTCCATATGTTTCGCCCTCCCGGATGATAGCTGAATTCAATGTAGGGGGCAACTCACACTAGAATCTTGGATTAAAGGGATGAGTTGAAAAAAGTTTGCAGACGAGTTGCAAGCAGATGTAATTTGGCACTGTTTGAAAATAAGGTAGTAGTTTAAACTAGTTTTTTGATAAGTAAGGTAGTAGTTTAAACTAGTAAAGAGCAATTCACTCTTTTTCAAAAGTTGAGGTAAAGTTCGATGGAACCACAGAAACGTAAGCTGTGAACTGTCCTAAAAGACAACATCCATCTTGGACATACTAAGTCATATAGAACTCCATCATCATCTTGGATACCCTAACTGACATAGAACTAGCTCAAAGGAAAAGAAAAAAAAAATAACAAGAATTTTAGCAACATCCCAGAACAAGAAAGGTCGTCTGCTACAAACTCTTAATGCTTCCCCAAATCCCAAGATTTACAGGTCATGTACTCACATCTAAGAAGCCTGCCAAAGTGCAAGACTAACTTATAGGTTATATTGAACAATAAGCTCTATATCTCTAGCATGCATATGTAAGTTACTAGGAAGGGGCAAGTTGGGGTATTCACTCGTCCGAAATGAGAAAGCAAGTAGACAGATTCAAGCTACACTTAAAAATCTTTAATGTAGGAACTTACAGAATGCTGGCCAGATAGCATCCGACTAAATGTTGAGAGTAGTGCCATGTATAAAAGCACACCTTACAAATTTATGGGAGGTTTAATTCCTACTTAAGTTTGATATGCATGCAAAAAGGATTAAACTCTCCGTTTATTTAATCCTGTGATGCTGTAGTTTTATTGCTAATGAAGTTTGATATGCATCCTCGAGTACTAAACCAGCATACCTCTTCACCATTGACTAATGTAAAGTCTCTTCATCTACCAACAGACCTAAAACCCATTTCTCAAACTCGTAATATACGCACATATCCAAAACTACAACCTAAACACTACCCAAAAGAGATACACAAACACCTGAAATACTACTTCAATCAATTTAGATATTAGTAAACATTGCTGTTTCGCACTAATTACCTAGTCAAACCACAAATAAAATGAACTGTATAAGTGTCTGAAAGCAAACCAAGAAACATCTTTGCTCTAGTTTACATATCAAAATAAACCCTATCACTTTAATAAACCCCATCACTTTAAGAAATGTAGGAAATGAACAGTACCAGAACAAGTAAGTCTAGAGACGCTACCTCCCTCCATCCGGTGACGAAATCCGGCCCGTTTGATCTCTCAACTGCTCCACAATCGTACAGTCATCTACTCCTCCAAACAAGAATCCCTATTGGTCAGTCTTTCAACACCCACAACCAGACACAAAACGAAAACCTAACAAAAGCGAGACCCGTAGTCGCCGCCGACTGTCTACTTACCGGAGTCTGATATTCCGGCCGATCGAATTAGGGTTCCGGCAAATGGACGGCTGGAGAGAAAAACAGAACAGAGGCAGAAAGACAGAGACGGAAAGAGGAAAAGAGTGCGGTACCTTCGCTAGTGAGTTACCCTGCTTTTGTTTTCTTCGTTTGGAGAACTGCACTTGTTTGTCTGTCTAGGGAGAAGAAAAAACCGTGTGATGGCGATCGAATTTTGAAAAATTAAAGTGGGGGCAGTCGTAAATTCTTGCTATGATCCGACGGGTGGAAGCGTATTCGGCACCTGACACGTGGAACGTTACGATTCGGAAGACACAAGTATCCCCGGTTTAACATGGGTCACCAGCGGTCGTGGATTATTAGGTCACAGGCCGTCTACTGTGATTTCACTGTATGCATACGGCGCTACACTAAATGGATGAAGATCGTACCAAATCGTCGTAATCGAACGGTGATAACGAGTCCTTGATCGGAGGAGATGAAGGAGTGTTGTGACACTAGGGTGAATATATTTGACATAATTTCTGAAATCTTAAAGGGCGTTTGTTTGGGGGATTGAACACGTGGCATGCGGCCTTTAGATTGGGTGAGCAGTACTACATGGCTCTTATCTAGGAACGAAAAGCTGAGCACGCGACAAGGCTAGTTTCTGACCGTCAGATCAGGATAAGGGTGCTGCAGTACGCTTGGATGAGCAACGAAGCTAGAGGCCCCGCTAGCTTAGAAATTATAGAGCATGTTCGGTTAAACAAAATCATCAGAATTTTTTTGAATTTTTAGAATACAAAAAATTCTACAACCAAACATCATTTTTAACATTACATAAAAATAATTAAAACACGCATACCAATAAAGTTAACATCACCTAAAAATTCTCAAAAAACTTCATAACCGAACACCGTCTTAGGTTCTAATTGCCGGCACAGTTTCTCCGTTCATTTTTGTTTTTTCTCTTGGGTTAAAATCTTCGCTCCGATCGAATTGCACTATATATTATAGTTTATATAGTCAAGCACATGTGCGTGACACGTGGCAGACGAAGGGCTGCTGACCTAGAGGCCTAGAGGGCCCCCGTTCTGCCCCAATATTAAAAGAGGACACTGGACAGGAGTGCGTGGCTATCACATCAAACGTGTTTGCACGTGTCCTTTCTTACACAACTGAGATTGTTCACACTTTTCACAATGTATTCATACTTTTATCGCCTCTAAAGTCTCAACTTTAGAACGGAACCAATTTAGTTTAGGGCTGCACAACTTCAGTGTAGGTGTCGGTTTTGGCCAGGGCTACACAATTCCGGTGTAGGTGTCGGTTTTGGCCAAAATCGGTACCTACACTGGGTAGGTCGGTTTTGAAAAAATTGTCACCTACACCTACACCGTTAAGGACAAAAAACGGCCATTAGCGGTGACGATTTTGCGGTGGCGGTTTCCGGTTATCCTACATTAATATAGAGCCATTCTTTTAGCATTTTACGCACTTGACCCAATATATTTTTTCTTTTTTCTTTTGGTCCATTAATCACATATCAATAAATTTAATAGTGATTTTTCAATTTTATAAATTATAAATTTAGACAATTAGTTAAAATTTCATAAAAACTCGACCTCTTGACTTATATTATGCGATGTACTTACCAAAGTTTGGCATTAAACTCTTTAAGTATGATTTCAATGCCTTCATATATACCCTTCTAAATACAATAAATTTGTATTTTTTTCTACCAAAATTCTAAATAATTAGTTCATTCACCTAGCAAGCTTCTTGGTAACTTGAATGTAAGTATTTGATTAGACAAAACTAACAACAAATCTCAAATATTTAGGTGAAACTAAACTACTGAGTAGACTTTGTCATGCTTCTAGAATAATACGTCTTGAGGTGAAACTAAAGTTTAAACTACTAAGTAGAAACAAAACTAAAAAACTTAATAATAATAAAAAAATCTCGTTTTAACCTCCACCGGGAAACCCGGTGCCGGTTAAACCGGGAACCGCCGGTTTTTTCAAAAAGCTAAACCTACACGGGCACTGTTAAGGGCAAAAACCGGAAACCCGATGCCAGTGTCGATGCCACCGAAATTTCCCGGTGGCATTGCGCAGCCCTAATTTAGTTAGCAAATGCAAAATGGAGTTTTGCTTGCATTATTGTACAGGTGCCAACGTACATTCACTCCCTCTTTTCCTAATTTGACCCCTAACACAACTGCTGCTATATTGCAAGGATGACTCATACTTCAAAATTAAGGAGGTGTGGATTGGAAATCTGATGTGTTAACTCGTTTGATAGTATTTGATATTAGCCGATTCTACTGCTCTTTTTGGATTGGTGAATCGGACAAACGATTATGGAAATAAGCGGCAGGTGAATAATGATATCCTTATTCAATTCCTTATATAGGAATTGCGAGATTTACAACGGGTACGTTTGTTTTCCAAAATTTTGGAAAATATTCTCGAAGTTTGAAAATCTTTACTCTGTTGAGATTTATTGGGGTTTGTAAAAAGTAAAGTATATGTATAAAAGTTAAAAAATGTTTGAGTATATTTATTTAACTAAAAATTTTTATGTCCCGAAATGTTGGGAAAACAAACATCACTTGTCGCAAATAGTCTGTAAAAAAAAAGCCAATTTAGTTTTTTAAGGACATCTCTTACTCTATTTCCCTCTTTCAGTTGATAAATACGGAATGGAGAGACAAGAATGAAAATATTTTATGGTCTCCCGCTATCCCCTCCTTCAGCTTTCGCCTCTTTCTTCATCGAACAATTTTGCTGTTAATTGAAGCTGTATCACCAAAAATCCTAAGAAAATCTTTAATCGAGTCAGCTATATTGTTTTTGCACTTGAAAAAAAAAAGGATAGAGAGGCTGTCCTTTTCTTCTTTACCGTTGGCAGGTATGCATTAGATACTGCCTAACCGGCGCAGTAGATACAACTGCTTCAAGTTGACAACATTAATTTTAGGTCTGGCCTTGTTGGCTAGAGGGACTGCGAAGTTGGACTTCTCTAAATTACTGCCGTACTGCTAAAGACCAAAATAGACTACAGCTTTATCAGCATATGAAGAGCTGGGCATTTGATCCAAAGACATTAAGAAAAAAAAGCCTAATTTTACAATAATTAAAGGGGAGAACTTAATGATATTACATTGAAGTCTTTTTACACGAAGAGGTCATAGTTAGTGGAACCAAGGCTAAAGTGGGTACTATTTTATGGAATTGCAACGTCAAGCTTGTAGGACTAGAAATCAGGAGAAGGGCAGGCACTATTTCAGAGTAGATTACAATGGCCCAATAGAAAGTGGTAATAACTTTGGACCGCGTGGAATGGCAGCAACAATCACGTTGGCGACGAAAATGGATTAGTGGGAAGTACCCAATTGTGATTTCCCTGCTCTCTCGGTCTAGCAATGCTGAATGGTTCATGGGCTACAGAGAAACATCCTCACACCCACCATGGCTTCTCTGTTAGATCCTTGAAGAATGTATACCGAAACCTTGAACTATAAGGCAGCCACTCTATGATCTGAGATACCTTCTTGCTAGGTTTACTATCGATACATTTCTGAATTGAATCGTGTAGCTTCTTATCAACGTTTTGTGTGACCCATGTGAGGAGATTATCTGAGCTGAGAGATGCTTCCCTTGCATATCTCTCGAGCACCTTTGGTAGGAAAACTTTCATCGATTTCTTCACGACTATATTTGCTTGAAGAAACTCTCTTTTTGCCAGTTCCAATTCCTCTCTGACATTTGGTGCTGTGTAGAACCTTAGCTATACAATTCAACAAGCAAGCTCTTAATCAACTGTGAGCAATATATCAAGATATGGATGAAGTTGGCAGTAATGTCAAGGAAACACGACTCCCAATCAAAGTAAATTACAAAACGTTATTCCATCATTTAAGTGGTTGCCAAAAGCGCTTAGAAAAAGAAAAATAGTGGTTGCCAAAAGCAGCAAAACCCCCCTAATTTTGGGTAGAAAATAAGTTTCAAAGGTGAGTGAAGGAGTTGAAGGGGAACTTCTTGGTAAAACTGCATGCCTATGGACAGTTTCTTTCCTAAAAGCCCAATAAAACAAACCAAAACAGAGGTGAAGTTCATTTGCATGTCATATATGAGCAGATGCCATCCATCGTGTTGACAAAGACTAAAACTGCTCCACCAATTTTACCGCACTAAGAATAAAGCATAAATGCTACGAAGTAACATATACATTTACCAAATAAAATGTAGATGAAGATACTAATTAAACCTAAAATGTTTAAACCACCGGTGCGGTAGTTGACTCCTAATACCCTCATAAAACTAATGGATGCTTTCAATTTCAGAGGGCATGCCAATACCTGATAATTAACTAATTCAACACGGATGATTGCCGTGAACACATTTATTGAAAGCTAATGAACTTTTTTTGGCCAAGAGAGACCTTGTAATTTGTTCAAATTTCAAAAGACACTGTATAGCTTGTGAAGACTCGAGAACTGGTAATACTACAGTATTACCACTACTGACTGATAGTCTTCCATTGAAATAATATCGGAATTCCATTGTCATGCAAAAAGAGTACCAGAATTGAGAAGTTACCACAGGATCAGAAAAAGCTCCAGTACATAGGGCAAAGCAGACAAGGGGTTGGGAAATTGGACGACACAATTTTGAGCTGAGTTGTCTTTCTTCACTGGATTTTTTTCTCAGGGCAGTGGAAAGGATGATTTCTAGCCACTGCAATGTAATTTTTTACAAATAAGAGTGAGCATAATCAAATGACACTATCTCACTTATGAGATACTACATTGATTTCTTTCTTGCCACTTCTAGTAAAGAAGCAACATATCAAGAAAAGCTATTGACATTCACACTGCTCTCTACCTTTTCACCTTAATATTGCTTATATGAAAGAAAAACAGCTCAGGTGGTCATCTCAAAGTATTTATGAGAAGAATAATGAGGAAACACCTTATCCAACTAAACTTATTGACAAACAAAAAAGTAAAAACATATGAGACAACCAGCACAAATGGCCAGTGAGTCGTGTGAATGTAACCTAAGCCAGCCAACACCAAAATTCATCTATTGGACGTAAAGAAACAATAATTTCCTAGATTGCATCGGGTCCTTCATTCCCCAATATCTGTGCATGTTTCTTTGTACGTTCTTAAGTAAGAGTAGGTGAATACCCATCCAATTCGGGGTGTTCGGAAGCAAAATACTGAATGCTCTATAGCATTTGCACTTATGACATGGCCACCAATGTTGTAAGCAGCCTGCACAAAAAATAACTCCTTCAACCAATTTTTCCATTTTCAGAAAGGAGAGAGAAAGATAGAGATAATACAAACATTAGGACAGGAAAAAGGACAATAGAAAATTGGGAAACTACTGAAGTCAATAAGACATTTATGGTATGGATCTTCATTTTTCTTCAGAGTCCTTTTCAACAGGTCATATTATTTTTAGAACAATTCAACCATATGCTCTGGCAAATTCTATTTCTATCCACACAACAATTAATGAAGATTTGAAAATATTCAGAAAAAAACAGCCATGGTTATCCACTCCTTCCAAGACTCGGGATCCATAGACATAATCTAGAAAACTCAAAATTCGAGAACTGGGTAAACGGGTGACCATAAAAGCATCTTCCAACAAGCCCCCGGCACAGGCATCACTGGAAGCAACACTTGTTGGACGGGGCATAAATGGAAGTGCAGAGTTTGCTTTCAATAGGCCTTCATGGCAGACACCAAGTTCACTTCATTGAACAGTAATTTTTATATCCCAGAAATTTTTCTTATACAAAGCGAGAACTAGAAAATGGTGTCCAGAAAATAAAGAACAGCACTACCTTGTGAAACAAGGCTAGCCTTCTTAAAGAGTGTTGTGGGATTCCATACGCTAAATATGCCTGCACAAACCATAAAAAACAATCATACATAGGGCAAATTGGTAATAGCAAACCAAGACCCGGATGATTCTTACATGCATAACAAGAGCATTGTACACATTGATCCAGAATGCAGTTTGGGCATTGTTGTCCATCTGACTGACATTCACCCTCTCCAGTTGTTCAACCAAAACTCTAAGATTAGATACATGAAGTACATATCAAGTCAGCAAAGAATTAGACAAGAAAAGATGGAATATTTCTTTTACTTGCCGTACCTAGCAATAAATTTTTACAGTGTCAATTCGTAAAGGACTGAACCACCATAAGACTCAACATTGTCAACCCAGATTAGACTGGTAGTTCAAAATCAGAGAGATTGTCCAATATGATCTGGTTTCCCCTTTACTGTGCTTCATAGCAAAATATTCAGATGATGTTTTCTGCTCAGAAGAGATTCGAAATATCATTATAAATGCGATGAGATGCTTTAGCCAGATTGTCTATCAGATGAAAGGGTAAGAGCTTTAGAAGTCATTCTTCCCTAAAGTTTTCCAAGACATACTCCGAAGAGCTTTACTTCAAGCTTATCAGGACGGTATCATTCACTTGCTCCTATGACAGATAAGAGCCAAGCCAAATTCTCTGCACGCGCGACGCATTGGTGCAAAATAATGCCCCAATGAACAACTTTATGGTCTCAACATAGAGGTCTCAAGTTAATACTTTGTTCTACTAATTCTCCTTATAATTACATTTGTAGTTAGGGAAAATTGTAAGTATGAGTAAGAAAGAAACCTGTAATTGTTGATGGCATAAGAAGCTTGAGAAAAGTTGCTCTTATCAGTTGATATCCATGATATTTCGATCATTGATTTGCAAGACAAATCTCGTTCCTCCCCGATACCACATTGAGGCTGTACAACATGCGTGGATGATCTTGACAACAAAGGTGATCGATTCTTTTCAGTATTTCTGGATGATGCACGCCTCAGCCAGCAATATATAGCAGCCATGCACCTGACCATCTCCTCAGATAACTTGCTTGGGCACTGGTAGAGATGATCTTTCAGAGTTTGCAGCATAGATTTTCTCTGCATAGCAGGAACCTTTTCCCTGACCTGACCAATAAATGAGATACAAAAGTTTGAACAGCAGCTCACATTATCAGCAACCTGGTTATCGGAAGACTGAAGTATATCTTGAGGTTTACTTATTTACATACAAACACGAAAGTCCAACAGGATCACCCACAGAAAGGAACCTATGCATTTTGTCTGTTCTATGAATGTTCGAGGCACAAAACTATCTATTTCTTGGTTGGAGTTGCAAAAAATGAGGGAATTACAAAATTCACTAAATAAATTGATTGAAAGATATTGTCTCCATTAAAATAGATTAAAATGGTATTACTCTCTGTAATATCCTAATATGATCTCGCAAAAGTCGAGAGAGAGCTTTACTTGCATGAGGATCTTTCCATTTGGCGCAAAACCAAACAGAATTGACTATTTTAACCGAAAATGTAGAAGATCTAAGTAGATAAACTTTGACTATTGTGTTCATCCTATATCACCGGTTTGGAAAGGCAATGCTGAGTATTCAGAAGCCTAACTGTACTTGATAAATGACTGACCACCTCAAGATAGCCACACTCATACGGTGACAAATAAGGAATGCACTTCCTTTGATCACTCATTTGGACTTCTTGGGGCTTTGGGTTACTCATCTTACAGAATTGGTCACATCATACGGTAATGGTTGAAACGCCACTTATGTCCATCAGCCATTTAAACTATGCAGAACCCAGAAGCCAATTGCACAGTGAAGTTCAAATGGGAAAATACTTGTTACGCTGAAGCCCTAGTGATCTGAGCTATACATGTGATAACCTCCTGGCGAGCCACACTATTCACAAAGTGTGAGCTCTTTACAAGTGGTGAGGAAATTGACATGCAACAAATTTCTTAGAAATTATTTGAGAAAAAAGATCATCACATATCAAGATTAACACCCATACTCCTTAATTCTTCGGTCCATTGACCTTACTTTTCAAGCCTACCGTGCAGTTTTAGTTTATCTCATCCCTCGCATTCAGTCTTTCAACACAATCACCGGAAGCTTAAGGTTGTTTTTACAACTTCTATTTCTTTTTGGAGAACCTTGTTAGTGAAGTTAAAGATTCTCTAGTGTTTTTACTAGCAGTTAATGATTAGTAACACATTCCCGGTGCTTAGATGAGGATCACAACAGTATATGGAGATCCGAGTTTTTTAAGATTTAGAAACAGCCTCAAAGAAGCTCCTTGTTGTCATGAAAGACATCAGACACACATTCTTCTTCTTCTTCTTCTACTTGATTATGACCGAAGTGGCAGGAACGATAGATTTATATACCGAAATTTACAACCTCTGTTTATAGACCCTTTTCAACATGTTCTGCTATAAAGATTATAGAATGTGAATGCAAAACATATTTTTGCTTTTCAGACAACCCCAGGTATGAATATTAAATTCTTCTAATGGTATAACAGCATTGTTTTTTTTCCCTTTAAATGGATCTGAGCAATGATTTGGATTAGGAAAAGAAAACCAAACAAACAGCATTCAAAAGAATATTTGCAAAATAAAAAGGGAAATAAGTAGATATGATACCTTAGCCAGGTCGATACAAGCCTTTTCAAAATCAACCTTGTTGCTACTGGACAATGGTGTATGGTTAGTCTTAGGGACTCTTTTCCATGGGTCCTCTATAGAAACTAGAGCTTGCAAAGGTTGCAAAGGAAACTTTTTGGAGGAACAGAATGCACTTGAAATGATACTTGGATGTTTCCTGTACCCATGTTTTGTATGGGCTGGAGAACTCATGCCTGAGTTTTGCTCTGAAGGTGGCCTACTAACACAGTTATCGAAAATACTCCTGTAGAGAGAAAGAATGTGCTGCTCTCGGTTTGTAACCTCATCTTCAAGTAATTCAATTTCAGAAATCAATTCCTTTGTCTGAAAATAGGAAAATGGTTATCGGGTTATACTTAAATAACCAAATTTTGTGAAGTATCCAAATGACATTTACCACTTAGTAATTATCACAGAACTTCAAATGCTAGACAGTCCAATATGTAAGTAAGTCAAAGATGGAGCAGTATGAAAGACTCAAAATTGCATTTATAGAACTATGAATCCCAACTGGTAATGTCAAAATGCTACAGCCCCACAGGTTGGGCCATAGGGATATATGAACTTTCAAGGAAAGAGGCCAAAAAATGGTTTCCCGTTTTACTGTACAGAATAAAATATGTGACTGCCGGTAATTTTCTGGGAGAAGCAGAAAAAATATAGAAGACAAGAAAAAAAAAATGTAATCAATGCAATGAGATAATTGAGTACTTCCTTGAATATCCATCATGAAATGCATGAAGAGTTTAGTAAGAGATTGTGATCGTTCAGAATCAGAAAGTGGGAATTTCTTAATATATCTTAAAGAGTGGCTAACTAATTAAGCATTACACAAAATTTTGTTCTGAATCATCATCTGTATCCAGGATTTATGCATAACGTCACCTGAGCAGCAAAATGCCTATGTCCAGGAGATAAAGTGCTTGAAGCTCGGCCCATTGTTCTCTCAAGCATTATGCGCATAGATTTCTCTTGCTGCAAGCGCAATTGCAGCAGCTCAATCTGTAAACCAGCAAATTTAGTTATGGATGGAACAATAATTATGGCAGGGCTGCAAAATTCAGGCGGAAAAATAACACTTTTTTAGATAAATTAACATCCTCATATTGTCTTTAGACTGTTCATTTGGCACTTCAACATTACACACTCAGTTTCTGTCGTGCACGACTTATTGCACGGGACACGAATAACGAGCTCAATACACTACTCTTCAAGTCTATGCTCTTTGAGAAAATGGAATTAGTTTTGTGCACATCCTATGCAAAGATGGTGATTTTCTTTGTACACATGCTTCAATACTATCCCATATTCACACTAGATAAGAAAAGCCCATAATTTAATCTGCGTAAAAAAATTGTTGATTCTTCTTAGTTGACTCATTCAAGGGCCCCTTGCACAACTAGGGTGGTATCTTTATGAATTATTCCTTGTTTTCTTCTCGCCTAGAACCACCTTCCCACAAGAAAATAAAATCTTTAACCCATCACATCTTCAGGCTGGTAAATTTGAGGTTTTCTTATCATCTCTACCAAAACAAAAGATAGATACAGAAGGATGATGAACCAAGTACAACCTGCATTCCAATTTAAACATAGATAATCATTTAACACCACATCTTAAGTGACAAATAGAAAGAGACTCAGAACTAGTGCTTACATCTTTTTCCAAGGAGGCCCGGTGATTTGATGAAGTATTCTTCTTAAAATAATTGGCAGTGTCATGCAGGGGACTTTGTCCCCTAGAAGCACTGGCTGAATGCGGAAAAACCTGTTATATTCATGTTAAAAGAGACGGCAAAGTGTATAAATGATTTTACTCATTGGTCATATTAAAGGTCATGATATCTAGTATTAGGCTGTTGTCCCCATGATTTAAGCATAGTCATTCTTTGCATTATAAGAAGATTATACGAGATGATTGGTAACAAACTTAAGGTCTGAAGTCTCACATATGTCTCATTTTGTTCCCGCTTTATCGAACGCAAAACTCCACCCCTTGAAACACTTGCATTCCTGTCAGAAGCACTGAAAGGAAAAGCCAGATTATACTGTCAGAAAATTTGCTTAATTCGACAATGCTCATCCTAATTTTTCAAAATTTTCACACAGAAAGTTTTCAACCAGAGCACTCACCTAGGACTAGATCACTCATCAACTCATACGCCAACCGTCTAACTTCAAAACAGAGGAAATTTAACAGAAACTCCATTCGGAGGAAGAACACACAATAATTAAACCCATGACTCTCGAGGAATGTTAATTTTTCTCACTTTCCTTAGCCTCAACTTTCGCCCAGAGAATCAAGTGCTAAAAGAGAAACTACAAGGCAGCCCATGAAACATCCCATTTCAAAGAACTTTCCTTTGGGAAAAGAAAAAAAAAAATCTAATAACATCTTATCTAGCAACTCAACTAAAAAAAACTAAAAATTGAGTTAACATATAATAAGAATCATTGCTTAAAATATATTAGCAAGCACGACAATATTCAAACGAGTTTGAAAACTAGACCTCTTAGAGCGTCTGTGTTGGGACTGAACATGTGAGTTTCCCCAAGAAGCTTCACTCCGTTTCTTCCCACCTGCTGCTTCTTCCCCAACGACACTAAAACCACCCATTTCTTCTCTGCTTAGGAATAATCTACCAAACCGCTCACGTTCTTCTTCTATTAAATACACTCACTATTATTCGTCTACACTGACTATCACGAGAGAATTCGAACATAGTCAGCATAAATACATGCAAGGCGGATCACATTCTTGTTTCTTGGAATGGGCAAGAAAGAGAGGTCTTAAATGGGGTAAGTTTGCTTTGTTGATTTAGACTTTTAGTTGGACGTCTGAAAAACGAAAAAAAATTGACTTCTTTTCTCAGGAAAAGAAAGAAGAGAGAATGAGAGGAAATATCCAAAACTGCCCTGAGGCTGCGAGTCTGAGACATGACGTAGCTTAGCTCCTCTGCTAGGAATTCAATCTGGTTCCTGTTGGGTCGTTGAGAGCATTCAATGTTGGAATTTAATTCATCTGTGCTCGATGACTCTCACACGCAGACTCGCCATTTTTTGAAATGAAACGTTGGAGTTTGCTTCCCACGTATACGCGCGTGACTCCCGCCAGAATCTCTGTGCCTGTTAGCCCTCCAGAACCGGCCTAGTAGGCTACTAATCAAAGATCAGGAGTCAGAAGAAGTTCCAACAAACTTATTTGAAAGGGATAAATGTAAAATTGGTTCCGTAAAAATTGATTTAGTCCCTGTGATATGAAAATCATCGATTTAGTTCTTGTGATTTCAGAAAGTGATAAAATTAGTCCCTAATGGAGGACCAATAACAAACGAAAATAGAATCACAGGGACTAAATCGATGTTTTTCATATCACAGGGACTAAATCGATTTTTGCGTGTAGCACAGGGATTGATTTTACATTTATCCCAAATTTAAAAGGTTTATAATAAATTTCAAATTTCGGACCTTTTAAAAGGTCCATACTAGCTTAGAAAAAAAAAATAAAAGGTCTTGTGCCTACTTCGCATGGAAATTTTGGTTATAGCCTTTTTTTTCCTGTTTCCTTTATTTTGCATGTTTAAAAGGATTTGGTACAAGTCCCCCATTCAATAAAGGAGGCACAATATACACATACATAATCAAATATCAATCGGGACAGGCGTTATAGTTCCGAATTTATTGTTTGGATGGAGTTTGAATTTGAATGCGAGGACAGCTTGCAAAGAAGAATACAAGCTACTGAACGAAATCATTGTAACCACTAGAATTAGTAGCCTACAAAGAAGAAAATAAAACACCAAAACTTGGAGGGGACCGGGTAGGCTGAAGTAGGGGTGTTCACGGAAGTGATAAAGCCGACTCGACCCGACATTCCGAACCGAACCGAACCGAACGAAATCGGGTCGGCTTTCCGAATGTTCGGGTCGGGTGTCGGAACAAAATGATTTTTTCCGTGAATATCGGGTCGGGTGTCGGAATAGGCAAAAAATTTCCGAAGTGTTCCGACCCGACCCGTGATATATATAAATAAATAATATATATATATATGTGTGTGTGTGTGTGTATTTAACACTAGTTTTGATACACATTTTAACACAAAAATTAGATAAAATAGGCTAAAAGTTAGTTGGGCCTAATGAAATAGCCCTTACATTGAGTTGAAAATTGGCATACCTCATAAAAATTGGGTAAAATGGGCTAAAATGAATTGGGCCGAATGAAATAGTCATTAAATTAGCTTTAAAAAATGATTTTGGGCTTTTCGGCCCATTCCGATTTTCGACCCGATTTTCGACCCGATGTTCCGACCCGTTTTCCGCCCGGAATTACCCATTCATTCGGCTCGGGTCGGAAGAATTTTTTCTCTTCCGATTTTACTCGGGTCGGGTGTCGGAAATAAAAAATTCCGACCCGTCGGGTCGGGTGTACAGCCCTAGGCTGAAGTACAGCAGCATAAAAAGCCTATCCTTTGATGGGGAAGGCTTATAAGCCGCAAGTCCCTCGAGCTTGGTACAAGCTTAATTCACTTCTATTTATTTTTATATCAATATAGTTTATCTTTTTGTAAAATTTTATTTAAGAAGGATAATTCAATAATTGGAAAGATAGACTTTTTGTTTGACTATTTAGAAATAGAGTACAAGTTCAAATTCTACACCTACTTATCATAATTAGAGAGAGAGTATGAATTCAAATCTTACTCTACTTGGCAAGTTATTGATTTACCGTTGCACGTGCTGACCTTAGGAAAATTTACTTTGCAAAATTAATGTTGTTGAAAAAAATGACATAAAATTTTAGGAAAATTTACTTTTTAATTTTTGGGTACTTTTTCATTTTAGTACTTCACTTTCAAATTTCAAATTTGTAGTCATTAATTTTCTTTGTTTGACAAAATAATCATTCCGTCAGTCTGTCGTTCATATGCTTAACGGAGCTATCTGACACGTCAGCAAATTTGTACCGGTCAACCGCTTCATGTAGCGATTGACCGCTCACTTTCAAAACATATACTCGGTCGACCGCTTCAAATTTGCTGACGTGTCAAATAGGTTCGTTAAGCAAATGGACGGCAGCCTGACGGAATGACCATTTCGTCGAAAAAAGAAGACTCAATGACTAAAAATTTGAAGTTTGAAACTTAAGGACTAAAATGAAAAAGTGTCCAAAACCTAGGGACTACAAAGTGAATTTTCCAAAATTTTAACTAGAAAACTTAATTTTATTTTAAATTTGAATTACTTGAATTGTCTCTTATTTTTAAAGCTTACATATTCATATTCGAATGAAGTTTTTTTTTCTAATAAAAGAAAAGAAAAGTGTTCGTCCATGATAGTGATAGTAGTAACCATACTTATAATAGCAATAATGAAAATATGGAAAAATAAGTACTAGTGTCATCTATAGCTATATTGCTATATTTCCCAAAACCGACATTTTTTTTTATAAGGAACACAATAGCTAAGGTCCATACTGCACAATATTAATCACAATGATTGGGTGAAGTCTGCTGAAGTAAGGAATCTTATATGTAGATTTAGCATCCTTTAAATCACAAAATCATTAATATCTCTGACTCTGAGCCTGCTGCCTGAATAGTTGGTGTACAAGGAAAACTGCTAATTCCCGGCCATAAATTGAAATCATATAAAATTGAGCACCTTTTACTTGTTATTAATAATCGCAATAAGTGTGCTTAGTTGGTACTTGGTACCCTATTGTGCCGCTGCCTTTTCAAGGCCTAGTTGTGTATGATCCGACAAATATAAGCTAGTTAACTAGGCACAGTGCACTGTCTTCTCAAGTAAAAAAAAAAAAAAATTCTTTTACCGCGATACTCATCTCAAGACAAGAATACTTTTTTCTTTTCTTTTCGTTCTAAGTGAGAGGAGAGAGTGGCTACTAGCCTTGCAACTCTCTCTGAGCGTGACTATAGGAGCATCATTCATTGCATGAAATCAAACCGATATTTTGATTTCGGTAATCATCGGAATGAAACCGAAAGGAATCGGAATTTTCGAAATTGGAACCTGAATTTTCAATTTCATTATGTGGACTTTTTTTGTTAGATGTTTTTGGGCCTTAATAAGCCCAATGGACATTTGTTTTGTTATACATTATAAATTAACAATAAATAACTTCTAAAATAAATATTCATTCAAAATCTAAATAAACATTCATCTAAAATAAAATTACAACAGTACAAAATTATGGGCATAAAAATGGTTGCGAGCCCTATTTAAAAGTTACAATGCTTTAAACCCTATCTAAAATAAAATAAAATTTCAATCAAAATCTTAAGTAAAATTACAAGGTTTTGAGCCATATTTTTTAAAAAAATAATCATTAAAAAAACCAAAACTGTTTTTGGTTCCAATATGTGCCGGAATCTGAACCCGAAATTTTGATTTTGGTCGGATTTTTTTATCATCCTTAGTTTGAGCTATAGCTACTGTCCAATAGGCGAGTCTATCACATCAGTACCAGTAAGACCACTAGAGAGTCTTAGGCCTATCCACTAAGTACAAGGTCCGTCTTTACTTTCACAAGCGATTTCATGATGCTTTTCTAACTTGCTGAAAATAAGAAAATAATGTGGGTTTAAAAGAGAATGACATATTATACATTACTTATAATATTTAATGTTGTTTATATTAATTATATGACAGTGAAAATCACACATTAAATTTTCAAATTAAATCATCCGCTCTACTAGCAAATTGAAGAATATATCAATCTCTCACCTTCAACCCTTTGGACAACTTCCCATCCTCTATTCGAAAAATTGTTTAGACATTCTATTTTAGGCTTGTACCAAACATAAGAAAAACATAGATTTTATTCGAAAATACTCCACATGCCCCTTTTATAAATTATTTTTTCAATTTAAAAAGTTTCAAGATCCAATTGAAGTGAGAAAACTCGTTAGTGAAAGTATTAGCTCTTACTCTCAACTTCGTGACTTCTACATAAACTAGTATGAACGGGTGTTTTTAAGTTCTAAATTTTACCCTTTGATAGCCCAGGGAAAAAAAGAGAGAAAAAATCTGACCCTTTGCAAGGGGGAAGCCAACATATAGTTTGCATAAAAGCCAAAAGCAATCTATATAAAAGCTATCCTCTCACGAAAAGAAGCACAAGGGTAGAATTTTGGCGAAACTGCACTCACCATTCCTCAAGTATTTGAAAGTTACAGTTGGGTACCAAGGTAACAAATTAGTCATTTATTTAATTCACTGAAGCAATGATTTTGAGAAAAAGGGGCCCTTCACCGAGCTTTGTCTCGTTCCGTTAACGAGAAATTGCTGAGATTTTAGGGAAAGAATGTGGGAGGTGGTTCACGGGATGGGTAGGGAGAAAAACTTAGGTGTGTGTTGTATGATTGACTTATGTGTCAGTGATGCGGCGTAAATGGCTGAATGGGCCTGACGTGACATATATGGACTTGTGCGTTTAGATTAGGTAAGTGGTGCAATTTTATTTGATTGACCTAATATTATTTTTACATGTCAGTATTTACCGTTAACGAAAGGGATAGAGATTGACAAAGAGGTTTCTTTTTTCGAAATCATTACCTTAATGAACTTCATGACTAATTTGTTAGATTGATGATCCAATTGTAATTTTCGAATACGTAGACCGTGGTTGCAATTTTGACAAAAAAATAAAAGTAATCTGTGTGACGCCTTTGTTTTCTATTGGACATATTGATCACGCGGGTTAGGTAAAACTTAATCAATTATTTATACATAAAAAGAAATAATAAGTGACACCCCAAAAAATTACTGTCCCAGTTCCCGTCGGCAAACCAACCATTTTTATATCAATCCCCATGATTATTAGTCCTAACAATTTCTTAGGGTAAATTTGAAGCCCGACCAGCCCACATTCTATGTTAATATTATCCTCGACCACTATGCTAACGATATACCTAAAACTATATATAACTCAGGGAGACGTGGCAATTTCTTCTCAAATCTCAGATAAAAAAGTATATTTTTAAATAAACTATGTGGATCCCATTGTAATTAGAAAATATGATTTAAATAATAAAATTTATATATTCTCTAATAATTTAATTTTTTGAAATAAGTGATAGCTTACTGTGAGCTTAGTCAAAAGATCTTAAGTTTGAGGCTCATAATTCAATTAAGTATTATATTTATTGAGTTTAACAATTAAAAGGGAGTTGATCAGGACATAAACCATGGCAAACAAACCGGCCATGGCCCTTCCTTCATAGCGCCTCAACACGATCCGGCGCTTGCCATATAAACCATGCCCATAGGAATGTAGGCACACCCGACTTCTAGCAATCTAACCAGCTCTTAAGCTCCGTTCTGTCTCTTTTTCTTGCCAGCAAAAATGGTGAAGTTAGCTTTTGATAGCTTTGGAGACTCTTTCCGTGTTGGGTTTCTCAAAGCTTATTTAGCTGAGTTCATATCCACCCTTCTTTTCGTGTTTGCAGGCGTTGGGTCGGCCATTGCTTACAGTAAGTGCACCGTCTATATTGAGGTTTTCTGGGGGTAAAAAAGGGGACAAGGGGAGACTGCAAGAGTATAGTTATGAAAATAGATACTTGAATTACCTATCATTCATAATGAGTTTCTTTTTTTTAACCGTGAAGTCAGTTTCTCCCATGATAAGTCAACCTAGAAATTATTGTTCATTACTGTTCCGTTATTGAGGGTGGGTATCTAGGGAGATCATGTATGTAATGGTGTAAAATAATTTCTTATCTGAATTATATAGTATAAATTAGAGAGATTGACATGTAAATTAACCTCATACAATTAAATACTGTGTTATATTCTCTCTTTTCAAATTGCAATATGTAATATAAAATATCAAGGAAAAAGAAAACTTTTTAATTTTAAGGGGCTCTAGCATATATGCTAAGAAGTTGATGGCTTGAAATTAGTTTCCACTTATTTGAATGATTTAAACGGGTATCTTTGATTTGTGTAGGATAAGCTTACATCAGATGCGGCCCTGGACCCCTCAGGCCTTGTAGCAGTGGCCGTGGCCCACGCCTTTGCAGAGATTAGGGGTGAACAGATTTGGGCCGGAACCGACCGGGCCAACCCAAACCGGTCGGAACCGATTGAGCCCGACCGATTCTGGGATAGCCCGGTTCGGCCCACGGTTTTGGGGGCCCAAGGTAATTTTGCTAAATTTTTTTAAACCCTCCCCTTCTAATTTATTTCCCAGTTACCCTTCCTCCTCCCCCTCCCCCTCTCTCTCTCTCTTTCACACTCTCATGCATATATGATCTCTCTCTCTCTCTCTCTCAGAACTACTCTATCTCTCTCATATTTGCTCTCCCTCGCCTCTCTCTCTCAGATCTCCCTCGCCCTCTCTCTCTTGGTCTGCTGCGATTTGGGCAGTTGTTAACTTGTTATTGGTTGCGATTTTGGGTTGTTGGTGGTGGTGATTGGTTGCGATTTGGGTTGTTGGTGGTGGTTGTGATTTGGGCGATTTGGGTTGTTGGTGGTGATGATTTAGGCGATTTGAGTGCATAGGGACCGGTCGAACACCGACCGCCGCCGAATGTCGTCGGTCCGGCCGGTCTAGAGACCTCTCGGTGCGGTTGTCGGTCCCTATTTTTCATCAACCGAACCCCTCGTAGGGGCTGAAAACCGAACCGAGGGGTCGGTTTTCACCCTTACTTTGCACTCTTCGTGGGGGTGTCCATCGCAGCCAACATCTCCGGTGGCCATTTGAACCCAGCTGTCACTTTGGGATTGGCAGTCGGAGGCAACATCACCATTTTAACTAGGGTTGTCCATTGGCCGGTTCGGTCCGGTCTGGCCGGCCAAACCGGTCATTTTGTGGAGTATGTGTACCGGACCAGATCGATCATTCTTTTGGTCCGATTTTGGGTTGGACCATGTCATTTTGGGCCGGTTTTAGGGTTGGGCCATGCCATTTTGGGCCAATTTACCGGCTTGGGCCGGTTTGGAGAGGTATACTCCAGTCCGGTCTAGGGTTTTCATGAGGGTAACCCGGAACCGGACCGGAGTACACCGGTTTCCCGGTCTGGTCAACCCGGTTTCAAAAAAAGTCTACCGTTTTGTCCAAAACCGGTCCGGTCCGGGTTGACCGGTATTTTAGATAGCCCTAATCTTAACTGGTGTTTTCTACTGGATCGCCCAGTGCCTAGGCTCCATTGTTGCTTGCCTCCTCCTCCAGTTCGTCACTAATGGCGAGGTATATTTCCTACCAAAAATATGACACTTTATTCCACAAAGATGGTAAAAAAAACATAAATAGATAATTTGATAATTTTTTTGGTCAAGTAATAAACAGTAAATTTGGTTTTTTTGGCTTAAATAAGTGACGTTTCATGGCTCTTTAACTTATTATTTGATATACAGCATTTCAAATTATCTTCGATCAGTTTATTAAAATGTTAGATTTGACAGACCATTCCAACCCATGGAGTTGCGTCCGGAATGAGTGCAATTGAAGGCGTGGTCATGGACTCATGGAGAATGGAGATCGTCATAACCTTTGCACCGGTCTACACTGTCTATGCCACGGCTGCCGACCCCAGAAAGGGCTCACTAGGCATATTGCACCTAATTCAATTGGGTTTTTTGCTGGTGCAAACATCCTAGCCGCTGGCCCATTTAGTGGTGGGTCCTTGAACCCAGCCCGCTCATTTGGGCCGGCCGTTGTTAGTGGAGACTTCTCTGAAAATTGGATCTACTGGGTTGGTCCACTTATTGGGGGAGGGTTAGCTGGTCTGGTTTACGGTGACGTTTTTATTGGGTCCTCTGCGCCAGTCCCAGCCTCTCAAGACTATGCCTAAAGAATGTTCCTTTTGCGAGTCTTTCTTCTTTCCTTTGGGACTAAGCTCAAGGTTGTAAATTTTCAGCCGAAGAAAGAGGTTGCGTGTTGTAATAAAATTGTAAACGACTGATTACGGCACTTGCAATCGCTACCAGATCTTTGGATTCTCTTATCGTAGGACCTTTGATCCGTTTTAATTTTTCGATGGTTCTCTTATCGTGATTATGTTTCTACTGGTTATTATTTTCTCGAATTTTAATATACTGTAAACGATGATTTTCATTTTCTGTTGTTAACCTTTTGTATTTAACACGTAACTTATTTTACTATCAAGTTATCTCATATATATATATATATATATATATATATATATATATATATATAATTTTTCCGATGGATATATATATATATATATAGTTCTAATGCATGTGCCTTTTCTTGCATGTTCTTATATCATGAAAAGCGGTCCGGATAATGCTTTACGGGCATTAGGGCATACAAATTAATACACATACTTAACTTTTCCTTGGGGATATATATATAGGAAGGAGGGGGAGTGAAGGGTGGCGGCCGACACCCATTGCTCCCCAAATTTTTTTTATGTATATTTTTTAATAGAAGATGACTTGGGCCCAATACCTATAGGCTCAGGCCAACTTCATATGATACCCATAGGCCCTGAATGACTTGGGCATGTTCGATGTACTCCAATGATCCAAATTTCCGGCTACAGAATATCCCCATGTGCTGATTTTGACAGATTGGTTGGTTCCTGAGAATATTGCAGAGGAAAAGAAGATATCAATATTTTGCAATGAAAGCAATGAAACCTAATGAAGATATCAATATGTAGCTGGCAATGAAAGCAATGAAACCTGATGTATTAGAATTGAAATTGATTTAAATGAAACCTAATGTATTAGAATTGAAATTAATTATGCAGCTGGCAATGAAAGCAATTAATTTTGTGGATTGATGTTATTTCTAATGTATTGGAATTGAAATTGATTTGAATTTTTGAAATGATTGAATATTTGAATAATTGAATTTGTGGATTGATGTTATACATCTTTATTATGTGGATTGCTAATATTAGGGATTGATATTATGCATCTTTGTTCTGTTGTTGTTGGATTTGTTAGGACTTAATTGGAAATTATGAGTTGATATATTATCGAATATGTTTTGTTTTGTTTAGATAATGGAAAGATATTTCACAAAAAAAACACGAAGCGTGGTGGAGGCATCTAATACTTCTGACGTGACTGCTAATTCGGAAACCACAACTAGTTCAAAAAAACCTCGCATTGAATTTAATCCGAGTGATATTGTTGCTGACTCGGGGTTACGTAAACTCATTGAAGAATATGATGTTGAGATTAAGGATCAAGTTCGTAGGGAGTACTTGATCAAATGTCTTTTTCATTTTTAATTTTCGTTATTGTAATTCTAAGACAATTTTTATATTATGAAGAATTTTGTTTTTGTCATTTCGTCTTTAAAGTTCAACACCATTGAATATTAATCTTAGTTACGCCACTGATCAGTATTCTTCCATCATGGTTTTACAATGAATTATTATTTCCTGAGAGTGAAATGAGAATATTACGTAGCTGCAATCTTTGATTATTAGTTCCTGATGAGATCCTCAAACGACATATCTAGGGAGCGGATCACAGGGTCTTTAGTATCGATGATTGACGTAAGCGCACACGATGTGTCATTTGTTTGAAATTGAAACTAGCTAGACAACTTAAGGGAAACACTTAGCCACAGCCCACGAGTATGGATGTTTGTCCTCACCAACTCCCATATAGGATCTAATCATTTCCAAGACCAATGACAAATAATTGCATGAGATCGAACTCTAATTGGTTTAGAGGTTCGAAGAACCCGGTTTGGGTTTAACTTATAACCTACGCTAAGTAGCATCTCATCAACTGTCCTCTTCTCTTCATATATGTATGTGTTTGTGTTGTAATATTTTTGGTATGAGAATATGTGTTGGTATTGAGTTTAGTGAAAAGGTGAAGAGAGAGGTAATTTTTTATAATTTTTGTAATTTTTTATATTTTTTTATGGGAGAGAGAGATTATATTGAAGTATTTTATTATGAGATAGATAAAATGTTGGGGATAATTGGGTTTGCAAACGCAGCCCATGGTCTTCTCCTTAACAAAAGCAGCAGGAAATAATTGCATATCCGAGCATATAGGTGAACCCATAACAATGTCTTCAACCTAACCGACCTCTAAAATTTTCATTAGTGATTAATTGTGAAGTGAGAAATCAGGTCTCAATCGAAATTACAATATTGACTCTGTGTAAATCTATTATTATTTCAAAAATTTGAGATAATAAAAGAGGTAAATTTAATTATTTAATTATGTTATCCCATTCCAGGTGATGAGTTTCAAACTATTCTCTACAATCTTCTCTCTTGTGTAAATCTTGTTCCCTTTTCACAGCAATTATTGCATAGCTTGGTGGTGTTTGTTTGTAGAAATTTTGGGGTTTTGAAAATTTTGGATATCGGAGTATGTGAAAAAGTATAGTATTTTATAGAAAAGTGAGCAGAGAGAAGATTTAATTGAATATTGAGAAACAAACGCCTCTAGTATGGTAGTCTTTCAACCGCAAGCGTAGGAAAATGGGGACAAAGTGTGGATCAAAAAATGTCACCCTGATTTGATGGGTCCAATTGCAAAGAATTTCTTAAAGCGAGGCCACTTGCAAGTGGTCCCAAGTTATGACCGTCTTTCTGCGATCTAAATGCTTTGCACTTGCGACCTTGATAACACCATCTTTTACTTTCTTATTTCTTCTCCTCTTTCCCTTTGATCTTTGCATTGATTCTGTCCACATCTTTGCTTTGCTTTGCTTTAATACGTGCAGTTGCAGCTCAGCTGCCAGTGAAACGTGTGTGCTGTGGTGGGGGGCAAAAAAATGTTCTCCTCAGTGGATCTCTTTTCGGAAGTCTATCAGAGTTAGTGGAAGAATGCGACCATATCTTAAGAGGCATCTACTTCAGTTGGTGCCACCTTTTTCTTCGTTTGCTTTTTGTTTGAGTTGGGTACGTTATATCAGAATGCCATTGTTTTGACAGATATCGTATAAGCATCTGTCCTTTCTTTTCCATGAAGATATCTAAAAGTCTGCCAAGTATATATTTTCTCCCTCTGTTAGAACTTAATAATTGGTTCTAGTAAAGGCATCTTGAGTTACACTCAAGAAAAGCATTCTTTATGTGCACGTGTGGGAACCACAACTGAAATCATGATCCATTTTAAATAGTGCTTCTGATGGAGATCTCAAACCTTAGTGTTCATTACTTTTTTTTAGGGGGACAAGCACTTTTCCTTCCTTTACAAGGATGGGATATTGCTCATTTATATTATAAGGATTTGGACCACCCACTCTCAGGCTTTCAGATCTAGCAGCTAGAAAGAGGAGGGAGAGGTTGAAAGGAAATTAAATGGTTTTAGGATACTTGCTCTCTGCAAAATCTAGGATGTGGGGAACTTTGCTACAACTTGGTCCTTTTTGTGGAAGACGCGACAAGGAAATAAAACTCTCGAGGTGCATACGAGACACAAACTAAGGTACATTAGGTTGGGATAACATGGAATACTTTGGTGTCCCATCCGGAAATATTGCAGACAGCAGATATTAGTGTAAGCGATCGGCCAGTACTTCCAACAAGAAAACAAAAATGGATCACGTGGTATGCACCGCCAGCCAATTAATTTGACTAGGCCAACCAAATATTTGATAGCAATCTGAGAAGTGAAAACTGATTGATTTTGCAGCTAATGTTCATAAACAGTATGTAGAGAAGTTTTGATTAGTACTCTCGATCCGATCCCCATCCATTTGACATATGGCCTCTGAAAATTCACACCACTAGTCGACTCGCAGGGACAAGCAAAGATTAACCCAAGAACTAAAGAAATGGACCTTTGAGCTGACGGGTTCAGCTTCAGATCAAATGCTTGCCGAGAAAGACAATTTCAGTTTTTTAGGAAAATTAAAAATTTAGTCAATGAGTTTTAGTATCGGTGACAAAATGATCACTGAATTTTTTTTTTTTTTTTTTTTACTTTTTGGTCACTGAGAATACGTAGTGGTGATTTTTCACTCCATCCGTCAAACCTCCGTTAAATTTTAACGGAATATGAAGCGGTCGAGTACTAAAACTCAGTGACTAAATTGTAAATTTTTTTATTAAGAAATGCTAAAATAATGGTGTGACGCACAAATGTCAATAAATATGAATTCTGAGACAATTTTCAGAGAAAAAAAAAAGAATTCTGAGACAAATTAACGTGGCTCCCCAAAGGGCTTAATTAAAAGGGTCATATTTTAGTAGTTGTGGATGACCGACAAAGAAAAAAGAATGTGGTTTGATGGCGAGGAGATAGAGGTTGGTACGTGAGACGAGGAATATCATCTCAACAGACCTTCTTAGCTATAAGTAGTACTCAAGGGCTGTTGCCAAAGACTCAAAGTTGAGTCGAACCCCTAGCACTTGTAGAGTCAACATATATATTATGTTCTTATTAGGTTTTAAAACCTATAATTTTAATGTAATTCATGCATAAGTACGTGATTAATATATAGCTCTTCTTTCAAGGAAGAGGTACAAGTTTTTATAACTATTCTTAGGCTGCGTTTGCGTTCTAAAATTTTACTCACTCTAAAATTTAACACAATAAAAAATTACAATATAATCTCTCTCCCCCATCAAATCACTACTATTCACTACAAAAAATATAAAAAATTACCTCTCTCTTCACTTTTTCACCAAACTCAATACCTAAAATTTTAACAACACTAAAATTTTACAACACAAACACACCCTTAATTTAAACTAAACAAAAATTATTATTTTGTTGAGAAAAAGGGTTTTAATATCTTAAACGAAGTGAACAGATAAATTACAAAGTTGTTAAGGTTCTTTCTACTTGTTTTCGAAGTACACAAGATTTTGAGATATCCCAATACTTTATAGTAAGTCAAAATGAAAGGAAGCAGAAATTTTTTAATGTACAAGGTGTTTAAGGGTTAAATATACTTTACTCTCCTTATTTTTGGATAATTTACATTTTGCAGCCCTTAATTTATATATTAGACCTCTTAATTTATACAATTTTTTTCAAAATTCCAATTTCAGAATTAAGTTTTATAAATGCTTTTTGATTCCAACGGACGAGATCTGCAGAGCACTAGACAGTCTAGACTAATCTGCCGTACGATTGAAAAGAACACTACACGCTGTGGACTGGGTTGAAACGAGATGGAGCGTCCCCACCGTCCACAAAGGTTCATGAACTGCCATTGGCTGGTCCAACATGAACTTTTTCAAACTACCAACCACCGAAAGTCACAGCGCGCTCAACCCACATAAAAAGACAACCATTGTCAGTTTCTTATAGAAATTAGCGCTTGCTTGCACGAGGGCAAGAAACCATCCCCCCTTATTCAGGACTATGTTTTCTTTTTGTTCCTTGAGTTAAACTTACATGAAATTTTCGAGCTTCGCGAATTCCGGGTTTGTCTTTGGATCTTATTGGTTCCTTTAATGAGCTCCGACCTGAATTCATGAGAGTTAAAAGCACTAGGTTTCGATGTGTGTTCGTGTAATCTATGGTGTCCGACTGTTGCTCTTATATATATAGACTTCATAAGAAGGTTGTTGCAAAGGAGTATTTGTTTCTCATTTGAGAGGCTTTGAGCTATATATCAAGGTTAGTTAAGCAAGTTCCTTCTATTTCACTTCCTTTTACTGTTCCTCAGATTTTTGTTTGGAAATTTTGTCTTTGAGCATTTCCTAATGGAAGCTCCAAAGACCCATTTGATCAATCTCAATTGGATTTCGTCCTTTTGAACTGGCTCGGATGTTACGCAAATTTGAGGGTTGGATGAGGCAGAATGTACTTGTTTTTTCCAATTATGGGTTCCTTTGGCATTTGGAACAATGAACTTTGCTTCAGGAAAGCACGACAAGTCCTTTCGAAGTTCCCGTCAAAATATGGCTGACTTTCTGGTTCCAGTGAACAGTATCTTACTGGGTTTTTTTTTTGTCTTGATTCATTCTTACAACAATTTAATCAATATTTTTCAGCTCAGAAAGAAAAATCAATACTTTTTCTGCTTGAAGTTGATATAGTCCTGCGGCTGCGTTCTCAACCTTTACATACTGAGCATATGCTGAATTTCCTGTTTCAATTGATGTCACAGGAAAAGTCGAAGTTGTCAAAGATTTGATAGGAGTGGAAGCCTATAGAAAGCAATTGGGAACGACTGCTAGGAAAGAAGAGCTTTCCAATTGATCACAACATTTGAAGCTTTCTTCTGATATAAAAAATATGGAAAGTGGGTCCCAATCAGCTTGGCGGAGTAGCTATTTACGTGCCCTAAAACATGTAGAGGAAGATCAAGAGCTGATACTGACGTCATCGTTGCCTGTGATCCCTCAACCACAAACGCCACAAGAGCCTATGGAATTCTTGTCAAGGTCATGGAGCCTTTCGGCTTCAGAAATTTCGAAGGCTCTTGCCGAAAAGCAGAAGCAGTTTTTCCTTGACAGGAATCCCAACACTTACCCCGAATCAGTAGTTGTACCAGACCTAGTAAGCTAACCCCCCCATCCTTTTTTCAGTTCCCTTCTTCATGGTTCTTAATTTGCCAAGGCATTAGCAGAATTAGGGGAAGAAATATTCTTCAACAGTGAACATCACTGCAAATATCCTTCACCTTGATCCATGGATGACGGTGCTTATAAATGGGAAAAGTTTCTTCCCCCATTGGCTAAGAAAAAAAGAAACTATTTTTTTTCCGAACTTTTTTGCAGATTGACTAGCCGAGTTAGGTAGAGAGAGATGCATAAAGTATATCGTAGATAGTATTGCTCAACTCTCATTTGTAAAGCGATCACTAATTTGTTCTTATGGTTCTGTTTCATTGCAGCCAGTCGAGGTAACGAATTCTATTGTTGATAGGAGGCCTGGGTCATTTGGAAAATGGTTCCACCACCACAAAGAATCTAGTATTAGCACTGTGAAGAAAGATAGGGCACGCGCAGAAAGTGCTCATATGCATTCTGCTGTCACGGTAGCTGGACTGGCAGCAGCCTTGGCTGCCGTAGCTGCAGCAGAGAACTCCAATGGCTCGGGAAAGAAAATGAGCATGGCTTTGGCATCTGCTACTGAACTCTTGGCATCCCATTGCATGGAATTGGCTGAATTAGCTGGAGCTGAACATGATTGTGTGGCTTCTGTTGTCAGATCAGCAGTTGATGTTCGAAGTCCGGGTGATCTAATGACTCTCACAGCTGCAGCTGCCACAGGTATTTGCTCAGTCTCTTTGCAAGATGTAATGAAAAGGGGCTCTGGAGAAGTATCATAAGCAACAATTTTTACAAACTGCTTTACAATTTACCTCCCTCCAGTTATATAGTAAGTAAAGGCAAAAACATCACTTTTAGCTCAAAACTTAGATCAAAATGTAAAAAAAAATTGCCTAAACTACCAAACCCATCACATTTAGTCCCAAAACTATGCATAAACATTGGTCATGTTATAGGATCTGACGGTTGATATATGCAGAAAATAAACTATGTGACACAATATTGGCGGTTGGATCTTATAATATGACGAAACTTATGTATTTTGATAGTTTTGTAGTTAAATGTGACAACTTTAGTAGTTTGGACCTCTTTTTGACATTTTGATGTAAATTTGTGAGCTAAAAGTGAAGATCTTCCAATAAATAATGTCGAAATTCTTGTTTTGTGGGATAAATCTTTTTCTTCGGTGAACATGTCGGATAATTCTGCCAAAACCAAAATAGAAAAGAAACCAAAAGAAAGAGTTGGTCCTGGAGTATGATTTAGCCACAACGTATTTGTCACTGATAATGCACTGCAATCTGCACCCAAGTATTATTTCTTGTCAAAGATTAATAGAATGTTTAATTTGCGAAATTAGCTTTGCGAGGAGAAGCAGCTCTGAAAGCAAGATTGCCGAAAGAAGCAAAGAAGAATGCATCTATAAGTCCCTTTGACAGAGGTATGACAGGGAATAGCTGGACTGCTGGTTTTCGTAGTCGAATGGTGGAACAGAGTCCCCCCTTTGTCGGGGAGTTATTGCAAGTAACACAAAAAGGTAAATATGCAATGAAAGTTTACCACTAGATTACCAAAAATCTAAAGTTGAATCTCGCATGCTGTAGCACAAAAGCATAATCAACTCGAGTATTTATAGTGCTAGTTGCACAGTTTCATTTAATTTCCCTAATCATTATTTCTATTCCTTGCATATTATTCTCAGTCAAACATGTATAGGAACGAAAAGATAAAAGATCTTTTGACTGTACCATTTACAGAAAACATTCATTAGCTGATAACATCATAACATTGAGCTTGGAACCATGAGTTCTATGATCCTTGTTCTTTATATATATATTTTCCCCCCACCTTTCCTTTTTATTTTTTATTCAAGAATAAGAACCTGCATGTCTCCTTGACCATCCCACGGGGGTACCCACTTTAGCCAGGGACGAAGCTAGAAAATAGTTTCTGGGTGGGGCCAAAATGAATCAAACGTAAAAAATTCTGCCAAAAAAAATAATATAAAAAGTACTGCTTTTTCTGCAGATTTTAGGGGGACTGGGACCCCCTCGCCCCTGGTTTTGTCCCTACTTTGTAATGTAAGCAGTTATTGAAACACACTTGCTTATTGGAATTTACAGGTGTTTTACGTTGGAAACACGTCTCCATCTACATCAACAAGAAATCCCAGGTACATAAATTAAACCAGAAGGAAAATAAGTAGAGATTGTCTGATTGAAAAATTGCATTGGTTTTGCTTATTTATTTGTTCCTTGTCATATCACTTCAATTTCAGGTCATAATTAAGCTCAAAAGCAAACATATTGGGGGTGCCTTCTCCAAGAAGAATAAATGTAAGCATTTGCATTTCAAGTCTCTTATCAGCAGCCATGTTTCTTGCTCTCACCAGTTGGCCTATCCTCTTCACAATATAGAACTCTTTCTTTTATTTCCTCCGTGTTTGGCAAGTAGATGTTCTGAATGTACTTTTTTCTGTATTATTTAGGTGTTGTTTATGGGGTTTGTGATGAGACTGCAGCATGGCCGTATAGGAAAGAAAGGGAAATTTCTGACGAGATCTATTTCGGCCTCAAAACTGGACAAGGTTTTCTAGAATTCAAGTGCAAGAACAAGACCCATAAGCAGAGATGGGTTGATGAAGTTCAGAATCTTCTTTGTCGAGTTGGCTGCATGGAAGCAACTGAGCGCTCTCTAGAATTTTTAAGTATCAGTAACAGTATCTGACATATTTTCTTTATATCAATGCAAGAATAGGAAAGATAACTTTCGTGCCATACTCTATTTCAGGTGATAAGAAATTGGTATCACATATACATAGCAACATGCAATATTCTGGTCTTAATTTTGGTTCAGGACAATAATCGTAAATACCAGTTCTGGTTAAGAGTTTTGAGAGCAGGCCTTTGTAATTACAATGCAATGGAATGGAATTCTGATCGAACAAGTTAAATGAATGACTGTGTATATACCAATTACTTATCTATACCTGATCCCCTGGAAATAAGTTCTGCTGTCCTTACGAGTTAACAGTGTATGTCTTAGGTTACAGTTCAATTTATAGCATTCACGCAGCATCCTGTTAAGCAAATTCCCAGCAGTATCTGCCAAGATACTTTCTTTTGGTAAACGTAGTCTCCTAGCGGAGATCTTACATTAGGGATGTATATCCACAAGACAATCTCCAGAACAATTTGACGAAGGAACGACAATACGGAAAAGAGAGATATTTCCTTTCACTTGCTTCCGATGAAACAAGGAAAAAAATGACTCAAGCCCATCAATGCATGCCTACTGATTTCCGTTTCATCTGTGATAATAACAATCTTTCTACTTAGCCTGCATGGCAGATAAATTTACATCTTAAATTTTTCTCCATAGAATGTTTCAAAAGAAAAAGAATTATGGTGAAAAAAATTATGGATCCAGGACCATGGTCAAAATAATAGACCTCCACAAATTTCTTCTAATTTGTGTTTGATTCAGAAATAAAAGTCCCGAAGCTTACTCGATTAGTCTTGAATGGTGAACATGTTATTTCAATTCGAAAATTGTGTTAAAACATAGTGTAAAATGATACAAATGAAGAACATAATGAACATAAACTTCAACACTTTCCACTTTCCAGCCAGTTTATGACCTTCTTTCCCTCAAAACACGACAGTCCTGTTTCGCTCATAAGGCAACACTCGCAGCTCACAGTATGATTTTATAGACTTTGTAAGGCATTGTTTCTCAAGGTTCTCTGATTTCTGCACAAAACTCTGCATGTTATCCCTGTGGGAAACTCTCTCAACCTGCAAAGTGAAAGTATATGTGTTGTTTCTTGATTGGACAGATCCATCATAAAACTAAATTATAACGTAGTGATTGTTACAGATAGAAACTATTAACAACCATATCGAGATGCCATGCATGATCCTGAAAGAAATGATAGCAATGATCTAAACTTGTATGTATAACCCCGAAATCAGCAGTTCTATTGTCTTATAACACTAACTATTCTTTCCTATTCTCATTAAGACAAACAGAGGCGATACACCCGAGGAATATCATGAACCTCCATGCATACTCTAGCATCCTCCACGCATAATCTAGCACCCAAAAAACCCCTCAAGTTTAAGTCATTTAGTCATCCAAAAATATCTTTATATTCTGGCTAGGACACATGTCATGTCTAAAACATGCACAAACAAGTCTGTATTTCTGTGGCATAAACCTTGATGATTCTCAAAGCTTCGACAACATGCAACACTGAAAAGGTGTAGGAGAGAGCTAATTGTTTTAAATGCTTTCACCCCACTTAAGCAACTTCTTCCTACTCTTAAGTTGAGGTGGCAAAGGGTGGAACGGGATCAGGTAGGTGGAAATCAGAAGCTGCCTAACCCCACAACCCCCCCCCCCCTCTTTTTTTCCCCAAGCAAGTAAAACAAGAACCACAGCATAGAGTATATGGAGGTAAAATTCAAACATCAGGAGACAATTTTTGTAATCACCATCTGTTCAATAATAGGCCCCGTGTCAAGCTCTTCAGTCACAAAGTGACTCGTTGCACCAATCAATTTCACGCCTGCATCAAAAGCCTGCCAACATAATCTAGCAAATTAAACATGAATAGGCAGTTAGGAAGGAAGCACAGAAATGATTGGAAGGTAACAAAATACATGACCAATTAAGAAGGCAGTGACTGAACCTGTTTAGATGGATTCCCACCCTTGAATGATGGCAAAAGCCCGTGGTGAATGTTTATTATATCCTTTCCATAGCTATTTAAGAAATTACCAGATAGTACCTGCAAATATACACAGAAACTGTAAACTTCAAGTATTTTATTCGGCCTTTGGTTACATATCTCAGTGAGTTTCTTTTTCCCTCCTCTCAGATTAATACGATGAGCACCAGCAAAAAAGCACATAGAAGAAGAATACGACTGATAAAGCTAAGCATACACAGAAGTGAAGGCTGAAAGTTGGACAGGGAAAACCAAGTTCTTCCAACATTACATGCAAATTACCCATAGTAAGACTCATCTACCACAACTTTGCATTACTAACTATAAAGTAGTACAATAGGCAACTGAGTGAGAGCTAGAACCACAAAATTTGACTCACCTGCATGTACCTAGCAAGTACTAAAAAATCAGTGTTCTGAACCAGTGCCAAGATCTCCCCTTCTCTTTTATTGTCTTTGGTTATGCGCAGAAAATGATAAGGAATACCATGCCTTTCCAGAAAACGAATCACATGGGTGTTTGAACCTCTATCATGATTACTGTTGAGAGAAAATGCATTTTAAGACTGCATGCAAACATTATTAAAATGAAAAAGGATAGACAAAGGATAGAAGTTTCAAATCTTCACCTTATTACACAAGTTATATCTACTGGAAGTCTTCCATCCTGCCATCCATGCAACAAATCAACCAGGCAATGGTCCTGCAGCAAGATGCATACACCTTAAATATGTATAACATAATTACAAATTCAATGTATGAGTAAAATAACAATATTTACCTGCTTTGAAGCGAGGACTGCAATTTTATATTTGGAGTCATGATCAGGCACCCTGACGACAGATCTCACAGCATCGAACATTTTTGACAGCATAATAAAGTCTTCATCCATTTGCTCCCGTGGCCATTTCACAGGATCAAAAATAAACTCACTGGCATGCCACACACGTATTAAGTAATAGGGGCTCAAATTAATCCATTGCCATGTTGCACATAATGAGCTATACCCATGGTTCATACAGATCAGATAGCCATCAACATTGAATTCTAGTCAAACATTACTTGTGGGATCTCATCCAGTAACTTCTGGTACAAAACAAGGCCGTAAAAGCCATCCATTTAACTACAAGAATCAAAACCAATTTTTGATGGAACACGTGCTAACTACATTCTCTTGATTCCACCCCAAAGTCCAGGAACTAGTTTAGAACATAACCAATACGGCCTAAATGAAAAAATTGTTTTTTTTTTCATTTTCATTTCGGGCATTCTATCAAACAAGTTAACATACACGCACTACAGCAATCCACTAAATAAAATCCGAAACGAACTAACGTCCAGTACCAAAAAAAAAATGGTACATTGGTAACACTGAGGAAAATGATCAAACAGACCCAGGAAAGTACCTTCTCGAATAGAACACGCGCTTGTTTTCAGGTACAAAAACATCGACGCCGAGTATATTCCCGCCTCTGCAGGCTATACAATCCGACAGCTTCGCAACAATGCCGACAGCATCCTATCACAGAACAAATTCAATTTCCATCTAAGAAGCTATAAACTTAGCCATACAAAACGAACAAGAAAAACTACGGATAGAGTACGAGAAAAACCACTGGTTTCTCAATCATGCCCCGTTTGGCTGCCGAGAAAACTAGGTGAAAGATAAAGCAAAGTTAGGAATATGGAAGTTACGGTGGCAGTTGTGAGATGTAAGATTTTGTGGTTATTATTTTTTCCTCTACGTTGTTGCATTTCCTGGTATTTTCCGAAATGAAAGGGCACCAGGGAAAATGCAGCGGAGGGAATGTTGAGAAAGAGAGAGTAAGAGACTAGAGAGGGGCATACAGGGCAATGGAAAACGTGGACTCCATGGATGAGAGAGGAAGAGGTTGAGGAAACGAGGGAATCGCCCGGGAATCTGAAGGATTTGAAGGACCTGTTTGCCAATCCAAGAACTTGAGGGAGGCTCGCAGAAGCTTTTCGCATCAGAGTCATTCGCTCTATCACCTCTCTCTCTCTTGCACGAATGGTACTCACCGACCCACCAGAGCTGGGGGGCCTCAAACACCACAATTTGAAGCTTACGCTCCACCTACGCAATGTCGTTTTGCAGATTAGTGGACAATGCGGCCTGGCTCAATCTGATAGGGTTGAAAATTCGGTTTGGACGAGCTCTTTATTGGTCCACTGAACTTAGGTATATATTAATAGAGAATTAATTTATAGAAGAATTCTTTATTCTGAATTGAGATTCTTTTCAATTTATAAAATACATAAATATTAAATATCATATATATAAAGTTATACTATCCATAATTAATATTATTATTGAATCTATCTTTAAATATTTATCTTCGAATTAAATGAAATAAAGCTCTGCATAACAAAAAGACAGCACCAAACACTGTGTTGTTCGGTTAGGTTGTATTTTGAAGATTTTGTGTGTTTTGAGAATTTTTATATGAGGTTAACTTTATTGGTATGCGTGTTGTAGTTATTTTTATATAGTGTTAAAAATGATGTTTAATTGTAAAATATTTTGTATTTTAAAAATTCAAAAAAATCTTGAAAATTTTGTTTGGCTGAACAACCTAAATAGAGACATCAGGCCGCTAATCAGGGCTTTGTTTTGGGGGCCATGTAGAATGTAGGCATCATATCGAAGGGCTGCGACCTACCCAAGAGCTGGCTGGCAGCGAGTTCGGCCCCATTTTCTAATTGACTCAATAATAACTGACATGTCAAGTGCTGCCTCGGCTAAAACGCGGGCGTTCAAGAATACCTCAGCGGACCTCTCTCACAGGAGAGAGAAACCCAGATCTCTGTGTCAGTAAGCCTTTGCCTATTCCGTCTCCCTGCTGGAGCAAACGTTCCCTTCTAGCTTCCCAGTAAAAAATGCTTGTAAGTTTCTCTCTCTTCCTCTCTTTCGTAGATCTCGTACAGAGGGAAAAAATAGCATTTTGAGGAATATTAACTAAATAGTTGAATTTTGGGTTGTGATCGTGTTCGGATGGGTGCAGTTCGGGAGGGTAGTAGAGGTGGAACCGCCAAGCCCGGTGAGGTACTTGATAGGAGCGGCGATCATGATGATCGGAGTGGTATTGCCTGTCGGATACATGATGTTTCGTAACAAGCGCGTCCCCACCTCTTCCTCTTACTCCAAACAGACGTAGGTGTGCCTTTGGTCAATTTTTTTTCTGCTTTTCGCTCCCACGGTAATGCCATATTTGTGGAATTGTGCGGTTGCTCGTAGTAAATATCAATTAGATCGATGTTCTGAATTATATTCTCAGAGCTAGGTGTAAAAGAAAGAAATTTGAATTTGAAAAAGAGAGAAGAACTCTTAGAGGACTGTTAGTAACACAGATATTAAGTTAGCTTAGGTAGGTTTTTTATATATGGGTGATGTCAGTAATACTTTCAAAAATAAATCAAGCTGGGCGTTAGTATTGTTATGAATTGGAAAAGATTTGACTTTGTTACCATATTGAATAGAGTAATTGAAGAATGGCGTTGTGTTGCTCTTTCCAGGAACAAAGTTTTGATATAGAGAGACTGAGAAATGAGAGCTTTGGATCAAGTTTTGGGTCGCAATGGATGAACAGGACTTCCAGAGAGAGAGGATTTAACAGATCTCCCAAGTACAAATGTAAATTCATTGAAACTCCAAGTTTATTATATGGGATGTTTGGGATCCTAACGTTGTATTTCCAACTGGTATGGGTACACTTTGAACCAATTTTCCTGTCAGATTTCACCATAGAGCTAATTTGATGCTTATTATATACTTGCTTTTCATAGACTGGGTAGATTTGATCCACTTTTATGTCTTGGCATTTTTCTTGACAATTATGTTACTGTTATCCATTCGGTCATTGCTAATGAATTTATTTTAGAATTCGCTGTTGTACTTACTTATGTTTTTAGCTCTGCTGCGACGATAATCCAACCCGTTGAGTGCTAACCATTAGAATCAAGATTTGACTTCAGTAGTTAGACTCTATGTTTGATGCGTGAAGTGGATATGCTTTTGGAGGTTCCTGTGAATCGTGTTTTCGCTTTACCAAAATGTGGTAGTCTACTAGACTTGGGGTGTGTTTGTGTGAAAAAAATTTAGGGTGTTTAAAATTTTGGGTATAGAAGTTGATGAAAAAGTGAAAGTTTATGGGGGGTGGTGAAAAAGTGAAAAAATTTATGAGAGTTTGGTGAAAAAGTGAGGAGAGAAATTTTTTTGTAATGATGATAAAATTTTAGAGAGCCAAAATTTTGGTTGTTGAACGCAGCCTTAGAACTGTGGAGTCAGATTACTGTTGGGGAATTGGCATCGGGTGTATTGTAAAGTTACTTTAAAGGGCATTATCAGTTGATCTTATCGTCTCGTTTGTCTGATAATGTTTTATAATGCATGCTAATGGTGGTTCTTGGTGATTGTTTTACTGCACGCTATCTTACACTTTGAGAAGAGCTGCCACATGGAATAAGAATGTCTTTTTGAGATACATTATAAATGGAGAGGCATGGTGATGGGAACAATTTTTAAGTATGGATATACTTGAAAGGTTTAAGGATCTATTCGTAGCACATTTGATGTAGCAGTTTGTAATTAAGGAAATGTAGCACTAGTGTGGATGGTGCAGGGTTTGTTTATTTCTATGATGATGGATTAGGCCTCAAAAGAATCAGCACACTTAACTTCATGCAGGGTGTGTTACTCATTTAATCACTCAACTAGTTCTAAAGCTTATCTGGCCGTAGTTTTATGTCTTTCCAGATTTTTCAAAACTCAGCACTCGAGCAAGGGAGCCTGGAACTTAGTTTGGTGGTAAGATATGGGGTTGGGTCAGAGTACATCTTAGGCTGCCGAGTGGCAAGAGAGTGAAGGACCAGGTTAGCAGTTACTATTACAGCACCAAGATGACCTGATTTTGGTGGAATAATATTAGGAACTGCAGACAGGCTTATTCAGGCGGCTTGATAGGTTGTGCGTCGCATAATGGAGGAGGTGGGGGCAATCTCAACTTCTAACCAAAAACCTTTCAGAGGTACAAATTCTTAATTAACGATCCAATTTTGTCAGCCTTTTAATGCAGTCTAGAAATGCCTTTTCCTATTCACCAAATCATGAAAAAGAATTAACATCTAATTTTGTCAGCCTTTAATACAGTCTAGAATTTTTTTTTTAATTTCAGCAAAGAAATGCTTTTTTTAAAAAAAAATCTTCGGTACACGATCAATTTCCTCGTCCTAACAAGAATTTATTGGGCATTTCAGTAGAAAGAATTATTGCGCATTTCGAGTGCTTGTGTTAAGGACAGTTGTTCAGGGAAGGTGGATATGGGTCACTGCAAAGTGTATCGAGATCGAATTTTACATAGTGAAATTTAAAAAGAGAAAATTGTATTGTTCAATTTAGAAAGAATAAATGGACCGTACATTATTTCATTTTATCTATATAAAGTTTCGAATAATATAAACACTGCAATAGAGTTCACATATCATATTTGTCTCTTTTCAAATTATACTATACAATTTGAGTAAAAAATGAAAGAGAATTATAATCCCTACAAAGGTCTTGCATAACTCTAAGAGTAATCTATAATTTACTTGAAACTAGTCAATCTTATACCTCTCTACAGTCTAAGTCAAAACCAGAACTAGTTACCGGTTCGTCTAAAATTCATTCGAGACAAACTGATTGAGATAGGGTGATAAACTCGTAAACTCCGTCTCGATTAAATTTTTCACCACTGAAATGATCCTGCTTAACTTCTCTTCCTTCTGGCTACATAAATCAATTTGGTAAAGTGGGGGAAAAGGATTGAGAACCGAAAAACAGCCACCACTTTCGCACCGAGTGCTAGGAACACAGCATACGATGCACTATTACTATCAACACACAAAACTAATACTATTAAAGACAAAAATACTGGATAACTAATCTATAAGTTTCCTTCTATTCTTATCTTAGGGTGGGTTTGTGTTGAAAATTTTTTGGTATTGGGTTTAGTGAAAAAGTGAAGAGAGATAATTTTTTTATATTTTTTGTAGTGAAAAATTATGATTTGATGGGGAAGAGAGATTATATTGTAATATTTTATTGTGAGGGTGAAAAATTTTGTGAAATTTTTAGGTGCAAACACAACCTTAGTATATTTCACTAAAATGAATTCATTTAATACAAAATAAAAAAATCGATGAAAAATTAGCAGCAGAACAAATTCGCTACAAATCATGCCACCTCCCCAGTGCTTCCCCGAATCGGATTCTATCTCCACGTTTGACGCAAAACCTGAACTCCGCGGCGATGTCACCATTTTCAACCGATTTAGATATGGGCGCCTGGAAGACAAGCACCACTGTTGATCCCATCTTGAAAGCGGCCATCTGAAACGATTAGATCACACAAAACAATAATTAAAATTGCTAAACTGACTAGAGATCATGATTTGGTGAATAGGAAAAGACAAGTGGATCAAACTAAATATGCAAACTATCTACCTAATATCAATATACTAACGCATCCCCCAGTAACCATAATTTTTAGCCTCTTGTATGTTCCTTCCTAAACGGGGAAAAGGTTCAAGAATGGACCAAAATCTTATACGGAACACTGTAGCATTTAGACTTCACTTCGATGTTTGAGGCAACCTCAAAATGAATTCCATGCAACTGAAACAATAATCAAAACTAAGTTTCTTTAACGAGGAAAGGCAAATATACAACGTATGGAAGGTAGCCTCCAGCTTCACGGATGATCGTACTCATCAAATAATAGCTTTTTCAAGATCGAGACAGATTTATTTCTTGTTCGGTCCTCTTTAAAGCAGAATCTATCAGACTTCAGAAAGAACTAACGCACTTCTTACCTCGTCCCCTTTCTTAAGCATCACACCAACACCTTCTGGTTCATAAACCCGCTCTTCTGGAGGTTCTGAGTGTAGAAACTTCTTTCTTGGTCGATTTGTCCGGAGCTCCGGTTCAATGAAAATCTGAGACATGCAAGTTTACGCCAAAGTCAAAACAGATGGAATACAAGAAACTAGTTTCTTTCCAACTGCAACATGGCATGTTGACTTTAAAACAAATAAATCATGATATTTATTTAACCAAGATGGAAGCATAGCATCCTTCTTAGTCTTGAACTATGCCAAAAGGAAAACTCCTAAACGACCTTATCTCCCATTTTCCTTTGGAGGTAGGTTAAATGGTATATCCGTGATTGAGCTCTTTCTTATGATAAAAAACCGTGCACTGCTGTCTATTAACAAGCATTGTATTCAGCGGCAGTCTATGCATAGCTAAGGTCGTTGCTCCTAGGATGACAATTCCAATCTTTTTCATTGGGTGGGGGTGTGTGTGTGTGTGTGTGAGGTGGGGGGGGGGGGTGTAAGATAATGTATCAAGTCATCATCTGCAAAGAGACACGAAACCTCAATTGACCCTATATTTGTTGCACCAATAGCTGCAATCGCCATATACCCTTCTTGCCATAGACCTTCAAGTACCACCTGGTGACATGAGAATTACAGAGAATCCGTGAAACCCATGCTTTTCCACGTAGATTGATAAACATTGATTCAGCCAAAGATGTTTGCAAATGAAAATTCTAGTTGGCATTGGAAAATGAAAAATAATTTTCAAAGATTCAGAAATTTTTGGAGGCAGATGGTTCATGGGAATGACACATGAAAAAAGCAGAAAAACCAACTAATACAGGAAATCAGCAAATAGTCTCGGAATATTAACTTTCATCTAGGAAACAAGTCAGAGAAGGATATAATTATTGTGAGAAGAGAATATTTGGCATCAAGTCCATTTCGGATATAATTTTAGGTCCCATCCCCTTCCTCCACATATCTAGATTATTTACGGTAAACTATTGCCATCCATCACTGTTCATGGAAGAAAGCTATTAACCGCCATAAGAGATTGAGCATCAGGAAATTTTTCAACTCCTTAAATTAAGATGACAAATCAGATTTACCCGTTCATTCTCAACATAAATATTTCGAATGGTTCTTGTAGCACGTTCGCTCATGGGGAATAGGCGACCTGCAAAGTGAATAACCATGTTACACAGAGAACAAGAGAAGAAAACATCACCACCACTATTCATCTATGGAATGGAAACTCTATATAAATATAATAGCAAGCAAAATGTAAATGAATAACAGGTGGGAAAAATTATGCCAGGTGGTGTGGTTATGTTTGTGACTTAGGCAGTTTGTCTCTCTCTCTTAATTCTTGACTTTCCAATGGGTCCATCATGTTTAGTTTCCATCGTACATACTCATGAGATAAACATTTTGCACAAAATAGTATTCCTAGCATGTTCATGTCATTGAAATATCTTTGTCAGCAGGTGGCAGTGCAGATGGAGGGAAAAGACTCGTGACAATGGTAAGAAAAAAAAAATTACACACTGTTACAATAACTGGAGAGGTTTAATCAAGATTGTCATTGAATAGACCACGTCTGTTTTTCCTACGTATATTTTCCTTCATCCTCCTATACTATTTTTGCTATTTTCTAATACAAGTTTCAGGAATTTCTATGATTGAAAAAAGAAAAAAAAATTTCCCATATGAAACCATTGGAACAAACAACCAAAATGGAAGCTAAGCAATCAGAAAATGTTGGCTACACAGAACATACTAGTTCACAAAAGAGAGGCACAAACCACTTAAAGAAATAACCACATAAAAGAATCATTCAGCTGTTTTCAAATGTATAAGTTACCTGAAAAATGCCGGCGGACAAGGACTCTCCAATCAACTGGAGAGTGTATCCGATGGTAGTCTCCAGGCTTCAAGTAAATTACACAGTAAAAGAGGCCTTTCATAGGACTGCAGGTTTTAACACTTAATTAACATGCAAAAAATTTCACTTCGTGTAAGCAGATAAATTTGGTTGGATATGGGCATAAAGTCCAATACAAAATAATTATAGGAAGTAAGTCAAGATCTCCAACCAAACAGACTTCATGGCAAAAAAACAGAGTATGGTGCAAAAAAAAATGCAGGTATACGAGACATGCAGGCAAAATCATTTGTAGGGTCATGTTTCAAACTAATCCTAACTCTTGTAATCACCATTGACATGAATATTCTAATCTCACATTGCCTGCGACATTATTACATATTACCTTGCAAATTCTAATAAACATGCAACAATCGCTAATGGTGCGAAAAGGAGGACCTCACAATCTGGGTTGCCTTTATTAGTTGCTAAAATCGGGACTTTGCAAAAACATAAAGGGGAAGAGATCCACCAGGGAAAATATTCTCTCAATAATGAAGTCAGTTCATCATTGACATGGTTGGATGCTGTATGGCATCTCTTGACAAAGTGTGACAGAGGACTTGAGGAACATGAAGGGGATGTTAATGGAGTCGGTTCAAAAGTATGGTCGGATGCTGTTTGGCATCATGATGGAACCAATATAAAGTGCGACAGAGGACTTAAGGAACGGATTTCACTCAGACAACTCCTAGTTCTAAGTAAACTATTAAATATCTTTGAATGCCTTAAGATCAAAATCGTTCAAACTACTCAGTCATCTACTTATCACCCGTCAACCAATGCTCACTATTCTGCACAACATTCATAAGAGTTCATTGTGTTCTCAGAAAAGCCTTGCGCAGAAAGCGCTACTAGGAAAAGCAAAGGGAGTGCAAAAAGAAAATGAGATAAAAGGAAAAGATTAGAGGGGAACAGTTCAAAGAATAAAACAGTTATGGGTGGGACCCACACTTTCCTGTGACAAGTAAATGCACCCAAGTTAGATTTTCATGTTCCAATTTTTCCTAATCGAACAGAGCCTAAGCTCTGCTAATATATACCATGGGATCTCTGGCCTAGGTTTCTTTTCGCATTGACATGAACAAGTCCAAACTTCAAAAAAGAAAATCATTGAGACACAACGATGTTTGTTCTAGTGAGTTACAAAAATGTGGCCCTATCAGATACATTCAAAACATATGGATGCACCTGGGCAAAATATTTAGATATCTCTAGGAACTATATTTTGGACGATATCTCAGCATGAGCCTGAAAGTACTTAGGAATGCTAACATATGATCATTCACATTCACATTCACATCCAATACAATATTAAAGATTGATGGAAAAACACTATTACATGAGAATTATAATTACCGTGCTGACACAGGATCCCAAACTTTCGGAGTTGCCAATGAGATTCTCCACCATGACTTCTTACCCTTATCTTTAGAAGTATTTTCCTGTCCACTATCCTCTTCTTGGATATCCCCTT